>JAUESR010000199.1:2450000-3875000 GCA_030914345.1 Drosophila koepferae
TGAAGCGCAAGTTGTGCACTTTTTCATTTGCCAGTGCATTGCATTGTTTCCACTACATGCACATGTATGTGTGTGTGCATGTGTGTTTATATGTATTTGTATTTATTTAGTTTTTTCTATATTTTGTTAGCTTTTATTCCGCTGCCCGCAATTGTGTCATGTACTTCAATATGCACGTCCATTGTTTGCGCAGGGCCATTGCCGTGCTGCAGACGTCCGCGTCCGCTCTTCGGCTCCACGTTTGGCCACTGGGGACTCCTCAGTGTGCGCCGCACTCGCAGCCGTGTTCGCACTCAGCGTATTTCGAGCATCATCTGAATTGTCGCTTTGATGTTGCAGCAGCCAGCTCTTGCGGCATCTGGGTTAATGGCATGAATGCCACGCGCGAATGGGACGCCTTCAATGCCACGCCCGCATGGCGCCACATCAGCAAGAACAATCAAAATTGAACACAGGGTATTTGCGATGGCCCATATGCCATATGCCATATGCCATATGCCATAGCCCGAAATATTGAGCATGCTCTCGGGTTCAGCTTCAGCTTCCGTTTTCTGCTCAAAAACACGACATTTTATATTAAATTACGTGTTTTGTGAGGCGCAACAGGAGACATCTTCGAGCTCCAGCATATAGCCGGAGGAGACAGGTGCGAGGTGCGTGCCTTGTCATATAAAATTAAACAGCGCCAGGCAAAACAATTTAAGTAGCTGCCAAAATACAAAAGCAAGCCTCGAGAGTCTTCCTACAGCAGCAGCAAGTCGCACTTTGCATACTCTAACTCGTGGGCATTATTAAGTCTCGAATTGTTAACTTTTGATAAAGTGCTTAACAAGATGTTAAATATTTGACTTATTATTGTGGTTGCTAATTTAACTAGCTGTCGAGTTCTTAAAAGCTTGCATTAAGAAAATACTTATTTTGGGAGATTATAATGTTGAATATATGAATATCATAATATATTGTATATATAATATTGTGGATTGAATATTCTAAATTTTGATAATGTTCCTTTCTATTTGTTAAAATATGATTAAATAATTGACATTTATTTGCTGTTATATTTTTAACTATCAGTAAGTAAAGTAAAAGTTTTTTATTATACTTCAATTGCATGTATATTATATATTTTTAGTACATATATGTTTATAGATTTTTTTTATTATATAGGACACTTTATTTTTAATAAAATTTATTTTTACAAACATTTTGCATGTTACATTTATCAGTTCTACTTCAACAATATGAATATATGCATATTGAAAAAAAAAACCTCATAAATATTTTTGAACTTTAAGACTTCAACTATGAAAAACATAAACTTATGTCAACTATTTATATTATTTATCGATACTCAGAAGTGCTTTAAAAATGATTAAAATGGAATCAAATAAAAATGAAATGTTTTTATATTGATGTTTTACTATTCTACTCAATGCTTTGATCTACCACACTGCCCACACTTTCTGTTTTCTTTTCGTGTCAGAGGCCACCCCATGCCGCATATGCTCCATGGAGAAGCTTTGAAAAGAGCAATGAAAGAGCCCCAAGAAAGTGGAAGTTAAAAACAAGCGCAGATTGACAGTTAATAAAGTGGCGACAAGTTGCCGGCTGGGTGGTTGCCGCTGGGTGGCTTTACAGGGACGTGGCAACTGTGGCGTTGACAACTTGACCCACTGTGTGTGTGACAGCCCAGCCCCGCCCCTTGCAGCCGCCCAGCCGCGTCTCACTCCGATCGAGCAGCAAAGTTTCGGTGCCAACGAAAAAATTTGTAATAAAGCAAAAATTTTTAGCTTCAAATTTCACAAGCTGTCAAAATATTGAGTTTCAAGGCGACTCGGCTTCGCCCTGACTGCGGGCTGGAGTAAAATGCGTGAGGGTGGGGTGTGAGCGTAGGCGTGGGAGTGGGCGTGGCCATGGCCATGTCGCCTTCAACGTTTGCCAACACTGAGGCATTCTTAGTCAAAGCATGAGTAGCTGCATAAATTAAATACACATTTGTCAACAACATGCAAGCCAAAAGGAAGCAATTAAAACAAACAATTCCACTCCATGCCACATGCCCCATGCCACATGCCACATGCCCCACGCCGCATGCCACGCTGAGTCATGAGACGTCCGGCATGCGGCACGCACTGAGCAATTGCACGTTGACATCGAGAACTTAATTTGTGGGCAGTTCCAGGTAGTTATCAAGAAGGATTACAATTCATGTGGAAGCCTTTGTGGAGAGATTTCATTTAGATTTGCGGGCGTTTCATTCCTAGAGGCATCATTTACGATTCTTGGTTATAATTAGATGTTGACAAAGCATTTTCAAAACTGAAAGTCGAATAAACAATTGAGTTGATGTCTTGGCTGGTCTGGGTCTTAAAACTTAAAATAGATTTAACTCAATTTGAAATGACATATGTCTTATAATAATTTTTTTTTTAATTTCTTTATATTTGCAATCTGTCTTATGGTAAACAATAGGCAAACTTATTAGCAAACTAACAGTAACTGGATGGTATCTACACATATGTATGTAAAAGGACTACATAAAAGAAAAAATTCTCTAGCTCTAAAGATTCTTATTCTCATCAGTGCGTTCAGACCCTTCCCAAAAACGATCATGAGCATGAACCTGGCAAAGCCGTTTAAGAGTTCGGCATACTCTTACTAAGAAGGGCAGATGGCTGCTCGCTTGTGCGTGCCTAGAGAGAGAGAGAGTGAGAGAAAAAAGAGAGAGGGAGAGAAAGAAAAAAAGCACATAGAATCTGTTCATATGAAAATATGACCATGTCGGTTGAGCGCTTGCAGCGAAATGAATTCGTCGTATCATATTTTGACTGTCCGAGCCTGAATTGCCCAAACCGAACAAATACGAAGTTGAGTGGTCGCTTAGGTCATATTTAGGTGCGTGGAAAACGTTTGTTCTAGTTGTCCAGTCTATGTGTTGTATGGTTAGTGGTATGTCCCTAACTCTTATAGTTTCTGAGATCGACGCGTTCACATATACGGACAGATGGATAGGGATAAACAGAGGCAGCTCATTATACCCTGATTTGTCATTTTCAATAGGGTTCAGGGTATAAAATTGTGGAAAGGTTGTCTTTAAGTAGTGTCTACCATTTCAGTCTACAGATTCTACTTTATCAATGCAAGAAATAAAGTAAAACGCTTTTTTTTCCTTATATATAATAAATGTGTTTAGGAAAGAGCATCACAGTTTCAAGCGCAAATCATTTCTGCATAAATCGTTGTAGGTGAAAATACATTGCATTATACATTATTTCCTTCGTGATGTAGAGTCGTGAAGAGCAAGTTCATGCTTCAAGAATATTATTTATTTAGCTAAAATAATTTGTGAGCACAGATATTCTGTGAAAGCTAAATTAGCTTTTAAATTAAATAGTGGAAGTGGATCGCTTATATCAATTTATTACATTTTGTATAAAAAAAAAAAATTTATTTTTTTCTAAAATAATAACATTGCAGAGTAAAAAAAAAATAAAGTCATAGAAAATGATTATTTCTTTCTAATTGGAAAGTATGTTTATGTTGAAAAATAATCAGTATTCAAAAATAGAATTTTACAATAATTTCAAACATTTATATATTGTAGTCATAAAACTTGATTAAAGCTAATTAATTTTCCTTTAATTTTTAATGGTAATTTCTTTAGCTAGATTATTGTTCAAAGTTATCAATATATTTATTCCAAAAGACTATATTTACTCTTAGATTTAAGAAATAGTGGAATGCAATTGCTCATCTGTGTCTCCCACAGAAAATTGCAACTTTACCCGAATCCGTATTATGAAATGAACACAGCAGGAAAATTAAAGTCTGAAATGCATTTTCAATTTGGCAATTTCATTTCGAATGACTAAAACATGTGACACAGAAATACAAAACTGTTTGAACCTGGCCCACAATCGATAGTGGGTTGCTGAGAGAGAGAGAGAGAGAGAGAGAGAGAGAGAGATAGATAGAGGGGGAGCTGAAAGCAGAACAATTTTCACGCACTTTTCAATAGCTGCAACAGCCAATTGAAAGCATTTTCCTTTTATGAATTCAGTTGACATTTGCCGCAACTGTTTTCGCAGGAACTGAGACTGGCTTAGGCGATAAGCGAGAACCCATATCAAAAGCGATTCACAGGGGGAGAGAATGCGAGAAGGGCCAAAGAGAAGAGAGAGAGTGGGAGAGGTAGAGGAAAGCGTAAGCTAGCTGACTGCACATTACACGATAATTTTCAATAAATAGTTTTTGGCCAAATCATTTGCTGCGTGCCACGAACTTTGGTGGAGCTGGTTGGGCACAGAATGTGGCACCGCCTGTGCCTGATGTCCCGCACGTGACTCGGAGCGCATACGAGACGCTTAAAATATCATATTTGCGTTGTTTTATTTTATTTGTTGTGCATGTTTTTGTTTTTGTTTTTTCTTGGGGTTTTCGGTTTTCAGTGGCTGCACAAAGTCAACAACAATAAACGAAATGACAGCCGCCATTGTGCAAACTGAAACTGTGGCAACTCGGCAACTCGACAACTCGGATTGCTGCCCCACTTGTCACTAGCAGTTGCGAGCGTTTTATTATTAGCCATTCCCGACCCGAGAGACACTATTTTTGTTGGCCTGGGACTGGGCATATCGATACAGCTGGCTGGAAAGGGTATAGCAGCCCGGTGAGGCAATTAGCCTGTCAGGGCAATTAAAATGCTAAAAAAAAAAAAAGAAAAGGAATTGCCGCTGACAGGCGAAGGCAACTGCGTCACGAAACAGGCGCCAAAGGTAGCTGCCCCACGTTGCAGCACCGAAGCGACGCTCTCGAAGTATTTCGCTCCATTTAGCCGGCCCACATAATTCCAAGAAATTAGCCATAATCCATTGCAAGGCAACGTGGCCTTGCGCTGCCGTCAAACCAAACTCTTGCAATCCGCGTTGAGCTCTAAAAATAATATGCATACAAATACAGAAATTAAGAATGCAAGAAATGAAATGACTGGTCAGAAAATACCCATTGCATTCATCTATATTTAATATGAAGTGCAGAGGGAGGCGAGTAAGAAAGGAAATTGCAATAAACGACAGAAAACATAAATAAAATTCGAAAGCTATCTGAAATGGGATCAAATTAGAAAATTTAGTCAACTATCAACATACTCTGTAATCGATCAGTTTAACAGGGTAAATGAAGTTTAATAAATTAAATTAAATATATAATGACGGCTAAATAATAGAAGAAGATCGACTATCAAAATACTCTGTACACTTAATTCGCAAAATTGGGATACGGACATTAGTGATCAGTCAGCAGCAATGCACACAAAAAACTTTAGTAAAACACAAAGCTTAAGACTCGAAAATACCCAGTGAACTGAGAATGCATATTCCATTTATAAATAAATAAATGATAAGATGCTTGAATTATAAATAATTTATGAAAAAAGAGAAAATAAGCTTGATTAAGAAACATATAGCTCTTTATAAACTAAATAGCTTTTTATTTTAAGAGAGTTATAAGCTTTTAGCCTACAAGTAGCTACCCTGTAATATTTGTTATCTTTGATTTTCATCCATATCAAAAGCTCGCAGCTTTGCTTCTATCAATCAACTTTTACTTACATATAAATTACCTGAGTTAAGCATACCCTTTTAGTATTACTTGTTTTATTACAGGGTATGCCAATTAATTTCTAACCAAGCGTTTTGCTTGGATTCCTTATTGCATATTTCATTGAAAAATGTGTCATTAAAGTTGTTCGTAGTTGTTGCAGCTGCTCGATTGCATCGTCTTCTTCTTCTTCTTCTTCTCCTTCTGCTGCTGCTTCGCCTTCGAAAAATAATTTTAACTGTTTGGAAAAATTACAAATATTTAATAAGTAACTAAGTGGCTGAAGCTACAGATTAAGCGCAAATATTATCGACTGTTCAAGTGGGAGAAGCTGGGGAAAAGTAAATTGCAAATATTTGGCAAAATTGAAATTCGTTCAACGAATTTGCCAAATGAAATTATAGCAAAATAGTGAACACAGTAAAAACTCTAAAGAAGCAGTAAATAGCATTTAATTTTATTCCATATATACTTATATATGCATATTTTATATGAGCAATATACCCATTCATATTTTGCAAGCAAAGTATTTGCTTGATCTTTCGTTAAGTAAATCTTATAATATCTTATTCCTAAGCCTTGCCCACTTCATAAGGTTTTTACCCAAGGATATCTATTTATACTTAGCAAATAAAATATCTGTTAATTATTTTTATTTTATTGCGGAATCCACATGATAAATTTTTAAATTATTGGATTTATTAAATTTATAACATTTTTCTATTTATCGAATAATTGCATTTCCTTCTTTCGGCTCTTTTCAGCGTGTTATCTTTCAGTAACTTGTATTTTAATTGCTTACTATATTCTCTCGTAGATTTAGAATTCTTTAATTATATACAAATAATTTGGTCTGTCACTTGGAATATTTTTTCTTTTATGCCGAAAGCTCTCAAAAACTTTACTTATCACGTCTATTTGCTCTTCATTTTGGTAATAAATGTGAAATTTACAACCCTTAAACTTAAATTTCAGCAGTGCCTTGCGTGCAGCTCTTTAATTGCTTAAGCTTTTCATTCAACTTGTCGAGTTTTTACTGCTTACTGTGCCACGAGCACATTTCAGCATTAGCAAGAGCGTGCAAGAGCTCCCGCCTGCTGGGCCCTCTGCCCCTGGCAGACACCCACTCATAGAAATAAAAAAACGACAACTCATTTAGCTTCATAGAATCATGCCTTGGTTGACGTGAATCACTCACTCAGGCACTCAAGACGCCGCCGAGGGTGCGCTAAGGAGGCGCTGAGGGGGCACGGATGGAAAACTATTTTCGCATCTAACTCGCGGCGGCCTATTAGCTCTGACCGAGATGATCCCAAGTAGCGCAGCGTTGGAAAATTTAGCTCTCAAGCTGTCACTTGGGCGTCTGGCAGGCGAACGTGGGTCTACTCAAGACGACAACAACAACGACAACATCACGAATTGTGGAAAGTGTGCGGAAAAATGAAAACTCAAACAAGGCACGAAAGCAACATGAAAATGCAAACTTTTGAATTGCTCATTAGATACGCTAGTTTTTGTGTTTTGTCTACGCACAATACGCACGCCTAATATGCGAAATATATTTTGTATCTGCACTTGATATGGGTGCGTGATGCGATAGAAGTGAGTCGTGACACGACCAATATATATACATACAATATATTAATGTAAAGCCATAACTTGTTTCCCAATAACCAAGAATATGTGGATGTTGATTTGTTTATCGATCATGTTGCTATGGAATAAATAATCTAAAAAATAATATCTGCAATCTAATTTAATGCTGAAAACTGCCAATTAAATAGATGCAATATTTTTATAAGAAGCAACTTATCAGCTTTTGAATGAGATATTCGAACTTGAACCAAATCTGTTCATATTGCTATAAAGGGCGTGGGTCTAGTATACTTGAACAGTGAAATAAAGATTCACTGAATTCAAGAGCTCAACTGGAGTCATACAAATGCTTTCTATAGTATATATATTGCTGTACATTCATGTTGATAATTGCAAATAGCGAAGGAATTTCGAGTATTTTGGATGTGTCACGCGCCCATCGCTAGACCCTGGCAAGGCATAGTAAAAACTTTTTGCAAGTTTTATGCGCCGCTAGCAAAAGAGAAGGAAAAACACATTTGGCAGACCAATACAAAGAGCTGGCTGAGGGGGCGGGCGGGTGTTAGGGACAGTTGTAGTTTAGTTTTGTTTCGTGTCATGTGATGAGTGCTCCTACTTTTGACTGACTTAATGAGGCTGAGCACAACAGCGTATGAAGTGTGTTTACTTACACGAAAAGTGCCGATCCGGCAATGTCAAGGCGCGCCTGAAGCTGTGAAGGTCCATTAGTGAGCGAAAGATGAGCAATGAGCCCGATGAACACGAACTGAACTCATAGGCAAAACTATTAATGCACGTTGATGAAATTGTGGCTTGTCATGCGATTGAGGTTTAAATTTAGTTGGCAAATTCAATTAGTATTAAAGTCCACGCCGACATTTTGGCCAGGGCTGTTGCTAAAGGAATGTGGGAAAGTGAGCAGAAAAAAAAGAAGAAGGAAAATGGATGGGAATTTGAGTAGAAATGAGAAAAGAAACAAAACTTGGAATACAATTAGGAATTGAGTGGAATAGGAAAATTAATTGGAAGTAAACCAGAGTAGATGGACAAGCGTAATGGAAAAGCGATAATTATAGTTATAAATAGAGTTTTTGGAATAGATAAAGGGAAATCGATAATAATCGATATAAGAATTGGCGGCATACGACTGACTGGTAATAGGAAACAATGGGAAAGAGGACAGTAGGAAAAATAATTAGGACTTTGGCATAAGATAATCAGGTATTGTACGGTCAAGAGTGAGGTGAGTACAGTTTGAAATAAATATTAAGAATAAAACATTTATTCATTAAGTAAGATTTTATTGTTACAATATTTAAATATTATTCAATTACTTTAACAGATTCTCTTTTGATAAACTACCTCAGGGCAATAAGTATATGTGCAAATTAATCAACTTGCCTTTGCAAGTTAATAAAAAAATTATTTTATTATAGTGAACGTAGTGTTCTTTTATTAAACTCCAAATTCGAACTGAAGTACAAAAATGATCTTATGCTGCAAGTCAGCTAATGTTTATGTTAAAGCTTCCCTCATTAAAGCTCAAAGCTCCAAAGCTCGAAAGCTCACAAGAGTGGCTTACGTGATTCTATATCGGAATTGTGAAATTATGAATTGTTTATATTAAAGCTTGGTTGCTAACTCAAAGAGCCCTTGGAAACTGCGCAGAGATTCTTATGTTTATGTTGAGGCCAAAACTGCTGACTCTGTGGGAATAGGGAATATTTATGTTTCAGCCGAGTGGCGTGATACTATAAGTTGTTTGTGATTGGGGAGACTGAGTTATGCTATTTGAAAGTTGTTTACATTTATCATAAGAGTCGCTTGAGTAGCTGGGTGATAACTCCCCCCTTTCTTAAGAAGAATCGTCCCTGATTCTTAACGATTTCTCATAAGAAATTCAATTTGGGTGTTTATGGCATTTAGCATATCAGGGTTTTGAATTTGAATATTTTGATCGTTTAAGGGCCTTGAAAATAAGAATTTAATAGGATTGAGATTGTTCTTTGAACAAAATTTGAGAAGCTTTATCATAATGAATATAAAAATTATTACAAATATAATAAACGTAATTTTTGTATGATTATTTTCTAATTCTATTACAATTTTTGATAAAGTATTTGTATTTTCTAATCGTAACTCGGTGTCATTAGAAGGTTGATAATCAGTGATTAAATAATCTGTAAATTTGTTATGTTTTACATAGTTGAGCAATTTTTCTTTTTGGTTTGTGTAAGTAATGTTATTTATGGTTACAATGGTTTTGAAAGTTATGAGATAGGTACCTGTAAACCAGGTATTATTAACGCAGTTTTTTCCTGATACTAAAATGGCGCCATCTGTTATTACTTCTATTGGCTTGTTTTTTTCTGATATTTTCGTACAGCTAGTGAATTCTTTATTAACTAAATTTATGAAGCAATTCTTTTCGTAAACAATTTGAGCAAAAGTGTTATAAATTTCTCTTTTAAAATTTTTAATGCGATAAAAGGTATTCTTACATTTAGTAATTTTATTGTCTATGAATAATTTTCCATCTGATTGGGAAACTGCTTTAGCATGATATAATTTACACTTATAATTTATAGTTGGGTATTTTATAAAAACTATAATTAAACCTTGGTATGAGATAATTGAAAAAGAGGATATGTCCAGGAGGTCGATAAGAGTAATATTAAATGTTTCATGATTAAATATGTTTATCATGTCTTGTTTATTTAAAATTTTTGGGTTTATTATGTTGGCTTTTGAAAATGTAATAGTGTCTAGCAGATTTTGCAGGTCAAGTGATAATAGTTTGAGACGGTATTTTTTTAATAAGATTTCTTGATCGAATCTAATGTTTTTTAAAAGATTTGTAATTTTAGTAACTTCTTTGAAAATTGCAGAATTAATTTGATTTTGTATATTATTATTTTCAATGAGATCATTTATTTTATTCTGAATTGTTAGCATGTCATCATGATCTGGTGTTCCTGTAATCCATTTAAAAATAGTACCTAATTCGTTTATACTTCGCTTAGAGACCTTATGAGGTGTAAGTTGAGAAAGAAGGGTTTTAATTAAATTTAGTTCCATTGTTATTTCCCAGTCAATAGTGTTGTTTTTATTATCAAAAAATGTTAGCTCTCTTTCAAATATATCATTATAAAAACTTAAATTAGTAACGTGAAAAACTTCTCCAAATGTTTCGTATAGTAAAAAATTATCAATATCCTCAAGTAAAACATAATCGTCATTTGAGTAGTTTATGATATCGAGGCGGCAAAAAGGCAATAAAATAATTAGCACGTACAAAATGATCATGCTAAAAACAAAAACAAAAAAAAATTTATTAGGATTTTATATTATCTTTATGGATTATACGGTCTCTATTATTTATTTTAACTGTATTTCCTAGATCTTCTTTAACTACTTGTTTTTTATATTTGGGTTGTAGTTTATTTCGTTCGCCATGTTTCTTTTCATAAATGATTTCGCCTACTTGGTAATTTTTTGGTATTCGTTTTTTGTTATGGTATTCTAGCATTTTGGATTGCGCTGATTCTAGCTTTGCGGATAATTCAGAGTGATCTATTTTGTTAAATAAAATTTCATATGGTTTTTGTTGGGTTGTTGATTGTATTGTGTTGTTATATTCTCTAACTGCACGGTATATAACTTCAGAATAATCAACTAATTTAAATTCTTCTTGGATGCATCGAGAAATTTCGATGAGTGTTGAATGAACTCTTTCTACTTGGCCGTTACTTAAGCTGTGTCTGGGATCTGTATAATAAATGTCTATACCTGAACGGGACATTGTTGATTTAAATTGTGCTGATGAAAAACTAGGTTCGTTGTCTAGCATTATTGATTTAGCGAATGGAAAGATTTGGATCAGTTCTAATACTTTATTGGCTATATCGGATTTGTTATGGATTTCTTTAATAACTAGAAATTTTGAATAAGCATCAATGCAAGTGATAAATGATAATTTTTGAGCATAAAAAATGTCTATGTGTAATTGTTCACCTTCTGTTTTTGGAATGGGTGCTTTGGAAATAAGTATTTGTTTTGGATTTCTATCGTATTTATTTTTATTACAGATTTCGCAATGTCGTATGTATTGTTTAAGAGTTTTGTATAGCGTTGGCCAATAATAATACCTAAGAATTTGCTTAAGGTTTTCGTCGAAACCTCTATGAGCTCGAGCATGTGTTTCTTCTATAATAATTTCTTGGTCGTTTTTATTTTCGATATCTAAGACGAATTTTCTGGTAAAGAGAAATTTATTTGTGAATGTATTTCTTATTGTATTCTGTATTTCGTATAAATCTTCAAGACTGCAATGGATTCCTGTCGTTATTTTTGGCTGTAAAAATTCTTTAAGTATTTGGATTAAATTATCTACCGTATCATATTCTATGATGTGTCTTATTTTATTGAAGGGTTCGCATTTTTCATGAATAGTAAATTTATTTTTTGAAATAAGTAGTTGCTGTTTAAACTGATTCAGTGGTTTTTTTGTTTCTTCAAATATGTACTCATGGCTGCTGTCAGCTGAATGTACAGTTTCGATATCGGATAAGGATTCATTGTCGGATGAGGGTTCACTTTCGGACATTTGATTACTTTCAGTAGTAATGTTGTTTATTTCTATTCTGGATAAAGCATCAGCAACAACGTTCGTTGACCCTGGTTTGTAAAATATAGTAGGAGAAAATTCCTCAATAAAGGCATGCCATCTTTTCATTTTTGAATTAGGGTTTCGTGCAGAAACCGCGAAAGAAAGTGGTTGATGGTCTGTTTGGATTTCTAAATTTGTAATACCATATAAGTAATTACGAAGACTTTTTAATGCCCAGACTATGGCATATAATTCTCTTTCGTTTGTTGCATAATTTCTTTCTGTTTTATTTAATGTTTTTGAAATGAATGTGATTGGTTTGTTTTCTTGCGAAAGGACAGCGCCTATAGCGATGTCAGAAGCGTCTGTAGTAAGAACAAACTTTTTAGAATAGTCTGGCTGAGTTAGTTCAATCCTTGCAACTAAGTGTGATTTTAAACTTTCGAATGCTGAATGAGCTTCATCGTCTAGAGATATTTTTGTTTTTTTCGACATGTGTCTTGAAATCATACCGTTGTGTCCTTGTAATAGTTTTGTGAGGGGCTTTGCTATATTTGCGTAATTTTGTACGAATTTCCTGTAGTAGTTAGTTAAACCTAGAAAACCTCGTAATTCTCTCAAGTTAGTGGGAGGAGGATATTTTATGATAGCTTCTATTTTTTTCGGGTCAGTTGTGATAATATTGTGAGACACTACATATCCTAGGAATTCGATTTCCTTTTTAAAGAATTTGGATTTCTCTAGAGATATCTTCATATTTGCTTTAAATAATATTTCGATAATTTCTTGTAAGTCATTGAAGTGTTGCTCGATATTTTCTGAGAAAACTATTATATCATCTATATAGATGTGGCAAGTTTTACCGATTTTATCACGTAATATATTGTCCATAGCTCTTTGAAATATGCTAGGCGCGTTCGCAAGTCCAAATGGCAAGCGAAGAAATTCATATTTTCCATTATTGATGGAAAAAGCGGTTTTCTCAATATCTGTGCTTTTCATTAAAATTTGATGAAAACCAGATTCTAAATCAATAGTTGAAAAGAACTTGGCTTTACCTAGGTTAGATAATATTACCGATGGATCTGGCATCGGATATCTATCTGGGATTGTATTATTATTTAGTTTTTTGTAATCAATAACTAATCTGTGCTTTTGTGTTCCATCTTCATTAAAGCCCTTTTTTCCTACAACCCATACTGGAGAGTTATAAGGACTTTTGCTTGGCCTTATTATGTTTTCGTCTAACATCCTATTTATTTCCTTATTAACAAAGTTGTTAACTGAATGTGGATAAGGATATTGTTTACTGTAAATTGGAGTGTCGTTTATTGTTCTGATTTCACCTCTAATATCTGTTCTAAAAGGAAGAGATATCTGTATTTGAGAGTGTTTGATTTTTATTTCTTGAATGATTTGTTCTTCAAGGGTTGTGAGATTGGCCATTTCATCAATGGAATGATTAACTTTTAAATGATTTACTTCGCATATTGAAGTGCTTGTAGAGGATACTGACAATTTTCGTTGTCTGCTCTTTTTAGCTTTCTTCTTTTTTATATGCTTGTTTTTATTGAGATTTTCGTTAATCGCTTTATTTTTATATTTGGGTAATCAGAGTCACTTGATGACGCTGATTGTATGTCAGATACATTGAATAATGTATTTGATTTAAAAGTTTCATTTTTTAGATAAGGAGTGATGAAATACTCCTTGTCTGGATTTTCATTTATCAAATTAATCGTTTCTGTTTTATTATTATAATGCAGTGTACCTTTTGATAGGTCAATTATTGCATTAATAGCTTTTAGTAAATTATAACCGATTAACAAATCTGCTTCTAGATTATCGATTTCATAAAATCTATAACGTTTACCGAAAATATTTATATTATGAGAATGTGTTATGATACTGTATCCATTGACAGTTTTTACTCTTTTTTTAATAACTAACTCTTCTGGGTTATCGTATATGCCTTTTTTAATATAACAAGCTGTAGCGCCTGTGTCTATTAGTACCTTTAAGGTTTTGTTTATTTTTTTATCTATTCTGTAGATGAATGGGAGCTCTCCCCTTGCTCCTCTAAAAAATGGTCCTCCTGAATGTTATTTACGCGCATAATCTTTTTCGGTTGTTGAGCTGTTTGAGTAGAAAATACTCTTTTGTTTGCCTGTTCTAAAATTGGATTCTGTTGGAAAGATGGGTTTTGTATTTGAACGGATCTATCTACATCCATTGGTTCTTGAGGGGGTTGGGGGTTAGATTGAGTTTGATTTTGCGAATTCTGATTGAAGCGTAAATGATTGTCATATTTTTTATTGGATTGATTTGATTTATTATATTTTGGTTGTTCGTTTTTGTTTGCATTGAACTGTTGTATATTAACGGAGTGATTATAAGCGAAATTAGCTCTTTGATAATTTGCTTCTAGCTCTTGGGCTTTAGCCAAGGCGTTGGGAAGGTTTTCTGGTTTAAGAGAAAACAAAATATTTGATAAAGATCCGTTAAGGCCTGTGATGAAAACTCGCAAAGCGTTTTCTCTGTTTTTATTATTTAATTCGGTAATTACATTGGCTTTGTCGCCATATGTCATAATAGTTTTGTTTATCAGCTGGGTTAATTTTTTATTAACCAGGTTATAATATTCGAGAACCGATAAGTTGCCCTGTCGTAAGACACTTAATTCTTGTTCTAAAATGTGCATCGGACGCCTGTCACTATATGCAAAATCTAATCTGGCAAGTATTGCCTCAAAGTTAAGTACGGTACCGTGATTAGTTAGGATATCATTTGCCCTACCTGTGACTTTGTTTCTAAGTATTGTTAAGGCACCTACATATTTTCTACTGCCCTCTTTATACATTCGCATAGCACCGCAAGCTGCTTCACGCCAGCTTACATATGCGTTTTGGTTTCCTGAAAACTCAGGTAAGGATTTAACTATATCGAATGATTCGTCGCAACGAATTGTATCATTGATGACTGTTGCTTTAAATTCTTGTTCGTTGTTGGAAGACAATGTTAACTGAGCTTTTAATTCTGTAATTTGTTCTTGAAGCACTCTGGTTTGATTTGCAATTAATTGAGCTATTATTTCTGCTGTAAGATTGTTAGCCATTTTTGAATTATTTGTATTTGCTTTTAAATTTGAAAATTTTTCAATTAACTCGTCCAGGTTTAGTACAATTATTAAACACAAAAAATTTTTTAAATTTAGCTTAATGAGTAATTATAAAGATTATAAAGATTCTCAATCGCTCACGTAGTGGTACTTCTTTCTTTGGGTTAGGGTGGATCGGGTCGTCCTTCCTTCCTTCCTTCCTTCTTTATTGTCTTGTCACTGGTTTTGGGTGGCGACCTTTTGGTTCGGTCACACAGCACGATCTTTTCGTCTTAAGCTGCCTTTCGTTTTAGGCAGGCACAAACTTTTGTCGTTTTTAGATTCAGTTTTTTGTTTTAAGTCATGTGACTTTTATTAGCGTTGTTGTGATTTTTAATTTAAATTTTGGGTTGAAGCACAAGCTGTTTCTTTTTATTTGAAACTTTTTAATGCACTTTTTGTTTGAGTTCTAGAAACTTGATGTTTCTTTTTGAGTTTAATTTTTTGACACTTTTTATTTCACTTTTAGTTCGGCGGCGTACGATTACATAAAAAGATGTAGTTTCTTTTTATGTGTTTTTTATTTAACGTATGCCCCACGTTGGGCGCCAATTAATCAACTTGCCTTTGCAAGTTAATAAAAAAATTATTTTATTATAGTGAACGTAGTGTTCTTTTATTAAACTCCAAATTCGAACTGAAGTACAAAAATGATCTTATGCTGCAAGTCAGCTAATGTTTATGTTAAAGCTTCCCTCATTAAAGCTCAAAGCTCCAAAGCTCGAAAGCTCACAAGAGTGGCTTACGTGATTCTATATCGGAATTGTGAAATTATGAATTGTTTATATTAAAGCTTGGTTGCTAACTCAAAGAGCCCTTGGAAACTGCGCAGAGATTCTTATGTTTATGTTGAGGCCAAAACTGCTGACTCTGTGGGAATAGGGAATATTTATGTTTCAGCCGAGTGGCGTGATACTATAAGTTGTTTGTGATTGGGGAGACTGAGTTATGCTATTTGAAAGTTGTTTACATTTATCATAAGAGTCGCTTGAGTAGCTGGGTGATAACTTGCATACACATTTATGGTAATAACTTGTTTCAAACTGAATGATTTAAGTCAAGTTGATTTTTTATTTATAGTACTAGGGCTACTAATAAAAATGTGTAATACGTCAGCTCAATATTTATTAACAAACATTTTATTAATTTACAAATGAGTCTCTTCCTTAGGAAATAAGTATATGTGCATTTATAATTATTACTATTCCTGTCATCTTTAAAAAAAAAAAACTAATTATATTAATTAACTAATTACTGCCCCAGAGATTAGCTATTAATTTAATTTTGCATTAATTTTTAGTTTTTGTTGTTTTTTTTATGCATTCACATAAAATAATAAAATATAACTGTGTGTATTCCCACTCAGTTCACATTGCGTTTACTCCTATATAAATTATTTTTTCTGATTTTTACTGGATTTACAAAGCATACAAAAGTAAAGATTAAGATTATTTTCATTTGAAAAAAATTGGTTTTTATTTGACACAAATTATTTCATTAATGCAGAGATATAAAATGTAAAAAAATACAGCCTTAAATACATATATAACTGGATATATATATATATATATATATATATATATATATATATATATATATATATATATGTACATGTGTATATGTGTGAGAAGCCCTTGTTTATTTATTAATTAATATTGTAACCTTTATTAGCTAATCTAAATATTCCAATTAATTTACGATGTGTCCAATATATTTCTGGCATGTGTGTCCCACATTTTCATAATATCTGGCAACACATATATATTATATATATGTATATAGATGTATGTGTGTGTGGCCCGAGTTCATTAAAAATTCGTTTGCTACTTGTCGAATGTCTCGTTAAATGTGACTTAATCCAGTGCAACGTCAAAATTTGTCAGCTTTGAAAGGCTTAGCGCATAATTAATGTTATTTAAAGTTTTAAGTAAATATTCATACACATACATATATTCCTGGGTGTCTGCCTCTGTGTGTGTGTGTGTGTGTGTATGTGTGTGTGTCTATGGCCATAAACTTTCTAAATATGCTGCGGTTCCTATGCTCTGTAGAAATGTTGCGGATGCAAGGGAAATGTTGTGCTTAAAGAGTTAATATGCGACAATATGCGATGTGAGTTGAAAAGGAAAAGTCGAGATAAACTTGGTAATTAGATAAGACGTGTGTACATAGATAAATACACGATTTTCATGTAATAATTAGAAAGTATTTGTTGACAATTAGTGTATTAATTGCTGTGGAATGTGTGCTTTCTGCTTTAAAAATACAAACAATTATATTAGAAAAAGAAATATGTTTTTATGAGAAAAAAACATCTTTTACAAATTGCATATAAAATAAAGCAGAAAAGTGAATCAATGTATTTAAAATTAACAAATTATTTGTATATTTATTAATATATCGAACATGTCTTTTAATATTCGTATCTTTATGTTTTTCTCTTTTTTCTCTTTCAATATTTGATGCATTTCGTTCGAGTTGACATTCGTTTCACAGGGTATCTTTGTGGTCTAGCATTCAGTCTCGCTCGCCGCGCTTGTTGTTTTATGCTGTTTGTGTTGTTGGCTGTCAGAAATGTTATTCTTTGCGGATCTTTATGGGTCGTGCGGTGTTGTGTGTGTTCCGTTCCGTTCCCTTCCGTTCCGTTTCGTTTCGTTTCATTTCTTTTTGTTTGCTTCCAAGCAAATAATGATAAATATATATGTACGTACATATGCATATATATATATATGTATGTTTGTGTCTATAGATACATACATATGTATATTCGTACGATTATGCTTATTTCACATTTATGCTTTTCCCAAATAAATTTGGAATTCATTTATTTTTTGCTCTGCTCCGGCTAATGACGTAACAGACGGCCATTGTGAAAGTATTTTATAATTTGATTTAAAATAATAAAACATATATGCCGTTTTTGTGTCTCTTTGTTTCTCCCCTTCTCTTTTTGATTTCATTAACTGCTGTCAAAATCGTCGGAAATCAATTAAAAATTATTTATGCACGCATAAAGGATTTCCAGTTGCCGTTGTTGTAGCATTGTCCATTGGCTGCTCAATTGGTTGACCGCAAATTGCATAATTTCAATTAGATTCGAGAGCTGGCGGAAAATGTTGTTACAGGGCGACAACCGAGGAAATGGGAAAACACATTTTCTATTATGCTCGATAATTGCGCGTCGGACGAAATTTGAACAATCGACAAATGCGATTTGCTGTGTCATCATTTTAATTTAATTAATTATGACGCGACAATATCTGCCCGAAGCCATTCGAGCCGTGCGGCCAAGAGGCCCCAAAGGTGCTCGCTGCATTGATGGGAGTTTTTGTGTGAAGAGAAAAATATGAAAATAGAGTAAAAATCTACAATTTGGAAATAATAATTATATTTTATCATATACATATATATATATATATATTGTTTTTTTTTTCTTGATAATGGTATTTCAATTAATATTTCTTTCAGTTCATATTTGTCTCATGCTAACGATATTCATTGAGCAAAAGGCTTATATTAATTTTGTTAATTTATCAATCGATTTCCATCTGATTGTTCGCTCGGCTGTCCTGGGCCCTGCTCGTAATGGTGATAATTTGTAAAATCTCTTTTGAAATTGATGCGCAGAGATTTAACTTTTATTACATATCGTCGTTTATATCATGAGTCAGACAATTAATGGGCTCAGCTGAAGTTTGATTTCAATTTTTATTTTTGCATACTCTTTTTCGCTAAGTTTTTAAATCTCTATCTTTCCATCTCACTCTTACTCTCTTTCTCTCTCTTACTCGCACTCTTTCTCTTTATTTGACACTCTCTATCTGATTGGTCCGCCTCGATTATTTGCTCTCACACGCTTAATATATTTAACAGTACTATATATACATAGTTAGGCTAGTACCTTGCCTTTATCGATATGGTTTTTCTTCTTGATCTAGATTTTGACTTCCTGTCTCTCCTATTTCACTTTCTTGTTCACCCCTTTAACACTATTCATCTCCAAGTCCCTGATTATGAACTAACAATTTAGACTAATTCTTAAAGTAAAGATTGGCAAGAAAAAAGGAAATATTTAAAACAAAATTCAGAATGAGAGATGAACAGAGAAAAAATAAGATGGGATTGCATAATATACTTACGCCCACATCTGGGCATTTCGAGTGATTTATAATAATTAACACATAAAACATGGATAGCACATGTAACAGGCGATAGTTTCTGATAATTCGGGAAGGAACAGAAAAATCGAGACACGTTCAATCAAGTTATGTAGAAAAATAATACCTAAAATTGTTCTGCGATTTATTAATGATGGCAGATCAATAAGTAGAAGCCTACTATGATAAGAAGGCAAACGTAAATTACTGTCCCAAGTTAGTTAAGGCAAAGAGAAGAAACTGTTTCTGGACCGTTTGGGGAGACCAAATAACTGAACAATATTCTGAAATATATAACTGCTTGGTAAAAAAAAGGATCTTTAGATTCCTAACACCATCGTTTAATAAAGCCAAGCACACATTTGGTTTCATTTGTGTGGGCAGAATTATGCAGATTTAAATTAAGTTTAGTGTCAAAGAGAATGCCAAGATCTTTGATCAAGATCTTACCCTCAGTAACACCCGACGTAACACAGATTAGTTTTGAAATTGCTGTTCTCAGCAAAGCTCTCTGGGTTCTGCCCTTTAAGTAGGATGATATCCCCGTTAAAAGTTTAAGGGAAAATCCAAAATGATCTAGCTCTAGAATTAATTCTAATATGATATGATGGTGCACTGAGTCAAATGCTTTACGAAAGTCTGTATAAATTTCATCAGTCTGCATTCTGTTAGAAAAACTGTCATTGACTAGGGAAGTGAATTCTGAATAGTAGATAATTTTGCAATACCTCTATAATTGGAAATATCAGATCTTCCCAACTTGAAATGTTATCAGCACCTGGAGAGCATGATGATTTCAATGTCCTAATGGCTGTGACCAATGAATTTTCTCTCTCTCTCTCTCTCTCTCTCTCTCTGCCTCTCTCTCTATCTATCTATCTATCTATCTATCTTCTAACTCGCATTTTTACATCCTCATTCTCTTCTCATTCTCTCATGATAATTTGAGACTTGCAAAGCAAAAATCTCTCGCAAGTTTTTTATTAATTATTAAATAGTATTATAATCTAATTTGTAATTCATTCTCATTTCATTATTATTTCAAATCGGAACTCCTCAACCATATAGCACCACTTACATATCCATAACCCTATGGATATCTATGTATATTTGCTTTAATTATGTAGGTGGCACGCAGGTATTCTATATTATAATGCAATGCCAACAATGACATTTCTGGCTAACCGCACATGACAAAGCTTGTTAACCATGTTCGTTGCGGCCCAAACAGCAAAAACGACAACAACAACAACGGGTTGTAGCAGTAATAAACAAAGCCACAAATGCGTTTTGAGGGCGAACACGTGACAGCAGCCATATAAAAGAGAGAGGGAGAGAGAGAGAGAGGGGTGTCTATCTATATATAGAGAGAGATAGAGTGAGAGGTTAAGAGAGAAAGAGATATAACATCATCCTATAAGTGCTGCACTTCAGGATGATTGTAGGCTATGAAGGGTGAAGGGTGAATGGGGGAGGGAAAGGGGGTGGCTTACAAACTTTTTGGATGGGGCATTTGGCACGCTTAATTAAAACGGGGCTCACGTAGACCCGAATCCAACCAAAATGCTGTCACTGTCAGCTTTTGGCCGAGAGCCGTTGCCACTGCCGCTTGGCTTCCACTTTGAGCCAAAGCTAATTTGGCCACTTTTATTTGGCAGAAGTCGAAAGGACGCAAAAAGGAAAATAGAGAGAAAAGTGAGGAAAATGTTGCAAGTGTCAAAGTGCATGGGAAATGCATTGCGGCACATTAATTGCATAAATTTCGACGTCGCTTTGAACTGAATGCGGCGCAAATTAAAGAGCAAGCGAGACGGCACGCGAGCCGAGCGAGAGGCAAAAGTCATTAAATGTAGCTGCAGCACCTTTCTAGTTGGCGCTGCCACTGGGCGTGGTCTGGGGCTGGGGCTAGGGCGTGGCTGGGTCTGCCTTCTGTCATAATTTGATGCCTAACTGTGTCAGGCGCTGGTCGGCTGCAGTTGCAAGTGCTCATGCATAACGCATTTTGGCTACGCTAAAAAGTATGCTATGAAAATGCAACTCAGACCTGTTGCCACACACACACACACACACACATACGCGCAGGCACACGCACACAGTTGACTGGTTTTTGGGGCAGTGCTTTAAATCAGTTGCCATTTCATTAAAATGCACACAGGCATCTGGCCTCTGCCTCCCCCTCCCACTCCCCGTTCCGCGCCTCTGCCACACTCTATCTCCCTCCCTCTTCAACCGACTCTGCCAACGCTTTTTACCTTCAGTTTTAACGCTGTTTTTTTTTTTTTTTTTTGTTTCTTCCTGTTTCAGCTTAAATTTACCGTTATGAAACAGCTTAATGCCCATCATTTGCAACAGCTTTGATGCACCGGCTTTTATGGCCAGCGCAGCCTAACTAGAATTAAATAAATGCCGCTGTTTAATTAGTCTGGCAACGTCACCAAACAATTTACTGTTATACGAGTGCAAAAAATTATAAAAAAAAAGAAATACAGCGCATAATCAATCAAAATGAATTAATAGATAAAACTATATAGATATCATTTTTATTCTTATTTTCAACAAATTCATTTAGCTGAGAGGTTTTTCATTTTTATACCCTGAACCCATTGAAAATGGGAATTCAGGGGATAATGGTTTTGTGAAAATTTATGTAACAGGCAGAAGGAGACGTCGCAGACCCCATAAAGTATATATATTCTTGATCAGCATAAAACAATAAGTTGATCTAGCCCTGTCCGTCTGTCTATCCGTTCGTATGAACGTCGAGATTTCGGAAACTACAAAAGCTAGAGAGCTGAAATTTTATATGAATACTCGTATGTTAGTTACGCCGTACGAGTTTGTTTCGTTTTTTTTTTTTCGATAACTCATCCCATTTCCAAATTATAGATAACAAATCAAAAATTCGTTTCCATTTTTTACGTTTTTTGGGCATAACTGCAACACCGTTTGAGCTAGAGTTTTTTTTTTGCAGCGTTTAGGGTATCTCGTAGTCGAGCCGTCTCGACTAGAGCCTTCTTACTTGTTTAAATTGCAGTTAAAGCAGATCTTTTTTAATTTCAATTAACATATTTCTACGTTAATATTGAATTATTAAATATGCTGCGATAATATTTGAGTGTGTGTGTGTGTGTTTTTTTTATTAAATAAACCAATTGATTTAATTTAATAAATAAACACATTTAAATTAAACAAACAGCAGCGAAAGCAAAACCAATAAAGCAAAGGGCATTAAAATCTTAATCTTTATCAATATTATAGCCAAGTGATGTATCCTAATGATAAGTAAATTGAGGTGAATATCCCAGCCTTCAAAAGCTGTCAAATTTACAGCTAACTCAAAAGGCAGACGCGGCGCAACCGAATGCTCAGAAATGGCCAACCATAAAGAAACAATAGTAATACCTCTCTCTCTCGCACACACACACACACACACACACATACGAAGAGAATTGAGACGTTTTTGTTGCTGTTGCTGTGAAGCTTTTGACTGCCTCGCACAAATAACTGTAAAATGTAACAGAGACGAAGCTGAAGTCGAAGTCTATGAAAACAACAAGAAGTAATGTGACGTCACGAAAAAATAACAGTTGTAGCTGTGATGCTTACAGCAACTGTTATTGTTTTTGTTGTTGTTGTTGTGGTTGCATTTACTTTGAGTGGATTTATTTATTTGCCTCGCCACGTCCAACAACAAAAACAGCAAAAATTGGATAAAGCGCAATAAAACAACGCAAATCAACTAAAAAATGCGATGCAATAAGAGGAACAAGAAGAGGAGCACACACAAAAAATACCCAGCAGCACCCGCACAAGTTTTTATTTTATGTAAATGCAAGGTGTCTCAGGTGGGGAATGCACACGTATGCTATGACTCTGCAGTGCCGCCGCTGCTGCTGCTGTTGCTGCTGTTTCTGTTGTTGCATTTGACTGCTTTTTGCTCAACATTCAATAAAAGCAACAACAATAACGGTACAGGTGTGTGCTCCGCGCAAGCAGAATAGGAAAGGGGAATAGGAAGTGGAAGGAGAGGGGGCGGCCCTTGGGTTATGCTGTTGCTCTGTTGTTGTTTGTCTGCACGTCTGTGTCTCTGTTTGGCAAATGCCAACTTTATTAGGAATTTTTCAGCTGTTTCCGTGTGTGTGTGTGTGTGTGTGTGTGTGTGTGTGTGTGTGTTGGTGTGTGTGCATGCATTCAAATAGATGAAAGAATCAGAGCCAAAGCCAGAGCCAAAGCTCATTGGCGCTGCTTGAATGCATATATATGTACATACATATATACATATATATATATATATATATGTATGTGTGTTTGTTTATTTTTTGACTCAACTTATCCGCACAGTACATTTGCGTGTAATATGCACGAATGAATTTTTTTTTTTGTTTCCGATTTCAGTTTTGTTCAATGAAACGCAATGCCGCGTGCAGCTGTGTTGGTGTGTATTTTACAGGTGTTGGTAAGACGGCTGGAGGCAGAGAGTGCGAGCGCAGTGCGCCTGTGCAATGTCTGTGCAGAGCGTAATCGCTGAGCACAATTTCCCAGTATATTGGTTCATACAGCAGCTTACAGTGGTGGCGCGCGTTAATGTTAACAGTTGAAATGTAGGTTTACTGATCGAATGTAATCGAAACAAGTTAATATTTTATTAGGTATGTAATTTATTTGTTTTCAGTTTATTAAACTAATAAATAATCACATTTGGTTTATTTACGGAAGGTCATTTGCATTTCTTCTCTCTCTCTCGGTCGTCTTCCATATATTCACAAATTAATCACAATTTGCGATTTGGACTTAGAAATGGTTTTATTTGACCATTAAGCAAGCTGAGCACAGAATGAACATTAGCAACATTAGCACATCATAAGCATAAATTTAACTGTGGCTCATAAAACAGTAAAGCTTCCAACTAATGGACGGCATTTAAGCCGCAATAAAAGCTCCCAAAGGGGCAACTGCCACGCCCCGCCCGTCGCCCGCTATCCACTCTCACGTGGGCACTGCCAACCTGTCTAAGACAAAAAGCAAATTGTCCTTTATAATTGACCACAAGTGGGCGCTGTGGTCGTCGGGGGCGTGGCCACGACAGTCCGGACAATACGAATTGTAAATGGACAATTATTATTAACTGCAATAAATTTCACGCACGCACAATTTACATAGAGAGAGGCACGCGAGCGTGCAGAGGATTACAGTGTATGAGGAGTCTGATGGAGAGACAGTGAGAGGGGGTGGGGGTAATGGAGCTGTTGGGTGGTTGTTGATGTTGTTGTTGTTGTTGTTGTTGTCGTATTCATGTGGGAGTTGACGACACAATCTACATCACGTACAAATCGTTTAAGTGCAACACATAATTGTTCGAGGACCCCAAAACAGCCATTTTCGGATAGTATAATTGTATTGAGCGTAGGTGAGTGTGTGTGTGTGTGTGTGTATAAGTGTGTGTTAGTGTAGGTGTGTCAATAGCAATTATGTGTGCAGCGTGGTTAGAGATTGGCTGGCAAATACACTGAGCAAAAATAGAGTTGTCAATAAATTAAAATAAATAATTCAATATTAATATACATCAATTATTTATTACAATATTTAAATACAAATAAAAATAAAAATAAAAATTTATAAAATTATGTATCTTACTTTTGATACACACATAGTTAATGATCGATCTATTATTTATTGATACGAATAATAAAATGTATAATCTTTATACAAACTATTTTAATTATATTATTATTATTATAATTGGAATAACATTTGGAATAAAAATATATTAGATGAAAATACGTTTGTCATTTATATAAAACTATTGAAATTTCGGTAAGGCGTTTTAAGCTTCAATCAGTTTTTGTGCACAAATGTGGACTTATCAGATTATTCCTTGAATAAAGGGCAAACGAAAGATAACAATAAAATGAAGTTACGAATTGCTAGAAATATTTTAATTTTATGGACTCTTATTAAATGTCTTTTTACCAAGTTAGGTCGCTTCTCGAGCTCAAGATCAGCTAACGTAATGATTAGATTTTTCCCTTTATACATTATTAAGCTCGCTTCAATACCATTATTTTGTTCAGTGTTGTTAGTTTTTGGGTGTTAGATCCAGGTAAGTGTTTCTTTTTTTTTGTGTTTGCGCCTGGACTAAAAGTTTCGGCTTGACAAGCTCCACTTAAGCTGCCACAAACAATGCGCAAAGAATTGAAAAGTAATTTCGACGCACAACTAACGAGAATTTCCCTTCGTTCCCAACTGTGTGTCTGTGTGTCTGTGTGTGTGTGTGTGTGTGTGAAGGCCCACGCTTCAAATCGATGTCATTGTTTATGTTGTTGTTGCTGTTGCTGTTGTTGTTACTTAGTTGTGCATTGTCCATTAGCGCGTTGTTTAATTGAATTGTAGCAATTAAAGTGCTTCAATTGATTTTAATCGAAAATTGTTCTCATTGTTGACAACTGTTGTTGTTGCCTTCTCTCTCGCTCTGTGTGTCGTTGGTGCTGCTAAGTACAGTTGGCATTGCATACTAGTCGGCGCTTTGGCAGTTACCGTTAATTGCATGACAAGTACCGCTTCATTAACGCTGCCCATTCAAATGCCGAAAAGGAAATGTGCAATAATGTGCCCAAAGCCTTGAGGTCAACAACAGCAGCAGCGGCACCAACGGCAGCAGCAACAACAACAACAAGAGCGATACGCACATTACTGTAGCCAAAGCTCAACAGGCTGCTTTTTCGTTTTTCAGTTCGCACACAACACAGAAAATGAAATTTCCCCAACACAGAGCGTAAAAGTACCAACCGGCCGCTGCTCTCTCACTCTCTCACTTTCTGTCTCTCACTGCTCACTGCTCGCTGCATAAGTGCCGTTATGCTGGCGCTGTGTGATATTTGGCTGTCGCCGCGACTGCCGCAACATGCGCTCAGCAATCAGTACGCAACGAACTTTGCAAGCAAACGGTTGTCGAAGCTCCCGTCGAACTCAATAGCCAAACGCGTCGCCGCTTCCACGTGAATTTCAATAGGGAAAAAAGGAACCCAAAAATAAGCACGCGCGCGTTACACATGTGCGCGCTCGTATGTCTGTGTGTGAGTGACTGTGTCGGTGCGTGTGTGCGTGCATTTATTTATAAGCGGCGGCCAATGTAAAAGTGTACAACAAAGTAGAGAAAGATATAGAAAGCAACAAATCATCCAAAATCTATAAATAAACCAGGCGGCTGCAGTTGACCAAAACAGCAAAAATACAAGAGATTCGAAATCGAGCCGAAATGAAAGCGAAATTCAAATTCGAACAGCTGCTGGCAGCGACGCTCTGCTCGCTGCTTGCGCTCGCCGTCGCCGGCGCTGCTGCACCTGAAGCGCAGTCCGGCAACAGCTATGGCGCCTCTTTCATATCGAATCCGGCTATCTATGCCTATACCGTTGCCAATCAGCAACAGCAACAGCAGCAGCAAGAACATCAACAGCAACAGCAACAGCAGCAGAGACAAAATCTCGACAATCAAAACTTCATAAATTTCGACGCTGGCAATTCGAATGCAAATGTGAATGGCAATTACCGCAATTACTACTATACGGATGCCAATGCCACGCCCACGCAGAATACGCCTGCCGCAAGTGCAGCCCCGGCCGCAGCCACCCAGCCAGCCCCACTGACGGGCTGCACTCTGGACCGCCTGGCCGTCTATAAGGTCGTCCTGCACACCTATTGGACCCGCGAACTCTTCCCCAAGCACTATCCCGACTGGCGGCCCACTGCCCAATGGACCAAGACTCTAGGTAAGAGCGCTCAGAGTTTATGTTTTTATTTCTCCACGCTCTGCACACTTTTCGCTTTGCTAAAAAGTTTTCCTCATCCACATCCACGTCCTCGTCCTCGTCCTCGTCTTCGTCGTCGTCATAGAAGACATAACATAGACACACCTGAAACAACACACGGAAATTTAATTTCTATTGAGGTCGCTTTGGTTGGTCGCTTTGGTTTGGTTCTGTTGCTGGAATAGTCTATGTCGATTTATTTTTAGCTTACGACTCATTAAAAAGTGTCTGAAACGGGTATATAGGTTGCATCATGTGTAAAGATCGGCGATTGAAATTGAAAACAATAATGTTACCAGGCTTAACAAGAGTTAACTTGTTTCCAATTTAAAGTAATATTATAATATTGAAAAGAATATTTTTTGAAATATATATTCACTTTTGAGATGGCGTGAACTTATTCGATTTTAGCATGATTATTTTGTAAACAAATTTCATACATTAAACAAAATTAAAAATACTAGATTATTGTTATTGAACATAAATTAAAATAAAATGATTGTTATTAGATAATCAATAATAATTTAATAAACATTAATTCTATTTTAAGAAATTATTTTTACTTTTAATTTTATTTTTATTTTTATTTTTTTTTTTTAACATTTCATTGAATATTTCAGATATTGCGCAAAAAATATAACAAAATAATAAAAAATGAAGTTACAAATTATTTCAAATTTTAATTATATTGTATTTAAAAAATTTATTTCGTAATATCGTCTGCTTAAATTTTCATATTTGTTTCGTTTTATTTGCATTTTTAAATGACAAATTGCATTTCCTTTGTAAGGAATTTTGTATTTGAAATCTTGATGTAAATTTATCCAAATATTTATTTACCATGTGGGCGGAAGCAACAACCTATGATTGTTTTTGCATTTCACATGTTGTACATATTGGGAATAAGAAAACAGTGAAACGTAATAATAACAATATACAATAATAGATTAAAATATTATTTGCAATATTTGTTCGCCGTGCTAGGCCCATAATCAAGAGATTAATCATGACAATGTTATTGGCTATGCTTAACTGAAAGTCGAACTATAGCTTGGGAGCCTGATAAGAATCTTATAAAAACTTGCCAAGTTGGCAAAAGGAGAACAATAACAACATCACTAACAACAACAACAACAATAAACAATAACAAAGCAGGAAGAAAAAAAAAAGTTTAGACTAATTTGTCACAATGCTCGCAACTTGGCAGACATATAAAAATAAATCGAAAAGCAATTTCGCAGCCCAAAACATTTCATTCTATTTGTTGCTGTTGCTCTTTTCGTTGTTTTTGTTGTTGTTGTTGTTGCTGCTGTTGTGTATATTGTTGTTGGGTTAAGTAGATAGATATAGAGGCCTGGCCCAAATAGATGAGATACAGATATAAACACAGATAGCAAATACATTGGGGCAGGGTTGCGAAGGGAGTCCTTGGCCGCATTGGCATGTCGCTTGTCTTATCATGTTTTTGCAGATTTAGCTGTCAATTTATAGCACACACACACAGCTTAAAAGAGCGAGAGAGTAAGTGGGAGAGAAATAGATGCACAGCATCAAGGCACAAGCGCGAGGGAAAGGCAATGCGAGAGTAGACAAGTAAATCTGACAGCCAAACAAGCGTTGCCTTTTGCCGTAGCATACTTTCAGCCACACACACACACACACACACACACACACACACACACGCATACACCCGCACAGCCATAAAAAAGGATAAGACTAGCGCCTAAGAAATGCGATTTGTACGTGCTTAGGCGCTATATGCCTCGCCTCAGCGCTGAAAGAAAAAGAAAAGAAAATAAAGAAACTAGAACAAGAAATAAAGTGAAAATTATAAAGAAGTGGAAATACTCTTAATTCTATTTAATATATACATATATTGTTGTATAGTTTATTTTAATTTTTAAGAAAATAACTAATTAAATAATTAAATAAATTATATATATATATATTAAGAGTTACATCCAGATAAATCAGAATATATTTAAAAGTATTTATATTTTTTTATTTGTATGACAAATTATTTAATTTCGCTTTGTAAATTATTTAGTTTGCTGATCATATATTGATTTACTTTGATATTGATTGACTGATCAACAAATTAAAAACAAGTTGCTCATATGACTATTTCTAGAAACTTCAATTCCAGCAACTAAAATCGCTTTCCAATATCTGTAACCATTTGAAAATGGTATAGAATCTTCACAACAAATAAACATTTATTTATATTTTTAATATATTTATGCTTCTGTAAGTGTACTTATCTATGAAAAGCTATTCTTCCATAGACATTTTTTATTAGCATGAATGAAAGAAAGATTTCTTGGAAATATTTCTTTGGAAAAGAAATTTGTTTTCTCAATAATGTAATGGGTTCGATATTAAATTAACCCTAATTGAAATACATAATATTATAGAAACTAGAAACTAAAAATTAAGTATGTAACGTTTATGTAATATATAATTTATATTAATTTAAGTTTTTTTAATTTCATTCATTATTATACAGCAATTCTGAAAAATATATTTATATAACCCAAAATAAGAATATAGTTAAATTGCTAAATATTTTCTACTTTATTATTAATATATAATTTTCCAAATAAAAATTTATTTTTATATCCATGCTTCAGTTATAACTCTTTCTTAATGTTCGATTTATCAGTGCACTTTAAAAATACAATCAAATGAATTAAAAATTAATAAATGTGATTACATTCCATTGATTCTAATATATGATAAACAATTAACATTTATAAATATATTAATAATTAAATATAACTACGTGACTTCTTATAACTTTATGGCTACCATTATATATATATTTGATTCTAAAAATATCTTCGACCTTCATGCGTTGCATCATCCCTCGCCAAACGAAGATACCCTTGGGAGAACGCTTGGGCGCAGCCAGAAATTGGATAAAGTTGTTGCCCAACAGCTACTCTTGTGCTGCTTCTTTTCAATTGTTGTTGTTGTTGTTGCTGTGTCTCTTCTTGTTCTTCCTCTTCTTGCTCATCCTGTTGTTGAGGCTCTACTAGATTTTGATGTTTTGATTTCTGTGCTGTTGCACTAAGCATGAGTTTTTTTTTTTTTTTTTTTTTAGCTGACAGCGCAGCTTTTTGCTTATTTATGATTTTGTTTGCCAGATTATAATCCGAGCATTACAAACGGTAAACAAAGCATCAAGAACTCAACTAAACTATATGTAAAATATGCGAAAACTTTGGCTAGAAACTCTGTCAAGTTTATTTAAGTAAAATTATTCTTAGAACTACTTTAAAGTCGTTTCTAATTAAATGCAGCAATGCTGAGTGCTCTTCCTCTCCCACTCTCTCGCTCACTCCCTCTCCCTCTGTTGCTTTCATTTTTCTCTCATTTAACCGAGCGTTCTCCCATCTCCCATTCACCCACCTCTCAACGTCTCATTCATCCTGTCTGTGTTGTTTATTGTGTCGACGCGGTAATTTATAGTATTCAGCAATTGGAAAACATTGCGTATACGTGATTTATATGCAACTCGTGCTAGTTGTGTGTCCACAGATTTACAGTCCGTACTCGCCACCGGCTGTAACTAACCGAAATAATGCGTATAATGCGCTTCTTATGTTTAAAATATTGACTTGACAATTTCGAGCATTGCGAGCGATAAATTTTTGTTGCCTTTTGTCGAAAACTTTTCCCACTTGATTTCTCTCCCTCCCTCTCACTCTCTCGCTCTTTCTCTTTTCATGTGAATTGCTAATAAATAAACATTTTTACACCCACTCAATCTTTTATTTGTGCCTAGCTACACATACATACATAGCTCTTATTTTGGCTTTATTTCTTTGAAATTTATTTGGCCTTAAAAAACGCCAATAAACTTGGCGTGAATGTTATAAAAAATTTAAGAGGAAACGCAATAAAAAACTAATATATAAAACCTGATCAAAATATTCGATATCAAAGCGAACATTTTGCAGTCCGGCATGACTGATTGATCAGCCTGAATAAATCTGCGATAAGAGCTGAAAGGCTCTGGAATAGATGCTTCTATGCGATAGGCGTGAATGTATAATTAATAATTAATTGTGTCTGAGTCCACAATAAACAAACTGCAAATTATTGGTAATTAGTCTCTGAGATATCTATTTTATTTGCCGAATCCCTAAGATTGTTAGCGTATTCTTTGAGCTTTTTTTATATATAATTAATTTTACCAATCGATACTTATTTATTGGTTAATTTCATTTTTAAGAATTCAATTGTTTTCATTGTAATTAAATTAAAAATTCAAGTAAAGATTGAATAGTGTCATGTGTGCTGAAGAACATTAGCATGGGAAAGCAACTTTGTATACACAATTCTCTCTCTCTCTCTCTCTCTCTCTCTCTCTCTCTCTCTCTCTCTCTCTCTCTCTCTCCTCTCTCTCTCTCTCTCTCTCTCTCTCTCAAGTCGTCAAGGAAAGTTATTCCTACATTATTATAATGTAGAGTGAGCACGGAGAACATGTCAGAAAAGAATGTTTAAAGAGCCAAGAAGTAAAGGGAAAACTTTAAATGAAATAAATAATAATAGTTTCGCTGCATGAGATGTCACAGCAGTCTCCCGAGCATCCCGAAGTATTTTCACAGGTTTATCGTTTACTTTAAAAGCGCAATATTTGTAAATAAATATGCGTTGCAGTTCATCAAATATTTAGAGGAATTGTTCTTGTTGCTCAGCAGGATGCATTGAGGCAACGCCAAAGGCAACTTAAGTTGCCTGAAGCTGGAAATTCAGGCAAAAAAACAGTTGAATTAGTAGAAGCTGCCGCACTTGGGATAGCTGGCAGACAGCTTCCTGCCAGTCATATCCTGTTTATAAATATATATAAATAGATATAAATGTATATATTTTATAGAAAGATGTATACATTTCAGCATCCGTTACATTTCAACTGGCGAGCACTGAGCTAGCCCAGCAGCAGGACTACAAAAAAAAAAGTGTTCGGTGCAGCTGCAGCTGTCCAGGGCTCGGCCAAGGCGTGGGTGAGGGCGTGAGGGCTCTGCAAATTTATTATGAATGTTGAAAAACAAGCAGCGACAACTGCAAATGCATTTCTTGTGCCTTTTGTGCCAAGTCATGGCACCCAAGACGACGAAGTCGCCGACCGGCTTGTCCTTTGCACCCGCGCTCATATTCCCAGCGAGTTGTTAAATTTCATTTGGTGACATTGCCCGCTGCCTGGGAGCCGCTGTTTTGGCCAACTTGCAGCTTGTTTTTATCCCAAATTGAAACCAAAATAAAGTTTTCCGCCTCCTCCAAACCCGCACGCAATTCGGCCACATTGCGCCAGTTGCAATGCCAACGACATATTTTCCAATACCCGCTAAAACATGCATTTTTTGAAGGGGTATATACGGTTTGAATACGCCATAGCTGTGATCATTTGCAGAAATAAATTTATCTTTTACAACTTTTACTTATACATTTTTATATTTTTTTGTTAAGTTTTAAGTTTATTTCAAAATGATGAAGAAGTTCTTAAAGTCAAGGCATTGGGATAACTATTGAAATGAAATATGAAAATGAAAGTAAATATTTAAGAATGATTATAGATTGCAGAACTCAAACGCTCACACTACAGTAAGTTAATATATATAAGAAATGATAATGACGAAACGATAAAATGATCTTAAGCGAGGGATAGTAATTTAGAGAAAGTTTATTTGAGGAAAAACAGAGACGAAAGGAAATAATTTATTGATAAAGTTTATTATAATTTTTAATCATCTCATCTAACGAATGCTGCTCTAATGAATAAAGTCTTTTATTGAAATGGATATAAAAAATAATTACATAAACATAAATGCAATAAAAAGAGGCGATTGCGAGGCTAAAATTGAAATCAAGCTCAGTTATTTCTTAAATTCCTCGTTAACTTATATTAATTTATATAATAGCTGTTCGAGATTTTCTTTTCATTATCTTATATTAATGAAGTAAGAAACTTCTGAGCTTCACACTGTGTTCCGTACCATCAAGGATATCTTTTAGTTGTGCAACTCTTGACCATCAGCCAAGAAACTCATATATATATATATATATATACATATATATATATATTTTTTGCTTTGAAGCTATTTGCTTTTTGTGCTGGATACTTTTTGGTCCGAATGGGGCATTCAACACTTTTTGTTTAGCACAAGTTCTGTGAAAATAAATAAAATTTTTTCTCCATTTCTGCAATTTTTATTGCATTGCCAAAGCTTTTTGTTTCTCAATTCTCAAGTGCTTTCGCCAGGATATGCGCGATGCGCCTTTCCTTGCTTGCAGCCTTGATTGCGCTGCCTGAAATGAAATGAAATGTTGCCCGAACGGGCAAGTGCATTTATATTTCAAATCGAGTGCACTCGAACAAAAACTTTGATTCCGAGAGGGCGAAACAGAGTTTCATGTCTTTGGCATAATGTAAATTGTGGGGCCTACGCCCTCTGGGCCCTCTGTGTTATACGGCCAATGCTAATGAGTATTTCAATAAAACTGGATGGCCATTAACCTTGGGTATATAGACAAGTACACGTTGCTCGCGCTGAGACCTTGAAGTGGGCCTTAATTCCTTTCGACATTTTACTGCAGCTGTTCCACATGCCCCTGGCTGCCTGGGCGTTGCGTTAATTGCCTGCGTGTCCTGACCATTATCCTGTTAGGCCTCGGCCTCTGGGATGTGCGTGCTCCTGTAGTTGGTGTTAAATGTTCAGCCTGCGGCTTTTTCACGCCTCGTTTTTTATTGTACCAAGCACTCTTCCCGCCCGCCCCGTCTCAAAAGCCACCTAGTTACGCAAATGAAATACCAAAAATGTTTCTTGCAAATGAATTATAAAAAGCTTTTGCCAGTTCCGCAGCTTTATATGTGTGCTTCATAAATATAATATGCGCCTAATTCCCACCCACAGCCTGCGCCTGTACGTGTGTGTGTGTGTGTGTGTGTGTGTTTTATATTTTATGCACCCCCAAAGACACATATTCAGCGCCACTCTAGCTGCTGCCTCTGCTGCTGGCTCTGCTCTGTCTGGCCTGTGTCATGTCATTGCACCTTTCTGGTTCTGCCTTTTTCTCTCGCTGTTGTTGGTGGCAAAGTTTTGCGTTTCGTCTCGTAAGAAACTTTAAATGTTTGCAATTTTTTACACGCACTCAGCACTCACAAAAAAAAAAAAAAGACGCACGAAGTCTGAGACAAAGAGGAAATCATAAGGCGCTTGTCTGCTGTTCGCCCAATCAAACTCTGAGGAAACTACAATAGCAATCAATTTATGCATGTGTGTGTGTGTGTGTGTGTGTGTGTGTGTATGTAATGCTCTTTCTGTGCTAGAAATAAGTTTGAGATTCATATATTTCGTGCATTCATGAGTAGGGTATACTTTACTTCTAAATAAGTCAGCCAAATGCTTGCGGAGCTAGCCCTAAACTTATGTTTATCAGGGCAATGGAAAAAAAGGAAAACAATTTATTTTTCGTGAATTTGGATTCGTTTAGTTTCTGGGAAGCTTCTTGAGGTAAAGTGAAATTAATTGTAAGAATAAATAAATTAATTAATTTTTTTCAGCTAGATTGGCTTCTAGAACTTATTTCTTCTCTTATAAATAGCACTCAAGTAAATAAATAATAAATTCATATAAGGTATGCAAAGATAAATATTAGTCATAAATTTTTAATTTTATATTTACTTTCATTATGCTGCAATTTATATTTCATTTTATATATATTGTCAATTCAACATACGACAATATGTGGATCGTTAATAATATTTTGACTTGCTGTTATAGATTCGTAACAGATCTTTCGTAATTATAAATGGAAACAAATGGCAAGATACGCAGCATTGCCTTTGAATACTAGTATAAATAATATATATTGAAATATATAATTTATTTATTTAACATAAATAGTAAAAACAAAATCTGCAATAAAGTGAAATTGCAGAGATGTCGCCAAATGTAACCAATTTAATATTTTACTAGTAACTCATTTGAGTTTTTCTTATTAAAAATATTTTATTTAGTTAAATTAAACTTGCAAAAGCTATAAATAATAACAGAACACGCAAGCACGAAATAAACAAAACATTTCTCCTACAGAGACAATAAGAAATATGAATTTATTTCAATGTGCTGATTACGTTGACTCTCTGCAGATGCTCTGCATCTCGGGGGATTTTTGTGTGCGTAACAAGCGTCATTACAAATTCATAATGCTCGCAGTAGCATACCTGTATATGTATGTATGTATGTATGTATGTGTGTGTGTGTGTATATATATATATGTGTGTGTGTGTGTGTGTTTATGTGCGTGTTAGCCAAGACGCAGAGCTAAAATCATAGCACAAACTTGGGGCAAACTCTCGTCTTTGTGCGCTGCAGCATAAGTACATTAATAATAAATGTAAATTTGCTGCTTCATTTTTTTCTTTCTTTGTTAGCCATTCTAGCTTTGGCTTTATGATGGCCATAGGGGTGGGAGGGGGGTGGGGTCGGAATGGTGGCTTGCAGCTACTTAGCCAACAGTGTCCTGCTCCGAAGTGTTATAATTAAAAGCAACCGCTGCTTAACTTTTCGTCGCGCCTTTGATATGCTTAGCTAGGCGTTGGTTGACAAATAGCCACGCCTTGTTATAAATTACGCCCCCGTTCGAGCACTCTCTCGCTTATTTGCTTGCCCAGCTCCTGTTTCCGCTGCTGTAAGCTGAGCCGCGCTTTGCAATTTTTACTTGTCGTCCTTGGTAAATCACAGCGCACACAGGGATCGGCCAAAACAAATTTGTTGTATACAATTTTTTGAATTCCTATATGGCTAGTAGACTCACTGAGGGTATATCAGTTTTGTCATTCAATGGGGACTAGAAATAGTTCAAGTTCTGGAACATCATATCAAATTTCGAATAATTGGAAATCTCAGCCGAAGGATTTGTTGTCGCTGAAGGGATCAATATAACTAATGATGCATATACATGACATGCATCGTCCTTGGACTGCAAGGATATTGTGTCTTCGACCCACCTTTCCCAGCCTATTTCTCGTTCTTTCAGTTTTCTTGAAGTTCTACTTCTTTTCTATGCTGCGCATTTACGTGCATGAATAAATTTGTTTGTTGTTGTTGCTGTTGCTTGTCTTTTATGTCTACACATTTTGTGCTTTGTCAAATTCGTGTCATTATTCATTCATACATGATTAGGCAACAGAACAGAGCACAAAATGCAAAAACACAAAACACAAAACACAAAACAGACAACAGACAACAGCAAACAGCGCACAGGTTTTGAATTACACGCTGCCAAGGAGCGTCGGACTCCAGGGTGTTGCCAGCGCATCCAACCCCAGTCCCATCAGCCACCCACCCCGCCATTCTCCCTTCTCCATTCTCTATTCTCGCTCCGACTCCTGCCGAAAAGCCCTGATGGATAGTCGGCGGCAATGTTGTTGTCTGCTGGCAGACGACAGGCGTGGCGGCATTGCCAAATGGAAATTAATGAATGAAATTTGATATACTGTCAGTTATCCAACACTGGCTGGCGAGGCTGCTGCTGCTGCTGCTGCTGCTGCTGCTGCCAGGGTTACCATCCGCATCAGCATATAATTTAATTTATGCGCACGTGCTACGCATATAGCGGAAGGTTCGGCTTATTTTAATGCGGCATTTCAGCGCTTTAAACCAATTTTAATTTGCCATCAATTTAAAATTATTATTTTTATATACACACACATACATTCATGATATACATATATATATAAATGTATATATATATTCAATTAATTATATTTACTTGCTAATTTAACAACGTATGCTGAAGGGCTCAGCAAAAAATATATAAATAAAAAAATACATATACAATATATTCATATAAATAAAAAACGCTTACACACTTAACTCTTTTTTGTTTGTCGCTTTTCCGTTACGTAAATTGGCATAAATTAGCCGCGCTAATTACAAATAAATTGCACAATTTGTTTTTGTAGCACAGGCAACAACAACGGAGGCAATTATTATTGTAATGTGATTACATTATCTACATGATTACAATTTAATTATAAGTCAGATGTGCTGAACTGAAGCTTCACACGCTCCCGAGTATTTAAATTTACAAAGTGCACGCAGGTTTTTCATTATTTTTCTATAGATTAGAAATCACTTAATGAATAATAAATTTCCAAATTAATAATTTCAATATTATTTGAATTTTTCATATTTTTTTTTTAGCATACACTTTAAACATTTTGTATATTATTAAAAAAAAATATTAAATAAATTTATAACATTCAATTGTAGTCTTTGAAAAATTCAAAAATTTAAACAATTGCTGAGATTTATACTTTATTGAAAGGGTTCATTATAGAATCATTATAGAATCGGCTAAATTCATTATAGAATCGGCTAAATTTCAGCAAGAGTATGATTATTGCGAATGAATCAAATTTATTGAAAATGAAATAATATTATGACTTTTACTTTCTCAATAATGTTAATTTGTTTTAAGAGTTAAAATGTTATTTGTTTTTGCTTTATTTTTTTTTTTTTTTTATATTTACCTCATTCTTTAATATTTAAGTGCAGCTATCTTAAAATATTTGATGTCTTATTTAATAACTAAATCTGATAAATCCTATTTTAATTTTTTAGTTTTATGGCTTACTTAATTTTCGCATAAAAATATTTTTTATTTATTTTGCCGGCAATAAATTCAGAATTCCTGTAAAGCGCTTTAAATGTAGTTCAGGCGACATATAAAACGTATATTTTATATAAATAATATTGCTTAATAAAAGCAACTGAATATGGAATACCCTGTGCAAAAAATTTAATTGTATTCAAAAATTTTTGTGTAATTTTTTTTTTTATAAAAATAGAATAGTACAAGTATATTCTATTATATATAAATAAATATACTAAGTATTAGGAAATGAATAACATCTAAATGGATAAATGGATTATATTCTCTGCAATGCCAGAGTGCATTGAATCAGTTTTTATTTGATTTAATAATTGATATTGCTTAATATTATTTTATATATATATATATCTAGTAGTATAAACGAACCATTTATTGTTGCTTATGAAAACATTATTCATAAGTAGATTCTCATCTAGTCGAAGGACTTCCACTGCCAATATTACCCCATTTATTGATCCAGCACACAATTTCACTCTTGTTTTATTGTGTGGCATAAAAATCATGACATTTTAATTGCAATATTTATGACACAAATTCACACAAAAAACACCAGCAACAGCAACAGCAACAGCAACAACAACGTCTGTGGCAGCTGGTGCTTAAGCGATACAGTCAGATTCTGATTTAAATGTTATATTTACACAGTTCTTGTTTTTACAATTTATGCTGTTGACTGTGTGCATGTGCATGTGTGTGCGTGTTTATTTTTTGTAATTTTATTTATATTTAATGCTCGGCGCTTAAAAGTAGGCTAAAGGGCAGACAATAAAAATATATGCAAAGTCCATTGGGAATCGAAATCTATTCTAATTTTGAAAGATCCTAATTAAGTGTCGCCCATAAATCACGAATACTACAAAGTGCCTCATTAATAATGGATTTGCATGCGGTAGACAAATGAAACTCGAATCGAAAAACTCCTTTCGTTTCTCCTTTTTATTTTGTTTTTTCTCTTTATGTTAGCCGGGGTTATTTATGAGGGCGAGCCCCATCCATGGAATTGCCTGAGACCCTCGAAACTTTTGACCACACAAATGCTCGCAACATATAAAAATCTGGCCAAGATATCTTGGCTTTTGAGTTATGCCGGGGCCACAAGTTATAGTCGCTGCTAATGGCAGCCTAATTATGCTGACCACAACGAATGCGACCGCACACACACACACACACACACACACATGCACACTCACGCCCTTTGTAACCCCTTCGTTTCTCCTCCTTTCGTGCCTCCTTTCTCCTCTCTCGTGCCTTTGCCCTTGTCTGGCGCATAAATTTATGCTCATTGCTTTTTCCGGGCAACTTTAAGACGCGCACACCTTTTGGACTACATAAATCTTGGCCAGGTGGGTGCGTTTTCTGTGCGGGCGTGAACTTCACTCCCCTCCGCGCCCCTCCTACGTTTTATGTGGCAGACAAGGCGCAGACAACATGCGTGTGGCAAAGCCAACGCGACGCACAAAACTTTGTCTGTCTTTGCTTAATGCGCTCTGATTGTCTCTGTGTGCGTGTGTGTGTGTGTGTGCGTGGGTGTGTCTGTCTGCTTGTGTCTGTGTTTCGTTTGCACCCTACGGCTGCTCTATGAGAAATGTCTACAAATTATAGCACAGTTGCTGCTTATTTAGACCTTTACCGAAGACGATGAAGAAGAAGTCGAAGAAGAAGTCGAAGAAGAGCAGAGAGTAAACCCCGACGAAGTGGGTATTACAAGTTTCGGCTCAAGTTAATGCGAGCTGTGAATCTCTTATTCATCGGAACAGCTTACTCAGCTTGAGTTTTAGGCTCTGTTACAGTTGCGGCAAACAGAGTCGAGTTCACTCTTGGCTAACATTTCCGACCAAAAACTTAGTTCTAATAGTTGCAAAGTAATTTTAGAGCCTTGCTGAAGGCTTTTCAATTATTTAAGTATTTATGGCAGCTAAGACAATAGAATACAGTAAACTGCTTAAATATTATTGTTGTTGGAAAAGCAATTATAAATTTATGATATACTCTATGTAAGTTCAAGTTTGATTGCATAGTTGTATTTATAATAGATATTTAAATATGATATATTTGTATTATAAGTACATGTATCTACGGATCCTTTGACTATCATTGCTATCATGAAGAATTAGAAAATTGAATCATATGCAGATAATTCTATGACTTGGACTGATATATAAATGGATAGTTGAGATTGGGAAATGTATGATAATTATACATATATCAAATATATCATATACCTGATTTATTGCCTGTTGGATTCAACGTTCAATTTATTGCCTGTTGGATTCAACGTTCAATTGTTATATTGAGATATTTTTTAATGATTATAATTAATATATTAAATACTTTTCCCAATGCTTAGTTTTATAGTTTAGTAAGAGATTGATCAATACATAATTAACGAGTGTCGGCTTTCAATTATTAATAACAATTTATATAAGTTATATTTCCAGTTATATAATATAGTTTACATTTCAATTTCAACTTTGCTATGCTAAGTTTCTATATTTTCTTCGTCTCTTTTTCAACAAGCTCTTGACTTGAGTATTGTAAAAATATGCCTTGAAGTATTTTCTTGTATATATCTTTTCCTTTCGCATTCTCGGCATTTTTCGGTGGCTTACCTAACCCCAATCTAAATGTTATCTGTGACATTTCTTGTCTGGGCTTCTATATATATTTGTACACATATTTCTTTGGCTTATGCCGAGGCACGCGTGTCTCACTCTTAGTGTTATCGCAGCGCATGCGACTATCTGCCGCAGTTTAACGCAATAATTAAGGAAACACCGAAGGAGCTGAACCCAAAGCAGGCGCTGCCAAGTATTAAATGCGATATTCATATATATATTTTTAGATATACATATATTTATCTTTATGTATTGGAAGGAAACTCCGGCAGAGCTACGTGACACGTCTGAATAAATTGTTGTTGGGAGTCGCCGGCGGCGCCTCGCATCAAATTTGAGTGCTTGCAATGAAGCAATAAAACATAAATTCATTTAATTAAGCAATTTGATGTGGCAAGACTCAAAGACAAAGACATAAAAATAAAATTTAACAAGCTGCCAAGCCGCACAGCGATGAGTGGGCCAAAATGCTAAAGTTTTGATAGTGAGCAATTGCTGCGCATTCGACCCCAGGGAGTGGCAATATTTTGTGCTCCAGTTAATAGCGGAAGCGAGCGGCGAAAAGCAAGAAAAGCCACTGAGAGCTGAAAGCTGTAGCTGAAAGAAGCTGGAATAACATCAAAGTGAGCTGTGTGAAAATTATACAACTTTTCATTTTTATGGCCATGCGGCGGCTCAATTTTGCTGGTCAATCAGGCGTATAATAAGATGAAGTCATTGCTATCACATCGCGTGATGGCTAGATAGATGGCCAGCTCGACAGCCGGGGATGGGATAGATAAGATGATAGACTGCTCAGATAACAAATTAACCGTTACCCCTCAAGTAATCGCAATGCATTTCAAGTGGGCCGCCAGCACGCAGCCCGTGCAAATCTGTGAAAAAAATGGGGAATGAAGCAGACTAGGGTAGCTCCCATTAGGGTGTTTGTCAACCTGCAGGAAAACAACGGCAAAGCTGTGGATAACTTCAAAGCGAAAACAGCAAATTAAATGTAAAAACTCTTCAGATTAAATATCGCCCTTAATATTACTATATACCTTTTCACGGGGCCGTCGTCTGACAAACCCTTCGAAGCAATCAAATCAACAAATTTCTTACGGCTCTGCAAAACCAATTACAGTTGGGGCTCTCGGCAATTGTAGGGTGCACAAATTTGTGGTTAGAAATATAATATATACATCTGAAACTGTATTCAAGCTGAAATTATATAACACATACAATAATATGTTGTTTAGGACTAAAGCTCTAAGATACAAAGATTTAATTTTGTAATTTGATTATTATCAGGCCATGCTTTATATACTGCAGCTTCGAAAGCGCTTTTGTGTTATTGATTCGATTCAAATATATATATTTTTATATAGTATTTAAATCTGAATTGTGAATATCACATATAATGATGCATTTTTAATGAGTTTTTCTTCTCATGTGTGAGAACTCCTCAAATTTGGTTTATAAGTTTTATAATGCTAGGAATAATTGATTTTTATTTCAAAGATATGAATCAACAAATGAATCTAACACTTAATAAAATTTATAACTAGTAATTGTTCGATAACTGAGCAGTTTTACTTTAATTCTTCTCTTATTTAAAGTTAAAGTTGATTGATGACATGTGAGGAATTAATTTGGGTCTATTAGCACGGGATCTATTCGAGGCACAAGTTTGGGCCAATAAAAATAAAATAAAAGAGCGCAACATGAACAACTTGAATGTGCAAGAAAATTCGCTAAAGCGTTAAAAAATATACTTTGAGTGGGGGTAATAGAGGAGCAAGGAGGAGGAGAAGGAGGAGGAGGAGGAGAAAGACGTTTTGGTGTTTGTTGTGGGGTCGGTTAGAAAAGTAAAAACTTGGCTAAGCGTAAATAAAGCAAATAAACTTAACGCAAGCAACGCGAACCCCGAAAAAGTCAAGTTGACTAAGCTGCCTGTTGTTGTTGTTGTTGTTGTTGTTGATGGTCTTGTTGTTGTTGTTATTGTTGTTTTGGCCAAAGGAAGTTGTGCTCAAGTTTGGTTTTGAGACAGTTTAGAGTTTGCTTAGCAGCCAAACAAGAACCATAGCATACAACGGGGCGTGTTTTGTGGGAAGAGAGAACAGAGAGAGAAAGAGAAAGAGAAAGAGAAAGAGAGAGAGAGAGAGAGAGAGTAAGAGCAGTTGCTGTTGATGCTGTTGTTGGTGTGAATAATGTTGCTGTTATTTATGCCTCAATGCGTCACGCCCCAAAAGCCGCACCAACCGCCCCTAAAGAAATTGCAATTTCCACGCCCAAGTTTCGGGCACTTTCACTTTATGGGCAGGGAGCATGCTCTGGCTTCTCCTGCTTCTCCTGCTGCTGCTGCTGCTACTGCTACTTTTTATTAAAAGTTTTCCTACGCCCAATAACAACAGCAACAAAGGCAACAACAACACGGGCGCATTTTTTAAAGTGTTTTTTATTGTCGCGTTAACCGACCGCAACGACTTGCAGCCTGCTGGTGTGGCGCGGGGCGTGGGGCGTGGGGCGTGGCTAGGGCGCTAACTTTGCCAGCTGCGTAAGTGTAAATTATTGTTAAGGTCAAAAAGTTTTCTTCATTTTTGTGTGTTTTTTTTTTTGTTCTCACTCTTTTTGCGCCGCGACTAGTTTTACTTAGTTTCGTTAACTGGGCTATAAGTCGATGGCTTTAACTGTGGCTCGCGCTGGCCAGCGGCTGCATAATTTTCGAGCACATTTCACTTAATTAACGCGCTCATAAAAATGCCACATTAACTTACAATTAGCGACGCCGTCCACGTGGCACTTTAGCCCAAAAGGTCAACTAGCCGGCGCGACTTAAACAACCCCCCTCCGGCAACGCTGCCCAGCCCCCTCAAGTGGCAGTCTAATAAACTGCGTGGTTTGTGCTTCTTCTCGTTCCCCTTGTTGTTGTTGTTGTTGTTGTTGATGTTGTGGGTTTCACTTCTTCTTTAAATACAAATTTATGTGCACCGTCCGAAAAAAGAACACTTTCACTTGCGCCTTAAGCTCTGCCTGTTCCAGTTCCCAGCTCCAGTTCCCGTTTCAGACCCCGCCCTGCACTTCCGCTTGCCCTCGCTTGACATTTGAAATATGTTGGCGCATTTTATGTTGGTCAGCCGGGGCCAGCAATTAAATGACACTGCCAAAAGCAAAGCCACTGAAACACCAGCTGAAGCAGCTGCTCACATGTCGAGTCGAAGGACGAACACTCTGATAAGCTTTTCAATTTCTTCCAGATTGGGTGAAAGTAAAAGGAATATATTTTCGTTTAAATTAGAATAGCTAAAAATAAATTATTAAATATAAGTAAAATATATGTCAGAAAAGAAACCTTTAAATAAAAACATAGAAACATCACTGAATATAAAGGAAAAATCAAAAGCCAAAGGACTTATTATATTTCAAATTAAAGTAGTAAAAATAAAAATAAAATTATTATAAAATAATTCGTTTAAATAATTTTATTTATATATAATAATATAATAATATAATAAAAGTAATCGATAGAAAATATTATTATAATATAATTTATAGGTTAATTTTTATGAAGAAATGCACTACGAAGGCCAAAAAAGATTAAAGTTCAATTTATAGCTTGCAGTTTCACTACACTATTTTATTATTTCTAGCTGAAATAGTTTTTGAATGCCATATAAAGAAGAAGAAGTCTCGAGCTTAGAAATTAAGTGAGAAAGTTCTTACAATAATCACATAGAACAAAATAAATTGGAAAGAAAGATTTTGGTTTCTCTAAAAGAAAGAAACGTGGCCATGGCTGCGCAAGCCCTGCACGATCAAAGGTCTGTCTACAATTGTATATAAATAAGATAAGTCATATTCCGTGCCATAGGTAGAGTATTTGTAAAGTGCAAGCTGGAGCTGAGCTGTAGTTGTTGATATAAATTTCGCCTGACAACTGAACTTTTGGAGCGCTCAGTGGAGCTGCGCCAACTGTCGAGCTCAACTGTACTTGAGGGCAGTGAGAGGCTCTGCTGGCATTGATGGCCCCTACATGATTTGTAGCCGACAATTGAAGGCCTTTTGGTGGAGGCATTCAGCATCTGATAGTCGGTCTGCCTGTAACGCCACAAAAAAAAAAAAAAAAGGGCGTCCAGGCCCCATGGGGAGAGAAAAACTGAAAGCAGAATCAACATCAAATTTTAATGCTACTCATAATATTTTCATGCCCACAATGCGCAAAGGTTAAAAGTGCCAACGAAATAAATGCGAAATCAGCAAATACTCAAAAATGTATGTCTGTGTCTGTGTGTGTGTGTGTGTGTGTGTGTGTGTGTGTTTGTGTTTGTGTGTGATTGTGTGGGGCATTAATGTCACAAAAAAATGCCCAAAGATATGAAAAGTTTTTCCGAATTGCTGCGGCTCAATTATGGCTGAGTTTTTCTAATCGAAGGGGTTAGTGATGCGTAAAGCACGGCGAATGGGAATAAGTGATATATACAGTGATTTCGAAATTGATTAGACAGTGAATCCTCTTAGAATTACACTTATAATAATAAGGAAAGTCTATGTATTATATATCATTAATAGAGTCTGTACAAATATAATCCTGATATTGTTAGATAAACAATGAGTATATAAATACAATTTTTGATTCAATTGCAAAGTTTCAAACTCAAGTTGTGTAAAAGCTGTGTCTCTTCTTAATCATATAGTAAGTGTAGAGGAATATCCTAATCGCTGATTGCAAAACTTGTGGGAGAACTGGAGTGGGAGTTATGCTATTAACAGCGCAAAATTCTGTTAATAGCATAGCATGACGATGTATGGGAGGAGCAGTTCTTGTTAATGGAAACTGACATTAACAATTCGAATTTAAATAGGACAGAAACAAAATTGTTGTGAAAAACAATATTTCTTTAAAATTTATTAATTCAAAATTTGTGTATTGTACACGCAATTTAATATAAGCAGCAATTAATTATAAATAATATATTTGATTATATGCAGAAAGAATACAGTATATATGGGTTAGGTCAAGAAAAATTTGTGTCTTTGCAAAAATGTAGTTAACACCCGCCCCAGTAGGTTCTCAGAGTATACAAAGCTCTAGCACAATGGCCTTGATGTGCTGCAGTATCCTGATGATGATTCCTTATGGCGTTTGGGTGAAAAATCTAGACGAATTAAATATATGCATTTTAAAAATAATTTAACAGAAAATATTTGTTTGGAATTTACTTCAAAATCAGTTAATGTAAATCTAAGAATTTAACCAACCTTTCATCCTGCTTCAGTCACTTTCACAATCACAGTTACAGTCACAGTCCCACTCACAGCCATTCACAACTTTCAGGGCAGCTTTTCAATGTTCTCATCTCTATGAAGCTGCAGAACTAACAGCACACATGGCCATATGCCATTTGGCTTTTGTGGCCAACTTTCAGTGCGCAACTTTCTCAAGGGTTATACAAAAGGCTCAAAAGGGTTGTCCTGATTGTTGTTATTATTATTGTTGTGTGTGTATATACAACGTGTGTGTGAGTGAGCTTCATTGAGTTATGTTCGACAGAGTAAACAAACAAACAGGCTTAAAAAAAGGAAATTGATTGTTGCATTGCTCAGTTCGCATTTTTCCATCAATATACATATATATAATATATATGTGCCTGTGTATGTGAGTGGCGTGGGGCGAGATGTAAGAGTAAATGCGTTGCTTTACAATACGTTTGCAATTTGAGATCATAAAAATTGATGTGCCCTTAACACACACCCACACCCACACGCACACAAAGGCTTCTGTGTGTGAACTGAAGTGATTGGCGAAGCTATACAGGGTATAAATATCAGCGCCACCTGTGGGCGGGCGGTGGCGCAACGTGTAGTTGAGCATGAAACGTAGAATTTATTATGTTATCGCTTCACCGATTTACTTTATCGATTTCACAATCAGCCAGAGAGCCAAACACTTTTGCTTCGGTATCAACACCTACCACCCCCCTGGCCCACAGTAAGACCCAAACTCCAATTCCAGCCCCAGCCCCAGCCCCAACCCCAACGCCTAACCCTATAACCCCACAGCTTTCCTGTTGAAGCCCTTTTTGCCACCGTTTGACGCTGCTGTTCCCCAGATAATTTGCAGTCATGTTCTTTGTATGTATGAGTGTGTGTGTCAGTGTGTGTGTGAGTGTGTGTGTGTGTGTGTTTATTTGTTTGTTTGCCTTGGCATTTTACCGTTTTGCCTGGATTTCGGGCGAGCTCGGTGGGCTTGTGTTTGGTATTCGCCTGCGGCAAAGCGTGGCAAATATTATTATTTGTTTAAAATTTAAGGCCAGCTGACAAGTGAGTTGACTTTGATAAGTGTCTCCAAATCTGCCTTGAGGTAGGCCATTGCCCTTTATCCGCGAATTCAATGCCCAGCCAAGCGAAGCAACTGCGAAAATTAGACATTGCAATGGATTTCTCCTGATTAATAATTCCATTCATAAATTGTGTAGTCTTAAAGCTATTGTCTGAGCTAATTTGGTTATTAATATATTATATTATTAGATACTGAAAGCAGAGGAATATATATACTTGATATTTATGTGATAATAGCTAAACGAAATTATATGAAAAATCCTTGAATGTCTCAAAATGTTGTTATCCAAATCTGAGACATATCTGATATAAATGACAAATACTTGTATTATTTAATAATTTATTATTTTTAGAATTAATATGATATTTTTAAGCAATTTTTAAAGTTTTATTTATTATTATATATTTATTTTTTCAGAACTAATATGATATAAATTGATTTATATGAAATAAATTTCTAAAGAAACTTTTTTAAAAGAAAAACAAAATGGAAGCCGTAAATAAAATAATTTTGTCTTATATAGAAACGGTTTATTCTGGCATTATATCAATTTTAGATTGGAGGAAAAGAGAATTTATGCGCTTTTTTTTAGAAATATTGTTTGCAATCTTAAATTCTGATTAGCATTTGCTGAAGACTTATGTATTTTTAATGAGCTTAAATGGCAAACGGGAAAGTTTGCATTTTGGCTTTGATGTGGGCCAACAGAAAGAGTTGCCAAGGACAAGGCAATTTGGTAGGCAAGTGCCAGCCAATCTAATGCAAATACAAATATACTTATTTATGTATACTTATATATACATATACATATATAGCTTTAAGTGTATTTCTGCTACTCATGCCCATTGCTCACTCTCTGTTACTCTCTGTCTATTTGTAGGTAAGCAAATCTGGATTATTATATTCAATCAACTTAGCGGCGTGTTTATTTTTAACAATCGGCCGCTGGGGCCGATGCCGTTTATGGAGCGAAGCCAGCTGAAGCCGGACGGGCGAGCCTTTCCTTCATCCTGTCACTGAATTGATAATAATTGGATTAGCGCATCATTTGCTGTGGACCTGTCAGGGAGTTTTGGACAGTTGCGCAGCTCGCGGAGTTGGGTTAATAGTGCCCAAAGGGCTCACAGCACGTTGGCTGCGCAGCGAAGCAGACACACAGTGTGCGTCCGTGTGTGTGTGTGTGTGTGTGTGTGTGTGTGTGTGAGTTTGTAAAAATATTTCACAAAATGTTCAGCGTTCGCCATATTTTTCAATATTTTTGCGTGCATGTTTATGCGAGAGGAGGAGCGTGGAGCAGGACGCAACGTTGCGCTTCAACAATTTCACAATTTATATGGCCGGGCACAGCGACCTAAATGCGTGTGTGTGTGTGCGTGTGTGTGTGTGGAGCTCTTTTGGCAAGTTTATGCGCCCTATGGTATTCATCACTTAATTTCCACGTGCCGGCAATGCTGCCATTGCCAAATTTATGACTTTGCCAGCAAAGTTGTTGTCATGGGCTTGGTTCTACCATCAGACCATAACAGCACACACACATAAACACACACACACACACACAAACATACACACAACCACCCACACATAGTTGTCAAGCTGAAAACCCCTTTGGCGTATATTGTGTAGCGTTTGCCAGCTGTCAGCGCATAAATAGAATTATGTCAGCTAATTGAATTTTCTCTCAGCGACTTGACATGGATTTATGCACTAATGCAGTTTCGCCTATGTTGTAATCAAATTTCTCGTTTAACCCAGCCAACATTGAGCTGCCCAACTCCCTCCTCGAAATTGTTTCAAATTTGATGTGCGCTGCAACTAGCAGCAGAAAAGCTGTTCTGTCAAATTGTAAATTGATGCTCGCAAGTGCATTGCAACGTGTTACAAGCATATTTGAAGCCATCAACTGCGAGGTTCAACAGACTCTCTAGCTTACTTTTACAGTGCACTTAAAGTTGCCATAAATACTCGCAAGACAATTCCGAGTGACACAATTATTGCATTTGCCCATGCTGATTACATTGAACATCTCTGCAGTAGAGAACTTTTTAATGAGTGATTGTAGATTGACTAGATACAGCTGAAAATAAAACAGTTTGATGAGCATGTGAAATTCAGCAAGTGAATAAATCAATAAACTCTGAGAGAGCATTGCCATACATATGAGATTATCGAATGATGTTGTAATTAAACTGTTGAAGCTAACAACTGAGCAATGAAAAATACGTTTTAGTTGCAGCAATAACATTTCATAAAAATCAATGATGATGACTTCTTAGATCAAATATAAATTGAACAACAAAATCATATGACAATAGAGGCAACAAAGTAAGACAGATATTCGACAGATATTCGATTTTAGTTGTGAGATTAGGACAGATCTTAATTGCCTTTCTTGGTGAAGCACAATCAAATAAATGTTATAAATTTTGTTTACAATTCCATATTACTTAACACAACATATTAAATGCTGATGTTTTATTAAATAATTTTCGATACAGATTTTGAAGGAACATTTTTTATTTTTATAGACAATAAGCATTTGGAAAAAATCGGTAATTAAATTGCAACACTACAGGAAGCATTCTTCCTTCTTGAATTAATGTTGTTAATAACTTCGGAGAAATTGATTGAAAGCTCTCAGCCTAAATGGATGTAAAGATTGTTATAGAGATAATATTATATGTGACTACAATATTCAAATTAATCTTGGTTTTTAGATTAGGCGGAGTTTTTAATGGGGTCTTGCAAGAATTAAAAATCTAGTTGTATGACAATAACATATCCAAGTAAACTTTGGAACATTCTCTATGAACCTATAGAAAATAATAATATATTAATATAATCGGAGTTACCGACTTGTATCTGCTGTGAACCCTATGCAGAGCTCAATTCATCTTATGCTTAGTAATTGTAATGAATAAACCTAACAACATATGCACACACATAACCATCTATAGACACGAACGCATTAGGACGCATTTATACGTCTCCAATTATACGGTGATATGTTAAATTGATTTATGAATATTCACTTCATAATGCAGGCATTTGGCAAAGCGCAAGTCTCTCCTTAACAAAATGAGATTTGTTAAATTAAAAAGATGTATATTCAAAATTATATATTAGGAGCAATTTAAATTGTGAACTCTTGCGGAGAATAAGCAGGGATGAATCATTGTCAGGAAATAACAAACTAAACAATTAAAATATACATTTTAGATTTTAGTTCTATGATCAAATTGCAAGATCAACTCAGCTCATCGGATTGATTGAATATTTATATATATGTAAATACTATGTTGTAGCTGGCACGCCTTCTTCTACTTGTTTTATAAATGGATCCTAATTCGCCTCCTTGAATGGGCTCAGGATATATCAAGAGACGACGTAAAGAGGCTTAACTCATTTCCTAAAGAACCTTGCGATAATTTTAATATAAATAACACACAATCAGAGACGAAGATGAACCAATTTAAAGTCAATTTATAATGCTGCACAAAATCCAAATTTAATGAGCCACATTGTTGTGGCTCGCTTTGATTTGATTGCATCGAAAAGTGAAATGGGAAACAATTATTTTGGCAAACTTTTGAGATCCTGCGGAGATGATGCTGGGCACTCTGCATCATTTATTGTCAGACTTTTAAACTGTCATTTGTCTTGTGGCTGTGGTTGCAGCTGCGTTTTTCGATTCATTTGCCATATAACGAACAGCCATACTCTTTTGATTGATTTTGTGGTTATGTCTGCTGGCAACGAGCCGAAACACGATACCCGTCGGCAATGCCCTTTAACAGCCCTCCCCCACAGTTTTGCCACGCCCCCCGAAAACAATCAACGCTCACAGGGATTGCAGTCACAGTTTACGCTTTATGATATACCGCACGCATTTCACCGACAGCAGCAGAAATAATGAAGAATTTCGGACGGGTGGTGCGTTGTGGTTGTAGAGTGTGGAGTAAAGTAGAGTAGGGCCTTTTTGTGGGTTTACGTAAATCAAGCCAACTTGGTTGCAATTCAATTTACGCACTAAAACCCACCCACTCTCACTTGCCCAAAAGCATGTTACACAAATTGTACACAATTATATTTGTTATGCCACACACACACACACACACACACACACACACACACACACACACACATAAACACATAAACACACGTAAACACATACACACCCAGACACTCGCACACCCGTACGCAACGATAGCTGAAATGAGCTCGAAATCTATCGAAACGTAACGAATTGTATCGAACGTGCCTAACTGTTAATGCGGTTATAATACGCCAGCGGATTATCATTGATTATGGATATGATTGTACGTGCGTGTGTGTGTGTGTGAGTGTGGGGGTGTGGGGGTGTGGTGGCATAATAACTGTCGAACCAGGAACCGGGGCACAGCCGGCACTAAGTTCGCAGCCAGTTCGCGAGGGGCATAAAAGTTTGTCCTGCGCATTTGCGCCACACTCGAGTGTGGAGCATAGACATAATTTCAATTTTCATTTGGTATTAATATCTGTGTGTGCGTGTGTGTGTGTGTGTCCACAAATTGCCGCACTGTTGGTGTGCGGAACGTGGCCCCATGTTATATATGACTGCAAAATGCGGCATTGGCAAAATCCCAGGAGTCCGCTTTAGCTGATAGCAGCAAATGGCAGGACAATGCTAGTTATAAGTACCCGCAGCACAATTGGTTAAGGGCACCAACCACCCTACAATATACACATGCATGTGCCATCGCATCTACATGTGTTCCTGATCTGTGACATTGGCTATGCAAATTTATTGAAACGAACGGGGAAAGTTCTCTGCAATTGTGAAATAACAATTGTTGGTTATTGAGTTTCAGAGCAACTGGGAAATTTATATTGCTTTGATTAAATAAATTATTCGAAAATAGAAAATATAATGCTATTGTCTGCACTTTGCCATACAGTAATATTGCAAATATTTTTCGCTAAACTCTAAATATGTAATTATATTGCTTGCCGGGTATGCCCAACTATCACAACATCCAAAAAAAAAGGTAGATTTTCAATTTTTATATTTACCTGAATAATAGACAAAATAAATTATGAATAATTTATATAATTCATATAATTAAAATATGTTTGGGTTTAAACCGATTGTCTCCCTGTACTTTTATTTATTTATTATTATTATTTTTTTGTCAGCTGATTCTGACACTGAACCTTAACTTGACGTTAACCTGTCTATAAGCCACAAATACATTAAACAATGAATTTATTAGGCTTTTTAATAGGGTTGTTGATAATATATCAAAATATCAATATATCGATATTTTTATACAAAAAAAATATATTTATATCGTGATATTTTTTTTGCCCAAATATCGAATATTTTTGCGATATATTTGATATATCGTTGGTCACACAAATTGTGAGACATTCTGAATCAAAATGGTTAAAACGAATTATTCAGATTTCAAAAATGGAATTTTTTGGAATAGCCAAAAGCCATTATGCCTGTACTTGCAAAAATAGCATTACGATGCCTAACCACCCCTGGCAGCTCAGTGCCGTCAGAGGGACTTGCTTCGGCAATCAAATGCGTCGTTTGCAACTCCAGAAGTCATATGACAGATTGTCATATAACGGAACGCGTTTTTTTTTTTTAAATCTCTTAGTACCGAATATTGGTCTCTATAATAAAAAAAAAAATATTCTTATTATTCTTGTTTTTTTTTTTTTTGGGTCGCATTTTAAATTTATTGTTGGAAAAAATTTGTAAAATATCAAAAAAATATCGATATATCGATATTTTTAAAGTTGAATATCAAATATCATTTTGATATTTTTTCAAAACTTAAAATATCATCGATACGATATTTTAAAAATATTCAACAACCCTACTTTTTAACTAAAAACTGTCATCAAAAGACACAAAGAGGAAATGTTTAACTTTCCGGTTTTCGTAGTACTTCAATGATCCATGAGATTCAATTTTGAAATGTTCTAATGAAATCTAATTAAAAATAAAAAATTTTTTTCGTTCTCTTTGGTTCCATTCACTTTTTTCCCTTGGAGTTTATTCTTCAACGCTAATTTGGTAAGGCAATATAATTTGCACACAAATGGCTTTTAATTAAGAATAAATAGAATTTTAATCAATGCCAGTGCTCGACATTCTTGTAGGCAACTGCCCAATTTACAATGCAAATCAAAATAACAAAAATTGCAATCCCAAGCGCTGACAAGAGGCCATTAAGTAAACCAATCAAAGTCCAAACTTGGCCCGTGCAGAAAGCAAAAAAAACAACAACAAAAAAATAAATAAAAATTGAAGAAAAATACGAATTTCATAACAGGCCCATCAAATTGCGGTCGCGGCCAAATGCAAAACACAAACAGATTGTGTTCTTTTTGCGGCCACGGCGACCGTTCAAAATGAAGGTGCCGCCACTTCCGGCCAAGATGGCGGCCCGCCCGCTGCTTCCGTCTGTGTCCCGTTGCTGGCCTGTGCGCCGTTGCGTGCTTAATTAAATGATCATCATTTGCGCGCAATCAACGCACAAATAAATTTTCGGTCTAGCTATCCCTAACTTCTACCCCCAGCTCTCGCTCTCTATCTCTATCTCTATCTCCCTCTCTCTCTCTTTCTCTCTCTCGCTCTAGACAGACCCTACTCCATTGCAATGTTTTGTATAGCCTAACCCAGGGCACTTTTACGTAGTTTTGTTTGTTTTGCTGGTTTCCGCTTGAAATTATACGGCATTGTACAGTATTTGTTGTTGTTGTTATTGTTGTTATTGTTGTCTGTTGTTTCTGCCTTAATTAATTCCTAATTTCGCTCCAAACAACATTCGCTTTGACTCCTTTTTCGCTGCGCATCTTTAATTGAAAATTTTCTTCAAAGACGTTACGACCAAAGTCCAAAGTATTCATGACTACTTTGCAGGAACGAACTCTGATGTAGAGTATCTTATGAAATTGTGACGAGCTATGTAACACCTTCTGTCAGTCAGTCTCTGCATGTATTTGCAATTCTCATTCTTATAGGTAATCGAAATAAGGCTTAGAGTGTGTATAAATACATGTACATATATATATATATATATATATATATATATATATATATATATATATATATATATCTCTATCCATTTCTGAATGAAATTAAATTGCTCTTATATTGGCTAGCCGTTCAATCAGTTGGCAAAGAGTAGGCGGTCTTCGACCACTCACAGTCGTCCTTCAGCTCCTTGTTGTTATCCTCGTTTATGGGCAGTCAGTCGTCTGGTCTGGTCGTCTGGTTGCCAGCAGCTGTTTGGGCATTTGACAGTCGCTTTTCATTCATTTGCATATTGCTTTCGCACTTTGCTTTGTTATTGCTTTGTTTATGAATGCGTATTACGTTCTCTGCTTTATGGCCGTACTTTCAATTGTCTCGCATAAATTTGATTACATTTCGGCTTTCGGACCGGCTTACGCAACGGCCCATTGCTGTCAATTAGCTCTGCGCGGTCCCTGGATATTAAAACTTAATGCAGCTGCTGCAATTGCGTTTGCTTGGGCAATTCAATTACACATGCACTTGCCAGTTGGCCAAGGCAAGCCCCTGTCCACGACCCCCAGACTAAATTGGCCTTTAATATTCATGCTGCCCACACTCGCATTACGCATACGCCTCATGGCCTGGGATATCAATCAAATATTTAATTATAATTTTCATAGCTAATGCGCCTGCATTTGCGATTTGTTGTGCATTAATTTCTAATGCAGCTGCTTGTCTGCATTTGTTATTTAGAGGGCGAGGCCCCAACGCCCTTCGTACTATATCATTTTAATCGCATTTTATCCACGACATTTGTCTGCCATTTAATATGCCATAATTTAATTCAATTTTTGACCGATTTAATTGCATTGCTTGTTGCACTTGCAGCAAAAACGTGCACATGCCATTAACTTAAATGCCTGCGATAGCCATCAATTTTGCAATTAACATGCACACACACACACACACACACACACTCAGCCACACATGTGCGCTATCAATTTTTGCTTTTTAGCTGAGATTTTCAATTGCCTTTAGTCAATTTCTAGTTAGCTGCCTAAGCAATTAACCCAAATTCACATGAAATTAATGTCGCATGCAGCAGGTGCCATAATATGATTACGATCCCGATTACGATAAAGATGCAGCGCAAGAGGCAGCTAATTTTCAGCATTTAGGTCAGGGTTGTATTTAAATAACTGAATTATTTGCATCAGCTTTCAATTAATAGAGAGCAAGAATAACACTTTTAGACACTTGCTGACTACACTCGTAACTAGTATTTCTATTATTTAAATCAAATCTTAAATATCGTGTTCACCGATAGTGAATAGTTTAAAGTATTGTGGAAATTTCTTAGAGATTAATTTTGATTGAATTATTAATTTCCGTAGAATCAGAGCGAATTCCCTGAAAGGCATGCACGTCATATGTATGCGTAGAAATTTTTGAATCATAAAAAAAAATTGTATTTACAATAATAATAAAAAAAAAATTAATATGTACATATTTTTTTTAACAAATTCAAAAATTTAAGGACTTCAAGTCGTTTACTATTTAATTACTTAATAACTAAATTTAGTGATAAATAAATTCTGCTTTAATTATCATTATTTGTATTTATTACAATAAACTTGAAATCATAATTGTGCGAATACACGTGACTATGATGGTGTTTAGTTCAGTATTAACTTTATTCTTCTGAGTCCGGGTTTTTTATACCTCGACTCATGCGTAGTTTCATCCCTTAAATCTAGTGTACATAGTGCTGAGATTGTAAGTCTCAGCATTGGTCTATTGCTTATCTTAGTCTACAGCTGAGTTTGTAAGGCTCAGCGTACGTATATCTTATCGCTAAGTGATAGGGTGAGGGTTATGTTTATTTATAGTCCACACATGTGGCCCTTTTGGTTATATGTTGCATTACCTTCTAGTTGTGAGTGCGTAGGATATGTATATGCTTATATTTTCTATGTCCATGCATGAACAATATATGTATATGCTTATGTTATGTATATTTGGTATGTTCATGCCTGAACAATAATACCACCTTTATTATTGAATAAACTATTGATAGATATATGTATGTAGGAATTTCTTTTTCATAGCTATTATTATTTTATTTTAGATTGATTTCAGTTACACTACTTAACGCGAAACAACATTTGTCTTATATTTAATTGTCTTCTCCTGACCTTTTACATCACGCAACTGCTCAGTACGGCGGCTACAATGTGACTCTTCTTCTTCTGACTCACTCATTATCGTTTTTGATAACTAGTGCGGCTAACGATCGCTTCAACAGTTCCGCCGTTCCTAAGCTAGCGATGTCATAACTTTTTAAAATCCCACATGTATATATATAGATAGGATTTATGTTTGTCCCATAGCTGATGATAGCTCTTGAACAATCCTTAATAATATCAAGCGGTCATTCTTGAACGTTCTGCAAGAGACCAAACCAGAGTTGTGGTTGACACTTTAAGGTTTATAAACACTGCTCAAACTACTATCACTGTACTACACTGTATATTTATCGATATCTATACAAGCTTTATAAAATATTAACTATCATTGGCGCTATCTCAAATAGAATTTATTAATTTATCTAGAACTTTGTGTAATCCCAGACACGCGCACATCTCATTTCCACTAATGTTTTAGTTTAAGTGCCACAATCCGCTTATCTGATTGACATTTGAGCAAAATAAATATATATTTAATTTTGAGTCGAGAGCTCGATAGCATCGACAAGAAGTTCTGCTATCACATATCCTTTTCCATATTATTATTTCTTTTTTTTATTTTTTTTTTATCGATTTTTATATGTTTTCTTAAGCGTCGGGCGCCTTTGTAACTAGACCCACGGGTGTGATAAGCGCACACATAAACAAATTCACACCCACACGCAAACACCTCGTTGCGTAGTGAGAAATCTTAGCATGACTTTGGCTTCGCATGCTGCCAAAATGGCTGCCAATAAAAATTAAAACAAAAACATAAATTTTGAGTGCCACCGAAAATGTGAGAGAAAATAAATGTTGAAAAGAAGAGCAAAAAAAAAAAAATGGTTTTAAGCTAATTCGTGCTGCTTTATTTAACACGAGCTCGGGAAAAAAAGGGCGGCAATGACAAAAAATAAAGTGAAATTTAGAAAAGCAGCCGAAAGAAAACAAGAACAAAACGCAAAACAAGTCATAAAGATAAAGCAAATTTATGGCTAAGCATTGTGCGGAGCCTTGGCCACAAAAACAACTCCGCTGGAGCCGTTGGAACTGAAATTAGGTTAACGATATTTCACTCTCAAATGCTGTCGCTGATGCCGTCGCTGCTGCTGAGACTGCTGCAAACGTTCTAAAAACCATCTACGGAATCTGCTGAATATGTTTTCACAACAACAACAACAACATGCAAGATGTAAGCTAAGTAAGCTATCGGAACGAGCAGTCAGAATCTAGACTATCAAATATCCTTTAGTCCAGATAAGACTTCACAAGTTAACTGAAATTGGTTCGCATATTTGACTAATAGTAATATTATATTGTTTTCCATGAAATAGTTTTTATAATTTACATAATATTATTATATAATATAATAATAATGATATTATTATTATAAATTCTATTATTATTATTACTTTAATATTGGCAACTAATAAAGAAATTATTATTTTCTTTAAATTATGGATATGGACCTTAAGGATATCATTCAATATATCTAAGATCAAATAAATTTCCTTTTAAGTAATAAATTTTTCTGTACTACCAAATTGAGCTTGTGGTTCGAATTTACATATTCATATTTTATATTAATTGCATTCCATTCAATATTAAGTAGAGTTTTAAAGACATTGACAGAATTGAAAGAGTCTCTGACTTGTTCTTGACTGTAAGAATCTAACTCTTCAACTTTACCAATGCATAAGCCTATGCCACAGGACATTTTCAGTTTACAGGGTATGAGCTGAAGTACATAAAGTGTCGACTATCTTTTGTTTTTGTGCTCAGTGCCAGTTTACAGTTTACAGTTTACAGTTTAAAGTTGGAGACAAACTGTTTGGCATGCCAAATGTCGCTTTTATCGCTAAACGACGCCTAAGTGAAGCGCTTCAAATGCCACCCATTTATGCAGCGAGTGGCTCGCCTTGCCACGCTCCCGGGGCACATTAGTCGACGTAACGACATTGATATCCTTTTCGGCAAAGGTCCTTGCCTTTGTTAAGTGCCCGAGCCTTTTTGTGTCTGCGCTTTCCATTTCATTTTGGGGCAGTGCTCGTTGCGGTTCTTTCCCAATTTGAAATTAAGAGCAAAGCCGCCAATAAATTCCTTGAAAAATCTATTAAATTCGTGGCTCCCTTCTGCCTAAAAAGAAAAAAAGGGAAATATAAAAAAAAACAAAAAAAAAAAACACATAAAATTAATTAAAATTAATTGCCGCAGCATATTTGCCTTGGTTTCTGAGCAGACTTTTCTTTTGCCTGTTGTTCTGGATGAGGAATTTTCCAATCTTTGTGCTCAGCGCCCACTGATTACATTTCTGCGCTTGTGTGTGTGTGTGTGTGTGTGTGTGTGGGTGTGGGTGTGGGTGTGGCTGAGTGTGCCGCTTGTAATAAAAATATTTTTGCAGGCAACACAGAACAGCAAAAATAATAATAAAAGCAAGTAAATAAAAAAACGTGGGAAAATATTGAGGAATAGAAACTCGAATTGATACATGCCTCAGCAACAGAAATATCAGGCAAGACCAGCACTGGCATTGCGGCATTGTGTGTTGACCCACTTTCAGATATCCACATGTGGTTGGCTGGGGCTGTGGAGCAAGTGTTTTCCATTGCCTGAGAGCTGTTGAGATTTGTTGTCTGAAAAGTGTGGTTTGGTTTGCTCAAGGGCTCTTCTTATTACTGTTTGTCTTACCCCATAAAAATACGATAATGTTTATACAAATGTAATTAGGGAATAAGCAATAAATTTAATATTTAAATAATATGTTGAAATATATAAAGAGAATACATATATATAAATATTTCACAAGATATTGCGGACGTTTACCCATACAAATACGCTCATATTAACATTTTCAATGCTCTGAAATTTCATGATATTTCATTAACTCGAGGGAATTGGCTCGTCGTCTTTATTAATATATATATACCATATATATATATATATATATATATATATATATATATATATATATATATATATGTATTGAATATCTTTGGGGCGAATCCGTTAACAATTTGTTAGCCAGTTAAAAAAAAAATTAAAATAAAAAAATATAAAAATGGCCTTGTTTCCTTTGACCAGTTGCGGTTTTTGCTTACCGCAGCTGCCTGCCTCAGTATTTGTGTTTGTATACAATTTTTTTTTCCATTTCGTTATTGGGAAACGAATTTTTGCTACGCTTTTGTTGGGCTTGAACAACTAGCGGCTGACTCACATATTTTATACACCCTGTAATACATGCAGCAGCAGCAGTTGTATGATAAAACGGTTTCCACTAATGAAACAGATGGTTTTGCTCTAAGCTAAGTTAGTTCATGTATAAATCCGTCTACTAGACTGTTTTCATAGGGCATATGATATAATAAATAAGAGCAAACTGTATTCACCTACATGAACATGGAACTGGATAACTCTTGATTCTATATAATGTCAACATTGTACTTAGGCTTAGTTATAGAAGCCGGACAAACTCTGCCTAATTCCGTAAATCCCGTTAGTATTAGAGCCAGAACAAGCACATTTGGTATGCTGGTTTACCTTCAGCCTTATCCCTTATGCAACGTGTGTTTGCTTAATGCGAGTTACTTAGCCCCAGCTGCAGGTCAACTTCGAGTCGTGCACTCTCGACTTTATTATGCTCCCAAGTTTTCTTTTATGTGAATTTGTTCCTGCCAGCTAGCTGCCCCTTTTTATATGCTTGTTTATATTTAGTTTTTGCGCAACTTTCGTGTGGCTGCTGCTGCTGCTGCTGCTGTTGGTGTTGGTGTTGTTGGGGTTAAAACTTTGGTCCCTTGCTCGAGGCTTTTGGACGCTTAAATTGCCAAATAGTTGCCATATTTCGATTGAGCGTAGAGTAAAGCAATGCAACTATTTCTATTTGCGAGCCAGCCATTTAAACAGCTGGAAAAATTGTTGCGAAAACTCATTTAAGCTTTAGATGCAGCTGGCAAGCTCTGGGGTCAAACGATTCGGCTGGGTTCGGGTTCGAGTTTCAGTTTCAGTTTTGTTCACCTGCAGTTCGAAATTCAAAGCGTCGTCTAGCATGTCTAACATTCTGTTTGCATTGCAATTCCTTTACGGTCTGCTGGGCAACAACATGCCATGTCAAACACCAACAACAACTACTCGAAAAATCTGCAGTTGTTGACGTGCTTACATTGTTGCTGCAGCTGGGACTGCATAAATGTGTTAAAAATGTAAATGCTGAAAAAAATATTGCACAAGCACATGCTGTACATGCCTTTGAAATTTGCTAGCGTATTTTATTTTCATTTCAATTGGCCACCCGACGTATGTGTAATATTTTCGCATATATCAATACATATGTATGTAAATAACATATATATAAATATATATATATCATTTATATGACGTATGGATGCTCTCTCCTTGCCATATGCAAATTGAGAGCAATTTTAATACCATTGGCATAACCGAACGGTGTTTTAATTAAAAAGCGATCTCGGCAAGTAACTTAAATTCAAAAAAAAAAAAAAAAAAAACAATCTGGCAAAATGTGGTTGTTATAGCCACACAGAAATATGGCGTAAATATTCAATAAATGTGGTCAAGATAATATTACACATATATCACATACATATGTGGAGGTCCTGGCTGACTGACTGAATGACTTGCCCAGTGATTGCAGATCAAGGCAGTACGTTCTTGGATTTAAAAAAATATTAAAATTCTGCAGAGAACTGAAGCTAATTGATTGCCGAAGACTACTCTGTCGTCGGGTCAGCTTTACATTCAATTACACAACAAAATTACACAACTTTTTGTACGTAAATCTACCTAAATTTTTAATATAATTTGATATTATAATTAGTGCTCAAATAGGGCTGCTATTGACAACTTAAAATAAGTAGAAGCCCTTTACCTATTAAACCAAAAGCTAAATTAAATCTCAAGCTATTAATCAACCGAGAGATACTGACAGACAGCTATAGGCAGGTAGAGCCAGATACAATTAGAAATATTTAAGCTAGAGAAATGTTTAGTATATGTATGCAAGTTACTATACCTAGATTGAAGTTGAACCCTCGCATTCTTCTCTCTGATCTGATGCAACAAAATAAAATGAGCGACCGCCTCGGCTTTCAAATTCAAATGCTCGTGCGAAGATAGGGTTTCTCTTGCAACTTCATTTCTTAGTATTCACTTTTACTTCTCTAATATAGAAATGCTTTAGCATCAATACTCATGAATTAAACACAATTTTGACAATTTTTGACTAAAAATGTATCTTTATTTGAATACTTACATGATTATATACCAAATATACAAAGTGATGTATGTATTTATGTTTATGTAGAACTTTACATCTACATGGCAGTCAAAGTCATAAATTATAATTCAGATATCTAAGCCCATTCCTTAAAAGCCAAACTGTATTGGGAATAAAACGTGCAATAGATTATCAATGAATACTTTTCAACAATCAGTTATTATAATAATTAATAATTATTATATTAATTATTAATTTTATTATTGTTTCATTCATTGCTCTATATTCGCAATGAATAAATTATAAAATTTGAATAGTAAACATTTTTCATTTAGTAAGAGTTTTATTTATAGCAATACAGAACTAGGCTAGTGCTTTATCCTGGAATATTTATTTAATATAGATATGTATATATATTTACCAACAAATAAAAGTTGTAGATAAACATAAACAATTCTCTCTGTATGGACCTCTAGTTAGTATTTTTGCTTTGTATGCGTATGTGTCTCGAGGGCGCAACGTGTAAACAAAAGTTTTTTAGACCTTAGTAAGATAAGCGCTCAAGTGGGTGAGTGTGTGTGTGTGTGTGTGTGTGTGTTGTGCACGCAGTCGCTGACAGTTTACATGGCAGCAAAGTTTCAAGAGTTTAGCCAACAAAACAGCCAGAAGGAATTACACATAGTGCACACAGTGGAGAAAAAGCCAAAAAGCGCTGCGCGGTTGCCTGATTACAGAAAAAAAAGACAAAAAAAAAAAAATAAATAAAACTGCTATCGCTGCTGTTGCTGCTACTGCTCAGGTATGTCAAGTTTTGCAACTTTGATTAAAAATTCCACTAATAAACAAACAACACGCAAACAAACAAATAAACAGTGAAATGGCATTTTCTTTGGCTCTGCTCATCCGCCAGTGGCTCCACCTAGCGCTGACAATGTGCAAACACACATGTGTATGTGTGTATATCTATGAGTGTGTCGAGATGATTGCGTGATGTGAAAGTTGGCAAATATTTAAATTGTATTTGCAAGCCTTGCCAGCCAGCTCAAATTACCAAATATTTCAAATTATCTAAATAAATTCTTATTTAATTACTTAAGTAAGAAATTATGCTTCAATACTTTAATAAATTTATGGAAATTGAGTTAACAAACTAACTGTGTAGACTGCGTATTAGTTTTGTAAATTAAAATTATATTTTAATTATAGAATTATTTTCGGCGGTAGCTGAGAGACTACTTTGTGGCTGAGGCAGGAATTTATTTTGAAAATAAAAAACCTCAAATGATGTGGTATACCATATAAATATAAATGTTAACATAATCTTTATTTGTATTCCCAGTTTAAATTTGTATTTAAATTTATATTTAAATCTAATTTAATTAGTTATAAATATGTGTATTTCGGTTCATGTTAAGTAATTGTGCAAATATTTGTATATTATACAAACTACACATATAAATCTGAACTATCTTCACTCACGACTCACTCACGCTGATTTCTCAGCTCCAACTGGAATTACCTGAAGATGCGTTCCAAACTTTGGGGACGCTCAATAAACATTGCGTTTAACAAAACTTTGTTTTTATATAAAGTTGACTCTTTTTTCTTGGAGTTTCGCTGCGCTTGTAGTCAGCGTCGTGTGTAGCGCCATTTTGTTGTGTAAACTTGTTTCCCATTCAGCAGCAGCAGGAGCAGGAGCAGGAGCAGGAGCAGGAGCGGGAAAGCGAATTCAGCAGGAGCAGGCGCTGAAACTAACGAGGGGGCGCAGGTTGTTGGCGAAAGTTTGCGGCGCTGCTGTTTGCCATTTTGTACATTTTATATATATAATATTTGGAAATTTACGTTGTTTATTTATGCGCGAGAGCACAATACACATACTCACACACACACATTCTGAATATGTATGCATGTGTATGTGATTGCGCATAATGAATGAGTTTCTGTTGAACTTTGCACTTCAGTTGCAATTTGATTTTAAGTCAACTGCAATCGCAATCGCCCAGTTCAATAATACAACCAATTTATTAATTAAATAAATGCTAATTAGGCTGGCCGGGCAACCACGCCCATTCAGAAATTGTATTCAAATACATTTGTGCCTGACGCTTGACTTATTGATTCATTGTGAAATTAGTGGGTGATATGACTACATTGGCTGCAATTATACCCTGTAATTGCGCATGAAGAAGTAAACGTCAAGCTACAAATAATAATTGATTGGAATAAAGCCGATTTGTGTTTTAGTGTGATGAGCTGAAAATTCTTCAATTATATTGTTTATATATTATAGCTCAAGAAATTATTAAGAATGTCATTCAAGCAGAGCTAGTATGTAACCGTATATAAATATATTCACTCGCTCTCGGTTGAGCGCTTTGCGTTGAACTATTCGTATGACGCTCTTTTAACACAATGAGGTTTACTAAGTGAACAGATATCCAAAAGAGTATATGAAATCCTATCTTTACTTTCATACTCACGTAAGCTATTCATGTACTTAGCGAACTCCAGCTGCGATTACATAATACCAATACATACAAAAGATTTTGTGGATCATAAAATTCAAGCTAACGTTCAGGGAAAAGCCAGAACGAGAAGAAAAAACAATTTGCTTGAACACGAACTAACTCGAAGAAGAACCGACGCATTCTCTGTGAGTACTCTCCGACGGTACTCTGTGAGTTTTTTTTTTCTAAGTGAGAGTGAAAGAGAGATATTATTTGGTTGGTTTCTAGGTATCCTTACATATTAAACAGAAATCGAAACAGATATCGAATTTTTTGGCAAAAATATCTAAAAGTATTTTTGTAATAATTAATATTTCATATTTGCGATGGGATTTTTTCAAATATTTAATATTTTTATATATTACTTTGTTATTATGAATTTAATACTTAGAATCTTTTAGTTCATCATTTCCATTTATATCATCTACGGGAAAATTAGTTTCCTCTCCTTTAAGTCACATTTGTGGCTTCTAAGTCTGCTATGCTCATTAATTTGACTTCGATCTCGTCGATTCAAATGCAAATCCAAATTGAAATCAAAATTACTTTCCTAAGAGCAGCTGCAAAAATGGTTTCTATGTAATTGATGTGTGGACTGCATCGATGCTGCTTGGTTGCATTTGCATTGTTCGCATATGAATGGACATGCAACAACAACAGGCTCAAGCATTGATTGAGAATAAACAATATATATACATATATTGTGTATATCTGTATTTGTAGCTGACATGTGATTTCCATTTGAATTTTCAACTACTTCGCTTCACTGCAATTGCTTTCATTTACTGATATTGTGGCAAATGCTGTTGCTTCTGAGCTGCTGTAGCTAAGCAAAAATCAATTCCAGTTCATCATTAACTATGTGAAGTAAGCCAAGCATATTTAAGCAACAGTCACTCAGCTGCAATTTTGATTTGAGCTGTGGTCAATGTGATAATTGAATTCATGCAACACAAATTTATTTCCATGGTTCACTGAATATTAACGAATTGTACAAATTAAATAAAATTTAATAAAACCAGATATAAATTTCTAGATATTAAACTAAAAATTTAAAACTGAATATAAATATTTTTTTATTTTGGAATATACTTTTTAAATTCATGGAATGTTCTCGTTTTCTATATTTCAAGTTGAGTGAATAACTTTCGAGTATGTAAAGAAGAAATACAGCTTCTTCACTTGAAAGAAATAACAATAACAAAATTTGTTATTGCTGCTTTTACTTTGAATGTGCTTGGCAATCCGAATCGAACTCTGAATATTTTTAACTTTTCGATTTGGAGAATATGTTCGATGTCTGTTTGACTTGAAGCGCAGTCACTTGTAAATTGTGCTTTAATGTCATTTTGCTTTCTTGCGAGACATTTAGCATCACTCAAGTGCCAAGCACACACACACACACACACACACACACACTGGCACTTTGAGGAGTATGTGCACATGCACACACACACACACACATGTACATTTATTATATTATGAATGTCTGGCACATACTCACACTTGATGCTTGAATTGTACTCACTATTCGAATTGCTGTCTGCAATTTGCTAACATTTCTGTTGCGACGCAGCAACTGACATGAGAAAGTAAGAAAAGCATTTGCCACACCCACATCCACCATCGCCGCCCTCCGACGCCACTCCGTCTCTGTAAGTAACCGTTGCGAGTCAGTCAAGTGCTGGATGGGGGCTCTGCAGAGGCTCGCAAAGCAATATATCAATCGATGCGAATGTTTCTATATATATAACACAGTATATATATATTTAGATGCGTATATATATATATCTTGTGTTTTATTTGTTTTACAATTTTGTTCAATTATTTTAATGCAACAAATGTGTTGACTGTTACGGCACGTACCACAAACTTGGCTCTGAGGAATTTGCCAGTAACATTTTATGACTTTTACTTTTGCCAATTTACGACACAAACACACATACACACACGCACACCTACACAGTGATAGAAGTGTGTCACTGTGCTGTGGGCCGGGCACAAGATTGAGCAAGTGGCGAGTGGGCTCTGGCAGTTTGCAATCTGTGGGAGACGTCGCTGACTTGCCACAAGAAATCAATCAAAATTGCCGCAACACAAAAAGAGAAAAAGACATAAAAAAAATACCCCCACACACACACACAGAGAGAGAGAGAGAGAGAGAGAACATAAGCGAAAAATAATAAAAAAAAAGTAACAAAAGCGCACGCGAGGCTCATCAATTTGTGTATAGTTGAAGCATGTCCTTGCTAAGCCCTCTTCATATACGACTCTGTATTTGTATGCGCGTGTGTAACTGTGTGTGTGTGTGTGTGTCTCTGTCTGGCTTTTGTGTTTGCTTAGTGCAATGCAAACAAAGGACAATACCGTGACGTGCCTTGTAACTGTGAGCTGCAGTCAACTGTCATTGCAGCCCCCACACATTGCCACGCCCCTTGGCATACTCCTTATTTTTGCTGCTGCTGCTACAGCTAAGCTTGTTGTTTTTGCTGCCAGCATTGCCTTTGCAGCTAACACGACTGACACACTTTTCATGCTACAATAAGCCATTATAATGAATGTAACCAGAGTGTAAGCCAAAATACCAACAGACACACACGCATACACACACACACATTTATACATACATATATATGTGTATATACTTGCATACCTCTACTCAATCACAGACAGCATTTTGTTTTCGGTCAATAGGTAAACGCGAGCAGATTGAAACAAAATTTTTATATCGGAATGCATTTATTCCACAAATATCTTGCACAGATTTTTTTAAACTTTTTTTTTCCATTGAATTGTAACAATCAAGACTGATAAAGATTCACAGACACGTTTAAGCTATAAGCGAAGTGTCTAGTTTGATTTTACTATAATAGTCTTTATATTATTATTACTACACAGAAAAGTCAAATAAATCAATATTGTGAAAAGAAATGTATATATGTATGTAGTTAAATGCTTACATTTATTATAATATCAGCAACTTCATAGTCATTCCAAAAATATATTAAATATACCACAAAATAAATAAATGAATGTAAATGAAGTACCAGATAAATTCTTACAGAGCTAACTTTATTTTCATTGCCTGAAAGACTTTAAGTGAATGTTGCATACAACATAATTTACATGCCTTGCGATAACTATCATTAAAAACAAATACACACGTATACACACTCATACACATACACATGAGAAGCAGCCTCATCATGTCTTTGTCCATTATTATTTACAACTTGGTTGAAGACGCATGGCTGTTGGGCACTAGAGGAGCTCAAATAATTGGCTGGGACGTGCACCTACGTTAGGCCAAATCACATGTGGGCCATAAGACAAATGACAGCTGGCAGCAAGGACAAAACTAGGCGGTTAGTTGGACAGTTAGATGGATAGTTGGATAGCTGGATAGCTGGATAGCCGGATAGCCGGATGGACAAAAGCAGCTTAGCCAACCCTCATTTGTCACGTGATTTTATAAACTGCAAATCTAAGACAGAAGGCTGTTGCCCATTGCTCTGTTTGTGATTCTTGTTGTTGTTGTTGTTGCTGTCTTGTTATGTTGCTGGTCAATTTCGTTTGTAATCCCTTTGAGCCTGCTCACAGACACACCCACACACACACACACACACACACACACACGTCAATAGGCGGAGTGAAGTGACAACTCTAATGCCAGCTTGTTTGTTTGTCTACATAATTGCCCCAGTTGATGGCTTTTTGGGATGTTCGTGCGGGTGCAGGGTTTACTGTAGTTTGAGTCTCTCATTTGCCTAAATGCCACAATGTTTTCCTAAGCCGTAGAGCCTGTCTAAGCCTAGGTCTTGGTTGTTAGCTCTCACTAAAGCACACAGACACACATTAATTATAAAAGACATTGCTCGAGCCAAGCCACAAAACTGCATTTGGTTGGGCCGGAAAAAGGTTGCATAAGTCTCCAGCCAACTCTCGGGGCTATTAAAGTAATGGCCAAATTTTATTTGGCTACTAACTGGCCCGGGCTGCGGCTTACCCCACATTCAGCTTGCCCGACATTCTCCTCCATCTACAGAGCCCAAAAGAAACCCAAAAGAAAATATTGGCCGAAAGCGTGCACTATCTGAACTGCAGATTTAGCGACTCTCCTACTCTATCACAAACGTCAGCAAGTTGACAATTTATCAGTGCCAATGCCGCACTGCGAAATGCTGCACCAAATATGACTCGAAATTACTATTAACAGGCTCTGTCTCAGGCGCAGGCGCTCACCTACGCAAACCGCACTGCCAACATTTTGGCTGCTTTATTGAGCGCTTCAAAATTTCAACATCTATACTTATATACCCTGTAACTAAAAAGTACTGAGAGCAGGAGTGATGATGCTAAAAACCAAACTGATATTTTTTAAATGATTCTTTAATGTTTCCAATCATATCCATATTTTTACAAATCTTGATTCGATTTTCATAAACTTTAAAAGAAAGAAAATACTAATCATAAATGAATACAAAAATATAAGTATCAATCACAATTACAGGGTATTTGGTTATTGAGCAAGACAGTTCATGTGCATTTTTCTTACTTTTTCTTGCTATAAGACATTTTGCATATGCGGCGTATACGTAATGCGTACACAGTTCCTTTTAAGCTCGGCTCTGGGGTGACATTCGCTTGCCCTCCCCACGTGCAGATCTGGAGCTCTTGACATTTAGTCGGTAGCAGTGCGGAGAGCTCACTAGGATGAGAGCGAGAACATCTGAATTCTCGTATATGTGACAATGTCGCAGATTACCAAATGCAGCACACGGGTTTTGCATTTCAAATGGCTGCTGCAAGGATTTCTGATTGTGTGTCTCTGATGCTGACTTCCCCATTCTAAAGGCCCTCAACCACAAATATCTCCTTGCCACGCGCTTTAAAATTTAATTTGCTGCTCAAATTGGCTTCTCTGTGCCGCGGCTGCTGCATTCTATAGCTGGCATATATTGGGCAATAAAATTAGCAAAATGCAAATATTTATACAGCCCCAAAAATGATATTTATACTCGAGTGTGTCTAGTGTGTGTGTGTGTGTGTGAGTGTGTGTTGGCTGGAGAGTGTGCTTGTATCTATCTAACAAATGTTTGTGTTGTTTGAGTAAGGTGTATGATATAAAAATATGCATATATGTCAATATATCACGCATACGCCAGATGTACACACACACACACACACACACAGACACACACATTTGTGTAATATATTTATAGCGTGCCGCTCAGATTTCGCTTTGTGCATGGGGCGCTCTGTTTGCATGCGAACTGACAAGCCAATTAAATTTGACATACATAATTAAGTGAAAATGCGGGAGCGCACAAAAGGAGTTCAAATATTAAGTGGGCAGGTGTATTGAATTTTTAATTAGCCTGAAATTAAATTTATTGCATCGAACTGTTGTGGCGGCTGTCTGTAGTGCCATTTATTGATTGTCTACTGTAGTTATTTAAATAAATAATGATTGTTGTCGAACAACTTCAGTTGGGGAACGAAACTCAATTGCTTTTCAGATTTACAATTTTATTTAAAAGTTGCTTGTAAAGATCCCCAATGAGCTTTACTGAAATTTATATTTATTTTGTATGATATTTGTGGGCATTTAAATTATTATTAAAAGTGGAATTTTAATTTAGAATTGAGCAAGGCAAATGCAATCTATAAAATTATGAATATGCTAGAGTAAATACAATTTTATTTCATATGAAAAAGTATTTTCCCTTCTCTTATGAAAATATTTATTCGTTTCTCTAAAATATATATTTATTTATTTTTTTTATTATATATTCTCGATTGCAATGAAATGAAATTTGTCATTGGAAGTGCCGCATCAGAATAAATTACCTAAGCATATTATATATTCATTTATACTATTTAAACCTGTCTGGCGAAACACCTGTGTTTTTCATATTTCTATAAATAATATTTGGTGTCTGAAAAATGAATATCGTGTTTCATGGCCAGCAGCTCGAATAGAAAACAAATCATTTAAGCACTGGCAAAATACACAAGAGCAATTTCTCACGCAGCCAAATGGCAAATGGCAAATACCATAAATTCAACATACATATGTACATACATATAGTGTATGTATCGCCGGAGATATATGTATATACACATATATATACTTATGTGTATTTATGTTTATCTGCTGTGACATTTCGCAGATCTGCTGCTGTCTTCGGCTGATGGAGCACACGTGCTTCATTCAGCTTTGCATGGATGCAACTTCAAGCAGCTTTTAGCTGCATCACACGTTGCATGTGCCACGTTGATTCTTTTACTTTTATTTAGTCATTTTTGTGCAGGCTGGCTGAGCTTTGTGCTTAATGCCAGGCTATTAAAAACAAATTTATTGCCTATAATTAAAATTCGTGCCAGGCATGAAAAGAAAAAAAAAAATGTCAGTGAAAAAAGAGCAAAGTGAAAATATTTCATAGCAATTTTTGCGGAAATTGTTGGAAATCGAGCGTGACAGCCGGGCAAAAAGTGTGCGTAATTCATTTTTGCACAGTTTAAGCGAAATTGCATAAAAATGATGATGATGATGATGACGATCATGATCGTGTTCGTGCTGATGCCGATGATGGCCAAAGTGTGTCAGCTGTGCATCAGCGCTTCAGCGCTTCAGCGAACTGAACAAATGTGTGTCATATAGCAGCGCGTTTATTAATACCTGACTTTCAGGCGTGCTAAAAAGTCGCGGCCCCAAACATTCACAAAATTCGCTGCCAATCAAGTGGCCCCACAGCCGGATGGCGACGGCGCGGATGAGTCATGCCTAGGGCAGTTCTGTAGAAAATTACTTTTAAATTGTTCACACGAAATGAAAATTTATTTCCTATATTCTTTTTATGCGAGAATTTATTTGTTTGCGAATTGATCTGAGGACTTAATTGACTTTTTTCTTTATTACCAAATTTATATCACTTTATTTTCATCTGTCTTCAAAAATGTAACGAGTGAAGTATATCTATCTATATCTATCTATATAAAAAAGAAAAGTTATTGAAATACAACTTCAGAGTTTGATACTTACTTGTATACAAATATAGTTGTATATTGTAAAGGCAGCTTGGACTGCGAGCTGTTCATTGGTATTTACATATGGAGCAAGAAATTTATCATTATTTTATTTATTTATTATCTATCTTCACTTGAATTTATTTATTATTATTCAGCATTCGTCTCTCTATATATCAAATATTTAATTTCCTTTTACAAACTTTTACAAATATCATTGTAAAGTTATGTTTAGAAGTTAATGAGATTATTTATTTACCATCATTATACTCAACTTTTTGATATAACATGATCAATAATATTATACGTCGTATGCAAACTTAAAGTTAAACTAAATATTCTTTTATAGAGCTGTTCTCTTTTTTTTTTTTTTTTTTTTTTTTTTTTTTTGTTAACACAACATAACAGAAGCGGTTGTAATTTGAGCGTTAATAAAAAATTAACAGAGCATAGAAAATATATTATGTTGGTCTATTTCCTAAATCTCTTCAACTTTTTCTTGTACGATATCGAATTATTTATAAAACATCCCATGATAGAACTGTTGGCTCAGAGCCATACTACATTTTACTGCAATTAACTTATTTGATTTCTGCTCTTTGCTTGGTTTCTCTATTTGTTTTATTTTATTTTTCTTCTTCTTCTTTTGTCAGTTCAAGTTCGGCAAGTTCGCAGTTGCAGTTTTCGATTTTCAATTTTGATTTGGGCAATAGTTTTGATTCGACATTTGTAAATAGCTTCGCAGCTGCCACGGCAGTTAAACCCGCGTCCCTTGCCCCATCTGCACATTACAGTTTTATGGGAGCAGAGCAAAGCGTAATTTATGGGCCATACGTGGCGCGCATTTATTACGTGGCCAGCGGTGTACGGAGCAGCGCCCTGTCAGGTTTTGGCTTTTAATGTGCATAATTAAGCATTAATTACACTCACGTCCTTTTGGATCTCTCTCTCTCTCTCTCTCTCTCTCTCACTCTCTCTCACTCTCACTCTCTCTCGGCCTATTTCGCTCGCACGCATTGTCTTTTTCATTGTTTGCTTTTACAGCGCGCATTTATCTCTTTCCCAGACGGCACAGATCTATCTGTTGACCCTTCTCTCTCTCTCTCTCTCCCTCTCGCTCTCACTCACTCTGCCTTGCTTGCGTTTGCTATGGTCATTTAACCAATGACCATTTGAGCAGCGCTGACTGCACCACAATCAGCATTACCGCATTGGCAAACCATTCGCACAGTTTAAGCATTTAATTGCAAATTTATTATGCTTATTTTGTGGGCAACACAATGACCATTCCGTAATTGATTGAGCTGCTGCCCATATTGGCCAGAAAGCGAAAGTAGCCATAGCGATCCCCAACCCATGCCGATACGGGTGACAGATGTGCATTTGTCATGGCCTAATGACCTTTATGTGTTTGAAATATTGTTAAGCAGTAAAAAATCAGAAAATGTTGATATTATATTATCGTCCATTGCACAATAATTCCGCTGATATGAGATGATAAAATGAAGCAAAAAAGGCAAATGATTTATATTTAATAAACTGTGTCATATGTCGTTGAGGTAGCTTGAATTGGAGTTATGCGCTTAAATATTTTAAATATTAATTTCATTTATACAGATAATTTTTATTATTTTTTGATAATTTATTGCAGCATTCTTAGAATTTTTCCCATTTACTTACATACTCTTGCACTGAGAAAACATTCGATTTCTTTATTGAGTTCGGCTCTACTAACTCTCACTCAGCATCTCTTGTTTCTTTCTCTTACTCTCTCTCTCTCTCTCTCTCTCTCTGTCTCTCCCTGTCTTGAGTTCTCATTAAATATTCATTTCTTTTTCGTTTTTTTCTGAAATATATATTATCTTCTTCAGGCTCAATTGTGGAGCATGTTTCGCATTTTTCATATATTCATGCAATGGCTGGCAGGCCAACATATCCGAGTCCAAGGCAAACGGATGCGAGTTGTTTTTGTTCAGACTGCTGCAAAGATTCTGGCTAAAAATATTGAAAGTACAGTTGCTCTACAGTAATTTAAAGCAGTAATCTTCTTTCTGTTTCTAATCAAAAGTCAGCTTATATTCTACCTGTGCTAGATTCAGTCAATGCTTAATTGCTGTATAGCATACATCCGTGCTGAGAGATAACCTTTCAAAATGTGTCTTCAAAGTGTGGATAGCATCCAAATGGTACAAACAGCATTACATCTTTAGAGAGTACTACCAAATATTCTGCTTAGGAAATTATAAGGATATAGTAATCTTTAAATTTTAATATATAATTATTGATACATATTTATACATATTTAAGTTTTTGTGTATTTGTAAATGCAGGTCGACCATGGTTCAGGCTATCTCGTAATTGTACACTTCATCATGAATACTTTGTACAGGTTTTTTAATTGCATTTTGCATACGTTTTTGAATAGTTTTTTCTGTTTTAAGAGACGTTTTCATTCAGGTTGCACTTATAACACTTGATACTTAATGTTGTTATGCCTTTTCAGCCATTTGGGCACAGACTTCATATTCAGTCTTTACATTGCATCGCTCTCTATGTTGCCCTCTCTCTCTCTCTCTCTCTCTCTCTCTCTGCATCTCTTTTACATTTAACTGAGAGAAAGAAACATCGAGCCCATTGCCACAAGTAATTTAAAATGTTGCGCTCCAATTCGCCTTCGAGCTGACTGATGTCTTTTTTTTCTGTTTTATTTTTGTTTATTCTTTTTTTTTTTCTTAGTGTCTCAACGAAATTGTCACACGCTGCCGCAGTGGCTGCTGTCACTGCAGACGTCCGCTGCCATCGGCTGTTGTCCATTGCCACGCCCACTTTGTCACATGCGCTGCAGCGCCTTTGAAGTTGTAGCCGCATCGCAGCGACGTCTCTTGGCTGCGGTTTTCCGTTTGCTTTCATCTACATCTTCTCGGCCCACCTAGCCCAGCTTCCTGGCCCTCTCCTGCCCTTGCTCGCAGTTCTCTCAGTCAGCTGCTGTCGCTAGGCTTTTATTTGTCTTCAATTAACAGTGCAACATGCCACTTGTGCTACATTTCGTGTCTCTTTTTAGCTCGCTGACTTGCCTTGTTTCCCTGTATATCTGAGATATTTTCTTTGCTCTCTTTTCTTTGCCGTTTGCCTTTTCAATGGCTCCCACAGTGTGTCAGCTTATTTATTAGTTTTGTTTTCCCTCCCTCTCAATCTCGCCCTTTCTCTTTCTCTTTCTCCTTCTCCTTCTCTTTTTCGTTCCGTTTCAGTTTCTTCTTCCCTCTTTCTTGCTTATTTTTAATTTACAAGTTTTTTTTTCTCCGTTTGACAACGCTCTTGGCTAATGAAAGCCCCAACTACAAAGCATATTTTTGCCTTTTCAACTTTTGCGCTTTTATGCAATGCCGCCAGCTAATAGAGAGGGTTGCGGATGATGGGAGAGCGGGGGCGGGGGCTGGGGCGGTTGTGTGGCGTAAGTCTGAGGGCTGTGGACAACCTGTTTGGAAACTGTGTCAAATGCAATATTATTATTTATGCTTCAGCTTTTTATTTTGCCTTCGTCGTCTTCTGTCGCTTTCGCGCTCATTTTGTTTATTTGCCCTGCACTTTGTGTAATTGACAAGTTTGTTGCATACTTTTGGGTCGCTTGCCAATAATTGCAAATGGCGCTTTGCGCGGACTTCGGAATTGGATTTGACTCTGCTGCGCGGAAACTTTGCCCATGGATTCCTGTTGCCATGAAAGCAATTGAGATTGAAAGATGTTGACGGCTTATAAGTATAAGATGTTTTTTATGACCCTAATTAAGTAGAGCACGGCTAAAGTTTTTGTTGGCCAGCATGCCAGCACGATGCCAAGAACTGCCCAAGGAATTGTGAATAACCATTTGTGCACTCTATAACTTTTATATTCATCTCAGTTGGCAAAAAATGGCCAATAATATATTTCAATGCGAAACTTTGTCCGGCTTCCTTTCAATTCTATAAGCAGAACTGTTTCGTATAAGTTTTTCGGTCATTTGATTGATGAATTATGTTGCTTTGCATTGAATTGTGTCTTAAATTGGATGAAAGAATGAAACACCTGTTAATATTCTGTATATTAACATTAACCATAAACCATACCTTCCTTTTTGCAACAGATCGATGTTTTTCCCTCCTATGAGGACTCATTTTGCGAATAGCTGAAACCAGACCTAAAAATTTGGAGTCTTTTTACTCACAGTATATTTGTTGTTTTAGAATTTTGTATGGATTAAAGAAATCTTTAACATTTCTTTTGTAGCTCTAATGTATATGTGTATGTACATATGTATATGTGTGTGTATGTTTGAATGTATGTGTGAATGTATGGTTTTTGGATTATTGTCTTACTTTTCATAACTTTTCAAAAATTTCAATTAAAGAATAGAAGCGTAAAACATCATCTAAATTAAAATTGTTTTTGCCTCTGCTTTAGGTATCGACTTTATATTTTTGCCTTTTATTTGTTTCTCCTTTCTAATCGTAATCTCGCCATCAGTTTTCGACTTTAGCTGATAAGTGGTAGTCTGATCTTTATATGTTTTCTATCTTGATGAGAATTTCGTATTGACCTACTTCTGTCCTTATTATTCTTATTATGCTTATTTAATTGAACTACTTGAAAAATTTCCACAAAATATTGTTGTGCTAATTATAATGTTTATAATTTCGCTTGAAATAATTATCCCGAGTCCCGTTTATCATTATAATATAATAATAGTTTTGTTTCGCTTATTCTGTCTTCAGCAACTGCTTCTATGAACATAGCATATAGGAGCAGCGTAAGCCTCCTGCTAATGACTTACTTTAGCGTACACACATGAGTATAGCATTGCTATAATGCAGCTACGGTGCCACTCGTGTCACACTGCGTATGCTTAATCTGATATTTAAGCGTACGCCAAATGAAAGCAGCTGACGGCAGCGCGTCGAGTTTGCACTTTCCTGTTTCGAGTGTCGAGTGTCGCGTGCTGGTTGCAATGCAAATGTTTGCGCAATTTGCTGCAATTGTTTCTTTTTTTTTTTTGTTTTTTGTTTTAAAGCTCATTAAATGTAAATGACTCAACACCTTTGAATACCCTCACTTACAAACACTCTCTCTCTCTCTCTCGCTCTCTCTCTCTCTCGCTTTCTTTCTCGCTCGTAGGTCGCACACACAATGCCAACTATGCGCTATATCACATCGGACAGCCGGCAACAGGGGGCGTTAAACAGTTCGCCGAGACGGGCAAAACGGATCTGCTGGACAGCAATGCCGGTGAGCAGCAGCAGCAACAGATGCAGGCACAAGCACAGGCAACCTCAGCGGCAAGCGGTGCTGGTGGACTGGGGGGAGGATCTGCTCCCACAATGGGCGAGCGCAGCGTGTTCGATGAGTTTAGCCTGCCGGCCATTCAGCTGGGAGCGGGACGCAGCGAGGCGAAAGTGTTTGTGGACAGCAATCACAGTTTGGTATCGCTAATGACGCGCATTGTGCCCTCGCCGGACTGGTTCATCGGCGTCGACTCGTTTGAGGTGAGGCTTCACAAATCAATTCCATTGCACTTGACCCAGCATTAACCATTTTTCTGTGGCAGCTCTGTGTGGGCGGCTCCTGGATTGATACGGTGACCGTGGAACTGGATCCACTTGATGCGGGCACCGACAACGGCTTCACCTTCACCGCACCCAATTGGCCAACAGCGCCACAGGGCGTCATCTATCGCATCACCTCACGCTATCCGGCCCATCCGGCGGGCAGCTTTTACTATCCGAAGAGCAAGCGCTTGCCGCCCATTGCCACCTTCCAGTTCATCAAGGTAAGAGGCGGAGCAGTTAACGCTCTTGAAAAAGCTTAAACAACTCAATTAACTGCAAATTAGCAGTCAAAATGTTGCCCCCGTTTACGGCCATAATGACTTTTCATGTGCGTCCTTCAAAGACCCCGCCCCCAGCCCAAAGCACAAAAAAATCAAAGTGCTAATGAGCCATTAGCATTACAATGGCGTCAAACATGTGTAAAGGCATTACGTGTGTGTGTGTGTGTGTGTGTGTGCATGTGTGAGTTCCGAGAGACCAGAACGTATTCCTGTGGCGGCGTGCTAATGCGCTTTATAAATCAGCTGCCCTTGCCACGCAGCTGGCGCCAAGCGGGCGTAACAAAAAACGCGAGCCAAAAGATTTGTTAGCCAAAAAAAAAAAAAGGAAAGAAATCGTGTTAATTTCATTTAAATGACATGTTGAAAAGCTGTGGCCCAAACAATGAATTTTTAATGAATGAACTCCATTGTCTTGATTCGTACTAAGTGTTAGCCAGACAGCTTTAGCTGCGTTACGCGATCTGGGTCAACAGCAATGCCGACGAGTTTATGTAAATAAGTAAAACAATTCTATGTATTTCAATAGATTTGGGTTTTGAGATGGAACACGTTTTTATGTGACTTGACTTCTTTAATTGTTCAATATTTATTGCACTTGTCAACTCTTGGTCATTGTCTTCAGATACATACTAAAATATTCTTTAAAGTTTGGATGCATTTTCTTTCTTCTAACCAAGGCGATTGTTGACATAATCCACACATCCCTCCAGCAGGTAGTGTAGGCCCCACTGCAAATTAGTGCCGATAGCCAATTGTCATTGGCTGCATTTGTCGTTGCTATGAGCATTGAAATAAAAGTTAAATAGATTAATATATATTTTTGTGTACATCTACATACATATATATTGAATCTTATAGTCTCTTAATATTAGATTCATGTAACAAGAACTGCTCCTCCCCTCACATAGCCATGTTATGTTATTAACAGTATTATGCGCTGTTAATAGCATAACTCACACCCCAATTCTCCTACTGGTTCGCAATTGGCAATTAGGATATTCTTCCTACATTCCTTTTTGTTTCACTACACATAATATACGATTAGGAAAAGACAAAGCTTTTACACAAAACAAAGTCGAGGAATTACAACCATGACTTTGTACTTAGCATCGGGCCTCCACCCCAACATAGCCAATTTTATTTATATATCTGAATTGGGTCAAGCTAGCTATCTCCTTTTGATTTCTTTTATTTTATTCATTTCAATTTCATTCATTTAAATTATTGTACTTCAAGTACTTCAAACTATTGAATGAACAACGTTATCTATGCATTTTCCTATAGATCAAACATCATATATTGACTCATTCAATCAGAGCCAGACTACAATATACTCTCGAATCATGACTAAACGCATTTCCATTAAAGTAGTCAAACGATTTTACTGTCCATATTCCGTTGGCTTCGTCCAAGTACTCCATAGTTCCCAAAGTCCCCAATCAATTTCGTATAATATAACCAAATGCAGGATTCTCTGTCGCAGATCGAATATAAATGCAGTCCCCGTAGTGCGCGTCAATTAAGGCAATACTTGTATTCAATAAATTACATATAAATCGCCATTACATTACTTAGTTACATTCGCCCACGATTTCGATTGACCCTCCCCCCAAGTGGGGGATTTTGCGCATTTCCATGGGCTCCATTGCCGTTGGCCTTAATAAGCGTCAATCCATTAGTTGCCACAAATCGTGAGACCTGAACGTGAAGCATTTCAGCACAATCCGAATGCTAAATTTGCTATGGATGAAAAGACCCCCCCGAAAAAGCCAGTAAAAACGCCTACACATAGAGAGAGAAAGACAGAAGAGAGACAGAGAGAGAGAGAGAGAGAGAGGGGTGTTATTCAGGCATTGTAATTATATTGGACTGGACGTTCGTTGTTCAGAAAGTGCGGCACTTACACTTCCACAATGCATAAAGAATACTGTACATAGTATCTTAGCACTTGCCACTCTCTCGCCTCGCCCCTCAGAGCAACTCCAAGGCTCGGATGTTGGTGCCGCAGTCGTTGGCGCTCATCAAAATTGCTTTTATGTGCGTCTCTCGGCCGCACATAAAATTTACGCCCAGCCCTCGGCTGGCAGATGTTTCGACTACGTTTGCATAGTTTGAGCCGTAGCTTTAGGTGTGGGCGTGGCACTTACACTGTACGTGCGGTCATTATTCTTTATTTGCTGGCCAGCTTCAGCGTCAGTTGGCCAAAACCTTGTTCTTCTTCGGGGAGGTTGTTGCTGCTGCTATTGTAACGCCTTTTTGACACTACTAATTCTAGTTTTATTTTCTATGGCTGGAGGCGTGGCACTTGTGGGGAGAACTGAAGGCAGTAAAACCGGCTACTCCTCTGTTTGCCCTAACACTAGATATAAGGACTATGGCATAGCGTATGCAATAGTTATGTTAGAAGAGACTCACATATAAAAAGAGTAAAATATAATTTAAATATTTCATATTGAAATAATTAGTTACTTTCATTTTAACGATGTTGGCAACTTTATTGCTATATACAGTAAAGTTTTGATTGCATTTATTTTATTTTATTTGTATTTACTTATTTATTTATTTATTTATTTATTTATTTATTTATTTATTTATTTATTTATTTATTTATTTATTTATTTATTTATTTATTTATTTATTTATTTATTTATTTATTTATTTATTTATTTTTTTTTTAAATAATATTTAATATTTATATTAAACTCTTGTCGATAATCATTCAAATTATTCTTATTGTTAGCTTATATAATGTAAGAATTGAAATTAGTCAACTCGAAAGGGTATCCAGTGTTCATTGTTAGAGAAATTCGTGCATTTATTCAGCTTATTTTTGTCTACTTTTGTTTATGGCCAACGAAATGGAAAGTTATTTACTTAGGCGAAATGTGCGTCTGCTTCATTTTATGGCCAAGACATGTGTGGACCAGGCCAAGCTCCAGTTATGTCCTGCTCGCCGCTAACCAATGCCTGCTATTCGGTATAATTATGTGTTGATTTGGTTGGGTATTAAATTCTTAAATTTTGCGAAATGCTAACGTGAATGCCACAAATGCTCTGTACGCTATTTGCCGCATGCCGAAAAGGGCATGAAATCTCGGATTGGAATGGAATGTGTGTTTGTGAGAGGCGAGACTGAGGCTGAGACTGCGACTGAGGCTGCGACTGAGACTGCGAGAGCTGAGAGCTGGATTTGGATCTGGGTCTGTTTTTGTAATCCACAAGGAATTTCGCAGTGTGCGGATTATGTCTATATATATATGAGTATTTGTGTCTGTGTGTGTATTTTAATGCCACAAAAGCAACACGCGGCTCTGAGCCGTGCGCTGTCGACGCATTTGCAAAAAGGTAGCCCCTGATAAGCTGTTGCTGGCCCAAAAACTGTGGCAAAAACTGGCAGCTCTGCAACAACAATGTGGCAATAACAATGCGAGTCGCTGCTATATAGAAAATGACAGCAGCCCAAACAAATAAATTAAAATGCGCGACAGCGCGCCAGAAAAAGTTTTTTTTCGCCTCCCCTCTCCTACTCGCTGTCAGACAGACCCCACAGCCAGCCAGAGCTGCCTCGCGTTTCCTCCCTGTCCCCCTGCTCCGATGGGCACACAACACACCTGCCACAAAGTCCTATTCTGTGCTGTGTCTGTGTCAATATTTGCCACAAATTGAAATTAGCAGCGCGTTAGCTGCACCTGTACTCACACACACACACACACACACAGAGAGAGAGAGAGAGAGAGAGAGAGAGAGAGAGAGAAACACACATATATATACAGCTTACACACTCACACTCATAGCTTGATGCTATTCATGCACCTGTTTTGTATTTAGCTGGAAGCATTTGCCTTGCTCATGCCAGGCACATAATCCGCGTAAATTAATATGCCACACACACTAGCACATATATGTGTGTGTGTGTGTGTGTGTGTGTGCTTAATATTTGCTTTGCCCAGTCTGAAATTCTGTAATATTCCACTCTCACAGCTAAAGGAGTACGAACTGAGCGAGGTATTCAACATTGCCGAGGACGATCGCAAATATGAAACAGTTCAGACCCAAACCCACCTCGATGCCGAGCACAATCACGTGGAGATGAACAACGAGCTCTCAGCCAGCATCGAACGTGAGCGGCAGAGGGACAGGGACTGGGAGCTGCAGACCCCGTTCACTGATGAGAGGCAACGCATTCGCTCGCAGCTGCTGGCCAAAATGAATCCAAAGTGAGTAGACGATAGTAATTTATATATTATTAAACAAAATTGATATGCAATATTTGTATTCAATTGTAAGAAAGTATCTGAAAGTAGGTTAACATTAAGCAAACACATATATATGTATATAGCATATCGGCTAATGTGTGCAATTAGCTATAATGAACTTTCTTAAGCAGCAATCAATAACAATTGAGTTCAAGGCCAGAGCTCTTTATATTTTTCGTTAAAGTGTATATTTAGATATCAGCTGACCATGAATAATAAATAATTACATTACGGCTAAAAATAGATAAGTGATTTATTAACAGACGCAATACGAGCTAATGACAATGCAGAATGGGAACCTACTGGGCGTATGCGTAATTGAGTAGTTCTCCTGATAAGCAAAAGGCTACGTCAGTTGACAGCGCTTAAATTGTCTGCGTCTATATATGAAGAGGTAGAGATTTCTATGAATGTGTCGGCACATTTGTATAGAGCCTTAAGCTGCTTTAGTCAGTGAGACGTATTCGCAATGTGAATGACGAAATGCAGTCTGAATGCCGAGATCCATCTGCATATCCTTGCCGATGCGAGCCAAACATCAATTTGCCATACTTAACATATGCGGCAGGTGTTTGTCTGCGACGTGGAAAACTATCTGCAACACAGTTAAAGCAGCTCCCTGCGGCGACAACAACAACAACAACAATAACTGTAAGCGCAACAACAAACAAAAGCTCCACTCCAACACACACTTCAGAGCACATTACACTACGGCACGGCAAGAAGGTTGCAAGTGGAGCATTGAGGCACGCCGCTTGTGTGAGGCACAAGACTCTGACTGAGATCGTGGCACGTAGCTGGGTTAATGTTGCAACTTTAAACAGAACTTGCCCCAATACCGAAGCAGCAGCAAAAGAAAGCAAAGAAATTGCTACATCTGAGAGATACTGACTGAGAGATGCCCTAGAGATACCGAAGCGAATTGCGAATAATTACTGAGAATTATTTGTATGCCTGAGAGAGAGAGAATAGTTTCTGTGCATAAACTCATTTTAAAATTTGGTAATTCTGTATCCTATTGACCTTACGTTGTTTTGCTTTAATTAATTTGTTGTTCATCTTCTATTCTTTACTAATTACGTAATGCAAGATATACAATATTTTTGCAAGTGCGTGCATAAATTAATTCATTGCAATCAAGAATATGTGCGGAAGGACTATAATTATTTTGCATAATTATTTAAGTGCACGTCTGGCCTTAGAAGAATAAGTATTGAGGCTAAGATATGAATTCTCTCTTAAAACTAAAAGTTAAATGCAAAAAATCAGATTTAATTTAGCAAAAGTTTGAATTGAATAAGTGGACTGGAGCTCGCAGTCATATTTCATGGGATGAACAGTCAAATTGTAAATCTGAAGTCTTACAAGAAAATTGATTTGTCTTAAATCATAATTCAAAATGTATGTGCAATAACCAATCTAAGACTCAATATATACTATATTAAGCACAGCAATATAATTATATAAATAATATAAATCATTTGAAATACATCAAATCCAGACAGTCATATAAGAGGCCTTTTTAGCTTGCTATGTGCAAGCACATTAAACACTTTTTAAGCCCTTTGCGATGGCTTCACAGGGTATTGAATTGTGCTAGAAAAAGTTAAGACTGGATTTCAACTCGACATAGACAACAGTGTTCTCCACGTGCAGGATGCGAAACGCAAACGACAACTAATCCAGTGCCACGCCCACCGTGCATCGTGCAACTCGAGTGGATTTTTGGCACCATTGGCACTGCTAACCTGCATATTTAATGACAAGCCGAAGCTGGAGCTCAGCAGGAGGCGTAGCACGGTGTGAAGGCGGCTGCGTACGTGTTTGAGTGCCAGCTGGCTAAAGTGCCGATGGCCATGCGTGGGCGTGGCTGCCTAGCTGGCTGTCTGCCTGGCTGCCTGGCTTCAACAGCAATTGGCAAGGTGACAAAAGCGCCAACAGCGCCAGAGCAACCAAAGCAGCCAAAGCAATGCCAAGCGCCAAAACCTGCTCGGACAGTGTAATTACTCGCAATCTTATCAATGCCATCGCGAGTGCCTCCGCGTCTGTCTCTGTCCATAAAAGCCGAGGCACTCGAAACCCACCCACAGCACTCACTCAGCCCGACACTCAGCGGCCACAACATGTACGCATTGCCAGTGACTATCTCCCTCATTGCTTTCAACAGCGCATGCTGCCAGCCGACGCAGCAACAGCAACGGCAGCAACACATGCAGCAGATGCGTCTGCTGCAGCAGCGCCAACGCGAGCGCGAGCTGCAGCAAGCGAAAAGTGAGCTCAAAACTTGAAATGACTATATACATATATAATGTTCAACTACTAAAGCTATATCAAATTCTCAGCTTATAGCAAAGCAAAGGCAAAACTGCAGCTAAATGAAAAAACTATTCAAAATGTGGATTCGGCAACTAAGAAAACACATAAAAAGTGGTACAAGAAGTGGTCTAAAAGGCACGGAAAAAAAGAGTCAAATATGGAAAATGCAGAAGACAAGAAAATGCCGAACTGAAGAAACAAAAATTAAGGAAACATTATTCTCGCCTGATCAAGTCTGAAAAATAGCCAGAAATGAAGTCAACTTTCGGAAATCTTACAAATAATTGATAACAATCAAATTTGCTGAAACATATATGAAATAAAGAAGCAGAGTAAACATTAAATGAACTAAACTGAAGACAAATACAAAAAAATTTCATCTAAACGAGGCAACAGAAAAAAAAAAAGAATTCCTTGCAAATCGAATTGCCTTTATATCACGAGTAAGTTGGGCATTTGCAAAATATATCAATAAATAATGAAAGCAATCGATATATGTATATATATATGAGAAGGAAATAATTGAAAAAACTCTAGATAAGAAATGAAAAATAAAAAACAAGTTTAAAGAAATCATTAATTGGGATAGTCAGTAATTTATATATACAATTAGTATAAATCCATATTTGTGCCAACTTTTCCAAGTGCACCGAGCACCTGACGTCATTGTTATATCAATTACTATACTTTGGTAAGCGTAGCATAAAAAATGAGCCCAGGCATTTGGACAGACAGATATCTACTAATATCTTATCAGGCTGTGAAGCTTTTGCCTTATGCGACTAATAAAAGAAAGGCAAATGCCTGCGAGTGGCAACAGTAGCGTCAGCAGCGCCCAAACAAAAACATCAAACAAAACCAATCCGAGAGATGTCTGTAGCACCAGCGACACTTGTGATAATTGGAGCGAGTGCAAACAATGCACAGAGACAAAAGCGCCAAAAACAGCCAAAGAAGAGCAGCAGTAAGACAGATAACAACTGATTGAAGTATATAGAACGTATATCAAAGTTGTCATATCAAAAATTTATATAATTTGCAGAACTAAATCTACAACAGCAGCAGAAGCAGCAAGCCAGCAAGCCAGACCATAGAGCTAGAGAGGAAGCGCCTCAACAGCAACCAGCCAAATCGAATAGCTGCCAAATAAGCTAAAGCATTAAGCAAAAAATAAACAACATGAAATTCAAAATTCATTTCGACAAGGCAGAGCTTTAAATACTCTTTTGCAAATGGGACGATAACGAATTTAGGTCCATTATTTATATTGTTAATTTTTATTACTATATAAAATAGTTCAATGTTATATATATCAGCTATTCATATGAAGCACAGAAATTACGAACTGCTCCATTTTGATATCTCATATATTCTTTATATCTGATTTATTAAAAACTGAAATTTATTTGAAAACCATATACTAAGATTCTATTTAAATTTAAGTAAATGCAAGAGGGTATTAAATGACATCTGGACTAGAATATATGATGTCTTAATTATCCCTCGATATGCATCATTTGTTTAATGAGAACTTTAAAGGAGAAATTGCATCCATGATTGCATTTTATATTCATACGAATGCTGTGCATCCCAAGGAATCGTTGCTCTCTCTTTCTCTCTTTCTCACACAACTCAATTACCTCCGCCAAAATAAAAGTATAAATGACAAAAAAAAAAAGTTAGTTTTGGCAACTATCTTATCAGCTAACTAGCTACCATTTGTATGGATTTGTGGCATGAAAATACATTTGCTATGACATAAACATTAGACTATAAATTGACGGGGTCGGGACTGTAAAATTTTAGTCGGGCAGCGCAAAGAATACCCAACGGACGGCGAACCGCGAGTGCAAATAATATAATGGAAAATACAACAACAACAAATAATACAATGGAAAATACAACAACAGCAACAACGCGAATCGAAGAAATTAGCACAGAAACGATAAGTGGTGCAACAATAGTAGATACTATAGATACAACCACAATTGAAACGCCAGTGCAACACGAATATCATCATCATAGTCATCATCATCATCGTCATCACCGGAATCATCATCAGCAGCAGCAGACAGAGGAGGAGACAACGACTCTAACAATTACTGACGTCAGCGATGAGGTGGAAGTTATGGAAACTAAGCAACTCGAAGAAGGAGATCAGCAGAAGCATCATCATCATCAACATCATCATCATCATCATCACAAGCCTGAGCAAGTGCAACTAGAGTTAGCCTTGCCACCACCACTGCCAGACAGCTCCCCGCCATATCTAACGCCCACGGAGGAAGTGGAGCAGATTGTGTGGCTAACAGATTTGGATGCTTCGCCACAACAGTCAATGGCATCAACTGCTCAGCCGAATCCACCTGTAATTCAGGCACCATTCTCATCCACCAACTCCACATGCACTCCATCGCCAACGGGAACTGTACGGGAAACGGCACGCATAATTGCATCCCAACTGAAACTGTCTGCACCTCCACCGCCAGATGCAACCACTGAGCAGACAGTCAGGCTGCGGGATCGGGATACGCCGGCTCAGCAGCAACCACCACCACAGTCACCATCCACACGCAACAGTTCGGGATGGGTGGTTCAGAGGCTGGCCATAGTGAGCGTACAGCCAACAGCAACTGAAACAGCAACAGCAGCAGCAACAGCAGCAGCAGCAGCAATAGCTAGTCCACCACAAACACCAGCAAGTCCGCCAACTGGAAGTCCATCAAGAGCTGATGTTAGGCAAATGGAGATTATTACAGTGACGCCAATGCGAACGGCTGCACCGCCAGCACCACCCATGCTGCTCGTCGGTAAGGTACCTGTGGACCACAACGACACACGCAGCAAAAACTACAGAGTTAGCACGGATTCCAGTGCAGCAGCTTCGCAGGGCATAAAGAAGCGATGCTGCTGCGAAATTTGCTAAGCAATAGAAGTGCTTTGGATTAAGCTGAAAACTAGTGTAAATAAAAGCTTACGTAATTACTCAATTTCATTTGGTTACAAATTAGTTAATCAACTTTTTTTTATAGAAAATTCGAATTACATAAAAATGTGACTTACGTAATTTTTCATATAGTTAAAAAGAACTGCATTGTTTATATATTATGTGTATATAATATTTACGTAATCATATAATTAAATATTATATAAAATGTGCTCTAAAGCAAAGGCATAGTGTCAATAATACAATAAATGCTTTTTCCTGTTCTATTGGTGAGAAATTATCAATCAGTGATTTATTAAAGTTAATGTTACTTACAGAACAGAAAAATCGAATTGTATAAAATCATTTAATTCATAATTCTAAATATAATTTTAAAAAAAAGTACATTATTAATTTTTTTTTTTCTTTTATTTCTTCATGCAACTGCAGCTTGGTTGCATAGTAAGCAACTGTTAAATAAAATGAATTAGTTATGTTAAGTTAACATAGCCACGATTACTTACTTCTACATAAAGCTGTTAACTTTCAAGTTAATCAGCTACCGAAATCCTTGCCTAGCTGTAACCCATCGACGTGCGTTTAAAGGTCTGTTAAGATTACAGAACTGTTTTCTGTTAAGCCTTAGTCTACTGTCTAGTCAACTAATGTTATTAAGAGAAAGCAGTCACTGCTCTGTTAGTAAGCATCTTGCCTCCGCTAAGTTTATAGAACTATTTTACTTAACATTCAGCTCCATTGTCAAAGCTGCTTGAGTTTTCTTATACTTGGTCGCATTCCTGTCGCTGTGACAGCATAGTCATCGCTTATCGATGACAAAGCTGTCTTATCAGCAGCATGTGAACTTAAGCCAATGGCACCGCGGCCTTATCTAATCGAGGGGGCAAACAAAATCACCGCCGCTGCCAAAGCGTAATTGATAATTAATTAGTCTGCCCGCTCGAGGGCAACTCCACAGTGAATGACCATTGCGATAAAAACACTTGACGGCACTCAGTCAACGGTCAGTCAACGACCGCGAAACTACATTCGAGGATCTGTGCGATGCCGCCGCCAGGACGCGGCTATGGGCCCGGCCCAATGCAACGCCCGCCACCACCAGGCTTCCGGCCTGGACCACCGCCGCCAGCACGCACAAATGTTAATGTGGATGTCAACATTGGCGCTCGACCACCGCCCTTCGGCGTGGGCATTGGCTTCGCTCCGCCACCGGTCATTATTGGCGCACCGCCAATTGTTGTCGGCGCTGCACCACGACCACCTCCAGTCGTTGTTGAGAGCTACGGCCCAGTAGCACCCGGCGTAGGTACAGCGACTGTCTACACCCAGCCGGAAGTTTGTTGCTGTATCATAATGTAGACTTAGTTACGTTCAGCGTGTGTGAATATGTTTGTATCTCTTAATCCGTATCTGTTATATGTATTCTATATCCAATATGTTTTGACTGTGAATAAATTGTTAAGTTTTTGGAGCGCAATTGCATTCTTGTTATGGAGGAGGTGGCATATATCTATATATTTACCTAAACTTTAAAGAATATTTCCCCAGTCAGTGTGTCAGAGGGCTGAGCCGATAAAAATATATCTGAGTGATAGCTGATAAATGGAGAGCCTCCTCTTCAAACTTGAAAACCTAGCCAATTACATACATTTGATAATATGGTAAAAGTATTTCAAATGACAAAAATAAAAGCGTCAAAGCGTTTCTCGAAATCAGCTTACCCAAATCGTCTAAATTGATTAATTGTTTACTAAGTATTGAAGGAGAAAATATTATTAAAGCGAAGACAATATCTTAATGCTGTGCAATTAATTGTCGGAGCAGGAATATTAACATATTAACATAATGTTATCTTGCCACTGTTCAACAGAAGAAACCAGCAAGAAGAAAAAAAACTGTTAGTTAACACATAGTACTTTCCGCTGTGAACAGCAAATATTATTATTGCGATAATTCTATATAAAAATCCAAATTTCAAAATTTAAAGTTTAAACTGACATTCGCGCCATCATCATCATCATTATGTAGAACGAAGTTTGACATGGATTAGGAATTTGCTTGTGAATCGATAGAATTGCCTTTATGATTGCGCTAAGTAGCTCAGAATATATAAAGCTGTGTTGGCTTACGCGTTAATACACACACGCCCACAGTGAGAATTACACATCACAGAGAGATTACGTATACGCCATGTTGTTGCAAGGTGCTCTGCGCTGTGCGCGTTTCTTATTTCAGCACGTCAGCTGTAGACAATTTCAATTTAAATTTGCCTTTTGCAGCTCGCCCGCCGTGCTGTGCTCGGCAGATGCCTTTGAGCGGAACGCCACTGAACGGGATGGGATGGGTGGATGGACGGGACAGGCCAGAGCAGGGAGAGACTGGGTAGGGCATGGAAGCAACATTTGCTGTGCCGCCGTCAGGTTCCTTCCTTCCTTCCTTCCTGTTCGGCTTCCGTGTTTTGTTTCCTGCACTTTTCGTTTATTTGCATACACATGCCACGAATATGCCGTGCAAAATCGCGCAAATAATAATGAAAAAAAAAAAATAATAATAAAAAAAATATATATATATATATATATATATATATATATATATATATATAAAGGAATCAAAAGAGCAGGAGGCGGTCTTCTGCTCGGTCTCACAAAAATGCCAAGTAAATTGGCGAAAATATTGAAAACGTGTAGCGCCAGACTAAAGAGTCCAAGCAAGTCGACAGACTTAAAAGCCTCAAAAGCGTCGAAACTGTGCGCGCAGAAAACCGTGGAAAAGCGACGAAATACTGTCGCAAAGGCCGCAGCTGCCTTGCGACTGTCGACTGCCTGGCAAAAGTAATGAAGAAAATTCCCCAAATTGAAATTACAAACATTACTTTTCTCCTCCCAAGTCAAAAGACACTCAGTGTGTGTGCATGTGTGTTCCCTTGTCTGTGTGTGTGTGTGTGTGTGTGAGTGTGTGCGAGTGTGTGTGTGTGTGTTATTAGCAACAATTTGCGCTGATCATATTTATGGCAATTACCGTTAGACGAGCGCATCAAACTGTAGCAAGTAAATGTTATTTTATGCGCAATTTGTGCTCGTTCACTGTGTCACTTAGATCCAGGCAACTCCCTAATGATGCTATGGAGCCGTCGATTCTACTGTTCACAATGAGCGCTATTTATCTGCTAAGGGTCTTCGATAATGTATAGATAATTTAGATAGATTTAAATATATAGTAAGCAGTAAATACCTCTAAAGACTCTTAACTGAAGATCGAGATATCAATTTAAGAGAAATATTAGATAATTTTATTATTATTAAATTAGTTTAAAATTTATACAAATTGTTCAGAATTTTAGATTAAAATATCTCAGCTATAATTTATAAGATAACATTTTGAAAAATATATTAAAATGCATATCAGAGAATAACAAAATGGAATGCATTTGAAGTGAACTCGGTTGGGTGAGTGAGCGGGTCCAAAATAAATTGAAACAGTTTCAATACGTCTGCCTTCATTTAGCCATAAATAAAGCATAAAAAGGCTAAAATGCATATACTTCGCATTACTCAGTGTATGATCATTCTATGCTATAGAACTCTATGTATATGTGTGTGTGTATATGCATATGTGTATTCAGAGTATTAAGTTTTATTGTCCCGTGTAATAAGCTCAAAAATCGAACAACTTTTACCTCCAAAATAAAATATATAATATAGACTTTTTTTAAATGAAAGATATATATGTATGTGTATATGTAATTCAAGTGCCCTATCAATATCAATATGTATCATATTTTTGATTAATTTGATATCCGTTTATATTTCCCCTCTCTCTCTCTCTCTCTCAGCTACAACAACAGCCAGCAGCCGGGCGTGGTCAATGTGGTGCCCAAAAATGATAAGCATGCACTGCTGCAGAGCATTGCGAGCAGTTACAGACGCAATGATGCGGCCAACAACAACAGCAACAACAACAATATAACCAGCTATCCGGCAAAGGTTGCAGCCTCGGCCGCCTCTGTAGCCTCGGGCACATCTGCGCGCATAGGCTCTGGCGCTGCATCGGGCTCCGGCGCAGGCTCGACGCGACGTCGCGCTTCATTGGCGGCGTCGAAGCGGCGTCGCGACTGCCGCGTGAGCCACTGGTCCGAGTGGACGGCCTGCAGCAAGAGCTGCGGCATTGGCGAGATGCATCGATATCGCAAAGTCATCAAGCATGGCAAGCGTGGCGGCCGACCCTGCCCGGCGCTCCAGCAGTCCAAATGGTGTGGCACCGAGCGCAACTGTCACGGGCCGCAGAGCTATTTTAATTGGTAAGTGCCGAACAATCTCCGCACCTAACCCCGAACACCCTAAGCCCTCCTGCCTACTCAATTGTATTCAAATATGCATTTCGTTTCTTCCATAATGACTGCAGGTCCGACTCAGACACATGAACGCGTTCTGCCCCAGCACAGGCCATATATATATAATTTTAATTTAAGGCGTAAGAATTGCTTTTTGTGGACAACACTGAAGAGAAAGAGGGATGGACAGAGAGAGAGAGAGGGAGAGAGATAGAGGGAAGCAAAATGGAAGGAAGACCAGAGAGAGGCAGAGACAAACCCCAACAACTGCTGAGCGATTTTAATTTAATTTTAGATTACGATACGAAATTGAAAATTGATTTTAAAAGTGCACGCAAATGCAGACAGTAACATTTTCGACATATATACATATATATATAAATGGAAAAAAAATGAAATGTAAAATCTTGAAAATTGCACATGAAACCGAAGACTACTGACAATATTAAAAACAAAAAAGGATTTAAAGATGAAAAAAAAAAAGTGAATCAAGAGAACTCTCACACATTTGGCGAACACGAAACAGAAAAAGAATTAAGGAAATAAAAAGTCTCAATAAATTGTCGTTAAGTTCTTCAATTGAGTTGCTTAAGCTAATTTTAATGTATAAATAAAAAATCAAGGAAATCTTTCAAATTATGTGTCATAAAAAAAATATATATAAATATATACATATAGAAAAAGCAAACAGAAAAGGAAAAAGAAAATCTTTATATTAGACGTACAAATTAAAGATTCAAAGCGAAGATGCGAGAGCGGCTTAGTAAATGTTAACAAAATATTTATAATGAAAACAAATAAATATAAAATTAGTTTTTCATTTATCCCAAATTCTAAGACATTTTGTAATCCCTATCTTTGGCTTTTTATTAAACCGCCCTCGCATATCAAAGTATATAAACTAAAAATCAAAAAAAAAAAAAAAAAAAAAAAAAAAAAGAAAGCGTGAACATTTGCGTAACCAAACAAGGTAATAATAAAAAACCACGCACACACACACAGCCTTGCACTATGAAGGTGTGCGTGTGTGAGACAGCAATTAAGCTAACATTAGATGTAAACTAAGTTAATTAAACTTTAACAGAATGCAATAAAAGTAAAAGTAAAAGTAAAACAGCTGCAGTCGATGAAAGTCTAGCAAGCTCAATTCAGAAAAGTATCCCACAAACAGTTTGAGAGCCACGACTAGATATAATACGTAAAGATCAAACAGCGTACGAAGAGATATTAAAACTTATTTATCAAACAAAAAAGAAAGCAAGTCTAACTGGAGTTTAGAGACCAAAAGTAAAGTAACGTTTGACAGTCACATTAATTCATTGACAGTTTGAAAGGCACAGCGTAGGTAATACAAAATAATTTATACTCAAATTCATGGGACAGTTTGAAAGCAATACACATTGAATCTAATATGACAGCTATATAAATTTCATGTCAAGACTATTTGAATTGATTGCTGATCTGCATTATCCAGTTACAGTTCGAGTGTTACACATAATGAAAGCGACAGTTCGAGCATCGAAAACCTATGAATTGTGACAGTCGAACAGTTTGAGAAGCATAGCTAGAGTCAGTCAATAAAATGTAAAGTAAAATAATATATATATTCCGATTGAGTTTAGTTACAAAAGCCCAAGCCGAGTTCGGACAGTTGGACAGGCACAGATCACTCCAAAGTTTGAGTAGTCAATAAAATGTAAAATAAATCCATTTAGACACTAAACAGACATAACAGATGTAAAAACAAAAATGAAACGTAAATAAAATAAAAAAATTAAAAAAAAAAAAAAAAAAACAGCTGCAAGGACAGAAAGAACAAGCGCAATCGTGCAAATGCATAAAATATTTTGTAAAATACAAGCTATAAGAAGAAGAGCAACAACAATAATTAATAAAACCAATGCATCGTAAACTGTACTTTAAACAAAACTAATCCTTTTCTTTAAGCGTTTGTTTCTAGCCTTTATCAACACAGGCAAAATCAACTTCAACATTCCCGAAATTATAATGCATAACCCAGCAAACGCAAACGCAGCCATGAAACCGCCACTCGACTCCACCATAACACTGCCCAAGGTAGTGCCTATGAACACGCCTGCCCCCATGACCAAGGCGGTAATGCCAAAGGCGGTCGTCAGCTTCGAGAGGCCCAAATACCGCACATAGATGATGGCGCGCAGTGTGGCAAAGACGGCTGAAAAGAGAGACGAAAGGGCAAAGTGTGTAAGAATGTAAGAATGCCGACTGTCTGGAAATACTCTGTTCACAAGCGCACGAAAAGGGGTGTATTGGCTCGCTAGATTAGATAAGATCAATTTAGAATCAGTAAAACAGTATTTTGGCTACAACCATCTTGGCTCATTGCACATCAGACTTGTAGTACAGCCAAAAATCGGTCTGTAAGAAAAACTCATATTGTGAACAGAGTATTGAAGCGTGTGCTCTATGTTGTTAAATCGACGAAAAGTACCTGGAGCAACGCCGTAGCATAGCCCGTAGAGAATTTGAAACCAGACCAAATCGCTGCCAAAGAAAGCGCTGGTGAGGACCGCGAGGCCGCCGAGGACCATGCCACCGCCACAGATGTAGTTCGTCCAGCTTCTGAGCTTATAGGCCACAAAGCCGCAAAGAATGCGGATTATGAAATTAGAGGTGCCGATGGCTGGGCCAATCATCTGGGCATATTTCGTGGGAATCGTGGTGCGCATCTTGGAATACAGAAAGGGTATGTTGAAGCCCATGGGATACAGGAAAGCGGATGTCAGTAGCACACAGAACTCAAAGCTCTTTAGCAAATTCCAGTCGAATAGACGATTCATGGCCTTTAAAATCTTCTGATGGAGCCAGCAGCGACTCTTGCGCGGCACATGTCGCTTATGTTGCATAGAAACTGGGGTCGCTGTATGTTTGTGAGTTACCGGACGGTGTTCAACATAGCCGTCAGAGCCGGAAAACCACTCTGACATGTCCGTGCTGCTGTTATAGTTGTGAATATTGTGTAGGCCATAGGCGGCACTTTGCAGCTAAGGGGAAAACGTGTTGAGGTCCCTTGATGTCGGGCATTGATGTCGGGAACTTACATGGGTTTCTGTGCCCACGAGTTCTACTTCCTTGCCATCGATTTGCTCTCTGCGATGCGGCTCTTTGTAGTCAATACGGCCCGTGTAGAAGAGATCGTCGCGTTGCATGGGATCTGGGCGTACCAAATAGTTGACTTCAGAGCTGACGGATTTATCATCGTCCTGATCAAGCTTGGCACAACAGGGACACATGAAGTTCCTACAGCGTGCCCGCGTGGTCTTCGTTTTCTTGTTTGGCTCAAAGGTATCTATCACGGGGTGGGATCTCCTTGTGGAGAGGTCTTCGCTGAGAAAGTTGTGGACGTAGAAGTTACCATAGTACTCAGAAGAGCTGGAAGAGATTTCCGGAAATCGATGAACTACGCCCACTGGCGATGGCTTCACCTCTAAATAAGCCATCGATACAAAAAAGAGAAGGCAGACGAGCGCAGCATGGAACCGAACTGTATTCCGCCAGCCGATCTTTTCCTCCATCAAATTGTTAGTGATCGAGAAAATCAAAATGCCAGCACCAGCGCCAGAGCAGGAGAAGCCGCTGGCAAGCGCCCGATACCGCTCGAAATAGAATCCAATGATGAGCTGCGAGCTCACCCAGATCATGCTCAATCCGGGCCCACCTGCGGCGACTGCGGTCTTTGTAGTTAGGTGTTACTCCATAGAGCCCCACTCGATACCTACCAATGACGCTGTACAGTATGATCATGACACTCAAGTTCGGACTGAAGCTGGCCAGCATCAAGGCCAGCGCTGAGATAGCCACGCCCATCATGGCCACAGGTCGAAAGCCGTAGCTGTTGATCAGCGCACTGGAGAAGGCGCCGCCCAAGAAGTAGCAGCCAATCTGTATGCTGGCCACCATGGCCACCTCGGAGGTGCGTACTTTGAAGTCCTTCTCCATAGCGGGCAGCAGAATGCCAATGGAGAAAATGATGCCATCCACAACGAGCTGGGCAAGAAAGCTGAGAACGAGCACCACCCAGCCGAAGCCACCATCCGGCGGTATCGCCATGTAGATCTATGAGGTAATTGCAAGCGAATATCAGTTGCGACTGACTAACGTGCTCCACTCACCCACTTACGAAGGCCAAGCCGGACTGCAGCCTCATGTGCGGCGGCAGGTTACCAAGCTGAAAGCCAACTGGATCGAGATCCATTAATTCACCTTCAGTGACAATTATCGTGCCGCTGCTGCTGTACAGACTGCTGCTGCTCTCGGTCACCCCTCCTCTCTCCGATGGTTCAGACTGGGGCACATCTGTCATATCGTTTGCGGACGCTAATTGTGCTATGCGCACAGTGTGAGGGGACACTGCTTGGCCCAGGATGGAATCATCCGATTCATCAACAGCTGGATTTGGTATTATGCCTCCTAATGAGAATTAAAAAACGTTAACAAGGAACGAATAGAAGAAGTGCTCTCATGTGAATTCGGTCGTAACCATTGCTACGTTCCATTCAAATCTTCCCCAATTTACAGTTTCCAAGACTGAAGTATTCTCCACATATGAAAACTTAATAAACGTACTTTTTCTGTATACCTTGTTCCTCTTGGTGAGCAGCGGCTCTTCTCTGTCATAGAAATCCGAGTTGGTAGAGGATCTCCTCGTTTGCACACCCTGGTTCTGACTTGACCACCTTCGTGCAGACTCAGAGCCACCTCTCTCGTGTCTACGTGGGCGCTCGGGATCTGTATTGGCCTGCGCATGATTGATTTCAGTTGGTGTTTTTGCAGCCACCAGGATAACGGGAGGAGACAGAATCACGGATAACCCCTGATGCCCTTCATCGGTGCTGGGGTCCGTCGTAATAGAACGCGCGGTATCAACGACCGTTGCCGATGCATTCGCTATTCCCCCTGCCGGGCTTTCACCTTCTTCCTCGGGCGTGACATGATGCGTCGGAGGCGTTCGGCTGTGGGTTAAACTGGTGGTAAGTTGGATGTTCCTACGCATCGCAAAGGCGCACTTACCTACCCTGGCTACGTTTTCTGCTCATTTTTCGACTCGAAGCAAGCTGACATTTTTCTCAAATCCCTGTGCTAGCTGTCACACCCAGTCCCCCAATCTTAACTTCAATGGCACCGCGTGAACTATCAGCATAAGACAGCCGTAAGGCAGCAGTCAGTGCAGTCGCTGCGCATGGCCTCCTCCTGGTTCCGGCGCAACCCCGGGTGCTACGTGCTGTTGGCCAGAAATGTCCTGGCTGCGATATGAGAAATTCTTGGGTGCAGACCGCGAGACCCAAACATTGACGTCGACCCAGCAGCTGTAGGGACAGGGACAGACAAGCAGACAGACAGACAGACAGATAGACAGACAGATAGACTGGCAGGCAGTCAGCATCGACCCACACCCGCATTCCTGCAACAGTTGCAAGCAGCGAGTTGCAAGTTGCTTTTACTGCGTCTGTTACTTTAGCCATTCCCCGTTCCAGTTGTTGTTTATTTTGGCCCAGCGAAATTGCATCAGTGCAATTTCATTGATTGCAAGTAAATGAAATCATTCCAATGTCCCGCACACGACTTCTTCAACGGCTCCCACGTCTGTCGCTCTTTCTCTCTGGCTCGTCTAGCAAAGTGCCAAGTACATTTGTGCTTTATGTGAATTTTGAGTACTGAGCTCTAGTTACTTAATTTGCAGCATTATTTATTCAAATGGCAGAAGAGCAATTTAATGCGAAACTCTAAAAGGGCTCGCATTGCCAGCCAAATGTCGACGATGCTATATTATTCCCTTATACCACATTCACACACACCTACATTACTTAACCTTTCTCTCATGCTCTCCCATGCTCGATTAATGTAAATGCTAAAAGTCGGAAATCAAAACAGGAATGAGTCATGAATGTCCCTATTTGATAAATTCTCGAAACAGGTCCGACTCGTAAAATGTATTACGTGTAGCTCAATCGATATAATATCGATATATTGAATAGACATCAATAGTTATTTGTTCATATTGATGTGGCATAGTTACTTGTCAAATTATATAGTGATTAGTACATATGTATAGTGATTAGTAAGTAATTCAATCTATCTCTTTGAATCATTTTTGTCTACACATTACTCGCTGAATAGGAGGCCTGGGCAACTGCCTAAACAGATAACTAAATATACACACACAAGTACATAATTACATACATATTATATATCATCTGAAAGGTATTGATGCGTAGATCATATATATAGTTCTATATATGATCTAGCTCTTTTGTATCAAAAGATATTTCAATTTGATTTTTTTTTTTTCAATTTTTAAAATAAAAATCACGTCATAATTTTTATTTTTGATTTTTATAATAAAAATTGAAAATAAAAGTTATGATTTGATTTTTATTTTAAAAATGGATTTGTAATAAATATTTTTGATTTTTATCATAAAAATCAATTATAATAATTTAAAATAATTTAATTTTAATAACGCTAAAAATAATTATTATTTCTTAATTTTTATTTTAAAAATAATAACTGTTACGGTCTCTGAATTATAGCCTTTTGATTGTTCCTTAGGTTTCGTATATTGGTTTGCCATCTAAGTCTTGTTTTAGGCGTAGAAGTTAGTGCAATCCAATACAGTTAAGGAAACTATAGATCACAATTTGTTTCTTCAGTTTCTCATCTTGTTGTTGTTTAACTTTGGCTGCCACAAATGGATTTTTGCTGTAAAATTTGCTAGCTGCTAAGTTCGTTAAATAAATGCCCTCTGCCGCTAAGCTATGCCAAGGCTCGACACGGCAATAAAAGCCAATGTAGAATAAATATCAGGTAAAATGGAGACATAACAGTGCTCTCGACCAGGCTCATGTATTTTTTTGGCTTGCTGCGCACGTCAAAAAATAAAAAAACAATAAAAAAGACAAAAAAAAAAAATGAGAGCGTATTCTGAAGAAGGCCGCAAAAAAACCTTTAAAATCCAATGAGTATTCGCCATGTTGTACGCGCTGCCTGGACATTCAGCGGGCTCTGCCGGCTCTCGCCCTGCCATGCCTTTCCTCCAGCTCATGCGAGATATGCATGAGTGCAGGGCCATAAAATTGGGTCAATTGCTGTTAACAATTTGGCGGCGCAATCTTTTGGCCGTTTCGATTTCAAGGCAGCTGCCCCGGGTCCAATTTGGCCAGCGAAAAATTGCAGCTACCAACTCAGAAAAAACGCAACACCATCCATGCCTTTGAAAAAAAAAAAAAAAAGAAAAAACAGTTTCCCATAGAGTTGTTGTTTGCAAAACGGAAATGGACGAAAAAGAAAATTCGCACCCAGGCACTTGGCCTGGGTCTGTCTGTTGGCAGACGGGCAAGCATCTATTGGCCAAGAGGGCACAAAATGCCCGCTCACTAATTAATTAGTGCGTTTTGTTTATTGTTTGCTAACGAAACTTTTGCCAGAATTGCCTCAATAGTACCTTTTGCCGCCTGCACTTCAGCTGTGCAGGAGCCGGACCGAAATTGTGAATCAACTTTCTGAATGCATTTCAAAGACCAAGCTGAATTTTATGCTACCTGAGTATTGTTATTTTTTAGTTTCTTTTATTTATTTATTTATTTTTGTGCTCACCATTATTTGTTAAGCTGTTAGAAATGCATAAATATTAAATGAAAGCTTTAAGAACTTCTACATTCCATAATGGGCATTAAAAATAAATTTTCAAATTAATTAATTTATTTATTTATTGTATGAATAAAATAAATAAATTAAATTAAATAAATTAATAAATTAAATAGAATAAATTAAAACAATTTGACTGTTTTTATACCTTGTGTTTATTTTTAAATATTTTTGAAAAGATTGTAATCTCTGCAGCTTGCGTTGATATTGCTGTCACTGTGTGAACAACATCAACATTTCTGTTAAGGAAATAAGTCAGTATTCTGTTGGGTTTTATAGAACCTTTTGAAACCATTTTGAAATCTTTCGTTTATTTTCAATCATGAGTTTAAAAAATTTTAGTAACTCGACGGCTTTTTTTAGAATGCCCACTAGTCGCATGATTAGCTCTAAGGTCCACGCTCCACATACAAAGAAGACTTCCTATTGGATAGAGAAGACCATGAAACCAATGGAAAATAAGGTAATCCAGCCATGCAAATCAGATATCGGGGTTAGAACAAAGCCACGTATAGGATTTCCGAGTTGCAGTGTGCCCAACAGGCCAGACTCTATGGTCCAAAATTTCGGTAATGCGCGCCTAGATACGCGCTTATACAAGCCTAGCAAAAGTTTAGAGCGAACATACCAAGCCAACTGGGTGAACTGTGTGCCTCCAACGAAGCCTACCAAACACTTTGAGATGATACCTCCGGAGATCAAGCGTCGCGACAAGACGCTCAAGCCGTACTGTCCATCCGCTGATTTCGTCAAGCAGTCTACGACGTCCGAGTGCCCCGAGGTCGCGAAAAGCAGTGTTGATGTCAGAGAGCAGACGGCCAGCAAGCGACGGCGGACACGCTATCCGAGTTTCTCAGAGTATAGTAGAACGACTTATAGGCCGGCATTTTCTTCAGATAGTCTCCACCCACGATCCATTTGTGATATGTGGCGCCATTATCAAAATTCTTATCAGTGATGAGTCGATAAATCTGCACCCATATTGGTCAGATATCGAAATGGTCGATTACCAGATTAAAAAAATGTTTTTGATACTTTATTCAAAATTATTAATCGTCCAATAAGTTGTACAGAAAAATATTATTATATTAAAATTGATGAGTATGTAATTGAATCGTCTTCTAATGGAATTTTTCAACGGGTGTTTATAAAATATATAATTATATTAGTATGGGAAACTTATGCCATATATAGTATACAGCAGTAGTAGCAGTATATAGTAGGATATCCAGATACAATTATCATTGATACAATTACCTTTATACATGTATATATTTAATTTGATTGCTAGTACATTTAGCTATGCTTGCTGGATGCAGCTTATATCTTGACTGTCTACTCAATTCGAGTGCAATCTGAAGTTGATGTTAATGCTGCCAGTGTTGGTTGATGCCGACTCGAAAAGGATGCCGCATGGAGCATACAGCTGCAGCAGCTACTTTTGCTTTGTACCGCGCCTCTCGAAATGCTGAAGTGTACTTCTGCGCCTGGTGGCATTCCTAAAAGGGATTTGCATGCCGCTGAGATGTTTATCGCAAATTGTTGCCCTCAACTCAACGTCGACGACGTCGTCCTCACCGAGTGTCGTCTGGGCGCACAAATGTCAACAGCACAAAGCGCTGACGTTTACATTGAAAGTCACTTTGGGTGCCAGACAACAGCAGGAACCGAAGGAGCAGCTGCTGCCAATGCTGCCGTTGCTCCTTGGGGGCCTGGCTAATGAAAAGCGCCAACAGAAATGCAATGCATTTTTATTTCCATTTAATTTTTTTAGTTTGCATTTTTTCACTTAAATGCAAATGTTTAGCCAGGCCATGTTTAATTGCCAGAGATCTGGCATTGACGGGTAGCCGACTACCTCCTCGGCCGACAATCCTGTGTGTCCTGTAGCTCACTTGCAGATTTTCCAAAACATGTGTCCTTGTTGTTGTTGCTGCTGCTGTTGTCGTTCAGTTGTTCGGTTGCTGGGCAGAAGTATGCCCCAGAGTGACATTTCGCACAAATGAAATGTATGGCTGAAAACTTGTCTATTTGGGCCCAAACAAATAATTTTATTATAAAACTTTTTATGCATGTTTGCCTGGCTGCTTTGTCCCCTTCCCCATCCATCCATCTTTTCGGCTGCCCCAGCTAACTCAGCTCTGAGCTCCCAGTCACATGACTCACCACCTAAACCAAATGAGGCTTTACGACAGCAATGGGCCAGTGGCGCAGAGAACTCTGCGAAATCGCACACGGACGGATGGGTAGTTCTACAATATGTGCTAAGAGCTAACCACATATGTGTTAGCTCCACAATTTGTACTCAGTTTCTTCCACGGGAGGATGAATGGAATTCTGAAACACACGGTCTATTTCATTTTTATAAATTTAACTGAAATATTTGTTATATTTACTTTAAACTGAATATAATAGTAAAACGAAGTTTAAATTTTATGTTTTCATTGACGATGCATTGCCATAAGACTATATATACATATATATAATACCAGTGTGGTACTAAATATATGCTCCGTAGTGAAACCACATAAGATTTAGATATATCTTATCTTACCTTATCCATTGAAGATTTTAATATAGGCCCTTGAATGCTAAAAGCCTCAGATATCCCAGTTCCTAACTTTCGTAAATTGACGTTGAGACGTTGACGTTGCGAATTGATGACAATCCACATACAGGCAAGGCTAGAGTAACCAGCTAGAGTAACTAGAAATATAAAAATTAAGCATTTATTGTACCACGTAAAAAATACTTTCTCCAAAATGACTGTTGTAATTTTTTCCAAATTTAAACTGAATACTAAGATGATGATTTTTAAAAGCTAAAGCATGTCATATGCTTAAAGCGTTGATTAATAATCGATGCTTACATATATGTACGATTTCCGTCAATGGCATATATTTTGAACTAGAATCTGGAAATCTGACCGAATTCCTCTAAATTCCGTACACTCAAGTTTAGGCTCGCCAAAAAGGGGAGTGTGAAAACAAAATTAAGTTATGGCCAAAAGGGAGAGAGAAAGAGTCAACACTGTTGCCGTACAATTAGTTGGGGGCCTTAATTGCTGCTGCTGCTGCTGCTGCTGCTTAAATGCAGTCCTGGTCTTTGCCTTTATTACCTGCCAGCCATTTGTTGCTATTTGCAGTTTGCAGCTTGCAGTTTGCAGTTTTAGCCTTTAAGCTGCTCTACAGTTCCCACATACCGCAGCAGGTCGCAGGTCGCGGCGAACTGCACCCACATAACCATTAATGTAAAATGCCACTTTCTTTTCCTTTTATATTTTGGTTTTTCTCTTGTTTTGCACTTTTTTTAGATGGCTACACTTTATACACTTTGTTGAGTCTGGCTCGTGGTGTGGTACTAAATGCCTGCCAGCTCGACCATAGTTGTTGCTGGATTGTTAATATTATTTTATAATTTCTTTTATTGCCGCTGCATGGCCCCTGGAATGGCAGCCACATTGCTTAAAAACATCCCGGCCCAAGTGCTGTAAGTGTGCTTCCAACTGTTCAACAAATGCAGCCATTGCCATAAATTGTTAGTGCCGGCTGAGGGCGATTTAGCCATGTTAAGTTCATTTATGCAGCAGTGATAGACGTAACTATGCGTGAAGGACACTTTCGTTATTAAATGTGTGCAAAACACTCCTAAAAGCTTTAAGGAAAATAGAAACTGAAACAATTAATACAGTTCCAGAAGCGAGTGATATACCAAGAACCTTGACCCGCCTTCTTACCTAAGCAAAAAATGTACTTTGAATTTCCACATTTAAAAACAAACTTAATAACTCTATGCATGTTTCTATATAATATTAAATAAATAAATATAAGAATAGACATATATCTATAATTTAAACACTTATAAAAATTCAAAAACATTTTGAAAAACAGTCCTTAATTTTTGTCCATTTATTATGCCATTTAAAGGCTATTAATAAATACTTGATTATTTAGTCTTAAAAGCGAAATGACTCTAGTACTTAAACCATTTAACTTATTTCAACAGGTTTCATATGTACATCTTTCTATGTTATTTATAAAAATATTATTTTATTTTATTTTTCAAGCATCCTCAGCGTAATATGTCTGCATATCTTGAAGCAGCTCGAAATAGCACTCAACACTCATGCTCCCATATTGGGTGCTTTTCAGCATTTGCTGCTGTCACAAGTGGCTGTCATGTTTATTGACATTTATTTGAGATGGCCGAGAGGAAGAAGTGGGCACAGCGCGTGCGATTCTATTGACAAACTCGTAATTCAAATAGGCGGCAAACGTGCCGCGCAATTCAAAGCGCCAAGCGCGTCAAAATGTAAATTGGTAGCTCAGAGTTGGGCGAGGGGAAGAGCAGAGCAGAGCCATCTACGTGCTGCCTGTAGACAAATCAATTTGACAAAACGCAAAAATTTGTAATCAGAGTGTGTCTGTGTGTGTTTGTATATGTATATACATACATATATTTGAGTGTGTGTGTGTGTGTGTGAGTGTGTTAGTGAGTGAGTATGTATGTAGCACAAATTGTTGGCTATTGTGACAATGACAATGAAGGCAAAGACAAAGACAACAGGCAGATAAAAATGCCAGCCGCAAGCTTAACAAGTAGACATTGAAGCAGAGGAGGCGGATGGGGCCAGTCATTGTTTCCAGTTAAGCTGGCATCATAAGCCCAAGAGAGCAGGGTGCACGGGATCGGCTAGCCGTGCCATTGACTGTGGGTTGTGAACACATTATGCGCTAAAGAGTTTAAACAGCTGTTGGCTGTCGCGCGTCTAACTGTCGTTCAAGTTGGCCAACAAATGTCGCAAGAGTAGCCAGAGTGGAAGGGGCTAAGGGTTGGGGTGTTACGGAGTCACTACGTTGGCTTATCTACAGCACTTTGACAATTGCCATAGCGTGCTGCTCTGTTTAATTATGATATTAAAAGCGAGTTCATTGTGCATTGTGTGAGGCTGTGCGAGATTTTTGACTGCCCGCAAAAGTATGCAACAGTTTTTTTTTGCTGACTTCCCCTTTGCATGCAAATATTTTAGTCTGCTGCGTGTGTATGTGTGTGCGTGTGTGTGTGTCCATTTGAATGCCTGCTCCTGCTGCTGCACGTATACATTTGTGCATGTGCGGAAATTATATGTTGTATTACAACATTTAGACATACACACACACAGACTCACACACTCGCCAACAGTCACGCTGAGAGCTGTTGAGCCTGGAAAAGTCAGCACAAAAAGCATTAATAGAAATTCATATTGTATGCGAAATGTGGTAAGCGGGTTGCCTACATAATAAACCCATTTCGTGCGGCTTTAAAATGCCATTTATGAAACATGTGCTAGCATTTATGCATATTAAATTAGTTAGATTGCCCCGGCACGAAAAATAAACTGGCAAAAGGCATCCAAAGTGCCACAATAAACTGACATAAACATAAACATACACAAGCAAGCAAACACACACACATGCACACACATACACCCACATCCTCACAGAGGAACCCATACATACTCACATAATCACTCTCATACAAATTCCAAAGTGTGAACCCTTTTTTATGGGGCATCGTCTCCGACCTAACATTATGCACGCACAAATGGCAATGGGCGCTGGGTTTGCATCTGTTTTCGGAGGCTGCTCTCAGCTTCATATTCACACACATTAACACGCCGAAATACGCAATAATGAACCAAGCCTCGATTATGTTTACAAAAATAAAATAAAATAAAACATCTATATTTAACATATTTTTCACATTAATAATATAATTTAACCGATTTATTTTGGGTATTGGTGACTTGCTGGCATCTTTTATTTATTAAATATTTTATATTTCTTTCATCGTAAATTGTATTTTTTTCACAGAACGGATTAAATATTATGCTGAATACAAAGATTCTTACGTCCTTGCGAATACACACCATCCAGGACATTTTGCAGCCAGCTTTTATCCAAAGGGTTAAACTGCACAGAATGTCTAAAATTACTAAAATGGAAAAATTATATATGTATACGTGTGTATAGTTGGGTCTTCTTTGTGTCGGGCTTAAAAACGCATGTAGAAACTTTTCAAGTGTGAATTGCTCTTCATTTTTTGCTGCAGACACAAAACTCGTTTCGCCTCTCGCCCATTTTGTTGCCTACTTTTGTGCGCAGCAAAATGTAAGGCAGTTGGGTGAATGGGCACGAGTGTATGTGAGTGTGTGTTGAGTGTGCGGGTGTAAGTGAGTGTATGAGACGCAGTTGTAACAAAAAGAAACATAAAATAAAATGGCAGCGCCAGAAATGTTTTATAAAAATTTATATGAGCATAATTTGTAAGAGACAAACAAAAAAAATGAAGAAAAAAATATATGATACGACATGATATGAAAGGATATGCTGTGTGCCTATATGCAGGAGCATGAACAGAACATGAACAGACAAGCCAGCTGAGAGTGAAAGCAACATGGAATTTCGATATGGCAGCGTACACAGCTTGCACATGAAACCAGTAACAAAAAAAATCAATTTTAATAGAGCTGCACTAGAATAATTGCAAAATATTTGAGGTAGGTTATTCAACATTCACTTTGCAAACAATATTAGAAAATATCTAAGAGCTGTAAAAATGTATATTCCAATTAGAAAATGCAGTTTGTATTTCAATAGCTGTGTGAATAAAAGATGTGTGTGTTCATATATTTTTTGAATACATTGGTATATATGTCCATATATTGCTCATTGTTTGCATGTGTGCTTGTTCTCGTGGCAAAATTAGATAGAATATACAAAATGTACTTAGATGGGCATATTTGTATATCTCATATTTATGTACATATGCTTGCATTCGTAACCATTTGTACATATACCGTTGTTATAATATAACTTTCAGATGTATACGAAACTGCAAGTATCGCCTTACTATGTGATTCTCACAAATGCAAGTTAGGCCATTATATGCGTTTCATGCTTTAATTATGAGCAGGAACATTTATATAACGTAAGAGTATTACTAATTCAAGAGTTATTCTATCTCTCTCTCGGCCGTCTTTGCTTTCCCTTACACTTTCGCTTACCATCACTTTTCCCTTTTCTCGCTTCGTTATCGAAATTGTAGAAATTGTAGAAGTTGCTGTTTTGACCGACCTGTTTACATCTTCCGTATATCTTCTTCTGCTTGCCATGCAATTAAGATGCAAATTGTTTTTGCTTGAAATCAAATTCTATGCTCTGGCAAAACAGACGAGCTTCGCTTCACGCTGCCGTATATCGTTAACGTTGTTCGTGTTGTGGCTGTTGCTGTTACTGAAATGTCGTGCAAGTTCTCTAGTGAAGTGCACTACGTATGCAATCGACACATGTGTGCAACAAAACTCGTTAACACTTGAAAAGTTTCATGGCCCTGGGCAATTGTAATGTGCTCTACTTGGAATACAGCAAAGCAGGCAAAGTAAAGAGGGGTGCATCAAGAGCAGGAAATAAGGAGTAAGTAACGTAATGCTGCTAAAAAACACTTAAGCAAAATCTTGTAAGCAGAAAATAACTCAGAATGTGTGCAAGTGTGTGGCCTCTGGCATAAGAAGCCTGAGTTTTTGCAGGAGCAAGTGTGGCCCTCACCCACACTTGCTTTGGTTGGAGATCACCTTGACTAGAGCTTGCCCTGAAAACAAGCAAAGTTCAAGTACGTGACAACTGTAAGTAAAGTGTTGCTATGTATATACATTTAAGTGGTTTTCCTTCGAGGCGGTGTCGTGCTTGAAAATCAAACCATGAGTTGCATGGCTTAATGACAGTTCATTTCAAATTTCAGTAAAAGTCGGCAGCAAACTCAATGAAGATTAATTCCAGTGAAATTATTTACGCAGTTCCTCATATACATGCAGGCTCAGGCAAGCTTAGAGAAGTAAAGTTTCCAATTTAAAAATAGTCAAATAGAATGTTTGTTGAGCTAGATAAATTTTAAAGTATTGTAAACTCGAGTTTGTTACAAACTTAACCTACACCTCATGGACAACTCGCTTTACCATTATCAACGCTTCCACATTATTCTAAAACTAATGTATTAGCTGCCAATTCTCAGAATAGGCGAAAGTACATCCATTTAAATAAATCTATGCTCATGTATAGTAGAAACTCTTACGCTTAAGTCCTGTACTTTTGTCAACTTGCCAAGGACTTCGTCTAATAACTCAAGGAATACTTGACGGATTTCAATTAAATTACCCAATGTAAAAATCCCAAGTATTCTATAAGAAAAGATTTGGTGATACTTTTAGCCAATGTATCCAAAATACAAAAATATATTATTTTATAAATTATACAAAATAAAATAAAACTAAATAAAAAATGTTTAGATTCTAGTATTAGATATTTCGAAATATATATAATAATAAAATTTTATATATAAATTTCTATAATGATAGCATTCATCGAATTTTTAAACAAATGTGATCTGTTACACAGGAACATACAAAAAATTTGAGCCTGTTTCTAAGATTGACGCATTCATTCTTATAGACGGACAGACAAAACGAGTACAACTAGATCGACTTAGCTCAGTATCCTTATCAGCAATATATATATTTGACGTGACTGCCACGCATTCTTCTAATTCCTCTAGAATCGCATATCGTTGACCTAGAGTTGAGGCAGCGAATTAATTATTAATTAGTGTTCCAATTTCCACATATTTGCAAAAACTATTTTTAGGTAAAATATATAATTATAGCGGAAATTATAAGGAACCTATTTTAACAGCAAAATTAAAAACTCATTCAATAAAAAAATTATTATTTCAGTTGTAGAACTTTTATGATATCCTGTAAGCAGTTCGATGCGTAATTCGGAATAGTTGTGCAGCTTGTTCGACCACAGGAAATAGACAGTGGAATTGGGGAGAACTTTTACGAGCTGATTTCTGATTACCAGCAGCGGACACAGTTTTATGCCAGTTCTGGGGCTTGATCTTGGTGTCAAATGTAAATGTCAAACAGACAAGTAGACAGAGTACTAGTACTTCCGCTAGACTGTCACTTGGTCTGGCTCGTGCCTGCTACCACTAATTTCATTGACTTGCTCAAACACACACAGAGACTGGAGCGAGTTGCACGCACATGCCAGAGGGGACACGCACGCACAGCTCAAAGTTGAGCTGCTGCAGCACGGAGAAGAAGTCATCTCTCAAGCTGATTGCTATCAACTGGGAGTGTAGCCAAAAGGAACTGAACTCAACTTTGACTTGGCAATGCTTATAATTAGAAACTTTATTATTTGTTTAACTTGGCCCGCAGCTGTTGCATAATTGACACACGCGTGGCAAACTTTCACTGCAGACTTGCCACATAAACTGCCAAAAATGTGCAGCAATTATCGATGAGAAAAGTAAAGAAGTAGCAAAATCATGACAATGAGAACAATGCATAAGAGATAGTGAGAAAGAGAACGAACGACAAAGGTAGGGGAAGAGGAACAGTGACATAAATAGCTCACAGTTTGGCAGCCACTGGTGGAGGGAGCTTTAAACATTCTTTAAAAATGTAAATTTAATGATTAAACTTTGATGAGGCTGGCGCACGTTTGCTAATTTGCAAATTCATGAATATAAATTGCTTTTCAAATGCCATATAAAATAATCAAATATGCAAATTTTTTGCCCGTATGCGTAACACCCATAACATTCCTATACATACACACACACACACACATGTCCTTCACACCAAAAAATTGTTATTAGAATTGTTTAACACTAGCACAAGCTGCAGCTGCATGGGACACACACACACACACAATACTATTCAGACAAACTCTTGCAAAGAGCAGCTGGACGCTGGATCCTTTTTTGGACGGCTACAGTTGCCCAGCTTACGCCGAGGCTGCTGTAAACAATGACCAACAGAGCCCAAAGTCAACTGCAGTTAAGGGACATGTACAAGCCGCAAAGTGCACAACAAAACCAAAACCCAAAGCCAAGTGTCCAAAACTGAACAACAATTCGCACAACACTGCAGAGACACTGAAGACAGCCGAAAAGTTAAATCGAACCTATTATGCTCTATAAGTTTCCAACAAATACTTCCAAGTCCCACGGACCACAAATGGTCATGTGGTCATGTGAGTTTCCTTTCTACTTTCGCAACTGTTTTGTTCCTTAAAATATTTGCGAATTGTATACATGATTTAGCACGATAAATAATGTGATTTTTGTTTGAATGAAGTTGGTGTAAATGTAAGAATTGTAACTGTATCTTATAGATACTAAGTGAAGCTTCCTCAAGAAAATAATGTAGATTACAGAAGCAACATTTTCTTAATGTACTTAAAGAAATAAATCGATAATTATTTCATATGGATTCTAATCATTTTTTTTTTCTTATACAGAAACAAGAAAAACTGTCTTTGGCAAACACGCAACTTAATATCTTGGAAATACAAATTACATGATAGCTTAAGATATTATAAGTACCATATTTTAGATACATCTCTTTACTATATATACTATACCATTTTATATTATGCCAAGGTCTTTTGTATTTATATTATCCCCTACTAAGCATACCCTCTTTCTCAGTTTCATTAGTTACTGGGTATAGTTGATGATATGAGATAGGAGACTCGAGCTGGGCTAGTTTTGCATGCAAGTGACATATCAAAAATGGGCAAAAGGATTGCGCAAAAATCAACGCGACATGCGGCAGGACAAATAAAGTGCATAAATTTATCAAAAATGACAGCAAAGGAGTAGAAGACAGAGTGCGAGAGAGATGGACTGGGAGAGAGAGATAGAATGAGCTGAGTGAAGGCTTTGGCCAATATGTGGCACAGGACGTGGACGTCGACATGGACGTGGCGAGCGTGGACAATCGATGCTGATGATGATTAGATTGCTGAAGCTGCAGGCAAAAGTTGAAGCTTAATACGGGGTTGGCTCAAGTGGACATATTATATCGGTTATGTGGAAACTGTGGGCGCTTCGTTTGGCATTAACATACAATATACATACGACGATGTGGACAGTCGGGCGATTGGCCATGTTGTTGGCTTATGCATTTCTCTGCTGTCTGCCATGCAGCGTTTCAAATGATCAAAGTCTCAAATATGCAGACACACTGGAATTTTGTTGTTCCAGACACACACCGAGTTGCTGCTGCTGCTGCTGCTGCAGCTTTAGTTGTTGGTGTTGCTGTTGCTGCTGCTGTTCTTACTGCAGCAGCTATTGGGACGTAAATGTTGTCTAGTTAACCCCACATATTGGCCATAATACAATATTCAGTTCACTCTATGTGTGTGTGTGCATGAGTGAGTGTCAATTACAGAAACGCTTTTGAACGCATAAACAACAATAGGAGTTGGGTGCGAAAATCAAGCGACTCAAAGAGGATAAAAACTGCTGCATGTGTATACGAAAAACTTTGCAGTCTACTCTAGTTCAGCTTAAAATATATGTATGCTTAAAACTGTTGCAAGTAATTGAATGCTGCAAGCTGATAAACCAATGTTTTGGATTTAAATGGGAATAGGCAGAAGGAGACGTCGCAGACCATATATATTCTTGATCAGTAAAAATAAGTTGATTAAGCCCTGTCCGTCTGTCCGTCCGTCCGTATGAACGTAGAGATTTCGGAAACAACAAAAGCTATTTCTTTTTTTTTCGATAACTCATCCCATTTCCAAGTTATTGATAAAAAATCGAAAATTCTTTGACTTTTTTACATTTTTCAGATTTTGGATGTTTTTTTGCAGGGTTCAGGGTATCTCGACTGGAGCCTTCTTACTTGTTCCTCTTTAATTTGACTCTGCCACCCACTCATGCTATCGCTGGGCAATGTTATAATTGAATTAAATTCTAATAAATGCATAATTTAATTAAAAATAAAGAATTACCAATGATTTTTATTAATTAAATTACTAAATTATTAAACAATTTATTTGCCTGGTCCAAAACTAAATGTAAATATAACATATTTTCGCCCAATTTTCATCAATTGATTTACCAATTTCTATAGCTTCATTATGCGTGCTCTTCGGTATGCAGTTCATTAGTGACCTTTACACACACAGAGAGCCACACACACACGCACACACACACACACATACATTTGCAACTAAATACTTGTGAGCGATTGCAATTTGTGCGGCTTTTACATTAATGAAATTATGTTTACAGCTTTGCATAGCATTTGCCTTTTGCCTGCGGATGCGGCTGCATTGTCTGCATCCGTTTTGGGATCGGCTAATGAAAATTGATGCCATATGCTTAAAGTGCTTAACAATGCAAACGATTCACAATGCTGGCAAATTTGTTGTAGAATCATCAAATTTAATTTCTAAACAAATTAATGTTGACAAAAGTTGGCAAAATGCAATTTGCGCAAATAAGTCGTAATTTGGTCAGGCAAATTGCGCAAAATACGAGAAGATAGATGTGTTTAGGCCACAGACACCCATACACACACACACACACACACACACGAACTCCGTGCACAATATACACAATTATATTGTGAATTTATTGCCGGAGCGAGATGGTGCGTGTGCCTGTGTGAGCGAGAGGCATCAACTACAGTTGCAGCTACTGATTTGTCGCTGCCAGCTATTTCACGGGCATTTTCCACTGCGCGCTTACAGCCATGCAACAACAACGACAAGTATAACAACAACTGACATAAGGACATGGCATTGCATTCCCATCTTCCGGCTAAATCATATGCAAATGCATGCGTATGACATTTCGGTTCGAATTTTATTGCCCGCCCGGTTGCTAAATTATTTAGAGCCTGATTCCTGCTGCCATGACGAGTCATGCATTTTGAGTTCAGCTCATACCAACACAGACACACACACACACACACACACACACACAAACGCACACATATACACTTGGCAAGTTTTAGTTGCTCTGTCGTCTTGCAATTTGGCATAAAACCTTTTTGGGCTTTTGCTCACATGACATTTTATGCAAAGTGCTTTAGTGTGTGTGTGTGTGTGTGTGTGTGTGTGTGTGTGTGTGTGTGTGCGTGCCTGTACGTGGGCGTATTTCACGCCTTTTGCCGCCGCACATCAAAATAAGCACAAGGCAAAGTGCCACCCAACCGCCTGCAACAAATGAGCCAAATGTCTTCGTCTTTTATGTGCCACGCAGGCGAGCGTAAAAGAGCAGAACAACAAAAAATAAAAAAGGAAAAGCAAGAAATTCATTAAATTTCAAATCCTTTTTTGGGTATCATCAAAAGTCGCAAAAGCTTTTATTAGATTGTGCCCAAAAACAAATACACCCAAATCTATAGACCTACATGTGTACATTTGTGGCCCGTAAAACGAAACCATTCCGTTGGCTCAGTTCATTATATCGATGTGAGGTCGTAATTGTAAGTAGATGCTCGACCTGATAGTATGGACGAAATCTAATTTTGAAAGGAGATGTCGATTAGCTAAGTGGATTTTGAGTAAAGGCAAACAGAATGGAGAAAGTTCTTGCTGTTCCTAGGAATTAGTAAATTGGCAATACTGATTAACACTTAGTTAACCAACACTGGCTGAGTGTATTCAAAGCCTCTCTTTATTTTTAATGGAAAGAGAGTCTATTAACTAAGTTAATTTAAATCAGTTTGAAATAAAATAAGAACAGAAATATTCAGCAAATCGGATTTCATATGAAGTTACTCAACACTGAATGGGAAAAGAAAAAGCTTCTCTTCGATCTTAATGAAAAGTAGAATAGGTAATTGAACATTTAAAACCGATTAGCTAGATGGAGTAGACGCAGAGTTGAATGAAATGAGAACAGATGCATTAAGGAATTAATTCATATTTAGTTAACCAACACTGACTGTGGACTGAGTGGAATCAGAGTTGGAATACTCAGAACCTCCTCTCTTTCTATGGAAAGAGGAATGAACACTTGAAAGATGAAAGCCGATTATCTGAAAGGATTTCAAACAGTGTGGAATGAAGTAAGAACAGATTCATTAAGGAAGCTGATTCATATGCAGTTAAACAACACTTGTTATGGCAAAATGGAATCGAACACCCAAAGCCGAATGTATGCAACAAATAGAAGGAAGAAAACAAACAGAAGGTGAACTTACTGCAATAATGAAATAAAAAGAGAACTAGCTCATGGTGCTCCTGAAGAGATCTATTAACAAAACTAATTCATATAGCAAAGTAGATGTAAGACTCGTCTTACGAGCAGATTTCTACAACGTTTTCTAAATAATGGGTTAACAGTTAATAGTACGCATCTTGAGTCTATTTTAAATCTTTACTGGAAACTGCCGCCCTTACACATAGTTCAGTTCATGATTTTCAAATAAACTTAACAGCTTTTAAAATGAATTCAATGCACTTGATTGCAATCTCCCCATAATTATGAAAAATGTTTGTCTAGAACATTTGAAGTATTCAACTGCTTATCAGATGTGCATTTGCTCAAAAGCTGACACAGTTGCCAGCTTCGGACTATTCATAACTACGAGAGTGCGAGTGACTCTGTGTGTGTAAATTCTATACCAGACATTCTCCTATATATATGTGTGTGTTATAAAAGGCTCGTTAGTTAACTGACGTGGAAATTTTTAGACGGTAAAATGTGAGATATGGCTAAAAAAAAAAAAAAAAAAAAAAAAAAAAAAAAAACAGAAAAAAAAGGAAAAGAAAAGAAAAGAGCACGCAGCTCAACTCAGCAAAAGAGATAAGAAAATTTATGTGCGCATAAAAGGCAACATTTTTGGTATTTTTTTAATACCAGCTGCAGACTATGTTGCAGCTTTAAAAATGAGAAACAAGACCAACAACAAAATGGGAGGAGGAGCAGCAAATACTCAATTTACATAGAGATGGCCTTTCCGAAATGTAATTAAAATGGGCCAAACAAGCAAGCGACTGTCAAAAGTCAGTAGCTGAGGGAACAGTTGACGTCCATTGTCCATTTGACTGTCCGACTGTCCACATGTCCAACTGCCCGCAAATTGACAGCTGGGCATGGGTATGACCATAGACATGGATGGACGCACATACGGACAGGCAGACCGACATAGATAGACAGACACACATACGCTCACACACAATAATTTACTACGTAATGGACAGAGAGCTCAGACACATGCTAGACAACAGCTCCAGTTGCTGCCCTGCTGGCCGTGCTGTTCATTAACACAAACATAAGCTGCCAGACTTCCAGCCCAGGCCAAGCAGCTGGCTAAGTTATGGCTGTAGACTGCGTCTGTGTACATCATAAATGCAACAGCATACATCAACCGACAATGCTGACAGAGATCGTATTTCCAAAGTTCGAGCTGCATTTGGAATGCTATTAAAATCGCTTTCAATAATGAGACGAGCCTTTGCTCGCCCCGTGTGTGTGCCATTGTTGGAAGTTTGTGCAACAAATTAGTGCCAAGTTGGCACTTAGTTTGCCTCATATACTCACATAAGGCCAAGCAAATATCCGGTGCGGAAATTGCAACGAGACACGTGATCATAGACCAGCACAGCCAAGCACAGCCAAACGAACAGACAGACAGACAGATGGACATATAGACAGACAGACTATCACTACTATGCATGGCGCTGCTGTCTATGGGTTCCGCTTGCCAGACATATAAATCTTCATTTTGCTTCAACTTTTCGCCGCAAGTTTTGTGGCCCCAGCGAAAAGTTAACTTGGAGCAGACACCAAATTAACAGCCGCTGCTCCTCCTCTAATTGTTGCTACTGTAGTCGGCGTTGAAACTTCTGCAGTGTTGTATAAATTGCGTTTGTTACTTAGCTTTCTATTCCTTGGACTGCTGCAATTGTTGCTCTTCCTTGCATATGTTGTGTTATATATAGAGTTGCTGTTATCTCTACTACTATTAGAGTTTTTTGCTGTTGCTATGGTTCTGATGAATGTTTTATTTTCTTTGCTGTTACTGTTACTCTTGCTGTTGCTGAGCTTATTAATGTAGCTGTTGTTCCTGTAGCTAAAGCAGAAGCTGCCGTTGTTTCTGATGCCTCTGCTGTTGCTGGTGCAGTTGCTGTTAATGTTGCTGTTCCTGTTACTGTTACTATTACTGTTGCTGTTAATGTTGCTGTTTTTGTCGTTATTGTTCCAGTAGCTAACACAGATGGTGTTGCTGATGCAGCTGGTGTTGCTGTTGTAATTCATATTGTAGTTGCTGCTGTTGCTGTCTATTGCTATAACTGTTGCTACTGTTGTTGCAATCCTTAATGTAACTTTTGTGGTTGTATTTCTTCCTGTAGCTGATGCAGCTGCTCTGTTTTATATACTGTCAACATTATATCAGCTGCATTAGCTCTGTCTGCAAATATTGCTGCATTTCGTGTAGTTCATTGTCAGTCAGCAAGTGTTGGCTCTACATTTTCTATTACTGTTGATGTTGCTGCTATTGCTGTTGATAGTACAGCTGTTACTTTAGCCCTTTTAGTGTGACTCTTGTTCAGCGTTTGGCTACTGCTGCTACCACTATTGCTGTTGCTCATTCTTTTGTTAGGTACCTCTATGTATTGCAATTTTGTCCATTGCAGGTGTCACTGTTGTTTATTAGTTCTGTAAAAGCAACGATCGTATTTACTTTCTGCTGAGTCAGCCTTCGCTTTCATTATTGCTCTTAATCTCGAGCCGTTCCCTAGCTTCGGGATTTTTCTACTCTTTCTACATATAATGTTGTCAGCTAAACGTGTTTCTATAGCTGCTGATCTAACTCTTACTATGGTCATACTCTTCTGTCAAGTCTGTTTCTGCATCTATTTTGGCTCATGTAGATGTTGATGTGGTTGCTTCTTCTACATACTTTTAAGCAACCGTTGTTCGCACTGCTGCATTGCTACTACTGCTAATGTACCCGCAACTGCTAATAGTATTGAATGTTTTGCTGTATTTTCAGTTATTGTTATTGCTGAAATTACTCTCAGCTATAGTAATAGTTGCTGCTTTAATGGCTGTTGCTACAGCATCTACTCCTATAAAATTGCTGCTGTAACTGTTGCTGCTTCAGTAGATGCTGATTCCGCTGTGGTTGCTTTGGTTGCCTCTCATTACTGCTGCTGCAACAGTAATTGTTGTTTTTGCTGCTACTATCCATGCTCCCACCTACTCCTTCTTCTGATGCTACTACTACTATTTCTGCTGATATTTTAAGCATATGTAAAAGTAGATGTTGCTGTTGTTGCTGCTCAACTGCTGCTGCTGCTGCTGCTGCTGCTGCTGATGCTGCTGTTCGATTCTGCAAGTTCTTAAGCTGCCCGAGAAGTGCCTCTGTTTCCGCTACTGTATTTGCTGTTGCTGCGGTTTTGATGCGCAGGTGATTTACGAGCAACGTAACAGTGTCTGCATAATAATATGGACCAGCCACTCGCACCACTCGCGCGCTTCGGCTCTTTACTTTCATTTATTCAGTGCACGCAATTTCAGGGCAAATCCCAGCCAAATCTGACAGGCAAAACTATTGGCAATATGTCAGCCAGTGCTTGGCCCTTGCCAAATGATATTCAACAATTGCAACTGTTGATGTTGTTAGTGCTGTTGCTGCGGCTACTCCTGCTGCTGCTGCTGCTACTGCTACTGCTGCTGCTGCTCGTGCTTCTGTTATGCCGGCCAATTTGTGACAAGTGAGTGCGTTTTGCATATTATATAAAGCAAATTATATTTCATATTCCGCAGTGCTCAGTCGACTGGCTGCGTCTCAAGAGTAGCTGCAATGACGTTAAAGTCGACGTCTGGGGTCCTCTTGGGCAGCTGCAATTGTCGATTTTGTTGTTGCTGCTGCTGCTACTGTTGTTGCTTTAGTTGTTGTCGTTGCTTTGGTTTACGTGACCATGGCCTTTTAAATTGTTGCTCCAAAGTATGCTACAATTATTTTCATCAAGCGGCACAAACAACTTTATACATACATCCAAATATACTTTTATTGAAGTCTCGGTGCACCACCACACAAAAATGTCGAAAATGATTTAAATTAATATCAAAATTCTCAGAATTTAGAATTTGCATTATTTAAATTACATAGTTTTAAGTGAAATCTTTGTTGCTCCTGAGAAAAATTTGTATGAATTCGGTAAATATTCATCCAATTAAAAATAAAAGATACAATTAAATATACTATTTTATAGCTTTATTGAAAATGTATATTAAAAATAATATAAATATGGGCGAATAAAAATTACTTTTCTAATAAGGAAATATATTTGGCAGAAATAGTTTCAGTCTTTTCTCTTCTCCTTACATTCGTTTACTAAAGGAAATGAGTACAATGTTCGTCCATCACTCCAAATGAACAAACTGACGCCAAAGAATCGAAACTTAAAATATTTGTTTATATTAGCAACTGTGTTACTCTTGACACCGTCGATTTATCAAAAGATTTGTACCATATTAGAAAAAATATAAAAATTATAAATTCTAATGAATTTAACTAAATTGAAATTAGTCTTGATATAATGAACTGAGAGTGGTGAAGTTTTGACTTGTATCGGCTTATTTCCGTTCTTCTTTTTTCATTTCGTATGTTCGCTAACTATATTTCTGTTGTGTTTTAAAATGAAATGCAATATTATATATAAATATAAATCCATTATATCTTATCTTATCGAATGTGTTTGTTTTGTCACATGTTCGGGGTTTTCGTGCGCAAACAACAGGCAAAAGCAAAAGTGCACTTGAAATTGTTGATGGGACAACTAAGCCGGGTCCTATACGTGCCTCTCCGGCTCTCTGTGTGTGAGAGTGGGTATGTGTGTGTGCGTGCTCTTGCACATGTATATGTTTAAACTTGCTGTGAAGTTTCTTTTTGTTTTGTATTGTTGCACAGCTCTGACCCGCCCAATCCCGACGACCATTAAACTCCTCACTTTCAGTCTGCATTCGTTTGCAAAAAGCATTTCAAAAATGTGCAAAACTTTTGGTTGCAATGTCGACGGGCAGCGTTGTCGTTGTTGTTGTTGTTGTTGTTGTTATTGTTGTTGTTGTTGTTGCTGTCGCTGTTGGGGGCAGCCGCATGCATAAAGAGCGACAGTCCGCAGGACATTTTATATTTAATTTACAGTGTAACCGCAATCTACAGCTCGCTTCCAATCTAAATGCGTGCGATTGTGTGTGTGTGTGTGTATGTGTGAGTGTGCTCTGTATGTGTCTATGTGAATCTGTGATTTTATTCAGCATTTAATAGAGTGCATTCTAGGATTTGAAGTGGCAAAGACTGATGCATGATTTCCCATTTATACAGCATACATAGCATAGATTTTAATCACTGTTGTTGTTTGTGTTTGTGTTTGTGAATTTGAGTTCGTATTTGTGTTGCAGTAGTTGTTGTTGCTGTTGTTCCATTTCAATTACTAAATGTTAGCGTTTAGCCGCATGGCCAAAAATTAATTTCTAATTCCGATTTTGTGCATTTAATGCGATGTTTATTAAATAAACACGCCCCACACTCGCTGTCACTGGATTTTAAAATGAAAATTGCATTAAATAAAGTTGAAAACAGGCTCTGAGCGAACTTCGTATCGCCAAGTGGGGATTAGCGAGAACATGACCCAATCACAGCTGCCACATAAAATGGATCAAATAAAAAATGTTTTTGAATTGACAATGACAAATCCGAAATGTGAATACTCTCTCAAATAATTGCTTAAAAAGTTTGCAGTCGGGATGTCGATTTTGCAATAATCTATTGGCAATCAATAGACATTTATTAATTCTTGGCTGTCATAATAATAAATATTTGTATTGCTTTAAATCGATTCACATTCGTTACAATTGCTGTAGCTGAGTCTTTATGCCCTCTAGTAAATGTTTTCTTTAAAAAGGCAAACACAACCAAAGCCAAAGTGCGCTTTTCAATTATTTTTTGCCGTTCGCTCGACAACTTTTTTAAGTAGGGCTTCCGCAATGGAGACAACAAAGAGGACAGCGGCGAGTGTTGGGGGCTGGATGTGGGATAACTCTGAGTGCTGGACATCGAGCTGGGAGCTGGGAGCATGCTCCTATATGGATTCGGTGTTTCAATGTGCACTCGTCTGCGCTTTTATTGCTTTAATTGCCCAGTGGTGCGCGTCGAGGGCAACGAAATACGCTCTCGAATTGTACACATGTTGCTAATGAAGTTCTCTAACTACATTTTCTGTTCATGTCAGATCATAATCTGTTAATCTGAGAGCCAAGCCGCTTATGGAGTGCCATTCATGCCCCATTTTCGCCATCCGATTAGCCCGGTTCTCTTTCTCTTTGGGTGATGAACAAGTTGGCGATGAGCCTCTGCTCAGCTTACGACATGTTTGCTTCACTGGTTAGCTCCAGGGCTGATTGCCCCTGTTACCCAGCACCAGTTACCGAACTGTTGAGCGTACGGCTCAGACACAGACATAGACAGAGAGACAGACAGAGAGACATTTACAGACACACCCACGGAGAATGTCAAAATCAGGAACGCATCAATCTCCCATTTTTCGGCAATAGTTCGACCACTCGTGCTCAAGCTGCAAATGAGAACTGAGCCAACTGCCACAACAAACTCAAACACACACAAATCTGCACCACATTGAGGTCGAGCCCGGACTCAAATGTTCTTGTTGTACTCAAGAAGCCCAATGAAAATGGATTTTTAGTTTGGCAGATGAAATGACAAAATGTAGAAACTAATCTGAATTGAGTTCACTTTCAGCGGCACTCAGCAAATTAGAAACTGAGCTTAGAATAAAACAAAAGAAGTCAAACTAAATCAAAATGAATCAAAATATTTGTATAAAATATTTTGATCAAACTCAAAATATTTGTATCAAATATTTTTATTTATTGAGAAGTAAAAACATTTTTGATTACATTCAGAAAAAATACTTTAAGTGATTAGCATGCATTTCTTTTATAATATATAAACCTGATCATGAACATAGTATTGACGTACAAATAATAAATCAAATGAAAATATACTTTTTGATGTTAAATAAAATATATACATATGTGTGGAAGAGCTCTGTTAAAAGATGCTTGGAAAATCAACGCTTCGTAGAAATGATACAGATGGATTTAAAATGATATATAAATAATAATAGTAAATTTTAAAAAATTATAATCAAATACAACATTTTTATTGTACAATAAATATATTACATTTTCTTCTTTTCTTCTTTGTGTTTCAAAGAGGAAATTTTCTTAATTTGATTGAAAAATTTAAATTCTTTGTTCAGCTTCAATAATTTTTTCTTTTTTTTTTATAGAAATATACAATTTTTAAAATGCTCTCATAAAATTTATTTATCGATTATTATTTTTATTAATTATATTACATATAAATTTGTTTAGCTTTTTGTTGTTATATATAGCCGAATTATTAGCGCATTTGAAAACATTTGAAACAACTCGATATTTTGTATTAATTGATTTAAACTTGTTCTGTGTTAAATTAAGTTAATCAATCAATTAGTTGCGTCTCTAAAGGCTCTTCAATTATTTACTTCATCCATCGGCGTTTCATTGATGACTTAGCGAGGAGGACGAAGCGAAGCGCGTTATTAATGTCCACAGCTAATACAAATACAACATGGTAAATAAAACAACAACAACAACAACAGCTAGAGAAACGCACAAATGCAATTTGGGCAACATGTCAAGGCAAACAAACAAACGTCAAATGTCACCAGCAGCAGCAACAACACCAAAGCTAACAAATAAGGAGGTGTGGGCAAGTGAGTGTGTGTGTGTGTGTGTGTGTATAGAGGGAGTGCCTATCTGTGTGTGTGCCGTTATTTCCGTTTGTTGCTATTTGTTATGTTTACGCCTCGATTGTGTTGAAAAATAAACAACAACAACATCAGCAACAAGCACAAGAACCTTAGTTGATGGTTTATTGACGTCCATGTGGGCGTGGCTGCGTCTATAGACAGTAGGGAGTGGGACGAGAGGCATGGGGCGTGGGGCGTGGGGCGTCGGGCGAGTGAGCCCAGCAAATGTTTTAATTAAAGTTGTTTCGACGCATTTATCAGATGCAGACAGGACACATGCCACAAGCGCCGACACTATGCACCTGCACCTAACTCAAATGCAAAAAACGAAAAACGAAAAACGAGAAGCCAGCGCAGCTGCAATTGTAACGAGACTCCAAGCTGGAGGCAGACAATGAAAAACAACGGACGACCACCCGGGCGGACCCGATAGACAAGCCCAGCCATGTTTTACTGTTAATGGACTTTCAATATTTGCAGCAGGAAGTTATGGCAGCTAGATTTATGTCCCCATGGCTTTCTGCATCTATCGCCCTGTGGCATGGCTCTTTAATTATTGAGTGCCATTTGATTAAAATCCCCCTCACACACACGAACACACACATTCATGCATGCACACACCAGTCGGACATCAAAAACCAATGGCAGCCAAAATTTGTCTAGCTATAAAAGTGAAAAGCTCACAAAAGTAACAACTTTATTAGCCAAGGGCCGGCTTTTCTATACACTCTCTAATTTCAAAATGTTGCATGTAGTTTATTTAAATATTTTTATATTTCTTCAACATGATCCACATACCCAAGCACAAAGCTAATGCGAATATAACACGTTAACAACCAATCTTGAACACTTGGTCAGCTTAGTGGAAAGAAATCCGATACATTTGCCTCTGGAAAATTCATTATATGAAATACAATGGTCATATTAATTTTGTCTATTGTCATTGACTCCCACTGCATGAAATTTCGCTAATTAGCCACGATCACTTTAGCATACTTCAACTATAAATCGTACTACAAATTAACAAAATGGTTAAGTTATTTCATAAATACTGTTTAAAATAGTTGTTGATGTTTACTTACTATATTTATGTATATGGCATGCTCATGCTTGAACAGTGACTCTATAGATTTTATGAAGAAGAAAGAAGTTCGGATAAATATGTCTATATAGCTTTTCTTATAAAGCGTTCAAATTGGCCCGTTCTGTAGACGTTGCATTTTGCAGATGGTAGCATCCGCAAACTGAATTCTTGCGCTTTCAAATTCATTAGAAGTTCAATAAATGTGATAAAGTGATAAGTGTAGTATAATGTATTTGATTACCTCAACAAAAGTCTTATGAATCATTTAAGGTATATCATTAAATATATAGTCTCCCGTATTTTCAAGGAATATGCCATTTTAATTTCAATTATTATAAACATTTAAATATATATATAAATATATTTATATATATATATTCATTCATCAATTATTAAAGCCAATCAATAAAATAACAATTAGTCAAAAGCTTCAATTATTCTGAAAAGTAATACATGCACATGTTAACATAGCTGATACATCCTCAAAGTAAGTGAATGACTAATACGAGGGAATCAAAACATTTTGTGCATGTGTAACACGTACAACACATGACAGAAAACCCATGAAGTTACGTGGGCAGGTGTCTACCAGGAGGTGGGAGAGAGGGAGTGAGGAGGACTCCCCATTGCTGCCACGCCCACACAGTTGATGCTGACTTACATTAAATAAAAAGGGAATTTACGTCTTTGGCCATAAACTGGAGATGGCAAATTGCGAGCACGTTAAACGGAATCAAAGTAAGCGCCTAAGAGGCTTATGCAAAATGTAACAATCCAAAATTCTTATGCGATTTTCGTTCTTGCATTTATTTTATTCAACTTTCAATGCGAATGCCGCCAATGCCAATAGGCAAAAGTGTTAAGCTAAATTTGTCTGGCGTATATTGAGTGGAACGAGAACACACACACAAAACCAAAATAAAACAAAAAAAGAATCAAAAAAATAAGAAAAAAGGAAAACCCTTAGACAAAAGTAAAAGCAAAAGTTTAAATTACTTTTGCAGTTTTTTGGGCTGCAGCCAAGTAAAACTTGGAGCCGAAAGATTAATGCGAAAAGCGCCAAAGCAAACGCGAAAGGGTAAAAAGCTAAAGCACTAAACGGCTAATACATTTCGAATGAAGTCGTCACATAAATTCACAAATTTATTTGCGCCAGCTCTCTTTGCGGAGATCTCAATTGTAAACAGATAAGAAGACTGTGACTTATAGGCCATAGAGTAAAATGTAATTATCACCAACTAAATTACACTTCCTGTCAATGAGCATGCAACTAATTCTTAGTCATGGATAAAAATGGATTGCAATAATTAATAATCTTTTTAAAATGTGTTAAAAGAAATGCAAACTAAATTTGTATTATGATTTAATTGAACTTTCATTTTTGTTGATGATCTTTGATCAAATTGCTTACAATACGCAGACATCACGCAGTTTTTAAGCTGTCAATTAACGAGAGATTAAAAGCGCTTTCGAAGATCTTCAGAGTAGAATTTTCTGGTCGAGATGCAGCGTAAGTTTCTGTCATACCCATTTCAATATACCACTAAGTCTCAACAGACATTCATTTTCCAGTTTATCCCATTTAAGCATTGCCCGAGTAAATATTCGATTTATTCTTCCATATCTAGATACCCAGCCAAATTCATTCCCTTTGAGTTAATAAGTGAAGCATTCAATAAACGTTATTAAAGGACTTAATGCTCTAGATAGCTGAATGGCAGGCAGAGGCAGTTCTTAGGTTTGTCCGATAGCATGACAGGCATATTCCATTGAACTCAATCGCAACTTCATAGCCAGTGAGTTTTCTTTTGAAGTGCTCGAGCCAGGCGCACAAAGGACCAACCAAATAGATAAACAAAACTTCAGGCCACAAACACATGCAAATACATTCGCAGTATACTGAGTTTTTATATTTTTTACTTTGAAAGTTCATTCGTTTGTAAATAATTTTCTAGCTGGCGGCAAAATCGATACTTCACTTAAGATTTTTGCATATAAATACGAGTACCGCACAGGGTTACACTCACCAGACCCCTCCATACCCTCCAGACCCTCCAGATCCCCCACCCCGCGCAGAAACGCGCACATTTTGTCAAGCAGCAAAGCGGCAAAGTTTTCCAGTCAAAGTTATATAAAACAGCAGCGTATGCCGATAATGCATGCAACAAGGCAACATCAATCGAGAGGAGGTGAGGGGCCAAGTTTTGCTATTAAACTTATTGTTCATCAAGGCAAAAGGGGAGATTGCCTACAAATTATGCATCGTAATCAGAAAAGTGGATAAGAGCAGCGTTAAATGCAAGCATAATTAGAGTAAAAGCTATAATGAAAATTCTCTATCCAATTATAAGAGAAAGTCGAAACCATAGTCTTGGCAGACATTACTTTTGTATTCTGAATGCGATTCAATTGAATTCGAAATATTATTTTTATTTAACTATTAATTTAATTTTAATTTTAATTTTACGAAACGACAAAACTATATTTGTCATTTTAACATAAACAAAATTCACTATGGAAAAATTCTGAATATTGGTTTTCGATACAAAATATTTATTGGAAATGGGAATTCAATAAGATTTTAAATATTTTACATTTTAACTTTTTTATTTGTATTTTAATAATATCAATTTTTTTTTTAGTTTAATCAAGTTCTGGTAAATTGAAGCTACGACAAAAAAAAATACAATTAAATTAGCTCGAAATGTTACTATCAAATCAACCAAACTCTGGCTATAGAGTATATAAATGTCAATCAAACTGCATCAGCTATAACATAAAGTACCTGCATTTTCTTTCAGTGTTCATTATTTGGTTTCCACTCAAAAGCTCGAGCCTAACTCATTGTCGGTGCAAATATTTGTCAGGCAATTAAACGTTAACAGCGAGCGTATTTTTATTGCCTCTATTATGAATAGACTTCCGTTGGAACTAATCATTCGCTTCGTTGGCAACGTTGTCCTCGCTCTGGGATGGCCTGTGTTGCTTCGACAAAGCCGCAAAGGCAAATGAACTACGTTTTCAGCTCAGCCTGTGGCACTAACTGCACTCGTAACCATAGCTAGAGTTGGAGTTTGAGTTTAGAGTTTGGAGTTGTTGTTGTTGGATTTGGAGTTAAGGTTTCGTCCTGCGAATGCCGTTGTGCCTTTGGCTGCCCTTTGCAATCTGCTAATGCGATTTGTAGCCAAACACTTGAAGCGCTCCATTGAAGCGGCTTAAATTTTGCCTCACCACACTAGAGAATGCTAATTAATTAACAGTTATTCATCTACGCCCACCGCCCATCCTCTTAGTCTTTCGCTCTCACTATCTCTTTCTCTCTCTCTCTGTGTGTGTTTCTTGCCTGCCCTTCCTGTGTGCCGTTGTAACATTATATTCATTATTTATATACACATTGCGCATTACGCATACGCAACGTTGGCCGCAGGCAGCACAAAAATTGACAAGCAGCTACGAAGCGTCGCATATTCATTTTAATTACCTGCATAACAGTCAAACAGGTAACACAAATTGGCACGGGACACATTTCGCGACATGTTTCGCACACTTTAATGGCAAATGGAAATGTTGCGTATGCGACCCGTACCACAGGACTTCAACCGCGTGTGTATGCGTTTGGTTGTATGTACCTCCTTTGCCGGCAATTTACAATTTCATAAATATAAATTGGTTTTAAATGTTGAATAAAACAATTAAAATACGTGCATGCGCACACAGCAATCCGTTACGACGTCAGCCATGGAAAATCAACAAAATCATGTTTGCATATCATGGCGAGCTCGCCTAATTAAATTATGTGCAGCCCAAACACTGATTTCCATACTGTATTAGAGGCGTAAGCAAACAAAGCAGCATAGAGTACAAAAGTTTCAATACAGAGATCAAAGCTTATTTAATTTCACTGCACTATCAAATTTACACAAATATTCATAATTGATGCCGATTTCTCCAACTTGTGAATTTTTGTCTATCTATCGCAAGTTGCTCATGGGTTGTGGACTCTAGAGGGTTGAGCTGTGCTCAGTCACTGGAGAAGCGCTCAAGTCCCACGGTTGTAGTATTTTAAGCCTTTAGCATCGCATATTAATTGTCAGCTCAGCTCAACGGCTGGCATGAATCTGCAGTCTGCCTGCTATAGGGACCGAAACGGGAAACAGGCCCAAAGCCCAGCCACCACACGTAATACACGGGCAGGAGGCAGCACACAGGAGGTATTTAACAGACCACATGAGGTAGTCATATTTTTAATCTTGGCGTTTCAGTCCCTCCATCTGTTTGTGGTTGAGATTTTATAAGTTAAAAACATTTATATTCTCTATATTCCGATTTTCTCTCCATGATAGAACATTCTTGTTGATATTTTTCTATTCATTTTTAAATATCTGTATATTATTTGTTTTATTGCCACCGCCCAAGCCTGCAGTTGACTTCAAGTAATTGAACAAATAAATAGTTAAAACAGCAGCTCAACAAACCAGTTTACACTTGCCTTAATATGAAAAGCATTTCAAATACTCATTCTTACAATTAAGAAAGTAGCTTAAGTGCTTTGTATTCATGAAATATCAACTCTATTCCATACACTCCGGCCCTGAATACCCGACGCTTTGCACGGATAGGCAAAACCCACATACAATGATTCAATTGTTCATTTGTTCATTTGTTCTCATTGTTGCCTGATGCATCAAATGCATCAGTAAATAGACAGTTAGGCCAAAGAGTGGGTTCATTAGGACGCGAGAGCGAGAGAGGTGGAGGGCGGAGCAGCTATTATAGAGATAAAGCAGGAGCTACAATGTACACTTCGCTAGTCACTAGTACAACAAAATAGGCGTTGACCACAAATACGCGCTGTTCCCATTGATTTAACGTGTGGTTACACACACCCAATCACCCACCCACAAACACACACACACACACACACACACAGAGTCAATTTGTGCAGCATGCATATTTAATTAGTTTCGCACACCAACTAGAACAGCATCAGCAGCAACAGGAATAGCAACAACAACAGCATTTTCGTCATTAATTATTTGCAAATGACAATTTCAGATGCAAATCTCCAAACGCAAAACACAAAAGCCAAAAACGATAAAAACAAAAAAAAAATATCATTCAATCAATGGCAAAATTTATTTGCCTATAAATGAGAAATGTTATTGTTGGAGCCAAAACCATAAAACATACATCAAATCGTTTATATATAACTTTTTTCTTTATTTTATTATTATATTTTACAGTTGTGCTTGCCGCATGCCACATGGCAACCATAAAACAAAAGCAAATTTGCAGCCAGTCGTTCGCCATGTCAACATAAATTGCTCCTAATAAAACTGCACAACAAAAGCACAAAAAAGTAAGAGAAAATATGTTGTAAAATAAAATATTGTAAAGCAATAAAGAACGCACTTGATATTGAATTGTGCAACTGACCGTAAATTGATTTATAAATAAATAGTTAATGAATCAAAGGTTAAGACTGCAAGGTTTCACTCAATTTTTGCATGGCAAATTACTCGCTTCAATTAAGAAACTTTATTAAATTATTTCGTTTAGCATATTGCCAATGCATATTTATGGTAAAGGCAAGAAAAGGTTATGTGGCAAATATTGCGTGAAAATGTTGCCACAAGAGACAACCATAAAGGCCGTAGAAGCATAAGGGCGAAACTATATTTAAAGCTATATATTTGAATATTCAAAGTGCGAATATAACAATCCGTACGATAGAAGCAAGACAAAATTCAATATTTGTCATAAGTATGAACATATAATAAGTTAAATAAATATATATTTATTTTTATACCCTGAACCCATTGAAAATGGGAAATCAGGGTATAATGGTTTTGTTAAAAGTATGTAACAGGCAGAAGGAGGCGTGGCAGACCCCATAAAGTATATATATTCTTGATCAGGGTGACGAGAAAAGTTGATCTAGCCCTGTCCGTCTGTCCGTCCGTCTGTCCGTCTGTCCGTCCGTCTGTCCGTCTGTCCGTCTGTCCGTCCGTATGAACGTCGAGATTTCGGAAACTACAAAAGCTAGAGAGCTGAAATTTCACATGAACACTCGTATGTTAGTTACGCAGTTTCGATAACTCATCCCATTTCCAAATTATCGATAAAAAATCGAAAATTTGTTTACATTTTTTAGGTTTTTTGAGCATAACTTCTACATCGTTTTAGCTAGAGACTTTAAATTTGTATACTTAGATAGATATTATGGATACGCAGATTATGTAATTTTCAGATTTTAGATGTCACGCCCCCTTCGTCCCCAATTTACAAAAAACCCATTTCAAATACTAGAGACTTGCAATTTGGTATATAGATAGATACTCTTAATCTACTTTAAAAATTTCATAAAGGTAGTCCATCTAGAAATGAAGTTATGAGCGTCCAAAATTCAGCCCAACCCGCCTCCAAGTCACGACAGCAACTGCGCGGTTAGCAGAGCGCGCGCTCATAAGTGCGTAAAGAAGAAGAGTATCACTTTTTTGCTGGGCTCAGGGGATCTCGTAGTCGAGCCGTCTCGACTAGAGCCTTCTTACTTGTTTTTTAAATAAAACAGATAATAATATAATAGAATAGCTAAATATTTTAAATATAAATATAAATATTTAAATAATGGTAACTACTTTTTTCTTTTATATATAACTAATTATTTCAAGATTCATAATGAGTTGCGTGATGTAAGTGCAATATTCCAATATACATAAAAACAAATAGTATTTGATATCATCCCTTTTCCATTTATTATCATTTTACAAATTATTATTAAATTATAACACTAAAATATATATTATGTAGACAGATGGCATAAGAAGTAAAACAGGCAAGAAATCTGCTCTAGGAAGTACCCGACTAAGCTACCTTTAAAGTAGTAAGAGCCAGTAAGAAAGCTCTTGTCGAGACTGACTTCGACTACGAAATTTCCTGAACATTTGGAATACTCAATAATATTCCAAGAATGATTCGCTTCGTTTCTGCACCATTATACCATGAGTTCCCATTTTCAATGGGTTCAGGGTATAAACAATTCTAAAATGAACTTTTTAATTTCAAGTTCCGATCCTTCACGGGAAAGTTCTCATACATACATAAGGGCAGACGAAGAAAATTAAGTTCTTGTTCTTTCAAATGAAGGTTAATTATTCAAATAAACAATATATTCTTGTAAACATGCATATGTAAGATGACAATTAACATTCAATTGAATTTTGAGTGTTAACAAAAACTTAAATTGCACACAAATTGACTAATTCTCAAAAGTACCAGCTATTAACTCACTTTTCTGCACTTAAGTAATCGATATTTAATGACAAAGCAATGTCACGCCCATGCACATCACACACACACATAGTCATACACATCCTCTAATACACACACATATACTTCCAGCAGTGAACACATACATCATTGTCAATGTCAAAGTGTCAAAGCAAAACTTGCACAGACCAAAGCTGGCGGCCCAGAGCTTCTCTTTAGGCAAGTACAATAACCCGAACTACTGGAAGGGAGGTCTCTTAGCATGCCACACCCACCCACTATGTAGAGGCAAAGCCAAATGCTGTGGCATTTATGATGTTGCAGGTTTCTGGTCGTAAGTAGCAAAGTAAACTGCAATTTGCAGTAGGAAAGTTGCTCATTTTCTGTTGTTTTTTTTTTTTTCTGTAATTTTTGTCTGGGAGTGAATTCGACTTGCGACAAGTTTGAAGCAAACAGCAAACAATTTGAACTGACAAAGTCCTGCGATAAAAATTGCTTAAGTACTTTAGTTGCGCAACGAATACAGCTGGAAAAGCTGAAGTACTAAAAGGGAGAGGAGAAAAGTTTTGTTAAACAAACAGGTAAAATCTGGCAGCAAAGGGACAAAAGTCCCCACTCAGCCAGATTCAGATCAAACGGCAGCACAAAAAACAATCCAGCCCTATCAAAACAAAATAGCTGAAAAAATCACAAGAAAAAAATGTACAAGCATGGCCAGAAATATCAGCGACCATATGTCCTGTAGCCATATGCCAGGACCCGCTGCCGCTCACTATTTTCTGTTTGATTTTATTTTGTGTGCGTGCGGAATGAAAAATTTCTCATTTTTTCAGAAGTTTCCCCATTTTGTTTTTTCTTTTTACTTATTTCAATGGCTGTGTTGTTTTTGCTGTTGCAGTTTTGACATTGGCCCTGGCTAACAAGTGGCAAGACTGGCGTAACTACGGACTCACACACAGACTTTAAAGAAGCAGAAAGCTACACAAAATATATATTTAGGGCGTGGAATCAGGGTAAGAAAGACAAAACAAGGCTTACCCTGTGGACATAGCATACGAGTTCAGTCTTAGGCCGAAAAGAGAAAAAAGGATGCCCTCAAAATTAAATATTTGTCTATCTATTTATTTGATATATATTACAACAGGAAATAAACAGTTATTTATAGACGACAAGTTTGATCCTTATATGTGAATCGATATAAAAATGTTTATAAAACCCATTTAAGAAACATTATAATAGTAATATATTTATTAGCTTACAAATATAATTATAACATAATTAGTTTAATATACAGTAAATAAGTCAAATCTGAAAACCTACGAAATGTTGACATATGCAGCAGACCATGAAGAAACTTATTTCCAGAAGAGCTCTGTTTATAAGTAGAAATTGTTGTCGATTATTGATAATTCAATTTGTTGAACTTTTCATGTTTTGACAACCTTTTTCATCATTGATTTTGTATATACATAGATGAATAATCTATGAAATTATATATAGTATAGGGTACTTTATGAAGGGAATTACTTCTGCAAATATTAGAGTTAATAATATGCAATCCCTAACTTGCTCAGCTGCAGTGCAGTACACACAGTCAGCTTCACATTCAAATAATTGTTAATTCAAATTACTTAATATTATGAAATATTCCGACTCATTTGTTTATTTCAAATGTTACGGTTTGCTATAACTATGAATTGTCATTTGCAATATATTTGTATCTGTTGCACAGAAAATACCTGTGACCAGTCAATTAGCCTGAGCTATAAGCACTTTGAGCTCTTATCATGCTGCATTCACTTCATATGCACTCAGATTTCAGTTTGCTTTTAGAGCAGCTTCCAGCTGTAAGGCAGACAGAGAGAAGGAAGGAAGAAGAGATAGAGAGAAGCCTTTGGAAAGTTAATACGCGCAAATTGTTGTGAGTATCGTGTGCATTGAGCTCCGATTCATCCTTGCCCAGGGATATAAGCAAATTGTAAGTGTTTCGTATTGATTTCCACTTTATTAACAAGCATTTAAATGCAGCCAACTGAAATACAATGCTTGCACATAGGAATATACATAAAGTATATACATATATACTTATATATAAATATTTCTTTTATTATTTTGGCTTTCTTTTTTCTTGGTTTCATTCACTGTGTTGGCTGTAGTTGGCATTTCATGGCTGATTTAACCTGGTCTGTAGCGCCTAACAGCGGCATCGTTATTATTGTTGTTGCTGTCAATGCTGTTGTTGTTGGTGTTGGTGCTGGTGTTGTTGCCGTTGTTGTTATTGTTCGTTTTTCATATGTCAGTTGGCGTAAATGAAAACGCAAACGGGGCGTATGATTAATGTGGTTTACATATGAAAATGACTGGCAAAGCCATGAACCAAATTCAGCCAACGTATGTCTCTGTCTGCGTCTGTGCTGTCTCTTATTGCTGTTGTAGTTGTTGCTACTGCTGTTGTTGTTATTGTTGTTGTTTTTGTTGTTGCTGGCGGCAGTGCTTATTCAATAATTTATAGCTGCCAGCCACAGCCACTTACAATGTCAGAAAAATATGCGCGAAATATGCATAAAAGTATTACATGCAGACTCCTCTGTTATTGCCACACCAAAAAAAAATAAATAAATAAATAAAAAAAAAAAAGGGAGCAGAAAGTAAAATGAATCTCGAAGCCAAGCACTCAACTAACAATCCGAATCATGGGCATTACGGCATCGCATGGACACTCAATGGAAAACACTTGAATACTAAGTAGCCTATTAATGTCGGAACTAACAGTAGCTGCGATAGGGTTCGCTAATCGTCTTCTCAAAGCTGTCAATTCGCTGTCAAGCCATAGCAATTAATTAAATAGTCTATAAAAACTGAGCACATTGTATGCAACAACAAATGATTACTGAATGCGAATACTGAACCATAAGCTGATAGGCCATAAATAGTTGCTTCGTATTAAAACATAAAATCAACACATATTCAATTAATGCTGATAATAAATATTATATACAATTCAAATATACTCTGTAGCTCAAGAGTTCTTTGCATTGTCAATATGAAATGATATTTTAATGCTTCTACATGGAGAAGAGTATTTAGAATGGAATTAAAATGAAAGGGTTCTGCTTTGTAGGCTAATGAAGGAGAACTCCTAAACCCAAGATGAGCCCCAAGAAAGAGAAGTTATTGTTATTTTTTTATATTTGTATTATTTAATTATTTTTAATTATTATATAATATACCTCAACATCCATACAGTACCCGAGGAATTCAAGTCGTATTATTCGCTAGTCGCACATTCGACCCACAAGCGAGTAATATGCATTTCAGCTCCCTTTTGATTATCATGTAAAAGAGAAAATTATTTAAAATACTCGCAGTTATTATAATAATATGCGAAAAACTTGAAGGAACGTCGACAAGACATAATAATGAATAATTCTGCTCTTCTGCGACTTGAAACTTTATTCTACTTAACATTTCAGCGCGATAAACAGAATCCACATGCCCCACGCCCGAATGCAAAGCTGAAAAATCAACAAGTCATTATCATTAATGGCATTTTAATTATGTGTATGCGGCATGAACTCGAACCCACAGCGATAAATCTCGAGCCCAGCTCAACGACGCGAGTCGCGTTTGGCGATAGTTTGAAATGGGTGGTCAGAAGATCGGCATCGTGGGCAGCGGCCTGATTGGGCGGGCGTGGGCATTGCTTTTCGCCTCCGCCGGCTATCGAGTTCAGCTCTACGACATTCTGGAGTCACAGATAACGACGGCACTCGATGAGCTGCGTGAGGAGTTGCAACAATTGGAATCGAAGGGCGCGCTGCGTGGCAAGTTAACGGCCGCGGCGCAATTCGAGCTCATCAGCGGCTGCACTCAGCTGAAGGAGTTGGTGCAGGAGGCGCTGCACATACAGGAATGCGTGCCGGAGCAGCTGCCGCTGAAACGTTCACTCTACGCCCAATTGGATGAGCTACTGGAGCCACAAACCGTGCTGGCCAGCTCGACGAGCACTTTTATGCCGTCGCTCTACAGCGAGTCGTTAAAGCGACGCTCTCAGGTGAGAATTGGAATTGGTCTCAAGCAAATGGAATCAAAATTACTTTTACGGTATTTATTTTCAAATTGAACTTATAACAAATCAAATCGAATAACACAGCTCAAGTCGTGAGGCATTCTCACTGTACCCTGAGCTGAGCTACTACTCCACTCAATCTATTCCGAACCGTAAGCAGCGGCTGTACGTTATTCCATAGAAAAGTACTTGATAATTGATTCATACGTCATTAGTGATTTCCTAATGAAAATGGGAGAGTAAACTAATGCCATGCAAATGAATTATTTGAATGCACTTTTAATACTCAAAATATTTGTATTTATAATAATATAATAAAAAACTACATTGTCAATTTAAAACCTCCATCCGTTGTCAGCCAGGAAAATATATTAGTTATATCATTTAAACCCTAACTACGAAATGGTCCTGAAATTGCTATTATCGTACTTTTATCTTTTAAACATCTACCGAGGTATCATCTAACAGTACGGGCTTTGAAAATTACCTCTCAGTTTTGCTTTACCTCGTAACCCTATTATCCAATTTCCGCTTCAGTGTATTTCTCATTTCATTCTCTATCTTTCTTTCTTTCCCTCTCAGCCTTGCTCTATCTCTCCCTCATTCTTTTACTCTTAGTCTCTTTCACTGTCTTCTATCTCTTTCTGTCACTCTCGTTCAGCATCTCTCCATCTCTCTCTCTATTCTATCTCTCTCTCTCGCGATTTCTCTCTCTCCCTATACTCCTCAACTTTTTGGTTTGACTTTCTATCTCTCCGTCTCTCATTCCTTCTCTCTCTCTCTTTTTCTCTCTCCCCACATATTTCTCACATTACTTTATTTTCTCTTTCTTTCTTATTACCCATTATTATTAACTCTTACTTTCGTATTTGCTTCAGATACTTGTGGCCCATCCACTTAATCCACCATATTTCATACCGCTCGTCGAGCTGGTACCCGCGCCATGGACGACCGAGGAGGTAGTGGAGCGTACTCGCCTGCTAATGCTGGCCCTGGGTCAGCGTCCGGTGGTGCTGAGGCGTGAGATTCAAGGGTTTGCCACAAATCGCATACAATATGCCATACTGAACGAGGTCTGGCGTCTAGTCTCAACGGGCATCATCAGCGTGGCAGATGTGGATCGCGTGCTCAGCGATGGATTGGGCATGCGGTATGCGCTGATGGGCTCTCTAGAGACAGCGCATCTGAACGCTCCCGGCGGCGTCGCTGACTATTTCCAGCGCTTTGGTGGCGAAATAGCCGCTGTGAGCGCCACCTATGGACCAACGCCCGACATGGGCGCCGAGGCTGAAGCGCTGGCAGAGATAGCTCGACAGTGCGAGGAGCTGGTCCCGCTCGAGGCACTGCAGGCGAGGCGGGTGACACGGGATGAGTTTCTAACACGCCTAGCCGAGCTCAAGCGGCAGTTCCCATCAAATTGATTGCAATGCTCTGTATTTCCATTTATGCTGATTAAACGGGAGTTGAAACCACCTCTCATGACCCGATTGCCGAACTCGCATTCAATTCATTTGCAGGTAGCCGTGTGCATTAATGAAATTAATTTTATTTTTTTGTTAAATTTTTTTGTTTTTTACTTCCTTTTTTTTTTTGGCAGCCATTGCCAAGAACAACGTGTCACATTTCCGTTCTGGCTTTAGACAGCTCCATTTCAATTCCGTCTTCGACACTTGACCTGCTTCAATGCAATCAGCCTTAATTCACTTTTCACTTGACACGCGACAGGTTCCAGCTGTGGACCAAAAGTCAATAAAAACAATGAAGGATTCCGAATCGGTCATAGCTGACTTTTAATTAAAAGTTCTGCGAATTAAGCAGAAAAATAATACGTACACATATGTAATAAAAGAGCTTTAGCCTTAGCTTTAAATGAACAAAGCCTTAACGAATGTTGTTATATATGTCGTATCGGTTAGATATAATGACGTCATGTTAGTTATTATGTAGTGATTGACAGTTGCAGTAGTATCAAAGATAAACTAACAACTAGCGCTAATCGAATAAGTTAGCATTTTAGTGGCAATTAAAGAATGTATTGTTATTAGGGGAGAGATAACTTTAGCTTTTGCTGAACGTGGTCTCGGATGTCGCTGAGTGAGAGCGAGAGGGCTACTTATGTCCTTCGCATAGAGACGGTTGGTGGTAGAAGTCGGCGACTCCGATAACTCGTTATTACGCAAACCTATAATGGAAGCCGGGAATAATAATTTTAACGCTTCGACATGTATGTATATTTCCAAGCAAAACAACGTAAGCTAATAACTTGTTTTGCCTATTGAAATTTTGTAATCACATTTCTTTCTGTATACTCAACAAAAATTGGTGTATTATACTCGTTAAGTATATTATGAGACCGAAAAGAGAAAGGAATTTGTTAATGCGTCTTAACACTTTGCAGTTTAAGTAGACATGTAAGAATGTGTGTGTCTGTGTATGTGTGTGGGTGTGTGTGTGTGTGCTTGTGTTTGTGCTTTTATTAAATTCATAAATCTGCATTAAGTGCGCTTGTCTGTAGTTACATGTATGTATGCATGTGTAAGCTTATTTCTCTGACAGTGTATGTGAGTGTGCGTGTGTACATGTGTGTGTGTGTGTGTGTGTGTGAGGCATAGCCTAACAAACCGCTTTACATTTAACTCGCTGTTCGTTGCTCGTTGCTGGAAAAAGCATTTTTCATTTTTAGACGCAATTTTTTGTGTGTGCGCGCGTTTCTTTTTAATAAACTCTCAGCCTTCTCTAAGCACATGCTCGTACATCCCATTTACCATGTATATCACACACACACACACAGAGAGAGATAAAGAATCTCTCACACACACACACTACATGCTAGCTGGCTCTATTCATGGCGCACTGTAATTTATTTCGCTTTCGCCGCAAAAAAAAAAAAAAAGACAAATGAAATAAAAATTGATTAAAAACCACTTTAATACAGCTCATTGTCACATTTGCCTGCCTCCCTGCATGGCGAAGCCTTATAAATGAGCTCTTAAGCTCCACGGTCTGACAGCTCTACAATATAAAGCTGTGCGATTTTATTAATCAAGCAGCTGTTGTAATTGAAACAGGGAATTATTTTTAAAGCGTTTAGTTAACATTGCCAACAAACTAGATTTATTGTAAATTCAATTCAATTCAGCTCAATTAAATTAAAAAACATTTAAAACTTGTTCTGCATTATGTACATCTTAAACTATAGTTATAATTATAAATTGATTTAAATGTGAACTAACTTGTCATCAATCTGTCTCACTCACTTTAGCTTTAATAAATAATCTCTGGGGTTGTCTGGCAGAGATTAGCTAGTGGGTAATCTACATGAAGGGATTCACAGCAGATTATGACTCTGATGATGTTTCTCGACCTTAAATTCAACCTGACAACATTCGTGTTGATCTCTCTATTCTTCTGCTGCCCAAACCTGAAAAACAGTTTAAGCCATTTAATTATCAGCCACCACAATACATATAATGCGCATCAGTATTAAGAGTTCGAGAATCAACAAAAATAATCTACGACTAAGGTTTCTCACCAGCGATAAGCTAGCGGGTAAAATACATTGTGGGATTCCCTCTTGGCTCACAGTGTAGTATAAAAGCCAAACTCAGCTGTATGGCTCGTCAGTTTGCAGTTTAGCTCAAGATGCACAACATATATATTGTTTTACTTTTCGCAGTCATCGCCTGCTGCCTTGATCTGGGTCAAACAAATTTACATCGACATCCTATGCCGCCGCCTCCACCTGGAAATCAATGGAATCCGTTCGATTTTCGACCATCGCCTTTCAATCCAGGACAACCAAGATTTTGAAACGCATAAGCTTTAGTTACTATTTAATTATTGACCATTTATGTTATTTGGAATACAAAATAAATAAATGAAATAAGAGAAATTTGATTGTTTTACTACGAAATGGAACTTGGCAATGTCAGAACGAATTGATATGCTTGTGCTTGATATTGTTGTGGCAGTTGCTTGTGATTCACAGTGAAAAGTTCAAATTACTGCGCATCGCTGCGGCCAATTGTTAGTGTAAAATACCCCAAACAATTAGAAGCCACAATTGCTGCACCGGCAACGTGCAACTTTTCATTTTTAGTTGCGGCAGTTGGGCTGACAGACGAGGCAGCCGTTCGCTGCAGTTGCCATTGGCCCTTCGCCCACACAGCACCAGCAGCAGCAGGAGCAGCAGCAGGAGCAGCAGCAGCAGGAAACTACAAATGCATTTTAAGGTTAATGCCCCAAGCCAAAGCGTAGAGCTGGCAACTCTAAGCAGCCACCCGGACAGGCCCGCAATGGGGTGCCCGGGATTGCAGGTTTTGCAAACTTGCTCAACATTCTGGCTGTCAGTATATTTGGTAAAATGCTTCTGCTCTTTTTCGTTTTTCAATTTTTTATTATTTTTTCGTTCGCTGTTTTTTCCATTTTTGTACAGCTTTCAAGTTTTCCCTCTGGCTACAAATTTTGCATTGCCCCCATTGTCAAGTGAGGCGCACATAATGCGATTTTAATACTGATTTCCAGGGGGCAACTCTGGCCAAGTTCGGCTTCATCATGTTGTGCTATACTTATGTGTAATTCATAAGCCTTTAACTGTTTATTTGCTGCAACACACAGCAGCATCAGACGACTGAGTTCTGTGCCAGAGTAATAACTATTTAAGAGCTAACAACTAGTATACACTCTCCTCTCTCTCTCTCTAGCTATCTCACTCCGTCTATCTCATCCTCTTGCTGTCAGAATCTCTATCTATATCTAGTTGATACCAAGTAGATACCTTGTGAGCTATTTGTACCGAAGCATAAGCGCTTAAGCCGCTTAACTCTTGGACCAATTGCAATTTTGTATTTGTAGCAAACATTCGTCATTTTTTTCATAATTGCCAATTATTATTAAATTATTGTAAAAGACAATATCATCGAAAAAATATTATATTAATATTTATACAATTTTTTAAAAGTGCAATGAGAAGGAGAATTCAAAGAAGTTAAATGTGTCGCTCGAAATATATATATTAGTGCTGGATTACTTTATGCAAACAAACGACCGTTGCACATTATCACAAATTGACTATCGCACTACCTTAATGTCATTTATATAAAGTAAAGTGAAATTTGCTCAATTTATTTCTCGTAATAGTAAGATGTGCTCTACTTCAACAATTCATATTTCGCCGGTAGGTGGCGCTCTATGTCAAAACGTCATGCTGATAAGCATGAGAGCCGTAGAAGCTGTTGCAAGTTTTGTTGGTTAAAAGTCGCGTTTAAAGATCGCAGCACAAACACACCCCAACAATGGGGCAGTGAGTGTATGTGTGCGTGCGCGTGCATGTCTGTGTCTGTGTCTGAGAGGGCTTTCGCAATCCTATTAAAGTATCAGACAATCTAATCACCGGCAGCTCAAAAACCGCGCAGCTCGCACACGCGCTAAACGTTGCCAGAGGACCACAAAGACAGCAATGGCAGGAGTTGAAGCAGCGGCTGGAGATAGAATAGAAACGGGTGTTTGTTGCGTTGACAGCGCACCATTTACAGAATACAGATACACAATCAGATAATTACAGCAACAACAACAACGCATTACGAACGAAATGTCCACTAAAACGACTGCCACTTGAACAAAACCAAAGCCGAAGGCCGACGCAGCAGCTGGAGGAGTCACTGCTTGAAGCCAAGGCAAGAGCAGGAGCAAAAGTAGAAGTAGAAGCCGCAACTGGAGCTGGAGCTAAAGCTGAACCATTGGAAGCAGCAAAGCTACAGCCGTTGCGCCAGCCATGCCTTTCCTTTCGATGGCCAACTAGGAGAATGCTTTGCTGGCTCAGCCATTGTCTCCATCTCAATTCTGATGCCATGGACTGGTTCTGTGTGTGTGTGTGTGGCTGGCTGTGTGTTGTCTGACTGCTGCCTGATTGTTGTGGGTCCTGCGTCAGTTTAATTTGAATACACTTAAGTGTACTGCGGTCTGCCTGGGCCGTCACAAGAATTTCCAATTGAAAATCACTTCAAGTTTAATTTGATTGCTGCTGTACGAACCGAAGTGCTAGCCGAGAGTGAGCCGTAAGCAACTCGCCAACCTGAATTCCTAGCTCAACTTTAATCACATTTGTCTCTGTCATTAATATTGATGAAAGCTCGTTAGCTTTGCATAAATCCAAATTATATCCAAGTTGAAACGGAATCAGTAAAGAGTTCAAAATGTATTACAATTTCCGATGTTTTCTATATAACCAAAGACAGGGGGATTTCCAGCAGCTCATCAAATTAAATTCATAAGGGATGCTAGATTCCGCTAAAGGTAGTAATTGCGCACCCTGCCTTTAAGTTACAGAACTGAAATATGAAATGTGCATTAAAATTCTTGCATGCCAGCATAATAACCTGATCTCTCTCCCTAAGAGCAGGCTACATTTTTCGCTGAATACCAGATTTGTTTTTTTTTTTTTTTTTTCAATTGAGCAATCTCTTTATTGGGTGGAATTGAATTAATTGAATAATATATGTAGGACTAGAAAAACCGAACATAGACTTTTCAAATAAAATGTAAGGAAATAGTTCATATATTTTATGTCAAATCTTGATGCAGTAACTCTTGAGGGTGATGTATCTCTTGATGTAGTGATGTATGTAGCTGTAGTACCTAGAGGCCAAACGAGTCTAGAGTTTCTAGTTTCTAGAGGATTCAAATTTTAATTTTAAATAATAACCATAAAAAAGAAACTGTGAAATGAAATCAGAGAGATTCATCAGATACGGCTTCATTGTGCAATTCTTTTCTATTTTGTATACAAGTATGGAGGAAAAATGGAAAACCGCAAAGAAAGTGGCCTCAGAAGAAAAACTGAATGGTATACAGCATGCAAATGGAAATGAAAATGAAACTAACAAACTAACTTAGTATACTGAAATTAGAATACCCTTCAATTGAAGAGCATATGACGAAAGAAACTAAACTTGATTAGAAGAAAAGTACGTAGCATAGGGTTTGGTGCCATAAGTAAATCAGAACCATTCAACACTGTTAACTAGTTGAGAATCATAAATAAAAGTGACTTGGAAATAGGTTTTCACTGTAAGCCAAATGTATGGCATCTGTAATGTTCTATGCTTTCCATTAAGAATTTGTGCTCTGTTATCTGGCTGCGCTTATGAAGCAAACGAAAAAGTGAATGGAGCAACTAGATGAATAGTGTATGCGGCAGCAAGAGCGGCAACAAATTGGATTTACATTATTTACAGCATATTACACACTGGCGCAGCAGACGATTTATATTGCGCATCGATAGAGGTAGAATATATGTGCGGATAAATATATGTTGGCGGGGCTGGAGCCCAAATTGGCTCGGTTGCAACGCGACGTATACGCAACACAACAAACGAAGCATGCGATTCATGCGAGGCGCAGGATTCGACAAGAGGTAAGCAAACGGATCGGACCCTTGGGGGCAGGGAAATTAATTAAATTAAGTCAACGAAAAGTGAAACGGCATAAGCGAAAACGCAGTACGAGACACACACACACTAGAACACACCCAGGGTGGCATGCGGTATGCGGCAGGCAGACAGCGACCCGTTTCGTAGCCTGGCTAGGACAGCCAGGAAGTTTGCCCGCAGGCCTGATGTCAGGACGCGAAGTCTTTGACATTCGTCGTTTGCTGTCTCCCTCATCACTTTGATGCCACATAGCAGACGGGCCCCGCTTTAGCCCCTTTAGCCCCTTTAGCCCGTTTAGCCCCTTCACCCCCTTTGCCCCTTCTGTTCTGCTGTTTCATTTTGAGAGTGTGTAGCAATAAGCTCGCTTCGTTATAATCCTAATTAAATATTTAGGTTTACTCTATGGCTGTATTTACTTTTTGCTTCGTTCCTCTTCCTTGCTATCTATATGTGTATTTTTTCTTCTCTTCCTTTTCGCCAACATACTTTCCTTTCCTTTGCAGCTGATACTGTTGCTGTTGCTGTTGCTGTTGCTGATGGTGCTGCTGATGCCGGGTTCCAGATAAGCGCTAGGGTCACTTGGCAAGGGTTAATTGCATTAAAGTTATGACAATTGCCAACAAATTTGATGCTCGTGATTCCTGGCTCAAAAAGAAGCAGGCAAAATCAAGCCAAGCCAACCCAGAGTATATTGTGTACTAGCGAAACTAATTAACTAAAGTTGAGCGCTTTATTCATTTCATATTGTAGATGTGAGAAGCGTGAAGCTTGAAAAAAAACTCCTAAGCAAATTAATGCATTTGTATTCCCTAAACCTTTTAAAGATTAAATTTCAGGCTATATTGACTTTGTGAGCGTGTATGTAACAGACAGAAAGAGGCGTGACTGAAATAATTAAAATAAGTATTTCTGAAGTCAACTCAATTTTCGAGTGATTTGTGCAATAGTTGGAACGACTTGTAGTCAAAATTCATGGTTGGATTAATATTATTTGGAGAAATGCTTTAGATAATTTCGATTCAAGCAAGAGTTTGCCGATTAGAATCACCTCAGTCAGACTTGTTGTCTCAAATAAAACCAATTTAATCCTGACACCCAGACCAAACGTCTAGGAATCTCAGGCCAGGCTGGCTTGGCTGCGAGCTGTGTGGCGTGTGCTCTGCCGTCGTTGCACCACCAACTGGTCTGAGCCACTATCTGGGCAGCTTTGCTTTGTTGGACGTTTGCCGCTCTTGAAGCAGCGCGCAATTTGTTTTAATCAACAAAGTCAAAAAGGGGCACGTAGTGGAGCGCAGTGTACAAAAATTAAATAAACTTTGTGTTGGGCCAACAATTTACCCAGCTAGGAGCAGCAGCACCACCGCAGCCACCGCTTCAAATGTCTGCGGCTACATTTTAGGAGGGAGATCAGACAAAACGCTGACAGGCAGCTGGCAGGCAGAGTCTGAGAATGGGAGCTGCCAGTACGCAGGACGCAGGACGCAGGATGCAGGACGTGACTGGCCGTGGGCAGCAGCAACTTCCAGTTGGAAATGCAATGACTTCCCCCAGCAACCAGTGCCACATTGCCTGTCTGATATCCTTTAACTGTTTAATATTGCAGCGAAATGAGAAAAATGATGCTTGAGTCCTTTGCAGAGCAATGCAAACAAATTAAGCCAAATTGCACGAGTTGGCAAACAATTAGCGTGTGTCCACACTGAAGCTCATTATCCGAATAACACTATTCGCACATACCTTTATAACAACTAAATATATATGTGGATACTACGTCTATATAGTAGCCAGGCCAATAAATGAAAAAATTCCTCAAATGTCCATAAATTTTCTCAGTCACTCTGTTATATGGCTCTGGCTGCAATCCGATAGAGGAAACAAGAATCTCTGTTGCTTTTTTCTAGATATCTAAACAATTTCAGCACATTTTTATACACTGCTGAAAAATACGGTATATTCGACGCAACAAGTCTTTTGACATTTAATATTACAAAATAATGAATAGAATAGAAATACGTTTAGAATTTATTCTGATTGAATGATGATTGATGACAATATTTCTTGAAATATGGACTGACTGATCAATCAATCAGTCCATAGACTTTGATATGTTTCACTGATTTACTCACTGAATAACTAACTGATCTGATTCGATCGATCTATGATTGAATGAATGATTGACCTTATAGCTTCAAAAGTCTGACTCCTATTGGAGTGTTTTGCTGATTAACTTACTGAATACCTCAATGATTGATCTATTAACTGATTGAATGATTGATTTTTTGACCGCTTTGCTGGTAAACTAACTAACCTTAATAACTCATTGACCGATTCACTTATTAAATGAATGCTTGCCGGAGCCTTTGATAGATTATCTTAACAATTACCTAACTGATTGATCAATAGCATGATTCAAATATTGCGCATTTGACTGGTTGACCAATTGAATAATTGGCTAGAGATGATGATTGACAGACTGATGCTTGATTAAATTTTATATTGAAATATGGGTACTAATTGCTTGAATGACCGATGAGTCAAATAATTGATTGACAGAATTTTTTTTATTGGCAGATTGAATGAATACTTATAGGGTTTCTAATACTGTTGGTAGAGTATCAACTCGTTGTTATGTTCTTCATTACAGAAAATTTGTTTTTATTACACTTTTGTATTGCCTTTCATTGTGTGTTATCAATAAAGCAAATTGAATTTGTACAAAAAGTGTCACTCAGGTCGATCAAGATAAATGCCAACTTGATATCATGAATTCCAGAGTAGGAGTTAGTACGAGCGAACGAGGAGACGAGGTGAAACGGAGCGACCATTGTCCATTGTCTGTTGTTTGATGATGCTGTAGAGTGATGTCGGACACTTGAAATTGGCAAATAAAATTAATGTATGGAATTGTCTGTTTGCTAAATGCATTGATAAATGAAAAGGTTAAGTCACAGGTCAAACAAACAGTGTCCCCTGACCGTGGTTAATTTGTTTTGTTTTCTGCTTTCTGCTTTCTGCTTTCTGTTTGCCTTTTTTTCTTTTTTGATTGGCAGATAAGCCCCTGACTGTTCTATTGAACATAACAAATGTATTTTTTTTTTTTTTGTAAAATGAAAGTTTATTTAACGCGGCCCTCTCTCCCTTCCTCTCTATACCTCGCCATTTCATTTAATTTATTGCTGCGACTAGGAAAAACTAAGAAACATAAGATATATTATATATATTATAATTTAAAAAATTAATTTTGTTTAAGTTTATTCATTTTTAATTAACATTTACCATAACATGCTCTTAAAATTTTACACTATTATTGATAAATCCATAATCCTACATATGGTATTTCATTACTAACTGTAAGTTTTTTCGATATAATAATAAATATTAAAATCTTCTCTATTTATATGTAAATAAATTTTATATTATATCAATTTCATGAATCATAGACTCCAATAATGTTTACCAATCAAACAGAATATCTTAGAGCACTTCCGTACAGGGTATATCAAAGTGTGGCCCTCTGAGCAACAGCTCAGCTCACTTTGCTAAACAGCCACTAAATGTAGACATCCGACAGCCATCTGTGATTGTTGCTGTCAGCTTTTGTTGCTTATTATTTATCATCCGTTTTAACTCCTAGTTCCCATGCCTCCTGCCCCTGCCCCTGTCCCTGCTGCTCGTTGCAATGAATCAAAGTAGCTGCTGCTGCGCGTGTGTGTTGTCTGCCTACAATAGGTACAGCATGATTTATTATATGCCTGTTACTATTGGTGGGCGTGGCAGCGCCCACAGGCAAGAGCAGACTAATGGCCACAAAAAACACGCAATCGATTGTTAACAACTCATAAAACAAATCAGTGAAAAATGTGTGTTGCCCCCAATAAATGCGAGGCTCGCTACAAATATCGTACATACAAGTGGATTTACAAGTTAATTGGAAAATATTTGAAAAGCCAACATTGGAAAGTCCTCAGTGGTGTCGACATACAGCAGACAGCAGCACTAAAATGCTAAATTTAATTTAATGATAAGCTTAAATAATATTGCATTACGATTTTTGTAAATATTTTCAGTTCGTCAAAATAAAATTATTTAAGTATTATTCATAGAGTTTTCTAACGTAAGAATTCAAAAGGAACCGTAACAAGTCTCACTTGATATTTATTATATGCAAAAATCTCTATATTCTTACAGTGATATCTACTTCTTAAATACATAATTTGGATGCGCTCAGGGTTTAATAATAATATCATTTTAAATTTAATAATATATGATTAAATTGTTTCCACATATATTTACATATATATAGCATATAGATATCTTTAAAATGCCATTAAATTCTGTAGCCTCACCACATAAAAAATGCTGCAGCAGCAGTTCTGAGCATTTAACGATTTGCGACCAATTAAAGCCGCATAATTTCTGGCCGCCTTTGCGCCTGGTTGGGCCGTAGACGTGTCTGCATTTTTTGTGTCCACCAGCCACCCAGCCCAACCGCTAGCCACTCAGCCGCCCCCGCGGCACTGGCTGTCCCCAACATTGTTGGTGTTGGCTAAAAATTGCAATGTCATTGTTGCGAGTCAGCGGGCGACGGGAGCGCACAAAAACCATGTGGCTAGTAATTCATTACCCCGACCGCGAGACACACAGACACAGGCACACATACATGTACGACAATTCACATGGCCTCCGACGCCATTTAATGTGCAAACAAAAGGCGTTGGCACCACAAAATACTACAAAAAAGAATAAAAGAGGAAATAAAACAGAAAGAAATAAAAGCCAAAAACAGAGAGAAGAGCTTGTCAAATGTTATGAAGTATTTGTAAAGTGCAGACAATGGCAAAAAATGCAAGAAGAGAGGGAGAGAGGGAGGGAGTAGAAGAGAAGAGAAAAGAAAATGCCGCGCTCTGCGCTATGCTAAAAGTTAAAATAACGAGCGATAATTAATGGAATGACAACATAAAGCAGGCAACAATTTCAACAGTTTCCAATGCTGAGGCGTTAGGAACTCCAGCCGAGCCAACCTACTCCTACTCCCCCTCTCACTCCCTCTTCCACTCACACGCCTTCCCTCTGCTCGTTCTATGGCAGCTGTGAATCGTTATCGAGGCGGGCGCGCGAAATAAAAATTGAAGCGGAAACAGCGCCAATGCCATGTGAACGGAAGGCATGTGAATGTGAATGTGAATGTGAATGCGAATACGATTGTGAATGGGAAGAGAGCAAGCGAGTGAATGAGGCATGTGGATGGTGCTTCGAGCAACCGGAAATGCATTGTTTCACGCGCAATTTCATTCTAGTATTTATTATGAGCAGAAGTGTCCACAGAGCCCCTTCTCGCATACGATTCGATGGCATGGCCGGACAGCAAGGCATTTAATTAATGCAAAAGTAATCCAAAATAATTAATTAGAAATACACCAACAACTTTACAAGTTTCTGCGTTTTATGTGAACAACGTAATCAACAGATAACTCAAAAGCAGAAAAATTAATTTTTTCTTGTAGACACAGCCAACATTGGCCAACACTATTTATGGTGATTCTAATATTTTAACTGTGAATTACAAACTCTTTTGAAATTTTGTATTTTAAGATCGAATATCAATGTGGATTTCAAAAGTGATAAAAGCCTTTACTCTCTGCTCTCGAGATCAACCAAATAGATCGTACTCCCTCGCTCTTGCTTTAAATATGAGCTTACGGCTCTTTTGAATATGGGTTTCAATTGAGAACTTTGGGTATTGTAAACGGATCGGGGAATACCAAAAAAAAAGGGGAAAAAAGTATGAAAGCTCTAGTCGAGACTGTAGTATTGTATCTCCAAAGGTGACCGATATACAATTTTACAAAATATGTTTTATCGATAACCTTTAAACAATCGAAGTTATCGATTTTCTGAAACAAACTCGTACTGTGCATGCAATATACGAACCTAACACAAAAGTAATAAAGTCTCTTTATATATATCTTCTGATATCGGCGTGTTCAAACATTCGGACAAACGAGCAGACGGACATGGCTATATCGACTCAGTTCGTCATCCTGATCAAGAATGTGTATACTTAATGGATCAACCTATAGCATATGGAGCTAATGGGTCCGCATAATCGACCGATGTTAACGTTCTCAAATCGATTAATTACAGCCCTTCAATCGAAAGATAGACCTACAACAAAAATCTCGGTAGGTGACTTATTAATTACTATATAAAACATAGTTTATCATTCACTTTTAACAAATCTATAGATTTTAACAATATTTTCATTTACAGCATTGCAGAATTCGCAGGCTGCCAATCTGCTAATCTCTTTAGCAGCTTGTCAAGGATGAGACTCCTGAGGCAAACAGAGGAAAAATATCAATTTAGTAAATTATATTCCCTAATTCAAAGTGCAAAATCATCAAGGCTATTTCTTGGCAATTCTTGGATTTATAGCTAACATTTATATATCAAGCTTGTATGTTGAAACATTATTGACAATCAAATTAAATTACATATTCGTGGTGGGTGGGTAAGTATCTTAAAGTTTGGAAACAATATTAATAAGTATTAAAAGAATTTCGATATGCACAACAGCTTCAACTATTCTCCAGTTACAATTCTTGACTGCCATAATTATGCAAATATGTAAACCGATTTTAGCCGGCTTGTGTTACCTGAGCCGCATAGCTGCCATTGCATTTATTAGCTGAGCATCATTAGGCCAAAACAGCAACAGCAACAGCAACAGCAAGAGCAAGTGCAGTAGCAGTAGCAACTGCAACAGCAACACCTACAACAACAAGCATCAGCAACAACAACAATCTCGCTTGCGCAACTTTGCAGACATCTTTTCCTTGGCCGCACAACATTTTCAATTTGCCAACAAGCAGGATGAGTAGAGCGAGGAGGGACGGAGCGGGGCATGATGCGGGCGAGTCAGGTGGTTTGGCACCAGGTGGTTACGGTCACAGCAGCTTCATGTACGTGCAGTGCGCTGCAGGCACAGCAACTAGCTGGTGCACTGTTGGGTGTGGTGCGGTGGTGGGGTGGTTGGGTGGTTGGGTGGTTGGATGGTAGGGTGATAGGGTAGCGCACAAGCAACGCCGCGAGCATTGAAACCAAAACAGGCTACGAACTGACGATGCTGACGATGTTGACGATGTTGACGATGTGGTTGCACTTATTCCCCATGTTTCGCCCAACATGTTGTTGTTGTTGTTGTTGTTGTTATTGCTGTTGCCGCTATGAGGAAATTGTTTTGAAAATTACAAAAAGCTGTAGAACAACCAGTTTCAGCCAGCATACATACAAAGTGCCAATATATATGCTTATATATGTATGTATATATTTATCGTGACAAAGTTACCCAAAAGTGCCAAACGTTATGTAGAATATTTTAGCAGTTCGCTCTACCATGTGTCCATAAATATTTTATATTTCTAAATTTTCCTGATGCAAAATATCTTAATAGAGGTCCAAATTATGTACCTCGTTTCGAAATAATTCACATTTCGATTGCGTATATTTAATCGAATTCTAGCCTTATAAAGACACCTGGGCTAAAGGACAATTCGGACGCTATCGACTGCATACTTTTAGCACCAAAACATTGTACGGGCAGTAAGTAACTGTATAATTTTGGGCCTCAAGCTCTAAAACTATGAACTTACTTTACGTTCCTTTCACCACACAACAATGAACAAGACTTTTTCAATAATTCGCAATATGGCATTTATCTTGAATAAAAAGCAGTTATTGGCATCAAGTATATATCGATAAAAAAAAAAATCCAACATTATAAAAATCCTCATGGCTTTAAGCTAATCTTACAAATTGAGAGAATCGATTCTGATGAAAGAGGAATTATTTCTTAGCTCATTTTGATGTTGACTGAGTTTTGGTCAACTTTCAGTGCCTTCCAGCTATATATGCCGTTTTTTTGAATATCACGCAAATATTCCAAGAAATCGTCGTATGTAAAGTGCTTATCGGGAGCGTCGGGCGTAGCCTTGTGATAGCTGCAGAGACTATCGCAGATGAACGGCCGTGCCATGGGTACCCCGATTTTACAGACGTCGCGAAGCTGCTGCATGACCTTGGTTCCATCGTTGAAAAGCACTAAGAGGTGCGCTGCACTGTTGGATAAGCAGAAATTACTAAGTGCTGAAGACAGTCAATGCCAAAGACGCCCACTTACTAGCACTGAAAGGAGAGCTCTTTAAACTCGCTCAGCTCGAAGATGCAGCCTAACTGTGCCTCCACTTCACCCTTCTGCATTTTCATTAGGTAATCGCCTGGCAGCAGCAGCAGCTGGAGCAGCTTTAAGAGAGTCATCGCATGCTCGGCACGAGCTTTCCAGTCGTGAATGAGCCAGCGGACGGTGGCATAGAACATCTCCTTCTCGCTGTTGACGGCCACATGCTCGGAGCAAATCAGGAAGCGTATGTGGTGCAACGGCAGCTCAACAAACTCCACGCTGGCGACCAGGGTGAGAAAGAAGCGTTGAATGCGACGCAGCATGATCATGTCTAGGCCCAGTGTGGGCAGCAGATGGCGCAGCCGCAAAGCCTCGTGGGCCACGGCAAAGGCTTGCTCCTCGCAAAACTCTTCGACCAAATCCAGACTCAGCCATACCTGCTGGATCAGTGGGCTCACCTCCAAGAACAAGGCCGTCACCAGCACTTGTATAATGAAGCCGCGCTCCAGCTTTGCAACTGGTTGGTTCACCCAGCGACAAGTGCACACCAGGCCCTCCTTCGGTACCCGATCTTCGGGCAACTCCAATTCGCGCTGACCTCCCTTCACATTTTCCATGGCGAACTTCGAATAGCACATGAATCGCAGCCGATTGACAGCGATCTCCATGGTGCCGAGCTTCAACACGAGATCTTTAGGTTCGTTTACTGCCCAGTTCTTTAGCACCATCGGCAGCAACGAGTAATTTTTCTCCAAGTGAAAGTTCTTCTCGGCTATGTCCCAGATGGGCAGCTGATTGCCGCCACGGAAATCATTCAGAGACAATCTCGGCAGGACCGGCTCCATGGGCAGCTTTTCCACACTTTTCAGCAGCTCAGACATTTCGCTTGGCAACTACAAATTTTGAGAAATAAATATTTCGTTGAGGCAAGCTACTAAGAATGTGTGAGAATGATTAAAAATGTGATTCACATTATTCAAGCGCCAGGTAAAACTGTATAGGTGAAAAAGTAAGTTTAAAAAATTGTACAAAGCATGCTAATGCTACTAAATATTCGAGTCGATAAGATCAGTCGCAGATCGCAGCTTTAATATATTATAATGCTAGTCTACAAATTCGATAATTATCGATTTTGTAACAGTTGTGTATGAAAGAGAGCAAATTCGAAGAATAAATAGTTTTAATGGAGGAAATGTATGCTTTATAAGTATACCTCTCTTTCAAGAATAGATGCTCATCGATTTGAGGTATCATATCGTATTGAATCATTCCCTTGGGCCCAACCCAGTTAAATAAGGAGCTTATGTGTAGCTCCCTGGGGATGCAGGCCGTGAACAATGCGCTAAAGCCCATCACACCAAAATCAATACCCAAAGTCTAGACTTGTTCATAAGTGGGATACGTATATAGCATAAATAATTGGTGTGACTATATGTCAACATTTCAAGGAGCTCTCGAGCTCCTTGTTGGTCTCCAGCATTTTGGCCAATTAGACGCACAATGGGCCTCAAATTATGCAACATGGCGCGACAAATTCAATTTGCTATGCCCCAAACACGTACCAACAACAACAACAGACACAAGTCTGATACACCTACACACACATATACATATATATACACCCGCACACAGACAAGCGCGGCAGTCGAGCGACACGTCGAAAGTTGTTTCAAAAATCCCTGGAGAAATTAGTTTGATTTATGTTGAGTTTCCGGTGCAAATAAATTGCCAAGTTTACAGGAGACGGGACTCGGACACGGAACGCAGTGCAAACGCATAATTGATAATGCGAGCGGCGTAGCAAGCGGGTTTCTGTGGCATGAGGAGGTCAACAAAGGCAGGGCCAAACAGACGAGGCAGGTGTGTGGACAGACTCTGCATTCAATTGCCACCTTTTGTCGCTAATCCACTCCAAATGGCTGTCAGAGCAACATTGAATCTGAAAATGGGCATTCTAAAAGCTTATCGAAAGTGTTCATGTTTTCATATATATGAAAAAAAAATATATAATAAAAGCTTATAAACAAAATGATCAACTTTTTGTGATATTACAGGACCTCGTGCAGAAATGAAAAATAAAACATTTGCCTTAACCACGTCAAAAGACTCACAATTCTAATTTTTTCCACTTAATGTCTAAAGATTATGTGATACCTTTACCTCTAACTCTAGCTATTGCTGATCTATCTCTACCTCTACCTCTACCTCTACCTCTACCTCTACCTCTACCTCTACTCTACTTCTACCTCTACCTCTACCTCTACCTCTACCGCTACCTCTACCTCTACCTCTAACTCTAACTCTAGCTATCTCTACCTCTACCTCTATCACTTTATTTTGTTCAACTACTTTGAACTGCTTTAGGACTATTTAAAAAAGCAATACACATTTAAGCCCTGACACAATCTGTTTCTGTCAAATGCGGTTAACTGTCGGCTAAAAATCAAAATCGCTTGGCACACAGCAAATGGAAAACCTCAAAGTCAATTAATTTTATTGGTTGGCCCTTTTTACTTTTATTTTTTATTTATCTCATGTTTTGCTTTTTTCCGAAATGTCGTCGTGGTGGAAAACTATTCCGACCATGGCATGTGTGCCACACACTCTAAGAGCAGCTGCCTAACAAATTCTTATTCAGTTTGCAACGTAAATCATTATTGAGTGACTTTTTATGGGAAAGTGACATAAAGCAGCCTGTAAATCAATTTAAAACAAGATAATTAAGTAAGGCAAAAACGATATGAATAAAAAATTTATTTACTTAAATATTAAATATTACGTATATAATCAAATAAGTATTTTGTATATAATTATTATTATTTTTTTTTTTTTTTTTGAATTTTTAGCAAAAAGTATTTTCCAAAAGAAAAAACAAGTTTTGTTTATAAATTCATTGAAATATAAGTAAAAAAAAAAAAAAAAAAAAAAGAATTTTATTTCATAGTATAATTAATTATAAATATATATAGAAAAATATGTTATATCCTGAATTTCAAAAATATTTAATCTAATTTATTTTTCAATATAAATATGTTTATTTATAAATCAAAATGCTTATTTATTTTGACTATTAAACAGATTGTGCAGGAAAATTCCTGTTTATTTTTTGTAAATCGAATCGAACGAGAAACCCCAGATGGGAATAAAATCTGCCCAAAACCCATCTATCCTCTAGCCCAACAATTAACAATTTCCTGTGTGTAAGGGCATATAAACATTGACTTCCTTTCGATGGAATCTTTCGTGTTGCTTTGGGGTCCCATCAGCATGTTTTTTTGTGTTTGTCATTGGCCAGCCGCCCGGCTTGACATTGACAAAAGTGCAAAGGATTAAAAGTTCTGCAGCGACAGGCAGAGGCCAGCCGAAAAAACACAACACACTAACACACCTACCTTCACACACACACGCACACACACACACATAGACATATTTTTGTGGACAGTCAAGGACAGGCAGGAGCTGCGGCTAAGTGAGAAATTGAAGTCACGTAGCTGTGTGCAAATTTTTTGTACGTTTGACACTAACGATTTTTTTCTTTATTGGATTTGACTTTATTTTTTTTTCTTGTGGATTTTTGTTAGCTTTTTTTGTGTGCTTATTTGGTTATATTGTTAAATTTAATTTTTGCTTAGCAACCAGCCGCAGACGCACTCTGATGCCAGGCTGATTAAATTTGCCAGCATTTACGTGATTTCAATACGTAATTTATGCCAGGTTTCCGGGTACAGCAACGAATGTTGAGAGAGCCCATCGCCATATGGCTAATCCCGAACCCAACACTGAGGGAAAAAAAACCCAAAAAGTTTTAATTAGTTTAGTGCTGCGACTTCTGTAGGCGTTGGTACCATTGCCGTTGCCATTGCCGTTGCCGTTGACAACCAAATGCCATGGAATATGAACTGTAGTTTATCTTTTATCGAGTCTATTTTAATCATGCTCATATTCATAGAGACACGCATTGTATACAGAGAGCGGTAATTCGATTTAAGCTGACAATTGAGGTTATGTCAAAGTGAGGTTAGGTTGACAAAGATTGTTTCGAAAATACTCTGCGCATAGTCAACGGTTGATGGATCATTTAAGTATGGATAATCCTGTAACTAGGTAGACTTAATTTATTATTTATTGAGTAAACTAACAAATAATCAATATCTTAAATATATTATAAATGTTGCGGTTTCATACTAAATAGAAATATAGTGATAATAATAGCGCTCACAATAACTAAATCAATATTGGTTTCAGCTCTAAATAGTTAGAAATCTTTAATTTGATAAATATTTTCTATATCTTTTATTTACATATAATGTATCCGGATGGTTCGCTTGGAGATCTTACCTCTTACTGTGGCAGTGCCTTAGCCAAACTCTCGCCATTTCCTATCCAATTAAGCAGATGTCGTCGAAGCCTGTCAACGGCGTGCAAAGGTGAAAAGTTGCACTTGATATCAAATGTGCCAAACCATGGCGAAATCGCGTGACTGTCAACCAGTGAAATTTTCGAGCTGTGAGAGGCGTGCAAAACTTTAGTCTAAATACTCTAGCAATTGATTCAATTTTTGGGGAGCAACTTTGGCTATAAAAATAGCTACGCATTGATTAAAATATATATAACAATAAAAATAAAATATATAATATAAAATTTGAAAAAACTGTATGTCAAATATCAACATACATATCCAAATTTTTCATTATTATTATTATTTTTTTTTTCATTTGTTTCATACCCAATATGTGTGCTCTTAAAAAACTATCGATTATCCCTTACTTTATCGAGCTTATCAATCGTAATGATGCGAACGCCCTATGATTTAAATTTACAACCACAAATGGTTAGAGTATAAGAAGTTTGACTTTTTACGCAAGATTCTTTTTAGTTTTGTTGTCTTTTTGGCTCAGAGCCCAATTTAATAGTTTTTCGATTTGTTGAAAGCAAACGCCAAAGCATAGAAAATAAATTGTCACAAAATGCTGGCCAACTTGAGCGGCGGCAACCGCAAAGGCTGGCAAACGTTTGCTTCGAGAGCCTTACAGCGAACGCTCTAACTCAACTCCTTGGCCTTATCTTTATCAGTTGAAGAAAAGCGCAGCAACCATTTCAGTTCTCGTTCTTGTCGTTGTTGTTGTTGTTGTTGCTTTTGCTTTTACTGTTACTGCTGTCGTCGTCACATATCGAGTACTCGGAGTCGGGCAGAAAGTTCGACGACTTGCTCTTGGACTTGGCGACTCGCCCCGGGCAACCGAACCTACAGGCGCTGTTCGATGCGAACTAGGCACTGGAGTGAATCGAAATATTTTCAATTGAATTCATTTGATTGCAAATACCACTGCCATCGCTGTTGTAAGAAGATAATTATCAACGCATGGAGCATGCAATGAAAACCGAGTGCTGCAGCAACGACTGATCATTGCCCTGCATACATAAGCTAGTTGCTATGACAGGCAAAACTGCATTGCAGATACTTCAGTGCTTCTATATTAGTTAAATATACACATATGTATAGACGAATATGTATGTATATACAAACATACATACGTATGTATACAATTATAATATGAAAATATATGTAAATTGGTATTTAAAGGTTTGGTAATTAGTAATGATGTAAAATCGATAGTTATCGATCGATTGTGGCTACAAATTAAACTAAAAATAGTATAACAATACTCGCTCATTAAACCAGTTGCAACAGCTGTTTAATCGTTACAGGGCACAAGGAACCCACTGACATTAAGATGGCCCCATAAATGCGCATTAAATGCCTTTTAACAGCACAGTTGGCTTGTCGGCGTCATCATCATCGTTCTGTAACTAGTTGTAAATATGCTCAACATGCACTCAATGAATGAAATGTGTGCACAATGTTGAAAATAGTTGGGACCCCTCAGCACTGGTGCCGCTATGAGAAAAGGGGCCACAAAGGGTCGCTCATCTCTGTTGTTGCTGTTTCTGTTCATGTTGTCGTTGTGCATACGCCTGGCATGGCCTGAGCAGGCAGCTTGTACAGCAACTTCCGCTTATATGGACACCACTTTAGCATGATAAATTGATGTTGCCGGTTTAAAATCGCAAAAGAAAGTAAATTACAAAGAAAGACTCTTTAATGTCAGCACTTGACTATTTCATACTCTTACTTATACTTATTAAATATATAAAATATTCCCTTAATACGAAATACAAAACAACCGTTTTAAAACTATATTCGTTCAAGAAATTTAATATCACCTGATTTTGTGCAAAACTCACACTGAAATTATGAGTAGAAATCATATTTTCTGTTCCGCTTGAGTGTGTTTTACACACACTGCCGATTCGTGGGATAACTGAGCGACACCTTGTAGTCATTGTTTAAATTAAGGCGCGTAAGTTTCATATTAGTTAGCTTTGGTATTAGCTGCAAATACCAATGCTAACAGTATTTATTCGACTAACCTACAGTATTTTTATTTAGTATATTGATGTTGAATTAATACAATCACGATATAGCAGTGAACTTTGATATAAAAGATGACAAAGTTGTTTAGCATATTTTTGGTATTCTAGTTGGAATGGCTTTATAACTAAGTAGGTTTTTCCATTTTATAAATTCTCAATTTTAGGTAATTAATTGCTAAAATAGTGCAGCCACACTGTAGAAAAGTAAAGACAAAAATGCATACAAATGTAATCTTTTCAATATTATTCGTTTTGGGTGCGTATTTCACAAACAAATTTTATGCTCCTGCTACTGACACTTGTTACTGTATAAACAGCACTATGTGCGGCACAAGCTCAAGGTGAGCTCTCTGGTCTGTTAGGCGCCCTACAGTATCTGGGTCTCAATATCCGCTCGAATGGATCAGGATCCGTGCCCCTGGGCAATGTTTCCAATGGGCAGTGTCCTTACAGTTTTGAGTCATACGCATTAATGCAGGAGCGTCACTTCTGTGTGCCGGACGACGAGCATATAATGCATTTGATTGAGCAACCGACACCACGCAAGCCGCCAATTTTGATAAAATGCCTGCAGCCAGATCCAGTGCCAGATACAGGCAATGGGAGCACGCCTATGCCTAAGCTGCTAATCATGCAGAGTGCCAAGGAGATTGTCAATCTACTGAAGCCTATTGGTAATGCAACCAAGCGTCACGAGCCGGGCAGCTGCGTCCTGGTGCATTTCTGTACGAACACTAGCCTGGAATGTGCTCGTGTGGCATCACTGGTGAATTTACTGCCACATCTGTTACCCACACTGCCCGTGGCTTATATCGATGCGTATGAGTTTACGCGCTTCAATGCAGAATTCGGCATCGTCGCACTGCCAACGCTGATGATATTCCATCAGGGACGACCCCTTATCAAATACGAATCGTCCAACAACGACAAAATGAGCGTGCGCGACTTTATAAAGCGACACACAAACATAAGGACCGTCGACCCAAAGAGCTTACATCCTTTCTTCCGCAAGCTGATACAGTATGGACCACTTTCATCGGTGCCCACGAAAAAGACGGATTTCTATCTAATCCTGGCCTGGGCCTTCATACTGCTATGCCTGGGCAACTATGTGCGGCGCACGCTCTTTTGGAAGCAGCTTGTGGAAATGGTTCAGCGCAATTGGCGCGAATCGGAGGAAACGCAGATGGAGATGATCGACTAAACTAGGATAGAAACTTACTGGTTTAATACTTGTATATATATATATTGTGTACGCTTCAAATTACTATGTATGGATGTATTTTCGTTTAATTAAATTCACATAAACATATACTTATAATAATATTTTGTTTTTCCTTTTTATATAGTTTAGGAGGCGGCTTCAGGATTTTTGTAGCTGCAAAATTGTTATGCTTACAAACTATTAAGAAAAACTAATATCTTGAGAATATTCAAAAACGTTTTAACTTAGTGCTTTTTTACCTTTTAAACTAAAAATTTTATTAACATTATAAGTGTATGTGTGGGGGGAAGGAGTTTTGAAAGTGGGAGGTGTGAACAGTTGCCCTGCTGCATGTACGAGCTATCGATATCAAATAGTTATCGCAGATTCTCGCTATTTCTATGTCCTGTGTATAAAAAGGATATTTTTATACTGGGACACGTATGTCGCTACAAAGCTTTCGAAAAGTGTCACTGGATATCTGGGCAGGCCAAGCCAACAAACAATCCTGTTTATAAAAATAAAAAGAGCTCTCCAAAGAGACGCGAATCTGCTGGTAGATATGCATATGTATATACATATACACACATATATCCATATTATAACGTATAATTAGAATTGTAAGTGCGAGAGGGAGGGATGTGTGCCTAGATTAGAGTTTATCGATAACATGTACTATGGGTTGGCGCTTTGCAATTGGAGGCTAAATTTGGTTGTCATGATGTCTGTATGTGTCCGTGGTGTAAATGTGTGTGTGGATAGGTGTTATAAATGTGTGTGGGTTTTGTCCCTATATTCTATTATTGAGGTTTGTTCCGTTTTGCCGATTTGACGCGCGGCTCAGGTCCGTCCTCCAATCCACGCGAGGCGCTTGACTGTTGATGATGCTTCAAACGCTGCTGGCGACGGGCGGCTGCAGGATTTGCAGCGTAGGGATGTGGATGAATGCTGTACAGAGAGAAAGAGAACATTAATAACTGAATGAACTGGAGAAAAGGATAAACGACGCAAATACGTAAAGAAAATATATGATAACGTAAAAGATTTATATTGAAAATCATTCCGTACAAAGGCCAATTGAAACGTAAATCTTAAACTGGTGAGAGCGAGGCGAGGCATGAGTGCGTTATTCATATGAGAAATGGAGAGAGAGAAAGAGAAAAAGAGAGCTAAAGCTGGATGAGCGAGCAATATTAGTCGCACCGTTACGTAATGTGGGGTACGCAGTGTGTTTGTGTGTTGTTGCAGTCTCCCCCACGTAAGACAACAGAACGTAGCAACAGCAGCAGCGCAGCAACAACAGCAACAGCGTTATAATTTAGATAAACGTCGTAGTTGTGTCGCGTAGTACGTAGAGAATATGTGTATTAACGTAGACCAATTAAGCGTAGTGTAGCGTGGCGTAACGTAACGATGAGTTTATATGCGTAAGAGTTAAACGAAAAACATAATACAAATTTTTCAACGGGCAATGAAACAATAATGTAACCAACCCACGTCTCTTCAACTGGAATTATATATTTTGGGATTTTTTTTTAGCGATTTGGCTTACGTAATACGCAAATAAGACAATTGTGACACAACATGCTGATTACGTGTACGTCGCCTTATTTGTCTTACATTAATTATATATACATATGTGTGTAGTAGTAGTAAATTTTAATGTACATAGCTGTAAATAGTTGTCTGTTTTTATTTGTTTTAGGCAGCCTTACACGTGACATGTGGTGGCACGTAACGACGTGTGTGACGTTGCAGAGATGCGTAACGAAGATGAAGCGTAGCGTCGCAGCGATGATATTTCATGACGGAGTACAGCGAGAGATATAGATAAATAGCGAGTTGGAGCGCCATCGCCAAACGCCGTTACTGGTTAGTAGGTGGTTGTAATTACGTCGCAGCTTTGCACGTAACGCGTCTCATTCAATTACGTTGTGGTGTTTATGTTAAATATTTATGTGTATAAGTTGATTATAGTTTATGGATTATATATTATGCATATAGATTTCTATTTGCGATAGAATCGTGAATTATATAAACGCCAATCTCTGCATCGAAATCGAAATATATATTTATATACATACATATTTATTGGTAGAGAGGAGAGAGAAATAGAGCGATTTGTTATTTAAGATATTAAAATTGATTATATAATTGGGTGGAATCTATTTCATTGAGGAGAAAACTAAGCTCAAGTTGATGAACAGCCAAATAGTGTAATATAAAATTAACGTAACATATTGTTAACATTACACATAAGGTTAGGAATATAAGGATAGGATTTGAAAACAATTTCATAAATGTAACTATTCAATTGAATATGTATATCTTTAAGATGAGGAAAGGAAGAAGCGCAGAGCAGTAGAGCCAAAATGCGCATTTTATGGAACGTAACGTTACGTAAGAAGTAAAATATTAAACAAACTTAACGATTTCATATAGTCAACGTAACGTTACGTTTTAGTCGTTCAAATAACAATTGTGATATATATTGAAAAATAGACTGACAATAATTGATTCGGTTTGTGGGAGAACTGGGCATTTATGTATACTCTCATTTGGTTGATTTTGTTTGCTGTTGTTGTAGTCTTGTTTTGCTTAAGCGAACAAACCTTTGCGTGCCGGCAATGCTGTGGCTAGCGCTTGATACGGTGGCCAGTGGCGACGATGAAGGCGTACGTAGTGGTCGACGAGGCGTGGCCAAGTGCTGCCCGTTGCGCATATAGGCGCGACGCGATGCTGATGTATTTCCGACGCCCAAATAATTGTTGTTAGTTACATCATAGGTCATTGGCGAAGATGCTGACGATGTCGTTGTTGCTGTTGCTGCTGCTGCTGAAGCGTCGCGACGTGGCGAAGTTGTTGCTGCTGTGTCGCTGCTGTTGTTGACGTTGTTGTCATCGTAGTATGGAATCAATTCGAAGAAAATGTAAAAGAGATTACAACAAAACACATTTTGCGTATGTCGTTCGGGCACTATAACTGTGTTACGGTATTTGTAGTAGTAGTTTATAACGTAGCAATCCATTACGTAACGCGTTGTGGGTATTTTAATTAACGTGAATGCAAGTATATATGAATAAAGTATTGCATATGAATTGAATAAAATAAAATAAGTGGATCAAAAAATAAGTAAAAAGTTATTTTTTGAATTTTCCGAAAATCAAGTAAATTAATATATTACAAATTACAAATTGCTTTGCCGCCTACCTCAAATTACTCTCTTTTTATCGTTTTAGTATTTGATCGTAGTAGGAATGTGAAAGCAGATTTTTTTTGTATTATAGACAATTGCTTTGGGTTCTCTGACTCTGATATACATGTATATATATATATATTGAATATGTATATACATATATATTTTTTATAATTAGTAAAATATACTGTATATGATTTGATTGAATTAGTAATTATTGTATCTGCAAGTAAATACAAACGTTTAACTTTAGCGGGCATTGTTAAGAAGGAAAGGCTACAAGAGAGGGTCTAGATCAGAATAGTGTTATGATCCATGTGTCTTGGATATGTCTTGTATAGCTCGTCTCTGACAAAACGATAAACTGTTTCCTATGTTACGCAGCTGCTAGCAAGAGTTCTGTTAAAGCATATGATAAAAGTTGGTAGTAAACTTATAAAAAAAAATCATATACAATATTTAATTATATTATGCATATAAACCAAATTTTTTTTTTTTTTTTTCGTTAACCAGACTAACTTTGATTGGGAAACACAATAAGTTCGTCAAGACAGTGTTATTTTGACGAAAAAACTATCGAGCTATAATTCATTAAAAAAAAAAAAAAAAAAACAGCTGTATGCAATAAAATCCAGTTCAAATTTTTTAAACAGCCACACAAGATATATCCAGTGTTAATTATTGTGTGTTAAAGGCCAAAGCTCGAGTGTGTCAAGTGGAACAAAAGTTTTCAAAATTCGAATCTAATGCAACTCACTAAATGCGCGCGCTTAACCTGCTTACTACTGGCAGGACACTAAAGTTAGTTGCCCTCGACTCACCTGCTGTGCGGTGCCGTTGGGGGTGCGGGCAGAGCGGGCAATTGACGGCCGGTGCGTGTCGGCTCCTGAATCACACAATCATCATCGTCATCATCGTCAAGGGGCTCAATGGTAACTGTTGAGCCTCCAGCAGCTGGGCGAGCGCCGCGTATGGCGTGCAAGCCGCTATGACCACTGCCATGTGGCATTATGCCACGTGTGGCGCGAGATGTGAACTCTCGGTCGAACTGTTCAGCCTCCTCTTCGTCCAAATTGATGAATTCCTGACGTTCTTCCAGCTGCCCAGAACGCAGATCTTGCTCCTTTTCGATAATGTGTGCGCGCTCGCCAATGTGATGGCCAATGGCCATCTTTTTCAAGCCTGAGCGAGAATCCTGAACGGTCTTACGTGTTTCGCGCACGCCTCCAGGTCCGGTTTTGGTGCTGGTGCTAGCCTGGTAGATTTGTGGACGCCCATCTGGACCCGAAGACATGGTCATCACGGTGCTTTGGCAAAATGAGGAGCCGTTACTTCCTCCAATATCTAAAGATAAAAGTATAGTGAACGACTTAGAAAAGATCTCATAATAGTTAACCCACTAATACGTACCGGCATTTAGCAAACGGTTGAAATTTGGCATAGATGGGAAACCAAATAAACCGCCGCCCATTGGCGCCATTGCCTGTTGATTGCGCTCCATCAATGCACCCTGTTGAAATCCCGAATCGAATGGCGATGGACCCAGCATATTGAAAGGATCCGGCATAAACGAGTTCATCAAACGGTTCATCGACCGCATTTGCATATTCATAGCGTTCATGTGGTGGTTCATATGATTACTGCAAATACAAACATTTATTTTAATTACATATAAATTATAAAATAAATACAAAGTAGAAAAAGGAGGAAAAAATCACAAACTTTGTGTCCATTTCGGAAGTCTCAGTTTTTTTTTTGCGGCTTGAATTTCGTTTGCGTTTCATAACTCAAATAAACTATGTCGAAAATATAATGCTTTCTCTGAATGTTTTTAGAATTGAAGGCTAAGGAAATGAAAACACAACTAACAAAAAATGGTTTTAACTAAGTGGTGTTAAATTTGAAAACAAAAGGCAACGCTTGCATAGAAAATTTTCCATTTACAGGAATCCAATTGTGCTACTGCGTTCACTTCTTCCGCAGACAATATAATCATGTTTAACTTTTTTTCTTTTTCATACAGGATCTAGTGTAATTGGATAAATGCATTGATCTGCTTTGCTATATACAGATATTGTTTGGATAACTTATGAAAGAGAATCAAAATCTTTAAAATTTGGGTCATGGTCAACCTTGACCCTTTAGATAAATACATATGTATATATTATATATATATGTATATATATTCTTATGTACATATGTTCTTATTATACTTGCCTATCTTGCTACTTTAACAAGTACTAAGTTAAGCTTTATTATACATATGTATTAAATATATAAGCGTGCGTTTTATTTTCTAATATAAAATTAAACGCTCACACAATGACACAATAGTCAAATTAAAGGCAAATGACGTTATGCCTTACACCAGAACTTTATACAATGGCATATAAAACTTAGTTTTTGTTGTTGCAGTCAAACTAATCTTATTTATATTGACAGCGGCAAGCATGCAATCGGAATTATCGATTAATTGCGGGCCTTCCGTCTTTTTTTTTTCCTTCCTCCTGCTGCGGCTGCTTTACGATGGCATGCTGCGCACTCACACTCATACAAACACACACACGCACTCACTTATACACAACACAATACGAAAAACTGAGTTGTGTGTATTGTGTAAAAATGACAAGCGCACAGAGACACACACTGCTCGGCGGAGCACCTAATCTGCGAATCTAGTTCAATTAAAAAGCGCATAAGCACCTAACTTCTGGCTCAACATTTTATTTGATTATCACACTCAAACACAGTTTTTTTTTCGCACAATTTTCATGCGAATTTTCCACGCCCCAATATCGACAACTACAATAGGTGAGCATCATCAATAAATGGCATTTGGAAACTTACTTCATGAATCCGAGGTCATCATCGAAATCACCCATTAATGCTCCAAAAAGCGACATATTTATTATGTTCTAATTTTTGTTTGCAGTCCAACAGTAATTAAATCGCAATTCTTTGTAACCTTTTTAAACTTGTTATAACTTCACGAGTTTTCTCGAAGGCAATGTGACCGCGTGGCATCAATAGCGGAATATCAAAACGGTGTGACCACATATTGCCACATCGGCAAATACCATAAACCTGAAAAGACTGCCAACTTAATTCAATTTCTGAAAACGGGCAATTTTTGAATCTGTTCAGTAAGAATTAAAATAAATATTTTTCAATGTTCATTTTATTTGAATATTAACTTAACTATGTAACAGTTAATTTGTTCGTTGATTTGTTAATTTGTTCATTTTTCAGATATGTTATTACGAAAACAGTTCACTGTTCACAAATATGGAGCAGCCTGTTGCTCAATCCAAGCCGTGTGGTGTTTTACACTAGTGTAAACACCGGGAAAACCTTCCCGAGCACAGCCCACGCCCCAAGACACAATGCCGACCAAGACTCCATCGACAGTCAGTGGGCCTCCGGAATCGCCCTTGCAAGCATCTTTGCCACCCTGCTCAACGCCTGCGCACAACATCTCGTCCGTGATTTTATAATCCTTGGTCGAGTATTGAGAACCACATGTATTTATGTCCATGATCTCTACCTCCACTGCACGTAGCATGGCTGGCAGTGCTTCATCCGCTTCGGTGCGCTTGCCCCAACCGCTGACAATGGCATGAGTACCCGGATTTGGTGCGTCCACAGCCAACGGAATAGGCTGCACCAGAGCGGAGTAAGGCAATGGTGTAGTAGTTATAATCATGCCCACATCATTTACATGCGTCTTCTTATTGTAGCCACTGTGATAAATCAGTTTGCTGACCTTTACGCCCTGCTCATCCAGATCGGCTATAGAATTCTGTCCTGCGACAATCCGTATGTAGGAGGCGAAGCGTCCTTTAATGCAGTGGGCTGCCGTCAACACCACACGTGGTGCGTAGATACTACCACCGCAAATATGTAGCAACATGTATGTCTCCAATCGGACTGATACCTGGTATGGATAATTGCCAATGTCCGCTTCAGTGCCGCCCACAATGTGGGTGCTTATGGAGGCGGTTCGAGTCAAGGCTGCCAGTGAAAACAACCCCAATACAAGTAATCCAAAAGAAGACGGCGACGACAACGACGACGACATTACGCAAAATCGAAAATTCTAATGTTAATTAATGTACGGCCCTCGGCTCTTATATACAAACGCGGTGTGCTTATCGCCTTTTAAACCGAAATCGCTCAAAATCCACGAAAAACCGCCACGGATTTCAGTGAACGTATTCAATAATATCATAAAGCTAAAGTTAACCAACTGTTTTATATCCATTATAAACAAGGCGGTCTCTTAAAGAGAAATGCTCAAGAGTAATTAAGCTATAGACTCTATAAGCTCTTCGATAAGTCTTTTATGATGTGGCAAAAAAGTCGAAGAGTAAGAGTTCACATAATATCTTGCCCGCATAGGTCGCAACAATAATAAAATATATATTTTGATTCATTTTTTACTTTATGAACTTTGATATAACACCTAAATGTCAGCAATTTATGTAATCTTATTCCGAAAATTCTTAACTTTATATAGATTAAAATCAACGTCTCGCCATTGTCCAGTCTTAAAATTTATTATCACAAGTTCCCGAGCACCAAAGCAGAAAAACGAACTTGATAACAACTTTTAAGAATGATTTTTATGTTTCCCATATAATTTTTATATTTCGATATAAACAAATATTGCACTACTGTGTACTATATATGCTGCAATATATTCCTGTATTATACGACTAGATATTTGATACAGTCACCTGTTCCTAAAAGGTTTCCCTTATTGATAACGCGGACATATTTCATTTTTTAAGTGTGATCGATGAATCATTCAATTAGTAGATGATCCAAGTACACGCCAAGTACATAATTGACAACTTTCACGGAATGAACTCTATTATCTCAGTACACTGCTCAAAACATATACGAACTAAATGACGAGAAAATTAAATATAAGTATAAACATATTTTTCAACAGATTTAGATATGATATAGTTTAATTAACGTAAATATGATAGAAAAATAAGTAAATATGTTTTCATCGATGTTTTTAATGTGTCAAAAATTTTTCAAAGCTTCAGTTTTAATATATACATATATAAAAATTATAAAATAATATTAATATTATTATATTATCATAAGATCATTTACTTTAATTTTATTTTTATACCTATTAATATTAATATTATTTATATTAAATATAAGTATTATATTTATTATTATTATTATTATTTGTATTATTATTATTCAAATATAATTATTATTATTTAAAAATTTATTGGCATTCAAAAATATAGACAGTTATTTTTTGTACTGCTTCGATTAATTTCTATCGATTTACCCATTGCAATTTTAGATGTGAATGTCGAGTTTCATATCAATCAGTCTTTCAAATAATAATTTTTGTATAAACATCATAGCCGTCGATATGGATAAGATAAGCTACAAACTAACCTTAACACTACCAACTAGATTTATAACGCTTATGAATTATCGGCTTTGAAATTAGCTGATTAAGTAATTATACCAAAGATAAGTGTCCTATAAATGTGCACTGCATTAGAAACTTCACCTTAGTTCATTGAAAATATGTTTCGCATCTTGATCGGCTTCTGTATTGTGGGATTATCGCTGGCGGACACCGCATTCCAGAGCGCTGTGCCCATGCCCGATGGTCGCATAGTGGGCGGCCAGGATGCGGACATAATCAGCTATCCGCATCAAATCTCCATGCGCTACAGGGGAAATCACCGATGTGGTGGGAGTATTATTGCACCTAATTTGATTGTCTCGGCCGCTCACTGCGTGAATACGTTGAACGGCGTGGCAAATTTGACGATTATCGCTGGCACCACAGAAACCATATGGCCAAAGGGCCAGGAGTTGCCGGTGAGAGAGTTCATTATTCACGAAAAATACAAGTCCCTCTACCAGGACTACGATGTTGCCATTCTGGTTCTGGATGGTGAATTCGAGTACAATGAAGCAGTGCAGCCAATCCAATTGGCCAGTGAGCGCCCGGAGCACGGCACAGCTGTCATCGTTACTGGCTGGGGCACAACTAGCGAAGGAGGTGTCATCTCGAACGTACTCCAGCAAGTGGAAGTGAATGTTGTGGAGAACGCCAAGTGTAAGAGCTCCTATTACATTGCCCTGACTAGTCGCATGCTCTGCGCCGGCGTCGATGGTGGCGGCAAAGATGCCTGCCAAGGCGACTCTGGCGGTCCATTGATCTACAACAATGAGCTACTGGGCATTGTCTCTTGGGGCACTGGCTGCGCACGCAAAAGATTCCCAGGTGTTTATGCTGCCGTACCCGAATTGCGGCAATGGATAATCGATACTCGTGCGTCCAGGGCCAATGTGGGCAGCTTTGAATTTCTTTAAACTGTTAACTCTGGGATAATCTGCCTGATAATAAACAGAATAAACTAGCTTAATCTTTTATTGTGAAATTTCCTAATAAGCTGATAATCGTCCCTCAACTATATACAAGTAAAAAAGCTCTAGTCGCGTATACTCTGGTATACCGCGTGCAATACACGGATCTAACACAAAAATAATGAAGTCTCTATCTCTTATAGTTTCTAAGATCGACATACGACATACAGGGCCATATCGAATTTTCTTGTCACCCTTATCAAGAATATATATACTTTATGGTCTACCACGCCTCCTTCTGCCTGTTTCATCGTTTTAACAAATCCAATATACCCAGATTTCCCCTTTTCAATGGGTTCAGGGTATAACAAGTAAAATGGCTCTGGTCGAGACGACTCGGCCACGAGATACCCTGTAAAAGAAACTAATATTCTTCTGCTTTACGAACGTATGAGCGCGTGCTCTGCTAACCGAGCAGTTGCTGCCGTGGCTTGGGGTTGGGTTGGGCTATACTTTGGACGGTTATAACTCCATCCCTAGATGGATGATCTTCATGAAATTTTCAGAATATATTAAAAGCATCAAAATGTGTGTATTTGCCAAATTACAAGTCTCTAGTATTTGAAATGCGTTTTTGCATATTGGTGGCGAGAGGGGCGTGGCATCCAAAATCTGAAAATTACATAATCGGCGTATCCATAATATCTATCTAATTTGAAGTCTCTAGTTAAAACGGTGTAGAAGTTATGCCCAAAAAACCTTAAAATTGTAAACGAATTTTCGATTTTTTATCGATAATTTGGAAATGGGATGAGTTATCGAAAAACAAAATAAACTCGTACTGCGTAACATACAAGTGTTCATGTGAAATTTCAGCTCTCTAGCTTTTGTAGTTTCCGAAATCTCGACGTTCATACGGACGGACGGACGGACAGACGGACAGGGCTAGATCAACTTATTTTTCGATGCTGATCAAGAATATATATACTTTATGGGGTCTGCGACGTCTCCTTCTGCCTGTTACATACATTTGCCCAAACCGAACAAATACGAAATTGAGCGGCAATTCGCACATATTCTGGTGCATGAAAAAAGTTTGTTCTAGTTGTCCAGTCTATGTGTTGTATGGTTAGTGCTATTATATATATAGAGGTAAATTTATATATTTAGATAGATGTTATGGATACGCAGTTTTTATAAATGGAGCACTTGAAATAAAGTGTCTGTCGTGGTGTTTGAATTCCGATTTTCAATGGGTTCAGTGGTTCAGAGTAGTGATGTAAAAAATCATCGATGCATCGAGCATCGATGTTTTTTTTTACTGATTTTTCCGATGTTTTTCGATGTTTTCGCTGATACCGATGTTGAGCGATGCATCGATATTTTGTAAAACATCAATGGTTTAATTTCATAATAACATAACATTGCCATTTTGTGACCGGTGAACAGCAAACTTTGAAATTTTAGTAATCCTTCGGCATGTGCCAACGCACCTATGAAAATTAAAGCCTTATTTGAACCAATGAAGTCATACCACAGACTACCGTGAGCTCCATATCTTTTTGGGACCACCATTATGAGCTTGCTCAACGTCATAATCCGAATGTGGACATGGATTTAGAAATAAGTGCTTATCTTCGAATGCAGTTGACCGTATTCGAAAGCGACCCTTTATGTATTTGGGATTTGTATGATAATAACGCTATGAAAGCAGTTTAAAAAACATTAACTATTCGTTTTATTGTCAAACGGAAATGTTTTAAAACATCGGTCACACATCGATGCATCGAATTTTCAATCCGATGTATCAACCCAACATCGATGTTTGATTTTGAACACATAGATGGACATCGACATCGATGTTTTCATTCAAATTTACATCACTAGTTCAGAGTAGTGATGTAAAAAATCATCGATGCATCGAGCATCGATGTTTTTTTTTTACTGTTTTTTCCGATGTTTTTCGATGTTTTCGCTGATACCGATGCTGAGCGATGCATCGATATTTTGTAAAACATCAATGGTTTAATTTCATAATAACATTACATTGCCATTTTGTGATCAGTGAACAGCAATTTTTGAAATTTTAGTGATCCTTCGGCATGTGTGAACGCACTTATGAAAATTAAATCCTTATTTGAACCAATGAAGTCATACCACAGACTACCGTGAGCTCCATATCTTTTTGGGACCACCATTATGAGCTTGCTCAACGTCATAATCCGAATGTGGACATGGATTTAGAAATAAGTGCTTATCTTCGAATGCAGTTGACCGTATTCGAAAGCGACCCTTTATGTATTTGGGATTTGTATGATAATATCGCTATGAAAGCAGTTTAAAAAACATTAAATATTCGTTTTATTGTCAAACGGAAATGTTTTAAAACATCGGTCACACATCGATGCATCGAATTTTCAATCCGATGTATCAACCCAACATCGATGTTTGATTTTGAACACATAGATGGACATCGACATCGATGTTTTTATTATAATTTACATCACTACTCGTAAGCATATACATATGTATAAATGTAAATAAAATACTACTTCTATAAAAATGAATTATACATCATATCTATAAGCAATATGAAGTACTAAATCATTCAGGAAAATGGGCGACAAGTAGTAACTAACAGTATCTTAGAACGATTCTTTCGATTTGATTGAGTTAGATCAAATACTGACTATCCATACAAGCCAAGAGCACATAAACAAGCTTCTCATTAGAAAATGTTGCTATCTTGTACTAACAGTGCCCATAATTAGTTTATTATATACTAAACGAACTGTTTTATTATTGACTAAACAGTAAATTGCTAATAAAAAGTCACACATAAGTCTCGTATTTAAAAACTTTTTTATGGCGCATATCAGTATATCAGTTTACGACACTCCGGCGAACTCGATCATTTCATCGATCCATGTCTTCAGGCTAGGCACATAAGTGTAAACTGTGGGATAGCCAGTACGTCCACAGCCACGACCCCAGGACACGAGACCCACCAGCTGCTCGTCTACAATAAGTGGACCGCCAGTGTCGCCTTGGCATGCATCGCGTCCCCCTTGAGCCACATCGCCAGCGCAGATCATACGTTCGGTCACCTCACCCTTCCCATAGATGTCATTGCATTGCTCCGAGCTAACGATAGGCACGTGCACTTGCTCCAGATTATAGCTTGAAGGACCCCATTCCTCGCGATAGCCCCAGCCAGCGACAATTCCAGTTCGTCCAGTTGCAGGTCGCTCGGCACGCAGCTCAATCTTCCTGATGCGGTAGTTGTTCAGATCGAGCGGTATATCCAGCAGGATCAGCCCAATATCGTAATCCGCTGTGATAGGGCTAAACTCTGGATGATATACCCATTTGGCAACGGGATAAACCAATCCATCGGTGCCGTTTCGCGTATTAGCACCAGCAACTACCCACATCCTTGTGCCCATCTCCACATTCTCTAGGCATTGAGCCGCAGTCACGATTGAACGATCCGAGTAGATGACACCCGCACATTCGTGGTAGTAAGCCGATTCACTACTACGTCGATACCTAATCGAAACGCAATACGGATGACGAGCAATGTCCACCTTGGAGCCATTGATGATGCGTCCCTGGGGTAGTAACTCATCGCCCAAAGCAATGCCTGCCCAGATGAAAAGCAGCATCAAAGTAACCCTTAGGTTTTGTGTAATCCTTCCAGTTTTTGGCATCTTGTCGAGCGATTGGCAAATATAGAACTGATTACCAATTATATGTGTTTTGGAATTTGCGGCCAGATTAGCTTTATTTGAGCAACCTCTGATAGACTCATGTACAGGGTCCGACCTGATAACACTCCACAATGCCAATTGCAAGTGAATGGGGGTATGTGATGTGATATGCTTTATAAGTACATATGTTTAACGATAAGTTTAAAGAACTGGTTAGTTGATTACTTGTTCGATTCGATTCATTAATAGTCTGGTTCAGTGCTAAAGGCATTTTATCGGATTTCAACGGATTTTTACGGATTTGGGCGGACTTTGACGGATCTGTAGAGTTACATAGTAATCGTCTGAACACTCTTTTTATAGAGTATGTATAATATTTTACAAACATTTAATATATATTTGATAAATATAATATATATTTTATATATAATTGTTCTATCCTTTTTTGCAATATTCCAGTATGTTTAATCAAATTGTATATAAATTTATTAGATATTTATATATACTATATACCAATCTTAAACATTACTTTAAGATTTAGGTACCACCCGAATCGATGGACTAATCCGTTGTTAATGATAGATCATATTGAGCTTTACTTGATTTCAAATAGTTTCTAACTAACGCATCGAATTGCAAATATATTATTCTATTTAACTATTTATATATATATATTGTTTTTGTCTTTCGCCTATTATAAATGAAATCTATGAAAATATACCATATTTTTAATCGTAATTTTCTTTTACGATGAGTTTGATTAATTTCTCAATTTCCCACCACATCGATTTCTTGGCGCCTCCAAAGGCATATATTTTCTGATTGCATATTTTAAGGCTGAGGATGATGGTGTTCTATGAAAATGTTAACATACTTAGCGCATAAGCAGGTTGGGTTTTTCAAGGTTTAGTAATAGTGTAAGGCCGCGCACATAATCTAGATAAGACGCCTATCGAATTCTTACACCCGAAATTACCGAGATTGGATTAATAATACCCCAATATAAACTGATTAAGCAGAAGAAGTATAAATCGATTCAATTGGTCGCCAATTACAAATTTATTCGGACATGTGACACAAATGAACTATTCGTTTGGACCTTCAGCCAACAGCTGGCATATTTTCATATATTTTTAGGCTAACTGCACCTTGGAGTTAATCCAGTCGAGATAGTGGTAGACCTTGGTGTAAACACCCGGATGCGTGGGCAGGGCGCACGATCTGCCCCAGGAGACGATACCTTGCAACTTATTCTTGATGATGAGAGGACCTCCAGAATCACCCTGGCAGGCATCCTTGCCGCCCTGGCCACGCACACCTGCGCAAAGCATGCCGTCCGTGATGCGGCCGCCTCCATAATCGTCATCGCATACCTCATTGCTAACAATGGGCACATCGACGGCACGTAGCTGATCGGATGAAGTGCCGCCGGCCTGGGTGGTGCCCCAACCCGTGACAGTGCTAATCGCTCCATCGGCTGCAGCTTCTCTGGGTAGCTCAATCGCCTTCATGGTAAAGTTGTTCAATGGCAACTGCGAGCTCAGCCTGAGCAGTGCAACGTCATTGTCATAGTTGGCGGGATTGTAGTTCTCGTGCATGACGATTTCGTCGACGGAGACAATGATGCCATCGTTGCCATTGCGACGACTGGTGCCTGCTACCACCTTGTACTGAGAGGGTACCGTTGCAATGACACAGTGCGCCGCCGTGATAATGGTGTCATTGGTAAGGATAGAGCCACCGCAGACATGCGAAAAGGCATTCTTCGGAGTTGTAATTCCTTTGCGCCGCAGTGAGATCTGATGCGGATAGACTGCAATGTGCGTTTCGTAGCCACCCACAATGCGTCCATTGGGGGAGCTTAAGTCAAACTCCTGCAAAGGAAGTGCTCTACCCAATGAGAAAAGGCCCAGGCAAAGACCGAGCAGCAAAAGTCCCACGTGTGCCATGTTAAACAAGAGCTAAAAGACTGAAAGACCAAAAACCCCAAAGAACCCAAAAACAACGGATTGTAAATCCACTTATCGATCGCTGGTCATCAAAGATTAAATGGAAATAATAAAAGTTTAATGGATGCATTTAAAACTGGTCATACACTAGTGCGATAAGGCTAAAGGCTTCTTTTATGGAGCCACCGACTTATCAGTGAGCAATCAGACATATTTTGCTCGCTGTTCGGCAATCCATGCATGGAAATGTGGCACTGACGCATATACGCTCGGGTATTCGGGACGGGCGCAGCCCTCGCCCCAAGACACAATTCCGACGAGCTTGTTGTCCACGACTAGCGGTCCGCCAGCGTCGCCTTCACAGGCATCCTTACCGCCACCGGGCGACGCAGCACAGAGCATGCTGTCGGTAATGGGCCGCCAGTTGTATGCAGCTTGACAAACGGTGCTGTCCACTAGGGGGACCTCCACCTGCTGCAGCTGTGGGGAGCCGAAGCCGTCCTCTTTGGTCAGACCCCAACCGGACACGCTGCCCACTGTGCCCACCGCGGGCGGCTCCTCGGCCAGATCAATGGTAGCGATCTTGCGATGACCCACAGGCAGCGGCGGCGATACAAAGATCAAGGCGATATCGTTATCAGTAATGGTAGCATTGTATAGCTCATGCGGCACTAGCTTCTCCACTCGCGATACAATGCCGCCATCCATGCCAGTGCGCACGTCCGATCCAGCTACTACGAGAAAGTTCTGCTCCAGTCGATTGTAGACGCAATGAGCTGCAGTGACGATGGTGCGTTCATCCAAAATGGCCCCGCCACAGTTGTGGGCATAGGCGCTCCTAATGCTATTACGTCTACGCAGCGACACCTGGTAGGGCACCAAGTGAGCGGAAATAGCTTCGCCACCTACAATACGCTCCTGGGTATGGTCGACGCAATTGCAAATGCCGCCGACAGCCGAGAGCACAGCGATTACGAGCAATGCGTTGTTCATTTCAATGTTTGGCTACAGACTAACAGCGCCATTTGGCCGGGCTTGGTTATTCAGTATTGACGGTGCTCTTTAGCCGACCAAATTGTCCAATATAGCGTGATAAGGCGCACGATAATACCCAGCGAAAGTTCACAGTAGCGAGTATTAGTTTAATCTTAGTCATAGCCAAGTGCGTATTTGCCAATCGTTGACTCCACAACTATTATATTATCTAAGCAAACAAATACATAGTAGTAAATTTGGAAGGTTGTTTGTAGTAGATCAGCAGTCTATAATTCGAAGAACTGTTCTTCTGAGAACAGACAAATAGATCTAACTAAAATTATAATTTTATGAGTCGATCGTTTGGTGATCGTTTGGTGACAAATCTGAAAATATTGATTAAAGATCTATTTTCATTTTTCTTTGTTTTGTGACTAGTTATTATACCCTGAACCCATTGAAAATGGGAATTCAGGGAATAATGGTTTTGTAACAGGCAGAAGGAGACGCAGACCCCATAAAGTATATCTATTCTTAATATTCACAAAAAAATAAAATGATATTGCCCTGTCGTCGATATTTCGGAAAGTACAAAAGCTACAGAGCTGAAATTTCACTTGAATACTCGTATGTTAGTTACGCAATATGAGTTTATTTTTATTTATTTATTTATTTTTATTTTTTTTTTTCGATAACTCATCTCATAAAATTTTGTTTGTAACGTAACATTTTTGAGCGTAACTTCTACATCGTTTGAGCTAGAGACTTTATATTAAAAAATTTAGAGATTCTGAAAAGAAACGCATATTAAATACTAGAAACTTGAAATTTTGCAAACAGACACATTTTTATGCTCTTAATATATTTTATTCCACTGTGACGAAGGTAACAAAAAGCTAAGAATAAATGCTTTGATCATAGAAAAGCTCCACAAGCTTATTCAAGAGAAAGCTCCTATAAAAATTTTTGCTATAAAGGTTGTTGTCTTCAATTTGAAATGATCAATGTCAACTTTTCCTTATCAATCTCATGCATTATGTTATACTGAGTTGAGTCTACAACGTTTTGGCTTTCTCCAGTATCCAGCTACGCAAGGCAGCCACATCAGCGTACACGCCGGGCAATAACTTGGAGGCGCAGCCATATCCCCATGATACAATGCCCACCAGCTGATTGTTGGCCACCAATGGGCCGCCAGAATCGCCCTGGCACGCATCCTTATTCTTCTCATAGCCACAAACCATGGTGTCCCGGATAATGTCCCCATATTTGTAGGCATCGGAGCCGCACTGCTTCCAATCCACAATGTAAACGATCACCTCCTGGAGTACCTTTGGCAGCGACAAGCACCAGACGTAGCACTTGGATCCCCAACCCGTGACCACGGCCGCAGTGCCAGTTGGTGGAGTTACCTCAGCCAGTTCTATATATCGGATACTTTCCGATTCGACTACACTCTCCGCCAGCTTAAGCAGTCCCACATCATTTTCGAGGGTCTCACTGTTATACAGCTCATTGTATATCAGACTCTCTACGGCTACGAGTATACCGCCTTGGTTGTAAAGCGTTGAGCCCAAACGAACGCGAATGCTAGACGCCTTAGTACCTTGCAGGCAGTGAGCCGCAGTAACCACCAAGTTGGGGCCGATTATGCTGCCCCCACAGAAGTGGGAACCACTTTTCTTTTGCAGTGAGACCTGATAGGGATGTGCCTCAATAGTCGTATCCTCGCCACCCACAATGCGACCCTCTCGCTCAAAATGATCTGGAGCCAGGTTGATGGTACCTGCCACAGCGGTACCAACCACCAAACAGATCAAAAGTCCGACACTGGGCTGCATACTGTCCCTAAACTAAGATTTCATAGACCCAAAGGCATATATTTATATAAGACCAATTCCGAATCGATTTGATTGATTGACTGGCATTAGCTAAATTTCGTAAGGAAAGTACTTAACTGTCTGACATTATCATAAAATCTGTGCATATGAATACTCTACTTAAAATAAGTAAAGTGAGCATGACCGATCTAATCAAATGTAGGTGACTGACACAAATCTTTGCAATAAATCAGCAATCATTTTGAAATAGCAAATATAGGTAACGGAAGAAAATGCGTTATATGTATTCTCAATAATTATATAAATTGGATGAAGTACTAAAGATATTGAAATACAGTTATTCATAATAGTGGATAATTACCACGCCCTATAGAAATATGTATTTAAAAAATAGAGATATTCAAGCTGAAAATTCCAGGTATCTTCTAGTCAATAATTGCGTCAATGGCTGCACACCAATTTATTGCCATGCGCTATATAGCTGGTTGGACGGAACTAATACTTCATTTTGAAGAGTCACAATACAAATATGAATGGGTTTTGCGAATATCTCCCAGTTCTGACCATGGTTATCTTTTCCTTGGTTGGGCTCGTTATCTGTCAAAGACACCGTTCAAAATTAATAACATTCGTGAGTTTTTACCCTAAGCACATTGAAAATGATTTGATGGGGTAAAATGATTTTCTGAGCGAGATCAATACCCGAAATGAACTCCGAGCCTTAGCATGAAATCGATCAAAGCATAAATATGGCCAAGTTTAGTTATTTAGAAAATATTTATTTATATAATTACTAACTAAAGTAAAGTACCTCCATAAAATTGCAGAAAGCAATGTTAAATGATAGGAGTACGCTATTCCGTACAGCGTGGAAGGTATCCCTTAGTCGGGTACTCACGATTACTGCAGTCTTTTTTGTTATTTGTCAAATATCTGCACTGACATGTCATAAGCCTCAATAAGCGTTTTATGGCTTTATTGTCATACTTACCATTATCTACTATAGCCTATCGAGCACCAATTTATGGAAACATGGAGGGCACGCACCCATTTAGGCTGACTGTTGCCCTCTATTTTCGTTTAGAAGGTATTTTGGTATTTTGGTAGATATACATATGTAAAACATCCGACATGTTTACTTTCATTATATAAACTTGCTCTAAGAAATATTTATAAACTTATATAATTTTAAATTTAATGCGCACTACATCGTACTATCTATTGCGGCATCGTAGTTTGGGGAATTTTTTCAAAATATTAATTAAAAACAGACTTATCAAATTGAAACGACTTGGTCTTATAAATAAGTTTATCAGTCGATAGCAGAGAGTTTCTTTATACCAACACTAAACAGACTTAATCCTTTAGCTTTACAATTACGATTATGATTATTTTATATATGTACATATATGCTGTCCACCTAGGGAATAGAGAACAATACTCCCTGCATCTGTTAAATATGAAGTTGCCTTTATATTAAATACGAAGTCAGTTACAAACAAGTTATTTCTATGCTCTCGCTGCGCATCTCGACTTTATTATGTTGAATATTTCATCTTTATGCCAAGCTAATCATATCTAATGCTCGAGCTGCGTTCAATTGCTTTTGAAGGCGTTAACTTTACATGTTGATCCCAGCGCTGAACAAAACCTCAATAACGGTTACATCAGATAACGTTGATTGATACTTTTCATTGCCCTTTTAAAAATTGATTAAGAGATCGCGATTGCCGAAAATTATATATTGAGGTAGTTGTGAATCAGGAAAGTAACCCTACGCCTGGAATTTTGAAAACTGTGTTGCGCATGGCTATACTCTACCGTTATATCAAATCATTCATACATATGCGCTTAATTAGAGCTAGAGCTGGCAAGTGCGTGAAAACGATATGTTTCTCAGATTTTAAGCTACATTTAGATCTGCTTTGATCTATGATGAAACAGTCTCAAATTATTGGTTTTTATAGAAACTAAATAGCGATTTGAGCGCGATCGAAAATGGTCACGCACGACTCCAACCTATTTTAATGATATGAACTAGCCAGAATTCCAGGCGTGTGTCGCTCTCCAAGCAGATTAGATAATGGCGCACGTAATGATGGACATCAGCTGAAGAGTTTTCGGCTGCACACTTTGCAAACTGTTTGCCTATCTCGTCTTCCAGTTGAAGGTGTTCAGCTCTACAATAATATGAGGAGGGAAAAATTAATACGCCGAACCCTAACCCACTCAAGATAAAAAATCATTAGTAAATAGTGTACTTCAAATGATGCTTCAAAGCGATAAGGGTTGTACGTCACTCTCCTGAAAATCGGGCCGGAACCAAAACGAATACCCCATTTTTCTTGTACTCAGAATTTAATTACGGATATTATAATTTTTATATTATTCATATATCAAATGAATGAACTATTCATTTAGATCGGGTTGGCAGCGCTGACCACCCAGGAGCTGGGGTACCCCAGCCAGAGACGGAAGCAGCAGCGCCATTTGCAGGATTATAAGTAGCCAGACCGATAGCCTTGATGTTGGAGCTGAAGGATAGGGCAGAGCTAAGACGGATGACAGCAATATCGTTGACCATGGTGCTGGGGTTGTAGCCCTCGTGGTTCCTGAAGGCAGCGACCTGGATGAGGGAGCCACCAGAGTTCCAGTTGGTGGAACTGGCGCGCACCTTCAAGCTGGACGCAGACACGGACTGCAATGAGCTGCTGTCACAATGATCTTGGCAGAATAGACCGCGCCACCACAGGAGTGACCGCCATTGCGCTGAAGCAAGATTTGCCAGGGGAAACTGCTGATGGAAGTAGCAGAACCGCCAACAATGCGTCCATCCAACTGGGACAGGAGACCCTCAGGCAATACAGCTCCAAAAGCGCAGGCTACGACCGACAACAAAATCACAAACTTGAACATTTCGAATACAGTTTGAAAATGCTTGGGTTTCAGACGAGGCGTTATCAGCTGTAAATGGGAGATTACAAGCAATTTGGGAATGACAATTGAAAGACCCAATCTTAGAATGTAGCGTAATTTATTATAGTGATTTCAAGAGTGCAAGCTTAGTTGAGCTTACAGCTCGTCAGCGGTTCTCTCGATCCACCTGTGGAAGTAAGCGACATCAGCATAAACACCGGGGTATTTGAGATCAGCGCAGCCATGACCCCAAGAAACAACACCAACCAGACGATCGCCAGAGACCAATGGGCCGCCGGAGTCGCCCTGGCAGGCATCTTTGTGCTCGGCGTATGCGCAGATCATGGTGTCCTTAATCTTACTGCCATAGCTGTACTCCTTGGAGGCGCACTCTTCGCGATCAACAATCCTTAGCTTCACAGCCAATAGATGATCGGGAATAGAGCCATCGGACTTCGTAGTGCCCCAGCCAGAGACAATAGCCTCGGCGCCATTATGAGGATTACTGTCAGCGATGCGAATAGCACGAACGTCTGAGCGGTAGCTGATGGATGAAGACAAGCGAATGACAGCCACATCATTGACCATGGTCCTGGCGTTGTAGCCCTCGTGGTTTCTGAAAGCACGCACCGAGTGCACGCTGCCACCGGACCGCCAGTACGTGGTGCCCATGCGCACTTTAAGCTGCTCGGCTGAGATCGACTGCAGGCAATGAGCAGCAGTGATCACGATGTCGTGCGAATAGATAGAGCCTCCGCAAAAATGAGCACCATTGCGCTGCAGCGACACCTGATAGGGATGATCCTCGATGCTGGTCTCGTAGCCCCCAACAATTCGGCCATCCAACTGGGGCAGTAGACCCTCTGGCACGGTACCTGCCAAGGCGCAAGCGGCCAAGGATAGAAGTACTACGAATTTCAACATCTTGATACAATATATGCGAACATAGCACAGACTTAAGACTTATATACAAAAATACTCGTAAGTGACTACATGTAAAATGACATTCTAAGGTAAATAACGTATGCAGATAATATGATCAGCCAAATCTTGTCATTTCCCACTTAATAGCTAGAATCGAGATTATTTCTATTTATATTCTTTGTTGTATTCGCGTAAAATTAATCAATAATTTTAGATAAGTTGCAAGCACTAGAGATAGCAAGCAACACGGCTGGCTATAAAAGCGCCAGCACATTTCCATTAAGACATTGTACGAGCAATATGTTCAAGTTCGTGATTTTGTTGTCTGTCGTTGCCTGCGCCTTTGGTGCTGCGATCCCTGAGGGTCTCCTGCCCCAGTTGGATGGTCGCATTATTGGCGGCACTCCCACCACCATTGGCAGCTTCCCATGGCAAATCTCCCTGCAGCGTAGTGGCAGCCACTCCTGCGGTGGTTCCGTCTACAGGGCCAATATCATCGTGACTGCTGCTCACTGCCTGCAGTCCGTTTCCGCCTCCGCCTTGAAGGTGCGCGCCGGTTCCACCTACTGGAACTCTGGTGGCTCCCTCATCCAGGTCGCTGCCTTCAGGAACCACGAGGGCTACAACCCCAGCACCATGGTCAACGATATTGCTGTCATCCGTCTCAGCTCTTCCCTGGCCTTCAGCGCCAACATCAAGGCTATCGGTCTGGCTTCTTCTAACCCTGCAAATGGCGCTGCTGCTTCCGTCTCTGGCTGGGGCACCCAGAAATCTGGCTCCAACTCCATCCCCACTCAGCTGCAGTACGTGAATGTGAACATTGTCAGCCGGGCAAATTGCGCCTCCTCAAGCTACGGATATGGTGGTCAGATCAGGGACACCATGATTTGCGCCGCAGCCTCCGGCAAGGATGCCTGCCAGGGTGACTCTGGTGGCCCATTGGTTTCTGGTGGAGTCCTCGTCGGTGTTGTCTCCTGGGGTACTGGCTGTGCCCTCGGAAACTATCCCGGTGTCTACGCCGATGTCGCTGTCCTCCGCAACTGGGTGAACAACGCTGCCAACTCAGTCTAAGAACTTTGCTCAATAAAATCGATTAAAAACTTATACTTTCGTTTATTTTTTTTTTTTTTATACCCAGAGCCCAGTGAAAATGTCATACACCAGTTTAGGTACATGAATTTTGAAACACAGACTCCCCGGTATCCTCAGTTTATAAGGTATTGAGGTGGTTTGAGACTTCAATTCATAGGTAAATCAGGAGACTCTATACATATGTATCTCTTACAACATATGCATTATTGAATTTGCATTAAAACACATGTCGAATATATTATCCGAATAAAACATATAGTATAACTTATACAATTATGTAGCTAGAAAAATAAAATTTTATTGATCTACTGCAAATTTTTTATGTACGCCCTTACATGCAAGACAAATCGTCCATAGTTAGTCACAATTTGTATCTTAGTTACTGTCCCCTCTCTACCTAAGCATAAGCATCTCTACCTCTAAGCATAAGCAGCTAAATTTCCTAATTTATCTAATGAGATCACTTTTGGTCACCTATTCAGCAAATATATCTCAAAATTATATGCATATACATATATGAAGTGGGGCGTAGAAATTTCGAAAATACTTTTTGATACCCTGAAGCGGACCCCATAAAGTAATTTGTCAGAATTCTCAAAATGGGAATTCAGGGTATAATGGTTTTGTGAAAATGTATGTAACAGGCAGAAGGAGAAGTCGCAGACCCCATAAGGTATATATATTCTTGATCAGCATAAAAAAATAAGTTGATTGAGCCCTGTCCGTCTGTCCGTCCGTCCGTCCGTCTGTCCGTCCGTCCGTATGAACGTCGAGATTTCGGAAACTACAAAAGCTAGAGAGCTGAACATGCGTATGTTAGCTACGCAGTACGAGTTTATTTTGTTTTTTTCGATAACTCATCCCATTTCCAAATTATCGATAAAAAATCGAAAATTCGTTTCGATTTTTTAGGTTTTTTGGGCATAACTTCTACACTGTTTCAGCTAGAGACTTCAAATTTGTTTATTTAGATAGATATTATGGATACGCAGATTATGTAATTTACAGATTTTTGCGACGCCCCCTTCGCCCCCCAATTTAAAAAAAAAATTTCAAAAACTGGCATATAGATAGATTTAGAAACTCTTAATCTACTTTGAAAATTTCATAAAGATAATCCATCTAGAAATGGAGTTATGAGCGTCCAAAATTCAGCCCAACCCGCCTCCAAGCCACGACAGCAACTGCGCGGTTAGCAGAGCGCGCGCTCATAAGTGCGTAAATAAGAAGATTATCACTTTTTGGCTGGGTTCAGGGGATCTCGTAGTCGAGCCGTCTCGACTAGAGCCTTCTTACTTGTTTTCAATGGGTTCAGAGTATAGAAATTCGCATTGAGTACTCGTACACGAGCTTAAATTTCGAATTTCCAGTCTCTGGGTGACCATGACGGACAGGTAGGCAGACATGACTAGATCGATCGTGCTCATCGTCTTTATCAAAAATATATATACTTTATGTTGTCTGCCATGCCTCCTTCCACCTGGTTGATGCATTGGCTTTGAATCGAACTAGAATATTACAAATTGTTTATTAAATTCCATGACAGTATCTATCTCCTCTGTTCCAGACTTTGTCACTGCAATAAAAGAAATACTTCCAATTGATTAATAAACGCAAAATATTTTGCAACAAAATATAAGAGAAATTTGTCTTGAGCGCTCCAAATTGAAGTGTATCGGATTTTAAATTAAATCATAACATACTAAAAACTAATCGGTAAAGTATGGCCACAATCGTGATAGAAGATAGAGGGCAGACGGACAGACGAACAAAATGAATTTTCTTATCTGACTTTGTGAATGAGTATAAGCATTAAAAGCTTTCTGAATATTTATTGTTTTTCCTTATGTAAATTAATCTTCAATGACTACAGCAATTGGATATTATTGAAGATCATATAGAACAGGCGCATATAAGCAAAGTATTTAGAAAATCAATCAAATACTATAGCAAAATGGGAAATTGTCTCGGATTAATACAAGAATTATCAAACATTTAAAATATTTTTAGTAAACACAATATCTAAAATGAGAAGTGTTTGCACCGGAAACTCGTATCACAAACTCGTTCGTCACATTTTCGAGTGGTTAGCCTCTCAGCACTATACACACAACCGTATACCTAGTGAAAGACGTGCGATACGTAGGATTAGAACTCATTGATAAAATAGTATATACTTATTTTTGTCTGGAGTGATAACAAGAAGATAGAAACCGCCTCTAACCGTCCTATAAAAGAGCCAGCACATTTCCATTAAGACATTGTACGAGCAATATGTTCAAGTTCGTGATTTTGTTGTCTGTCGTTGCCTGCGCCTTTGGTGCTGCGATCCCTGAGGGTCTCCTGCCCCAGTTGGATGGTCGCATTATTGGCGGCACTCCCACCACCATTGGCAGCTTCCCATGGCAAATCTCCCTGCAGCGTAGTGGCAGCCACTCCTGCGGTGGTTCCGTCTACAGGGCCAATATCATCGTGACTGCTGCTCACTGCCTGCAGTCCGTGTCCGCCTCCGCCTTGAAGGTGCGCGCCGGTTCCACCTACTGGAACTCTGGTGGCTCCCTCATCCAGGTCGCTGCCTTCAGGAACCACGAGGGCTACAACCCCAGCACCATGGTCAACGATATTGCTGTCATCCGTCTCAGCTCTTCCCTGGCCTTCAGCGCCAACATCAAGGCTATCGGTCTGGCTTCTTCTAACCCTGCAAATGGCGCTGCTGCTTCCGTCTCTGGCTGGGGCACCCAGACATCTGGCTCCAACTCCATCCCCACTCAGCTGCAGTACGTGAATGTAAACATTGTCAGCCGGGCAAATTGCGCCTCCTCAAGCTACGGATATGGTGGTCAGATCAGGGACACCATGATTTGCGCCGCTGCCTCCGGCAAGGATGCCTGCCAGGGTGACTCTGGTGGCCCATTGGTTTCTGGTGGAGTCCTCGTCGGTGTTGTCTCCTGGGGTACTGGCTGTGCCCTCGGAAACTATCCCGGTGTCTACGCCGATGTCGCTGTCCTCCGCAACTGGGTGAACAACGCTGCCAACTCAGTCTAAGAACTTTGCTCAATAAAATCGATTAAAAACTTAAACTTTTGTTTTAATAATTTGCGTAATAAGCAAAGAATTCCAACTATATATATGTATATATACATATATACTTACTGAACCCTTCGAAGAACCAATAATATTCCAAAAATTATTCCCTTCGTTTCTGCACGCGTTACAAACTATACATACATACATGCACAAACACGCAAACACTCATATTTGTATTGTTTACAATAAAAAAGTTTCGATGAATACTCATCAAATAAGCTACATAATGTATATAAAATTAAAGACAGCTGCATTTGCATTTGCAGTATGGACCACATACTCATATACTCCCGAATTATAACGTGTAAAGATCCCGGATGCCACAAATCATGCAATTTTGAATTTGTAAATTAAGGGAAAATCGTTTGGGCCGTGAATGAGTATTTTGCATTCGGTATCGCTCCACTGTATTACTTGTTATTAAATTAAATTCAGGGTATAATAGTTTAGTGAAAATGTATGTAACAGGCAGAAGAAGACGTTGCAGATCCCATAAAGTATATATGTACATACTGTGGCTCACAGCTTATTTCGTGCAGTGGTATAGTAAAACTTTAAAGACGTATTCCCGCTAAACCATTAAAGATATCCAAAAAATGTAAATGAGGTCTTATTTATTAGTCATTCATTATATATTAAAGCACTTCATTATTTTTCTATTCTAAGAACTAACTTTTAAAACTAAAGCAAACTAAAATAACTGCCCTTTTCTATGTCACAGCTTATTTATTATTATTATTATTTTGTATGATCTCCTTTATGTTTAATAACCTCTTACAAACGTGATTCCATCGAGTTTACCAATTTTTGGGTGACTTCGCTGGCGATTTTTTGCCATTATTCCATAAAGGTTCCATTTTCAGGTAATTTTGTTTAGATTTTGACCTTTTCCGGATGCCTATGTCCAATATTGCCCAAAAATTTTCAATAACGTTTATGTCGGGGCCTGGGCTTGAGGATTGACCACATGGGGACAGTTCCAGATCAACCAGGACTGGGCAATCCCGATTTATGCTTTGGGTGACTATCCTGATAAAATCGGAATCGCCCCTCTAGACCCAGTTTTTCGGCACCTGGGAGCAAATTGACCTTTAAAAGGGATAGGTACATATTATACCATATTATACTTATATGAAAACTAAGTTTCCAACTCCCGAAGCTGCCATACAGGCCCAAACCATGCCCGAGTAGCACGGAAGAAGCCGTGTATTAATATCAAAAAACCAAACATGTGGACTTAAATTTGCAACGGAGCAAGTTGGTCGCCCCATTTCTTTCTGGAATCATGTAATATATGCAGTAGAGTCGAAATTTAACATATTTGGACCGGATGGGATGCAATATGTATGTACACGGTCTGCGAGGGTAAATTCAGTTGCCCTTAGTAAAGTGTTAGTTGCGTTCACTATGTCGCAATCAATCAAATAAAACAATGCTCTAAGAGTTTATGATTTAATACTTTATTATCTACACTTTGGACCAACTACTGCTCGCGAGCCGCTGAGTTCCACAGGCGGCTTTTGGTTTTAACATTGTCCTTATCCTGTTTACTAATGGGACGCAGATGAGCAGCATCAACAATGTCTCTGCAAAAGTCGAATTTTAGTTGGATTCCTTTCAAATATCGTTGGACTTCGAGGAATACTCACTTGAACTCTTCGTAGCTCTCGGTGTTTGTCACCGCCCTCAGCTTGGCATCGTTGCGCAAGTTGTGAAGTTCTTCCTTACGCAACAGCTCCAGACAGTTGGCTGCCAGCCGATGTAGCTCCTCGGGTGTTATGTCTGAGGAATCTGACATCTTGTTGAGTAAATGTCTAAATATTTACAAAAACAAAATACGATAGCTAATCGAAATCAGTTTGTTTGACAACGGTTGCCCAGGCAACCAGTTCGAAGAGCTCGCATTTGATAAGCCATTAATAGGCGATTAACATTTACAACTCGCGATAATACGATTGACCAAGGTGCATTCAGTTACGTGACTTCCGTGTGTGTTCTCCGACATGGTCTCCTGCTCTGTTCTCTTAGCTTTACTACTGCTGATCGGCTTCTTCTTCAGCGTACCTGCAAAGCCGACTAGCCAGGAACTGAGCTTCGGTCGCATTGTTGGTGGAAATAACCTGGCTATACATAATACACCCTGGCAGGTCTCCATACAGCTGAGCGCTCGGCATATTTGCGGCGGAGCCATCTACAGCAAGGACATCATCATTACAGCAGCCCACTGTGTGCAGCACAAATCCGCCACTCTACTGCAGGTGCGTGTGGGCGCCAATCAACACAATTCAGGTGGAACCCTCTTCCGAATCGCAGACTATAAGGTCCATGAGTCATACGATGACCAACTGCTGCACTACGACATTGCGCTTCTGCGGTTGGCCACGCAGCTCAGCTATAGTCTATCTGTCAAGGCGATTGCTTTGGCCAGCACGAGTCCCACGGCCGGCAGCAGCGTCTCGGTCAGTGGTTGGGGATATACCAAACAGAGTGAATCCACTAGCTTTGCCAGCAGCCTGCAGTTAGTGCAGCTGCAAGTCATTGAGCGAGGCGAATGCGCATCTGCTAAATACGGCTATGGCTGGGATTTTGTGGGCATTGAAATGATTTGTGCAGCAGATGCTGATAAAGATGCTTGCACAGGCGATTCAGGCGGTCCCATGGTATCCAAAGGTCTGCTGGCAGGCATCGTGAGCTGGGGCTACGGTTGTGCGCAATCGAACTATCCGGGCGTATATGTTGATATTGCTGTACTGAGGCACTGGATAGTTAAGACAGCAAATGAGATGTGAAGTTTATAAATAAAGATACAATAAATTAAATATATATTATATTGTATTTAAAATATTTTCAAATAATAAGTAAGAAGGCTCTAGTCGAGACTGCTTAGTAAGAGATACCCTGAACCCTTTAAAAAAAAAATAATATTCTTCTTCTTTATGAACGTATGAGCGCGCGCTCTGCTAACCGCGCAATTGCTGCCGTGGCTTGGGGATGTGTTGGGCTATACTTTGGACGCTTATAACTCCGTTTCTAAATGGCACTTTCAGAATATATTAACAGCATCTAAATGTGTCTATTTGCCAAAATGCAAGTATTTGAAATGCTTTTTTTTTTTTTTTTTTTTGTATGTTGTGGGCAAAGGGGGCGTGGTATCCAAAAGCTGCGTATATTATGAATATATATTTTGATAGATATTAATCTATCAAAATATATAAATTTGAAGTCTCAAGCTCAAATGTAGAATGTGTAGAAGCACTAACCATACAACATGTTGTATGGTTAGTGGTATAAGTTACGCTCAAAAAATTCAAAAAATTAAAAATTTTTCAGTTTTTATCGATAACTAGGAAATGAGATGCGTTATCGAAAAAAAAAAATAAAGACAGACGAACGGACAGGGTAGATTTACTTATTTTGTTCTGCTGATCAAGAATATATATATATACTTTATGGGGTCTGCGACGTCTCCTTATGCCTTTTACAACATTTTCACAAAACTATTATACTCTGAATTCCCATTTTCAATGGATTCAGGGTATAATTATTTATGCTGTAATAATATAAAGGTTTCGCCCCCCAGGTGGAATCGAACCACTTCGACGTTAATCGACTACGGATTTGAAGTCCGCACCCCGGACCACCGAAGCTCAGTGGGGCGGCTCATGTTCATAAATATTTGTATTTATACTAACAATTGCCTCAAAAAGCGCTTGGGAATTCTAAGCATCATATCAATTCTTATTCTTATCGCCACACAATATCAAAGATTTTATCTACAAAAAACACCCATAAACTCTTTCTTTATTTAAATTAAGAACTTGACTCCATTTGGAATGATTAATATTAATGAAAAGTTATCAAACATATTAGTAGTGCAAAAATACAAGGCATATTTAAATTAAAGTCGCTCTCAAAAGCAATCGAATACAGTTTAAAATCAGTACGATTTATTCATTTGCGTGGCTGCTGTATGTGTATCTGGGGCTTCTGCTGCACTGCCACCGGTGGCTTGTGCGAGTGAGCCACCTGTGCTCCAGCAGGCGTAAAATCTGTATTGCCCTTAACAGGTGCACCGCTCACAGAAGCTGAATTCACATTAACCGGTTGCTGCAAAAAAATAAAAATATATTCAAAATACATCAATTAAATAAAATTTAAATTTAAGAATATCAATATTTACCGTTAGACCCGTGCAATCCTCTGCATCCTTAGCTGGCCGCTCGGAAGCTGGCGCCTTATGCTGCACAATGCGCATTCCACCAGCCTTCACTAAAAATACATATATATTACGACGTCATCATAAGTTTTTAGAAGATTTCGATCAACGCCCGAAAGACAAGCCAAGCCAGACATACATACATATATGCATGCACATGCGCGCGCGTGTGTGTGTGTGCTTTATCAGTAGTCGCCTCTTCAAGAGGTGAGATTTGATAACAATGATATTCTGATCAATATAATAGGAATTGATATATTTAATGACCCCAGCAACGAAAATAACTAACAGAATCATAAAATATAATAAAATCATAACAAATAAAACAAAATTTATTTAAAAGCTTCATTAACACACACACACACATTCGCATTCCCATCCAAACATAGTAACAGTAAGTGCACTTACATGCAGGTGGGTGTCCAGCTACAAGATTTGGTTGTTCGTCAGCCATGTTTTTAACAAATTACAATCTAAAAAAAATTAAGTAAATAATAACCGGTTAAAAAGAAAACATTTTACCAATAACCTCCAATAAGGAAAATAACTGATGGGCCAGTTTTTGCGTTTTACTTTGTGACACGAATGCAGTTTAGTCAGCGATGAGCAAATCACGGCGACGCTAATACGCATCTGGCAACGACCCACAAACGTAAACAAAACATAAGTGCTGCCAGATCGACACAAATATCGATGAAAAAATATTCATCGCATGCAGTTACTTGCCGAATTCGTAAAAGATTTCATCAAAATTTGCCGTATTAAGTAAGAATTGAGCCAGTTCTCACATAATTTATAACTAAAAAAAACTTGCGAATTTAAAATGAAAGACACTAGGGTAGGTATTGGTAAATATCATATTTGCAGTTACATTATTTGAAAAAGCAGTTTCACCTTTATTAACTAAAAGGCAATTGAACTTCGTTTCATGTCTTTTCTGCTGCTGCTTCTGCTGCCAATGACAATTGCAAATAATTACAATACACCAACACAATTACAGCCCTTCCCTCCATTAAAAAATGACAATTTACTGCGTGCCGCACGTGGTGAAGCTGTGGACCGTGTTCCTGTTTGGGTAATGCGCCAAGCAGGGCGCTATTTACCCGAATTCCAAGAGCTACGTAAGCTACACGACTTCTTCACGGTTTGCCGCACTCCTGAGCTGGCTTGCGAGGTGACTATGCAACCGCTGCGACGATTCGATCTGGACGCCTCCATTATCTTTTCGGACATCTTAGTTATACCACAAGCATTGGGGTTGACGGTAGAAATGCACGCCGGTGTGGGTCCTGTGCTACCACAGCCCATCCGCACGCCCGAAGATCTAAAGCGATTGACCCCAGAAGGTGCTTTGTCCCGTCTGACGTATGTGGGCGATGCCATAACAATGATGCGCCACAAATTGGATGGCCGTGTGCCTCTAATAGGCTTTACCGGAGCACCTTGGACGCTCATGGGCTATATGATTGAAGGTGGCGGCAGTAAGACCATGTCAAAGGCAAAGGCTTGGTTGTACGACTATCCGGAGGATGCGAAACTCCTTTTAAATCTGCTTACTGATGTCATAGTGGATTATCTGGAAATGCAGGTGGAAGCGGGCGCTCAAATGCTGCAGATCTTTGAGTCATCTGCTGAGCACCTAACTAAAGATGAATTCCTGGTCTGGTCGGTGCCTTTTTTGCGTCGCATACGCGATGACCTGGTAGATCGCTTAACCAAAAAAGCGGTACCAACCGTGCCATTAGTGAGTAACTATAACTGGCTGCATTCTTTTCGGTTAACTTAATTGAATGCATTTCTAGACGATTTTCGCCAAAGGAGCTGGTCATTCCCTCAAAGAGCAAAGCGATCTCGGCTACGATGTCATTGGCCTGGACTGGACTGTGGATCCGGTTGAGGCGCGTGCAGCGGTTGGACCTAATATAACACTACAGGGTAATCTCGATCCTCAGGATATGTACCGTGATCCAAGTGAATTACATACGCTTACCACCGATATGGTTCACAAATTTGGCAAATCACGCTACATTGCAAATTTAGGTCATGGCATAACGCCGCAGACACCCATCGCTAGCATGGAGGTACTCGTGGATGCGGTGCATAAAGCATTGTAGGTTTTAGGATTACAACTAATTTGCAATATTGGCAATATTGTATTTGCATAATAAAGACCATTTTGCCTTGGGGTAGGGAAATAAATTTTAGTTACGAAAAAGGGACATTGCGTTATCGTAACATTATCGTGCTCATAGTTGCTCTTACTCGTTATCGATAGCTGTTGTCATAATAAAGTGCAATCATTCAACAAACGTCGCACAGATTTTTTGTATTCATATGAAGATCTTTAATAAGTATTGTATGTTTTATTTAGATTTTAGACTATATTGTATCGCAGTACAGACGAAATACAATCAATTATCAATTGAATTCTATACTTTGAATTTGCTGTTCTTGAAGCAATTTGTCGTATATCATAAGTATACTGCCACAACATATAAGCAAAGTTCCCGTGATAATTTCTGCAATTGTAAAGTATTATAATTAAAGAAAATACTTATGTAAAGCCGAGTCAAATACTTTTGCCAGGCAGTTGTTCGCCGAGCAGATATCCAGTTATAGCTGTGAAGGCGAAACTTAATGAATTCGCCAAGGGCACTGCTATAGTAATATTAGCACTACGTAATGTCCACACATAGAGCACACTTCCGCATTGATTAAGTCCAAATGGTATCCAGTAATGCAGACGAGAGCCGATCATTCGAAGCTCGGCAAGAAAATTTCGATACCTGGATCCAGTGTCCTTAACAGTCTCAATGCCTTGGCTGCCCAGCCGTATAAATGGATTTGTCACACCCCATAAGAGGCCGACAGTCAGTAGTTTCACTAAAATTATTATTATTTTATAGACAACTTACAAAAAACTTATTACTTAAAAATGTTTACACGCAATTGACAGCATTGTTTATTTACATCAGCTGTGCTGCCGGCTGTCATGTTCCCAGGGTTGCTTGTGATGTTTACCAACACTGCTCACGCTGAGAGTTTGTTAGCACTGGGCAGCTGTCAATTTCTTTTACGTCAGGCTTTCATTTCCTATAGGTGGGTTTTTGCATATTACCCGAAATATAATCATAAAACATCGCAATTTACAGCAATTATAATGCAATGATATGTATGAAAACGCTAACTACACATAAAATTCTTTACGTGACTACAAAAATGTTGTGGTGTTCGAAGTGCTGTGTGCGTTTTAAAGCCGCTTGTTAATTGCTCTTGTTTTGATTGGGATACAAGCCATTTATTTATAGTAATATTAATTAAAACTAACAGTGACTTTTTAATAGGATACTGAACAGCAATAGCAATGGCAAAGACCAAGGGCGAGAAACGCAAGAAGTCGGCGATCAACGAGGTTGTCACCCGCGAGTGCACCATTCACTTGGCCAAGCGTGTGCACAACATCGGCTTCAAGAAGCGTGCGCCGCGCGCCATTAAGGAAATCCGCAAGTTCGCCACACGCGAGATGGGTACCAATGATGTTCGCATCGACACCCGCCTCAACAAGCACATCTGGTCCAAGGGTATCAGGTAAGGCACCCACTGACTCATACCTGACAATAACGATAGCTAATACCATTTATTGATCCACAGATCGACGCCATTCCGCGTACGTGTACGTCTGGCACGTCGTCGCAATGACGATGAGGATTCTCCCAACAAACTGTACACACTGGTCACATACGTACCTGTGCCCACATTCAAGAACTTGCAGACGGAGAACGTTGAGTCCAGCGACGATTAAACTAAACAACAATAACAACAACAAACACACTGAATCAAGTTCACGCCGCTATCAAAAACACGTTAATAAAAAGTAATTTTTATTTAGAAATAACCGAAGCATAACATTTGTGTCTTTAAAGTCATGTGTTGTAAAATGCAAGCTGATTGATGGCAGAATGTAATTGGAATTTAATATATGTATGTATTTGATACGTGATGTCAGCTGAATAATTGGTTGGCAGTGAATTGTAAATAGTAATTCAGTCATAATCCGAATTTACAGTTTTCACTTCATGACATGAAATGGCTTCAATTGAATGAATGATAGAAGTTGATTAATACTGACCCTGATATAGCCATTAATTTTGCAGTTATAGTCTTAAATGTCATTCCTTACGTGCAGAGTATATTGATTTCAAGCTTTGCTTGTATAACGGTACAATATGTCTACTGTTATGTGATGTGGAGTGTTTTCTAAACTATAATATAATTCTGTACTGTGTACCGAGTGATAGTGCTCAAATTTTTTGGTAGATCTAGAAGATCTAGAATTCCAATAACAAAACTGCGTATTTGCGCTTTTTCTCTACGGAACCATCTTTCTGAACACTTTTTGTTATGGCTAGTTTTTATACCCTGAGCCCATTGAAAATAGGAAATCAGGATAAAATGGTTTTGTTAAAAGTATGTAACAGGCAGAAGGAGGCGTGGCAGACTCCATAAAGTATATATATTCTTAATCAAGGCGACGAGAAAAGTTGATATAGCCATGTCCGTCCGTCCGTATGTTTGAACGCGTGGATTTCCGAAGTTACAAAAGCTAGATAGTTCATTATTTTTGTATTAGGTCCGTATATTGCACGCGCAGTACGAGTTTGTTTCAGAAATTCGATAACTTGTATATTTGCAAAGTTATCGATAAACTAATTTATCGGGAACCAGTTATAGTATGATATCTAATTCATCTTTAGAGTTACAGTCTCCAAGTCTTCTGCATGTATATAGATACTAATTTAATACAATTTCGTTTTTTGTCAGATTTTGGATTCCGGTCCCCACTTCGCCCCACCACCCCCAAATGTGAAAAAAATGCATATCAAATACTAGAGACATGCAGTTCTGTTTAGCATATAGATATGAATATCATCTAGAAACAGAATTATTAATCATCAAAAGTTTTCTCATCAAAACCCATGCGACGCAGCAGCAAAGCAGCGAGACAGCAAGACGCTGCAATGCTTACACACATGCATACACACATACATACATGCCTACTAGCGTAGATCAGCGTCTATGTGTGCGCGTGGTTTGCATGTACAGTTTCTTATGCGTGCAGAAACGAATCGAATAATTCTTGGAATATTATTCATTCGAAGAAGAGGAGAGGATTTCGTAGTCGAGCAGTCTCGACTATAGCTTTATTACTCGTTATTTCATAGAAAACATTAAAGCCTCTTGAAGACAGGACACACACACGGAATATCACAGCACTGCACAAATTGATAAATCGGCGTGAGGTAAACAATTTCTATCAATAGGATATGATGTACTGAACGAATATAAAACAAGTAAGTTGGCTCTAGTCGAGACGGCTCGACTACGAGATCCCCTGAACCCTGCAAAAAAGTGATACTCTTCTTCTTTACGCACTTATGAGCGCGTGCTCTTCTAACTGCGCAGTTGCTGCCGTGGCTTGGGGGTGGGTTAGGCTGAACTTTGGACGCTTATAACTCCATTTCTAGATGGACGATCTTGATGAAATTTTCAGAGTAGATTAGGAGTATCTAAATCTATCTATGTGCCGAATTGCAAGTCTCTAGTATTTGAAATGCGTTTTTTTTAATTGGGGGCGAAGGGAGCGTGGCATCTAAAATCTGTAAATTACGTAATCTGCGTATCCATAATATCTATCTAAATAAACAAATTTGAAGTCTCTAGCTGAAACAGTGTAGAAGTTATGCCCAAAAAACCTAAAAAATGGAAACGAATTCTCGATTTTTTATCGATAATTTGGAAATGGGATGAGTTATCGAAAAAACAAAATAAACTCGTACATACGCATGTTCATGTGAAATTTCAGCACTCTAGCTTTTGTAGTTTCCGAAATCCCGACGTTCATACGGACGGACGGACGGACGGACGCACGGACAGACGGACAGGGCTCAATCAACTTATTTTTTTATGCTGATCAAGAATATAAATACTTTATGGGGTCTGCGACTTCTCATTCTGCCTGTTACATACATTTTCACAAAACCATTATACCCTGAATTCCCATTTTCAATGGGAAATTTGTTGGCAAGTGTTGTCACAAATATTATAAAATGACATAAAAAACGTTAGCAGGTAATCCTTACCGTCATTTATAAAAAAGCGTCTTCCACTGTGTCGAATGATGGGTGCCGTAAGTTTAACTATAAAAGAATATAAACCACTGCAGCAATTTATTGCTGGTGGTCATATAATAAAATTGAGGTTGTCTGGATAGGACGTGCAATAAGTAAACAAACAAAATATAAAATATGTAATAAGACTGCCCCATTCGATCGTGGAATCATCCTTACCCTAGTAGGTTCTTCTAGAACTGAAGAGGATAAATAAGGACTTCCCAACCTAGGCATTGGTTGTCGTTTTGTTTCAGTTGTGCAATATATAACTAATTAATATAAAGATAAACAATAGGAAAAGAATTGCCCAAATGAGTCTGCCCAGTTGACTGTGGAACAACCTTCACCTTAGTAGGTCTTATACCAAAGAGGAACCTGGGGGCTTCCCTAGCCATATAAACAAATAAAATCGTTTACCGGAGAATCGGAACTAAATAAGTCGAACAATAATATAATAATAAAATAAATAATAATAATTTAACAAAAATAATAGTAGTGTAGTAATAATAATAGTCAAAATAATAATTATTAAAATCACAATTTATATTAAAACAAATAAGAAAGCTGTAGTCGAGACTGCTCGACTACGAAATCCCTTGAGCCCTTCTTCGAACGAATAAGATTCCAAGAATGCTTCGTTTCGATTCTCCACGCGTAAGAAACTATACATGCAAAAACACGAGCACACACACACTTGTAAGCATGTATGTATGTGTGTGAGCAATGCAGGCGGCTTGCTGTCTCGCTGCCTTTGTTGCTGCGGCACATGGATTTTGATGAGAAAACTTTGATGATTAATAATTCTGTTTCTAGATGGACAATCGTATTGATATCTTCAGATTATGGTTATGATATTCATATCTATATGATAAACCAAACTGCATGTCTCTAGTATTTGAAATGCATTTTTTTTTTCACTTTTGTGGGTGGTGGGGCGAAGTGGGGACCGGAATCCAAAATCTGACAAAAACCGAAATTGTATTAAATTAGTATCAATATATATGCAGAAATTCGAAATTCTGAAACAAACTCGTACTGCGCGTGCAATATACGGACCTAATACAAAAATAATGAACTCTCTAGCTTTTGTAACTATAGAAACAGAATTATTAATAATAATATTATATATTGTAATAATAATATTACCCTATCACTAAGGGATAGGGTCAGGGTTATCTGCCTATTTACATATGTATATAGTCCACACGTGTTGCTCTTATGTTTCTGTTGCACGACCTTCTAGTTGTTGAGTGCGTAGGAGATATGAATATTATATGTTCATGCCTGATCATAACGGCTGATGAATAAGCTAAATATGTCAGTGAACACCCTGTAAATTGTGATGCACATTTCAAAATAAATAAATGTCTATTGAAACTGAATGAAATTAAAAACAATAATGAATTAAAATTAAAGAAAATTAAAAAATTAAATTTAAAACTCTTAGATTAATTAATGAAATTTTTAATATTACTCAAAGTTTTTCAAATATTTGTTTTGATATTAATTAACTTATTTAAAATCTGATTGAGCAGACGAGAGTAATCTAAACAAGTAAGAAGGCTCTAGTCGAGACGGCTCGACTACGAGATCCCCTGAATCCTGAAAAAGTGATACTCTTCTTCTTTACGCACTTATGAGCGCGCGCTCTGCTAACCGCGCAGTTGCTGTCGTGGCTTGGAGGCGGGTTGGGCTGAATTTTGGACGCTCATAACTCCATTTCTAGATGGACTATCTTTATGAAATTTTCAAAGTAGATTAAGAGTATCTAAATCTATCTATATGCCAAACTCGTACTGCGTAGCTAACATACGCATGTTCATGTGAAATTTCAGCTCTCTAGCTTCTGTAGTTTCCGAAATCTCGACGTTCATACGGACGGACGGACGGACGGACGGACGGACGGACGGACGGACGGACGGACGGACAGACGGACAGGGCTCAATCAACTTTTTTTTTTATGCTGATCAAGAATATATATAATTTATGGGGTCTGCGACTTCTCCTTCTGCCTGTTACATACATTTTCACAAAACCATTATACCCTGAATTCCCATTTTCAATGGGTTCAGGGTATAATAAATATCATTAAATGAATTCATCACGTCAAAGTGTTCCTTGGTCGAGTATACCAATTTAACATTTAGCTAACACAGAAGCACAATAAAACTGATAAGGAGGCCAAAAAATGGTTTAAATTTTTGGTGGGCCGCTTTAAAAGCGATGGAACTGAAATTGGATTTACATTCAGTGAACAGCCAGCTGAGGATAATAGTAAAATAGAAAATAAATAAAACCTATAGGGAAAATGGTGAGAATCTTGTTTTGCCTACTTTGCTGTGCAGCGCTTGCCATGCAAGGCCTATCCACAAAGGCGGAGAACACCAACTCAAGCAGCAGCAGCGCCACAGAAAGTCCAATCCCCAGGCCAACTTCTTTCCAAGACGTCAGCACAGCGCCTTCTTATACTACGGTCGCAACAACTTCAACTACAAATTCGAACAAATCCAATCTGACGCTGCCCATGGTAATAAATACATGGAATTATCCAGAGGCCAATGACTACGCGTGGCGCATACTTAGGCAGACGGAGGGAGGATTGGGACAGACACGGAACGCTGTCGTCGAGGGCTGCGGAAAGTGCGAGCAGACTCAGTGTAGAAGATCAGTCGGCTACGGCGGTACGCCGAATGAGCTGGGCGAAATCACACTGGACGCCATGGTCATGGACGGGGCGACAATGGACGTGGGGGCTGTGGCTGGCTTGGTAGACGTCAAGGAGGCCATACGTGTGGCTAGACACGTACTGGAGCGCACAAAGCACACAATGTTGGTGGGACCAGGAGCATCGAAATTCGCCGTGGCCATGGGATTTCATACTGATTCGCTAGTAACGCCCCAAACGCACGCCGAATGGCTGCAGTGGAAAGCCGAGAATTGCCAACCTAATTTCTGGCGGAGGGTCTATCCAGATCCGGAGATCTCATGTGGACCCTATTCGCTCAAGGCCACGCCCCTAACTCGCATGAAAGAGGAGCCTGCTCGCACCGAGTTCAAGCTTGGTCCACAGAATCATGATACCATCGGCATGGTGGCCATAGATGCAAATAGCCAAATACACACAGGCACCTCCACCAACGGCCTCGATTACAAAATTCACGGTCGAGTGGGCGATTCACCTGTTGCCGGCGCCGGCAGCTATGCGGACAATGAAGTTGGTGCGGCTGTGGCGACGGGCGATGGCGACATTAGTATGCGTTTTCTGCCCACATTCCTGGCCGTGGAGGCAATGCGAGCTGGCAAGACACCTGGTGAGGCAGCCGCTGCATCTGTCAAACGAATCGTAAAGCATTACAAGGACTATTTTGGCGCAATCATTGCGGTAAATCGACTGGGACAATATGCGGCCGCCTGCTACGGAATGTCAGAGTTTCCCTTTATAGTCAGCAACCCAGCTGAAGGCACAGTAGTGAAAAGAGTCAAGTGCATGCCCGGCAATCGCAGAAGTTAATGCTGTTACACTATAAACTGACTTAGAATGTTGATTTTTTCTACTTATCAAATAAAATATATGTTAAATTAAAATGTTCATTAATTCTTAAAATCTGTGTCCCTTTGAAAGTGCTGCATAACGGTACAAATTTCTTCTATTTGCTTTCAAAATTGTGCTAAACATACACCCGCGCTGAGATTTCACATTAAATCATCGAAGCCAATTATTATATTCTTCATTTTAGCTCTTTTATAGTTTGCAAGTGTTTCAAAATGTGCGCACTTTTCGCATTCGCTTTTGAATGTGTTTTGGTATACACATACATACATATGTACATACGTTCAGATGTTCAGATGTTCTGTCCGTCTGTCTGTCCGTATGTTTGAATGCATCGATTTCCGAAGATACAAAAGCTAGAGAGTTCATTCTTTTTGTGTTAGGTCCGTATATTGCACGCGCAGTACGAGTTTGTTTCAGAAATTCGATAACTTGTATATTTGCAAAGTTATCGATAAACGAATTTATCGGGAACCAGTTATAGTATGATATCTAATTCATCTTTAGAGTTAGAGCCTCCAAGTCTTCTGCATATATATAGATACTAATTTAATACAATTTCGCTTTTTGTCAGATTTTGGATTCCGGTCCCCACTTCGCCCCACCACCCACCAAAGTGAAAAAAAATGCATTTCAAATACTAGAGACATGCAGTTTGGTTTATCATATAGATATGAATATCATAACCATAATCTGAAGATATCAATACGATTGTCCATCTAGAAACAAAATTATTAATCATCAAAGTATTCTCATCAAAAACCATGCGACGCAGCAGCAAAGCAGCGAGACAGCAAGACGCTTGCAATGCTTACACACAGACATGTGTGTAGACGAGACGGCTCGACTACGAGATCCCCTGAACCCTGAAAAAGTGATACTCTTCTTCTTTACGCACTTATGAGCGCGCGCTCTGCTAACCGCTCAGTTGCTGTCGTGGCTTGGAGGCGGGTTGGGCTGAATTTTGGACGCTCATAACTCCATTTCTAGATGGACTATCTTTATGAAATTTTCAAAGTAGATTAAGAGTATCTAAATCTATCTATATGCCAAATTGCGTATTTTTGAAATTGGGGGCGAAGGGGGCGTGGCATCCAAAATCCGTAAATTACTTAATCTGCGTATCCATAATATCTACCCAAATAAACAAATTTGAAGTCTCTAGCTGAAATAGTGTAGAAGTTATGCCCAAAAAACCTAAAAAATGGAAACGAATTTTCGATTTTTTATCGATAATTTGGAAATGGGATGAGTTATCGAAAAAACAAAATAAACTCGCACCATTATACCCTGAATTCCCATTTTCAATGGGTTCAGGGTATAAAAATTACAGGGTATAAAATTCACATCACATCACAAGCAAAAAATAATCACAGGTGAACCTGTGAGGTACGTTCTATCTGCATGATGGATGAAATATGTTGATGGACATGGTATGAAAGAGGATTACCTACAGAAAAATAGATGCACGTATAATATTTTATTTAACAATATAAATATAATAAACAAACAATTAACCTGTATATATATATTTATATATATGATAACAATAATACCTATCGTAAATCATTTTCTTCGAGACTAAAGCCTGGTAAATTGAGGCCCAACTAAATAAATACCCCCGCTATTAGATAAAGCCAAAAGCTGGGTTTCCGCTAAGTCCAGACTCTGCAAAGACTGTACTGCAGGCAGCGTGCTCTCGCTTAGTAGCTGCTGAAAGTCTGCCACGCCTCGATGCTGGTAAATCCGCAGCGTTTGCGTGGGCGAAGCATTGCTTAGGCACAGCAGCAGATCCTTGGACTTGTACAGATGCATGAGAACTAGTTGACGAGGTAGCACAGAGTCCTCCAAGTCAAAGATTTGCGCCAGCTGGTAGTCCACTATATTAGTCTCTTTACTATAAATATAAGATGTATATTAATATTAGTTAAAACGCATAAACTAAGTAAACTACTCGCCTGTATATGTAAATGGCGGCTGCTGGGGCTGCAGTCAAGACGGCCAGGTAACTACGATTCTCATGATGCGCCAGCGCCATTTGCTCAGCCTGCATCAGTGGAAGTCGCTGCTGCAGCATGTAGATGCCATCCTTGCTCCATTGCCAAAACTCCACATTGTTCGCAACAAGCAGGACCACATTGTAGGCATTCTTGTCTGCAGTGGAATCAGCTATCAGCTGTTTCACCTGCCCAGTTGGTATCGTTGCTTGCCGAGTGATTGTGCCATCGATGCTATCATTGGCCACACAATAGATGTCGAGTGCTGAGAGCTGCTTTTGTATTGCCAAACAGTCTTGGAATTGCAGACGCAAGGGGCTCAGAAATAAGGCGTCGCTGCTGACAGCTGCAAAGCGCTCGTTGTGAGGCTTGTCAAATTTCTCATTGGGTTGCAAGAATTGCGACAGGCCTGTGAAAACAAAACACAAAACAGACGCATAAACATAAGAGAGAACATAACGGTTGATGAATAAATAAATACGTCAGTGAACACCCTGTAAATTGTGATGCACATTTCAAAATAAATAAATGTAATTGAAACTGAATGAAATTAAAACAATAATGAATTAAAATTAAAGAAAATTAAAAAATAAATAATAAAACTTAAAACTAATTGTTTTATATATATTTTTTCAATTATTTAAATTAATGAAAACTAAAACATTTGAAAATTATATTAATTAACTTATTTAAAAGTAGATTGGTCAGACGAGAGTAAACTTAAAGATAAATTAAGCAATTATATTACATAGCCTAAATAAGAGCAGAAGAATATTTCAATTCGAATTCATCATGACAAATTGTCTCTTAGTCGAATATACCCATTTAACATTTAGCTACATCACATAAGCACAACAAAACTGATAAGTAAACAAATGGTTTAAATTTTTGCTGGAGAGCTTTAAAAGCGATGGAACTACAATTGAATTTACATTCAGTGAACAGCCAGCTGAGGATTATACCAAAGTAGAAAATTAGTAAAAATAATTAAAAGTTGGGAAAATGGTGAGAATTTGTTTTTGCCTACTTTGCTGTGCAGCGCTGGCCATGCAAGGCCTGTCCATAAAGGCGGAGAACACCAACTCAAGCAGCAGCAACGCCACAGAAAGTCCAATCCCCAGGCCGACTTCTTTCCAAGACGTCAGCACAGCGCCTTCTTATACTACTGTCGCAACTACTTCAACTGCAAATTCGAACAAATCAAATCTGACGCTGCCCATGGTAATAAATACATGGAATTTTCCAGAGGCCAATGCCTTCGCGTGGCGCATACTTAGGCAGACTGAGGGAGGACTGCGGCAGACACGGAACGCTGTAGTCGAGGGCTGCACCAAGTGCGAGCAGCTCCAGTGTGATGGAACAGTCGGCTACGGCGGATCGCCGGATGAGCTAGGCGAAACCACACTGGACGCCATGGTCATGGACGGGGCGACAATGGACGTGGGGGCTGTGGCTGGCTTGATAGGCGTCAAGGATGCCATACGTGTGGCTAGACACGTACTGGAGCGCACAAAGCACACAATGTTGGTGGGACAAGGAGCAACGAACTTCGCCGTGGCCATGGGGTTTCGTACTGATTCGCTGGTAACGCCCGAGTCGCGCGCCATGTGGCAGCAGTGGAAAGCCGAGAATTGCCAACCTAATTTCTGGCAGAGGGTCAACCCAGATCCGAAGATCTCATGTGGTCCCTATGCGCCCAAGGCCACGCCCTTAACTCGTTGGAAAGAGGATCGTGCTCGCACCGAGTATAAGATTGGCCAACAGCATCACGATACTATCGGCATGGTGGCCATAGATGCAAATAGCCAAATACACACAGGCACCTCTACCAACGGCGCCCGCAACAAAATTCCCGGCCGAGTGGGCGATTCACCTGTTGCCGGCGCCGGCAGCTATGCGGACAATGAAGTTGGTGCGGCTGTGGCGACGGGCGACGGCGACATTATGATGCGTTTTCTGCCCACATTCCTGGCCGTGGAGGCAATGCGAGCTGGCAAGACACCTGACGAGGCAGCCGCCGAATCTGTCAAACGAATCGTAAGGCATTACAAAGACTTTTCGGGAGCAGTCATTGCGGTAAATCGACTGGGACAATATGCGGCCGCCTGCTACGGAATGCCAGAGTTTCCCTTTGTAGTCAGTAGCCCAGCTGAAGCAACCATAGTGAAAAGAGTCAAGTGCATGCCGGCAATCTCAGTTAATGTTGTTACACTATAAGCCCGATTTATAATGCTGATTTTTTCTACTTATCAAATAAAAAATATACTAAAATTAAAATGTTCATAATTTAAAAAAATCTGAGGCCTTTTGAAAGTGTTGCAAAACGGGGAAAATTATTACATTCTTCATTTTATCTCTTTTGATAGTTGGCAAGTGTTGCAAAATGTGTCGCTCTTTCCGCATTCGCTTTTGAATGTGTTTTGGTATACACACACGTTCAGATGGCATGAATGCGACAGTATTTAAAATATACGGTATTTTGAAATATATTAACTGAGAAACAGTAAGTGAGCTGAAACTAAATATAATAAAATGTAAAATTGAAAGTAAAACGTAAATGTGGATAAGTTATTCTAAACGTTATGTTTCATTAACTATCTTGTTGTGAGCCATTTCGGTGTCGCTGTCTGATCGTCTTTAGACACCTTCGATTATTTTTCCGCCAAATCAGCGTCTCAGCAGACGCCGCGCCGCATACGTGAAAAAGCGAAGTTGCAAAACGAAGAAAAAAGCGCAAACTCTAGAAAAGAGCGGCAGGGCCAAACATTAAGTGAAAAAGTGGTCAAAAAACGCCGTCAAAATTATTAAAAACGCGCAAAACACAGGCCGTAAGTCGCTGACTAAAATGGCTATACAGCTGGACAAAATTCTGGCCGACATCGCCAAGGAAAAAGCGCTGCATCCGAATAATACGAATGCCACTAAACAGGAACAGGACGACGCTTGGGCGCGCGTTGGGCGCCTCAACAAGCTCACTGTGCACGAGTCGCGCTCTATTTTTATAGTGCTGCAAAAGAAATACGAGCAGGAAAAATTAAAAGGAAACTCTGGATGGAAATTGTATGGACTCATGCAGAAAATCCATCAGGAGCCGAAGATGCCGATTAAAGCGGAAGAGTGAGTAGCCAAAATATTTTTTAAAAATAAGAATATTTTCATAAAATAATACACTATTTGCTTAACCGTGCGCAGTGAGCAATTGCCCATGGAGGAAGTGGAGGAATATGAAATGTTGGAGGTTCAGGAGCAGGAGGAAGATGATGAAGGCTCCAGCAGTGCGAATCCACGACAATTTGGTCAATCCACCAATTCGACAGGTTCAGCCAGCTCAGATGGCGACAGTCCAACAAAATCGAGTAGCACTGGCGGAGGCACTCCAGAAAAGGACGTTAAATCGTATGCCAAACCAAACGTAGATACGCCGCGTCCAGCATTCGAGGAGAAGAAGCTGCTCAATACCATGGCTAACAATCCGCAGCGTTCCAGCTCACAATCCAACGCGGTTTCCGTAGCAGCCGCTGCACTCCAAAAGAAGGGCATAACTTTGAAAAAGACGCCTAGTAGCACCGCCTCAGCTGGACACAAGTCCACGGCCGGAACAGCCACACAGCAGGCGCAGTTGAATAGCAATAAATCAATGTCCTCCGTACGTACTACGATTCAACTGCCCGATTCGATGAAACGCAAGCTCTCTGACGAGTGCTCCAACACGCCAGTGCATAAGAAATTACAAAAGCATCAGACTAGCCCCAAGAGCAGCCATTCATCAACAGCAGGAGGAGCAGGGGCAGCTACAGCATCTTCTACCGAGTCCACAATTCCAACGAGTGCCGCAGGGAATGTGGTGCACACGACTACCGCTCAATTGCTGCAGGTGAAGAAGGAACGCGAGAGCAATCAGTCACCTCCGCCAGGCATAAACATTATAACCATACCTGCCTCTCAGCAGATAAATGGAAATCTTGTTAGTGGCGGCGCAGCCAATTCTTCGACAGCAGCTACCATGGCTTCCACATCGGTGGCCAGCACCAATGGCTATTCACCCCATCTCGAGGAGCTCAATGAAATCATCTTCGATTCGGGCAAAGTAAATGCCAGCTCCCACAATACTGCTGAGATTATTAATTTAGGAAATTTTGACAACTCGCTGCCGCCGACATTCTTCAAGAATCTGTGCAACTCGACACGCCACGAGGCACTCGGCCTTTACGTAGCCAATGTGATGAATCGACTCTCACAGCGCGGTGCCGCCAAACTGGAACTGGGCATACTCCGAGCCATCGTGGATGTGCAAAGCGACGAGCTGGAGCAGTAACCAGCCACAGCAGGATTCGCAGACGGATCAAACCCCATCCCCCCACCCCTTTATAAGTAGTCAAGTAGGAATCTGTTTGAGCAGCAGAAAATTCGACTTACGATTTTATTTAGTATCGTTCGCAGAGCTCTTGTTTACACATGTCGGAGCGACTAGATTTATATATTTAAACTATTTAACTCTACTCAGATTTGGCAGCTTCTCATACTTTAGGACTTAACAGGAATTTCATGATTTCTGTGATATCGAACAAGCGTTTGATATTGATAGTTTAGATATTGATTGACAGCTTGTAATGTTTTTAAACAATTCCCAACAGAAATGCTTTACGATTTTTATGATGTCGAATATTATTTGTAACTGGCAAATTATTTATTTTTATGTGCTCGATTATATATTTGAAATTACATATACTATTCAGTGCTCTTTGACTCGTGTAAACATAAGATCTTGCTATAGAATATATCTTTATACTCTATGACTAACGCAAAGAATATCAGCTATTGCATACACATACAACATTTATTTATTGCAACAATATTTGACTCTGAACTCGTAAATTTTGCAAAGTATTTTTAAATTTTTATCAATATATATATATACATATATATATATATATTAGTGATTCTATGAACTGTATTTCGTTTTGCATAGACGGTGTTGCTATCCATGCAATACTTTATATTCCCTTCCCCATCTCGCCATTCATTCAAAATTCATAAACTTTAGTTGATAAGCTCGCAAACCATTTCATAAATTAATTTATACGATAAATAAAGACGCATTACATAGCTCACTTACTTGCATTGTATATGAATTGCTGTTCCTGCGGCTTCCAGGCATAGGTAGTCACTTGCTCCTGCTCATGTTGCACTTGCCAAATCGCCAGCCCTTCGGTCTTTCGGATGGGATCCTGCAGCAGCTCTAATCGGCTTGCATTTAGCGGCAGTTGCTGTAGCAGAGCAAAGCTCTCCAGCACAAAGGAAGGTGCTGCCCAGAGGAAGAATTCAAATAATATATTCGATATATACATACTTGTATATAAAGCTTTACCTGTAAGACGCTGCTGCATTGCAGCCACTTGCTCATTTAGATGCTGCCAGTTGTCCAGAGCATCTGCTCCACGTTTCCATTTGTTGCTTCCAGCCGGCACATCCCCCAGCTCGTAGTTGACCACGCTCAGCGGCTGCGTGAATATCAATTGGCTGGCCACATGCAAGTTGGGACGATTGTGAGCCTTGTTAACCAGCAGCTCGTTCACATTCAGCCCATTGATGCCATCCACCCAGAGCTCTTCGATGTTGCTGCTCAGTATGCGCCGTTGTTCCGGCAGTGCATTCTTCACCAGCAGCGAGCCGCGTATATATTGCTCCCGGTCAGACAGAAGCAATTGATCCGCTTGCCAAAGGACGCCATTCACTGGACCCACAACTCGCAGATCGTTGTAGAGATTCAGAGTTTCCACGATAGTGGTGCCGGCTATGGTATGATTACCATAGGTGTAAACTGTATTATTGATCCAATAGGCAATCGGAACGTTTGCTACTGTGCTGGTGGGTGCGGCAAAGAGACGTTTAACAGTTGCAGTGTTTGCTGTCTTTGGCGCACTTATTAAGGAAATGCCTTGGGTATCTTTGCGCAAAACGTCATCAACTAAATTTAATTGATTAACTAGGACATTATTTAAATCTCCCTCAACCGAAGCTGCAGGTAGATGCCAATGCCCTGTTATTATGTGTGTACCAGCAGTTTTCAATGACTTTGTCACGAAATCCTCGAAATTCAGCGAAGCATTGCTAGGGTAAATAATATAATATATAATATTTTTATTTTGTAATAATATAATAAATAATAATAATAATTTAAGAATAATTGAAAACAATTGCTAAAGTATTATGAATAAATATATATATTTTTTGATTAAAATTGAAAATGTAACCGCAACAAAATGGATGCCGTTTTTTGTTGAATACGTTCACACTGTTTATGTACAAAACATTGCTTTCGATAGTACGATAGTTCGATAGCTTCAGTAAGTGCCATCATTTGTGTGGCATCCCTGGAAGTATCAGTTTATTGTTTTTCTTGGTGAGAAGTGTTGAAATATTGAAAACTGCTGCCTGCCCGTGGAAAGTGCATTTAATTTAACAGTATCCCCAATTGAACACAAGGTAAAATCTAGATTGTACCTAAGGTAGGCGTCGGTCTGTTCTTTTGTGGCCAATTGCAACGTGTACAGAAATTTCACCTGCAAACAGTAGCGCGCACAGCTGATTTTACCTTGTATGTGTGTGACAGTTGACGGGGAATATCTGTATGTGTGCTGAGTGCATGTCAAACTGCGTTAAGCGCGTAAACAATTGCAAGTGAAACTCGATGCTCGATTACAGTTAAAGGCTTAAATTATCACTTACCCAATGCCCTCAACAAGTGCGCCATCTTTGACACGTAGCTGTACTTGTTTGGCGGCCAGCGTGCGTGCAAAAGTGACGTCATGCTCGAAATTAAACGGCACATTAAGACGCTGACTGCGCGTACGGCTAAAGTAGTTGCGTTCGATATGCTCCACATCTAAACCGTTTAGTGTGCCCTATTGCAATACAATATTGTTTCACAACTACTTATGCATGCCCAATTTGTTCAGCAACTCACCTCGAACTCCAGCAGTCCATTAAAGCTAGCATTGGCCAGTTGAACAGCTTGCAGTTCCACGGACTCGTTGTCCAGCCACAGCTCATCGAGCAGCTGTCGCAGCTTATATCCATTTAGTTGCTCATAGTTTGGTGGCGCTGCAAACTCTGCGTGCTCCACATGCAACGTGTCCAGATCGGTATTTGCCCCACCTCCCAGATAATGCTGGAGTGCGTCTACCTGATAGCCATTCAGGTAGCTCACATTGCAGTAATGCTGCGGAGATGCTATTATCACATGACCTTTGACCTTGAGTGGCGCCAGCAGCATGCCGCCTCCTTGCGCATACAACATATCCTCTGGCACGCGCAATCCATTCACACGCCCCACACTCAGCGACTGCTGCAGCACAATCGGATTCACTGCAAAATTACATTACTTTGAAATTGCATTTCCTTATTGGATTTATAATCAATACAGCAATTTGATTTCCAATTAGATTAATAACTATTGCAGAATTGAATTGAATTGCATGCTGTGTTGCTCCAGAAGCTTTAAGCTTCCGACAGAATATGCAGGAAGAGATTTTTAGCGTTTTCTTATTAGAAATATGTAGTCTGACTGCAGACTGTAATATTAGCGGACATGGGATACAAACATATAATAGCATTAATTGCAAAATAAAGCATTAGTCATAAGAAATACAACACTGTATATCATCCATTTGCTTAGTGAGTCATTATCATTGCAGAAAAATAATAAGTGCATAAACATAAAGTTTAATCGGAATAAAAGTGTGATTTATATATGTAACATCCCCAATTAATTACAAACCTTCTAGTAAGAGGAAAATAGTATCTACTGATGGTTAGCTCATAGAGCAGTCGATGTCCGTCATTAAGTAATTAAGTTTACCGCCCTGGTTCAACTAATTGACACTTGGACTATTAACTAAGTTCTAAAAGTCGATGTTAAGTATAGTTAAAAAATAACTATTGTTTAGGTGACACCTTGCTCAGATGACTTCAACGACAATGGGAGATGTGACATTGATAAAGCTAGTCAAGTTTAGTACGTTGAATGCTTTAACATTATTTTAAATAAATTATTATTACTCTATAAATGAGTGAATTTGCTCTAATTTGCGACAAACGTAGTTAGTTTTTTAGTTTTTCATTGCTTCACTCAAATGAGTATACCCAAGGATTTATCTATAAAAATATATATGTATAATTGAGTTTAATGTAATATTATTGTTCTCTGCTCTAGTTTGTGACTAATGTACTCCGTATTATTATTCTTTATTGCATTACTCAGCTGAGCTCATAGACTACGCAATATAATTAAGGATTAAGGACTTATTAAAATGTTACTCAAGTCCTTTTGACATATAATCAAAATATGAATTATGACTCAAATTTATGATTTAACTATTTCAGGATTATATTGGCAGATATTCAATATCTAAACAATTTTTGTATGCTTACCAAATTTAACTGAAGGCAAGTGTTCCGTGCCATTCAATCTGTAGCTCCCTTTGACCAGTTGCTCTAGCGTATAGTTGTTCAGGCGCCCCTTCAGCTGCACATCCTTATCACTGGCCACAGACGCAAGTGTTTGTGGAGCTGTGAAGAGCTGCTGACCGCCGCTCTCAAGCCAGCAGTGGCCAAATCTTTGAGCCGCGATGCCGTTTAGACTGTCTCCGAAGGTGAGACCACTTACATTGACCGCATGGCGAAATGTGAAGTCGCCCACATATTTGATGTTGCCCGCCAGCTGCTGCAACTGCTGCTCCACCTCTGCCACCGTGGCGTTGTTTATGCGTCCCTTGAGCCACACGTTCCGGGCCTCTATCGTGCCAGTGAAGTGCTCCGGCAGTTGCCAGCTGTGTGGGCGCTGTGAGCCGTGCTTATAGAGCTCCTCGAGAGTGTGGCCAAAGATCTGGCCGTGCATGTGCAGCTGCTTGACGCTGAGATCCTCCACCTGCAGCTGATCCACGTACAAACTGTTATTGGAGCGCTGCTCGCCACTGTGCTGCATATATGAATGCAACTGCAATCCGTTCAGTAGTAGCTTGGTGGCATTCAACTGGGATGCATTCAGACCCGCCAGCTCCATTGGGTACCTAAAGCTTTGCTTGCTGCTCTTCAACAGCAGCTTCTGTGGTAGCTGTTCCACATTGATGCTATTGATCAGGTTGACTTCGCCAAAGCCATTGCGTATGGTGAGACTCTGAGGCAACCGCTTGGAGCCCTCAATTACTTGCACCTGATCCACATTCAGTTGCACCAGCTCCTGCACGTCCTGTGCATTGATGAAGCTCGCTAGCGTGTCGTTTGCGCTCAGTGGTAGCTCAAAGCGCAGATTCACATTATCTAAAGCTTGATCCACACTCAGTGCCCGCTGCAGGATTTGAATTGCTGATACTTGTGTGGCTGCATTTCGCAGATCCTGCACTTGCAGTAGTTGTCCAATTGTGACATCGCCGTCTATTATATAGTCTCCCAGCAGCTGGAGCGGCTGATCCATTACCTTCATTGGCGACATGGCATTCAGCTCTGCGCCTAGCAATTGACCCTATTGAAATCGAAAAGGCAAGACTGCAAACCATTTGTCTTTATGGATGGGAAATGCCACTCACCGAAATGGTAATCGGCTCCAGTACACGAATACTTTCGAATCGTTTGGCCCCCTCAATCACTTGGGTGTGATTCGAGTCATGGAGCAGCACATCGAAGCGCTGACGATCCACGTGAATATGATTGAGACGCTGATTGATGTTTAACCGATTCACCTCGATGGGTTGGGCGAACTGTACATCCTGTTGCACGACATAATCGCCACCATCGATGGACACCAGCTGGCCGAGCGGGCGATCGTTGATCTCATTGCTGTTGACTCTCACTGCCTCGGCCTTCAAGTTGCTGATGTCAGCGGCTGCTTTGATGAATTGGACCTCGTTGCCGCGTCGCTTCAGCGATTGCTCCAGCAGCTGGACCCAGTCGATGCCATTCAGTTTTCCCGTCAGCTGCAGCTCCTGCAAAGTCAGTTGCTCCAATTCAGGCGCTGGCATATCCATGGCTGCCTCCTTGTACTCCTCGCTCACATACACTTTGCCAGCGTTGACCGACTCGTAGACGGGCTTCTGTCTGTCCACTCCATTGATCAGCACCGCCTGCAATGCCTCGTGCACTACCAACGTTCCCACTGTAATCTCATCGAATTCGTGCTGCTCCTTTGGCTGCTGCACTCCATCTCGCTTGACGGGATGATGCTGAGCTCGAGCTGCATCCGATTCGATAACGTCCAACGCCCTCTTTGCATAACGTAGAGCGTCCCAATAGTTTGCTGTTAGCTTCTGTTGCACATCGACAAACTACAAAGCAAATAATCGCACAGAGAGGCAATTAAAAAATGTTCAATTGAATTCTATACAATTCGACTCCAGACTTAAATTATTTGTCCATGCCTACTGAGACGTGGTAAATTATGAGAACCGATAAGTTTTACCAAATTGAACATGTTCCAATTGAAAGCATGTCTTAAAGCTTAGCTGATCGTGCTTTGGTCGTTAATAAGTATTATCCAGTCGACAAGTTTTTATGAAAATTTGATTACTTCGTCATACTTGGCTGATCTAATCTGGTTAAAGTAATTTTCGACTGTCAAATTTTATATACTTATATAACCGATCAGATATAGATATTGCTATTATATATTGTACAAATACATATATGCAAATATTTATATTTACATATAAATATTTCATATTACTTACCGAGTTAGTGCTCACGCGTTTAATGTGCATATTTCGTAGTTGTTTTTCTGATCTGCTGAGCTTATGCTGCAAATAAAGTTAATCAAGCAATCTAAGCAATTGCCAAAGCTCTTACCTTTAAACCTAATAATAATTGCTCCAGATTGACTTCGTCCATTCGTTTTGCTTGCTCACGAGCCCATTCTATAATTTGCTGGCGCAGGACATTGGCATGTTCGTCCTGTTTATAGAGCGGCTGGAATATGTTTGTTTCGTTGGCAGCCATGTTCTCGTTGGCAATAACTGTTGCATGAAGTACACTAAATTATAAATACTGTATTTGATAGTGTTCAGAAAACCCACCCAAGTAGCTTTGCTCGTTCTCCTCGTAGCTGCGCATGCGTGCCACGCCCCTGCTGAAGGCGCCTTCGGTGAACTGCACAGTTGATTCCTCGAATTTCCAGTCATTGAGATTGTAAATTTTCACATCCTGCTTATTGCAGGCCACAAATAACAGAAACTTTTCCGAAACTGAGTGCTGTAAGCAACCGATTTTAAGCTCACAGTTAATAAACATTATATTATATATATGATACAATGTGACTCTTTAAAATATTTATATCAGACTATGTTTGATTCTACATATTATATTTTGTTCAATATTTATCATATTATAGAACCTTTATTAACTATGCAGAGCCTGTCCCTTTACAGTTTGACAAACATAGTTAACCTCACTCACCGTCACGGGCAAAAAGCGTTCCAGACCATAGAAACTCAGACGCTGATAAGGCACAAATTCGCCTTTATCATAGACATAGATCACCGTATCTGCTTCTCCAGAGCTGCCTGTTCCAACTACTGCTCCTTCTCCGGCACCCACCGTATTGCCCATTATAAGAAAGTGTCGACGGCTGACTTCGTTGACCGGCAGACTGAAGTACTTCACATCGACAGCTCCGTTAGTGCGCAAGCGCTGGAAGAGCTGAAAGCGTCGCGTTGTGGCCTCATACTTGTAGATCTCTGAGTGGGTGGAGGTGCGGCCATCTGGACTGGCATAGTTGGCCACAGCCACATAGTCCGCATAGTCGATGCCAAAGGCCTCTAGGCGACGTGCGTTGCTGCAGGGAATGGCGCCCAGGCGCTGGAATGTGCCACTTGTCCACTTGAAGTAGGGACAACTCTGTTGCTTCTTCTTGCCGCCTCCATCGTAGGCCTGCAGTAGCGTCAGCTCCTGACTGCTAATTCTCAGATACATACCTCGCAAGTGCAGCCCGGCAAAATATTGCACCGTGCGAATGACTCGATCTGGCGAGAGTTCGTAGATGGGTGAACCATCGCGCGCCTGCAGCACGGGCTCACTGTGATTGTAGCTGACCGCAACATAGCCCAGACCCGCATATGCCAGGCAGTCCAAAGCCACGGCCTTGGGCGCCGGGTGTTGCAGCCACAGCTTATAGTCCTGTTCCGCCGCTCGCCACACGTAGACCGCGAACTGGCGAACACCTGCCGCATCCTTGTGCAGCGTTGTGGCATACTTAATGCTGGGTAGCTGCAGCATGCAGATGTCTAGGGGAAAGGGCACGGGCACAGAGGCAACACGCTCCAGGCCATTGAAACTATAGGCAGCTGTGAGAGGATAAAGAGAGTGAGATATAGAAAATTAGGAGGTAAGAAGTAAAAGTCCCATGGAGGAGGAATATATATGCATAAGAGGACTAAGATTGATAAAATGGGATTGACGGATATATATAATATAGTATAAACAAGAAACCTGATAGAATGATAAATGCATGTATAGAGTGATAAACAGTATAGGTAAATCGGAAACTAATTTTCCGGTACATCTATAATTATATATATATAACATGTTTATACACTTTATCGTGGAAATTTGGAATGTATAGTCGCTTTGATGACCCAAGACCACAGAATATGGATTTTATATCGATGCACTTTGGTGCATGACGATTCGGGTTTCTCCGACTGTTTTGAAACTATAACCCCCCCTCCTTTACGTATTGTCGATAACTATATGACCCGCCCGGCCCCTATACGTGAGAAGTCGGAGCTGAATATATAGTGATTTGTACATATTCTATTGATTTTGAATAATTAGTCAAGTTTACAGCTCAAGATTCAAAAGATATAAGATATATATATATATATATATATATATATATATATATATATATATATATATATATGCTTTAAGCATGATATCGGGGAAACCTGTATTTTCCATATTTCATACCCAAATTACTGTTGGCCGTCTCTTTTCCGCATTAAATGCGATATATACCAACGAGGGCGGGGCAAATCGAAGCTATCTATACTTTCAGTGATCTACAGCTGGCAGCACTTTGACTGTGAATGAGTACTCGCGACTGTAATCTTCTAACTTGTGGTATATAGGCTCGTATTTAAATATATTGTAGAATATATAATGGTGAATATATATCCGAAAACTGTTAAACTGTTAAAGTTGATTATAAAATATATATATTGATGCCTATAAATATATAAAACTTTATTTTTAATATTCTATATATGAAATCGTACTAATGAATTGCATCTTAACTATTTTGTGATTTTCTCAGAGTTGTTCAACGCTTTTCTATAGTAGTCAAGCTTATTATTTATAGCAATAATCTATACTTTACGAGAATATCTATCTGTTTGATTATACACAAGAATTTTCAGACTTATAAGAAGTTTTTGTTAAGTTTTGATCGAGTTTGAAGCTCAAGCCAAGCTTAGGCCGACACTAAACCGAACAACTCTCTCTCAATTTCCGTTAGCCATTGCCCATGGATTTGCAGGCCTATCGACGCTGCATTGGTCAGCAGCTGGAGGAGTTAGATCTGCTGAGCTCCATTTACTGTGCGGCGGGTGAGCTACAGTTGCTCGACGCTGGCGTCGTTGCTGACTTCAACGAATTTCTGCAGTCAGAGTCTCAGGCGTTGCACTCTAACTTGGAGTACATCATCCGATTGAATATAGCGGACAAGCAGTGCGTGGATGTGCGCATCGAGTTGCCGCATTTGTATCCGCTGCTGGAGCTGGCTAGGATTAGTTTGCATACCACGCTGCTGGACAAGATCAAGGAGCAGCGATTGAAGCTGCGGATTGATGAATATTTGGTAGAACAGCGGCAGACAGAGGAGCCCTATATATTTCAGCTACTCAGCTGGCTGCAAGAGCAGATTGAAGCCCTGATGAGCAGTGGCTCTGATGCCAGCGAGCTGGAGTCTCCGCCATCAGAGGACCAGCCAAAAGCCACGCAGCTAGAACGACTTTGGATATACTCGCATCATATCAAGTCGAGTGCCAAGCGGCAGGAGCTTGTGCGCCAGGCGCGGCAGTTGCAGCTCAGCGGTTTCAGCAGACCTGGCAAGCCGGGCATCATCTGTGTCGAGGGCGAGCCGGAGAACGTACAGGAATATTGGCGTAGTATCAAGGCCTTGCGCTGGCAGAAGATTAGTTTAGTGCGCTCCGAGCCATGTCACAAGCGCCGCTTCGATCAATTTTCCGAACAACTCTTCAATTCATCGGCGACCGACAGGGACGAGGGCGTAATTAACATGGGACAGTTTATTAGGTTTCTCGAAGATCATGGCACGGGCTATATGAAATCTGAGTTGTTTGGTTTAGCATAAGCTTTTCGAATGGATCAAAATGGAAGCTTAAATACTGTAAATAAAATTTTGTAGTTTATATTTCTGTAAAAAAAAAACCTTTGTCGAAAAATTGTTGCATGTCTCGTTTGTGCAGACGCTGCGACTCCGCGTCCAGGTCTGAACCGATGCGATAGCCAGGATAGCTCTCCGCGAAGAGCACCTCGAAAGCGTGCCCATGCTTCCATAAAAGCCAGAAGAATATTAATACACAAATTAAACGATACATTTAATTAGACAACACTTAGCACGTGTTTCAACAAGCAAAACTTATGCTCAACTGAGGGCCTAGAGCTTTTAGAACCGTTGCCAAAGCTTCAAGTGATGTGCAATGAGCGCAAGAAGAAGAAGAGGATGAGAATGAATGTCACCTACAATGCAATCTACATTCTAAGCATAAGAAACTCTATTGAATGGACTGTGAGAAAAAGAGAGGGAGTTAGGTTTAAGTAGGTTGAGAGGGAGGTGGGGAGAGTGCGACAGTGGAATTGAGAAGAGATACAGAAAAAAAACACAGAAACCTTGGAAAGGAGAAACTAGGAACAACAAAATTAATGAAATTGAGAATAGACAGAAATGAAGAGTGAATGAGCGGCAAAAGTCATGTAAGCTCTAAAGAATTTACACACGCAATTTAATTTTCAAAATTAAAAGAAAACTAGTATTATACGGCAAAGTACGTGAAGATGTGAAGAGTATATTGTATATAAAGTGTTAGGGTACCAACAAGTGGCTGGCCAAATGGGAAAAACAGTATTATAGCGACGTCTGAACCAGACCCAAAATATAATATCGTTTATTACATATTCTAACAGAGATGGGATTAAATTAGAATGCATAAAAGAGAAAAGTCTGGTAAGGGTATTTATTTAGGAGTTCTTTTAAAAAGTGTGAAAAGTTATAAAATGTTAATTTGTTTAGGTATGAATAGCAAGCAGAGTAACCTTTCCTTAAATGTATCCCTCGCTATTAAGGCGAGGCACTAGAGACTCTTTGGCATTGGCGAGATAGTCCGTAGTTTCCTCCAGATTTTTGGTTTCCTCGGCAGCTGATTGTGATATTTCCTGGTCCAAGTTCTGCTCGGCATTTATCACAGCGCCTTTACTATTTTTGACAAAGTCGCAATAGCAACAAACATGAGTTCGATTTGCAGAGGCTGCCCTTCGACGCTTCACACAGCCAATTTGCGCATAGGCTCGCATGAAGTTCTTATTGTTGAAGCCATAGACGATCGGGTTGACGGCGGCATTGACAAACATCAGATATTGCGAGAAGTAGGAGAAGTACTGCGTGCTGCAGCCCACGCTCGCCTCCGTCTTGTAGTACTTCTCACGCTGCACCACGAAAATGGTGAAGGGCAAGCGCAGCACCACAAACACAATAACCACTATGAAGAGCGTCTTAGCCACGCTTCGCTTATAGCTAACAGTCAGTGGATTTTCGCGATTCAAAACGCGCTTCTCATATCGATCCAGCTGGGGAATAGTTTAGGGTTTATAAGTTAGCTTAATGAAAGTGATCTATGCGAGGCTACATCTAAAATGGTAAATATATAAAAATTCCATAAGCAATCGTCTTTGAGTTAATAAAAGTGGAATTCGATCCCAGATCCCAGATTATAGAATAGCTAACTTTTGGGGTAAGATGACTAGAAGTCTACAGTTTGAAGTAACCCATATCTAGTGAACTCGTCCCACTTGTGCATTGGGCTCTTACCTTAATAAATATGGCCGTGTAGCAGATGAGCATAATGCCCAAGGGCAGCCAGACCAGCACTGTGATCAGCACATACCAGTACTTGGGCAGGACATTCGTGTTCTCCTTGCAGTAGCGCTCCGTGAAGTTGCGCCAAATGCGCACCCTATACTCTCGGTAGATGGCGAGGGGTAGTGCCAAAAGCAGACCCGTTAGCCAGGTGCATGCTATTACGATCTTGGCGCCGTGTTGCGTTAGTCGCGTCTCCAGGGGCAGAACAATGGCTGTGAGTCGGTCATAGCTGACCACTGACAGATTCAGCACGGCTGTGATCAGAAAGACAACGACGAGAAACCCCTCCAGCTTGCAGCCCACCCAGCCCAGCTGGAAGTTCTGATAGAAGTCGTTAATCAAAAACATAATGGGGCATATCAGCAAGAGTAGAAAGTCCGCCATCGCCATATTGGCTATAATCAAATTTGTTGGCGATCTCAGCGCACGGTTCGTCGCTATCAGATAGACTAAGATGTAGTTGGCATACAAGCCAAATATAATCAATGGCAGAAACGAGCAAACTTTCCATGCCATTTCCTCTACCGCCTTGTGGCGCCAAATACGCTCCGCGGGAAAATCCCATTGGCTGAAGTCGAACTGTTTGATTGAAGTTTTCAGAAAGAGTTGATGATTCCATATGCCTTAGAACTCACCTCAATAGTACTATAGTTATATGCATCCATTTTGGCTCTTCGCCAGTCGACTCCTGCAGTCCTACTAACTTGTACAGCTGTCTGTAACATGCAAATTAACATGAAATTTGTATTGATCCCGTCTAATTCACTTAACTGATAGGTAAGGCTATTAGCACTTGTCACTGATACCGCACACTAAAAGCATCCAAATTTGACGCCTTTCTGACTACCGGGGTGCACGTTGTTTACCTTCAGTAAAGCTTTTATTAAATTCTGTTAGTGACAGTGCCCCTCTTTGCGCTTCTCACCCAAAATCTCTTCGTGGAGTCAACTCTCTATGCGATTCTCCGACAAATTGATAGAAAATAAATTGCGTATATACAAAATTATATTAAGACAGATCTAGATTACAAATCGAATACGGTAAAGATCATTAGCTCTACGTGTGACCCCATGCAAGGGCCTACTGCATTTTACAATTGTATTTAATATTATATTGTGATTGCTAGGTGGAACTTTTTAATTGAATTATTTTAATTATATTCTATGTAACTTTTCGCAGCATATTTTCTCTTAATATTTTAGCTGTACATTAAATTATATGAGCACCACAAAGGTGCGTTTATTTGCTTTATTGAAGTTTCAGTGCTATATTACCACAACTTAATAGCGATGACTTCTCCTTGTTTTATATGTTCTGACAGTTTGAATATTTGCATGAGCATGAATTGCCTTCCTTTAAGAGCCCAATGCAAAGGCCATTGATTTACTATTCTACCTTCCAGTAGGTATTGCTTCAAGCGCTGCTTATACATTACATTCAATTTGTCATTTAATTAAATTAAAAGTTACGACAATTTCGGGATTTTCTCCCAAGTTTTAATTTCAGTTCAGTGTGACCTTTTCTAATCGATGTCCAGTTTGCGGAAGGAGCCCTCAATCCCAAATAGCGAGTCGGCTGTTAGACGTTTGCCTGGTCGCAGCTGTTCGTCCACGCCATAGTTGCTCTCCTCCTTTAAGTAATTGCTATAGCTAAGCATATCCTTCTCCATCTGTACCACTATGTCAGCAATACGTCCATTGCTGCCTCCATACTCCTCTGGCAAATATTCGCGAGGTATTACCTCAGAAAGTTCTTCTAGATTCCTGTGCACACGGAACTATGAATACAATTTAAATGAAAATGTTTTCAGAATGTGAAAAATATATATGATCCCAACTGTGGCTTTTGATAGAAATGGAAAATAACTGAGGAAATTAATATATTAATAAGCAAGAACGCTGTAGTTGGACTGTTGCCGACGCCAGAATATGTCACTTATAGTAATTTTTTTGGGGGACCCAAAATATATCATCAGTAACGTAACTATTTTATTTTCAAGCCATGGCTATAAAAAACATAATAATATTTTATTTTCTTTTCGGCTACATTTTGCTAAATTTATTGCGAAGGTCAACAGTAACTTTGTCAGTAAATTAAATTTTTCTATAGTATTTAACTAGTGACGACCGTATTAAGAAGCTCTTAATTCTCTTAACAAGTACAGCTTCAATTGCGTCAAATTGAATAATGTACTGAATCAGTTTAGTTCGTGGATGATTTTATTATAAAATAAAAAAATTAAATATTTGTATTTTTATGTTCGACTACTGTTAATTTATGACCATTGCCAAATCAATTCATAAAACTAATTTGAGGCTGATAAGTCTGTGTATCGAAATCAGGTGAAACCCCCTTCAACTATGTATATTGGGGGTATTCACTATCGAATTCTGTAAAAGAGTTCTGCGAAAGCCATATATTTATTCCATAATTTTACATCGATTTGCGATCGATAGGCTTATCAAATAAATGTGGTTTCCCACAGCTGAACAAACTGCGATAAGAGCTTGATAGCAATGGATTATCGAATATTGTTCTGTCAACAAAATAAAAATTAACCAAAGCTTTACTTTAGTACATTCTGGAATTGTAAAAGTGGCATGGAAGGGCGAAGGTATCTAAAAACCTAAATATATACAATTTATGTATTCATTTTATGAACTTCCACTGTAAATTGTGTATTCCCGGGGTCATATTGTCGACTTTGATCGATAATAAAGAAATGGGTTACGTTATTGGATAAAATACAATCAACTCGTACTTTCGTCGCTTGAACCCATTAAAAAAAACTATACTCTGGATTCCCAATGGGCTCAATATGTTCAGGGTATAATAATATATATAAAATGTGAAAACATTGTAAAAATGTTTATATTGTACTTACTCGATCTTGTAGCTTCGCGGGCATAAGACTTCTGCCCAGATTTAGCACAGTTACCGCCTCCTTGGGACAGTTAACCAAATGTACGCCCTTTAGCCGGATAGGCGTGCCCTTATCGGCGAACACGCCCATTTTCTTGATGAGCGAAAAGTCCATTTGGGCAACCAAGCTGATACTCATCTTAGACATGTCGATTATCTCAATGGTGCCACTGATAACGGCATTGTCATCCTCCCGTACCAGATGCTCCAAAAGCGTAGTCTGATAGCGGAACAGATCGATCAACTTGAAGCCATTCGATTCGAACTTCGAATAGTCCGTCAACTGAATGCGTGGTCCGGCGGGGCCATAGGGCTTGGGGAGTCGCACATATGTGCTGCACCGAGTATAGAAATAGAACTTTATAAAATTGAATTAGCCAGTGAATAAGCGTTTGATTACCCTGCGCGACACATTGCGAGGTTCTTATCGTCCATTTGACGATTGGCAAAGACCTCAGGCATCATGGTCTTCAACGTGTAGAAGTAGTCCAGCTTTGACTTAGCCTTCTCTAAGCTGAACTTGGAACCGCGCAGGAAGGCAACCAAGAACTGATCATCCTGGCGTGCCTTCAGATGTGGCTGCTTGGCTATCCATTCTCGCAGAGCTTGCAGGTCGTCGGGCAAACGTGCTGGAACCTCGTTCAGTTCCGTTTCGGCTACTTGGCGCAACTCGGCGCTGATTGGACGTATTTCTGCCATAACCTGCGTCTGTACGAATCTCAACCGTGCTTCGTGGCAACTGTGCAACTACTGAAATCGGGCAATTCTCCACTTTTGGTCACTAATCAGTTGGCTCTAATCTTGCCATTGTTTGGCTAATCATTCGGTACTGCCTACCTCTAATGTCGAGTGGCTGAGCACTTCTAATTGTTGATAAGATTAGAACATTTGCAAGAAGATCTCGCTTGCTAATAGTTAATCATCAAAATCTTGCAGCCATGGGACGTATCGAACGAGACTCGACGACAACTTGGATGGGGACAAATGCAGCTGTAAAAGTCGCATAGCAAAGTTCGCATTTGTTGATATCTGGCGGTTAATCGAACCATGCATGCTACAGTTATATCTACTACATGCTTATCTTATCGCACGACTGGGCTTGCATAGTGGAACCAAGTTTCATATTTCTCATGCGAAATATGGGCTTATAATTTAAAGCTGTTTCTTTGCTTGTTGCCCTATATTTCGTGAGAGCTTCAAATTATTAAAACTCTATATAAACGCTTCAGAAAATGAATATTAAGTTTTTAATAAAAAAATTCTATTTTTAAGATGGAAAGATTTTGGCTATTGAAATATGTGAAAGCTTTGAAAAATCGATTAGAAAGGGTTGATCGAATTTTGATCCACTGTACATTGGTCACGGCTCTATCGGCCCCATTGCTTCTGCTGGCATAGAGTACACTTGTTTGCTCCAGGTCACAACAAGGCAGCCATCGACTTAAATATTAGTTGTGTTTCAGCCCAGACGGAGCACACAAGTCACACCACCAACACCCTCCTGGCCACCAGTACACGTTGTCAGCTTGCTCTAAGTTTCGATAATAAAATTTGCAGATATCATACTCTACTATGGCCAAGATTCGAGAGCTGGTGCCAGAGCTGGCGGAAGTGGCACGTACTGAGCTGAACGAGGATCCGGCGAGCCGCGATGAGCTAATCGCAGCTCTGCGCGCGTGGATCGAGGAACAGAGCTATCTGGTGGCGCGTACCGATGATCAGTTCTTGGTTGCATTTCTTCGCTTCTGTAAATGGAACCTGGAGGAAGCCAAAAAGCGTGTACTCTTCTTCTACAACTACAAGTCCAAGGAACGCGGGCTGCTAAAAAGTCGGTTTGTGGACGACAAACTTCTCGAGCTGGCTAGATCAGGGTGAGTCGAAGTCGAAATCGGATAGAGAAGGGAGAAAGAGGTAGAGACTAATTTTCATTATCGTTTTATCAGCATATTCGCAACGCTACCTAATCCCATTGGCCCGGGCGGTCCACGTATACACTTCACACGCATGGGACACATAGAGACTTCCAAGCATAGTGTGTCCGACATCTTTCGCTTCCATGCCTTCCGCTCTGAAATGGAGATCAACACCGACGATAACTGGAACATAGCTGGTGTTGTGGAGGTGATTGATTTCACCAAAATCCCCTATTCACTGTTGCTGCAATTCGATCCAAGCTTGTTCCGACGCATGAATTCCTTCCTCGAGCATGGCATTCCCACGAACTTGGTCGCCACGCACATCGTGAACGCATCGCGAGAAACACAGTTCGTGCTCACCATAATCCGCAATGTGATGAAACAGAAGGAGCTAGTACGTAACCAGCACAAAATGTTTGCAGTCCAGCTCTCTTATCGACAATTTGTTTCTCTTCCTTTAGTTGCACATACATTCGAATCTGGAGTCGCTTTACAAGGCCATTGGCAAAGAGTATCTGCCAGTGGAACTGGGTGGCAATAATGGCTCTTTAAACGATGCTACGGCGTATTATGAGTCGCAGCTGACCAACTTTACGCCCTATTTTAAGGATGATGAGCGCTACGGTGTTGATGAGAAGCTGCGCGCCGCAAGCGAGAAGGATCCGCGACCGACGCTGGTCGCCGCTGCTGCCAACGAGGACGGTACATTTCGCAAGCTGAACCTCGATTGAGCCCGATGCTGGGACGATGATAGTGACTAGTGGTTAATGGCTGTGCTTATGGCAGTGGCCGTGGCCGTGGTCATAGGAGTTAGTTGTATATTCAAATGCACATACTATACACACCTCACTCTGTCTATATATATATATTTATATATATATATATATAAATATATATTTATATACTACGCTATAGCGAAATTCGGTCATAGATGGAACCTGATATTTTATAACAATTCATAGAAAGCAACATCGAAACTAAAAGCAAATTGAACAATGTTACAACAAAAACAAATTTTGCACACTAAACACTAAGAAAAAAATGCAAATACTAAAAACGCCATTAAATGGCCAAAAACCTCATGAATGTCGATTATATTTTATTGTCGGTCTTATCAACGCACATAGCTTCATCCATAAGTCTACAGTTCCCCCACTTAATTTTCCTCGCCGCATTTCGCTCACAATGGACGTCTTCTACTTATATATATATTTACATATATATACATATATATATTTGTATTCTATACTAAGTTTTTGTTGGCTTTTATTTTGAATACGCATTCGTACAAACATACCGATGCATAACCATATGCCTATATATTTAATTTTTGAACATTTTTGAGTTAAGTGTCGTTTCTACTAATTTTTGATACTAGTTTACACATAAACATATACATTTAATAAAACAAAAATATATACATATATATTTAGTATGTACACATTACATATATAATTGACGGTGTATTGTAGCAACCCATGTTGAGTACGTTAATAAATTAAAACGAATTTGTTTAAATGTCAAAAAATATATAACTAAAACCAAACACACAATCACAAAGCTGATATTTTCCTTGGTTTTTATCATTTATTATTAATCGCAGCTGATAAGCTTATGACGTATCTCGCCTTGGCATTTATGTTGCGATATTATCTATGCTTTAGATAAGAGTTTCGGCATGTTCCAACAGCAAGATAAAAACGGCATAAAGCATTAAAGGTAATGCCAAACGTGTCACTTTAAATATTTTATGTGATTGATTGTTTGGCTGCAGAACAAAAAATTTTATTTGCTGAGGAACAAGAGTGGGATTTAAATAAGTTTTCATGTGCATTTAAAATTCGCGCCAACTCTTTGCAACAGCTAAGTGTGAGCAGGACAGCTCTATAGGCACGCGAGAGCAGTGCTGAAGAACGAGCCAAGGCTAAAAACAGTGTTGTATAGCAGTAAAATTTGAACTTTGCACTACAGCTGATTTGGTCGATTCAACAGAACTCTTTGATTTCATCTGCTAAGATGGCACAGGCTCTTAAGTTGTATTATGACTTCCTGTCACCGCCATCGCGAGCGGTTTGGCTAGCACTTAAATTGAGTAAAGCGCAATTTGAGGCTTGTCCCGTAGCACTGCGCAAACGTGAGTTGTGTTAAACCAACAACTGCAAGCCGGCAAATCAAATTCAAATTTTTCAGGTGAGCAATTGACCGATGAGTTCAAGAAGATCAATCGATTCCAGAAGTTGCCCGCACTGGTGGATGGAGACTTCCATCTATCTGAGAGCGTGGCCATGATACGGTGAGAATAATATCATCAAAGGTCAAATTCAACAAGTTGATCTTTTCCTGTTTCTAGTTATCTCTCGGATAAAAATCAGCTGAGTCAGCAGATTTATCCAAAGGATTTGAAGACGCGAGCTCGTGTGGACGAGTATCTGATGTGGCAGTTCCGAAACGTTCATGTGCCATGTGGCACATATTTCTTAAAGGCTTGGGCATTGCCCATTTCTGGAGTTGCGCCCAAGCCCAAGACGGAAGTGGTCGCAAAACTTGTGAAAGATGTTGAGACCAGTCTTGATCTTCTTGAGCGCTTCTGGATGAACGATGAGTTTTTAGTTGGTGAAAAGTTAACAGTGGCAGACTTATCGTGCGCCTCTGAAATAGAACAGCTGAGTAAGACCTCCATTTAGTGTGCCGTCTGGTATATCTTTTCCAATTTTTAATTTCACAGGACTCTGCCAGTTCCATGTGAACGAACGACAGTTCCCCAAGGTAGCCAAGTGGCTAGAGCGCGTGCGCAACGCATCCAAGCCTTACAACGATATAGCCTACGAATTCCTTGTCCAAAAGTCCAAGCAGGCGGCTAAGCTGTAAGCCAATCTACTCCAACTCTTGACTAAATTTGACCTTCCACGTCTGCTGCCCTGTTAATTTGTTTTCGCCTTACTGTATTCAATTTTTGTTCACCCTAATTTATTAGTTGTACCCATAATTCAATTTTAACGTTTCTATTTGCAATTTGTGCTTTGATTCTATTTACAACAAAATTAAGCTCTTTTTTTTTTATAAATATAAACTACATTAAAACGTATAAGCTAATCAATGTCCAGTTTCCGAAAGGAGCCTTCGATGCCGAACAGCGTTTCCGAATTAATGGGCTGCCCGCGTCGCAGCTTCTCATTTGTACCATAGTCCACATCCTCTTGGAAGAAATCTGTGTACTCTAGCATCTTCTTTGTCCAGGTATCGACTATATCCTGTATATTGCCATTGGTGCCACCGTACTCAATGGGCAGATATTCCTTAGGGACGTACTTGTACAGCGAATCCAGTTTAGAGTGTATGTGGAACTGGGAAGGAGAGAGATGTAATTATATAGCAATCTATTTATGTATGAATTTAAATTCCAAGTTCTATTTAGACTCACCCGTTTGCGTATCTTGTCGCTCATTAAGCTCTTGGCTATGGACATTGCCTTCTCGGCTATGGCTGGCGCATTGATGAAATGGAATCCTTTGGGTCTATAGGGCAGCGCCTTGTCACCGAGCACAGCCAGCTTCTTGATCAGGACCGCGTCGAATTGGAACATGTGGCCGGCGGTGACGCCTTTCATATCAATTATCTCCACGAACCCAGATACCATTGCATTGTCATCCTCTCTGATTTGTATCTCGCCCAGCATGGTGTTCACTTGCATTACCTCCGCAATGGAATACTTGCTGGAATCGTACTGCGCATAGCGAGAGATGTGAATGCGTGGGCCATCCACTTGCAGAGGCTGCGACAGGCGCAGCAGACAGCTAAACGATATATCTTTCATGTGTATACATATATACTTCATTAGAGAGGATTCTTGGCTTACGCTGTTTTGAGTATGCTCAGCTGTTTCTCGCCCACGAAGCGATTCTTGTACAGTTCCGGCACAGCGCCTCGCATCGCATAGAAGTTGTCCAGCTTGAGCTTTGTCTTCTCTAGGCTGTATTTGCAGCCGCGCAGAAACGCGACCAGAAACTGTGCATCTTCGCGTGCCTTCAGGTGGGGCTGTTTGGAGATCCATGTGCGTATCGTCTCAATATCCTCCGATATTCGCTCGGGCACCTCGGCCAACTCCTGCTGAGCCTTGAGAGCCAGCTCCGCGCTCAGCGGGCGTATGTTCAGATTATCAGTGGACGACATGGCTTTTCGGTGGGATGTTCTGTTTTTTCTTTTGTGGCTGCAGTTATCTAATGGTATAAAACTTTGATTTATTGAAATGCGGTTTAGATGGACACAGATAAAAGTTAAAAGTGTATTTCCGGGCAATTTGCAGTTTTCATGTTTGGTGATTAGATATGGACTAATGCTACCAGGTGCTAGAGTTTTAACTAACAAATGATTTGTCATAGATTAGGCTATCACCGGGCAGATGAATAGTTGAACTTGTATATAAATATAGTTACTATTAGTTACTATCTCTGGGTTGGGGCTTAATCAGAGTGGCAAACGAGGTGTACCTGGGTCGTTATCAGCGCCGCTAGAGTTCGATATCTATATGGGCGCGGGCCTTGAATCGCCTTTAACTATGCGACGCAAAGCTTTGCACGATTTCCACGCTCGCTCGACCTCTACTCACAATTGTCTCTAATTTAATGTAGGCAGTGATATATATATATATATATATATATATATGTATATACTATATATAAATATTTGTCGCGACGTACACTTTGCTGTGTAGGTGTATGCACATATATAGATGGCTTTACTTTTTAACGTTCTGCGACCCTATTTGAATATATAGTATGTATGTATATCTATATATTTTGAACCGCCAATTACTGTCCACGTCTGTGGTATATGCGCGACTGTCAGCCCGGCGAGCTGTGGATCGACTTTTTGGGCATTCGTGCTAGGTCTCGGTGTCGGTCTCGAACTCGGAATCGGGACTCACTCCGATGTCGTCACGGGCCATGACGCATCGACTAATGACAATTGGAGCAGCACACAAGTTCCGACAGACCAGACAGCCAAGTGCAATTGAACTGGGTGAATATTGAACATAGGGGCTTAGCCACCTGCATTCATTTCAGCAGCACCATATGCCAAGTGACAGTTCACTCACGATGAGATAACAAGTGTGTAAATAACGTATAAGTGGACATTATGATGCATATCAAGAGGTGTAGCTACTGCCGTCAAGGGTCATCTTTCACGGCCAAATTATACATATAATGAAGTGTTGTCATTATACAGATCTAAATCATCTGTTTCACACTGTTTCGGCCCATATTGCCGAACTGTCACTGGTCCAATTATCTGTTTCGTTTCTATATTAACTTATTATATATACATACATATACATACATATATACATATATCTAAAGCATTTTTATTTACCTGTCTATAACACTAGATAAGGGCATTATCGTTAAACATGATACATCTGTTTTTTTTATACCCTGAATCCATTGAAAATGGGAATTCAGGGTATAATGGTTTTGTGAAAATGTATGTAACAGGCAGATCAACAGAAAAAGATTTCGGAAACTACAAAAGCTAGAGAGCTGAAATTTCACATGAATACTCTTATGCTAGCTACGTAGTACGAGTTTATTGTTTTTCGTTAGCTCATTCCATTTCCAAATTATCGATAAAAAATCGAAAATTCGTTTACATTTTTTAGGTTTTTTGGGCATAACTTCTCCACCGTTTGAGCTAAATTTATATATTTATTATTAGATATACATATATTATAGATACGCAGATTATGTAATTTTCAGATTTTGGATGTCACCCCTCTTTGCCCCCCATTTGAAAAAAAAAAACGCATTTCAAATAGTAGAGCGCACGCTCATAAGTGCGTAAAGAAGAAGAGTATCACTTTTTTTTTTGCAGGGCTCAGGGTATCTCGTAGTCGAGCCGTCTCGACTGGAGCCTTCTTACTTGTTTGTTACTTATATTGAGTTTTTTTATTCTTTTTCTTTTATTACTACATTTATACGTAGAGCAACTAATTATTGTTTGTTATCGCAAATAGATACTCGTACATAAAGCTCTGTATGCCATGCACAATTGGGGAATTGAACTTTAGCCATAAATTACTTGAGTTACGATTTACACTACGAATGGCATTACCTATAAAAAAACTAACTCATATTTTAAACTAAAAATGAGTAAATTTTAAATATCTAATAACACATTTATATATATATATATATATATATATATACTACATATGTATATCTGTTAAAAATTTCATTGGTGATTCAACTGTACAATCTGTGCATTTTGTTATCAACAACCTTTGATATCAAATTTGTATAGCAACCGTGATATGAAAATGTCTTTCAATCGTTTATAATCATAATGAGAAGTGTACACAAGTAATACAAAATAAAATGTGGGTTATAGATGTAATATGTTTATATAAGGTGTTTGATTTCAGATTTTTTTTAATTTAGGGATTAATTAATTGATTATTTGTTTCCATATTTTTGGTTGATATGCATATAAGATTAAATCTCCGTTTTCTGGAATAAATCAAAATTATACAATTTAATCAATAGAACGTAAAAATATTTCTTCGAAATATATCCCATTATATTATATGAAATGCCGTAGATATGAAATTTCTGTATTTATTTATTTATTTATTATCAAAGAATGTATGAATGAATATATTCAACTTAAGTCTATATATTTATTTTTATTTAATATTTTTTTTTTATATATAAATATATACAGATGTAGAAAAATAAAACTAACAAAATATATATGTCTAACTCGAATTGTTGTATAAATGGTTTCTGATCTTGAGTGTTTGTTATTCGGGTTCACATGCAAAATTTTATGATAATATCACATTATTTAAATATAAATAATTAGAAGGGATTTTCGTTTGTTTTATAATCAATTTCATATAAATAATTGAAAGGGATTTTTTGTTTGTTTTATATTCAATTTAAAAAAAAATCCGTGCTGATCATAGCTACTACGAGTCGGTCCAATCTGTTCGTTCATATAAGGGAATACTGTACTTAATTATAGAAGGCAGTGTTGGGTGAGAGAATTCGAGAAATTCTTAATCGGATGCACTGCGTTTAAAACGAGATACCTATAAAATATATGCGTTTGCGTAAGAAAGAAGAAAGCAATCATGCAATGGGCGTCTGGCAAGTTTTAGATATATTATATTTATATATTTTTATGATTTTCCGTGTGTAGTTCTTCAAGAACAACTGTTAAGTAATTTAGATTTCTAAGATAAGATAGTTAGGATCGTCACAGCATTGATCTATGAGACGGTACACACGTATGTACGTTCTATCTATGTATATATGTGTTATGGATGTATGTACATAGTCCTTTGCTCGAGGCCGATGTCCTAACTCTAAGTCTGAGGATCTTAACTGCGCCAGGCTAATTGTGTGAATGCCAGCAGAAGAATGACAATTAAATTATGTTCTCGCTGCCATATGCTAATAGAGGCAGAGTTGCCATCCGAGGTCTCATTGCTGCCGGATACTAGGGGAGCCGTCCAGCGCTGTTCCTCGTCAACGTCGTTGACGCTGCGCGCACACTGCATCCATCTGCGGGAAGAGAGCTTGGGGCGAGCGTGGGCTACCTTTATGAGATCATCGTTAAACTCCCAGTAGCCCAAGTTCTTGAAGAAGTACGTCTTTCCATTTGTATACTGGAAGGCTGCATCTATATTGTAGCCCACGCCCGCCCAGAAGGACATGTCCCGGGGATAGTCCAGCTCCACCTTGCCCGTGTTGTCGTCAATGCGCCAGTAGAGCGTGCCACTCGTTAAATACGTCCTATTATTGTAGCCCCATACAAAGGCGGCGTCCACATGGGTCAGAGTCGGAGGCAGACCCAGACTGGTCAAAGGCTGTGGGTAGCCCGGCGCCAGGGTGACTGAATCGAAGACGTAATACTGCCGGCCTGTGGGTGGCAAGGTAAACAGTTTAATAGAGCTCGGTGCTATAGAGATGGAGGTAGAGGCTTGTTTACCTATGAAGAAGACAATTTGACGCTGTTGATTCTCATAGACGGCATCCACCTTGTTAAAGTCCTCGGGCAGTGCGGACCAATGACGACGCGTTTCCGTCGGATAGCCATTATATAAGCCTTTGGCACCAATGCGCCACAGGAACTGCAAAAGTGAGAGTAAATATTAAAGATAAATATACCTAAATAAATATTAAAGAATAATAATATGTACACAGTTAAATAATACCGTAGTCTAAGTTAAAATTCTCGTAAAACTAAATTGGCGCTATTTTTATTATTATTATATATTTATCTAGTTGTATTATTAATGAAGTGTTTCTTGTTACGAATTCCCTGCGTTTCCTAAACTCATTCACGAAGTCAATTGAGTACATATGTATGTATATTATTTTGCCGTGCTGTCTGTCCGTATAAGCCTCAAGTCGGGTAGCATTATATAGGTTATCTCGAAACATTATTAGTTGAAGTACTAGAGTCTTATAGGTTTTGCTTGATCCAAAACTTGTCTATTTTGATGACAAAGAAAACTAGTTACAATATGCTTATATATTAAAAGCACAGACTGATTCTGTCAAATAATATCAATTATGAGCTATAACATTCATACTGGTATTTTACCTGTCCTCTGAATATGAACAACTCTCTGCGTATCATGGAGATGGCATCGTATGAGGTCATGCAGTTGTCCGGCTTAGGCTTGCGTGGCTTATGTGGCTTATTGTGTCGATGCACTGTGGGATAGTTGTAGGGCCTGTGTGTGGGATGGGTGGGTGCAGTTCTTCTCGTTGCCATTGTCGTGCTAGTTGTCATTGGCGTCCTCGTTGTTGTTAGGAATTCTCGATTATGCATGCGCTCCCTTTCGCGTTCTCGCCTCTCTCGTTCTCGCTCTCGTTCCAGATATCGTTTACGTTCGTACTCTCGTTCCCGCTCACGTTCTCGTTCTCGTTCTCGTTCTCGCTCTCGCTCGCGCTCTCTCTCCCGCTCACGCTTTCGTTCTTCTTCACGCTCACGCTCACGCTCACGCTCTCGCTCTTGTGGATAATTGTTGGGATAATAGTTCGGATAACGATTGGGATAGATGGGCCGCTGCTGCGGATAATAGGTAAGCGAGCGCATTGTGGTCGTGGTTGAGGTCGTCGTTGTGCTGCTCGTTGTGGTTACCCGTCGATAGGGACCCCAAACCTTTTCTTTGGCCCCATATAGCTCCTGTATGCCGATGCGATCATCGTCGGGCAATTTGCCATCGACCTCATTGTTCTGATACCAGGGAAACATGACCGCATTCGAGTCCGAGGAGTGGCCCAGTCCCAGCGAGTGGCCCAGTTCATGCAGTGCCACATTCAGAAAGTTGGTGCCTGTAAAATGGGGAAACATGCGATTGGTTGTTAATGGCATCCAGCGACCAAGGCAAAAAATACATATATAAAGCAGAAGAAATAGGAGGACAACAGCGCGTCATCGCCTTGACGACTTTGTAAGTGGCATAAAAATGGCGTCGTTGCAACATTTACAATGGAAAGCTCAAATATGTATGTAATCGATTGTGCTCCACTGAGAGATACCCTATAATTAGGACAATGCATATTTTACTGTGGAAACTGAAGATGTGATTCGTTGATGAATCATTATTAAAGCTAAATTTAAGATATTTGTTAAGGTAGATATCAAATCATATTGGATAGGAATCATCAGAACAATAAATGTTTAACGACTCTCACATCACATGTCGATTGATGGCATTTTCAATATACAGGGTATGCATAGATTGGTCATTGATGCGTTTGGCCAACTCACCAACGCACCATGCTGACAATTTTTTATTGGCATTAAAAACCATTAAAATTGTCGACATTGGATTCTTGTTTCGGCTTTATTCGGCTGCGGGTTATACGGTTCTTTGGATCTGCCGTTAGGGACGCAATTTATGGCGCTAAATTACAAAGCGCATGCAGGCAGCCGGCGCCAACGCTTATTGATTTTGCCACTTGCAGCAAGGCGGTGCCGTTGCGGTTTAGGCGCCTGCAATTCGTCCGCAGGATTTTAGCCGCAATCTGACCGCAACAACAGCCGCTGCATCCACAGCTGCTGCTGCTGCTGCTGCTGCTGCTCCTGATTATTATTATGTGTTATTATCTAATGTTATTAATTTATGCATTACATTTGCTGGCTAGATTATCTGCTGACCGCAGCAACAGCAGCTGCTGGTGTTGCCGCTGCCACGCCCACTTACCACGACTGTCATCATTGCTGGCATCGAACTCCCACGTCTCCTCGGCATCGAAATGTGCATCGCCGCCACGGCCGACACCTGGATAGAAGGCGTGCGCCAGCACCTGGCCGGGTCCATCGAACTTATACCCATCGCCATGATCGCGCCTGCAAGGAGTAGGTGAAAAAGCAAAAGAGGGGCGCGAGTTAGTCAGTCAGAACCTTGATTAGTTAATTCAATGGCATCGAAGTTACGAGCTTGCTAAAAATAAAGCTTATCTACAAAAAGAGCAACACAACAGCTGCAACATAAACTCTTTGATTTGAAATTGGTACCCAGCATGCAGGCAGCTCTCCTTCGCTCCTGTTGCTGTTGCTGTCGTCTTCGTCATCATCATCATTGGTTTCATGGTTTAATACTTGGCTTATTTATCGTTGCCTGGTTTTAAGTGCAATTTTATGTGCTGCCCATCTTTATGGCACTAAAGAATGCTTTTTTTTATGGTCTACATGAGGTGGCTGAGCAAATAACATTCACCCGCCAGCCCAACCCAGCTCAGTCGCTGCCCCACCACAAGCTCACCCACTTTCCGCATTTTATACGCACCGTGCAAAGAGAACCTGTATATCCGCCTGAGCGCTGTACACTTCACGGAATGTCAGCTTCGAATTGGACTCCCATACGCTCAGCGCTCGAGACACCATCGCCCGAATTTTGTCCGCGTCCGGCATTGATTGATTCACCAAACTGTAAAATACGAAAGCAAACAGGAATTCGTTACATTTTATGCAAATAAAGATCAAACCGAAATTTTATATAAATATTGTAGTTGACTATTTTAATCCGGTAGCTTTAGAGTAAAAGCCGAACCATCTGAAATGTTTCTTGCCTTTTTGAGAGCTGACACTAAATATACAATTTTAAACAAATTATCGTACCTTGCAATACATCAGAATCACTTAAATCTCCGTCTTACCATCGATTGATACGTCATTTTATTGAAATAGTAAAATTAAAACAAAGAGGAAATCCAAAAATTCCTTAAGAATTGTCGCATATTTCAAAGAATTTAGTTTTGGTTAGAGCTTGTACTTCAAAGCGGGCTCACCACACAGATTTCTTTCTTATGCATAGTTAAACACAAACGCTGCAACTCACCCACACACACACACACACACACACACACACACACACACACGCAGGCACACTCTGGGGCAGTCACACTACGTTTAGAGCGAACCGACTTTGCACATTATTTGCTGACAATTTGGCCAACAACTTTGTTGCAACGTGGTCATGTTGCAAAAGATACAAACCGCTAATATGGGGGCACGACAAACACACACACACACACACACATACACGCTCACTACACTCGGGTACACACACTCACACACACACCTACACCTACATGCACATAACTTTCACTTTGTGATGCAAAAATATCTTCTCTTTGGTCGCATATACAAGGTTCGTTGAAGTGAATCGCTGGGGCGGTTGCCTGCTGGGCGTGGCACTTTCATTTAGCTTACTATTTTTTTTTTTTTTATAAGTTTTGTGCCAAAAAGTTGTCCGCAAATTTACCTGGACCTGGCGCAGACCAGTGAGCAGCGAACAACTCTTCACTTACGACTTTGACTCGATTTTCCCGCTCCGGCAGGAGGAAGCGGAAAGTTTGCAGCTGGCCCACACCATCCGACCACGCCACGCCCCTCACTAGCCGGTAGTGGTCTCTATATAGGAACCATGTTTTCCACATTTTATGCAAATTAGTTATGTTTCTTTTATGCCAATGCAGCCCGGGCGTTGCCGTCTGTTGCTCTTAACTAAAGCAAAAAGTTTTCGCCCCTCTTTTGTTATATCAAATTTTTTTCTTGCTCTCTCGAATACCCTGTATCGCAATCCAAATGGGCAGGAAAATAGGTTTATTTAGCAGAATATAATTATCTTCTAATTCTGCTGGCTGTTTGTATAAATGTTATTTGACTAAATAGTTTACGACTCTAGAATTTCCAGACTTACATATTAAATCGATTAATATCGATAGCTTGATGTATTAGCTTAGAGTAAGTAAGCAATACCATGATTAATCAGCTGATCATATATAGATATCATTAACACTTTAGAGTTTTCAATTTTTGTATAAGCATATATATATATATATATCTGAAGTAAGAATATGAAGCATTTAAATTTTTATTTTTGTCTATTTCCAGAGTATGTCCTATTCTATTCCTGTTCAGCTGTGTATGGGTGTGTGTGTTTGCAGAATGTTCTTTCGGCCTGTGCTAGCACAAATTTCGCCTGGGCTGCTGTGTTGTCCTCTGTTTCTTAATTTCACATTTCTTTTTTTTTTTTTTATTTTGTAGTTTCTTTTTCTATTTATTTTTCCCTGCAGCGTTTAGTTGGCTTTTAGTGCTGGCTTTTGTGACTGCCAACTAGTCGTAGATTCTTATTTACAGCATAGCGTGCGTATGTGTGCTTGTGGCCATTTAAGTGGTTCAGTTTAGGTTCGTGATGCTGCTGCTGCTGCTGCTGCTACTCCTGCTGCTGCTGTCCACATTTTCCAATCAAATTGTGCGTAACGATTGCCCATCTGACACGTCGCCAAGTCAAGGCATCGCCTTCGCATCTGCATCTGCATTTGCATCTGCATCTGCATCTGCTTTGGAATCTGATTCGGAATCAGGGCCTCTTACGGACTGCAACATCATTAGCCACACGTACGTTGGATTGGCATGGGCTAACAGGCTCAGTAGGTTAGAGTTGAGTTGGGCCGAGTCTGGTGTCCTTTTTACTGTACCCTGTCCTGTCCTGGACAGGTCCTGTCTGTGTCCAGTTCGTGTCGCAGTTCATTTCCATTGGGTTACGACTTTGACTGTGATTCCAAGCGCTTTGCCCAAAACGTGCCCAATTGCAACGCCATTTGTTTGCTTAGTTGTTGATCCGGTTGTCCAGGCAGCGGACAACTAGCAGACGAGAGACGGCAGGCAGCAGGAGCAGTTGCTGGGCCTGCATCCTGCTGCCTGCTGCCTGCTGCTGCTGTTCACGCGACTCGTTTGCTATTTGCTCAGCGTTTGCTGTTGCTTTGCAATGGCAAATTAACTGCACTACGTACAATTGCCTCAAGTCCCATCCTCTAACCAGCCACCCCCTCTCTCCATGCACCGAGCTGTCCCTTTGTCGTGCTAATTTCGTTGCTGTTGCTCTTGGATTTAAATGCGAGCCACTGCACTGCGTCCTGTCACGTAGCCATTTCCAGCTGCAGTCAGAGGAGTCGCAGTCGCAGTGGAAGCAGCAGCAACAGTAGCCTCAGTTTGACCTTTGTTTGTCTTTGCCATGTCACTTTGTGTGCCGAGCATTTAAATTATTATGAGCCCTGCCTCGCTAACTGGCATCCAGAAGGCGAGCGGGCGAAGAGACGAGTCGAGGACATGCCGATGCGGACTACCTTTGGACTTCAGCAGCTGTTCCTGCTGTTGGCAAACGTGTGCTTTGGCCAATTTGTTGCCTTACACGTAAAACAAACTGAACAATTAGCCAAATGGCTGCGCGAGTTCATTCGCTTCCCTTCATGTAGGCTCTGGCCAGGCGAGGCAAGGCAGACGTCCTGATATTTCACTGGGCCAAGTGCGGGGCGGGTGGAGGGGGGGGGGGGGCGTGTTGCAATGCATATTGACTAAGCTGCCTGGGGGCATTCGTGGCTTACCATTCGTTAAAAAATACACACAACATTTCAAATGGAAATACCTTTTGAACAAGCTTATCTCTCATTGGTTTGAGTTTCGATTTTTAATGTAAAATGTGAATGCGAGTCACTGAAAGCGATTCGCTGGAACAAAAATGTTCAAGTTTGATTGCAGAGATGTGAATCATAAACGACTCCTTCATAATTATTTTTGTAATAAACATGCTTGTTAGTGTCCATGAATTATGTATGGTAAAAAGAAACTAACCTCTACAAATTGACAAATTGTAAAATCATAGAGAAATTCTCTATTCATTTCAATAGTTAATTTTGGCCATAGAAGTTGTAGCTTTTAAACATTTTCCAAGCAGAAAATCAAACAAATATATTCGAGGGAGAAATTTGTATTAATTGTAGCGAATGCTAATTAAATACTGTAAGTAATGATGTTACGGTAAAATAATATCAAAATGTATTTGTTCGTTAACACTCACTTCACAAGTATTCTTGTCAATCGAATTCGTGGCTTTAAGCAATATTTTTTATTACGAGCTCAAAAGAATGTATTCAATTCTACGTAAACCATCGAAGCAGACAGTAATTCGGAACATCATTCTGTCACTTGCAAAGTTTAAGAACAAGCCGCGACATAAAGAGCACATCATGTAATACCTTTTATATCTGCGACTTGTGAAGGCAACATTTAATGGTGCTTGTGGCAAACCGTAATCCAGTTTTTATTTAAGCGTTAAGCGGAACGCTTTTGGCTTCCCGAAAAAATCTGCTCAGCTTACACTTTTTTGTTTTATATATATGTATGTGTGTATGTGTGTATGTGAGAGGCGCATTAAGCACTTTGCCAACTCATTGAATGTCTGATAAGTTCGTGGAATCGACTTTTAAGAAGGCAACATACGATATCTACCAAAAACGAAAAACTCTTAATAAAAATTATATAATTTACACTCACACACACTCATCCACACACACACACACACACATGCGTGACTTATATATTTATGGCTGGCCCATACAGTGCCTTCAAAAAGTTTGCAAGACGAAAAATTGCGCTGTTTCCCAGTTTCAACTTTTTGTGTTCTTTCGTTTTGCTTCATCTTCTTCTTCGTTCTTTTTCCTATCTGCGGATTTTTGGAGCCGTAACTGAGCCGGATTCGACGTTTTTAATTTGTGCGAAATTAAGCAAAAAATAAACTCATTTTGTTAGTTCGCTACGCTCTTGGGCAAACATTGCCGAAAACTTTTTCGATAGCTGTCTGACAACAAAACCAAAAACCAAGCGAAACTTTTCACGGAAGTTTATAGGGTAGAAAAAAGGCAAGAAGGAAGACAACTCCCCGGCGAAAATGTGCACAAAATTGTCTCCGCTATGCGGAGAAAAATCTATGCGATTCAGGAAAAATTGCAAAATGCGCCACCGCCAACGCCAGCGTTGTCTACGCTTGCAGTCGCCGGCCAGAGGCATTTTCTATTACGCCATCTTACGATACCCTGTAGCTGCTGCTCAATAGAATAGGGTGTTATATAAACAAGTTTGGCTTCGTAAATAATGCAATAATTTAATTTCTTCAAGTTGTTTCAAGCTAAATTTGAAAGTGACAGAATTTAAAAGAAAATAATACTAGGGTAAAAAGCTATTATTAAATAGATAGATTGAAGTATGATTATTGTTTAGCGTTTTAGCTACGTGGTATGTCATGGTCGATTCATTTGAGCTAAACTGCTTTGACTTGACTTTTGCCATCGACTGATGGAACGGGAGAGAGAGAGAGAGAGAGAGGGAAATCATGCAAAGCTGCCAACGGTGATTTAGTTGTTAGCCGTCGGGCAAACATTTCATGGCTCAATGTGCTCAATTCAATCAATTGGCAACGAAGGGCGAACAAATCGCTGCCAGACAAGCAGCAGGCAGCAGGCAGCAGTCACTGAACACACACACACACACACACACTCGCAGTTCACAGCTTGTACCTGCAATTTTAATCAAAATATTGAGCGCGTATATGTGCGAATACTTTGTGACATGACTGTGATAGGCTGTCACAGATTGGGGTAATGCTGACATCCCGGCAAGTGAGGAGTGACAGCCGATGGGTTTTCGTTTTTTGGCAACGGGGTCAAACCTTGCCCAGCTGGGCCCATCAGTACTTTCTGCTTCAGAAAATGCAGCATTGAAAATAAATTGAAAATTAAAATTACATCTCTTGAGAAATATGTGAAATTAATTAACTTAAAAAGATTTATATCTCTTCGAGCAGAACGCATACCTATGTCACTCACTCATTCTCTCTATTTCCATCAATGTCTCTATATTTATGTTTCTCTCTCTCTTCTATACATTTATGTATTGTATATATATGTACATATATATACATATAATTCTTAATCTCAAACATTCTATTTCGTTTTTTTTAAATTTTATTGAAATAATTAAAATTAAAGAATTAATCAATTAAATCACATTGTTTTAGCCAAATGCACTTCAAGCTAATCGGTACTCAAAATGTTCAGTTCAGATTATGGATTTTAATTGACATCGATCTAATGGTATTGTAATCAAAAGATTCCGTAGATATGCTTTATTTCTATTGTTGCTATTGATAGTTAAACTGCAACAGTTTTCGAAATATTTGAGATGTATCAGGAGCTCAAACTACTCCAGTGTCAGTTTAAATAATTGATTAATTGCTCTTTTAATTAGAAGCTTTCAACTGAATTGTAAAATGCAATCAGAATAAATGTGGAGGAATGGGAGCATTTGTACTCTACAAATTTTTGTATCAAATGAACGATTTGATCAATAGCCAGTTGCACCTGCTTTGGGCACACATTTGTAATTGTCAGCATTTGCGTATTTGCGTTGACCCTTTAAGGTCCTTAAAGTACAATTTATTGCAGCTGAAAGCATGTGGGCGCAGAGCACATAATTCTTGGCTCCCAACTGTCTTGGCCAGGCAAACTATAGAGATAATTACGCTTGAGCTTTCGAGTCGGCATATTAAATATTTAGAGAGAGGTGTTGGCAAGGTGAACAAAAAAGGGTTAGAATATAAAGTCAATAAATTGCTGTAAAAAATTGTTTGCACGCAACAAAAGCTGGGCTAAGTCTTCAAATAATGGGCCAGAGTGTAAATGTATGTGTATGAGCGTGTATGTGTGTGTGTTTGCTGTGGGACCCAAAAAAGCCAAAAGCCGAAACCTGAAAGCCACAAAAAGCAAAACACAAACATAAAACAAATTTGCTTTAGCTGCTGTCTCATAGCAAATTTAATTAATAAATAATCACAATGTAACCACTAGAGTAATAAGCAGCAGTCGAAAAAAATATAAGAGAATGAAAATTGTCATTAGTACGAGACGAAATTGACAGACACACACATTGACACACACGCTCGCAGCCTCATAGATGTGTTTGGTGGTGGCAGCTGGCGACAAGTCTCAAGTGTTTAAAATTGCAAATGTTATTTTCAAATGCGTTGGGAGCAAAACCTCTCAAAAGGTAAATATTTGCCACAGGACTTTCGCTTGCTCACTCTCTCTCTCTCTCTCTCTCTCTCTCTCTCTTATTCTGTGTTTCGTTTCATACAACGCGCCTAGAAGCATGCTACGTCTTCGACTTGAGTGCTTGCCCTGAGGATAGATACACACACAAACTCTCACACACACACACACACGCACTTGTGCTGCTGCTGGCATCTAGCCATGTGCTCATAAATTTATTACCAAAAATGATTTTTGCCATTAAGCATTATTAAATTGGCATTTCAAAATTTTATTATGCATACGCAGCTTGACTTTTGTCCTAAGGCTACGGCCGCCATTGGGGCCATCTTGACTGTGGGCAATGTCTTGGCTCACACATAAGAGCGCATCTCCATTAAACATTATTTTGATTGCAAATTGCTTGCATATATGTAGAGAGATACCCGGGGCTCGGATAATATCAAATTGTGTTGAATGGGTTTTAAATCAAAAATGAAAAAACATAAAGTCAACCCAAGAGCATTTGAATTTGAGTCAAACGAAGAGCTTGGCCTTAAAGAGTAGATCTTGAAAGCGCAATGCCTTTAGAGTCTGTGCTGAAATCGCTGCGGATGAAATTGACTATAATCACTAATATATACGTTTACATGAGCAACTATTCCGATTTTTAATTTAAATAAAAGCTCGACATCTTTTTGTTACCGTGTTTTTTTTTTTTCTGTCTCTCGTTTCTCCTTTGCATACTTTCCATTCAACGTTTAGCTAGTTTGCTTAATGGTCAATTGATTTAGCTTTGTGGATATTCTATCCTGCTATCGCTCACTCAAGGAGGTTGTGATGGATACCGAATCGAAATAACATCACACCCAGGTTGAGTGAGTCAAAGCAAGACAAAATTCTTAGTTTTTGTTTTTTTTTTTTGGTTTGTTTTGTTTTTATTTTTGTCACTTTTGCACTTTTTCTTAACTTTAACACTTCATTTGCATAAAGTTTGACACATCACACACACTCTCACACCCACGCACACACACATACATGTACACGTAGAGATCTACTTCGAATTCTTAGTTCAGTCCCTGAAGGAGTCGGGTTGAGTAGCAAAAAGGGGGCGGGGCACAAGTTACGCGTGACTTTTTGGCAAACAAATTGCATGTTTTATACATTTTGATTTGTTACTCCTGGCACTTGGCAGTGCCACGCCCCTCCTGCATCGTGCTGGCTACAGGTCCCATTTGGTCCAGCTGACGCTGGGCTCTTAATTGAGTGACAGGTACATGTTTTATTTATAAGTCGAATGGCAGCAGAAAAAGGAAAAAAGATAACAGTCGTAAAAAAGGGACGCTTAAATTAAAAATCCGCACTAATTTGACACTTGATTGAATTGAAAGTTTTAACAGATTCTGACACTGGTAGTTTTTCCTCGATTTTAAGCAATTTAAGGGATTGTATCAATAACTTTAACCAACTGCGTGCATTCAATGTCGTCACACTGAATTCTATAAGGTATTAATCTATTCATTAACTACATTTTGGCCAGACATCAAAATTAATGCAAATCTGTGAGGCTTATAATTTATTTACTCAAAGCTTTAACATGGCTTATTATTTTTATAAATTCTATGAATTTTCCTGAAGTATGTATATAAAGATATCTAAGAGTCATTTTATATATCAGTTAGATAGAATTCGAGGAATTGGATGAAGTAGAACAAGATTTTTTAAAAGCAAATTCAATTATGATTAAAGTATGCTGAAATCCGTATTTAATATAAATATTTACCTCACTATACCTTTGGTTGTCAGGGGTTTTAGCGTGATTGGAAACAACTTTTTGCTGCTTATGTTTTTAAGAAGTTCTTTTGTTGAATGTATTTCCGCACGGAAAATCGCAATAGCCAAGTGATTTGCAAGTGTTAACAATGCGACACACAAATGGGCACAATACAAAATACATCAACACACAGACCCACACACATTTATATAATGATATATGTGTGTGTATATGTAGTAAATCCATAGCAATGGAATACAATGCGTATACGCAATAAATCATAAAATAAATCGCTTACATTCATCGCTGTCAGTTTGATGCACAATGCGGCTACATGCCGCCCCCCGCCTCTTGGCCCATGCAGCTCACAGCTAGAATACATGCCACGTCTAACAAGCTGTCACAAAAACTCACAAAGGCCGAGCCCGGTTAGTGGGTAGTTTTAGCAGATGGCGTCTCCAGAAATCTATACAAAACCATTTGACAAGCAGAAGACGCACCTCGTGCCGCGCCCTGCCGCAGCGTGTGGCAAAGTAAGCAGTCAAAGCTGAGCGCCAAATGATGCGCACCGTTCAACGTTATCTAAACTGCAGGCGACATCGAGCAGGAGGCGCGGGCAGGAAGCAGCCGAAGGAAGCGCCAGGTAAAAAGGAGCAGCCTTCAGACCTCTCTGAGATGATGGCTCTAGAGGCGGCACAGGACGGATGGCGCGGTGTCACATGCTTTTCAATCAAATTCAAATTTACTACGCAAACACACACACAGCAAGAGCTAGAGAGAGAGAGAGGGAGAGATAGAGACACATACAGACACACAGACGGCCGCATAACAAATTCAACTGTAAAAATTTAACACATTGCGGCGCCACGTGGCGAAGCTTGTGCAAGAGAGCATTAAAAGTAAAAAAGTGTAGCATACAAATGAGCGCGGGAGTGTGAGTGCGAGCTTGTGTGTGTGTATGTGTGTGTGACTGTGTGTGTGATCCTAAGCTAATGCATATTTAATATTTATATGTGTATCTAGATTGGGTTCGGACTCGGTTTGGGGGCGAAAGTCAGCTACAAATGTTTAATTCGCATAGTATGCATACAATATGCTGATTATATAGTCAACAATAATTGTTATGCCATTTACACAAATATTTGCACTTCATGCATAATTTGTTGGCCCTAAACATGTATGACATTTATATGTTTTCGAATTTTTCTCTCAATTATTAAGTGCAGCAGTTGTGCAGCATCGCCATAGCATTTGAATTGGAATATTAAATTCAAATATCATTTGACTATCGATTCATTTGCATGAATCCTAAACAAGTTGTTAACACAGCTCATTAAAAAATCCAATTAGAAACTGCTTATTATGGGAATTATCTGGAATTTCTATTTATACATTAAAAGGCATAAAGCACAAATAAATTCTATTCCGCCAAACAGTAGTTGATCTGAAGTTAACGGATTAGCAGCAACGCCACGAGCTATGGAAAAATAATAAAACGCGAACATTTTTTAAATTCAAAAGGACTCAGAAAATGTCGATGTAATATAATCGCACGGAAAACTTGTTAAGCCAATTAAAAAGCCAAGCGAGCTGAACGTCTTGCATCTGAATATAAAAAGTTCTTCTATTTTTGTTTATTCAGTACATATTACAGATGTCAAAAAAGTCATATATCTAATTAGATATATATTTAATTGAAAAATGAATGAAACTCTAAGCTTGCCAGGTAATATAGACTAAGCAGCTTGTTATTGCAAATAATAGCACGTAAAGGCCAACAGATTTGACTGGATTATTTTCTTGCCTTGGGTGAAATGCTAAAAAGCTAAAATAATTATATTTTAAATAATTGCACAAATCGTTTGGTGATTCAGACTCTTTTTACTTTGCTTTCACATATATTTTTTGTACTTTTAAGACTACATTTCGGCTTGATTTGGGTAGTTGATTATAATTAAATAACATGCGAAGAGCTTGCAGCTATTTGTTGGCATAAAGTCGCGCTTATTGTAATTTAACTCTGGTCTACAAATGTCCAAAGGCTCAGTTACAGAAGTTTAAAAAGTTTTTTTTTTTTTCCAGCCCAAACTGTTGCTAAATATTTGTTGGGTTGTTTTGGAGCAACGAGTTTGGAATGCGGTTAGACCCATGTGAAAATGCAGATAGACAGGCGAGTAGAAAAAACGTTGGCTTCCTTTTGTTTTGACATTTTTAAGCGCACTTTGTCGGCTTTGAATGGCTTACAAAATAAAAATAAAAAAAAAAACAAATGTGAAGCCAAACCTGGATGGGAGTTATAGACTGAGGGTTACGCTGTAAAAATGTTGTAGATGAACTTAAATTTGAGTTTTGAGATATTCATTTTAAACTCTAATTTTCAAAAATTATTTTAAAAATGAATTAAACTTGTTCAACAGATGTTACACAAGGATCTAGAAAAATAAGTTTAAAATTAAACAGTTTGGTATATATACCTTTCTATAGAAAGGAGTTATCGATAACTGCATTAGCTCTTATAGTTTTCGATTTATGCATCCTTACAAGGCGAGGAACAGCAATTTAATCACATTTGACTTCAGCTAATAGTCGACAATTAGTTGCTGGTCTATGCATTAACACATGTATATCTACTTCAAGGCTATCACATGGGAACAGGGTATGCACTACAACCTCAACAAAATAAAAATCTCAACTGTGTTTTGTATGTATATGTGTGCGAGTAGGTATGTGTGTATGTGTTTGAGAGGAGGGACATTTTGCATGTGACTCATTGAGCGCCTGTTTTTCGGTGTTTAATCTACTCCGCTTATGTGCTAACTTCCTGTAGCGCTTTTCCGCCTCCTCAGCTGTCTATCTCCGCCTCTCTCTCCCTCTCGCTCTGCCTCTGGCTATCTCTCCCCTCGCTTTCTGTATGTTGTACATGTGTGTTTATCCCGATTTTGTGTTAGTCTTTGCCCCAAAGCCACTTGGCAACCGGTGTAAAAAAAGCTTAAGTTGCGTTTCACTGACTTTGAATTTTTTATGCGCCATGTCGACCTTTTGCTTTTTTATTTTTATTTTATCCTCCTGCTACTGCTACTACTATCGCTATTGCTGCTGCTGGTAAACTGCCCTCTGCAGTTTGGCTCCGGAGGCTAAGCTGCTTTTTGCGCAACTTTTTTTTCTGGTTAACTGCATGCCAAAACTCAGCAGTTGCCCCTCTCAGCTGGCTTTGCTGCTGCTTCTTCTGCTGTTACTGTTTGTTTGGCAGCAAGTTTTGCTTAAATTGAATTGCACATTTGAGCGCATTCACCTAAACCTAAATGCAAATCGGATAATGGAGGTTACCTTTGTCAGGCGACACCAGCAGCAGCAGCAGCAGCAACTGCACTAAATTGTTTGGCATTATAGACGACACGCTCCTGCTGGCCCACGTCCCGTCCACTGTCGGGTATTGCTATCATAACAAGTGCAGCTGCTGGCCAGGATCATAACGCTGGGTATTATCAAATCGTTTTGCATAGCTGAGCGGCACCCGAGCAGCATTTTGCTGAAGGTAAAGTCAAAGGCAAATGTGTCTAGGGGTATATAGGAAATGAATTCAAGAAGAAGAAGCATAGTGGGAGTGGCTGTGTGAGTGGGTCGCGCAAGGAAAATGAGAGAGATAGAGAAATAAGCAGTGGGAGAAGAAAAAGAAATAAAGACATATTGTAAACATTAAACAGCTATCAGCAGGATACGTTCGACTTTATTGATTTCATCTCTTGCACTGCCTCAGACGTCTCTAATGGCGCCATTGTTGGCACTGTGTGGGTGGCTGTGTGGGCGTGTGGGCGTGTGTGTGTGGGTGTGGGTATGTGTCTGTGTGTGGGTGTCAAAAAGAAGTACGTACTTTGATTTTATAACCAAATCGAGCGTCTTTGAAGCGCCAAACAGCGTTTTGCGACTTACCTGCAAAGAAAGAGAAACAACAAAAAATATAAAGAAAATGAAATTTTAGTCAATCTATATAAGTGTTATATGGTGGTACATAGCATGTATATATGTACATTTATATCTATATAAAAGCCCGCATATATATTTGTTTATATTTATTTAGCTGACAGCAGAATGTTCGGTTGCTGTGACAACTACTTTGCTTAGTTAGTTTTTGTGGGTGTGGCCGCCTGTTACGTTTGTTCGCGCTGTTGTTGTTTTCGTTGTTGTTGTTGTTGCCGATGCTTATACTGCCCACACTCAGATCAATCGGGGTATATATAATCTATATATATTCCGTATACACTGCGGGTATATCGATTGCTGACGTCGAGCAGCGCAAACAAAACAATTTGTCAAGCAAATGTGCCAAAAACTTGACGCAAAGATGGAAAGTTATAGCATGAAGTAGTGGAAGCCAGCGAGGCGCTTGCTAACCCGAAAGACAACATAGCGAACAGCTTACAGTAAAATGTACAGTTGTGCACACTATGACGTAAGCACTTACGTTAAGTTGTCAACCGTTTGGGAGTTGAGTCAAATAAAGTTGCACTTTCACATGTAATTTGTCTTGCTTACAAGTTTTTTCTCTGACTCAACGTTATGATGACGAGTGCATAGTTTTTTCCTTACGTCACGTAAGCCTTTTACGTTAATGGTATTTAATGTGATATAGTTCGATCCCATTTCACAAAATGTCAACTATGTAATTACTTACAAAAATTTGTGCTGCATTTGACTGAGTTGCTACGTAAAGAAATTTACGTTGTTTTTTACGTCAGTTGAAGATTGAAGGTTAATACAGTAGCCGCATAGCATAATAGTTAATAATTACTCTTGGTAAATGTGAAACTAAATATTTCTAATATATTTGCTTCATTAACACTTGACGACAAAGCGAATGGAATTAGCTTACGTAAAGTAAGCGGTATAATCATTCACAATCTCCAGCTAACGACTTGGCGTTAATTGGCATAATTTTTGTTCACTAATACTACGTAAGTCATTACGTCACACGTATTTTTTTTTCTTTTTTACATCACTTTATAAAGCACATTTGAATGAGAATGTCAATTACCGTAGCTAAGTCACTTTGTATGTGCACTTGCTTACGTCAGACTTACGTAAAGCAGAGCTATTTAATTATCAATAATTTGTTGGTCCATAAAAGTATTAGCCCAACAGACCACAGTCGTATCAATGAAGATACAGACACGCATACTCCATCGAACTATCCCATTATTGGCTACGACACACTCGTAAAACTATGTCTCTTCCACTTTATCATTTGCAATCGAACCCAACGCGACAAAAATATTGTTCGATGAGTAATATGCGCTTAATAGCCCACACAGAAGGCGCTGAGCGGAGCCTGAGCCTGAGCCTGGGCAGGCAAAAGAAAGAAGGACATATGCCTTGGCCTGGACGCGGCCATGACCATAAAATCGAAGTGCGTTGCCCCGTTGCTCTTGGCCCATCAACTTAATGATGCATAATGATATGAGCCACAAGATGCGGCCCATTACCCACAAAAACCACACATACACATACACACACGCACACGGACACGGACACGCACACGCATACAGTCTTGAGCTGGAGCGGGGCTTGTGTAAATGGTATGGCAACTGCTGCGTTTGCTTAGCTAAATGGATGCTGCACAGTTTGTGCAGACATCGAAATTATTTATTTTTATTGGCATTATAATGATTGCTTTGGCCATGTTCTAATGGAACTGGAGAATGTCAACGTCAGTTGGCTCATTTTTAATTACAGATAAGCATCGCCATGATGAATGGCATACAAATATATAATACATCTAGAATAGAAGAAATTTCTGTGAAAAGAATTTTTATAATTTAAAGCTAACATTTTGTGCCTGAAATATTGCTTTTTTTTTTTTTTTTTTTGTATGCTTTGTCAGTTGTTATTATGTAATTTATTTATTAAAGGGCAGTTTGAATTGAATTTTAAATTGATATTTTTTTATTCATTTTTTCTTGCTTGAATGTATTTTTTTTATAACTTAAAGTTGCAATAAATTATGCTTTTCTTTCAGGCGGAGATTTTTTTTGTATTGATGCTTGACTGTATTATAATTTGGTTTTTGCGGCGACAACAATTTAATCAAAATATTTAAGCAGCTGTCGGCCCACATGGCTTGCCAATCTGCCTTGATTCGGCATATATATATATATTTTTTTTCGGTTATTCATCCCCGGCTCCTGTCTGTTGATGTGCTGAGTGGCTTTTGAAGTGCAGCCAGATACACACACACACATACACACGCACACACACACACTCACACATGCATACCCATGCTTCTGTGTGTTTGCCATGTACACACTTAATGCTGAAAGAGTGTCACCAACAATATCATCGTCCGCCTTTCTCTCTGTGTCTGTCTCTCTGTTTGGCTGTTTGTCTGCCTTGGTGCGATCCCTTGTCCTGGTATTTGTTTAGTGCAGGTGACATTTAAATTAAGCTGGCATCGTTGTGCAGCGCGCTAAAAGTGCTTTCATGTTGCCTCGCGCTGCTCTATGCCACATGCCAAATGCCACATGCCACATGCCGCTAGCCGCTTGCCGCATGCGACGACACTGAGAGCTCGTTAAATCCAATAAACGTTTGCACTTTTTATTTATACATGTGTGTGGGTGTCTATGTGTAGGTGTAGGTGTAGGTGTAGGTGTAGGTGTGTGTGGGACAATTGTTCGCTGCTTGATTAAATTTCTTTGTTTTTATTATATTCATCCTTTTTTCATTTGCTGACAATTAAACTAGCCAATTAAACTTTAGCCTGGACACAAAACAACAGCTCAGCCATTGGCCTCTGCATGAACGTCCTCCTGGCAGAACCTGCTTCAGCTTCAGCAGCTCCACTAACTGCCAAAGTGTTAATACACAAATACCCAAATGTGTAGTTAGCACGAGTTTCTGCATTGGCCACGTTTTGTACTGCTTTCTTCTTGCCATGCCCCATTTGCTCCCCGAACCCCATTCACCAGCTCGCCCATCCCATTTGCTTGCCCGCCCTTCAAGATATATGTATTTTTATATGTCGAGGCAATTTATGCGCTCGGGGATTCTCGTTTGCAGTGCATTTTGACTTTAGTTCCTTGTTTTGTATTCATTTCGTTTCATTTATATATATTTTTTTATATTTAGTTGCTATTTTTGTTTTTTGTCTTTTGCACCTTCCACTTGCTTTGTTTGCTATTTATTTATCGAAGTTGCCCGAATGTTTCATCGAGCTAGAGTGTCGTCTGGTCACGAGAGCCTCTGTCGAAAATACAAAATCAAAACTAATTTACTTTCCAGTCACGACATTAGGCAGCCAGCTAAAGGCAATAAATAAATAAATAAATGAATAAATAATTTAGCGCAAATAAATCAATGCCCAATTGACATAAATTGCTCAGGTGCAAAAGGCAACGAATCAAATGGAATTTTCAATGACTTTTTCTTTTACAAGGGTAATCCAAACGAAATGTGCAAGCTAACATTTAGTAGAAACCTTAACATCATGAATAGTCCAAGATATATCTAACTAAGCCTATTTAGTATAAAAACCTAAGCAGACCTGACCTTATCTGATCATATTTTATCAACCTGAGTCATAGTAGTCTTTTAAATAAATTATATTCTTCTTCAATGTTCGATATCTCTCACCCGATCATTATTTGCTTTTTCTGCAAGCTCTCGGGTCACGACGTCTAATGGGGGCTGCAATTGGCACTTGGTTATGCTGAGCTTAACAGCTGTCCAGCTGTCAAAGTCACATAAATCACAGGACAATCAAATTACGCTTTCATCTGTGCTGGGCCAAATAAATTGCACAGCATATTACGTATACGTCGAGTCGACATGGCAAAGGTATAAATTCATTGATTATTTATTTATGGCACGCAAAAAGAGGGACGCAAAGAGTGAAAAACAAGGTGTACGACTATTGTTTGCCAGATTTGATTGTATCGCACATACACACACACACACACACTCACACACTCACAATCGGTGAGTTATTTTCGTTTTATATTGACTCGAAAATGTCAAATGCATAACGGCAACAATTCACAATTTTGATGTAATTGACAGGCAAAAGGGCTGTGTGGTTGGGTTGGTTTGGTTGGTTTTGCTGGTTGGTTTTGGTTTGGCTGTTTGTTACTGTGGTCCCATCATAAAATGTCAGACTTTGTTGCGCTGTGTCGTAACGGTAACATTTGGACAAAACGCTTTCTTATTTGACAGCCCATTTGGCACTGACATGCCATGCCGGGCCATGGAGCAGCTGCAACCACAGCAAGAGCCTCTCATTTAATATGCAAATCGCTTTAATTAGACTGCTACGATTGTGGCTGTACGTGAGTATGTGTGTGTGTGTGTGTTTGAACAGTTTGAACTTATATAATAATTAAACAATATACCACGAAAACAATTAGCCACATTTACAGATACTGCCGCAAGTCAGACCGCAGCTGTCTCGATTGACGGGGCAAAGGTTTTTTTGTGAGAGACCGCACCTTTAAGTGCCACAGCAACAGCAACAGCAACAGCAGGGGCAGCGATATGTGGCATGCGGCATGTGGCATGTGGCATATGCAAAATGAAGTTGACATCTGCTTAAGTGGCTGGGGTTTTGGGCAATCCTCATGGCTTTTACGAGCCAGAGCTGCAGTTTCATTTGCAGCTGCTGCAGTTGCCTGGCTGCCTGCTTGATTGGACATGAAATTGATAGCTCACATACACACGCACACCCACGCAGCCACACAGACACTTATTGCATATGCATGTAGCACAAGTGTGAGTGCATTGTGTGCGCGCATGTGTGTGTAGATGTGCTTAAGCAAGTTAATTGAATTTTGCACTCAAGTCGTTGTCGCTGTCGTGTGGGGGTTGGGCGCTGTGCGCTGGGCGCTGGGCGTGGCCGCTGCCACAGTCGAAACATTTAAGCATTGACAAGACATTTGTGAAGTTTTAAGTGCATTAGCTGTCAGCCGGGCTAAGCGACGAGCATGGCAAATTGCAGCCCCATGCAAGTCATTTAAATTCCGTTGCCCCTAAAAGTAGGCAACACTTTTCATTGTTGGAGCTTAGGGAACGGAATAGTCGAAAGTCCAAGAGTCCATTTGTTGAACATCTCTGCGTGTTTTTCCGTGATTGATCTTACCATACATTCTCACAGCAGTTACATAATGTGATGGAAGTGCAAATCAGAATTAGAAGTTATCCAAAGGTCATATTCGAACAAAGCTGCAAAGTTTCTGCGGTTAGCAACTGGATCAAAAGTTTCCGAATGTGGTTTTTACGAGTCAAGCACCAACAGTGAAACATGCAGAGCAGAAAAGCGACAAGTTAACATTCCAATTGAAAACAGATATTCAAGTTGTAGAAATATTGTGAAACAAAAAAATTAAAATTTAATAAATTAATATTTGTCTTTAACAAGTTTCACAGTTTTAAAGTAGAGGTGGACTTTTTATTAATTTCATAATATTCATTATATATTTATAGATATATTTCTTTATATGGATATTTATATGTATATATTGCAGAGTTATTGCATTAGCAAATGAATATTAAAATAATTTTATTTAAGCTAAATGCAAAATTTGTAGTTTCTATAAATGATATTCACAGTCTTTTGACTGTAGCTCAAAGAGAGAGCAAATCAATCCACAGATTACTTTTGCCAAAACTTCAAGTCTGAAGCCACAAAAAAGAGACTAAAAATGTCAGCTCCATTTGTCAACGCTTTGTAGTTGATGCCATTAATGGATTAATTTTACATTATATATAATTATAATTCACAGTTTTAAAGTAGAGGTGGACTTTTTATTAATTTCATAATATTCATTATATATTTATAGATATATTTCTTTATATGGATATTTATATGTATATATTGCAGAGTTATTGCATTAGCAAATGAATATTAAAATAATTTTATTTAAGCTAAATGCAAAATTTGTAGTTTCTATAAATGATATTCACAGTCTTTTGACTGTAGCTCAAAGAGAGAGCAAATCAATCCACAGATTACTTTTGCCAAAACTTCAAGTCTGAAGCCACAAAAAAGAGACTAAAAATGTCAGCTCCATTTGTCAACGCTTTGTAGTTGATGCCATTAATGGATTAAGCTGAAAAACGTGGAGCACAATGAATAAATTGTCAGATTGCGTTTACCACACACACACACACACACACACACACGCGCGCGCACACACATACACCCACATAGTTGCAAATGGGTTAACCAGAAAGGACAAGAGCTCGTTGACCAACAGCTAAAAAGCAGTTGGGTATAGGGATAGCATTTGAGTGCGGAAGAGAGGCATGGGCTGGGCATGGACATGGGCAGGGGCTTGGGCATGGTCAGCTTACATTTCAATATATTTGTGCTCTTGACATTTTGTTTAACTGTTAAACTGTTGGCAAATGCCAACTGTCAGCTCTTCTTCTTCAGCATTTTTGTGCAGCTTGCGTCGAAAAAGTTGTTGGCCCAAAAAGCCGCAGAAAGCAAAACATTTTACGGCCGTTAGTGGCTGGCTTTAAGTTGACCAAACAACTTTAAGCCAAGTATTGTACGTGTGTATGTGTGCGAATGAGAGAGTTTGGCCATTTTGCAAATCAGCGTGCAATTACCCGTAGCTCATGTTTCTCATGTAGTCTGCAACTGTATTAAGTTCATTTTTCATTTGCCTTCATGCATTAAGCAGCCCAAAGTAAGTTGCCTGACTTTACACAAAAAGGAAATAATATAAAAAGTATATATAAAAGAAAAACATAACGCAGAATCACTTTTTCACTTAGCTGGTGTCAGTGTGTGTGTGTGTGTGTTGCCTTTTGGCATGCAAATAAAATGGCCAAAAGGCAGACACCAGCCACACACCTCTGCCACTCGCAGAGGAGCCTGAACCGAGACCAGAAACCAAGCCAACTTAAGCCCAACACGTTAGAGAACAGCGCGCGCAATTTGGTTCCACCAAAATTCCAACTACCCCTTAGCCACTGGCCCCGCATCTCCTCGCCTGCTACCCCCAATGAGCCGCTCTTGGCTGGGGCCACAATAAGAAAAATGTTTAAGTGCCAGAATGTGTGCAAAGAACTCAAGTTTGGCACACACTTCGCCAGAGTCTTGATGTTGTTGTTGTAGCTGCCTTTTCCCTTTATTTTTGCCTTGCAGATAATTTGAATTTTTTCCATTTGTTTGGTTTGGCCCACCAACCCGCCAACCCACCAATCCACCAACCCACCAACCAGCCAGCCAGCTCCTTGCCAGGTCACTTGCATGCCGAGCTGCCTGTTTTTTAGGAACTGTAAATTGCTTTAGTTGGCGCACAGTTTCAGCAGTCGGGCAACAATAAGCGGGAATTTGGTGGAATTTCTGTTAGTGTGTAGGTCTGTACATATTTATGAATACACTGCTAGTAATGCACTGCTTAGAGTGCAGGCACTTACAGCTGCTTTTCTTATCTATGCAATTCCAACTGCAATTGCAATTGCAGCTTGGAAAATTTCACAGTTTTCTTTGAGATTCGAATTTCTTCTGTTCAGCTGTATCTTCTGCTCTACGTGAGTGTGTTGATTGTTTCTATTGTTCCTTCGAGAGAAAATAAATGTGAGGCAATTAAAGATATTTTACTCCAGACTCGCTTGAACTCTTCAAGTTGATTCTGAAGTTATGAAACAGTTTTAAGCTCAATTTTCGTAATGCTTCGAATGCATTTAGTTGTAATATTTTTCTCACACATATTTTAAAGTAGTTATATATATACTTCACTTGTAAATAGACTATTTTATGATTACTTATATGTTATATAGTAATATATAATGTATCAAAAATATATATAATATAATTTACTCTTCGTTCAGCTTTTCGCTACAGCCAGATTCGCATACTTTGAACTGTTCTGCCATATAGTTATTACATTGTCTGACTTTGAATTTGTATTGAATCTAGTATGAGTTCATCACAAGCTTTGCTCTCCATCATCTAGCTCATTTCCACTACTACTTAGGGATTTTGGTGATTTATTGTGTTATAATTGTTTTTCATTAGATTGTATAAGTGCTCGCTCCCATAAAGCAATTGTTGCTTAGCCTCTGTCAGTAAAGCACTTTAAAGTCGGTTCATGGGCATCTGGGGGATTATATGTATATATATATATATATATATATTTCTTTCACATTTGCAGCTACATTTCTCAAAAATGACTTGCATTTGAGTAGCAAAACAATATTTGAATATGGCTTTTTTTTTCAATTACGGCAAAAGTGGCAAAACAGTTGTCAACATTTCAAGACAAAACAGTAAAAACAGCAGCAACAGTTCCGGACACAGCAACAGCAGCAGCAGCAGTAAAAATGTAATAGAAATGTAAAAAGAAGAAGAACAAGAAGCTGAGACTGAGGCAGAGGCAAAGTTGCAGCAGCAGTAGCAGCAGCAGCGGCTGCAGAGGAAAACCAGCCATGACGCTCTGTCAGCTGCAGAAAGAAAGATGTCAGTTGTCAACAACAATGCCCCAAGTTCCAACAATAAAATTCTGACACATTGAAAAATGTCATTGTGTAACTTAAGTAGCCAACATCACACACACTCACACTCACACACACACACAGACACGCACATATGCAGGGTTGATTATGTAAAACAAGACACATAGAGTAACAGACATTCGCCCAACCATCTAACTCTCTGCCTCTTCTCTTCCCTCTTTCATCTTGCCTCGGAGAGCTCGCTAGCTCTAGCTCTAGCTTTGTGCCGCCTTCATGTGCCCAGCCTGTTAATTTACTTGCAGTTCCGTTCCATTTTTATGGACTGCCGCCATGACGCTTTGCTCTATACACTAAGAGGCACATATGTGTGCTTGTGTGTGTGTGTATGTGTGTGTGTGTGTGTGTGTGTGTGTGTGTGTGTGTGTAGGCCATTTGTTATGCAGTGATATAGCAGCAGCTAGCCGAGCCAGCGTTTTATGCTTTACATGTTGATTAGAGAGGAACGCGTGTTTAAAAAAATACTTTTTAAGCAAAATTCGATATGAAAATTAGGTATAAAAAAACTAAAAAATATATTTAAAAAAATAAAAAATAAGATATATTAAAGAACCGAAATAAATATGAAATAAATAAATAAAGTGTGATAAATAAAAGTGTTGAGTTTTAATAAATGGAAGAATGTATGAAATATAGTGTAGGTTATTCAATTAAGATTTCTACTTTGTAATTAGATAAAGGACTTTCTATAGAAAATAATATTCGTAATTATATCAATTTCACAAGTTTCTGAACTCGATTTGCAATGCTTAGCTTTTAATAGCATTCGACAATTAGATGCAATCAAGGAGGCAAACTTTTGTATTTCTATTTGCCTATAATTTTACGCTCACGCGCACATCTCTAATAAGCTAACAGACGCCCATATTTGTTGAGTGTGTGTTGCTTATGCAAGCGAGAAATTTGTTATAATGTGCCGGGCATAGAAATAGGGACAGAGGCAGACTATATCGCAGATATTATGTATGCTTTTGATAAACGCATAGTGAACCAGCGAGGCGTACACTTGGCCCAGGACCAGGACCAGGACCAGGCCCAAACCTAGACTCGAGAGTACCTAGGCAGTACGGGTTAGGGCTTGTACTAGACAAAGGAGAAGAAGACAACTAGTGTCTCTGTGTATATACATGTATATATATATATATATATATATGTGTGTGTGTGTGTGTGTGTGTGTGTGTGGCAACCCTAGCCAAAGTCATTTGCGGCGTCGATCAAGTGTACTGAGCCGTTTTATGGCTGCGCTTAACAAACCTCGACGAGGACGCTCAGCAATTGTTGTGCCTGCTCCAGTTGTTGTGTGTCGAGTACATATATATAAATATAAATATGTAAATATATAAACACAAGTGTATATTTGTATATATTTTTTCTCTTTTTTTTGGCGCTGTCACAGTCTTTTTTTTGTTGAGGTGACAAAGTTAGCCTCGAGGTACAACAACAGAGAAATGCGGATTGTTCGCGGCAAGGAAAAACAAACGGCGCATAATTTAATTTCCACAGGCGGCAGCAGCGGCTGTTATCAGTCTCCAGGCATCATTATTACGTTTAATGGAAAATAATTACTTTTGGATAAGGCAAAGTGAAAGAAATAACAAAAAGGGAAGAGAAAAGCGAAAAAGTAAATAAAAACGCAAACGGCCCCCAGGGCCAACAACAAGGCATGCTATTGGATAGGCGGCCTCAGCGGGGGTGTGGCGGGCGGAAAAGCGTGTTCCTTGACAGTTTTTCACTTGTTGTTGCTGCTGCTTGTGCTTCCCGTTTTCGGCATGGATTTGTCTAGTTTTATAGCTCTAGACTCCGTGGAGATATACAGATGCGCTGAGCTTATTAGCGCGCAGACACAAAACTGCAGCGAGAGTTAAGCAAATAGGATGTAGCCAGGGCAGAGCGTAGCAGGAGATAAGCTTTATGGGATAAGTTAAGACAAGACATCGCTGAGGATTAGCCTATAATTGGCCGTCTTGCTTGATAAAGTAAGGAAAGATATCTATTAAGGCTTTTGACTTTACTAAGAGAGATGTTTGCTTTATAGCTTTAGAATGCCAGGAAGCCAGGAATCATGTTAATCTGCATCTTTCAAGATGTATATCGTAAACTGAAATATGTCTTACGAATGGAATATGAAGGGTAAATTGATAGATTCATAGTAAGTTATCTAAATATAATCTAATAATGAATTTATTTGAGACTTTTACATCTACCATCAATTATTGTGCAGTACATGAGGAAGCCTCTGGCCATTGACAGCTGATTCCAATGATGAAATTAGTGTTCAACGCTTAAGGATCTCAGTGCCAATTGCACATTAGAATTTGAGCCCTGGGGAGTTTTGTGTACTTTGGCTAAGTAATTAAATACAGCTGTCAGTTTGAATTGAATTGATGACGTGCTTTAACACTCGCCCACAGAGCTGTAAAGTCTTCGAGGCTCCTCGACTTATTGCAGTTGTACGAGTAGTAAGTAAGGATGTCTGTGAAGTTTGAAGACTGCTTATGGCATGCACTTGAAAATAGTTTTGGGATTATGTATACAAAATGTGGGTAGATGTTGAATACTCGCAAGCAGAAGTGAAGCATTACTTAAGAGTTGGTCAGAGTTCATAGCTTCAATATCCGGGCTCTTTGATAGAGCCCTTTTAAAGCCTTAAGCTATATCAAACAATCAACTCTGGAATATACTATTATCGAAGTCGAAGCTTTGCACAGATAACATTTCTATTGGCCATAACCAAAGACTACTAAAAGGCAAAAGCAACAAAGAAGCAGAAATGACAGAAAATTATGGAAAATTTGCTACTTATTGCTGTAATTCATTGAGCCGAAGTCTCTCTTCAACTGGATGGCAATGTGGCGCCTAAAGTTAAGGCGCTTAAATTTAAGCATTTCAGCGACAGTAATGACAAAAGAGCCTAAGACCATATACACATACACATACACATACACATAGACATACACAGCATATCGTATATGTACATATAGATGATATACTCATATGCATAACTTGCCTTAACTGGCGACTTATGAGCTTCAGTAATATTTATTTATTTTTTTGTTATGCCCGGCTGTTGCCAGGTTTAATGAGCTTTATTGTAAGTGTATGTGTGTGTGTGTGTGTGTGTGTGCACGCGTAACATAACCCACTTAAATATGTCATATGCATGCTATATGCGAGACGAGTGCGGGACTAATCAGACGACGCGTTATACCGGCTGCTCAGCATTTGAATTTGCAATGGCAGTCTCCCTCGAAGTATTCTGTGAATTATGTGGCGCATGAATGTCAGCAGCAGCAGCAGCAACACGCAACAGCAACAGCAACAGCAACGGCAAAGGCAACAACAACAGCAATTCAAATGTCAGCCTCAGTCGCAGTCGCAGTTGCAGAGGCTCGCAGCTTGGCGCTGGGTGTCGCTGTCAAAGCACTTTATGTCACAATAATTTGCAGTGTGCATGTGAGCATGTGTGTGCGCGTGTGAGATTGTGTGAGTGCGTGTATTATATATGCATTCATTTCACGTGCCAGCAGCTAACATCTTCACGTTTTGTAGGCATCTCTCTCCATTGGAGTAAGCTGGCAGCGCGTGTAGTTGGGCAGGATGTTGGCCAATATGCATATGTAAAATATTTATGAGCGCGTGCAAATTCATTTCATTGCTTCAACGCTTTTGCCTTTTGAGCGAATGGCGACTGCGAGTCCCCTGACTATATCATATTGTTTGTCAAAAGTGTTGAATACGGAATATGTGATTAGAATTCACAAAATTTAACGAATTTTCAGCCAAATGCGCGCAACTCAGCCAAATGAATAAAATGTTATTTGAATCGAAGGACAAGCACAATGCGCCAGCTTGAAGCTTTGAAATAGTATATTTTATCTTTGAGCTATAATAATTATAAATAATATAATAAATTTTACATATGCAATACGGCATTTCTTTCAATTATTAATAAAGTATCATCTATTTTGTTTATTTAGTTTGGAAATACAGATTTGTTGCCTTTAATTCCTCATTTAATAACTGATTGAGATAACGAAGTAGATATCCGTTATAGCATATTGCTTTTCAAGTTCTGGTTTTATTAAAGCTTGAAAATAGTTTTTAAAATCTTGATTTTCTCTTCTTTTTTTTAATAAATTACTATTTGAAAAACTTGAATGTTTTATTTCAGTGCAGTCATTAGGGCTGCAAAGCTTTTTCTATACGCTACGTTCTGCTCTACTCCACAAAGTGATCTATTTTATAGTCAAACCTGAATATCTCTCTGTGTGCATGTGCGTGAGTTTGGCTCTTGCACAGGAATTTAATGCAGCGCATAACGAATTTTCACAGCACATTTTCATGGTCTGCAGGGCTTATGGCCTAACTGGCTAAATGGGAGGCTGACAAATTGTCAACACACACACATAGAGAGAGAGAGAGAGAGAGAGAGAGAGAGAGAGAGAGAGATATTCGACCCTCTTTTGTTGTCGCTGTGTGTGTTTGTGTGAGCTGTAAATAAATTCAACATTGTGCAATATGCGCGACACGCGTTTATTTGTATTGTATTTATATTTCATGCTGTGCCGCTTGCCCAGAGCAAGAGGGCAGGAGGGCAGGGGGGCAGCAGCGGGTGTTCCAGTGCCCAGGGTGTGGCGGAAATCGCAAAAATATTTTCTGCACGCCACGGAAATGAGAAAAACTTTTTTTTATTTCGGGTAGAAGCTGCTTTGCAATTTTTATGCTCGAATATTATTTATAAATATTTCGGCAGCAACTGTGACTGCGATTGCGAATGGAAATGCGAATGGGAATGGGAATGGGAATTGGACTGCGTTTGCGATTGCGACTGTGTCTGGCCTTTTAACTAATTTGGGGCTGGCAGTTAACATTTTGTAATTCGTTTATGCAATATTCAGGCGCATTTATGCATTACATTTTATGCGCTTTGTCTGCTTATTTACGAGTTTAACGCGAGCGCGCCACACGCGGCGTATGCGTAATATAAACAGCGCTTAAGCCACTGTATTCGCTTGGGTATATTGGCATTGGTATTGCTATTGGCATTTGGTTTGTGCTTGTATTCGTGTGCAAGTGCATGTGTGTGTGTGTGTGTGTGTGTGTGTGTGTGTGTGTGTGTGTGTGTGTATGGCAATTTCAAAGGATTAGGCGCCTGAGTGCGCAAGGACATGACAGCAATGACGCTGCCAGCATACCCTGCCCCCGCCCCAGCCCCTATCCCGGCCCTGCTCTGTCCTCGCATTGACTTTGCATACAAATTAAAGTTTTCAAACGCTCGCTGGCTGGTTTATGTAATTGAATTAAGCGCGCGATACGCTAGCCAAATTGTAACTGCATTACACAGGGCGTGGCTGTCTGCGGCTAATATGTGTGTTGTGCTTGTGTTTGCTTCTCGGTTGCATACATGCATGAAGTTCAACGCGAGCAAACAAATGCTTTGATCTATTGAACCGGCGATGCACTGCATCAATTTCTTTTTAGTTCGTTTACAAAATGTCATTTCATCAATGTGAAAGGCGCTTCCTTTGCAAAGAGGAAAGGGAATTTATATAAAGATTACATATACTAGATTGTAAACAAGTTCGGAACCATAGGAGAGAGTCATCAGAATTAGCTATTGTCGATCACAAATATCGCAAATAATATTTATGTATTTCGTTTCACATTTCAGATTAAGTAAGAAAGGAAAAGACCGAGAGGAATTGAATTTCCTTCAAGATATTATTCGCGAATGCGTTTACTTGAATAATGTATAGCAATGTTCCACTAGATCAAAAATATCTCATAGGCATACATGAATTCCGGTATAGCTTAATGGAAAGTAATTCATGAATTCAAATGAGGCCCATTTGAAGTACAGGGAAATAAATTGAAATCACCTTGGGTAATTGCAATATTTGTTTTTGTGCTAATGGATTGAACTATTATCAGTTTAAATAAAAATCTAATATATAATAATAATAATATAAATATATGATTCCTAAAATGCTATTTATTTAGTTGGTTGTTATTTTAAGCTTTTAATCTGCCCTTTTTCGCAGTGCATTAGTTTGTCTTTTTGGCCAAAACACTTCCAGTTATTTTAGCTAGTATGACAAAAATCTATTACATTGCTCGGGGTTTTGACCCAGGCGAGGGGAGCGTGCATTGAACTGCTCGCATGTCAGGTTGCGTTCAATCGCCTCTGCCATGTGGTGTGCACACCCTATGGCACAGTGGCAGTCCGTGCTAAGTTGGTAACCTGCTCGCTTCCTCTCTTTTCTCTTTTCCCGTTTCCCTTTTCGCTCTCTGTCTATCTGTTTCCCTCCATATTCTCTCTGGGGTGCCATAGCGATTGATTGGCTCTGGGGCGGCGCGATGCGTCGCATTTGTCCTTTTGTTTATTGGCCATGATTGTGTGTGTGTGTGTGTGTGTGCGTATGTGAGCGAGTGTGTGTTGAAGCGATTCATTGTATTTAGTGAAGAGCAACGGCAGCTCCGCTCGTCATCTTACATATAGAGTTGGGTAGGGTATAGCAGTTGCATTAATCGGATTTTGGGGTCCATTGTTGTTAAGCTGCTGCTGCTGATGCTACTGCTGAACGCTGCGCACTTAAAGTTGCAGTTGCATAATGCCATTGTTTGTTGCATATTTACTTTTTGACGGTTTTCTGTCTCTTTGCGGGGAAGCCCGGGAGCACACACAAAAAAGTTGTGCCTTTTGTGCTGCTGCTAGCATTGGAGCATTCAGCCAATCTGGCAATTCTGCCAGACCCGGCACGTATGTCGTTTATGTCGTTAGCTCTACGGGATATTTCGAATCTATTCTATTCAGGTCGATTCTACGTTCCATGAGAGTGTATGCGAGTATGTGTGTGCGCGTGTGTGCGCGTGTGTGTGTGAGGGAAAAGTTGGCTGATGTAACTAAGTAATATTGGCAGTTGCATTTGGGTTATTGTCTTCAGTCAGTGGGTGTGCGTCTGGGTGCTGTGTGTGCCTGAGCTTGAGGGAAGTGCTGTTGAGCTAGGCAATCGGACAGCCATTGAACATTGAACAGTAAGCACTCGTATGAGTTGCTGCCTGTAACTTTGCCGCATGATAAGCCCGGCCAATGCAGTATGTCCCACAGCTAGTCTGTCTGCTTGTCGCTCTCGGTCTGTCTTGCTGCTTGCCTGCCTGGCAGCCTGGCAGCCTGTCTGTTGTCTTTCTGGCCAGAGAGTCAATTGGCCAGCAATTGAGCATAACCAAATACGTTAAGTACATGAGCAGATATCGCATCAAATGGCCGCATTTACATATTACTCAAGTGCTGCGACAGAAGTTTTCAACTTGAAATACAATAAAAATCACGGGATCTAACGCTCCAATCAGGGATTCCATGAAATATGTTAAGCATCATTTAATATATGTATATGTAGATGTCAGCTCTATAAGACACATTTGAAAAATATACATAATATAATATTTGATTCGTTGGCCTCTAATACGCAGTTCCTTAACTAAAGTAATAAGTCTTAGTCAAATAGAAATACAAATTTCAAAAAAATTTTTATTTTGTGTGCCCTTCAATGTTTAATACGAGTGAGCATGTATTATATTATATAATTGATTGATATTTATTTTGAACTATTAATAATTATTATTTTCGTTATTCTCACTACACTCAGTCTCCTATAATTTATTTTGTATATTTTTTTAAATTTAATAATATTCAAAACTGATATAAAATAAAATTACGTCAAAATTGATAATTAATGTAACTAGTTCCCAATTAAATTGTTTTCACTCATGTTTTTCATATGCACACATAAAGTTTAAACCGATTTCGATTATTGCTGCATATTGAGAGCTTTCATGAATTCTGGTAAAGCAACACTTGGCTATTAAACATGTTCGCCCTCGACCAGCTCGTCGGCCATCTCATCGCCCGTTTGGCTAGTTGGTTTGGATGCCTGCAGCACTATTTGGAGTGTTGAACAGTTCGACTCAACCTCAACAAAATGTTCAACTTGATTTTCATACGATTTGCTCTACGGTTTGTAGATACTTTCCGCATTTTTTCTCTCTTTTTTCTTTTTTTTTTATGAGGGTAGTTGGCAACATTTATGGGCAAAAGTTGCCTTTAACTTGGTTAGTTGCATTTGCCGTGCTGGATCCGTTGCCATTTTCCATTTTCCATTTTCCATTTTCCGAATATGCTCAGCATTTTCATTGTGCATTTGGTGGCGAAGTCCAGAACCATTTTTGGTCCATTGGCTGCATTGGTGGGCACGTGCGTGCCGGAACAGCCTTTGGCCATTATTACACCTCGTCGGCGGGTACGTGGGAGTTGTTGGCAGAGGGGCTGCTGCACAAGGGGCGGGCTGTTGGCTTTGGGGCACGTATAAAGTTGGCTGCGGCTGGGCTTGGTAGCTGGTATAAAGTGCATTTTGTTGCCACTTTTGCCGGCGCTTGGCTTATTTCGTTTGATTTTATGCGGTTACGTGAATTCATTGGCCAACGGATAAAAAGAGATAGAGCTTGGAAGAGAGAGGAGAGAGACAGAGACAGAGATGGATAGAGAGTGGATTGGGATCTGGCATCGCTTTTAAGCGTAAGCGATTTTTTATGTACGCCTGTGGTTTAATTTCAATCATTTTACTGGCCAGTTGGCTGGCCATGTTAGCGCTGCGCTTGTGGGGCCAACAAGGCTAAAGGACAAAGGACACGCGCGAGCGCTTGAAATCAACGTTAATAAATATGCAAATGCGTTTCGGGCCTACCGAGTGAGAGAGAGTGAGAGTGAGACAGAGAGAGAAAGAGAAATCGCACGCGCATATTTCGCACAAAATGCGATTAGTGTTGCATAGTTTTAGGCGCTTAATTTGAGCATATGCCACAACACGCACACACACACACATACACAGATACACACACTCATGGCTAATTGCTATATCATTAGAAGTAAGCTGTACGCTTGTCGGCGTGTGTGTGTGTGTGTGTGTATGTTCGTGTGCTTGGCTTTAATGCTTTAATGGCCACTTGAGCCACAAAAGTTGCGGCTTGTTTGGCACTTTTTCTATATTACCTGTGCCACATACATTCTGCCCCTGGCCCTACTGCTCCTGCCCTGTCCTGCTCTGCCTTCACTCACTTGGCCAGTGTGCTCTCCACATATGCCACAAATTAGTTATAATTAAGTTTAGCACACGTTGCCAGGCGGCGGCTCCTGCATAACACTTAAGGAGCTACAGTTACACAGGCACAGCTGTACAAGAAGCTACGTGCTCTGCTTGCAAGTGCTAAGCACATGCCCTGTAATCGGAGCTCATCATCGAGTTGTTGCGTCTTGAACTGGTTGGAGCATATACTCGTCGTCTAATTTATCTATTTTTGCTAGAGGTTTCTGGCTATTCGTCCTCTCGCCTGGCTCCTACAGGGTATGCTATTAGTCAGTCATTGTAATTCTCCTATTTAATAAGCGTTTGCCATCTATCCACACTTTGCAGTTGCTTAGTCGACACATTAAATGTAATTAGCTGCGCTAAGGTTGGCACAAAGCTACAGCCGTGACAGAACTCGGTCTATGACTCGCCTTTCGTCTAATTAGTTATCTAAAGTTTGTTGGCGACATTAATGGCGTCGGCGTCGGCGTCGGCGTCGGCGCTGGCGTCAGCATTGGCTTTGGCTTTGGCGTCGCAACAAATTGTATAGCACAGTTTTTTGCATTAACATTATTCCCGACGCTGGCCGAGCAAAGTTTCCAACACAAATCATTCCCAGCAGCTGCAGCTCGACAAGGGGCAAAACTGAACAGAAACAGCAAAAAATGTTGTTCTATTTTACTATTATTATTATATATATTTTTCGGTATTGTTTCTTCGGTTCTTGCGCCGTAAATCACTCAAAACATAATGCCCTGTATTTAAAATATGCGCACAAATGTTCCGTGCAGCGTGCAAATTGCAGGAAATGTTTTTACTTGGCTTTCCGCATTCTTCACTGCTTTTTTTTGTATATTTTATTTTTTTCTTACTGCAGTCTAGCTTCTTGAGCGGTTGGTTCTGCGAAGGACACACTTTGATATATGATATATTTGCCAGGCATAAATGGTTTTATTATTTTTCTATGAAGAAGCCTTTCTCAAGCACTCGCTCGAGTATATATTTTTAAGCACATGTTCTATTTGGGGAACAGCTGCGCACATTATTTGACACAATATTTACGTTTATGATTGCCATTTCATAGAGCAAATAATGCACGGAAAATGTGTTTAATGCTGTTATAGTACTAGAGAAGTAGCTTGTAAGAAACTCAGCTTACGAACTTCAATTTCATCGCAAATGAGTTAGGTAAACATAATGAATGAGTATGAATGAATAGTTGGCTAATAGACAATCTTTCTTTAGACACAAATGTGTGTAGTCAGAGTTATTTCCGAACGAGCGTACATAAGTTTTAGCGACTAATGTGCAAAGATCAAAATGTCAAATGTCGAATGCTTTGATTTCATTATAAAGTTATTACAGAGGAAAAGGTGTGAATGCAGAAACACTGCAGATATCGGTCGATCATATATGATTTCAAGGTGGAAGGCAATTTAAGGGAAGAAGGTTTTTGGCCAGTAAGCAGAAGAAGTGAATGAATACGAATACAGATAATACACTGCCTAAAGCGTATTCATCTGTAATTATTTTTTGAAATGTATTCTTAAATATATTCAAATTCAAATTTTATAATATAATATTTTATACTTGTAACTTTAAGTTTTACCATTTTTTTTTTCTATTATTCATTATTATTATTCAGTTAATATTTTATTATTTATTTTTTATATATTATTGTTTTATTTTACATTATAATTTCATTTAATTTATTTGAAGTTTCTTTCATATATGTATATATAAATTTCCCGTATATAACAATCTACACTACTCTCTCAGATTTTCAATTATAGAATCGAATTTCGCTCAGTTTCGCTCAATCTAGCATTTTGCTTTGTTTGCCCAATTCCCTAGCCCGTTTCTCATAAATTCCCCTTTGCAGTTCATCATAAAACACAAATTCATAGTTCATGCCAAAAGTAAACTGCGCACATAAGCCTGCATAAAAAGCCTTTGTACGTCCATATCATATCATATTATATCCGTGCACTGTGGCTTGTCTTTTCGTATTTGTTTTAGAGCCTAGCCTGTGGCCGCCACAAATTGCCCTCGGCCTCTTGTTTTTTCAATCCATATAAATATATTAACAGATTTCCATTTGCTTTATTTCGCTCTGTTGTTTGCATTGTAAAACCAAAACAAAACAAACCAAACAGAAAAACAAAATTTAAAATATATATGTATATATGTATATTTATATATATGTATATGTAAATAAAGGCTATGTATGTGGGGGCGTGGCTGGGAGCATTTTGTACCAATTTCGAATGAAGAAGAAGTCAACGCATTTTAAATTGCGGAATTGGCAAAAATGGAAAATCATAATAAATAAATATAAATTTATATTGGACAATGTAGCTGATGGTGCTCTTCATTTGCCTTTATTTATCATATATAGTAGACATTGTTGTTGCTGTTACCATTCTTGTTGTTGTTGTTGTTGTTATGCTGTGTTGTCAACAAGCTTTTATGAGGGGGAGCCAACATTTTTCAATTTATTTTCAATGTTTCTCAAAAATAAGTCAAAAAAAAAAAAAACAACATATAAATGAAAAGCAAAAGAAAGCAAACGTAAATTGAACATTTTAGCGCGCTTTTAAGCAATGTCGCTTTGAGCACACACAACCCACACACACACATACACACACAGCCCCTCACACACACGCACACACCTGTCCAAAAACAAGAACAACAGCAACAACAACTACAACAACAACAACAACAACAACGGCAAAAACATTGCACTTAGAACTTCCGCACGATAAAATTAAATGACGGCTTGCTTGCCACACGGGGGTTGCTGCTGGAGTGGGCGTGGCATTCCGCCGGTGGCTGGGGCAAACTGTGCACAATAATATATATCAAAGTGGAGCGTTGCGGGTGCTGAGCCTTGCAGCAGCATTAAAAAAAAAATAAGAAGTTGAACGAGAGGTGGAAATCACTTATGCTGCCATTTGACGTTGGCTCCCGTTTGTTTGAAGTGGCGCTAAAATTATGTTAACGTAACAAGGTGAAAGCACAAAATGAAAAATCACTTAAACAATTTGATTTTTGATTTGTCTCGACCAAACAGCCAGCGCCCCCCAAGCCGAGCCCAAGCCCCAAGCACAGCCCAGCCCAGCCAAAGAAGCTGAATCCGTGCGTAAGACCAGCAAATACTCTAGCTTCTGTGAGGTACATGATGTGTATGATGGGTCTTCTAGTTCTTAGAGCGAATCACAAAAAGTTTAGTTTCGGGAAATGATTTTGTCTAATGATTCATAATATATTAAAATATGCATTAAACTCCAAAAATCATGAGACTATAAACACCTAAATTATAAATTTGCCAGTTGTCTTCAAGCTTACTTGAAACTTGATTTGATATTTAATGAAAGATTTATGATATAGTTATCCGATCTGGTCAGTTGTAAGTTACTTTCTTCCATACATACAGAATCATACAGAAATAAAAATGAACTTTACATACCGGACACATTTCTTTTTCCATAAGTGAATATTTTTAATATTTAATTCAATTCCACAATTAATATTTTTTTAATTCAGTTTACTCTTGTGCAAAAATCGAAGTATATTCAACCGAGCGCCACTGTATTATCCATTTCCGTTACATTAAAGTATCCAAGTGCTGAGTCTGTTTATCACATATCAATTTCCCAAGAAGTTTTTCCTTCTCGTAGCTGTACTTTAGATATGATAGCTCATTGCTTTTATTGACCTATGAACTGCTGCACACAAATGCCATGATGAAATTAGAATGCCCTCTGCGCGAGTTGTAAAACCGAGATGCTCTTTAAAGATTTATAGAGCTTCGCTCGCTTTAGCTCAACAGCTCATAAATACGAATAAATATAAACCACTTGATTTTGGCCTGACTCAAATTATGGGCATAACAAATCTTGTGCCAGTTACAGTCAACAGCACGTAGCAATAGCACTATGTGAGCAGCGAGCCGGGACCTCTACTAAGACACGAACAGAGAGGCCCAGGGCGAACCCTGCAGGAGCTATCCATGGTTGATTGCTAAACTGCTAAACTGCTAGACTGGTAGACTGCTAGACTGCAAGACTGGTAGACTGCGAGACTGGTACATCAATGCACAGCGCACAGACTTTTATTGATAAGGGCATAATTTATTTGAACAATCGACAAAACGCTATTGTCAATAAGGCCAGATAAATATCTGGCATCGTAGCTATACAATATATATATACACATATATGTGAGTTTTTATATGGCTCTGTACTGCGGCTTGCGTGACAATGCGCTGAATGCGTGGCCAAAAAGGTAAATAAACGGGGTCGGGAGTTAGATATATAAATAGAAGAGACCGTTATGGTAGAATGGTTTACGACCAGCTACAGTTAACGCTAGCTAAAGTGCCTTATAATAATCAATTGAATTAATTATTTTCATGCAAGTTAGCAATTACATATCGATTAGGCAAGTTATCTAAATTATTATTTAGTCTAATAAGATTCAGTTATTTTTTAGGTAAGATGCGCAATACTTTATGGTGGAAATTATATTGTTTTTAAATAGTCCAATAACTTTGTTTCTTATTATAAATCTGGAAATTATTAGTTGTAGATAATCCAAATTAAAATTGTATTTGTAAGAGATATAGAAAAATTAGTTTATAAAAATATTTCAACTATTTTCATTTTCATTTTCGAAATCCCATACCTCAAGTTTAGTTCCTTGACTTGGACACTGCTTTCATATAAACTCTGATAAATTTCTCTAATAAACCAATATAACATCTCTTATTTTACACCCTTAATTTCTTTAGCTTTTAAGAACAGAAATATCTCATTATCGCTTTATTGCCATTTCTATAGATAAAAGTTAGATAGCTCCTGTCGTAATTCAATTAATTTAGTTTTATGATACCTGTGTCGGCCCTTAAGCAATATTTACTGTATTTTATTGAATTAAACAGTTTATTGGACGATAGACGCGGGCGCGTAATAAAGTCAATATTTAATTGAAATATGGCGCGATTTCTGTGAGCTATGTGTGTATCTCACTATATACAGATATGCATATATATTTGTATATAGCGCTGTGCATATTTACATAAAGGTCAGTTTAATGAACAAATTGGTTAATTACATTGAAGCAATGGCATATGAAAAATGTATTGCATACGCACGGGCGTGCGCTAAATAAATTATTGATAAATATTGAAAAGCCGCCCGAGAGAGCTCAAAAGGTTGACAGCTCGCATAACTAGCATATGATGTTGATAAACAGAATGATTTATGCGGGAAGCGGACCACAGAGGTGTAGCGGTGAAGACGATGAGTGTGTGGGTATGCGTCTGTGTGCGTGTCTGTGTGTGTGTGAGTGTGCACACACTCGCAAAAATAGCATGTATAAAACGTGTATTTGATGTGGCAGACATTTAGGCCTTGTGGCATGTGCCACGTCTCACTATTTTGCAGTTTTTAAGGACTAGCAGCAGATGCTGGCCCCTTGCCCCTTGCCTCATGCCCCCTTCCCACTTTTCAACTTCCCCCTTCACAGCCCACAGCCGTCAGCCTCTTGTTTGCCGCTGTCTCAGCTCAGTTGGCAGGCAAACATTATCGCCTACGTGCACAGTAAGCATAAGTAGCAGAACGCAGACGCCTTCAAGCTTCGCTACATGTGGCAACATGTGTGTATTTCTCTGCCTTTACTTGTGGCGTGTGTGCTGGCGTGTGGCAAATGTCAATTTGTTAAGCATTTACACGTTGCACTGATCATTTTATTTGCCTTTCATTTGACGCTACAAATTAGTTGTTGACTGCCTTTAAGAACTCAACTTGAAGTCGCATAAATTGTGTTTCATTTGATTATTTGAACCTTTTCTAATGCTGCAATAATTTTGTGGGTGGCCTGCCAAGGGGTCGGGGCGAGGCACTTTAATTACATTTGAAAGCAACACTTGAAACTTTGTCCGCACAACGCGCCGAAAACTTACCGCAAAAGCACAAAAATAAATGTCGAAGAAATTAGTGGGCGGACGGGGCGGACAGTTGTTCGCTTGCAAAACAAAATGAAGGAAATACCAAGTGGCAAGTGGCAAGTGGCAGAAGGGGCCGGGGACGGATGGTTGTCACAAAGTGTCGCCTGGCCATAATGACAGCATGCTATAAACTTTTGCAGCAGCTTCCACCAGATGAAAAGTTAAAAAAGCGGCTGCATTAAAGTGGGCGCCGGATGTTGCCACGCCACGCCTCCCCCGCCCTCAAAACCTCTGCCTTGTCCACAAAATGGCCTTTGCATGTTAACATCGGAGCCATCAACCATCAATAGATACATACCTGCAAAGAGAGAACGAAACGAAGCAAGCGTTAAAAAAGTGAGTAAGAATTAATAAGGGCTTGGTTTTAAATCCGTCATATGTCAACCTGGGCGAAGCGTCTCATAAAAAAAAAAACAACTTGCGCAATTTACTTTGTTAATTGGCAGCGTTTAAATGACGCTCCCCTCTCCCCAACCCACAGACCTTCACCTTATGTCCCTGTTCGACTTGTGTTTTTATAGCATATTTATAGAGGCCAGACAGCGATGGACTGCAGGCAATTGGAGAAACAAAATACACAAAATGTAATTTGGAAAGTTTGTTGTGTTAACACTCACACACACACACACACGCACAGTCACACATATATACATAACACACTTGGCCAACTGGTCACTTTTATATATATATTAATATACCCTGTAGTTGTCTAACAGGCATATTTACTAAAGCTGAAGTATTAAATATAAATATTCTTACGGCTCAAATAATAATACATATATAATACATATATTTATTATTGAGAGTTTCCTCTAATTGGCGATATATGAGGCTATCATTGAAGTACTTATTGATTCTATTTAAATTAAAGTATATATTGTAGATAAAACTCCTGTGGGATATTTATTACTAACGAAACTTTTTTAAAGACTCTTATTCATACGTAACAAATATTTGTTCGGATTAGAAAATGCTTTATGCCTAAAAAATATATTCCTTTAAAATATTATGGCATATATGTATACATAAATCAATAGATATCAATTATTTTTGGTTCAAAACTTGGTGCATCAAATGTTAAAAAATTAAAAATTAAATTAAATACATTCCCATTTACACTCAACCAATGCTTGGTAAATCTCTTATCCAATATTTAATAATAATAAAAATTACTTCAGACACAATTTATAGATTAGTAAGAACTCAATATTATTAATATATGCCAGTAGAGGTAATCACACAGTCAAGCAACTGCTGATCGTCTTCAACTCAGTTTTGTTCATGTTGTCCCTGGCCCATCGTTCAAAGTGTGTGCGTGCTCTACAACTAGCGTCAACAATGCGGCAACACACACAAATGGCAAAATAAAAATTAACAGCAAGAAAATCCGAAATAAAAAAGAGAGGAGGGAGAAAGGGAAAGCAGCAAGAAAACGAAGAAGTCGAAGCAGAAACAGAAAAAACAATAAACTGCGACACAGCGACAGCAAACAAACATTAAAAATGCACAACACCCGAGTCAGACCGGATTCTATAACCCTCAGGTCAAACAGCGTGCAGGCAGGACAGTGTACTATATTGCAGGAGGAATGGAACTCAATCCAACGGGCCAGCTTGCGTGTCTAACAGTGCGACTAGCCTAAAGCTATATCGCCCCAGACGAGCGTCAGTTAGCGCCAATCATGATAAGCACAAATATCCATACATACACACAGATATATACATACATATATATAATATATGTATACATGGCAGATCTTGCAGTTCGAGTAGTCAACTTTAGTTTGTCGTAGATATTTTTGCATGCCTGCAAGTTCATATGTAGCAAAGTTTTTGTCACTTGTTTCGGGAAATTGAAAATTTCCAAATTGAAAGTTTGTTTCAGCTAAAGTTTTACTGTGATATATATACCAATAAATTTTCATATATATACTTAAGTGTGTATGAGTGTGTGTGTGAAGATGCATTTAAGAAAGTTTACAACGAAATAATAAGAAGAGTCAAAAGTTTTACATATTTTCTTAGCTCAGATTATGTTGCATTCCTTTCAGGCAGCAAGAAGAGTTCGTTAGCCATGCTTCGTTAGGCACTCGACCACAATTGAGTTTTCACAGCTGGATGCTTGGCTAAGCTCGCTCCAGAGAGCAACAGAAGAGAGCTAGCCTACGCTCACTGAAGCAACAGGTATAGACTTCCCACACATACTTAAAGATCATACAGTAATATGATTGGTTTCAAGATTGCATTATTTTATATCTTATCAACTATCAAACTATGCATTCTAAGCGAGTGTATAGTTGATAAGTAAATAACATATATTTTGGATAAATATCTCTCCCAACGATACAATTTGAATGATTTCTTATTAAAATTACATCAGAGCAACGCTTACAAATCTACGAAAATTTTGATCTATTCTAATGGCTTTGCTTCTCAATTGAAGTCTGTTTTTGACTGAATGAGTAGTTATGTATAAAATAAGATATTTAACGTATATAAGACTATTCAGGACATTTAAGCTTAAAAACGTGCTTGCTCAACCAAAATACAAATTAATAGACAAATTAATTATTAAACTGAATGTAATATTAGAGAAAATATCTCAATTTTATATATGTATGTAGATAATAGTAAAACTGACATTTTCATTATTCGCAATCAACCAAAGCGTTTACAGTTACAATAGTTACATTAACTAACTTCATAAGTATCTTCAAAAGCTACAAGGAAATTTCTTTGTAAGCAAATATTAATTTGAATAGTGTACAGCAAAGCAGATGAACTTCTAAGGCGAAGTAAGGGTCAATGGATGCTGATTATAACTTTTGCATGGCTTAAAGAGATGACTTTATATATATACTTAACGTGAATGTATATATTTCCATTTCTTCAGATATATTTAATTGTATTTTTGTGAAAAAGTAATTTCTTAGCTGTGCAAATTATCTGTGCATCTTTTGTGCACATTTTCATGCAGCTCTTTGTGTGTATTTGTGTGTATTAGGGGTCGAAATCTGAAATCTGCCCGGACAATTGGCTTAGCTCGAAAACGATGTCAAGTGAAGCGGACACAGAAGGATATTCAGAGCAAAGAGTACATACATACATATATAAATATATGTATATAGAGAGAGATACAGTTACAAATGCTAGATAAGGGCCAACTGCATGGAATATTGTTATTTTAATTGCCAACTCGGACGCTGGACTCGGGCTGCTAGCTGCAACAATGGTCGAGACAGTTGTAGCCGGGGCGAAAATAAAATTAATTTAAAAGTTTTTAAACAAGTTTTCCATTAGAAGCCGAGATATACGCTACAGCGGCATCAGCATCAGCAGCAGCAGCAGCAGCAGAGGGAGGAGCAATATCAGCTAAATCTGACAGCTAGAAAACATTAAAAGTTTTCATATTTCTGGCTATGTGCATTTGGCATAGGGGTGCTCCCGCATTTTTTCGCCCATTTAATTATGTTTATTGAATTTTAAATGTCGCCAAAGTTCCGTTTTTGTTTACGTTCGGGTAGTGGTGTGGGCGTGGCAGCTGTTCACCTGGTCGAAACGCGTAATTGTTTAAAAGCTTCGCTTCAACATGAATAATAAATAAATAAATAAGCTGTTTTCTTCTTCTTCTTGTTGATATTTTTTTTCCGCGCTGCGTAATCAAATTGCACCTGCCTGGAAATTAATGGCCGCGGACGTGGCTTTAGTTGCTGCTGCTGCTGCTGCTGCCTAAGGCCAAGAGCATAAAAATGTTTGCGCTATAAACAAAATTATTTCAACTATGAGTGGAGCCTGGCGTGGCGTATTTTTATTTTTGTTCAAGCTTGTGGCGCCTCGCGCTGCTGCAGCACTAAAAGCGCCAGCTGCATAAATCTCCCATAAAATTTCATTTGAGCCAAAAAAAAAAAAAAAAAACAAAAACGAATGTGTATAATTAAAACATAAATGAAATACAACTCAGAGCCAAAAACTTTTAAAAACTGTATAATTAAATCAAAGTCAAACATTCGCGAAATTGCGCTCAAAATATTATTTGAGAAATCGCAAGCTAGAAATTCATATGGAACTAGGCTTAATCTGAAATGGGTTCATTACTTTTTAAAGATTATCCTAAATTTATTGTTTTTATTAGTTTACGTTTATTACTTAAGATTAATGTTTTTTTTTTTAAATTTATTACTTTTGTTATTTTTTATTTAAATACTTATTATACTCTTAATAAATGTAAAATATTGTAACGTTAAAAAGATTCTTCTAATGACACTTTTACGACTTTCATATTACCTATATAAGACAGAGATTTTAGGTGTTGAATACCCTCTGATCATAATTTATTCAAGTGTGTAGATATTGCTTTCAGCTCATTCATTAAAAAATTAAATATATATTAAATAAATATTTATTAAGTTGTATATATATTATTATTTCAATCTCTATATCGAATCATTTATCAAACTCTCATTGAAATAAGCTAAGCCATATCATAATTGCAAAAGAAGAAGAAGGAGAATAATTAAATAAAAGAATGAAAGAATAAACAATCAGCGCAACATTTCAACCCTTCAATTCCGTTTTATTTAACATAAATAATTCATTCGGTCAGAGCTGAGACTCTCGACGTGCTAAAACCCAAGCTGAGGTCTTTACGAGTACTTCCCGGACAATGCTCGAGAGTTCAGCTTCAATTTAACTTTATTGTTTATTTATATATTGCTTAATTTTTTTTTATTTTTTATTTTTTGCCTTGCCATCTTGCTGTTGCTGTTGTTGGTGTTGTTGCTGTTGTTGCTGTTGGTGAAATATTTCTGGCAGCGTAAATTGTTAAGCCGCCTTGACGCGCCGTCACTTAACTTCATTATGGCAGAGGAATTGACAGGGCGGGGCAGCGTGGTTAGGGTAGATGGATGCAAAAGGCAGAGGGATGATTCGCGTTAAGGCTAAGCTTTATGGCGTGGGTAATGCCAAGACATTGGCCAAAACCGATGCAAAAGAAACCACCCACACCTAAATGAGCGCACGTTAACACAGAACGTGCTAAAATTTAATGTTTTAGGTTCAGTTTTGAGGAGACTCGAGCAAGCGAGCGCAAAATGAATGATAAACGAGCACACGTCAAATACTCTAGCTACGGCATAGCGAGAGCGAGAGGGAGAGGGAGAACGAGGGAGAGAGAGAGAGAGTAGTACTAGCCGGAACAGCTGCCAGAGCAGACGCTTTTGGTCTGGTTATATAAATGGTGCATGAAAAAGCCAAAACAACAAAACGACGTGAGTTGCACGTTTCCTGAAGGGGCAACGGGCATGAAAGCTGGGGCTGGAAGCGACTCTGCTGCTATAATGATAGCCTCTATGTGATTGTGCCTGTACGTGTGTGTGTGTGTGTGTGTGTTACGTCCCGGCCGCTTGATGTCTGTGCCTTTGTTTACATTGGGCAAACATTCAGTGAGGCTATCCGAGGAGCGTGCTCCGGCATTGGGGGCAGGTGTTGCCTGCTTTTGTTAGCCCAGCCACACGCAACTGCTCCACATGGCTGGCCTCCCAAGTGCTTTTTTGTTGCTGTTGCTCAAAATTAGAATTATTGAAATTTACTTAGCGCAAGGGTGGGCTTAGCCTACGAGTCAGCTGTTTTTATAGCTTTTATGCATGAATAATTAATCTGACTTGCCATGTGGCAAGGTGCGAGCGAGCACGCATGCTGCGAGTGCTTATAACGCATTAGCTGCACTACAAACAACTGAGAAACAGGCCCGAAATGACGGGCAGCCCAAATGTCATCATCCTTTTAGATTGCAGCTTGCAGATTTCAGCCTGCTGCTGCATTGCACATGCCACACGCCACATGCCTCTAGTCGTATGCCTCCAAGCCAGAGTTTTCTATCTGTGTGGCTCTGTGCTTGCTGCAGATTGCTGACTGCTGACTGCTGACTGCTGACTGCTGACAGCTGGTTGCTGGGATAACTTGGGGTTCGGGGCTTAGCTGGGCAAACTTTTTCGACTGTCTAGTTTTTAGTGCCTTTTTTTTTTTAATATTTTCTTCTCTCTCGTTTTTAACCGATGTCTCTTCACGCGGCATATGTTTGCATAAATGCATGGCAGCAGCATCAAAATGAAAAGATAAATTTCGCAAACACGCACAAAACAGACGAACGGGCCAAGCTCGAGATGGAAACTGCCAGCCAGAGCCAGTGCGAATGTATCTGATTCGAAAAATACACGAAAAACAAACAGACAAACAAAAAAAAAAATAGTCGACTGCAACGAGAATATTATTTTTTATGCATGTTGTGACTTTAGTCAGATTGATGACAGTTTTGAAGCTAACATTTCGTTGTTGAAGTAACAGCAGAGAGAAAAAATTGAGATGACATGAAAAAGAAAGACATTTATTGAAAAATATGAAATAGTGGCTATGGTTGAAAAATATTGTTCTAGCCGATAAAAGTGTAGTTCGCCATGGGCAAAACCTTTTTGTGAACCGATATCGAGTTTCCCAATATTATTTGACTTAAATTCACAAAATACCTCTAAAGTAATGTAATTGAAAACATTTGCTTATAATGCTCAAATTAAATTAGCATCCAAAACTATTTTTTTTTTTATGCAATGAAGTCATTTGTGTTTATTGTAATCAATAAATGCACGAATTTCATCGAGTCTATTAATAATGAATGCATTTATTTAATAAAACTCTTTGAAATCATTCAATGCGAAACTCAACAAAGGCCCCAACGAGAGCTGTTTCAAATTTAACCATTATTTGCAGCGTATCAACTGATGTTAATTTATTATAAAAATAAAAAATAAAAAATAAAAAACTTGATAGCTAATTAAGAACATGCATTAAAAGGCCATTTGTAATAAAAATGTGATGTATGCAAATCAATGAATTACGCCATTAATTAGGTCTATAAAAAATGCGATATATCAGCATATTTTACAATTAAAAACACAAATAGCAAAAATGTGGGCAGCCCAGCAACAACAACAACAATTGCCGAAAAGTGCCTGCACAAATGTTCCGTACAATATCTATCTGTCCGTATACCTGTTCTCCGTAAATTGGCTAGACAACAAATACAACAGTTGAAGAGAAAAAAAAACAGTAAAATTAACACAAAAAGTCCGCTATCATGGCTGACCATTCGCTGTTTTGCCCCAGCCCAACCGTTTCCATCTATTGGATAATTTTTCATTTGCAGCCTCGACACCTTTTTCAATTTCAGCAACACAAATGTTTGAATTTGTGCCGCTTGACTGAATGTCCCGTGTCCCTGCCCCTACTACTAGTATTACAACAGCGCGCTGCCCAGCCCAGGGACTACCCCAAATGCAATAAAATTTCAATATGCAGCTTCACACTGGTGCTTGGAGCTAACAGTGGGGATTGCCGTTGCCTACAGGTAAATGGCTGCTGCGACGTCTTTCGCAACGTGTGACAGCCAAATGAAAAACATGGCCAATTTTTGAGTGCAGTGCCAAAGTTTCATCTCCTTTTCTATACACTTTACTAGCATGGATGGATGGAAGGCATGGATGCATGGAAGGCATAAAATAACAGAACCTTTGAAACTTGAATTTTGTTTAGAATTAATCCATAATCCATATTATTGAATCTCTTTTTGATTTATTTTATTTTGTTGGTTTTCATAATTTCATCTACTAGATTTTAAATATCTTTCATAAATCTTCACACTTTTCTTCTCTCTTCAGTATACTTAATATGATAATTTTTATAAAATGTATTATTGTCACTGTGTTAGAGTACTTTGACTTCGGCTTAGCTCCGGCTGAGCTGCACATCAGCTTCGATTTTTATTTCATTTTTCCTTATGTGCGCTGTTGGGGTATGCCAATAAGTTTTCGGTCCGGGTTTTAGCAATCAATATGAGTAACAGGCACTTGTTTGGCTTGCCACACTAGTAAAACTTGCCCCAAAGTAGCAGCTTATGCCAAGGTGCAAAAGGTAGCAATTGCCAGAGTTGGAAGCCAGAAAGCTGTAACACCAGGAGAGGGAACAGTATCTACTGTTGGAGTTGAAGTTGAAGCAGGAGCAGGAGCAGGAGCTATAGCTGAGTGGCTGCTGCTTACACATGCTCAAGTGCCCTCTGGGTGTGCCACTCTTTCTCTCTCTCTCTCTCTCTGTGTATGTGAGTGTTTATTTTTAGACCTGTCTGCCTTTTTGGCACTCACACAGTGTAAAGCAAGCAATATTGCAGTTGCTTACTTCCTTTTCTCTCTTTTTGGGCTCAAGTTTCCCGTTTCTTGTTTTTTATAACTTCTTAAGCAAAAGCGGCGCGTGCAAAAATATCAATTGAACACGTTTCAACACACACACACACCCGGAGAGACACACATCTACAGCTAAGCAGACAACTTTTGTGCTGCAATATGAATGCTTGTTTTACACACACACACACACATACAAAGAAAGTGCACTCAAGTGTTGATGAGGACAACGACGGAAGTTGCTGTTGCTGCTGCTTTTTCTATACACATCCTTATGCTTAGACGTACATATATGTATATATATTTATCTCCATGTACATATATATATAATTGAAGTTGGCGCGACATGCTTGTCCGTGTCTTCACTGTAGCTGGACGCTTGCCCATTCTTACAGTTTGTCTAATTGCAACGCTTTGTAGCATAATTGCGACCGCATCCGTCAGATACACATTTCTTTGGTTCTCCTTCAGCTGCTCCTGTTTTCTGCCCTGCGTTTTTTCATCTTTTGTTTCGCTCAAGTGGCGCACTAAACGCTGACACGCCCCTTTCTGCCCACCATACACACACACACACACACACACACAGAGAGAGAGAGAGAGAGAGAGATTGTAGATTGCGCACAACAAGCAAATGAAACAAGTTTCGAGTGCGTTTTCGGGCTCTCGTCCTGCCACATACAATGGGCCTATTGATTGCCTAAGCACAAATGCCAGCGCCCGCAAGTAGGCAACGTTTTCTACATTACACTTCCGTCTGCTGCCTGGCAGCAAATCATAATTAGGCTGGCACGCTGCATAATTAACGCTATCGCAGTTCGCATAATTAGGTGTGCGTGTGTCTCTGTCTTCATCTCTGTGTCTGTGTGTGTGTGTGTGTGTGGCATAAAAAAAAAGGAGAAGTGTTTAGTATGCCAGTCAGCGTGTTTTTTCATCTTTTTTACAGGCATCGATAAAAAGTGCACAGCCGTAAAAATTCAAATACCCTTCTGGCAGAAACACACACACACACACACACACGTACGCTCATGCACAGACTCTCGCACACAATCGTACTTGAAGTTTCTCTTATGCAAATGACTCCGGCGCCTTCTGCGTCACTCTCAGTCTGCGCGCTGCGCCCCCGCTTTGGTCTTGGCGCCAAATGAAGCTAATGGTGTCAAATTCAAATCGTGTCTCATATGTTTTACTTTTGCTCCGCTAATTTTATGAGCATTTCGGGGCTGAACTCGAAACATCATCATCATCACGCAGCATCGTTTTTGGCGCTTGCCATTCCGCTTGTCACGTGTAATTTGCAGCAACCTTTTCGCTGCCCCGCCTCTCGCCCACCACATTCACACCCGCCCAGTCTGCCCCCTTCGGCAATGTTGCCACACAATGTGCTAACGACCAATTTGGGTTTTCGTTCTTGGCAGTTAATTTTTTCACAATTTTTTTCTCTTTTTTTTTTTTTTTTGACGTTGCTGCGTTGCTTAGAAATGTGAATATTAAATTAGATTTAAGCATTTAAGAGTTTGAGCAGTATTTTTGGCCTGGGGTTGATTTTATCAATTTGAAATTTAATATAAACATATAAAGTTAAGAACATAAACAATTTAATTAGTTTGACTCTTGGTATTTGCATGCAACATTAGCTCAGCATCAAATGTTTATTTGTATATTATTAAATTAATAAGTTAATATATGAAATATGAATATCATCAGGTGCTTTAAGCATTACATCTTTGCAAATCAATAAAGTTGATTAGGTAAAAACTAAATTCAAATGGCATTCTCAATTTCTGCAACTCAAGCAGCTGGAACTCAACTCAAAAAGTCAATTCTGCTCAACTCAATTTCAACTTTTTTCATATACTGCAAAAATAGCGCACTCAATCTTTTAGCTAGGGATACAAACACTTTGACGAGCAGTCATATGTGCATGAAAGCAGAGAATTGAAAGGACAACAAAAAGTCAGCGGGCAAAACGACGAGCTAAATACTCTAACTGAAATTGAAAATCGATTGTTCGATCTTTAAAATCATATAATGTATATCATATATATGTATATAAATAAATATTAAACACAATAATGTATAAAATATGCATTATATTTATATTTAATATAAATTGTTATCATAATTATCATAATTTCAAAGCTACCGAGACTGCATGCAAATATAAATATTATTTAAAGCTTACTGATTTTATTTACTTAGTTTTAAGTATGAATTAAAAGAAAAAAGTGTTTAAATATTTAAATATTTGTATATTTTTAGGAACTTCACACTTTTTTCATATATGTCTCTAACTAATTTCGGTAGACTTCGACAAAAAACGTAACTGGGAAAACGTTTAATTTACTGTTCATTCTAATGGATTATGTATATATGTCTTTTCTATAGCTGCATCTCTGGATTATATTTAGTGTATGCCTTCTTTATAGCTGTCATCTCTGATGCATCATAAATGAGCCCACATACCCGCAGCTAGAGTATACGAACCTAGCAGCACTTCAATCATACGAGATTACATAGCCAGTGCATAGAGAGACATACATGCATGCATCATATTTCTATAGCAGAATAATGCATCACGTTCTCAATCTCTCTCTCAATCCCTTGCTCAACTGCCTTTGTCTCCCAGCTTTCTTGGCTGAGACAAGATGACAAAACTTGTGCTGCGACATCTTGGGAAGGGTGTGTGTGTGTGTGTGTGTGTGTGTGTGTGTGTGTGTGTGTGTGACTGGCTGTAGCTGTCGTCCTGGCCGTTTGCCATTTCAAAATGGCTTCGATTATTGGCAGCAGTTGCATGAAATTTTGAAAAGCTCCCGCAGTATCAAATCAGCTGCACATTGTTAGTTATGGGAGAGATGAATGCGTGTGTGTGTATGTGTGTGTATGCTGATATGCGCTTGGCCATAAATTCATAATTGAGCTAAAGCGCCAAGCCAGCGCGAAAGAAGAAGAAGATGTGCGTTTCAAGTAGACAGTAGACAGAGCGTGAAGGATGAGGGGCACAGCTCCTGTCAACGTTGCGGTTGCCAAAGTGCGCGACAATTTTAAACAATGCTAAAAAGGCGCTTTCCAAAAGCAACCCCCTCCCCCACACACATGCACAAATACACCCTTCTACACCCACACACACATAACCACCACTCGCAACCACTTGAATACTTAGACAGGCAGGCACTTAACAGTATAGAGCAGCGGCAGAAAAAAGAAACGGTTACAATTGCTGACTAAAAGATGAAAATTCTACATTTTTAATGCGGCTCACCTGACGAGACGCACGTCGAGCACTTCACAGGACACCCACACACACGCACGCACACACATACACATGCATACATTTACAGAGGACGCACAACAATGGCGTAAAAGGGTTGTGCCTCTCAGTGTGTTTGGCGTCGCCTGCCTGGGTTGGGGCTTGTTAATTTCAAGTGGCATGTTAACTTTCTGACATTAAGTTGGCATTTCATGTCAACTATGCCAGCACACACACTCAAGTATAGTCTCACTCCTTCCACCTCGCTCTTGTTCCCTCTTCCTCTCTCTCTCTCTCTCTCTCTCTCTCCTTCTCTCGCTCCCGTTATGTGTGTGTTTTTGTTACATGTGTAACAGCGGGCGAGGCGGAAAACGCTGTTTAGCAAAATGCCATCATTATGTTAATTATAAATGCGCCTTGGCTCACAAGAGTTTTTTCCACAAACAGCGAGACACGACAGACACGAAACATTTAGCACATACACACACATACGAACTCTTTCGCTCCGTGTATGTGTGTGAGTGTGTGTGAGTGTGTGAGTGTGCTTCGCTGCGGCTTTTACACTTCCGTTTCCGTTTAAGCTGCCGGATATGCTAAATGCAGTCGTTTTTATGCGTTTGCCTGATGACAGCAATTATCATGCAGTGATATAACTTTGCACAATACCCAACAAATTGCTAATCAAAAGCGCAAACCCAGCCACGCCCCCATGCACTCTATTACCTCTTTTGAGCTTAGCTCTCGCCCTAGCAGACATTTAAATAGCTGTCATTTGCGCTAAATCATTTGACAGTCTATACAAAAATGTAGCTCCCATCCCGCTCTCTCTCTCTCTCTCTCTCGCGCGCGCTCTCTCTTTCTGCCTATTTCAATACTCTGTCTCTGTTGCCTCCCTCATTTGCGTATATTGAAGCTGTGTGTCACATGAGTTGACACTTTCAGTTGAACTCAATTAAGTTTATGCATAAACAACATTCGATGACAAATCTATGGCCTCGCTATATCTATCTACTTCTCTCCCACCCTCTCTCTCTCACTCTCTCTCTCTCCAGCTCTTTCATATAGTATTGAAATTTAGTCTTAATGAAAATTGTATTCGATTGTTTCTATGCGTCAAATGCTGCGCTCCACTTGCCTTTGGCGTCGAGCATCCAACTATGAGATTCATTTTGGTTTTATCTGATATCATTGGGATAGGAATTTTTAATTAAATCTATGCTGAATAATGTAACTATTTAAATGTAAGTTATTTAGAGAGCTGTTAAAAGTGAGCGAACTTTGGTATTCAAAGATCTTTCTCAGTTAATGAAGTAAACGAAATTGTTGTTAAAAGAAATACAAATATATAATAAATATAATTGTATTTAAAATATTAAAAGACTTTTAAGAATGAATTGAAATTACTATATATAATAAATATTTGATTATACTTATGTGTTAAAAGCTAAGAAATAGCAAAAAAAAAAAAAATATATATATATATATATCTTGTAATTAAAAATTGAAATATATTTACTATATTTGTTTTATTTCTTTCGTTACCGTTTGCAAGTTATTCTAGACGCATCATATGAATTAAAATCTTTCGTCTTCAATCACATCAGCCAACATTGATTCATTTCATATTTGATATATACTTTCGTATACTTTAAACATGGATTTCACAGACAATTAACAATATTTGGTATCTTGAATTGAATGACATCAAATGCGCTTGTTTCTGAATTTATTTACCAATTTCTAGCATTTGATTAAGTGTCGCAATATTTTCATTTGCAATGCCACACTGGGAATTTCCTTGCAATTTTCATTGAAACACTTTGCAAATTTACATACATTTTTCAGCATAAAACTGAAAACTAAAATAGCTGGAAAAGCAATTGCTTGTTGTACTCGAACTAAGACAGTCCGACCACAAATTCACTTGATAAATGAGTCAATTATGTTGCGTGTCTCCGGCAAACAGAGCGTATAGCAATAGAACGAGATAGTTACATCTGTCCACACAGATAGATCGAGAGAAAGAGAAAGAGAAAGAGTGAGAGAGAGTTGGATTTGGTCGCAAAAACAAATCAAAAATGTTTGCCACTTATTTCGTTTGGGTTTCTAAAACGCAAATTTACTAGCACAACAGCAAGAAGCAGAAGTTTTGCCAGCCAAGTGCAAAACTTGAAGTCAGCATCTTCAATCTTCAATCTGTAGACCACAAGCTCATTCGGCTCCTTTGGCTCCTTTGCCGCCTTTTTAGCCATTTACCATTCCCATTCCCATTCCCATTTCCATTGCCATTGCCATTGCCATTTTCATTTTGTTTTGCAGCAGCTGCTTAACCACAGTGACTTTTTGGCTTGGCTCATAATCTGCGTCTGTCATCGCTTAAGAGTGAAGACAAGCCCCCAACCCGTCCACTTTTTCAATTCCAGCGCCAGCCCACACTGCTCCGGCTGCTACGTGCTATGGCTAGAGAAATCTCATTAAAAATGTCCTTGCGGCCTGCAGTAGCAGCGCGCATAAATCTGAAAATTAAAGCTAACAAATAAAATAAAAAAGGCAAATACCAAGACATTCACGTAACACCGGTTAAGTTGGTAGCCCGACTCAGAAACTTTGCCTGAGGGGGCGCTGCCATAAGGTGAAGTGAGAGCGAGGAGCGTGGGGCGTGGCAGCGGCGTCTTGAATTTTATGTGCGCGCGTTCATATCGCATAAAAACCCATTTAAAAAGCAATTATTTTGCGTTGATTCAATATGGCGGCGTTTGATGGATGCCAAGGTCCATGGCAGGACATGGCGAAGGGAAGGACGAATTCTCTGTGACATCGGACAGTAGCTATGTGCAGCAGGTAATAGCTGCTTGCAGATGCGGTCAACCTCTGACCACACCCAGCTGCAGCGAGCAACTCGCACTGGCTTTATTTTTGTGGCCCATGCTGTTTCAGCACAAATCTCTATATGTGTGTGTCTGTGTCTGTGTGTGTGTGTGTGTGTGTCCTGCCTATCAACACTTTGCGCCTTAATGCATGCAATGCATAAAACAGAGTCCTAGCCCCGGCGCCTTCAGCCGGCTGCAGTCAGCAGCTGCAGCTGCGTGTCCTTTAGCGCTATCTCTGCGCAGTTTTGCTGACAGGCAGGCGGACAGGACGGCCAAGACTGCGAGGATGGCCAGGGAGTCATGCTGACTGTAGCAGTAGCTGCGCCCGGCAACAGGCAACATGCTGGCCAAACGCCAACTCGGTCAACAGTTCGATGACGTATGCAGACGACTCGGCCATGTCCTGGTAACTGATTCCTGCTGCCACTCCGCTCTGCTCCGCTCCGCACTGCGCTGTGCTGTGCTGTACTGTGCTGTGCTCTGTTGTCCGTTTTAGCCACTGCGCCGCCTGCAGTTCCAGCCATTTGAAATAAATATTAAAAAACGGAAATTTTGTCGAGCGGGGCATGCAAGAATTTTGAACGCACATTAAAATTCAAATTAAATGGCACCGCATTTTGGCTCGCACTCCGTTTTACGACTTTAAAACGGGGCGCCTGTGCCGAGCTCATGGACCGCTTTTAAATGGTAGTTAAATTGCGGACATGCGGACGAAACAGCAATCAAAAACTGACTGAATGACTGACCCGAGGCGGCTCACTTATAAGTTATGTGGATGCAGTGGGGGCCGTCTTTAAGCGAAGCCTCTTTTCTCCAGCAAAACAGATTTTCCAATTATTATTATATATATTATAATATATAATAATTATATAATATATAATATACATTTTGTAAGACCAATTCTTCATCCTTCCTTCGCGCATTTCTCATTCCATTAATAATTTAAAAAGTACTTCTTCAACATTTCTTTCGCATTTCAACTTATCAACTTATCAATTAATTCCTTTGCCAAAAGTTCTGTTTTCCCAATTTCCTGCCTTGCCCTGCGCTGTCTTCGATTTTTTTTAGGGATCATCTCGGCTGCTCCGTGTAGTTATCATCTTTTGCATTGCCTTCGCCATCTTTCATTAGCGCATTTGACTTTACGCTTCAGTTAACTTGGTAGCTCGCATTGTAACCCATTTATAGGCGCACATATTTCAATTTTCTTGACGTTCCACGGAGTCGGCTGGCTCTGAGCCCTTTGGGGCATTGTGTTGTTGCTCCCCAGCGTCAATACAAAAACAACTCGCAAAACATTTAGGCCGCATTTGATTTCATTACGTTTTTATCTTTTGGCTACTAATTTCATTTCGTGCATATTTCAAACATACTTTTGGCTACGGGCCGAGGGCTGGAAGGGCATCAGAACTGCTCGGACCTCAATGCTTCTCAGTTCCATTTCCCCTTCATCGACTTGCCCCACACTCTTCTCTCCCAACCTTCCCTCCTGCCTTGCTGGCCTGGCCCGTGCAAGGGCTTAATTAATTTCCAAAAATATTTATAACTTTTAGGGGCTCGACCATTTTGGGTTACAGAACACTTTGCCACAATATTGTTTTGCCGTTTGCTGTTTCCTCTCTTTACATGAATGTAAGTATGTATGTATGTATATGCGCCTGTGTATGTGTGCGTTTGTATGGTGTTCTTGGTTTGGTTTTGCTGCTCTTGTCAATGGGTAAATCTAACAAATTTATGCATGACTGCAATAGGGTCAAGTTGCTGCAAAATCCCTTAATACGCCACAGCTGGGCCAAGTCCGTACCAAATCTGAGCCGGATCTAACCAAACCGATAAAAAATATAGTACACAAAACTTGCAGGCTACTCAAACTGTTTGCAGTTCGTCCTATACGAATGCAAAATACACTAACTAAAATATGACTTGCAATAAGGCAAATTAATGCTGTGAAATATTTCGATTGGACTTTGTTGTATTATATATGATTTTTATTATTAAATTAAAAATATTAATAATTCTTCTCTATTTATTTAACTTTGTTTATCTGCATACAAGTTATCTGCAATTTCTCTTTCTGTTTTAAATAATTTTAAAGTTTATATATGAACACATTTAACTCTTTACCAAATATTTGTAGAGAGAAATTGCCTGGAAAGACTGATTCCAGTCAAGCATAAAATGCATTTACGACTTGAGAGACGATTTGCTGAATAACTAATACTATAATACTATTTTCTCAGACAATGTAAATGCTGTGAGAACACTTGAAATTGAACTTGAATTAAAGTTCGAATATAAGTTTCGGCTTACAATCAGCAACAGTTAAGGCTTAAGGCTTACTCAAAGTGCTGATCAACCCTTTCGACAGTGCAGTGTAAAGAAAAACAAAACAAAAACTAGAAAAGCAAAGGCGATGGCAACTTTGAGCTGTTAGGCGGTGCGCAGCCAATGCGACGACTTCACAGATAAGCAGATTTATGAGCTAAACAACAAACTGAAATAGCTGGAGACACAATTCGGGCAGTGGCCGAGAAACTGGTATGGGCAGCAGGGACAATGCCGAAGGCGGCAGGAGAAACTGTAGCAGAAGCTGAAGCTACCGATGTAGCTATAGCTGTAGCAGCAGTTCGGAAGCGTAAAAGCAAGATAAAACATAAAGTCACCACACGCACAACCAAACACATACACACACACACACACACACACACACACACACACACACTCGCACACACTGAGTTTTGAAATCGAAATAACGCCACACTAGGAGCTGGGTGTGAGGCTTGATGGGGGTTTGGAAAGATTTATGAGCATTTGCTCTGGCCACGCACGGATGTGTGCAATGATGGCGTACAGAATATCAACGGCACAGGAAGCGTACATGCTGAAGGATCTGCCGGAACAGGGCTGCGACTGGCTGACTGGTTGACTGGCTGACTGCCTGGACAGCCTGCATTGCCGTGGTGTTTCAACTATTGACACGCAGTGTCCCCATCATCGACATTTCACGTAACTTCAGACGTGCGTATAATTTTACTGCGGTCAGCAACAGCAGCAACAGCAGCAGCAGCAGCAGCAAAATAAAATGAAGCTAAGGACAAGAAAACAATACGTTATATAGGCAACGAGGAGGGCGACGCAAGGGGAGTGGCTGAGTGAGGGGTAAGAGGAGGCCAGGTGGAAGCACAGGTAGGTGTCAATTTCGTTTTCATTAAGCTGCTGCCGGTTGAGTGGACAGCAGTGTGTTGTGCTGCTCCTCCTGCTGCCAGAATCCCGGCACATTGCTCCCTGAACGCCAATCGGGTTCTTAATTTGCGTCACGCTCTCAAATTTCCAAAAAAAAAAAAAAAAAAAAAAAAAAAGAAAAAACGAAGAAAAAGACGAAATAAAAGTAAAGGAACTGCAAAAGCGCTGCTCATTTGTAAAACAAGAAGCGGCGACGGCAGCAGAAGCCCTACTTAAGTTCCAGTTCTTCATTTTTGCATTAATTAATACTTACTTATTAAAAAAAATAAAGCAAAACATAATACAAAAAAAAAGCAACAGCAGCAACAAAAAGGCAGCAGAAAAGGCAACAACCCAGGACCAAGAGGCGGGCAGAGAGTAAAAGTGACCAGCAGTTGCCTAGGTAGGTAAAATTTTAATCACCTTGCGCTTCATTTGTATGCCCTAACAAAGGCGAGGCAAGGCGAGTACAGGGCCACGACAGATAGCAGATAATTATAACCAATTAAAATGCTAATTGCATACCAATATATGAATATTTGAGATGGACTTGAAATCATTAGAGATTAAATATCGAGTGAAAAGTATTTCGAGATATGCCAACAAGTAATATATTAGTTTACATACAAGTATACAATTATGATATTTAATATTTTATTATAGATTATATTAATGTTTGTGAGTTAAATTGAAAACTTTTACAGTTCAGACAACTTGAAATATATATATAAATATTGTGAGAGATTTTCGATATATATTAACCTTATCTACTCTATTTAAAAGAGTGTTTCTATTTCATTCGAGTTTATCATTAAGAGAACCAGTCTGAGTAATGCCTACTAAGATTCATCGAATCTAATAAGCCAGCATAAAGACTTACTGGGCTTCAGAACTAACAAATATCTTCTTGGACTTTATCTGTAATAATTACGGAAATAGAATCTCAAGATAAGAGATTGGCTTAAAATATAAAGTAATGAACTACTTAGTTAAATATTTCATTCAGAGCTAAATCAGTTTATTTAAAAGCTGCGATATAACCTTGTTCTTGGATCGGTATACTTTAGTCTATGCACCTCATCTATAACAGATCATTTTGAAAAGCTTTTTGAAATCTCTTCGCATTAATAGAGTATTCAATATTCCTTTATCTATGCTCCAATTTTCGTCTTCGTGTTTTGGTAGTTATTTTTATTTCATTTTTTTTTTTTTTTTTTTTTTTTTTTTTTTGTATTTTGTGTTGCGACTTGGTAATTGGAGACTGTTAAAATTTTTGGTTTGGCTGGCTGCGTAGTCGCTGGTTCCTAACTGCTGCAGCCTTTTGTGGTTGCGCTTGGACTTTGGACTTAATTAAAAGTAATTCCATTTAAATATTATTAAAAAGATTTTTGCTAGCCAAAAGCAGCAGCAGCAGCAGCAGCAACAGCAGCAGCAATGGCAACGGCAGCTTCAGGCCACATTTTCACTTCGCTACACTCTGCGCACTTTTGTTTTTGTTGGGATTTTTTGTTCATTCTTAATTGAATTCGCCATTGAAAGCAAAAGTGTTTGAGCCAAATATCTGAGCTAGGTAGACGAAAGGCTGCCTTTAAATTGACTGCAAATAGGCTAGGCCTCTCCTCATTCCTGACAATATTAAGCTAATGGGACTCCAAGTGTTATGAATGTAGTGTGAATAGTTTGCATGAAACTAAAACAGGACGAGGGTTACTCAAACTGCTTCTATTTGCACGAATTATGTTTCTGTGTTTTAGTTTCCATCTGTTTTATATACGAATAATATTTTGTAGAATATTATAAATAGTAACATTTATATTTAATTTTCTGATTCTCAGATCTTTTGAGCTATATTAAAATTTTTTTTAAAATTTTATATTACATATGAGATGAATGTTTGTTATTTTTAGTTTGGGGTTTGCTTACTTTTTATTTGCCTGTAAAATTTCGCATTATTATTTGAAGTAAATACAGCCAAAAAATTCATTCTATTATCAGTTTATTATAAATTAACTCTTCAATCAAATCACTTAGTGTTGTCAGACAATATATACCTAAATTTGTTATAATTGAATACAAATGAATAACACAAAAAATGTCGACACTCAATTGGAAGTGATTGATTAAACAATTTACAGAATTCCTGGGACCCTTTCAATTTATATTGCAAATATTTCAGGTGTTTAATTATGTTGGAGAAATAACGGGATTATGTTTGAGTATTTATGTATATATATATCAACAGTTATGGTAAATTCAATTACACAGATATATGATAGTCAATGTATGAAAAAAAAAAAGGAATGCAGCATTTGATTAAAATTACAAATACATTCATTAAACAAACAAACCGTAATAACATGTAGAAAAATGACACTTAAATGTAATTGCATATAATTATATTGAAAAACAAGCTGAAGCGACCGCAGATCAACTGCTGCAAATCGAACAAATCGCAATCAGGGCAATACAAACGAATGCAGATGGAGTATGTGAATGTATGTGTGTGTATGTGTGTGTGTGTGTATGTGTGTACAGTATACCCTCAACCTCAGTGCACATAATAAAGTGCAATATGTTAAACAATTGATGGCTGATTGCCAGGCCTCATAAAAAGAGACAACCGAACAAACAAATTTGGTGTGTGAGCGTGTGTGTGTGTGTGCGTGTGTGAGGGAGAGTATGAGTGCGAGTGTTTGAGTGTGTGCGTGCTTGTCTCTAATTTGCAAATTGACAGCAACAACGATTTGTCGTATAATTTGTGCCATATGGTTGACTACAGTTATGTAATTTAGTGTCTGAGACGAATGTAGACAGAGAGTGAGAGAGTGAGAGAGAGAGAGAGAGAGAGAGAGAGAGAGCGGCGCCTGTTGTGTATGCAACACTAAATTACATGGCCAGGCTAATTTGCCATAAAATATTGGCCAGCGATTGCCAGTGGCTTACCATAAGCGAGAATGAGAGCGAGAGATTTAGAGCGCGTGCGAAAGAGAGGGCAGAGTGCAAATGTTGGAGTAGATGCAATATTAATGCGAACGTTTCGTGCATTTATTGGCACATAAATCACTTTGGCCTCGCCACCAAATCACAGTACAGCACACACACACACACACATACATATACAGTCATACTCAACACATACACACACATAAGAGCTAAGAAGCCACAGCAGGTCTTAGGCTTAAGCCGGCACTTACCTAGCAGTCGTGAGCTCCGCTCATTAGAAGTCAACCGAAAAGCCAAAGTCTAGGCAGCCTGCAGTTCCTCTTTAAGCTCCTCTCCTTCATTTGCTTTCCTCTTCTGTTCCATTTTTATTTTTTTTTTAATTTTTTTTTTTTTGTTCGCCCTCATTTTGGCTTTCATGTCAATTAATGCGGCGAACTCTTCAAATATTAGCAGACATTATATGAGGACAAGCGCTGCACTAAGCTGGCGCTGGCTGCTCCTCATGCACAGCTCAGTCATCCTTCAGCCTGAGCTTCGGCCTCGGCTTCAGCTGCTGTTGCAGAGGATCCGCTTCCAGCACAATGAACGCACAAATGACTTGGCCAACACTTGAGTACTTCAGTGCAATGGATTTTCTTCTCCTTCATTTCTTTTTCTTTTTTCTGATTTTTTGTTTTTTAATCGGGCGTTCCATTGTCAAACGGGCTGCGATGTCTGAGTCCTGCTTGTTGTTCGTCAAGTGGCAAGGATTACGTTGACGTTGAATGCGTTGCTGATTCAAGTGGCACTGCCGTTCCTTCAGCCACTGCTGATGCTGATCGCCCACAACAACAACACATATCAATTTAACAGCAATTTAACTTTGATTGCCACCACACACACTTTCTACTGCTAGTGCTGCTGCTGCTGCTGTTGCTTATGTTGCTGCTGGTATTGGTGTTGCTGTTGCTGCTGCTGCTTCCAGTATTGTTTGCTGCTTGCTGCGCAGTCAACCACTCACACCGACCACTTGCCAGCGACTGAACGTCCGAGCAGCTGTGCTGTCGTATTTCAATGAAATCAAGCGACGTATAAGACAATTTCTGCATTGCTTTGATCCCAAAGCTCTAGTAAAAAGCTTTATAAGAGCACGCGTGTGCGAGCGAGAGAGCAAGCGACACACTTGGCGTACAGCGCAGGCGCATCCTTAATTAGTTACGCTGCTGTTCGGTTTTCGTATCAAAATGCTCGTCTTTTGGTTTCGTTTACATTTTTAGCTTCGTGTTTTATTCTTTGCCGCTTGGCATTTAACCTTCTGTCGCTGTTGTTGTTGCCATTGTTGTAGCTGTTAATCAATCTGTTGTTGGCGCTGCTGTTACTCTAACTGTTAATATTGTCGTTGCTTCTGCTGCTGCGTGACTCTTAATGTGTTTAATGCTGTTGCTTCTGCTGCTGTTGTTCTGTGGCTGTTAATTTTGCTCCTGCTGTTGCTGTTGCTGCTACCTCTGTTATTGAAGCTGTCTCTTACTACCGCTGTTATTATGCATGTTAACGCTGTTATTGCTACTACTCTACTGTTTACGCAATTTCTTCTGTTACTGCTAAAGTTTTACCTTTTCACATGTGAAAATTAACAATTAACAGTTTAGGTCACACGAGTTTTGGTCCCCAACAAATGACAACAACTATAGCATTAATCATGCCGCTGCTGACACTAAAAACCCAAAAACAATTAATCAACACAGAGATTTTGCCACAACAAGGTTTCAGCTCTTTTATTTTCTAGTACATTGATTCTTAGTATTATATTGCATTAACTGATTGTTGTTGGCCAAAAACTTCATGTCAGTTCGCATAAAAGTTGCACGGCAAAAAGTATCAAATCAAATCAAAGTTTGATTTGACAGCCAGACAGGGTTCGATTTGATGTTTTTCTTTAGTCCCAGCGACTTTTTAACAACTTCCAACTGCAAGTGGTCAGAATACAAACACAAACACAGCAACACACTAGCACACACACACATACAGAGAGAGAGAGAGAGACAGAGAGAGAGAGAGAGAGAGACAGGGTCATAAAATCAGCTCAGTTTGGTTCAGTTCAGTTCAATTCGGTTGAGACAAGTTAAGTTTTAGTTCATAACGCCCAACCACAAGCAAGTGCTGCCCTCTGGCTGTGTCCAGCCAATATCAATTTATCAATTAATGCGCCTAATGAGAGAGCCAACTGATTTGCTGTGTCACTTAATGCAAGGCACAACAATATGTGCCTGTGTATACAAAATTAATTAGGATTCGCTCATCATCATCTGCGGTCCCATATACACGTACATACATATTTATATACATATAATATATCTATATAGCATCATATTAATGTATATATATATATAGGCAGAGCCAGGGAGGGGGAGAGGGGAAAGCTAACGAGATTTCCACACTGCAAATTTCTTGTTGTGCTTTAATTGACAATCAAAGCAAGTAATCAAATTTGCAGCTTGACATTTTTCATTAGAATTATTATGTAGTTATATAGCCCAGTTCCCGTTTCTGCATCATCATCAACGACAACATCATCAGCGTCCGCCTCGTCGTCATCATTAGCAACCTGTGCGTTAACTGGCTGGCAAAGTAAACATTATTTAGCGCCCACATCAAAGGCATAAAATAGCGTCAACTGTGGCATTCCCTTTCTCCTAATCTATGGACTCTTTGCCTATGCGTTCGAGATGATTAGAGCAGCTCGGCACAGGTAAGTGGAAATGCGTTGAATTCAATTTATTAAAGTGTGCTTTTAATAGTTTAATAGCTTAATAGCAATACAGCTGATGAAAAGCTACTCAAAATGTTCAAATTGTATTGCTGACCTACCTCAAAGAACAGGAGATAGAACATCGAACGTTGCTTCTCAGGAAATATTAATTGCAAAATAAAATATTAATTTTTATTAAAAATGATAAGAATAATCCTTTTTTCTTGTTTAATATGATAAATAATTATTTATAATTAAAAAGCCGGTAAGACAATTAGTTGAGTTGTATAATATATTGCTAATATATATTTTAATATTTTCTAAAATATTTATAGAGAGATATTATTTGAACTGAATTTAACTCAACTAATTTTCATTAAAATTTCTTTAAATTACAAATTTGGTTTATTTATTCGGCATAAAATATTTTCGCTAAGACCTCAAGTTATCTATAGCCAGCAAGCACTGTACCTACAGTATGTTCTTTGCTTAATTTAATCTTTATTTGTTTTTTGTTTATATACAAGCTATCAAATTTTATTCGTGCGTCATTAAGAGAACAACCAACCAAAACTACTTTTTCGGTCAAACATCAAATTGCAATTCTCTTCACTTTGATTAACTCAGTGTGTGTAGTGTGTGAGTGTGGGTGTGTGTGTGTGTGTGTGTGTGTGTGCAAAAGTGCATGAAAACACAACAAATTGCTGCAGCTCAGTGAAGAGAAACCCGCCCAGGCAAAGATCGATAAAGCCGAGCCATTTGCTGGTGACCAGCTGGAAATTAGAGCGCCAAAATGAAGCCACAAAATGCTAAAGTTGAAGGCAGGAGCAGAAGGTGACATAGTGTGTTTACCAAGGCGGCGGGGTTGGAGCTGTGGGTGTGGGGGTATGGGGTATGGGGTATGGGGTGTGGGGTGTGGTCAGTGGGGGTGGATGCGCCATTCGCTTGTCATTTAATATCCGCAATTAAAGTGGTCATCAATCAAAATGAACAACAAGAAAACCTAAATGAATTAAAAGTAAACGAAAGAACAAAGCAAAAGAATGAATGCACAAGCCAAAATGAAAGCCGTAATAAATAGGATAAAGCGCAGCAACAAAAAGAAAAAGAAAGAAAAAAAAAATAGGAGCAAAAAAAGCAAAACGGAACGAAGCGAAAGCAGCCCCAGGAACATGGCTGGGGCGCAAACCGTTCGCCACGACCGATAAACAAGTGCTATACAAACAAAGCGGCGCAGTACGCTGAACCTATTGATGATTGAGCAGGACATTAATCTAACGAAATGCAGACAGGCGGCAGCATGGAGCAGGAACTGGGAGCAGCGAGCAGCGAGCAGCTAGCGTCGACCAGGGCCCCGAACGTGGTGTGGTGTCATTCAGGCCACGGCGGGCAAGCGACCAAACGACCAAATCAACTGACCAACTGTGAAAGTGTCAAATTTCAAGCCGCATTGTTGGTGTTGTCCACATTGGCGACATCCTTGTTACGCTTATCCTTGTTGTTGTTGCTGTTGCCAGCGACACTGGCCACGTAAGCAAACATAATTTCGCCTCTGCTACAACCTCCATACAACGCACTTACACAAACATATATATGTATATACGCATATATATGCATTATAGCTGGCATATGCTCAGTAGCCAGGCTGGGCGTCAGGTCCTGCATTTAAAATGCTGCCCTCTCACGTTAATTGCAATCGCATACTATAAGCGGCATTAACAACAGTTGACTAAATGAGCCATATTAGTTAGCCAATGTTAATTAACAGCGCTCGCGTATGGACATACAATGTCAGATAGCTTTAATCAGCTTTAGTCTGCTTTAATCAATTTCTTTATTTTTGTATTTTTAATTTACATTTGTTAAATTTTATGAAAATATATATGTTAATTTAATTTGATATACTGTTAACAGTATGCAGTAAAGGTTTCGCATCTGATATGATATATTTGAAGTTGATGAAGAAAGATGATTAAAGAGCTAAAGCCAATTCAAGGTGACAATATCATTGCAAGCTACTGTACTTATTAACTATGCAAGATAGTTAACGTAATAATGCTAATTCGCAGTTGTTAGTTAACATTGTTAGTTAACATCGTGTAGACTGTACGCTTCCCGATTAACTCAATGTTGTTAGACAGTTTCTTAATTGAATAAATAGCAGAAAATAGCTAATGTAAGTTAATAAATTTTATCATTATACTATACTAATACTTCCGTAATTAAATGATAATAAATAATGTCTACAAATTGAAGAACATTCAATAAGAAAGTTAAAGTGAACTTTGCAGATATAAACGATATCCCATACAACACATATGTGACAATATATATTTAACATCTGTAATGTAATACCTGTAATGTAATGTAATGATATGTTAGACATGTGAATAACATAATCAACTTGCATAGATTAGAGTTTCAATACAATCTGAACATTTCTTAGATTCCAATAATTCAGATAAATTACCCGTCATCATCCATTCATTCCATGCTAGTTTTTAGTTTCACGTGCAACCTTGACAAGCTGCAGTATATATTGCACGTATGACGAGTGTCTGCATTCAATTGCATTATTCAAAAATCCTCGACCGAACTTTACTCAGTTCGTTTGCATTTGGGTTAATTGAGCTGAATCCAGTTCAAGAGATTCGCATCAATCCAGTAGTCAATTGAGTTAAGTGGATTCTGATTATTCAATAACATTACATGCAATGTTAGCTAACAGCTGATTGACTGTACGCCACGTACTAGCTAGCAAATGGGCTGCATATGCGCATTAATGAACTTTGTTAGGCTAAAACAAAAATGATGCTCTTGTTGTGGTGTGAACTGAGGGGTAAACACTGAGTGACAAAATGCAATTGTCGCCTCTGCTGCTTGCGTCATCATCTCATTTTGATGGTTTGACATTTGCGATTGAAGTAGAAAAGCAAAATCAGCAACGGCAACAGCAACAGCAACAGCAACAGGAACAGCAGCAGCAGCAGCTGCCATGCTGCCAGCAGCAGTTGCAAGTTGCTCATTTGCTGCTGTCCATGCTACAAAATTAGATGCCAAATTAGCACACACACACACACACACACAGATGCAATCACACACGCACACACAGGAACCGAAAGCTGATGCAAAATGTGCAACCAGCAATTGGTCAGAGCATGCAAAAGCAAAGGCAGCTGTGAGTGTTAAGTTGCCAGCGACAGAAAAACCGTTAGCATGCAACATTGCATCCGTCATGTCTATGTGTGTATGTGTATAAGCTGCTGTTGCTGTGGTGCTTTGACTGATGTGGCACACACGCACACACACACACACACACACACACACAAGGACACACAAATAGAAGCAGGCAGTACACAAAAACTCCGCTACTGAATTGACACGTACAGCAAAACGGACCCAAACGCAGAAACTGAAACCCAGAACAAGGTCTGAGCGTGGGCATTACTAAATGGTTTTTCAATGGATTCGAACCGGATTCTGAGGGGCACGGGCTTCTGTCCGGTTACACGCTACGCCCGCATACAACTTCACCGAGCTTATGAAATTTTGCGGTAGGTAGTGCCACATGTTGTTCTTGAGCTGCTTCTTGCCGAAGTAACCCTTGCAAATTGGGGTACTTGCAGTGGGGCAAGATGTGTGTGACGCTGTGTTGAAGACATTTTAAAAATAATATATAGGAAATACTGGAAAAGACATCTTTGAAATGTTATCCGTAACAAATTGTATATTCATATTATGTTGCCTTTTATACAACACTTTCCAAAACATACTTATAGAAAAAAATATTCATATTTTCATATATCGTAAATCGTATTTTATAAATGAGAAAAATAATTTGTTATATCAACTTAATTTCAAGTATCAGAATTTTGTATCTTTATCGTGATTGAACTGCTGTATCATATATGTGACTTAAGACATTGCATAAAACAATCTAAATATATAATATCAAACATATATCATGTAAATCTTTAAGAGTATGTAATCTACAACATTTCTATATTATTATACACTTTTTCGTTTTTTTCTTTATTTCACTTATTTATTTAATTAATAATTGTATTATAATTTTCATTTTTTACATTTAAGCTATGAATTATTTTATGCATATTATTCGTCATGTAAGCATGCAAATCTTAGAGAGTATTCAATCTACGACATTCCGAAGGAATACACTTTTCTTCTTCATCTTAGTGGTTTTTTGTTGCTGTTGTTGTTGGCATTGTTGTTGTTTATCCTTGCCTGCCTGCTTGCCGTGGTGGTTTATTAAATTTGAAATGCTACACCTTTGCTCGTATCAGATTGCCTCTACGGCAATGGCGTTAAGACAAAAGGAAATACATATACATACATACATATGTATATATGTGAGTCGGTATCGGTATTCATGTAAAATGCAAAGCCTTCGCCAGCATAAGGAAATATGCTATGTCATAAATTTTATACGAGTATGAATATGAATACAAGTATGAGTGTCTGAGTATGAGTGTGAGTGTCAGTGTGAGCTGCTCTCAGACAGTTAGCTCAGACACACCATATAAGAATAAACAATCCTTTCTACACACACACACACACACACACACACACACACACACATTTACTGTTGACACACTTTTGGTCTGCCTCCCTCGCTGTCTCACCTTTTTTTTTGCCTGCCTCAGCAGAAAATTTTCTATTTTCTATTTTAATATGAGCCTAAATTGAGCTTGTTATTTATGTATAGTTTACAATACCTTATGGCCAGAGTCTGGACTTTGTGGACTGTGGACTGCCTTTTCAGGGCTTTTGCGCCCTGCTGTACGCCCAGCGTGTGGCTTTGTGTAACGAAAAAAATAGCAGCTCAGACTTGTGCGTTTCTACGCGGGGGGCGGACGGATAACACGAAAAATATAAATAAATGAAAAGTGCAGGGGGTGAACAGCAACAACAACAACAACTACTACTACTGCTACAAGAACAACAAAAAATGCCAGCCAGAACTGTCGTAATAAAAATGCCCTGCAGTTAAAATAATTGTCACTGTAATAAAGTGATGCAGAAAATTATAAATGCACGGGCAAGTCAAAGAGTTCTCCAAACAGACCGAGGCAAGTGAAAGTTAAAGCAAAAACTGATTTCCTTTTGAATAAATTTAAGGTAAGGTCAAGTAAATGTTGGACCTGTGGGCTCGTGCGTCCGCTTAAAATCTGATTATTAGACCGTAAGTCCTACATCAAGCGTAGCTTCAAAACAATGATGAGCTAAAATTGAACCCTAAATTGATTTTCTATCATAAGGCAAGGCTGAAGCCCAACATCGACTTATTTGGCATATCAAATTGAATTGATTTAAAATACAAAACTTTATTGAACCATAAAACTTACTCGATTTACAGCTCTGCAGTCAGTGATGTCTGAACGGACCTTTGTGGCTATGAACCGAAGGGAAGTCAGACGGACTGGCTCTAGATACAAAATCCATTCTAGCTGATCTTCTATTCCTCATATAAGCAGCATTTGCTTATAAAGCTGTTTTCTCTAGGATCTTAGTGCAGTCTTTTAATCTCAAAACAGAATATTTGACCAGCCAGTTGTAGTCCAAGCTAATCAAACTTACCTTATATCAACTAATACTTTTTGACATACTTCAGTTATTAACTGCTTTCGAGTTGAAGTTAAGCGCTAAAAATTTACAAAATCCGCGAATACACATTTATCAGAGCTTTGAGTTCTTGCTACCCTCGACATGGCGCTGAGCTGCCATAGTGTCCAAAGTTCTTGGAGCAAAGCTGAGGGAGCAGCAGCACGAGAACAAGAGACAGAGGGAACGGCAGAGTGGAAGTAGGGGAGAGAAGAGTGAAGGGTAGTGGATCTGCTACTGTGTTGGTATCCACTTGGTCCACTTCCATTTTATAGCAGCCAGCCAAAACATTATAGCCATGATTAATGGCAGATAATAATTTCGAGTGCGAGCACTTGACAGCATACAAAAAGTCAGCAAACTATGGCCAATGACGTCCATTAGACTTGCCACGGGGCCAAAATGAACAGGGTAGCTGTAGTGGAGGAGGCTCTGGGCTGAGTGGGAGGCGTGAAGGCAGGCAACAAAGTGCAGCAGCAACTGCAAATGACTGCTGAAAAATCAGCAGCAGCAGCTGTAGCAGCAACAACAATTTTCATATAAAACTATTGCCATATTCTGTTTGCGGCATTTAACGAGCAGCTTTTCTCACTCTCTCTTTCGATCAGCCTGTTCTCCCCGCGTTCTGTTCATTTGATTTACTTCAGTTGCCGCATAAATTATTATAAATAAATATATGTACAGAAGCAAATATACATACAGATATATTATTAAAAACAATGGCCGCGACCTCGGCCAGCGGAAGCGGAAATAACGCACACGACTGCCATTTTGGCGGCCGTTGTGGCATGTCAGCAGCTGCTCAGTGACACTTGCCACATGTTTGGCTTTTGGCTCCCGCCGAACCGAAATTGATTTAAGCCTTTGCTACGCGTGGCCTCTGCGCTCCACGCTTTGCGTTTTTGCGGCTGGCAGTAACAGCTGCAACAAATGGCATTAAAATGCAGTCACAGCCGCCAAATGTTTTTGCGATTTTTCTAGCCAATTTTTCAAAATTTTTTTTATCATTAGAAGGTTATCCTAAAGCTGGCTTAGAAAATTGTAAAGAAATTTTTTATAAAAAAATTAAACTTAAAATTTATTTAACTAAGCAAATGAATATATATTCCATGCCAAAAATATTTAACCTAAAGTACTACATAGAGAAAATTCATAATAGATAATTAATAATAATAAAGGTTTAAAAATGTGTTTTTTCTTGATTAAGTATTTAAGTATAAGAAATTATTTTTATAATAAGCATGTCCGCATTACTAATAAATATATAATAAATAAAATTTATTATAAATTGTCATTTTAGCTGATATTTTTTCCAAGCAAATATTTTTCAATCTTTATATGCTACGTCTACAAAACAGGAATCATTTCTGCAATAAGCTATAATAATATATATGATATAATAATATATAAGCATATAAGGATTCATTTATAAGTTTTATTATTGTCTTAAAAAAAAGTTTCTTCAGCAATTTTTGCCGTTATTTATTGCTTATTTTATAACACAACTTTAAAAGAATATGATACAATTCTATGCCAACTTTACTAAAATGTATAAGGAAATTTTTTGCGGAGACCGATTTCGGCATTGAAGAAGAAGAAGAAGAAGAAGGAGGAGGATCTGCTGTCTGTGGCATGCGTTTCAAGTTACACGCGGCGTGCAGAGTACGCTTTTAAAAGCGACGCCTTTTATGCCCAGCTATAGTCATTACAAAAGGACACACACACACACACAGACACACATACACACACACACTTATACATAGACGTATGCGGGGTCCTGCGTCTTGGCAAAGACAATGAACGCCTGTCGAACCAATAAGTGCAGCGGGTTCTTGGTTTTAGTCTGCGTCCATGCATTGTTGTGAGTGCGTCATAAAATTACTTTTTATCATTGTAACATGACAGGAGGAGCCCCACGTCCTGGATCCAGTGAACTGACGCAGCTCTCGCTGATGTATGTCGTGCTTTTTATGAGCCAGCCAATGCCAAAGACATTCATACACGTTTTCTTTATGTTGCAGCTAAAAGGATGCTATAGCTTCCTGCGGCCCCACCTCCTGCTGCTGCTGTTGGTCCTGGTTGTGTTGCTTTTGCTGCTTCTGTTCTCCTGCTCTTGTCCCTATCTCAGCGCCTGCTCTACTGCATTGTATTAATGGATCGCATGCACGAGAGCCCAGCGCTAATAAGCATAAACGCAAACTTGCCATGTGACTCGATTGCAGCTTCCTTCCGCTCGGCTCTTCCAGCCTTTTTCCATCCGTCTGTATGCGTGCGCCACATCCTGGACATGCGCGAGGCCATGGCGTGCGCTCCGCACTTTGACTCTGTGCTTTGTGCACTTTATTAATGTTATTAAAAATCTAACAAATGGCACAACTTGCCGCAGCTATAGCCCCATTGTCCCGACCAACTTTCGTCCAGCTGCCTCTGTGTGGCGCTTTATTAATGCCCACAACAAACACACACCACCCCCACCACATACACACACATACACACATACACACACACACACAAGTGCCAATTAATGTGGCTGGTCAGTGTTGCAACTTTGTTGTCTCATTGGCAATTGACAGGGCTGCCACCACTTGCCTTTAAGCCTCACAGTTAATAGCCGCAGGCTAAGATTATGTGGCACACCAGGTCGTATGCGTAATAAAAACGTTGCTAGGCCGTCACATTCATAAAACGCACTATCTATCGCATATATTGATAAGTTTACTCGAATATATAGTATTCGACTCTTTTGTTTCCCAATTTAATTTACATTTGAGCTAGTTCATCATCTTAAAGTCGATTTCAAGCAATAGAGCAAAGTAAAATCTAACAAGTTATTGAAAATTCAACGAATTTTTATCTGTGTTCATTTTCTGGCTATTTAAAGGCAGACAAAAAATTTTCTGGATCAAAAATTGTATAGAAATGCAACAGTTTTTAAACGAGTTTATTGGCGCATTGTGAACCATTTTTGGTTGAGCAACTGTTTGCCAATGCATTTAACTGGCAGCAGCCATTTGATAACAATTTGAACAATGGACAATTCTATCTCACTTTATTTTCACTCAATTTTCTCTCGCTCTATCAGCGCACGTAACCCGAAAAAGAAAGGAAAAGAAAACTAGCAAAAACCAAATCGAAAATAAGTGGGAAATGTTATAGCTGAAGACGGTTCAACGAGCAGCGATACCCATTAAATTGTTAAATGAACAAATATGAAGTAATATACGTAAATTTATATTAATATTAGTTCATAGTTTTTGAGAGAAAGACGATTCGAATGATTGATATAAACTGAATATGTATATTCCGATGACTTACTTTAATATTCACTTAGACCAAAGTCAAGTTCCAGCTTCTGCTTCAATTTTGTACAGGGTATATATGCAGCAAAAATATGGCAATTGACGACAGCACCGAGTCGACAGGCAAATGGCCTGAACAATTGCAGGAGCGTTACAATTGTTGACTTTTTGCGTAGTTAAACAAGTTTAATTAAGACACATTGGAGGACTTTTTGCGAGTTCCAAAAAAAAACAACGCAATTCGCATTAGAATGGGACAAAACTTTTGTTCAACACCTTCTAAAGATGTGCGACACTAACAACAAGAATAAGAGCAAATAGTCTATGAATCGACTTCAAAGCTTTTATTTGCCTGTATACCCTAACTGGAGAAAGTTCATTTGCAGCGCAGTAAATGGCATATTATAAAACGTTTGCCTGTTTCCCATTGCAAAACAATTGCCAATTTGGCTTAAAACATTTTGGGAGAGAAGCAAGTTTGTCTGTCGACTTCCGTTTGGCAGCTTTGCTGCGGTTTGTCGCTGTTGTCAGTTGATTTGTGTCTTTGTCACTTGCAGCAATAGCCACAGCAGCGCCAGCAACAACAGCAACAACAGCAACAACATCAGCAGCAGTGACAATTTCAGCAGTTAATACTCGCATCTCGAGGCATTTGCCGTGGCACGCAGGCACAATTTTGTCCGTGGCCAGGATGTTGTCACTTGTCCTTGTGCGAAAACAAAATGAGTACAAAATGCTTAAAACGACTTCCGCTTCGACAATTTGCATGCTGCGCCGCGCACCGGAAATGGAAAAACACTTCTTGCTGTTGCTATTGCTGTTGCTGTTGCCATTGCTGTGGCTGTGGCGCAACTGGCCGCACTTCCCATTTTCCTGCTTGCCACTCGCCCCTCGGCGCTTCTCCTGTTCCCTATGTTTGAAATTAAGCGTGAACACATGCAGCTAGCTGTATAGAGCAAAAAAAGAAAAAGAAAAAAAACACTCACACAGTGGAGAACAGGTCAATATATATTGACTGTTGGGCTTGTGTTTTCCTTATGTATATTTCATGTAAACTCAATTTGAGTTGCGTTTGACTCGCCCGCTGCGCGGGGCCGAATAATGTTTAGTTGCCCCGCCCACGGCCGCCTTTGCCTTAATGGCCAATTAAGCGTAGACGACACAAGAAATAATTAAATCGCTGCATGCGATGCGCCCTTGCGGCATGCGGCATGCGGCAAGTGGCATTTAGCAGCAGGCAGCATGCAGCAGGCAGCAGCCGGCAGGAGGTGCAGAGTGGGCGGTGGGCGACATGTGGTATGTGGCATGTGGCATGTGGCATGTGGCAAGTGCTATTCTATAAGGGCGTTAATAGCTAGCTGACTTGCAGGCGCCAGCCGCACGCTGCGTATGCGTAATCCACCCTCACTCAAGTTAAATCATTTTTCAAGCGCTGCGCAAAAGTATGCAACAGTTTTTTCCTCTTGTAGCTGTCGCTGCAACAGCTATGCAAATTAAATGCGTGCGACGTTTTTATTAATGAGCCGGCGCTGCGGAGAGCGAGTTTCGCTTCTTAAATATTTCAAGCGCAATTATGCAGCTGGCGCATTAAAAATCAAATAGAACATTCAGGATGACAGCTGCAATCAGGCAACAGCTTTCTTTCCTCATATTCCTTTGCGCTTTTTCGGGTGTTGGCCATCATAAAATTCAATTTGGCGCAAAGTGTTTAATGAAAGCGCCAAGTTGGCGACACCCGCATACCCCGCAGCTAGCCCCACGCCCCGTCGCCCATTGCCACTGGCACAGCGGGCCAACTTGGCCATTAACAATTCACGCAGACGTTGCTACGCATGGCTAAGAACCAAACAACAACAGCAATAGAAAGCAACAAAGCAACAGCAAAAAACAGAGTAGAAGAAAACTTGTTTTACATAAAAACACACTTTAGACATCAAATTATGCAATGCAGGGCGCTGCCACCCACTCCGACTACTGCAGCAAATGAGGACTGGGGATTCTGCTTACGGAATGAGGGAGATGGTCGCCCATCACACTTCTTTTTCCATTTCTCTTTTTTTTTTCTGGGATCTGACAAAATGCAATGGCTGTAATAAAAATTAACAAGCTACGCTACGTTTGAGTTTTGAATTAATTGAAAGCGCGTATGCACAGGACATTCGAGTGGCTAAGGGGCGGGCCAGGGGTTAAGGATCGCCACGCAGATTGCAGCAGCTCATTTGGATGCTGAATTGAGAAAGCGAGCGGGAGAGCGTGGAGCGCTGCTGCTTGCCTTATAAAATTATAAATTCGCGTCTAAATGAGCGTTGCAAAATTAATGAGCTGCATGCAGTTTAATTGAAATGCGCATCAAGAGGTAGACTAAGGGCGGTCAAGGATATGCTGTGTGGGAAAATGCATAATGAAAATCAATTTTAAACTAAACAAAATGCATCAGTTGGCAAAATTGCCAAAGCAAAAAACTAAGTGGAATTGAGCTAGTTGAGAAGTTTCAATATATTGAATTTACGTATTAATTCAGATTACATGTAAATAATAAAATTTTATTTTATTTTATTTTTTAATGTATTTTTCAATATAACAAGTACAAAATGCAAAATTTTTAACGAAGTTTAATTCACCCAACTCATCTAACTCATTCGTCAGACTTTTCATGCCATCTTTCTCTTTTCATCCCTCTTCCAACTCGCTAATCATCATTCAATTTATTTCATAACTTATCAACGTCTAACAACTACTCCAAATAACCATTAAAGTAATCTTAAACGTTATCTTAAGTTCTCCAGAATGTAAAATGAAATAATTCAAATCTTAGATATATCTAAAATATAGTGTGTACTTGGAAATCCATATTAAAATATTGATATCATGATTATATAGAACTGTTCTTTATACAAATTAAGTTGATGTAACTTAAATGTTGTACACGTTTTTAGAGTGTAACTTCACGTTTAACTATTTAATACATATTTAATATACTCATTCATCATTCATCATCAACCGAAATAGAACTTCTGTACAAATCGAAATATATGTATATACATTTACATTTATAACATCATGTTATTCGTATTATTTGAGCTGTTTAAGTACTTACCTCCATGTTAGATCCGTTTTATCCCACTTGGCGCCCTGCAGAACGTAGCGACGCTTACGCGGACCATGATCCAAATTATCCGGTGAGAAATTATACGCATGCTTATTGTCGCCCACGCCGCAGCGGGGCAATTGTATTAGCTTGGCTGTAGCCGAGTCGATTTTGCCCGTAACTGGAATGTTGCCAAATTCCTGTGGCATGGAGACGACAATGTTAGTTTGTGAAATTGTGCATAATACATGCGGCATGCAGCAGCAATAGTGGCAGCGGCAGCTGCTGCATGCTGTTTGGCAGCTACGTACCTGGAGTTTACTTATTGCATCTATCAGCTGCTCCTCGGTGCGCAGGGCACCCGTTTCCAGATCAGACTTGGGCAGATAATCAAACTGCATGAGGTAATTGTACTGCAAAGATGGAAGCGTTGTGGTAAGTAAGAAGGCCAAAGGAGGAAGACGAGTGACTGTTCAGACAGATGCATTAGGGAAGTGTGCCAAAAATGGGCAAAATGGTTGAGAGCCAAACTATTTGTTGGCTTAATGTAGGCGCGTCGGCAAATGATGCTGGCATGAAAAACTTTTTGCATAAAGTTAATGATAAAAGCAACAGTCACAGCAGCACAGCCCACAACAACCCAAAACAACCAAAAACAACAACAACAGCAAAGTTTAACGTTACATTAATAAGCCAAAAAGTATGCCATACAAAAAAGACCGAAACCCCAATAAAAAGGAGATGACGGAAAGCATCGGCTGCAGGACTCGCCTCGACTGTGGGATTTCGCTCACAGTTGCCTTTATATTTTCCAGCTAATTTTAATGTGCAAAGTTGAGCGCAGAGCTTACTGAGTCAAATTTTAAATATAATATAATTATAGAGGTGTTTTTTTTTTAAATAACCAAATGAAAAAACTAATTTGCCTTGCATTTGCTTGTGAGTTATTTTGAAGCTAAATAGTTGGAAAATATTTGTAGAAAATTCAACTGTTTAGAGATCTTTTAGTATAAATCGCATACATGAATATATTCGAATACCTAAATAACTAAATTTATTTTAGCTATACAATTTGGGTAATATGGAATTTCGTATACTATTCTATTCATTGTAAGATCAATAAGATTGAATACAATTTAATTTTAATTATTCAAGAGGATTATTTTTATAAAGAAATTTGCTGAATTATTTAAATAAGAACTTAATATATTATTATATATATTTTTATCATATATTTATTATATTATTTCAATCATTTTTAAGCATTATTGATAAACATAATAACTCGAAAGAGTTATAAGAACTTTAACTATTAATTCATTAAGATTTTTCATACTCATTTTTTAATTCTGCTACGTATCACAACATACCCCATGCACTACGAAAATACAGGGTATATGGAGGCAAGCGTATAGTGTAGCTGCTATCAGCATCAGGTTCAGGCTCTGACTGTTTCAGATTCAGGCCTCTGCGAGTCTGGTCACAATCGATGGGCATATATTGTGCCAGCTCTTCCTCTTTTCATTTTTTTTTTGCTGTTTTTTTTTTTTTATTTTTTATTTTTGGGCCATGGCCCGCAACCAAATAAACAGTCATAACTGTAAAGTGGGCGACAGCGACGACAAAACAGAGCTTCGACCATATGTGTAGACTGGATTTGCATATTTTTACATGTAATACATACTCACACACATATCCAGAGCGAGATAGAGAGACAGAGAGTGAGAATATACACACAGACTAAAGGCAACCAGGCAAATTTATTTATCCACACACATACACTGTTGTGCGTGTGTGTGGCACGCCCCCACACACGCTCGCACAAACACACACACACATACACAAACATACACACACACCAGCAACTTACGTGACCTGCAAATTAAATTTTCTCTTTCATTTCGGATATATGAGAAAATTGTCACACACACTCTCTGCCACGCCTCCCCCACACGCAATTTGTTGAAAACATGTGGAAAACAATATACAACAAACTAGCAGACACAACATTCTTTTGTATACTGTAGTTGTTCTCGTTGTTGTTGTTGTTGTGGAATCAGCGCCAAAAGTCGATTCACAAAAAATTGTTCATGCCGGAGTATCGTTAACACGTTAAGATTCCCTCGCTATAAGACGATTAGCTGAATTTATTGTGGAATCGATTGATGAATGGTCCGTTGCCCCAAACATCGTGTGATGCATATAAAACTAACTGAGATAACACCAGAAGCCGTTGCGTCAAACAAACACAGTCAGCCAAGGGCCAAGGCGAAAGTGGCCGGGGAAACTGGCTAAACTGCTTTAAGCCATAGCAAGTCGACAATTGGCAATGAAGAACTGCAACAAGTTGAAGAACTTGTTGGCGACATTCAACTAATTGCTTAATTAATAATTAGCTGAGCATTAATTGCTGAAGAGTTTATTGGGAAGAATGTCAATAAAAATATCAATGAAAAAGATATTTGAAAAAGGCATCATAAAATATTTCTATTTAATAATAATGAATTCTTCAAGAAGAATTCTGATTGTAGTTTTCTTGCATATTTGAATAAAAAAATATGCATATTAAATAGAGATATATTATTATAAATAATTATTGTAATGGCTTCAGTTGAGAGAGATCAATTTTAAGAAATTAATAAATAGATTTGTCAATTATATTATTAAATCAGTAAATATTTTTAAACTAATACATATCATTAAATAAAAAAATATTTGTAAATTAACATGTATTTTATTTGTATATACACACTAATGAAATACTTTCTTTCAGTCTTATAATGTCATGCGGAAAATATTTTGTAGTTTCAACTAAAAATAATGATTGTATTCGGAAATGGAAACAGTTTTTCGAAAGAACTTCGTCATAAAAAAATTCGAAATACCATGAAAATGTTTTCTACATATGTAGAAAACTATTTGGGAAACTTTGTTGAATATATACATATATATATATATATATATATATATATATATATATATATATATATATATATATATATATATATATATATTTAGATATTCGAAGACGAGCGAAACATGCTGCATATATCTAATATATGTATTTATGGACGACGCAAATTAAAAATTCGCAGCGGGTGGGAATTGACATGATGAAGCTGTTCATGATTAGTCTCTAATACATTAGATAATATTTTAGACTAAAGATTTGGGCTTGAGCAGGCAAAGTTTTTCTTGAATCTAATTGGTTTCTTTGTTCAGTTCGAATAACTTGCCACATGCCACACACTGCTGCTGGACTTACAGGTATTTTTTATGTAACTCTGGAACCCTGGCTGTAGCAATGCAATGAAAAAACAACTTGACACCAGCTGTAGGCGAGGGAGAACTTAAAAAAATACTAGAGCAACAACTACAATAACTACAGCAACTACAACTACAGCAAGTAGCAGCCGCAGCAGCAGCAAAATGTCCATGCAACCAGCTGGTCACAAAGTGCGTCACAGTAACAAAAGTTGTCACGTTGTTGCAACGCGTCAGCGTCAGTCGGTTACGTTAACGTTATGTTGACTTTATGTTACGTAGCGACGTCTCTCGCTCTCGCTCTCGCTCTCTTTCTCGCTGCCTGTGTGTATGTTTGTGTGCGTGTGTCTGTGTGTATGACGAGGGTAGCCGAAGAAAGCCCACACAAAAGCACATTGAAATTCATATAACGTATCGGGCTCAGGGAGCCTACAACTACATAGAGTTGAAGCCAATGGCCAAGAACAACAACAATAGTGAAGCAATATACATGAAAACAATATCAATTAAAATATGTACAAGTTTTATTAGCTAAGGAATTGGACAAAGTGGAGAAGCGAACAAATGAACAATCGGGCAACTAACGAGCGGAAACTGTATGTCTGCAACGGCGACACTTGATTAATTTTTTATAAACGCGAAAAAAAAAAAAAAAAAACAATGAATCGCTAACCATCAAACTCTGACGTAGGCAGCAGATTGAATCCAGAGAAGCATTAAAGAAGTGTAGATAGAGGGCTTTAAAAATATAAATTGAGAGAGAATTTAGAGTAATTCTAGAAGCTGTTCATTCATAATTGATTACAGAAATATTTACTAGCTTCGGCCAATCAGAAGGAATTTCTAGTGAAAGCGAAGCTATCTTAGGAATTGCATCTTTTTGGAGGTTAACGGATCATTTGATCAGAGTAATTTTAGCCGCATGACAAATATATAAAGACTTCTTCAGAATAAATGAGAAACGGACCGTCTTCAGCAGTCAACGTGTCGCTGGCCAGAGTAAATAAGCCTCAGAACTGTTAGTCAATTTGGTTAATCGAAGCCATTTGCCATAAATATTACTTAAACAAGGTGTGCCTCGGATACACAACCCAAACCCAAGCCCAAGCCCAGCGAAAAGACACAGTCAGCCTGTTGAAGACAGTCACAGATAAAGATAACGATACGGACGGACGGACGGGCGGACGTACTTGGCGGGGGTCTGATGAGCAGCTTTGTTTTTATGACCGCTCGCTGCGAAGCCGATAATAAACTACAATAGCCGATGAATGAATGAATGAATGAGTGAATGCATGAATGGCCGAATGAGTGAGTGAGTGAGTGTATGAGTGACTAAGTGAATGAATTGCATGAGCCTCAACGGAAGCGCGTCAACCCCTTCTGCCGGCGGTACGGTCCGGGTCCAGGTGTATATGGGGTGGATCAATCATTTATGCATTGGCCTTTTGCGCTTTTAATGGGAAATGGGAAATTTGCTGGCGCTCTACGTGTTTGAAAATCGAAAAGAGAAGCGAGCGGGGAATTGTGCCAGAGGGAGGCATTGCAAGCCGCTGGCTTCTGTGCATGTCGTACGTGGTCAAGCGACGTTTCAGGCTAATAGAAAAGCGACAGAAACAAAAACAAAAACAAAGAGAGAGAGAGAGGGAGAGAGAGAGAACAAAAATAAAAATAAAACAGGTGAGCAGCAAAAGGAAAAAAATACTAGAAAAAAAAAATAAAATAATAATAATCATAGTAAAAAGTGCGACGCGCGGTACGTGCGCATTTGGCGTGTAAACAAAATCATGATACAGAAATAATAACAAGCACTGAAACCAATAAGCAATCGGGAATAGCAAAAGTTGATAACATGCAGCAATGCACGACAAAGCAATACCCTGTAAAACGTGAAGATCACACAGAAAACCGATGAAAGTTCATTAAGAAATAGGAAAAATTGGTGAATCAATGATGAAAACGAGGAAGGAAAAAAATGTAAATCTTTTAAAAGGCGATACAAATATTAAAATATATGTTGAATATTGAGACGATCGATCTTTTGATCGATTAATAAATATCGAAATATAGGAATATGTATTATATACAATTATGAATACATCAAAACTTTTCCTTTATAATGTATTGTAGGGTAAGTCTTTATATACATATGTATGTATATAAAGAGATAAATATCATTAATGCACAGACAAGTATCGAATAAATTTGTAAGCGAATATACCCGATGCTCGATCCCATTTACAGGGCAAAATCCAATTGTGAAAGTGTAAACGTAGCCCGCCATAAATGTTTTGGCTTAATTTAGTTAAGATGGCGTGACAGAAGTTCTGGCCGTGGAAAGAGAGTGTGTGTGAAAGTAAATTGAACAATGCGATATGTTTATTATTTTATTGGATTATAATTATGAATGGACAATAAGAACACAACAATTAATTGAGACCCACTGTGTGCGTGAGTGTGTGCTTCGATGTGTGCTTGTGTGTGTGTGTGTTGTTTGTGTCACTTAACTCAATTACTTCAGCAAATAGCTATGGGCGGGGCTGTGGGGCGGCGGGTGGGAGTGTCTCATATGTTTTAATCAACCGGCGCGCAGGCAGAATGGAAAAAAAGGAGTGCAACCGGGGCTGGCATAGCAGTTGGCCACACAAACAAATCAAATTGGTTTATCTGGCAGCAGAGGCTGCATTGGCCCAATGGCTATTGACAGCCATAATTCTTGGCATCGGCGACGACAGGCAGCAACTAATAAAGGCAGACCAATAACCAATAAGGGATGGAACCATCTACCCGCCCACACACACACACACACACACACACACACACACATACGCCCACATCTACAAACAGCCACCCACTCGACTGAGCCGCAAACAAACCTATAAAAATGACAAGCAACTGCAACAAACGAGCGCATCTATCTAACTCTAACCAGATGCAGAGGCAACAGCTCGATCCAGGCAAATCCGAGAGGCGACACATTGTCCTTGCCAAGCAGGACAGGCAAGGAAAAGGCAGGATTGTGTGTTAGCCTGCGTTAGCCTGTTCGCCTGCCAAGTCGAGTCAAGTCAAACGCCATGCGAGCGACCAGGCGCAACAAATTGTGAGAAATGCGCAAAAAACGAAAATGCAGCAGCAGCAGCCGCAAGGAGCTGCATGCAACGTGGTGGCAAGCAAAGTGCGGGGCCAAATTGACAGGATATGGCCATGATATGGCTTGCTTGCCACACACAACAACAGGTTTTTACCCACAAAATTTATGGCTGCCACAAGCGAGTGGGAAATCGGGCGAGGAGGTGGCGCCTCCTACTCCTCCTCCGCCTCTGCAAGAGTGAAGGTATTGAATAGAATTTTACGTGTTAGCTGCGCCGCAGGGACAACAAAACATAACTCAATCACATAATGGTCGCATTGCTTCTCTTCCTTTCTCACTCTCTCTCCCTGTGTGTGTGTGTGTTGCATGCCACATAAAAAATGTTCACTGCTGCATTGAATGAGATGTTTCAAAACTCAATTGAGAAACTGGAATATGCACTCACTGGCAAGCTGCTGCTGGTCCGACTCCTAGATGTTACTGTTACTCCTACTGCTTCTCTATGCGCTTCTCAAGCATGACAAATGATAATGGCCGCCATCTGTCGAATATATGTATGTATATACATATATGTGTGCTTTCAGTTGTCCTTGAGAACTATCAGTAAAATTACATGCAAATTTGTACAACGCTTTAAGACCTGCTATTGACTGTTTGGGAAGTAGCCATATCCTTGACAAGAGGAAAACTAAATATCAATATTGAAGCAACATTTTATATTTGCAGCATTGAGCTGATTCGTAAATTCGCTGTTGAAGCAACACTCAATTAAAATCTCAAGAATTCATTTTCATTTTTCAATACAATGATAATTATAGAACAAAAGCTTTCTATCATTTGATCGCAATAAATTTCTATAAAAATAAAACACTTCTCAATTGCTTTTCGCGCACTTAGCTACGTCAAAGCCGAAGTGTGATGGGTAAATGCTTTACCCCAATCTCAAATCGCATTCCTATGCATATACTTATTTATGACTGAATGGAAGTCAAACGCTCTCCACGCATTTCCGTTTGCCATCTCAATCTTAAGTATCATATCATATATGGCAAATGTATGTACATACAACTGGGAAACACATGCGTTCCAGATACGCCTCGCACTTTATGCCGCCTCTCTTTGTGCGTGCCTCTATCTGGCAGCGGCCCTGCCCAGGCCCAGGCCCAGGCCGGGGCCCAACACCTCTTGGAAATTTATATACTGCAAATTTTAATAAAAAAGAGAGAAAACATAGACACGCGAGCTGAGCGGGGAGCGTGTGTCGACCCACAACGAAGGCGTTCGTTTTTCTACTACTTTTGTTGTTGTATTATTGGTTTAATAAAAAAAAAAAAAAAGAGCAGAAAGGACGGACGCCGGCCACAATGACTGGCAAGTGAAGAGATGGTTAAATTAATTGAAATCAACATTGATTAATGTGAGATACGAGAAAAATGAACCGGCGACTGTAAAAGACAAAAGCAAATGCAAAGAATGAGCAGCCTTCCTACGATATATTTACTATATTGCAATACTATCTGGCAGCTGTAGCACCAATTGCAGTAGGAAGCGTGCCGTGACACGCAGAATATCGTGTCTAAATGCAAGATATATACTTGGGGTACATGGGTTAATAATTGAGTAACTTATTAATTCAGCTTTAAAAAATATGTTATTCACTTAACAAATATTTAAAATAAATTTAAATGTATTAAAAACTTTTACAAAAAAGTTCTTAAGTACAAAAAATTACAATTATGAGCTTAGTTTTAATTACAAACTTTTATTCAGTCTGCACTTAAGACAATTACATTATTTTTAATTTAAGTATTTCGGTATTCTGTGAATTACCAAATAATTTATTTATTTATGAATTAACTTACAAATAAATCACTTTTTACAAAGAAAAAATATTTAAGCAAAAAGTATTTAAATTAAGCATAAAAATTTATGAGTAAGTAATTAATAAATAATATGTTATAATTATTAAATAAGTAACTCAATTATTATTTATAATAGTTTAAAATAAAATAATTTCAAAATTTTAAAACTTTTTAATAATTTGCTCTTATTTAATAGCAATTAAATATGTTTTACTTAAGTTTTATTCTTTAAAAATTTATTAAATTTTGAAACTAATAATTAATTTAGTTAAATTTAGGAATATGTTAAGATATTTTTCATGTAAGCTGAATGTAGTAAATTATAAATACTATAAGCATATTTTATCCAATTATAAAGATAAGATACATCGTGTTCAAATAATAATTTTTGTTAAAAATAAAAATTATTGATTTATGAAAATAAAAACCAATTCTTAACTATTGTATTTTAAAATAAAAATAAAAATAAATATATATTTATTAAAATATATCAATTTATGACAGACAATCGTTTGTTTTGACGAGCTTTACTTGGCTCTTATTATTGCTCAGTAATATTTCTTCGATTTCATTTGTGGTATAAGATGTGTCTATCCTTCGATTATATCAAAGCCAATACAGCTCGTAGCTTTCAGCTCGACTTGCTGTTGCTTTTCACTCTTCATTTTAGGTCGTGACTGGTTTCTTTTGCGTGCTCGAAGCTACGGCGATAACGCCGACACGCTGTAATCTCTTAGCTGCAATGGGAGCCCAGTAAATGAATTGACCGCAAAACAGCGAACACGCAATGTGCATGGCGCTGGCACTTGAACCGAGGGGCGCTTTGCCTGGTCTCTAGCCCTGAAACCATGGCTCAACCTGCCACAAGTTTAGTTGTACTTGCACTTTAATTAGACCACAGAACGTAAATTGCAATATCGCTCCTGCTCGAACCCCCAGTCTTTCAAAACAGTTCGAATGTTTATGGGAAAGTGATGAGATACGCCCACTCGCCATGGCCATGGGCAGAACAGAGCTAGATGGCAGGCTAGATGGCGAGCAGTGGGGCCGATGTTGTGGGCTTTAACAGCCGCGGGACTCTAAGCAACAAGTCATCATGGCCCACAGCTGGGCTGGTCGCACCGAGCAGCAAGTTGTGCAAATAGAAAATGCGGCAAAATGGAGAAAATGGGAAAATGCGAAATGGCAAATGGAAAATGGCGTGCATTAAAAAGTCAGCAGCGTACAAGGCTTCTCCATGGCACCATAGAGTTCATATTAAAGACAACGGAACAAAACAAAATAAATAAATTGATTAACTGCGTATTTGTGCGCGCATTTTGCAATAAACAAATAAATCATTATTTATGCACAATCGCATTGAGCTGCGTGTAAAACAAAAACGAGACATAAAGTTTGCGTTCAATGACTTGCATGATGGTTAAATAAATACACACGCTGAAATTACAGACACACTGCAGACCTCAATATCAACCTCCAACCTCCACTGCCCGCCCCTTCTGTTGGCGCCTGTGAAATGCACCATATGGCTGCAGTGCAAATCAAGTTGAGCTGGCAGCGGCTCGGCCCAGCCCGGACCGACCCGGATTCCAGTCCAATTATATGCAAATTCAACAACTGACAAGAAATCGGAGTCGACGCTGGACAAGCATCGACCGACATACACATCTCAGCCATCTAGCATCGAGCATCTAGCATCGAGCATCGAGCATCGATGCTTGGGGTAAAATGTTTCGTTTTAACTTATGACATTAAAACCATTTGCTGGCAACAGGCGCATTAAGCCGCAGTCACCCGATATGGTCATTGATATATATTGTGCGTTGTGTTTATAGCCAACGAGAACTGGGCATTGAGACCAGGAGACCGAGAGACCAAGAGACCTGAGACCTGGGTAACTGGCGCTGTGCATGTCTCTGGGGACTCAACTGAGGAGTTGAGACCACGAGTTGCTTCAACTCACATATGCGACACAATTTATTTAATAATTCAATTCAATTTGCCCATATATTCCAGCTAGTTTATGCTTTGAAATGCTAATGTTCACCAAAAGGGGCCAAGACTGTATTCGGTTTGCACTCTCACACACAAACAAATACAAACAAGAAAATTATAAAGAAACTACATAAAGTGCAGCATTTCCTATGTATAAGACACGAGAGTTCATGCTTGGCCTTGAATATGGAATGCTAAGTCTTAAAAGGATAAACATGTTCTCAAGTAGAGTTCAATATTATTAATGATGAACTTTACTTATTTGCATAGGATAAGATCAGACCATAATCTGCATAAGCAGCAAGTCTTCTACATGTATTGGAAAAATCTTTCAGTCTCTACTCAGACAAAGCTGAACGGATTGTTATATCTGATTAATTTCTTATACCTTGAACCCATTGAAAATGTGTATTCAGGGTATAATGGTTTGGTGAAAATGCATGTAACAAGCAGAAGAGACATCGCAGACCCCACAAAGTATACATATTATTGATAAGCACAAAAAAATAAGTTGATATAGCCCTATCCGTCCTACCGTATGAGCGTCGGGAAACAGAGAGCAGGAAATTTAAGATGTTAGTTACGCAGTACGAGTTTATTTTGTTTTATCGATACTCTTTCCATTTCCACATTATCGATAAAAATCGAAAATTTGTTTACGGTTTTTTTTTACGTTTTTAGAGCATAGCTTCTACGCCGTTTTAGCTAGAAACTTTTCAGATAAAAAAAAACGCATTTCAAATACTAGAGATTTGCAACATATTCCGAAATTTGCATGATGATCATCTAGATCATCTAGAAATGGAATTATAAGCGACCTAAGTATAGCCCAACCCACTCTCAAGTCACTGCATCAAATACGCAGTTAGCAGAGCGTAAAGAAGAAGAGTATTATTTGTGAAGAGTTCAGGGTATCTCGTAGTCGAGCAGTCTATAGCCTTCTTACCGCCAGCTAGTCAATATATATTGGACAAATCTTTAACATTTTTTGTAGAATTAAATATATTTATTTATCTGTAAGTTTACTCTCTTATCACTCTGCATTTCATAGATATAATCCAGAGAGTTCGCTAGATTCTTAAATCGAATAAATATTTTTATTATATTATGCATTGATGGGCCTTGCTATCATAATAAGAATTTCTTTCTATTTTAGCTTTTACATTAGCTTCAACGAATTTCTTTGCTTATTATTTGTCTTTTTTTTTTATCGAGGATTATCATATTTTCATAAATTATTCTATCATATATTAGCTAAGTCTTGCTACATATAATTCTTAATCAATTTAAATATCAAGTTGTCATATTAATTATAAAAGTCTCAAACGTATTTCCCTATAAAAAAAATCCATTATTCCTTTTCACTTTTCCATCACTTTTACTTCCTCTCTCACCCAACTATTTACATGCCATGCCCACGCTTTTGCGGAATCTCAAAGATCATTTGCCTGAACGTAGCTACGATGGTTACATAAAACCCAACAAGAAACCTGCTGTGTGCTTGCTTGAACCGAGTAATAGAGCGGGATTAGGCTTAGGCGCCAGTCGACTGAGCTGATCTGAAAGCGCAGATAACTAAATGCGGGGCAATAAACCCGTTTGTGAGCAACAGCCATAGCCGCAGGTATGACTACTGTTTTGACTAAATTAACTAGACGAGATGATGCTGCAGCGCTTACTAATGACTAATATATCAACATGGGTATTTCTATGGTGTTTGGCTTTTCGTGGTATAACCCAAAAAAAAAATGCGGGTTTTATATGAGTGGTCAAATATTTGTGCACTTTGAACCATAACCAGAAACCGGCGTCAACGCTCAGTGATTCAGAGGCGTCGCACTTGCGCAGATGATGAAAAGCAAAAACAGGTAAGCCGCAAATTGGCAAAGCTTGTGACTGGAGATGGACTGAGTGGTACCCTGTTTTAAGCGGGTTAAACATAATTATGAATAATATGTAAATAGTAATACTAAATGTGAAAGAAAAAACTCATTTTATAATTTAATGCAACCATAATATGTTGCAAAACTCTATAATTTTTTTAACTGTGTCACACATTTTTTCAGATTACAATTTTATAAGGTAGATAAAACTGTATAATTAAATTTATTTTCCTTCTCTATTTTTTACTTAAATAATATATTTACTTAATGACATCTTTAATAACCTTTCACAATGATTCTTTCCTATTTATTTTTAAATTTCAATTGAAAAATGTTGTCGACTCCCTTTAAAATTCTGTACAGGGTATCCTTAAAATATTTCCGCTTTGCGACTTGAAGAAATGTGAACTAAGATGACTCAAAGAAACCAAATAAAGGCTTATTGGCATGATGCTCTTACTGAGCATCCCAATAGGGTAGAACAGTCAATGACCGAGACTGAATGCGTCTTATATAAATACTATATTTACATACCCTAATATTGTGCACAGGATACTCCATAAAGATGATTTTGAGGTTGCTCTCATTCAATATCAACGGAGACAAAGCTAATCTACCCCTATTTTGTAATTTATTACAGGGTATATATGTATTTTACATATATACAGTACACACTTCTTACATACCCCTTGCAATTATCTTTTGTAAAGGGTATTGCATAACGTTGATGTCTTGCCTGCTTGATTGCCTGCCTGCCAGTCAACGCTTTGGCAAAACTGAGAGCCGACAACACACACCTACGTGTCGCTGCGTTGCTGTTTTGGTTGGAGCGCACCTTCTTTGGCAGACAGCTGCCACATGCAACACACAAAGCGAAGGTTGAGGCGGAGATTGTGAGTGCGAGTCAGAGGATGGGCTGCTGGCCAGCATGCCGCATAATTGATCGCAAAGCCAAGCGACACTTAAAAGGAAACTTGTTGGATGCACAACTGGACCCAAAAAGGCGTTGTCGTTAATGTTGTTGTTGCGGCAAGAATTTCAGCGACATTTCATTGGAAAAGGCCAACAATTGAACGCAGCTGAACTAACTGCTGCCTGCTGCTGCTGCTGCCTGCTGCTGGGACTGTTGCATGAGCCTCATTAAAATCAAGTTTGATATATTTTTTGGGGGCCGCCGTTTTGGCAAATGTCATATGTGTGTGTGTTTTATTGAGAAGACCCCCGCGGCAAGCGTGATTCCCGTTAGCTCGCGTGCCGTTCCAAAAATAAATCGTACAAGAATTGTTGTTTATGCCACAATCAGAGACAAACAAAATGTGATAATTAATACAAAAAAAAAGAAAATAAAAATAAAAAATAACAAAACAAACCAGACCAGACCAAAACTGAAGCAGCTCTGTCTCAGCTGCTGAGGCTATTTAACTGGGTCAAATTCAATTGCTATACATTTTTTGTTGTTTATAAATTCTTTATGCAGCACAAAGAGCAACAACAACAACAACAACTACAAGAGAAATAAACATAACAACATAAGCAGCACGCTTCACACATTATAAAAGGAAATATGGAGTCTAAAACTAAATTTGTTGTGCTTTATTGTTATATCTATTTACAAACGATATATATATGTATGTATATATCTATTTATATTTTACTTAGATTTATTGCACACTTGTACCACACACACACACACACACACACACATATTTCCAAGACACCATTAGATGGGAGTGTAAAAAGTGCCAAACAAAAATCTGCATAGTTCTCTTTTATGCATCTTTATTTTTCTTTTTTTTTCAGCTGCTAATGGAGGGTCGAATCTTGCTAGCTCTCTCTAACACAGTCGCCACCTTTCACTCCCTCTCTCTCCCTCTCTTTCGGTGTGTGTGTGTGTGACTGCATCTGTCGTTTTGGTCGCCTTTTTAGCAGATAAAGCTAAAAACTTTTAGCCCACAATAACAATAACGATTTTGCAATTTCGATAATGCATTTTTTTTTATATCTGTGGCTAAAAGATATGCGTTTAGCTAAGGAGCTTAGAACTTAGAGTGTGTGTGTGCGGTTGCATGCTAAGAAATTTGACTGCTCTGCTTGCACTTAAAGCTTTTTATTTTGTATTATGAGTTATGGGAAAATAACTGGAACTTATTGGATTTTATTTTTTTTGTCAATATGGAGAGTATTTAAATTTTAGTAAGTATTTATAGATATATATATATTTTTAATGATATTTAAATATACTTTTACTGTATATAATCTTATAAATGACCGCTGATAAATAATTACATAGATTTCGATTTCACATTCTTACTGTAGAGTCTCTTTCGCTGGCGAGCTGTTAGCTTGTCTATGAGAATTAGCATTGAAAGTAGAAGTGTGATTATAGCCTGAACCCATTGCCACTGAGCATTCTAGTTATATAGAATGTAGAGCAAAAATGATGAGAAAATTATCAGCAAGTTGCAAATTGTTTCAAACAAAAGAACTGAAAGGCTTTATTAGAAATTTGTAAATTTTATTATATGTAGAATTTTCCTCATATGTAGAGCTTGAATGGGAATTAAATGCAAGTCTGCAATAATTGAAATTTCATTTTATTATTTAACTAAATTAAGCGATGCTTACAATAATGAGTTTTCATTTAGGTTTGAAGTGAGAGTTTGAATATTTATTTAAATATTTATATATTGTTTATCAATATAAATATTTATAAATATATATATAAATATATACAAATAAAAGCTTAGGGTTCAGGTTAGGTCTCTCTCTCTCTCTCTCTCTCTCTCTCTCTCTCTCTCTCTCTCTCTCTCTCTCTCTCTCTCTCTCTCTCTCTTCCTCTCTTTCGACTAGTGCAGTCTTACTCTACTTTATTTTTAACTAAACTACTTGTTATAAAAGTAGAATAAGTTGTCTGCTCTACTCGCCGCCAAAGACCGCACAAACTCAAGTGGGACGCGTGCTAAGCTGTCTCAACTTAGCCTAATTCTTATCAGAGTTGCCCTCTTTGTAATTCTCATAATCGTTCACTGTAACTATAACTGTAACTGCACCGATTAAGCTTCTCTTAAAGTCTATCTTTTCATCCATACAATTCGGATTGATTTCAGCTCTTAAATCGTTCCGCATTGTGCCTTTTGAGCCGCCCAACAGCATTTAGATCGACAATTTGTGAGTTATTGTAGGAAGCGCACACACATACGCTCAGATCGATGTAACCGCATACCTTGCCTGGGCGGACGGGGTGTGCCAAAGTGCTTTGCCGCCCACAATTTGCCAAGCACCTTGGTGCACGCCCAATATGTGTGTGTGTGTGTGTGTATGTGTGTATGCATGCCTGTGGGAGAGTGTGTAAGCCTTGTCTGCATGAATCATTGTCATTGCTAACCAAAATTGTGCACATGACCGATGGACAATGAATGTGAGTGTGGATGGAGTTGAGATTGCAACGAGCTTATAGCCAGAGAATGGGTTTGAGCAGGCTAATGTGCATGCACTCACACCCACCCACACACACACACACACACACACACACGCACACACATACACTGACTGTCAAAATTTGTATGCACAACAAATTTCTCATATTTAAGTACGCAGTCATAATGATGCGAAGCGGATACGCAAAATGCATAAATGCAGCAACAGCGGCAGCAGCAACTGCAAACTGAAGTTAAAACTGTGGATACATCAATCATACACCACGTGGACTGCCTGGCGATGATGTTGCTGCCACTGATGATAATGCAGCTGTCTACCTCACCCACTCTCCCTCCTGTCTCCCTCCTGTCTCTCTTCCTATCTCGATGTGCGTGTGTGCGGCTGGCTACCCTAATGCTATTAAAAATCAATCAATGGCACATAAAACAAATGAAAAATGCATCGACTGCCCGCTCGTTCGCTGGCATCGCTTTCGCTGCTCTTATCTAATGTTGTGCGTTTTATTTATTGTGGCTTATCAGCTTTTAATTAAACTCATTTTCTGTTCTTTTTGCTTTTTACTTTAGTCGTATGTAGTATATGCATCTGGAATGCTTATATATTTAGTAAATACTTCCTATTTACTGTGCACAGCACGTTTTTCTTATACATATTTCGTTTGTTTCCTTTGTACGGCATATAATTTTCCATTTTGCTGCTTATTTACGAAGTGAATAAGGTATATTAGTTTTAAATGCAGCTAGAGAATTGCATTTTAATATAGTATGTATATGCTCGTATTTTAAGGTGTTGAGGTTTTAATGATACGCCCTCTAGGAGGCTAGGGGGGCCAGATTTAATATGTATTTAATGTTGGCAATTCGACGAAGCAATTTTAGATGCAGTTAAAATTAAAGAAGTAAATGATGGAAATTTTAAAATATAATAATAATTAAAAATATATTATAGACCATATTTAACAGATTTATTGATAACATTTTACTGTTACTGTTAATGTGAAAATATGACAAAATTTTTCAATCTAAAAATCTTTGACAGTCTTCTCTATAAACAAAAAAAATCAGTATGTTTTCCTAGTTTTAGAATATTCTAATTAAGTATATGCCTGCTCCTCACCTATATTTTATATAATCCGAACTCTTGGTCATGGCATTGGAGAACTGAACGAGCATTGTGCAGTCGCTGTCGCCGCTCATTCGTTCAGCGTGTTTACTTGTTTTCAGTATGGAATCTCGTTTCCTTTTTTATATTTTTTTTTAGTGCATGCATTTTTGCGCTTCGGTTTATTTCGCTGAATGCCATTCCCAATGCAAATTGGGCATTATTTGTTCCTGTGCTACTGTGTTGAACATTTTTACGCTGCCTTGCATTTCAATGCGAATAACAACAACAACAACAACAAACACGCACACACACCCACACACACACACACACACACAAGTTGTTGTAAGGCAAAGCCAAAAAGGCAGCCGAGCTTTCAATGGCCGCGTGTAGTTTTCTACGTGACACAATTAAAAAACTAAATAGAAAAGGAAGAAATAGAAAAAAAATGGGATATAGAAAAAACGCTTCGCATTTTGTATTGAAAGCGAAATTTCATAAAGCAGCTTAGCCTGCAGACGACACGCATGGCCGAAAGGGGGCGCCACACACACAGTAGTCCTATTTATGTCCTGTGCTTAAAGAACAGTCTGCCATTTTAACTAGTTTATGACCAAAATAAAAAACACTTAAAAGCCCGCAATTAGTTTGCGAATTGCAAAGTTGTAAATGCAGCAAAGGTAGCGCAATAAATGAACGGAAAGATTTCCGCTCCAAAGAGAAACTCTAATAAATAAAGTTTATTTAAATTAATTGGATTTTTGCATCCTTTTGACATATGTAAATAAATAATGTTTTCACATTTTGTCACAGATATGCTTTAAACGTTCCCATTATCAATCTCTGTTTTATAATATATTATTTGTGAGAAATAAGATATTTATTTATAGGAATCTACCAATTCTTTCTTATCATTTAGTAATCTATAAGAGATAATGAAATAAGAGCTGAATAAATACTAAAACCAGGCATTACTTACATTGGCTCTTTTAACAAAAGAATCTGATCGTATAATTGTCAAGTGGTTCAAGGCTCGAAAAAAAAAAAAAAAACAAATGACTTGCTTATTTTGTATTGTTTATATCTTATTTTATTGGTGATTCGTGATAATCATCTTGTGATATATTACCTTGAGCACGCTTCCTTAATACAAATTTTTAATTGACTTTAATATTCTGGTTTGTAATCCTATTTGTAATTTAGATATTGATTACTGTGTGAGCTTAGTAAGAGAATAGAAATGATTTCAAAAGAACTTAATGAGAAATATAAATTAAACATAGTTAGTCATAGGCTTTATGAATCATTTCAAAATAAATATTGAGCCCCTATTAAGTATTTAAATTATTTCAATAAATACTTAAAATAAATTTAACATTTCAGATATTAATTATGATTTGACATTTTACAATCAATAATAGAAATATTCATGAAATAGAGTATTATTATTAATCTTATTACTATTAGTAGACTGAAAATATCTCGAATATATTGAATACATATATAAACACACTCATTCAATATTTATGAACCTGTGTGTATGTTTGCATATTTGTATGTATTTATAAGCGGATGACTAAATCAGATTTGACTCTTTACAGGCGCCAACTAATTATACGAAATGAATTTTGTGGAAATCAAAATGAGAATTCATCTGCCTGCTTATTGTGCCAAAAGAAGATCATATTGTGCACATATATGGATTTGAATACGAATATGTAGTATATGATATTATATTGGACACAGCTGATGCATGGCATCTTTAATTAGTTGATCATTTAATGGCTTCCTGGTAGATGGAGCCCCTGGGCTCAATCCTCGGCCACTGTTTACGCTTTTTATGGCACTCTTTGAGCATTTCAAAGCATTTCCAACATTTCATTTAAACAGAAACAAGTAATAAAAACAAATTTAAAAAAAAAAAACAATCAAAATAATTATTTAAGTCTCGCTTAATAGGCTTATGACAATGTTCTTTCTTTTTTTTTTTTTTTTTTTTTTTTTTTTTGAACCACAGTTGAATGCACTAAGCAAACAATTGCTGAAGAACCGACGGATCATATAATTATTTTATGGTCAGCTCCATAAAACGATAAACAAAAGAAAAGAAAGAGTAGGCAGAGTCACAGCGAGAGAGAAACAGAGATAGAGAGAGAGAGAGAGAGAGAAAGAGAGATATCAATTAAGCTTGCAACATATTAAATGTGAGGCAATTAATTAAGTGACGACGATTGAAAGTCGAGTCGAGTTAAGGCGAGCTGAGATACATATAAGTCAGGCTGATTCACAGTCAGTCTGTCATTAATAAATATATATACTCATATATTATCGCTTCACAGTTATTAATCCCGGTGGTGTGTTAATGCAATTATAAATTACAATAAAATATTTCCGTTCATTTTTTGCATTATTCAATTGCTAACAATTTATCAAATGCTGCTGTATGGGCCCTCAACACTTGTGTTAGCCGAGTTCAAATCACACATTCTGGAAGATTTCGTGCCCGATAAACGATTTCACGTAATAACTCGAAAATGATTTGATTAATCTGCGGGTTAAACCCAAAGATTCTCATTCACAAGTCTCCACAAATATGACTAACTCTGGCGAAATTTTTTCTGAGAAGAAGAGAAGAAATATTAATTTTAGAAGGAAAGAGAAATTTGTTTACTCTGCTCCAATATAATCAACAAATAAATCCAAATCGAGTTTATAAATTTATAAGTATTTGCTTTCATATTGAAGCAATTGCAATTAAATAATTTATTTATCCAATTAATTTATGAACCTCTGAACTGATCTACTGAGAATTGTTCAATTTATTAACTGCAAACGATTCTATAAACCTAAAGCCAAAAACAGTTCATAACGATTCAAATTGCAATTGCAGGCAGAGCTTTATGCATTATTAACCATTATGAATGTGCTGGGAAAATAACGGGTAGACAAATACGAATTCCCAACACACTGCGTTTGCACACAAATAGGAGAACATGAAATGCGTACGCCGGAGGTCGGCAACAGCAGCAACAACAACAAGCAATGCAACAGACGGCAACAACAACAAGCGACAATAACTTTAACAAATGAAAATAAAAGCAACGCACATAGAAATACCCATGCAGCGCACAGTAGCACATTTACAGATACACATACACATACATATACATGTACATGTACATACATATAAATATATAAATTCATATATATATTTACATATGTCTGCGTGTGCATTCAGATCTGGGGCTATGTATATTCCAAGTGAGCCAACATAAAGATAAGGCTGCCCGACTCACTGCTGTTGGGCTGCCCAGAAACGTAATACACTGTGAGAAAAAATGCATATGAATTACTTAAATTTATAAGTTTCATTAGTACCAATGCCAAAGCAACAAATAAAACCTCAAACGACAACATATTTCTTCTGTAAAATGTTTTAGGCAATACAAAAATTATAGCCAGTTTCTGATATGAAAGCAAATTTACGCAAATTTAACTTCAATTGATTTGATTTCGAGACATGATTTTTTTTATAACGCATTCGATTCTTGATTACTGTAAAATATAAAAAAAAAAACTATAAATAAATAAATAAAATGTGAAATGAAATCATTATCGCTCTCATATGAATGAGAGGAAACAATTCTCTTCTTTCAGTGTTTGACCTCAAAATCCCAAAACGAACTTCACACACACTGCGTTGCCCTGCATACATAATTTCAAACGAGCATATACATATATACAACTACATACATCCACATATATATTTATTAATATAAATATATATGTATATATATATGCGCGATATGTTAGCTGTTGCTGAGCGCACAATGCAGGCTTCTTGTTTTGGCTGCAGTCCAGCGTTTAATGCATTTTGTCTGCCCAGCTAGGATATATACCCATTCACGTTCACGTTCACGTTCACACTCACATATTCACATTCGACTCCGTTATTCATACTAAACATAGTTGTCACACCCCGTACGCTCCTTTGACCAGGCGCTCATTAAGCGACGGCGTCTCTTTTTTATTTTTTAATCAAAATATGCGCAACGTATGCGAGGCAAAGGGAACTCAGGCGACAGGCCAAAGTCTTAAGGACATTGAACCCCCTTCGCCCCGGTCCGACGCGACCCAGCCGAACCGATGAGTCAGATACAGGGTTCCAGACACGCGACGTGGCAAGTGGCACTAAGTACGCCCACTACCATCGCGACTATACAACATGTCCATTGGATTGGCATGCAGAACATAAAAGTATATATACATACATATGTACATACATACATATATAGACATATAAAAGACAAAATTTTTACATTTATTAAAAGCCCTCGAAACGAACTACAGAGTGAGAAAATTATAATTGAGCGAACCATTCAACATCATCGTCGTCATCGTCGTCGTCGTCGTCGTCGTAGATGTCGAGCAGCTGAAATAAAAACTACTTGCAACACCGAGGGCAGCCCTCCAATCGAGCCCGCATATTGTTTATTTAGTAAGGATATCGAGACCCGAGGCACTGGCACATATCGCACAAACATATATCGAGCTGTACAGGCCAATGAACATATGAGTGTGTTCGCATGTGTGTGTGTTTGCATGAGTATGCATGTGCGTGAGTGTGTGTATGTAAGAGGGCGGTTACTTTAAATAATTGAGGGAGAGAACTGGGTGGACTTCTATTCGAATATTCTATTAGAAATTCTGAAAATTAAGTTAACAGATTTCCAGGAACCTGATATTTTCATAAAATTTTCATAAATTCAATTTATCTAAGGAATCGAGCAATTTAAAGTTTTTAAAAAATAATTATTTTCAATATTACCATTAAATTTACAATATATTATAAGAAAATCTTGCTATAATATTAAATATTAATATTATTACCAATTTTATCATGCACATAATTATTATTCTTTTTTATGATCATTAATTATTATCAATATAAATTATTTTATTTTTATGGCTTAACAAGTATTTCTACAATTTTTTCGACAATATTACTATTTCGTTAATGTGTAGATAAAATTTCCACATTAATTTATAGAGTTTATAATTATTTATATTTATATTTAATATATATCTATTTTTTTTTATTTTGTATTAAAGCATTTACAATTTACTATATTTAATCAATCAATGAAATTAACTGTAAAACAATGGTTAAGGACTTTTAATATTATTCGGCAAAATGATATGTACATAAATATTTTTTTACTTTTCATAAATAAATTTAAAAAATCAAAAACATTTCATGGGAATCATGCATGATAAAAAGTTGAATTTGATTCAAAATTTGATTAATGGATGCCAATGAATTGGCGTAACACAGTTGTGCAGAGTTATGATTATTAATTGAACCGCCCTCGTGTGCACTTATATAGCAGATATATGCATGTATGTATGTGCCACATGACGAAAGGACAGACGGACGGACGCACGGACGCCGTGACAGTGGCAGCTACAGCAGTGGCAGTTACGGCGACAACGTCGTCTGGGCTGTTGCTGCGTCGCCAGCAAGGCATCGGTCGGTTGTTGAACGCATAGCACACACACTTATACATACACATGCACACACACACACACACACACGCATACAGATACGCAAACACTCGCAGTGAGTCTATTCACATTAGTGATGGCAAAAAATGTTCATTAATCGATTATTGAATCATGATTAAATTTAACTGGGCGATTATAAATCGAAATTAATCAAACAAAAGTGGAAATAATCGATTAATCAAATGATTTCTTTTTTGTTTATTTTTTATTAAAAAGTAGATCATTTTTAAATTATTTATTTAGTATTTTATAAAATCGCTCAAAAAGTGATACATATAGTAGTTATTCAGTGCTGAATATAGGATAAGTAGCTCGGACGTGTGAAAATGGCAAATTATCCGTGACAATCATCTCCACAATAGACTTCGCCATGTTCGTTTGTTTGGAGCCACCCGAAGCAAAGCTAAGCACATTTCAAAATGCATCAGTATTGTGTTGCTGTTCTTCAACTGGTTTTGATTGTTGGCTTGTGCTAGCCATTTCTATTTTCTTCACAACCAAAATTTTCATTGGGTGTCTTAAGAAACAAATCTATTTAGATTTATTTAATGATCTGCTTATTATCAGTAAAGCTTCAAACTTACCTTGAGAGACGCGAACTCATTAATATGCTTCAGCTTTAAATGCTGAAGCATTTGGGTTGTGTTCTTGCCAATAAATAAAAAGTTTTTAAAAGAGTTTTTTCTCTCTTCCAACTTACGATTAGCACGCAAATGTTGCTTCTTAGTGTTTCGAATATTTTAGCAATTAATCGAATAATGTTTCAATTAATTGAACCCCTTTTGCGATACAATTAAATCGTAATTCGAAGCAAAATAATCGATTAATTCACATCATATGATTAATCGTGCCATCACTAATTCACATACACTCCACGCGACGCGACGCGTCGCGACGCGAATGGAAGTCAAAGTCGAAGACCAAGACAAAATGATAGGGGAGTAGCTGAAGTTGTTGGTGTCGGAGCAGAAGAAATGGGGGAGGCGAAGAAGGAGCAGCTGTTGCTGTTGCTGCTGTTGCTGCAGATCTTAGAGCTGAGAGAATGAAAAACTGGGGGCAAAGGCGATTGCGGCCACATGCCCAAACGGAAGTTGCTCGGAAAATGTACATAGAAAGTGAAGTAAAATAAAGTTCTGTTATCTACGCACACCCACACGCATATAAAATGCGTTGAGCTGCTGCTGCTGCTGCTGCTGCTGCTGATGCTGCTGCTGAGTTGTTTATAAAGTTGTTGACACTGTCGCGAAAATTGTTGCAATTTGCTGGCAAGGCAACTTTTCCAAATTCTAATTGGCAAAACTACAGCGAAGAAAATGTCTTTCGCAGATATTTCAATTGTTGTTGTTGTTGTCGTTGTTGTTGTTGTTGTTGTTGTTGCAACAGTTTGTTGTCTGTTGTCTTTGAATTTGTTTGCCGTTGCATTGTGTGTTGCGGTTGTGTTTGGTTTCCTAGTTTCCTAATGAATTCGAGGAATTAGATTGGCAGCAAGCAGGTGACGCATTAAGGGTTGAACAATACAAAATATTGCCATGAATGAATCATTGGTGGATAAAATAACACAAGGATCATAGGCGGAAAGAAGAACAGAATGTAAAGTGGAAGAAAAATAAGAGAACCATCCCCAATGCATATTATTAAGCTGCTTACTGAAAGTCAATGACTCTGTAAGTACATCATAATTTAAGGCCGATAAGAATAATCATGAATGACATATCTCTATAGCTTCATGGCTGGCCTTACTGATAGGCGATTCACATGCAGATCACTGTAAATGCAAATAGTTCACTGCAAAAGCCATTAGCATAGATTTGCTCCTAAAAAACAATAACAACAAATGGTATTTATGTTTTTTCTGTTTTCAGTTGCACATAAAATCTAATTAGACAAACGGATGTTTACTTCCAATCCATCATCTTAAATAAATAATATTTAAATTCAAATACTACTAACCATCATATCCTCAGAGACGCTGCTTTTTTCGACGTTTCGCAGCTGCTGCAGGTCCCCTTTCTCGTCATACTTATGATTATTATTATTATGGCTGTTATTGTTGCTATTGTTGCTGTTATGCTGATGCTTGTGGCTGCTATGCGTCTGCAGCTGATGAATATTGGCTACTGCAGCTGGCAACAGCAAACAGACAACAAAAACAACAGATGAGAGGCATCCACATGTGTAACACATTTTTGTATTCCTTTAAATGCAAACAGGGAAACACTGGCGGCTGTAAGCCACAACTTTCCTTACATACGCTAATATGTAAGTATTTGTAACTGGAAGACGGCAACACTTGGAACAGTTTTTGTATGCTAAAACTTTAAGTCGGCAACACTCGCGAGACACTTGCCCTTTTTTTGTGCTGCTACTGCACTTTTTGCTGCTGCTGCTGCTGTTGCTTCTGCTTCTGCTTCTGCTGTTGCAGAGTCTCCGAGCTGCATAGAACTTTTTGTGCTGGCAATAACAAATTAGATTTGTACCGTTACTGCTTGAGCTTTTCACTTTTACTTTAAATGCTGTTTCGCGTATTTGTTGTTGTTGAAGCTCTTGTAGTTGCTGTGGTCGCTTCTAATACACACATGCGCAGTAGCGAACAGCCGGCAGTAGCAGCTGAATCGGCGTCGTCGCGGGTTTGTTGTTCCTTTAACGTTCTTTTTTGTTTGTTTTTTGTGTTTTTGTTGTGGCAACTACTTCGGTCTCCGCGGCTTTGACTTTTCTTTCTTTTCTCTTCACTTATGATGTCACAACACGACGTTTTCGTAATAAATTTAATTTAAATTTCGAAATTTCGAAACAAACACGACACCGACACCGACACACGATTAAACACACATTAGCTGATGTTGTTGTTTGCCTATTGCTTTTGTTTGCCTTTGTAAATGCAACGACACAATTAATTAGCACGCGATACGCATACAAAGAAGTTGCTGCTGCTTCTGCTTCTGCTTCTGCCCCTGCAGCATTTGTTGCAGTAATCCCACGCACGCACACACACGCACACAACGGTACGTTCAACGCTCTGCTTTGTTGTTATATTTGCTTTTGTATACAACAACAAAAAAAACAACACACGCGACTCGCCTTGCTTGTAAAAGGCGTCTTCTTTATTTCATTTTTACAGCACACATATACAATATAAGCACATACAAATATATTTAAATAATCCTTCTTTTTTCGTATAAAGCAACACAGAAACGCTCGTTAGTCCGCCTTATCCGCCTTGCGCTGGGTTTCGCTGCCAGCCCGACACTAACAATGCCAGAAAAACGAACACGAAACAAATTGTGTTTCGACTGTGTTGTTCAATACAGAGAGATAGAGAGAGTGTGTGAAAGAGAGGAATTCAAGAGAGCATAAACAGCGATCGCTCAGCGATCATCGCTGCACCAAGAGCGCAACCGCAACAGTCGTGCGCGGTGCTGAGATGCACTTAACGTAAGTGCTTTACACAAATTAAGAGAGAACTGGTAACGTATGAAAGATTAATAGTTGGAGTCTTAAGAAAATATTTGTATTAGAGATACACCCATAATCCACCCACCCATAATGAAAAAAAACTAAGACTCTTCTTTTTTTCGAACGTATGAGCGCGCGTTCTGCTAACCGCGCAGTTGAACTTGTGTTGTAATTTGTATTAAATATTTGAATTTTAGTAAATATATTTTAATTAATTTAAATTTTCTAATATATGAATTTATCTGTGTTACTAGGAGGTGTACATTGAAGTATATGGAAATGTATTCAGTTGATCTGTGTTGCTGACACATAGTCGATAATTGTGATCCACATTCATTTAAATTTAATTTATTGTCATTTAATCATGCCCAATGCTCAAGCAAGACCCAGACCCCGGTCTCCACACGGAATATGTATATAAATATGTATTATTGCTCCAATGAGACGAGTCAGACTTAAGGTCTTGTGGGATCAATCGTCAATTGAAATTTCACTACTTCACCATCATTACTGCCCCACAGTGTTTGGTCAATGCACGTATTGACCCACAAACAGAAAAACAAAATGTGACTGTAAGAAATTCCAAAAAATATTTTTCGAAACCTTATCAATAAGATAATAAAGTATTACTCAATATCTATGGCGTAACTTCCTATCAATTTATATTGATTGCGTATGCGCCCTGTTGCCACGGTCAAGATCGGTTGCCTTGACTTATCGGTACATCCGCTACACATACATGGTATATGTTTCTTATGCATCTTGTGATGATAGTGTGCATAAGATGAGAAGCGCATTCGGAGGAAGAACTAAGGTTAGTATCGCCGATGTCAATGCCCACTGAGTCAGCATTATCTGTTATTGTTTTCATTTATATAAGCACATTTATACATGATTTTTTCATATTGCGCTCCCACATTAATTGCAGCTGATAAATATGTTATATCTTGAAGCTAGTTCGTGACATAAATCAATTATGGTCCGGAGCATGTGCCTCGCTGAGCGACATATATACTACATATGTATATAGTCGCGGGCGCCTACGACGTTGTCTGGCCGATATGGATGTCTAATGAGCTGCTGTTCCTGCCACCGCTTCCTATTGTGCAATTTCATTCGTTTTTATTTGATTTTTTTTTTTTTTATGATGACTCAATTTAAATAATTTTACATGCGCGCGCATTCATAAATGGACATGCGATTTACATGTCCTGCTTTATATATGTATATAGCTACATAGATGTGTCTCTATTAATATTTCTAGAGGTGTGCAAAGTCGATCACGTTCCATTTCCACAGACGACACAGTGACGAAAGCGTGACAGGAAATGAAAAACTATTTTCAATTTCACTTCGTTCGCCTTATGTGTGCTTGTTGTGTTGCTAACCAATGGACTCTATGATACCCTACGCGATCATGAGTGAGTAGCAAATTAGCAAATTAAGTAAACTTTGCATCAGCCTAAATTTTAAGAAGTTATCAGTGAATGAAATCAAATATTTCGAGTAATCAAAAAATAAATATATCATTTAAATTATAAAATATTGAAGTTAAATAAATTATATAAAAATTATAATTGTACACAATTTTGTTGTTGTCAACTATTGAAAAAGTATTTATATATTTTTATTTCATTTGATTAAGTTTTATTTATATTTATTTATTTATTTTTTATTAATATATATATTATAATAGATTACATACATTTACGTATATACACGTCGTAAGAAATCAATACAGAGAGGAGGGAGAGCTTTCATGATATTTTGAATCAGACATTGGCACTCCTTATAACATTTTCACACTCTCCTGTATAGGCATTGAAATATCTCATAGTTTATTAAAAGAAAATAATCTAGTGACGGCACGACACCTGCGATAAAAACCGCTAAATGGCCACGCCCGCACTGACACATGCGAGACATGAATTCGGCAGCGGATATCGCACTGAGTAATCAATCTGTGAGGCAAGAGGCCAGAGCTGCAAGTAAAAGTAACATTTTGTTGGATCAGGAAATGCCATCCCAATTGTGATCGGCGGCCTTCGCACGGCCTACAGCATGTCATCTATCTGAGCAATTAATAATGTGCAAAATGTTATAAATAAACAAATTTGTTGTCATAACAGTTGCGATATGCTGCAGTTCCCCTTGGACCACGCAGCCGTGCAATGCTCCCAAGTCCGGGTCCATCATGTGGCCGGCGCGTCCACCTTGACGATTTAAATGGAGAACGTTCCATTAATCAGATTCGATGTTGGCGTTTTCGCCTCATTATCAACAAAAGTGTCACCAGGCAGAGAAAATTTATTGAACTTAATTAATTAACCAGCAAAACAAAGTGAAAATATCACAGACAGCATGAGAGATTTTACATTCAAATAGCGAAAAAAACACACAAATTTGTACGCCATATAATTAATATTTTTTATTTTGGATTTAAGCCAACCGGTTTACGACGTCATCAGACAATATACATATAACAATTGACATTAAATATAACAAGTGAGAAGGATCTAGTCAAGATTGCTCGACTACGAGATACCCTGAACCCTGCAAAAGAATCTAATGCTCTTCTTCTTTTCGCAGTTGCGTAATTTATTTTGTGCTGATCAAGAATATACATACATATATACTTTGTGGGGTCTGCGACATTTCCTTCTGCATACTACATACATTTTCACACAACCATTATACCCTCAATTCTCATTTTCAGTGGGTTCAGGGTATTAAAACAAAAGAGAAAAACATTATGTTAAAAATACAGAGAAATGAATACTCTATCCAGATGTTGAATCGAATATTTAATAATAAATTCGATTCGTTTTATTAAGCTTTCTTAAACACGCAGAACCTATAGTTTCTATATGTAGGTCTTCTCAAGATAATCTTAAATCAAATTTTCAAGTTTTCAATTGACAAAGTTTTATGAGAGAGTGTAACCTGAGCGATCCGACAGTTGATCTGCAAGTTTTATAAACATGTCATTCGACTTTTTATTATACTTACATATATACACTATAATAAAAACAGATAACTGGCGTATTCATAATATCCTCTGTTAGGGTAGCACAACAAAGAAACGGTGCAAACAAAAGACTTGTATATAGTCGGATCGGGAGATAATAAGGAATTTTAAATGCTCTATAAAATACATATAAGAAACTGATTTACGGCGCAATTAATCAGCTAAGCAGGCATATTTAAAGCTAATTAAAATTGTTCAACTAATACGTTGTATGAGTATAAAATCAACTCTAGATTTTCGATATATGTAAGTGTGTATAGATGTCATATTCTCTATTATTCCATATACTGATATCAAAGCAGTTTACCCTTCTGGATAAGTTGATCGACAAACTTTAAATTTACGTCGGCCATGGATGGCTGAGTGCTTCCCCTCAGCGTAACTGCCCATGACTAACGGGCAACGGAGTTGACGCACAACCAACGTCAACTTATATATGTACATATCTCTGATTATCTCGGGTGCTGTTAGTAATATTACGCAGAATAAAAATATTCGCATGAGCTGGCCCAAAACATAAAGAGCTCTTACCATATGTTTTAAATATATGTATGTATATACATACATATTGCTTTAGGGAAGAATAGAAAGTGTTCCATTAATAAATATTAATAATAATAAACTAGAGAGATCAGTGCAAAAGTAATAATTTAATTAATAATTATGAATACACAATTTGTTCAAGTGGAGATGAAATAGAAGGCAAGTCAAGGCAAGGAAATTAAATATTTATGCAAGTCTTACTTAATTTTATTAAATACTGTAAGTTCTAAACGGAAATTTGTAACATAATTTAAAATAATATCTGCTAAAGAACTATACTTGAAGTATTTCATCAAATATTATTATTGGAAATACTGATTACTGTGGGATTATAAGGAGAATCGTACGTGATAATGCATCCAAATCTCAGTTTATGATCAAACAATAACGAGTAGTACACTTAGAAATATATGCAAATCGTAGGAAAATTTGATAATAGTAAATACAAGTAAGAACGTTGCAGTCGGGTGCAACCAATTGCGGGATACTCTGTTCCCGTAGGTGAATTTCATTTATTTAATAAACTAAATATTTCGACACATTTCGACGTACATGGAAAGCAAAACGTTTTTCCTATACATACATACAGATTTACACTATACGTGTTCTGTGCATACATACAAAAATCTGCATAGCATGCATATTCTGAGAAATGACATTGAATTGTGCATTTTTCGATCATTACTTCAGTTTTGTCAGAAAGCGCTCTAGCAGTGAACTTAGGTTTAGCTAAATATTACTAGATCAAGGCAGTGGAGTTGGTAGTACGCGCTATGCAAATATATCGACTTTTCTCGTCCCCTGATCGAGAATATATAAACTTTGTGGCGTCTGCCACGCCTCTTTCTGTCTGTTACATACTTTTAACAAAAACATTACACCCTGATTTCTCATTTTCAATGAGCTCGGGGTATAAAAAAATAATACTAATGCAATTTTCTTTCTATATTTTAAGACTTAGCAAAGCGCACGGTTCTTTTATTTGGAGATTTCAGAGTATCTCGTAGTCCAGCCTTATTACTTGTTTTAATTTAACTTTTAACAGACACTCAAACTTCTTATATAATACTATTAGATTGATCCTAGAATACAAGTTTTCGAGCACATCAACTTAGTATTCTTAAAAATCATTCGTCCTCACTGAATCTTTGCAAAAGCTGCTGGGAAATTTCACTGAAATAGCTCATTTAAAATTAATTGAATGAATGCAAATGAGATTGCATTGATTAGTTTCTGTAGTTCCAGGTTCATCAGCCAGGAGGATTACGTAAATCAGCGATATCTTCTGTTCCCTCGAGCATTACAAATTGTCTTTCAGTAAAATCAGCTGAAGAAAGAGAGAAAAACGATAAGCAAAATAGAACAAATTTCAAGTTTTGTTGTATTATTTAATTAACGTACATGTGAAACATACAGCTGGGTATCCAGTTTCCACTCTCCAGTCTCCAGTCCTCAGTTCGCAGTGTTCAGTCGACGTGATGCCCACGCGATGTATTTCACTCAGGAGTTTGTTTCATTAACTGCATAATTTGAGAGAAAACTTTGCCCGGCCGCACTTCAGAGTACAGCTGAGCAGGGCCAAGCAGAGAAACTGCATAACTTTGCAATACTTCAGTTGCATTGCGTGTAATATTTAATTATAGCACACAACTTTAGTGGGCGATGGAAGGGTCTGGGTGTGGTTGTGGGCGTGGGCGTGGGTATGGGAGGGTCGGCGGTGGGGTTACGAGAGGTTGGCACTTGCCAATTGCACTTTTGTGGCAGTCGCTGCCACCAACACGGCATAAACGTCTTGGGGCATAAAATATTTAATTGTGTCACGTAACTTTTTACTAACTGACTGCGAGCGAGTGCAACAAACATAATGGAAGTGGAAGTGATGGAAAGGGGATCACGAGAGGGGGGAGGTGCTTCCGAGATAACGTTAAGATTGGACGGCAGCAGAGATAATTGAGAAAGCTCTAGGGAAGTGTGTGGTTTTATGCAAAAGCTGCTGAAACGAATTGAGTTTACTGAAAAGGATATTAGCCAGGACTCGTTTACCATATGAAATATACAGCTTTATTCAGTTGCTTCGCTTTTAATACAATTTGATTTTTAGTTTTATGATACTCATTATATTAAATATTAAAAAAAAGAGGAAACGAAAGTGCTGCATGTTTAAGAGATTTTTAACCTATGAGCAGACAATTTAAAATTTTTATTGTTTCGTTTTTCTCCTTTCTTTTGTTTCATAAGTTTTTGTTTTTAAGTCGAGTCTTTGTATTTTTTCGTGTAACGCGAATTCAATGTTTGCCATTTCCTTATAGGATTACACATACATATATAATATATATAATTTCTATATCGATTAGTTGTGTTCGTGTGTGTGAGTGTATGTGTGCGTGTGTGTGTTAGTGAGTGTATATGTGTGCGCATGGGAGATGTGTGTTATCCTTTTCTTGTCTCTATGTGTGTGTCTGTTTTGGTTTATCTTTTTTAAAAATGCAAACCTGCTACATACCGTAAAAATCTGTGTGGCGCACAACTCCAAAAAAAAATGTGTCTCTCTTGTTTTGTTTAAATAATAATTTAACTGTTACAATTAAGATTAGGATAGGATGTGGGCGAGGAGTCGTAGCTTGACTTAGGGCAAAGTGTAACGCACATAGGGCACCTCCACATCCTCGCCTTCGACATCGTTACAGCATATTTCAAATACCAGGGAACGCTCGTAGGGTTCAATGCGTCGCTTGGACACACGTCGTACCACCTCGGACATGGGCAGGGGCAGGCGCTCGGCGCACTTGGCCTTGGGCATAAAGAATGAATAGAGCATTGAGACGCCCTGTGACAGCATAGTTATCTTCAGTTTCTCCTTTTCATCAAAGTAGTTGAGGAACTCCTGCAGCGACATCTCCCCAGTGACCTCGAAGCGATCCCACAATGTCCACTCCTTCTCGTAGTATTTGTTCTTGGCTGCCGGCAGCGGCTCGGAGAAGGCCAGGAATGGCAAAGCCAAGTTGGCAAATGCGTTCTTAAACTTGGGCAAATCACGATGACCGGCTATTAGCTTGATCACCTCCAACACAGCCAGGCCGGATAGCACAGAGGTAGTGGTGGCTATGGCCGGAATAATCTTGCCAGCAATCAGCTTGGACTTGTGGCGATCGGCCGGTGGGATTTTATAGTTTGTTGCACGCAAGTTGGAGCAGGCCACAATGAAGTCCATGTGCAGATTGTTATCGTCGTCCTTCTCGAACTCCAGTGGCGTTATCTTCGAACTCTTGTCCGCATTCTTCACCAGCTCCGTAATGATCTTATCCACACGGTCCTGATCCACTTCGCCATCATCGAAATTGTTGGCAGCTGCAGCGGCAGCGGCCTCATTTGTCTCAATCTTAACACCAGAGCGTGGCTTAAATTCGGGCACCTGAAGGAGATTACATACATAAATGAAAGTGGGTTCTATACAGAATCTGCATATCGACACAATCCATACCTTAACCTGCTGCACCAGCTCTGCGATCTTCTGGCGATCACGCACTTGGGGTATGCCATAGACTTCGGCACGCAAATTGGCCGCTGCGTATATGTAATCCAAGTGCATCGGTTCGTTCACATCGAAAACAAGAGGCTCGGGACAGCGCTTGGGTCCAGACCAGAAAGGTTGGCCACTCGATGTCACCTGATCGGGTGGGAAATTGAAGAGCAACTGTTTGATTTGATTGGCATATTGGTCTTCCCAGTGGAAACGAGCCCATTCCACGCAGTGAGCAAAGCTCTTCGGTTTGTCATCAATCAAGGCTTTCTATAAAATGAGAAATAATTTTAGTAATGAGGCTTGATAGAATAATTTGATGTAATATATTGGATATTCTAGTTCACCTTAATTGACTCCAGAATCTCTAGTGGCTGGATGCCAGGCAACTTGAGAATGCGCTCTGTGAACTGAGGATCGGAGATGTATTGTGCAGCATTCTCGGCGTTCTGCTTGAAGACGCCCTCGAAGGAGTCACGTGCCCATTGCAGTGTGTGCTCAATAGCATTGGGAAAGTTCTTCAGCGTGCAAATGGGTATGCTCTTCTCCGGTGGATCCTGGGAGGAGCTGTACGACTCGGTAGCAAATGGCACAATCACCTGCACGTTGCCCATGGTGCCCAAGGTGCCCGTCTCGACCAGCGGTATGCGATTGAAGATGCACTTGCGATCCATATAAATGCGTGCATCGACATTGTCCAGCGCATTGGCCACACCATCGAGCTTGCCGAAGAAGTCCTCGGAGAAGACCTTCTCAGTTTCAGCGCCCACACGCAATTCGTAAGCCGTAACCTTAACATCGGGATTCATGCGTTTGATGGCATCGGCAGCTGTTAGTGCCTTCGGCTTCTGCACATCATGCGGACGGAACAGAAACTGGCGATTCAGATTCGATTTCTCAATGAGATCCATGTCGGTTACAAAGATCTGGCCATTGCCCACGCCCAGGCCAAGCATGCCGAAGTTCTTTAGCAGCTCACACCCAATGGCGCCAGCACCGACGATGAACCATTTCGCATCAGCCAGCTTGTCCTGGAACTTCTTTCCGAATATGGCAATTTGTGCATCATAGCGTGTGCCTAGCGGCTGCGCGTCTGCTTCGGTGACTCCTTCGGCCGGCAGGCACTCGAGCGCATCATAGTAGAACCACTGATAGATAGGTGTGAATTTGCCGCTGCAAGCCTTGAGCACCTCTTGGGCGACGATGCCACCAATTGCAGCATCCAGGGGGCATGTGTTGCCAGCACAGATCTTGGCGAATTGCAGCACCAGCTGCTCATCCACATCGCTCTTCAACTCCTTGCAGACCTGCAGAAACTTTTGGGCATCCTCCTCGTTCCATGGGCGTGGCAAGCCGCGATTGTTATTCAAGTAGCAGGTGAGAGCCTTGAAGGCCACATGCAGTGTGGCGGGCGCATCCAGCTTGGCAAAGTCAGAAATCAGGAATTCCGGCTCCTGCTCGGCCTCTGCCAAAGGCTTAAAGCTAATTGTCTTCGGCATCTTCACCTGTGTGGCCACGCCGCCCGACTTATACTCATCAAAGCTGCTGGTATCCCCGATGCTGAAGGTATACGGGCCCAGCACACTGATCCTGATGGGCTGGCAGCCATTCAGCTGCTGCATGCCCTGCACCTCCGAAAAGGTGACGTAGTCGCCATCATTGAATCCATGGCGGGTCTCGTCCAGGCAAGTGACTACGCCCTGTGCATCGTGTGTAATGCTGGCTATCATTGTGGACACCGGTTGCGCGCCATCCTGATCATAGATAGTGAACTTATCCCCAAAGTCGCAGAACACCTTGGCAAACAGTCCTCGCGTCTCCGCGATGATGAGTGCAATATTATTCGCATGGGCGAACTCGGCGATGCGATGCTGTTCTATATCATCAGAGTTGGTAAGGACGATGACACGGAAACGCCTGAGAAACTCATCCGTGAGCGCACCAGTATATGAGTGGGTACGCACATAGCTGTTAAGCTCGGCCAACTGGGCACAGGATGCCTCGGCGCGATTCTTACCAATGTCCGCAGTGGTCAGATAGAACTGCGAGGCCAAGTCGTTGAGCTGCAGAACAAGAGATGAGGAGGGTATTAGCAAAGGGACATGAGTGGAGTTCAGTGAACAAGCAAGATTGTGAAATTCAGTTAAAAGTCGCTGACTCTTTCGCTAAGAGACGCGACAGGGGTGGCACGACAAAAGGGAGACGACGCTGCTGTTGTCGTGACCTGTTTATATGAAAGCTCTTGTCGCGATATATTCATAACAGTTGTTAATCTGCGCACTGTCCGGCAACACTGGCAACTGTTAATGTGCCTGTCAAATGCGAAATTAATTACCTCTCATAAAAATACAACACAAAGAACATTGAATTAGCAACTTTACAGCACTTAATTAATGCTGCCTATACTCATTCGATTATTTTTTCGTTTTCTATTTGTGCTCTCTCACAAAGTAAAACAAAAGCGAATATGCACACAAAGCATAGTGCAAAAACAATTAGAGACGGCACGCAAACACTAGTCATCTCGCTTGCACACTTTTTGGCGAGAACTGTGAGGGCATAGCAAAAAACTGAAGAAAAAACGAATGGAAAAAAATTTAAGCAATTTCTTTTTTCTTCTTATTTTTCGTCTAATTGGTGCCTTAGAAAACTAGGCAAAACGCAAACATAACCTACAAAATTAGGTCTATGAAAAAGTTTAGCGAGTTTGCCAATTCACTTTGTTTTTTTTGCAGAATCATGAATCATGAGTGATCATTTTTTCCATTGCGTGTTCCATGCACTCCATTCTACTTTTTTTTCTCTGAAGTTTCGCGCGCGCGGCAATCAAGATGCAATACAAAGTAATTTTATTGATTTTTAGCCACTTACCGTACAAGTTGCTGTGTCATGGAGGGTAATCGATTTAACACCACCCAAAATGACATTTTTTGCTATCTCCAGGCCTAGACCTCCCAATCCGGACAACAAAATGTCCGAATTGGCCATGCGACGCATTGCATCGTGCCCAAGCACATAAAGTTGGCGCGAATAAAGCGACTCATCGATGTCTCCTCCACTGTTGCTGTTGCTGGCAGCCATAACTGCACTGTTATTGTTGTTGTTGTTGTTGCTGTTGTTGTTGGTGGTGGTGGTCGTTGTATTGGTATTGTGTGTATTGCTATTGGTGGAACTAACGGAGTTTGTTGAGCTGACAGTGCGCGCAATTGTTGCCGTATCCAGTGAATTTGTTTCCGCCGCGGACGAGGACAACGCACAATTGTTACTACTTTCCTTATTCAATGCTGACGAAGTACTAACGTCCCCACCACCGGCAGCAGAATGCTTTGACGTATTTGCTTCGCCCGTGTCAGAAGTAGACGACGATACGCACACGTCTGTTTCACTGCCAGCTGTAGATATAGCCGTCTCTGTCAACATGTCAACGTCGTTTGCTTTGTCGTGATTTTCGTAGTTGTTGTTGCTGCCACTGCCGCTGCTACTGCTGGCAGCGAGCTTGCGTCGCTGCTGCTGGCTGCTGCCGCTGCCGCTGCTTGATGATGCTTCTGGCAGCCCATCTTCGCCGGCTTCGTCCAATTTTAGGCGCTTACAAAGTGGTGGCTCGGAACTAGTGGCCCTGGTGCTAGTGCACGAGGCTGACTCAGAGCGGGACATGCCTCGATATTGTTTATATTCTTAATTCCTAAAATAGCGTGTCGACGACGACGACTACGAAATGTACACGAGTGTGGGTCCGGCGACAGCGACGGTGACGATTGGATCGACAACAGCAGAAGTGTTGGTGCTGCTGCTGTTATTTTGATCGACACACAATGCTTGAATTTGCAATGCAAGCAGCGATCACTAATTGCACACACTTTACACTTATAACTTACTACAAATTTCCAATTTTCTTTATGAGCACCCCTATTTCAGTTGCCAAAAATTTAATTCGCAATCTTTTAGTGTTGCTTGTGCTCTGTGGTTCACAATAGAGTTGGCGGCCTTGCCAGATATCTTAGTCTGTGCACTTAACAGCATAAGTTGCCACATAACAGCGTAATGTTAATATTTCGTTTTGATTGCTTTTTCGATAAATGCGGCGAAAATGACTGAACGATAATGAACTATCGATTACTGTTTGCTCTGAAAAGGTTCTGATGCGGCAACATGCCTGCACAGCGTTGACACACATACAAAAGAAGAAATGCTGCCAGACTGCTAAAATTAGTTTGTTTCTACGATATGACAGCATTATGCTAAGCGTCTTTTCAAATATACTTTATGACACTGACGGAAAATGAAAAGTTAATAAAAAAAATTACTTTGTTTCTGAGTCAAATCGAAGGAAAAAAGGTTTCTCTCGAAACATGAATTTAAAATCTCATATATTTGCACATTAGTCAAATAATACCGAAGCCTTGCTCCTAAAGTCCATTGTTGAATTTATTCTCTAGGCAGGCCAAGTTTTTGAGGTCTCTGTATTTTCAATGTCGATTCAAATACAAACTTATAAAGTATATCAATAACTTTTTAATTGTTACTCTTCTCTCCCACCTCTCTTTATATTATTTTTCGCATTCCCTTTTAGTGAAATACATATAATTTCTGCTCTTTGCATTTTTCTGTCTGGCCAACAATTGCATTTTATACACTTTTTCTCTTTATAACGCCAATCGGATCAACATCTATACGAATAAAAATCTATCTGTCTCCTAAACACATTCACGATTTGAATGTAGCTAGAGGCTTGGACTGTGGAACCAATCCACTCTCTAGGGGCGTGGCAACTACAAATGATTATATCTTCTAAACTTAAAGAAAAATTGGACTGTTGAATTACTGAAGGTCGACTCTATCGATGAAGCAAACACAACTTTTATGCTCTGTTTTTGCACTTACTTTACCTGAGAGACCTTCTAAGAATTGACCAAAACAATTACATCTCTACGCGTACTGGGGGCGTGGCAAATCGGATGTGAATGTAAAGCGTTATCCACAAATCTATCTAAGGACTTGAAATTTTGAATACAAGTTAACACATCCGACATAACAAAAGACATCGACTGCAATTCTACATGATTAACAAAGTTGCAACAATGTCTAATTCCAACTATGACAAACTCTCGCTACATTGTCGTCAACATTGCATTTCCCGTTGCGATGTCGAAGCATAATAATCGATTAAGTCACATCATTAGATGATTTGTATCATCACTTGTTAGGGCTAGCTTGATATAAGAACATTGTATACTTTAGTTTTAATTTTGGATATGACCAATAAACGAAAAAACTATAATTATATTTCACTGTCTTAACTTCACAAGTAAACAGACATAATAAATTGTAAATTTATATATATATATACTCGGGTTGATACCCCAAAATCAATAAGATATTACCTACGCCTATTATGGGCGTGGCAAATAAGGAAAAACTGTTTTTTATACAGTAGCTAGTAACCCAAAATTTTATTACAACATTTTTTTTGACATCCTCTTTGTATAAAATTAATATATTTATTTAATAATTGGGGGCGTGGCACATTGTGATAGGAATAAGTATGAGCTTAATCTGATTCATTAAAAAAATAAACGTATGTAGAATATATAATAAGAATCCTTTTAAAAAAATACAAATTGAAAAATATAAATATTTTCATAAAATTACATAGTATATAATAATGAAACAGTTATTATTATTTTTAATTAATATTTTAAATATTTCAGGCTTATAAATTATTCATCGAAATTAATTTTTCTAATATATATCTAAATTTATTTAAAAATTTTTAGTGCTTATTTAAATATATATTTATTTCTTTTACTACTTAATTTTTTGTTTGTTATGGTATCGTTTTCATTTTGAATCAATTATTATTTTTTATATTTTCAAAACAATTCTCTTGCCTGTGACAGCTCTGAATATATTTTGAATAGTTTGCTTGTTATGCAATCTGCTTGAGAGCATGCCTCACTGCCCTTCAAATGCATTTGTTCTATTTAAAGGTCCTGTTGAAGTGTTTGTCCTAGTGCGTTGCCCGCTTGGCACGCGCCTTTCGGCACAACTGCGACTGACCCTCAGTCTAGCTGCGATCCCGCTCATTCGCCGGGGTTCAATATCCTTTCTGTGCTGTGGCTAATCTATTTTTGGGCTGCGGCCAGAAACGGTAGTCGAGCATGAAAATGTGTTGTTTTCTCTCGAAAAACATAGATCCAGCATAGAAGGACCTCCTATCTCTCTCTCTCTCTCTCTCTCTTTCTCTGAGTGTGTGTGGGGGTGTCCTTTTTTTGGGAAGTGCTAAGTGCGTGGCATTAGAACAGCAGCTGGCGGAACAGTTGCATCAAATGCATTTTAATTTACAGTTAAACAGATGCGAGTCTAAATTTAGAGAGAGAGAGAGAGAGGGGGAAATCGGGGAGAGGGATAGACAGAATGCCATATCAGATCCCTGAGCAGAGAGATCCTTGCAAACTTGATCGCGTGTGGTTAGTTCTGTCGCGTGGGCTGCCAACAAATTAGCATACGGAATGTGGTAATTGCCTTGATGCAGTGGGTAGAGGGTGGCATAGAGGATGGCCAGGAGCAGCAGCAGGATCAACAGTAGCAGCATATGGCAGCTGCTCGAGCTAGCCCGATCGCGTGCCCCTCAATTAAGGCACAGATGGCCAACAAAACGCATCGAGTTGGCCATATGCAAATTTTGGCTCATTAATCTAGCTGCGCCCTGACATGGAAATTTGAATAACAGTTAAATGAAAGAGGAAGAGCAGGAATAAAAAAATAAAGAACAGTATATTTATCAACGCAAAATGAAAAATGATATCAACAGCAGTCAGAGAATTGTCTATCGATATGGAAATTTCTGTTGCATTAATTACGAACGCAATATTTACAAAACAAATGTGTTGCTTTGTATGCGGAGAAGTCCTTGCAAGGACAAATCAAAAAGGTGTGAGTCACACTCTCCATCCCTCCTCCTCCGTCCCTCTCTCTATCTCAGTCTGTGTGTCTGTGTCTCCTTGACAGCTGTCAACCCCTTCCGCCCTGGCCAAGGAGAACAAAATTTACAAGGATTACAACTTAATTTCGACTTTTCGCATTTACATTTTCGCTGCATAAATCTCACGCAGGACAACGGAACAAAAAGACACTCGAAGCGCTTGGCAAAGGACACGCAGCTACCTTCTGGGATTTGAAGTACCTGGATTTTTTGGGCACTCGGGCACTGCATTTGCATCGTCTCAGCTGTCCTCTACCACCATTTCGTTGACTTCGTCTGCTTGCGGGCTTATTGTCCTTTCACACCTTTCGCATATCCTTACACTCGACTGGCTGCGCCTCCTGTAAATATTTTGATTGCATTTGCTGGGGCAACAACAACAACAACAACAACAGCAATCGCAATTGCGAGCAATTCTTTTCTGTGCGCCGTTCGCCAATTAGTAGCCAGGCTTTGGCCTGGCCTAAACCCCTGGCCAACAACCTGTTTCCGTTGAGTCAACGACTCGCTGGGTCGCTGGGTCGCTGAGTCTACGACTCGCTCACCTGTAGCCGTTTTGCCTGCGGGCCTCAAATCAAAATTGCATCGGGGCAGAGACACTTCCTACAATTCACACGTTGCTCAATGAGCATAAAGGTAACAAGCGGGTGTCGGTAGCGCCCCGGCTACACCGACCATCAAATTCCCTTATCCATAGACGGACTGAAGATGTTTATTATCTCATTACTGACAACTATAATTACTTAACTTAGAGAGCGAGAGAAAGAGAGTGAAACTCAGTCAAATAATTTAAGAACTTGGTAAATATTTTGGTAGTTTCTTAGATATGATTAAATATACTGAAAATATACAAAATATACTGAATTTATTAGATAAATTTTATATATTATATATTTTTAGTATATTTTGTAAGTTATCAAATTAAAGAAGCTTCAACATTTGATATCGCCCTTTGCTATATATATAAGATATATATATAAGAAATATACTAAATACACTAGATATAGAGAATTTGTTACATACTATTCGACATACTATTCAAGCATAATATTTCTAGATAAATTAAATATTCTATTAATTATTTAGGTGTGCTAGATATATCATATCATAAGATCTGATATATATATCAGATTTAAGACCTCACAGAATTAAACTAATTTAAAAGATATGCCAAATAAATTCCTGAATTTAAAAAATTCATAAGATTTAAGATATGAATCATATTATTCAATCTGAAAATATATATACTTTTCAGATATATTTTCAATATTTTCTGAACAATAAATATGAAGACTATTTATTGCTGATCATATGTCGAGCGATACAAATATTGCTCTAAAAGTCATAGTAAATTTAGTTGATTCAAAATATATTTCATATATATTTCATATATCCGGTATTAAGAACAATACGTAATAACTTTAAGTAGATAATTAATTGCTACTTGTTTAATTTTTAATTTTTTAGTTAAAGATATATAATTCCATTCCAAAATTGTTCCCGTCAACCTGTTCACTTTAAGGCCAATATGATCAGTGTTCAGTTATTCCGTGGCATTTATCATATCACCTCATCAAGATGGCCTTTAAGTTAGGGTATATTAAAGGAAAAAAAAACAAAAACGGGGCGCTAAAAGTCTCAGCACTTGACCAACTCCGCGCTGTCCACGCATTTCTTCGTTTGCCTTCGCCATCGCCATCGCCGTTGCCGTTGCCGTCGTCAGCGAAGCGTTCCATTTGTAACGTATTTTTGTAGTTTCCCCCTGAGCTGCCGTGGCACCCATCTCGTGTGAGGCCTTAACTGCCCTGATATCATTTTGCTGCTGCTCCCTGATCTCACTCCAGCGATAAAATGCATTTTCCCAGACAATTAAATGATGGTCATCAAGTCATAAAAATGTGATGTGGCCTTTTGCTTCTCTCGCTCGCTTTGAGATGCGTTGAGCGATTGTTCGATGTGTGATGTCTTCAAGATGTGAGGCACTGGGTTAGGTTACCTTTCAAAGATCAACTGACAGTTGAGGCTATGGTTATAAAAGCAATAGGATTCACTCTTTTAATCTTTTCTCCTCTAATAATAAAAATGGAAGAGTTTTTATAATTTTTATTCCTTGGATTTGGTTTCTAATCTAAAGTTGGTTTATTTTATTGCTCTGCGAACTGGACTGTCTGCAAGAACTTCTATTGGTTCTTCTTAAAAAGATTTAGTTTAAAATTTTTCATTTTGTTTCATTTCATATTTTACGAATATTTTTATTTTAAGAGAAAATCCTTAAGAATGTTTAGTTTAATTGATTTATAAATTTATTTTTAACAATTAGTTAAATAATATTTAGTATTAATGTAATCATAATATAAAATGATTTTTATTAAAATATTTAGGGATATATACATTAGCTTTTTTGATTTCAATATGAACCTTAGCAATTTAAAGATTTGTATAGTTGAACATGCAATACCGAAATGTTAAATAAAACACACAATTAAATAAATTAATTAAAAAATATATATATATATAAGTTAAGGATACGTAGTAGGCTGGATTCTACTATAAGACATGAGAGGAGAATACAACGTACGGAGCTGTTTCTATTCAGTTTATATTCGGATGTGACATAGTTTAGATCTATTATTCCAAATCATACAAAGTTATATTAAATATTTAATTTCTCAATAACATTATCTAGTAAATTATTCAATTGTCTTTACTATTCTCGAGTCACTCAATTCAGCCTATCTCGCGCTGAACACATTTCTCCCCTCCTTAATCCACGTAAATACTCTCATCTACTGTCGTTTCTCACACCTTCCCTTTTTTTAAGATCTCATCTATTATGCATGTTTAACAAAGTCATCAAGATTCGCAGCAATCTCAAAAACTTCTTCCTTTCCCAAACAATAAATCACTTACAGCATTGGCAGAAACTTCAATTGCCAAATGCAAAACCATTTGCAAAAATTTGTAAACATTTTATTGCCAAGCAAGAAGAGAAAGAGGAAGAAGATGTAAAAGGGGTAATTCAATATTCGCGAAAATGGCAAAATGAAAATATCCTCTACGTAAATCCCATTCTCTGCGCAGCTACTTAACATGCACATCATATTGCCATCAAGTTGGAACAATGTGACGATCCTCTTTTTCGCAACTGACAGAGCTCTATTAAAGCAGAGTTTGTATGTGTGCGTGTGTGTGTGTGTAGAGTTGTAACTGTAACCCTTTAATCCTCAATAGGACAGAAAATGAAAGAGGAGAAACTACCCTAAGATCGAATTAAAATTAAACTCCAGCTTGGATTTGGATTGTTCTTTTCCGGGAGAGAGAGGGAGAAACAGAGAGAGAGAGATATCTGGCATTCTGTCTATCACACACACTCTCTCTCTATCTTTTTGATAGTGTCGTAACTTTTATCTATTTGCTCGATAAGTTTGAATCAATGCTTAGGAACAAGAGCTGCCTTTTTTCTTCTCTCCTCTCCCTTTCTCTCGTTCAATTCCCGCTGTTATCCTGATCGGTTCGTCCTTTTGCATATGTAATATACTTCTCAGGACTGTCCTCTCTCTCTCTGACCGTTTATTGGCCATGCATAATCCCGTTAATGTGCTTATTGCGGCCTGTATTTGAATAATGCACAGTTAACGCTTTAATGTGCTTAACTTAAGGTAAAAGAAGAAGCTGTCGCAGTAGCAGCAGGAGAACTTCACTTCCGGCCATTGCGACACCTTTATTTTTTTCTGAATTCCTATTTTTTTCCTTCTCTCGTATGTAATGTGATTTGGAGTTTTTTTTCATGCTGTCGATCATCTTGGTTGGCGCTTACTTTGTACGTTTTATGCGCGCAGCGAATCCATCAATTTTATGGCAAAGTATTTTTATTTATGTCCCAGTTACCAACAGTTCGAATTCCCTTTTCCGTTTCTACTGCTGCTGCTACTGCTGCTGGTGCTGGTGCTGCATGCAATTATTATGATTTCATTTTATTTTTCACACACAGCGATTCTCATTGCTGTGGCTTCCCTCACACCCTCCCTCCCTCCCTCCCTCTCTCCCTTCATCCTTCCATCCGTCGCTGCGGTTCCTACTGAAACAAAAGACGCCTTTGGTATTGCCATCAGTCGAAATGGTTACAACAGTTGCCAGTCGTAAAGTTTTGCAGAGACGGCTTTAAGCTGCTTATGCGGCTTTCTATATATGATAACGAACGGGGTAGAGGTGGCAAGTCTGCTTGATATAAGGCAAAGCAAGCATCGACTATCAGACTAGCAAATACCCTGTGAAGCTTGGGTAATAATTTATATAGTATGAAGGTAGAGTTGGCAAATCAGCTTTATAATATGTTTATGGCAATGCTAATGCACAATATTACAAGACTAGAATCTATCTAGCATATGGTAATTATTTTTTATTTAAAATTGTAGAGTTAACTTTTTAAAATATTCAAATTAAAGAAAGATGAAAAATGCAAGAAATTCTTTATAAATTCTAATCTTTCGTTTCAAAGGCTTCCAAACTAATCTAAGGAAATGGTAGAAATATAAAGAAATTGAACCATCATCACAATTTCCAGGATACAACTTTATGTTGAAAACTTTGTACTTTTGAGTTCATTGCAGTCCAGTCCAGTCGACCCCTTATCAAGCAGCCTCAATGGGTAGCGCGTATATCAAAGAGTGAGAGCGAGTACTTATAAAATGTATTATATTATGGCCACTGCATACAAAAGCATTTTGTGGTTTATCCTTTCAGCAATAAAAGTATCCGATTACTAACTGCACTTTTTCACATCGACGGCGAAAAGGATCTCAAACTCTGGCGCAGAGCCTTGGCTGAGGCAACTGTCAACGCGTAGATCAAATGGTAACGAGCAGTTCCTCGACGGAGTTCCTCGGCTCTCAGTTGCCCACACAGGGCACAGCTGTGTCGCGTTTTTTCTTTTCATTTGCTTCGGCCTCACCTTTTAATTAAAGCTTAAGCCTTTTAAATACCCTGGAACACATTAAGCGCCAGGTTAGCCCGAGTTAAATGCCATTCAAAGCGTTGACATGATACGACCTCAAGCGTAAACTGAGAACCAGCCAACTGTCGCTGTCAGCTGTACAACGGGGACAGCCACCCGGACTGTACGCCTTGCTCTTCTGCTCGTACTCGTTTGTAGGAGAGTTTTACACTTATATTTTGTGGCAATACCTGGAATTATGCTAGAGGTTGCGAAGTGACACCTTGTTTCTGAATTATGAATTAGAGCAACTTAGAATCTCGATAGGTGCTCTTAACTGGAATAGCAATTCGATCGTTTATCGCAATATACAGTTGTTATTATAATATAACATTTCTCTTCTATTTTATTTTATATTATATTTCCATTATAGCAACATTCTTAATAATATTTTATTATATTTTATTCAGAAATAATTCTTTCTTTTTTATTTATTTATGTATGAGTATGATATGTTGTACACATGTATGTATTACTAGTTGGCAGTTTTGAGTATTTTGAGTATTTTGACGAAAATAAAATTCGCAATTATGAATTTAACTTTTAGTTGACTTCAAGAAATATGATGTATATTTTGTCTTTTAATATTGTTAGTGACAGCCTCCATTCAGGCAAAGCGATATGGATATTTGATGTCTGTCATTTCAAAAATTCCAGAAAACAAATAAATGATAATTGTTCATAGAAACTTAAAAGTATATATTCTATGACATATGAAATTTGACAAATATCTGGTAAGAAGAAAACAAAAATAAAGGAATGATGAAAAAAAAAAAAAAAATAAATAAATAAATAAAAAAATAAAATAAATTCTTTGGCTTCAATAAGTTCTTAAAGGCGTCTTTTTTAAGATATTTGAACATATCTCTCCCTAAGGAAAAGTGACCTCAGAAAGTATTTCCTTATGTTATACGAATCTTAATAGTAAGAGCAACCTAATATCAAAAAGATTTTTTTTAATTATTAACCAATTTAAATTATATATATTAAGTTTTCAGTTTTTTTTTTTTTCAATAATTTGAAATTTTATTATGTATCAATCCTCTAAGATTCCTGTAAAATAATGTTAATAATATTATTTTAATAAAGATATATCTTAAAAAAAAAAAAAATTAGAACAAATGTAAAAGAAACATCGAAAAGTTTGGAAGCCAAAATTGGAATACTTTACTTTTCTCTTTTTCTTTGCATTACAAATGATAGTCTTAAGCAGTTTTACATACATCCTTTATTATTAGGAAGCCTTTACGACTGGAAGCTGTAATCACAAAAATTCAATTAAAAATTGTTATTCAACTCATGGAATTCGAGATATCCGCAGTTAATGAACTTTTCCCTATGCCATTTCGAATGTATGTAAATTTTTGGCTGATGCAAGAGAGTTTTGTCCAATGATTTACCTGACTCAACCCTGTGGAAAACTGAAATGTGAACAAATGCTTTTCACGCATCTCAAATGACCATCAACAGGAGACAAAGTCAAGGATAAAGCCGGAGACGCGGGCACATAAATTTCGCAGCCAAAAGTTATGACAAGTCTGAGAGCCAACAATGGACGAGCAAAGCGAACCAAAAAGCAACAACAACAAAAAAAAGGACATGTAATCAGAGAAAAGCGCTTGAGAGTTATTATTTTGCGCATTACCCTTTTGTTTTCCCATGTGCTGAGACAGAGAGAGTGAGGGACGGAACTCAGCCAATGGTCAGCTGTGCCGTTAATTGAATCATTACGACATGGAAAAAGTTCCAGCAACAATGCAACATAATTATTCTGAGTGATTGCCGGGCGAAACAGATAGAGAAAGAGAGAGAGAGAGAGAGAGAGAGAGAGAGAGAGTGAAAGCGAGAGTAGGGTAGTTGCACCCCTCTAAAACAAAAGGGTCTACCTCTCAAAATTAATTTCAATAAAGTCAGCAGAAGCTCGAGACAAGTCACAGTAGCATCACGAGCTCAACAGCTGCGGGCATTGGCCAGTTAATAGTTAAACCTTCCATTTAGTGCCTCGTCCCCTCGATGTAACTCCCTGGCAAACTGGTCATGATGTTTGGCCTGGCCAACTGTTAGCGACAGCCTCCATTCAGGCAAAGAGAGAAAAACATCAAATCCTCATGTAATCCCTGACAGATAGCTGCAAAGGGTTGCTCAAGAGCCAGAAGCCACTTGAGCCAGTTTTTCTCTATATGTATAACCCCCCTCTAGTAGATGCCTCTTGGCGGCGGCCTCTATCTGTCAGAGCCATGCATCGCTGTGACTTGAGCATTTTCCAAACTGCTTCACTTCAATGCGCCGCACGGGTCAATAATTTTTGCCGAAAATGTCTTTGTCTTCCGTCCATCTCACTCTCACACACACTCCATCTACTTCTCTCTCTTTCTCTCTCTTGCTTTCTCTGTGGAGTGCATAAGGTCGTGGGCTGCATTTGTTGAACTCTTCAAATGAACTAAAAATATTAATTTTACATTTGCTGTGCAGACAACTCGAAGTGACGCAGCAAAGTAGATGACTTCCTTAGAAGAGTCTTTGGGTCATCAAATTGTAATATCGTCTTATGTTATGTCTAGGGTTCAGGGCGAAGAGTTTTCGTTTCTATAAATAACACGCCCAATGCACACTTTTCTTATGTGTATTCAGAATATTAATTTTAATTTCTAGCAGATGAGAAGTACTTTTTGGAGAGGCAAAAATCATATATATTTTTATACCCTGAACCCATTGATTTTTATTATGATATTGAATATATGGAGGCCCGTAAAGGCTTATTGCAAAACATTTGCTTAACTATATGAATAAAAATTGAATTTCAAGGTTAGATGGTATTGGCAAAATGTGATCTGATAAAATATCTAAATATATTCTTGTTCAGAACGATGAACTGAGTCGATATAGCTCATTCATATATCTGTCCGTACGAATATCACGATCTGAATTTTAACTTGAATACCGTAATAATTGAGGACTTCAGATTTACTACGCATATATCAACAGTAAATACAAACATTTTATTAGGATTTTGGATAACTCTCCCCTTCCCAACTAGTTCACAAAGAACGTATATAAACTAGTAAATAGTTGTATTTTGCTTGAATAAACCCATTTGAACTTTATAATTCGTTCTTACAGCTATAACTCAATATAACACTGAGAAAGAGTGTTATGCAAGTTACATATCTAAGTTTTATATGAAGAATTGGAACATGACACTACTGAAATATTTTTTAATAATAATTTATATTTTATATAATTAATAGTATTTCAATAAAAAACTTAGAGATTCCGAACCGTTAAGGGATTTTCATATGGTTTCTTTTGAAGAACACTTTTCTTATTTAATTATCCACAATTTCGTATAACTGAAATCAATCAATAGTAAAATCTCTTTTCAAAATAATTTAATTTAATGCAGCTGAATCGTCTGAATTGTCTAGCTCATTTGCTTGCTATAGAAGTCTCGATGAAAGCCCTTGACTTTCCATTGAAAGAGCATGTAAAATTCGATATTTACAACGGAGACAGAGGATATTTAAAAACCTTTTCGAGTGAGATTACAATACGATTAACTAGCCGCCGCAAATTCGCGAGTCGAGTCGAAAAACTCGGGAAAACTCAGAAAAAGTGCAGACAATGCTTGGGCAAATCAATTAGTCACAATGGCCTAAGGGGACAGTTTTTGCCTAGCCCAGCCGGACGTTGAGCATTGTTGAATGATATGCCCGATGTACATGCACATACATATACTTATATTGTATGTGTTGGCCTGGACCTGGCTAGGGACATAGAGCGGAAAGTCCTGCATAAGGGCGTTAATTATCGGGCAGACGTTTAATGAATGCGCCCGGAGCGACGCGCACGTAATTTAAATTTGCTTAGCTGCGTGTTGAATGTGTGTGTGTGTGTGTGTGTTTGTGTGTGCTGAGTGTGCTGAGTGTGCGACTGTTGTGACATTGCGACATTGCCTTTTGGCTAGTCGCTTAGTTAACTAGAGGCTCATCCAAGCAAACAGTTTAGTTTCCGCTTCCTGTTTTGGCATTGTTATCCTGCGCGTAATTAGCTGTGCGACAGGAAGCGATTGCCGCTCTTCAGGTTGAAAAAGTAAAAACACAACAGAGAGATAACATCTACCCAAAACTAAGACAACTCTCGGTTGTCTTGCGAGCATTTCTTTCCTTCATTCCTTGGACTTCCGACAATTCCGACAAGCCGACAAGCCGACAAGCCGAAATGCCAAGTTATGTGACATGTGAAATACAGCTGTACCCGAATTTAATAAACCAATTTGCGCTGGTCATAAACATCGTTCGAGGCGCACAAAACGGGATGAAAATCTATAAAACTGAATTTTCGCTAGCCATTTTTATAGCCACGTCCGAGCCAGCTGGCCAGTGGCAATCGGCTCGATTTAATGCTCATTGCTCCATTATAAAATCATCATTAAATCAGCTCAGACAATTGATTGATATATGGCTCATGGGATTGCAAAATAACTTGGAGCCCAATAGTGGGCTAGTTCCACAAATGACTTCATTAGCTTGTGGGCAAGCTAGGCAAATTGTAGAAAAATTACAGCTACAGCTGCTGCTCAATTTCAAGGAACTACTCTCAGGGTTTTCTAGGAGGGAAAACACTTCTAAGAACAAAAGTATCATATTACATATTTTAATTAAACTCATGCTAAATATGCTCACCTTAATTATAAAAAAAAGAAGAATGAAATGAAAAGAAAAGCTGTTAGAATTTGTGTGAAAAGCAATGTAGACTAAAAGGTATCTGCTTTCATATAAACATAAACTCTATGATTGATGCGCTGACAGCTCCGAAAATCGCCCAAAAACTTGCATAAAAACTACTAAAATTGAAAGTTTCCGAGAAGGTCTCAGAGTTTCCCAACCACCCTTTGCGTGAAAATCCAAACTACATCTGCTCAGCATTCTGCAGAGTCTATGCAAATCAGTTCTAACCGTCATCTGCCATCAGTCGTGCAATTTGAGTAAGCGAGTGACATAATTCCCGACACCGAGACGAACTTTGATTGATATGTGAGCGATCAGTGAAAGTTTCTCTCCTCGATGTGACAGCCATAGCGAATTCTCAGACTGGTTGCGATTCTCTCTATTCACTCCACACTCTCTCGCCTCTTTAAAGTGTCAAAAATGGGTTTCTTTGGGATTGATCACTTGAGCGGCATTCTTAACATGATGTAGAGCGTGATTTTCTTTCATTTTTATTTTTTGCATAATTTAGTCGGGGTTTACACGAGTTTTACAAGGGATAAACCGAGGACACGTCGGCTTGCCAAGTCAGGGTAAGTGATGGGAAAAGTTTTGATGAGTCTTTGAAAGAGCTCAACTGACATTTTATGATGTGTTTAGCCATGGGTTACGTCTCTGAAAAGAAGAAGATGCATATATATATATTATTATAGTTGTGTTCAATAGAGAGATTTAGCAGTAAATATGAAATCTTACAATCAGCTAAGAATACTAAAAACTGTAAATAACTCATTTAATTATTTAATAATGAATTCTATAAACTCAATTAACAAATTTTTGAATGTTAGATAATGATAATTGGAGTAAATTTATTTACATTATTTATAAATATTATATAGAATATAGAACAGAGTCTAGGAGAATATGTTAAAATATTGGATATTAAAATTGTGGAACTTCAATCAAAAAATCCTTGACAATCATAGTTAAATAACGATCTCGTTTGCCCTCAGTCTCATCACATATCTCACAAGAAATCATGACCAAAATCTCCTTTTCGCCTTTTACTTTCCAAGCAAACGCCACACACTCTACCAGAACAAAATGCGCTGACCCACAAGACGCAAATATGCGGATTATGCAAACCAAATGTCATTAGTCAATGCAGTATAAGTGTAGGATCAATGGACCCATATTTGAACTCTGACCAGTAATGCGTTAAGTGGACAAAATGCCAGCAGAAATGATGCCAATTTCTATTAATTTTAGCCCGAAAAACAATATACAAAAAAAAAAAAAAACCGCAATATGTGTACACAGAACTTCGCACAACCCTCGGAGCAGCCGGAGAAAGGTAAGAATAAGAAAGTTGATACCTGGGTAGGTCGATTGGAATATTTTCGTATCGATAGGAGGTAAAACGTTAGCGAGTGTTACCCCCCCCCAGACTATTGGACGACATAAACAATCTCATTGTGCGCACTCGAGCCAAATGATGTGTGAGATATCAATTGTCAAATTGACAATAGAAATTGACAGATCGGTATCTGTAACGTTCGTATCTATAGATGAAGCTGCTGCTGCTGCTGCTGCTGCTGCTCACACCGTCATAAAATTAGAAGTTTATTGATTTGTCTTGACACATTCGCATGGCCAAAAGTGAAAGGGACTGGGAAATCGCTGGGCATATGCTGAGATTGATGCACCATTCGCTGTCCTTCGCTTTCCAGTCACATTATCAATGGGTGTGCCACTCTTCCAGCCTCTGCCGCCGGCTTACCCCTTGCTGATTTCTCGTTGTTCTATAAAAATTATATGCAATTATATACGAAAGCAAAGCATTTCATACACATATGTATGCATGCTGTCGCTGAGTTGTCATAAAGTGCGCAACTTTATGAGGCACTGTAAATATTTTGATGGCGAGCGCTAAAATTTTCGTCGGACTTCCGCTGACGTTGGCCAATTTTTCAGTTTCCACTCCCAGCGCTCACTCATACTCAACTCCATGATGACGTCGCGTCTTCGTTTCCGCACTGGCGAACTGACAAATGAAGCAACGCTTCCGCTTCAAGTATATCCAAGCACTTTTTGGTCTACGCCCCAATTCTAACTTGCTTTCAATTTTCATTTCAATAAAACCGAAAAAAATAAACTATCATTAATGACACCATGACTTGCCTCTTTGCTGTTGAAGTAGTGTTTCCTTATTGAGTTTGGAATTTGTACTAATTATTATTAATGCTTTTTCTACAAATGCTGCTTCTTAACGGCTGCTGATGATGCCTCACATTTTGAAACTGTTTATGGGATTGTTTTGTGGCATTGCCTGCGGGCCGTGACAGCGAAAGTTGAAATAGTGGGTCAGGAGGCTTCAAGAAGGCGGTCTACGATTGAGATATTGAGCGGGATAAAAAAAAAAAATTGTTATTTTGTTTTTCATCAAGAAAAATGTATTTCTTAAATCTCTGGATGTACAGAAGAATATGTTCATGATTCTAAAAATTAATATTTTCTATAAAGTATATATATTTGATAATCAGAATAAATATGAGGAGCAGAGTATTCTAGTAAAAAAAAAAAAAATTGTACAAGTTAATTTTTCAGCAGAGTGCAAGGATCGGAGAAGTCTGTCCAATATCAGAACTCAACTCATCTCAACTTTTATTCAATTATACATCTACATCGTTAAGGTCCATCCGTTTATGATTTATATTCTGCCTTCTGTTAATCATCACAACAGCTTTAACAGCCTGTAAAATTATGCAACTGCTTTATCAATCTTTTTATGCCAGATACCTATAAACTGTCAGCATCAGCTGCCTTCGACTTACTTATGATAGATGTACTACTGTAGGCAAGCGAGTCTCTACTGCCTTCTACTACTTTTTCTATTAAAATAACAGATCTCTCTCCCTTTATATATATATATATACACACACACACACTATTAAATCGAATATCGGCTCATCCTTTGACAGCTGTGACTTCTTGCTTAGCTTTTAACTCTCAGCCCTGGCACATCTCAAGGCACTCAGATACAAAATTCAACAGCCTCAGCACAATCGACACATAATCTAGAGCTAAGAGAACCTGTCAGCTCTCAGCTACCCGCTAAGCGTGTGCTTGTTATGCAGCCTACCCGCCCACTTGGCTACAGCTCTTTTAATTTAATAAAAAGCACACAGCGTCAAGGATGCGTCTTTGAGCAGAGCTGCCAAAGTTCTGTCGTCCTCAATGTCGGCGTCGTATCAGTCATCACTTGTTAATCCGAGTTAAACGTTTCGGCGGATATTATGCAGCACACACACACACACACACTTATACAGATACATATATATCTGTATAATTTATATATATTCTTTTTTGGCCAGCAGCTGAATGCAAACTACTTGCAAACTGGCTGGCTGGCTGGCGGGTCGGTAGCAGGACGCCAAACGACGCTGGCAGCAGGATATTAACAAGGTAAAGCTAAAGACGCCGCGACCGTGTGGCTGTCAGCAGCCAGCAGCGTGGCAGGGGAGTACAGGGGAGTACAAAAGCGTAATGTATATTAAATGCACTCGAGAAGATTCAATTCATATTTCAGGACGTTTTGCTTTCATTAGGCGACCAAGAAAAGCAGAGGACAAAGGCGTTCGAGCCCTGCAGGCGGCGACATGTGAGAAATTTGGGAAGCGCGTGCGCTGCCTTTAAGTGGTTTACGCCAAGAGGATTTCAGTCTCTGTGTCAGGCTGATGACACCTGTGCACACAAACACTCACACACACACACACGTATACACGTACACAAAACAAACAGAGACAATGCCCCTGGCTGTCACCTTTCGCAATAACTGAATGCTACCTGCTACAGCGTCCCGTTTCTTGGCGTTGCCAAACGCAAGACTAACAAAAACACGACCGCAAATTGACTTGGATTCTGTCCTCGTTCATCCTTTGTCATGCTAAAAAATATTTAAGGAAATTAAACGGATTTCCCCACAAATTTCGCCCACATAATGTACTTAGGAGTCAAGTACAAGCAACGAGCTCAAGCAGTCGCTTAACTCATCCGATATGCTAATTATCTTGTCTGCTTCACACTCGGCTAATATGTATAGAACAACTAGTTAGCTGCAGGACTTTAACAAACTTGCCGAGCAACTACTTTCCAAAGTAATTGACGTGTGAAGCCAGCGGAAATTGGCGAAAGTGCAGCGAAAGAAATTTTCATTGGCTTGTGCCAAATTGTATATTGAAGAATGTTGTTGAAGTGAGAGTTTGAGTTTATAATGAGTTTTAGAAAATATAAATATATTTAATGCAAAGAATAATATAAATCATGGCTGAAATTCATTTGAATTTATTTCCCAAAAGTAGCTAAATGAAAATGGACATTAACAACAAAAAATTAAAAGTTTTAAAACTTAAGTGAAATATATATAAGTTATGTTCGAAGTAACAGAGATTCCTTGAGGATATAATAAATATAATAATATCCTTCATTTAAAATCATCATAGGCTAATCACTCACATGATCTAGAAAATCTTTTATATTGTGTAATGATTTCCCAATCCTTCCTTTTCTTTTATACCATGAACACAGTAGACACACCTGGTCAACAACAGCAAAAGTTTGAACTGTTCAATGTACAGTAACACATTCAGGAACTGTACCAACTTTTATGTGGGTAATACTTTAAGTGGAACAGAAATTCCAGAAAATAGGTTCTCAAAAAAGTCCCAAAGGTCTATATTTAATATGTCTATTATTATTATTAATAATGTTATGGAACAAATTACAAATTAAGCAATTTTTTGCTAGTTTAGTATTATGATTATTACGTATGTGGTATTGTGTTTGTGCTTCGTGTACATGATCCATGATTGACATTAAAACTTATTTTTTATATTTCAATATTTAATAAGAATTAATTAGAGTATTTTATCTATGAGAAAATATTCTTAGAAAGAGACATTACCATTAATTGCATATTGTTCCTTTGAAATATCTCATCGTATATCAGCCGTTTTACTTCAAGTTAATAAATATTCAAATTGAAGCAACATAATTTTGTTGTTCTATAGTTCTCAAAAAAAAAAAAAAAAATAGTTGCCCATGTATTTTCAATCATAGCTTTCAAATGTTTTAACCTATACATTGCTCAAAATATTAGTACAAATTTTCAACGCGTATTGGAAGCAGTGCTTAATAGGTTTTTTTAGAAAAACTTAATATTTTCGAATTTCGGAAAAAGTTGAAAATGGCAAAGCGTTTATCGAACTATCAACTACCCGTGAACTGTTTAGGTCACAGCGGCGATGTGTTGCAGTTGGCCTTTAGCAAGGTCTGCAAGTCGGGTTACTACTTGGCATCGGCTTGCCAGGATGGGCAGGTGATATTGCGCCATGGGGACACCGGGGACTGGGTGGGCACCTTCGAGAAGGACGGTGAGCCCATACTTAGTGTGGACATCAATGCAGATGCCACTCGCCTGGCCACGGGCGGCGAGGACTGCACGGCGCGCATCTGGGATGCAGTCGATGGCAAACAGCTGACAAAGATCATGGTGGATTCGACTGTGCGTTGCGTGGCGTTGAGTGGCAACTCTGAGTACCTGGGCGTGGGTTGCCTGGATCGGAAGACGGGCCATCGCACTGATAAGGTACTGTATGTGTACACACTGGAGCGTCCGGATTCGCCCATGTCGTTTGAGGGCCAGTCACGCGGTATGCGTGATGTGCTCTTCTGCCGGGATGATCGCGCGCTGCTTTCCTCCTCGCACGACCGCTCGATCCGCCTGTGGGATCGTGTGAGTGGCAAGCAGGCGCACTCCATCGCTTTGCCACATCATGCCAAGTCTGTGGAGCTGTGTGCGGATGGACGCACTGTGACAATTGCCTATGGCCACAGCGTCGTCTTCATCGATGTGGAGCGGTTTGAGGTGCTGCAGCATCGCAAGCTGCCCGTCCGCGTCGTCGGCGTCTCGTTGCATCCAGAGAAGAAGACCTATGTGTGCGCGGGCAGCAATCATTGCATCTACAAGTACGACTATGCCACGGGCGAACTCCTGGAGAGCTTCAATGCCCACGAGCATCACATGCTCTGCATCAAGTACAGTCCCGACGGTGAGGTCTATGCCTCATCATCGGCCAACGGCGGGCTTCGCTTGTGGCAGCAAACAGTAGGCAAGAAGTACGCATTGTGGGATACACGAACCTTTCCGATCAAGAACGACGATGCCGACGGCAACGATGCCGGTGGAGACGAAGGCAACGACGGCAATGGCAACAGCAACGCCAACGCAAGCGACGATGACGACGACGACGACGACGACCGCGAATACGCAAGCAACGACGATGGCAACGACGGCGACTGCGATGACGACGATGAGCAGTCCGAGTCCGGGTGCTTTTAGAATCGAGAAGAAAAACAAATCAACTCCAAAACCAGAACCCGAAAAAACAATCCCGAAAACTGGATATCCACTGTACTGTGTAGTTGCACACGTGTTTAGCGTTCATCTGCGTTTGTTTTCATCAGTTTCTTAAATTTGGTTCCAATAATAAAACGAAAAAGGGTCACGCTCTGGTCCCTCTAATAAATTTGTCTGCGACCGCGCGGCGTTGTTGTGATTGACTGCCCCCAATCTATCTACCTGTGTCTGCCAGTCTGTACCCACAAGCCTATCAAGTCCGTCGGGTTGTCCCTAAGACGCGACTCTAACTACCTAACATTTCATTGTCTTCTCCTTTTGTATACCATGTACACTTTGAGTTACTGGGTATGCTCTGTGTTCTTGAATCTCTATATTGACATATTCTTATGTGTCTACTATTAATAATATAGATAGAAAGATATCTTGACTAAACTATTTATATGAAATTTTGTACAAGTATATGTAGAAATATACATTTATAGCTGGATATTTGTAGGTCCACACTCTTACTGAATTTGAATTACAGTAGCATTTATAACAAGGAATTTTGGTATATTAGAATTGTTTATAGTAGTCATTATCAATATCATAGTGAACTCGAGGCTCAAGAGCTCTAAAGTACTGCAACCTTGTAGAAAATGCTCTTGATTTCTGTTGGAGTTTTATGCTAGTTGAATGTAAATAAATATAATAATAGAAATAAATAATATAATATCGAGATATCTTAAAGTTGAGCATACCCGCCTGCAATAGCGTTACCCGTTTATTATTGCTTATTTCGACTGCTCAACCTGTTTTCGATGCGCATTTGGCTGAGTAAAAGGTTTCCTGAAAGGATCTTAGGGAAAACCCAAGAAGACTCCAAACTCTTTGGTGTTTGGTGTTTTTAATGCTGTTTCTCACCAAATCAGAGTCATAAATGCATTTTATTATTATTTATACAGACGTGGCAGTCAACAAAATGAGCCTCTCTGGGCATTGAAATCATTTTATTATGCATCCAAAAAGAAGTATGTATGTATATACGTAGGTTCTCACTTTCTTTCACTTTGGGGTAGGTGCAGACTCTCGGTTTGTCTGCAGCTAATGCACGACTGATAGACTAGGCAAACAGAGATACAAGACGTATAAAGATACGCATGGCAGCAGAGATACAAAGTTTTCGGTGGGGCAAACAACGAAATGCTGACCTAAGTTACCTTTCAAGATTTTGTCGCTTGACTCTGTCTGCTTGTTTGTTCTTGCTGCAAATGCATTTCCATAAATATGTATATATATACAATAAATTTTCTTCTGCTGATAAAACAAGTTTTCCACACAAATACATACATAAATGCACACAGACAAGTAAACCCCCTGCTGCTGCAATCATGCTGCGCTTAGTTTCCACGCGTTTACCAGGAAAAACACTCCAGTGAGGACGTTCTCAGTCTCTCTCTCTCTCTCTCTCTCTCTCTCTCTCTCTCTGTCTCCGTTGCTTTCATTGGTTCCGTCTCTTTCTATTTTGTTTATCTAGAAGGTTGTTCCAATAAAAAGAAATGAGTTGTCATTTCGTATGGGTCCTGCAGCAAGGTTTTATCTCCGGCACAAGTGTGTGTCTTGATTGATGATGATTGTTATTGCAGACTGGCACAAGTAGCACAGTAGCCCGAAAAAGGATTTTATGCTGAACGGTAGCCAGTACAAATATTTGCATACGGATAATATTTAAAACTTCATATTTGCATTGCATTCCAAAAAAGAGTCATCAATAAGGCTCATCAATCCATTAATTTTAGCTGATCTTCACTGTCAAACAAAACTCCAGCACTGACCGCAGCAATTTGTCCGAAATTCTCAGGTCCAAGATAAGCCACAAGTCATTTATAAATGTCACGAACATTTCTGATTTGTTTTTATACAAATGATTGGTCATTTAGCAGGATCGAGATTCTTAGCTGTGATAGAAGTAACACAATTCAAATCAGAGAGGGAGAATTTTATAGGCAGGGAGTGTTTAGAGACTTAAGGGAGCACGATCTGGTTTTCCTCGGACTCAAGTCGACATTTTCTAACTTAGAGTGAAAAATATTTAGAGATCGCAACAGCATTTTTGCCTAAACAATCTATAATCTAAGATCTAGCATGACTTCTCTGAACTTGAAGTACATCTTAATTTCTGGGTTATTCAACAATTACTTTGAATCTTGGGGAATAATTATATATGTTGAAGGTATATACAGAAAGTATGTATTAGAGCTCGAAAGATAAAAGAAAATTCAATTTATTGTGATAAGCAATACATGATCTTTAGTCAATAAATGTATTCAAATTTGTACTAGATAGATAAATGTAGGGAATAACTGCAAATCTATTCACAAACTGAGTAATTCTGCTTTTGGATAAAATAACAATGAATATCAAATATATTATTGCAGCTGCTTTACTCTGCCGTTAACTCTTTGAAATTTCTCATAGTTCCCCATATCAAAGAATTGTCGTTCCACTCAAATAGAAGTCAATTGCCGAGCTCGATTGCAGTTCACTTATAAAAAAAACTAGGTTTCCCATAGGCTGTTAAACTTTATTAGACCCTATCGAAAACACTTCCGCTACTTGATGTGAATAATATCGTGGCAAGCCCTTAAAAACGAGCGAGAAATATCCTTAACCATAACGCACCTGCCCCAGAGTATCTCAGTTCCGAAGTGAGCTTTGCGGTCACAGTTCGTGAGCTAAACAATTTTATGGCAATTTCCTTACGAAACAGAATAACATACATACATAAATATAGTATATATAAGCATACGTAGAACAAAACATATCTTATGGCAATTTGGAACGTTACTTCGACTGTCACGCTAGGTGGGCAGGAAAAACTCAACCAGCCACCCGCTAGGAACACGTGGCATATCGTATGCTAAGTCAAGTTTTTTTTCTGTTTTTTTCTTTCATTATACTATCTTTGGTTCTGGGCTCGGGGGGTGTCTGTTGATTTTATGTTCCGGTCGGCGCGATAAGGCGTGCTGCATTCGAAATGAGTGTAACGTATATTTTATGCAGTGTCCATTGAGGTTTTACCAAATGAGATAAAATTATATTATGCTTACTATGGCGACCTTCAACTTGGGCTTCTTATCGAGGCAGTGAATAGAAAAGAGACAGTCTTATCAGTCGAGCAGAGAACATGGGACTGAGGAGAAATATATACTTCTAACGAGAGCCAATGACCAAATAGGTTTCTGATAACTATAAACTACCATATAAATTGCTCTATTATTTGCTTATCACTCAAGCATAGATCTGGAAGACTGAAGTGTTTGATTAAGCTAGAGAATAATCAAATATTGACAGATTTTGTGATTTGTGGTATATGAAAGTAAAGAATTATTTTTGTATAAGTCCGATGGGGACTGGGAGCATGGGATTATTGTAGCTCAATCTTTTGACGTAAGTATAATATAAATTTGGACGATTTCTCTATAAGTTTCTCTATTTGTTTTATTATTTTAAGTTTACCTAAGAATTGTAGATCAGCCAAGAAATGTTCTTGTTTATTCAGATAACCAGCATTAAATGCTCGCTTTTCTATGAAAACAAATACGCATCTAAATACCCGCACGTTCCAAAGTTGGGCAATCCTTTGATGAGCTGCCCTTATAAAGGATTATGAGCACCACTTGAAGGACACCCCGAATTGTGTGTTGAGCTGTGCTACCTCTTTCATTATTCCTGCACAATTCGACGCCTCTCTTTTCCGTGTGTTTACACAGCAAAATGCAACCCATATATATTTTCAGTACATCCTGTTAAGATATCGTCAACTCGAGGAAATTACTTAAAAGGATCACGAACTCTCGCCAGCTATCCAAAGGCCTCCCCCCTTCAAGATCGTGACTTGTTTATGTTTCAGGCATGACTGCAACTCAACGCCGGCAGAATTTTTCCAAATTTGTTAAAAAGTGTGTAAATTTACGTTCGTATATTCTTCAATTTTTTTTTTTTTTTGTTTTTTCTTCGGTTTTAGGAGGGTGTGTCCCATAAACATTGAGCTCTGCGGTATGTCTGGCTACAGGGGCGAGTCAAAATCGAGACTTGGCTGCCTAATCGATCTATAGATCGGTTTCCTTTGCTGCCTTTTTGGGGTGATTGCACTCGAGGCTCGTTTCTTCCTTTCCCACTTTTCCACTTTTGAACAAAAAATAGAAATAAAACAAGAGTTTTTCTTCTCTCGGTACAAAGCAAATGATGTCTTTAGCTATGAACCGGGTTGACTTTTTCTATTCTTTTTCTCGCTTTTTGTGCACTTTAATTGCATTTGTGCAAACAATATAAATCGTATTTTATTGCCCTGGCAATGTAATTTAATTTTTTACGATTCTGCACTCGAATGGCGAAAAGCTTGGGAAATCTTTGTGCACATTTTTTGTTCGAATTAAAATAAAATATGCGCCCTAAGTAACGGCTGCAAGTTAAATTATCTTCACACTCTGTTTCGCATGTTCTAATGCACTTTTCCATAGATTGCCCCACATTTTAGAGCCAAGGCCCCGGAGTTACAATTGGAAAGTGAAACTGTTGTAAAACAGTTTGAAGCTGTCTGCGCAGCCGCCCCAAATCCAATTTGTCCGACTCTGACATGGCAACAAACACACGCAAACACACACACACAAGCACACATGTAAACAAAATCCAGTTTCAGGTTAAACAAACCGAAGCCAAAACATTTTTATCTACTCATCGCAATCAAGTCAAAAGTACAGCTCCAACCCGGACTGCAATAACGATGCGCAGGGATTTTTCTGTAAGCCGAATAAAGAATGTTCTTATCGATCGTCTATTTATTTATTGTATTAGCATTCCGACTACTTTTCAGTAAGCGGCAAGTTATCTAATTTTTCTTTTTTCTAATACTTTCTTCTTTTATTAAATAATTTCAGAGTTCAATAATTTTGTTCCTACAAATCTTTCAAGGCTTCTATTCATATAACACCACAAAACTAATATTAAATTGTATATGCCCAACTCTTCTTAGAGCATTGGGAAAACAGCAGCAGAGCGAGCACTCTGTGCTGCTTTGATCATTTTGAATTCGAGGGTTGCTATGCCGCTCTCCGTAGTACGTTGTATGGCAACGCTGTGGTGGTTGTTTGACGTTTCGTTTTGTGGTTGTTTTCTTGCGCTCACAACTTCTGAGTGCGCTCTCTGACTCAGTGAGTTTGAGTCTTTTGACAGTGCTGCATGCGAGCGAGAAAGAGTATAATGTGTGCACTCTCTGAGCACAAAGATAACTGTGTATAAATATCATTTTTATACGTTTGCTTACGTTCAGTTTTGTTATTCTGCTCGTTGCGCTCAGTCGAAGAGTGCGTTCGCAGTGCGCACGTTAAGCAAAACTAACGAGATATCCATAAAAAGCAAACTTATTAAAACGCGAATTATAAAATATATCTAAGACATTACAACTTGAGTTGTAAAACAAAAAAAAAAAAAAAAACACTACTAATAAGGTGCAAGCAAGTTGAAAGCGTATTTCGCAACAGTCGCAACCAAGACTTGAGTCGACTCGTCAGTTTCTTCTGTGCTTTGAGTGAGTGGTGTATTTGTACGTGACCAATAAGACCAGCTATAATCAACATTTGCAAGTGCAACAAAAAAGAAATACACAACGCATTTGTTTATATCATATTTCTATACAAATACACAAAAGAAAAAAGCAACAAATACGAATTTCACTTTTAAAACGAGTGTCTAAAAAAGACGCAAAAAGACCAGCCAACGAATACAAGTAAACACTTACGCTCTGCCACACATACACGAAGACGAGTTGTGGAGACTCGCGTCGCGTATAAGTGTGTGTGCGTGTGATTGTATGGGAGTGTGTTAGTGAGCTCTCCCCTCTTTTTGCGTTGGGCAGCAAACGACGTACAGGCGAGCACAAAAAACAGATTTTGTTCCCGCCAAAAGTTTGACAGTTTGCTTAGTCGCAAATTCGCAAAGAAGCAGACGCAGCGTAGGCAGAAAACGAAAGAACGAATAAAAATAAAAAATAAATCAACTAAAACACGCAAACAAAAGTGCAAGAACAACAACAGCATGGTCAGCGCACGTATGCTCCATCCAGTGGTGCTCAGCGAACTCTGCAAGATGAGTCCATCCCGATTCGAGCCACCCTGCGTCCGTCAATTGAATCGCATCAAGCGCAATCTGTTTGGTTCAGCGCAGGCACCGCTAGTAGAAAACAACCCGTAAGTATAATATACAAAATGCAATAAAATATTCAATATAAAAAGTAATACAAATAAAATGTATTTTTAGTAACTTCTTTAGTGCTGAGCTGGAGCTTCAACAGGAGCGAGCATCGCAGAAGTGGGGCTTTGATTTTCGCGCAGATCGCCCGCTGGCCGCCAATGCCAGCTTTAACTGGCAGCGAGTCAGTTCGCAAGAATCGACTTTTGCCCCACAGATGTATACCCTCACCCGTGCCGCTCATGTGCGTCCGAGTGCCGCTGGCTCGCCTAGTGATATGGATGAGCTGCTTAATGATCGTGCCGATCGTGAGAATTTGGCGAACTCTTCGCTGGACTCGAACACAGACACCGAGTACGACTCGCAGGATGAGTCGCTGAACTTCAACAGCAACGTGGTCGCCTCCACCTCTGCAGCTGCATTGATCGTCTCCGCCTGCTCTTCCACCAGCACCGCAACCTGCAGCTCGCCCGCGCAGCAACGCAAGCGACAGCTTAAAATCACAGGTGAGTTCCGTTTCCTGCTGCGCCCTGCTATTCCTGCTACCCTATCGATCCTCCCCTACCTTCCCCTGGTTCTGCCTGATTGCATTTGAGCTTCGTGTTTTATTTTTGGCCGTTACAAATTTATTTCCCATAACGCTCAATGCTCGCTTATTGAACTGTTTAGTGGGAGGGTTCCTTAAATGGGAACAACAGCCGAACAAGCTGCGTACAGTGCTCACACGATAATAACATATGCAAACAGACCCTTGAACACTTCCAATTCAATTCTATTCATTATACTTTCCTAATAATTTGAAAAATAGTTATTTATAAATTGGAACTTTATCGAATTTCCTAAAATTTTGCAAATATTTACCCCAATTCTTTTAATTTCATTACTTCACATAATATAATTTATTGTAATTATTTTTGTGTTCATTATAAAAGAGTTTGAAAACTACAAAGTCTAAACGCTAATTGCCCAATATTTTTATTAGATCTCTTCGTAAAACATGGATATCTGGTATATGAAGACAATACTACTAATAGTACTAATAATACTACTAAACAAAAGGAAAATCTAAAAGAATTCTCTTCAACTTTATAAATCTACATTTCTTATTATGAAACTCAATCATTGAATATCTAAAAAAAAAAAAAAAAAACAAAGAAGAGATTTTTGATTTTATACAGAAAAGTAGAAGCTTCTCCGGTACCATATACGCACTTTTACCATATACGTATCCTTAATGGATTCCAAACTTACTTCATTAATTGTTTCCCATGGGTTCAGCCTTTTTATAAATTTCCGCGTGGGCGTTGTTTCACAATCCCCAAAAATAAAGGCCATAATAACAGGCTCTACCCAATGCGGCTTTAAGGCATATAATTAGTTCTGTTTTATTTGATTTGGTCAAGGGGTTAGGCTATAGCAGAGAGCGATCAGCTGCAGCTGTTTTCCAGCTCTGATTCCCCCCAACAATATCCGCTCCCTATCTCCGCTGGCCCTGCCCTTGGCTTAGAGTCAATGCACGCAACATCCCTGCGCCTGCGTCGCGGGGGTTGATTTTCAAATGTGATCATTGCATGCGGGTTGTTGTAAATGTTAACAGATGTGCGCGGCTTTGCCTCGATTTGACCTCATTAGAGGCAGCCACAAGAAGTTAGAGAGAGAGAGAGAGAGAGAGAGTGAGAGAGCGAGGGGGAGCAGCACACAATGTGCCGCCATCAAAGCGCTGCGCTTATCAACAGCCGTTGATTGCTTTTGTATTATAATTTCTGTCTCTCATTTTTTAGTGCCACTTGGCACAGTTATTAGCATAAAAAAAAAGAATAACGAAAAACGAAATAAGTGTCTGTGCTGGACAGCCCGCATATCTAGCCTTGTGGGCATGGCTGTACTTTTGTGCAGCGAAGCCTAGAATCTTGCCCAGTTGGCAGTTGGGCGTGTAATTTATGCAGCTATGCAGCTAGATCGATGCAGCGCAGACTACCTGAGTGCGGCTCTCGTTTTCATTCTGCGTTCATTCATTCCCTTCATTTCACTCAGCTACCCCTGTTGTGGCACACAACCCCTGGCCAGCCACGTGCCACAATTCCAAAAAATCAAAATGTGCAAAAACAGGCGGCGCCTGCTGTTATTATTAAGCATCAGACAACAAATGTCGTGACTCATTCATACCCTCGCTAGCTAAGGGTAACAAATGCCAGCTGACTCTGATCCCAGCCTCTATTTGTATTTGTATTTTATTTAATTACTAAATGCCTGCTCTTTGTTTCTTTCTTTTAGAGTTCATGAAGGAGCGCAAGCGACTGGCTCAGGCGCCCAAAAAAATCTCACCCGCCAAACGTTTGCGCACCAGCTCCGGCAGCAGTAGCAGCAGCCACGCGAACACAAGCTCTGTTGGAGGCCTGCTGAAGCGCATGCGCCACAACTAAATCATGAATAGCAGCAGCAACAGCAAAAGCAACAGCAACAGAAAGAAAACTCAACTTGCAATTTGTAATTTTATTTTTAATTTTTTACAACGCTGCAAAAGGCAAAATACGTATTTTTTTTACAAACACGAAACATTTCTATGGCGCATATTTTAAGTAGTTTTCACATTGCATTTTTTTACATATACAAAATTATTACTCATTTTTGTGCAGTGCAAGGGCGAAAGTTGCGAATATTAACATATAGTTTAACTAGTTTATATGCCAGTTACTAAGACCAGTACTAGTACTAGAACAAAATAGATTCTAAGCATTAGCTAAGTAGTTAGATCGAGCTATATGAAACTTATTAGATTTCTCTAGTAAGAAATGCCATAAACTAAGTGATTAGTTCTTAACAACACAAACAACAACAACAACAACAACAAAACAGCAAGAATAAGAACAATAAGAAGTCGAATTAACGTAAAACTATTTGTAAAGGAAATCAGAAAACCTTGAGATATATTTAATGAAAGCCACATATTGAATACCATCCTTAACCATGAATTATCGAAGCTACTTACTTAACTAAATTGTAAATTGTAAATTGTAAATTCCATATGTTAAATTTTACCAGCAACTCAAGAGTTCCTTGTAAAATTTGCAATTCAAAACTTGACGTAGCTCTGCCTTCCAAAAATTTATTGTACACATTTATTTGTTTATATACCAAAATTTGATTGAATGCAGAGTTCTGTTAATTTTTGTTCTTTTTACCAAAACACTCACTAAAACTCACGATTATAATTATAAATTCCATTTATAATTATAATTGTCTTTGTTTTTGTGACGATGACTGTTAACAAAGTCCTTAAATACGACCAGTGTAACAATTTATAAATTAAGCCTATTTCCTTTGCTAATTTGTGTGCTTTTGCAGATTACTTATTTTGTATTTGCAAAACCCCATGAATTTGCTGCTACTGAACTGTAAATTTTTACATAAAATTAATTTCTATCCCTTGCCAAATTGTTTGGCAAATGATGAAAGAGATTTTGCTTAACTCTAATGTACAAATTCTATGAATAATATTTATGTATTTATATATATGTATACTCATATATATATTTATATATATATCAACTATTATATAACTAGGCTGAGCCTATATTATTGAATAACACTTACACTGATCATCTTACTTCATAAGTCTAGCATATAGAAAAAATCCAAAGTATTTATATCAAATACATATTGTGTTTATAATCCAACTCATACTTCAATAAAACAAGAAAACAAAAAAAGCAAAACACTATCAACCAATATTACGTCTAGAATTATTCATTATTCATTATTCACTATTCATTATTCATTATTCATTATTCTTTATTATGTGTTATTGTTTTCTTTTGTAGACACGTATTTGTTTATACTCTTTAATATTTAGTTTGTAGTTTAATTTCTTTAAGTTCTTTTGTTTTTGTCAATAAAACTTTGTTTTTCTTTTTGTAGTAGACTAATTTGGATTATATTTTAAGTTCTGCGGAGCTACAAAGAAGTTTTGCTGTGTTTTATAATTGATAATTTGAAATGTGCATTTACCACATTCACTCTTTATACCCTGAACACATTGAAAATGGGAATGCTCCAAAAACGAACAAAAAAAAAAACAAATTTTCTATTTGCTTAACTATAATTTGTAGCTGTTGTTTCCGAAATCCCGACGTTCATACGGATGTATGGACAGACGGACAGACGGACACTGATGAATATTTACTTTATAAAGTCTACGACATCTCCTTCTGCCTGTTACATACATTTTCACAAAACCATTATACCCCGAATTCCCATTTTCAATGGGTTCAGGGTATAATCAACTTTCCTGAGAAATATGAAAAATATATATCGTGCATAAAATCTATGAAAGTCATACATAAATTTTAAAGGAACTTTCTGATACTTTCACAATTTTTACAGATGTTTTCCTACTGAATGCTATTTAGATATAATAAATTAAATTCATTCCAAAAATGATTGGAGTAATTAAAGTATCATTTGGGCAGGTTCGCAGAGTACAGGGTATACCATACCAAACACCATTCAAGTTTCAATTGAAGTTTTCCATTTAAGTTTTATTTTCAATAAATTAATATCATTTAGCACTTACGACAAATACATAAACAATTTGATTCATTTGCGAACATAGAAATTGACTAACTGTAACTGCGATTAACTAAGTTTGTATTTGTATTTTCTCTCATTAGGTTTTTTGAGCTTTATTTTTTGCGTTTATAGTACATGATTATATACAGTATTCTGATGGTACCGGCTGCCGACTACTTCCCCGTTGCCTTCTCCTCTAGCTGTGCCTGTATGTGCTTGACGTTCTGTCCGCCGGTGCTGTGGCTGTGGCGCTGGAAAAAGGCGTTGATGGAGCTCATGGATCGGTATTCGAGATTATCGCTAATGTGCCAGTCGACGCTGATGCTCTGATGCCTACCCACGGGATTGCGTATCTTCGTCTCATTGTACTTCTCCAGCAGGTGCAGCAAGCAATCCTTCGTCGTGTTGGCTGCCTCCTCCAGATTCACAGGGTGATGCGTATCCGGTAATCCGATGGGCACGTCCCGGCTCATTTGGTTAATGCGAAACTTGGCTCGTCGACTGCTCGCCGACTCCGTGAAGACACTATTGCTTGAGCTGGTACTAGAGCTGTTGCTAGTGCTGACGCTGGAACAGAATTTGGAGCTGCCGGTGCTGGTGCTGGTACTGGTACTGGTGCTGGTAGTGCTCTTCTGCATATAGCTCTTCGTATTGGCCGTGCTCATAGTGTTGACTGTAGACTGGCTGCGCAGCTGAGACTGCGACCGGATACTTTCAAATTTGCCGTTGCCATTGCTCAGCTTCGGCGTCTCCTCAATGGACTGCTGCAATCTCACCGACAGCGAGCTGGCCTTCTGTTGACCGTCAGCCGAACGTATTTGTGTCTGGGTACTAGAGCTGGAGCTGGAGCTGGTGCTTTGCAGCTGCCCATGCGATGTTACCCGGGTGCTGCGCGTGTTGCTCTTCACCTTGTTACCTTCCTGGGTGACGCTGCTCTCAGTGGAGTTCATGTTGTTGTTGCTATCGCCCAGCTTGGTGTTGATCTCGGCCAGCATGAGCAGATGATCGGACAGCTTGCGTATTTCATCTGCCAGATTGACGCGTTCCCCGGAGCTGCGCCTTCCCAGCAAATAGGTCGTGTCCGAGTTTCGCCTGTCGAATGTATGCAAATAGCTTTTCATGCTGCGCCGCTGCTGTGCGCTGCTTTCGCTGCCGGAGAACTCGTCGAAGTTCTCGTTGAACAGATGCTGAGGCGTGGGCGTGGCACAGCCAGAAGGGACCGCTGCTCCTGCTGCGGGGAACAGCTTCTCGCGGGATTCATTAATGGGCGTGGTCGCCACCGAATGGGGACTGTCAGCGCTGCGCTCAGCCTCCTCTTCGAAGGCCGTTCCAGCCTCCTGCTCATCGTCCGTCAGCGTTGCTATCGACTCACATGGCGAGGGCGAACAAACTGTAAAGGCAAAAGGAATTTAGTCTCGAGCAGCTGGGCAAAGAAGAGACTCACACAAAAATTAGGGTACATTGGGGGTTAGGTTCAGGGGAATTATCAAAATGGGTATATCCGAAATAGATTTATACATATAGATTATGTTGACAGAAAATTAGAACATGCTTATGAGATAGACAGCCCAATTGGTTAACAGAGATGTTAATGCTGGATCGTAACAACTAACCCTGATAGACAAAATACTGTGCGCAAGGAAAGAACTTGAAGAAATGAGCTTTTTCTCTGGTTTTGTTCTCGTATCAATACAAGATATTATTAAAATGTTCGTCTACCAAAGCTTTGAAATATATTTTTGTTATAATAATAATTACAAATATTTCTTGTAGCTCTATTAGTTTTGTAAGAATAAAATGGTTGACTTGAAAATTTTGGTAATATTTTTAAACAATTTTACAATTTTTAAAATTAAATTAATATTTTTTAATTTTCAAATTGAAAACGTAATTTTGCTTATATTTGGTGTAATTATTTAAAAATGATAATTAACACATTTCAATTATTATCATTATGGGTTAATTACACTATTTAATGACAACTTTTTCGAATAACTAAATTTTACAATATAACTTGATTTATTTAATCAATTTGTCTGTTAAAATTAATTTTGGAACTTTATTATATTTTGAAAATATTTCAAAATTAGCTTAAAACTATTTGAATAATTTCTTACAGAGACGGAACGCAACACAAAGAAGCATCATGTTTTGATGAACATAAACCCATTGAATGAAATGATATTTTGACTTGAACTTTTGAATTTGGCAGCATTGATCGATAATTTTGCTATATCTTTGATCGATGTATGGAGCTTACCTTGTCCGATAGCTTTGAAACTGTGGCTAGGTGTTGAGCTAAACTTCAACTAGGTTTGGGATAATGTCTTAACTTGTTCTTATATATTATTGTTTGTTTGTTTTTGGAATGTTTGGATAGATTTGTGGCTAATGTATTTGAAAGAAAGTTTGTAGTATTTGAATTTGAAGTATATTTTGGTATTACTCATGTCATTGGCTGTCTTTATCACAGTAGCGAAACGCTAAGCAACTTATACAATAAGGCAATTTGGTTAATAGAGGTAGCATCCGATGTACGGATGCGCTTAAAGCTACAATTACTTAAAACCTAAGCCAACAACGCTTGTGCTAGCACACATTGAAAGTGCTTTGTTGTTGTTGGCGTGGCATATTGCTCTCACACATACACATAGAAAATAATTACAATATAGCTCATTAAAAGTTGATATGTTAACACAAAACATAAATTGATTGCAATATACATAAAAAGTTAAGTCTGAGAGGCGGGAGAGCTTCATGAGCGGGCACTAAAGCGTGCCCTTCTTTGCGCTTCTCATTAAGCCAACTTGGTGTACATTCAGAGTTAAGAGATAGACGGAGAGAGAGAGAGAGAAACAATTAGTTGGCTGATTTTTGTTTTTGTTGCTCTTCTGTTGTTGTTTTCAAGTTAATTTTGTAATTTACAAAATTGGTTGTGATTGCCTCGCCCCCGCTCATTTGCCATGGATGAGCGCATGCCGGTCGCGTTGCCTCTGGGAGCCACCATCGCGGCAGTACTCACCTCGCGACGAGGAGATGCTGTCCGGACCATGAGGCCGTCGGGGATGCGTGTAGCTGGTCTCATTTAGAGGCGCTATCACGTTGCCCTCGACGTCAAAGACGTACGGACTATTCGGATGCGTCTCCCAGCGCACTATGAAATTCTTTAAATTATCCTTCGTGGCATCCAGCTCTTTGTTCTATGTGGAAGCATTAGGGAAACAGAGAATGTTACTGTGCTCGGCTCGCTATTTAGCTAACTTTCTGTTTACCTCTAGCTCATGTGTTTTGCACAGCTGCGCCAGCTCCTCGCTGTCCTCTTCCTGTTCCGTCGCCTCGTCCTCGTCCTCGTCCTCGTTGTCATCTCCGTCCTCGATTGTTTCCGTTGAATCCTCTGAAGACTCCGAGGCTAACGTTGAGGGCGACTCTGACTTCAGCCGCGTCTTGCTGCTCACTGAGGCGCTCTTGCTAACTGTTGTTTCAGCTACTGCTGCCGCTGATGCTGCTGTTGAAGCTGTTCTTTTTAGGGGCGTGGCAGCGGGATGCTGCTGCAGCCATTTGTGCTTCACACAATCGGCGGCTGTCATGCGGGTGCTGTGGGGCATTTGGTTGATTAAAAGAGCGACTGCTTGACTGCTTGACTGGTTGGTTGGCCCGGTTATGGGCTAGACAACTAATTAACAAAAAACCCACCTCAAGTCCTTTACTAAGAGCTTCGATATGAAATCCAGGCACTCCGGGGATATGCCATTAAAGCATTCATCTTCAAAATCGTATTTTGCAATGGTTACATTTGACATTGTTTCAATGTCGTTCTCGCCCATGAAAGGCGACAGACCAGATATGCTGTAATTGTTTTTGTTGTTCCACACGTGTGTGTGTGTGTGTGTGTGTGTTTGTGTGGGTGTGGCAAAGTCAATAAACATGAAATGTAAAAGCAGCGCACACAAAATAAATAAATACATAAAAAAACACTCTCTTACACACACAGCAGCGTTTAATTAACTAAATTAAATTGGCGTCGAGCGAGCATTGCTGTTTAGTTATTTGTGCCGTGGGTTGGGGGGATTGCTATAGCTATAGCTATAGCGGTTTGCCTCGAACACCTTCCCTAAGAGTTCTAAGACTTTGATTATTTAATTCTTGACTGCCGCAATTTTCACAGATTTTTAATTAGTTTGCTTTGTTCACTCGAGCAACGCAAATGCAAAACCCAACCTCTCACTCTTTTCGCAAGTTAGCTTTGATTAAATTTTCAAGTGTCATATTCGTGAAGCAACACTACGCAACACAATCAGTAAAGAAAGTGATTTTTTTTTAGTATTCACCAAAAGTAAAATAAAGTAGTAAAGGACTAAGTATTCAATATACTTGAGATAAGTTTATAACAAAAGAAGATCTTTTTATAAACGGATTAAGAAATCTTTTTTCTGCACATCAATTTGATTTGGTAATGATTGAAATTCAAATTGGTTTCTAATTAATTTAGAATTGCTTTGAAATTTATAAAGAAAAGCGCTGCTGTGTAGTGTAATGAAGTCTAAATTCGAATATCTCCTCACGAAATACTCACAGCACATAGCAAATGACGCCAACGCTCCACATATCAGTGCCATAGGAGATGCAGTCAAAGTTTACCACTTCAGGCGCCACAAACTCAGGTGTGCCAAAGAGAACCTGAACGAGTTGCATAATATGTAAATACCCTGTAGAAATTAGATGCATTCCGATTCGATTCAAACTCACTCTCAGACGCTTATCGGGATCGAATTTGCGTGCCAGTCCAAAGTCAATGATCTTGATGCGATTTCCCTTTTGTGTCAGCACCAAAATATTCTCGGGCTTCAAGTCCAGGTGGATAATACCATTGCCGTGTATAAAGGCCATCGCCTCGCACACCTGGCGTATAAAGACACGACACACGCGCTCTGTGAGAACAAACTCATCGTCTACAACACGATCGAAGAGCTCGCCGCCTTCAATGCTAGGAATGTAATAAATGAATACCATGTGTTATAGAAAATACGAAAAGAAATTCAAAATATGGAACATATAATAAACATGCAGCTAAGGCCAAGACAACAGTTAAAGCAGCTAATTGAACTCCCATTTAAGTGCTAAGTTTTAGACTCAATACAGTTGGCTTACCTGCCCCAGCTATAAGTCTATATACATATGTTATTTACAAGAACTACACATTGCTTGACATAAAACGAAAATCAGATAATACATGAACATCAACCTATGTGGAGTAAGTAATGTGCAGCAACTGAACTACAAAGCATTAAACAATTTTGAAGAGCGAACAAAAATATGAAAAATGCTTTGCAATTAGAAATTTCATTAATGTCTTGTCAGTTCCTGCATTTTACTTTAAAATACTATATTAAATCTACTGGATGTGCTATAAATAATATACATTGAATAATTATTATATAATTATTTATGAATTCGTTTACTAGACACTCAGGGATGATATTTATTATTCAATAAAATCTCGATATATCAGTAAGTCATAAAGTGGCGTACAGATTATAATTATAATTGGATTTATTTACGAGTTTCTTTTAAATCTCTTCAAGTTATACAACTTTGGTGATTATCAATCTTTTTTAAGTCTGCCCATCCGCCTGTCATTTAGTGTTTCTTCTCAGTTTAATAAAGGATTGCTATAAAGCATTACGTTTGTTTATTTGGAAATAGTACTGTTATTTCTGTAAGAGCAGCATTTGAAGCTGGAGTCGTCACAGCGGGAGTTGTTAGAGCGCTCTCTCAATGTACACTGTTTACTTCTATATCACGGAAAGAACATTTTAAATTAAACAAAGCTTATAAAAAACAAGTAAGAAGGCTCTAGTCGAGACAGCTCGACTGCGATATACCCTGCAAAAAAAGTGACACTCTTCTTCTTTACGAACGTTTAAGCGCGCGCTCTGCTAACCGAGCAGTTGCTGCCGTGGCTTAGGGGTGGGTTGGGCTGAACTTTGTACGCTTATAAATCCATTTCTAGATGGACGATCTTGATCATGAAATTTTCAGAGTAGATTAAGAGTATCTAAATGTATCTATTGCAAGTCTCTGGTATTCAAAATCTGAAAATTACATAATCTGCGTATAAATAAATAATTTTGACATACGAGTGTTCACGTGTTCATTTCAGCTCTCTAGCTTTTGTAGTTTCCGAAATATCGACGTTCATACGGACGGATGGACAGACGGAGAGGGCTCAATCAACTTATTTTTTTCTGCTGATCAAGAATATATATACTTTGTGGGGTCAGCGCCATCTCCTTCTGCCTTTTACATACATTTTCACAAAACCATTATACTCTAAATTCCCATTTTCAATGGGTTCAGGGTATAAAAAATTATATTTTCGAACTGGTCGCTCGCTTATGGACTGACCATAAACCAGATTATTATGTTTAAAGAACCGTAGATTTTAGCTGTAAAATCATGAAAGATTTAAGACTACTTTTTTTTTTGTATACCCTGAACTTTTTGAAAATGGAAATTCAGGGCATGATGAGAAGGGTCCGACCCCATAAATTTTATATATTCTTGTTTTTATATATATGTATATATAGTAACTTAATTGTTCTGATTTGATCATGATATTTTTGATCTTAATATTACGGCTATAAGTGTAATATATAAATATGCAAATTTCCCTTGCACATTCAAAAGATATTATCGTCTTTCACGTTTATAGCATTAATAGTGCTCTATATACGTTTTTTATGCTATTTGTTAGTTCTCTCATCAGAACACACGAGTCTATATAGTACGTTGAAATATGCCTGTTTCCAGTTCTGAGAAACATATCGATTTCATTTTATGAACTAATAGTATTACGAGATATTTGATCTCTTTTATCTTTCACAATTGTTTGTCTGTATTTGGAGCGCATTTATTAGCAAAATAAATCAAAAATGTATTTAAATACTTTAAAGCTTGCCCTTTAGCTGACACTGGCAGTAAACTAAATGAACTTTTGCAAATTTTTATTCAATTTGAATTTAAAGGCTAAAGGCAATCGGCTTATTTGTGAATTCCAGCTGCAATTCTCATATGCAGTAATCGATGTGACTTATATGCAGCTGCAAAATGCATATTTTTGTCAGTTGACATAAAATATGAAATATGAATTATTTACAGAGCCAAAGGGACAAGTAAAAAAGTTCCATGGCAATGCCAGAAATTCAAATAAATATTATTGTTTGTGGAAATAAACTGCAATTTTCATTAGAAAAACAAATGGACAATTTACAAAACGAGTTTGCAGTTTGCAGTTTGTCAAGGATTTTTGTCTTGGCACAAATATGTTTGCTGCATTTTATGAATATGCAAAACGACGAAACAACTTGCGCAAGTAAACAATTAAGACTCCAAAGCAAACAACAACAATGAGAACTGTCAGCATTGTTGTCGAGTGTAGTTGCAACACAGGACAGCAGAGCAGTACAAACAACACACTCTCAGCCAGGGAAATTAATTTGAAAAGTGAAAAGTCAAGTGAGCCGCACAAAAGACTCGTAACTTTATTGTCTTTTTGGCTCTGCAAGTATTTTATTTGTGTGGCAAAAAAGAGCCCACGCCAGGAAAATGGGTCAAGGCCATGGTGTAATCAGTGCACCTTTACCTGACTCAAGCGCTTTTATGGCCCACAGAATAGGGCCTAAACGGGACGTTTTTATTAGCGACCGAAGCGAAATACAAACAGAACTGACAATTTTCGTCTCTCAACGAATATTAAATGTTCTTGTAACTTTGTTGTGCACGATTACAATATTATGAACAAAATAATTGAGTATTGTACTAAAGCTAATTTATTGAATGAAATGGACTGAATCAGATATATCTCGAGCTTCAAATGCATCCAAGAGTAAAGTACTCCATATATGTTGCTGACGCATATTAATAATTCCTATAGCCAAGAGAATAGCTCTTTGGATAAATATCCGATTAGGCTAAAATAACTTTAGCTTGATATTTCACTGATCTAGTATTAGACAGTTTTCCGAATACAATATTTCCATCCTGTTGCTGCTTTATTGAGACACATTTTCTATTTATTTATTGAAAATATATATTTTTATATGATTTAAATTAATTTTGTTGACTCTCGTATATAAAACAAGTAAGAAAGCTGTAGTCGAGACTGCTCGACTACGAAATCCCCTGAGCCCTTCTTCGAACGAATAATATTCCAAGAATTATTCGATTCGTTTCTGCACGCATAGACGCTGATCTACGCTTGTAGGCATGTATGTGTGTATGCATGTGTGTAAGCATTGCAAGCGTCTTGCTGTCTCGCTGCTTTGTTGCTGCGTCGCATGGGTTTTGATGAGAAAACTTTGATGATTAATAATTCTGTTTCTAGATGGACAATCGTATTGATTTCTTCAGATTATGATTATGATATTCATATCTATATGCTAAACCAAACTGCATGTCTCTAGTATTTGAAATGCATTTTTTTCACATTTGGGGGTGGTGGGGCGAAGTGGGGACCGGAATCCAAAATCTGACAAAAACCGAAATTGTAATAAATTAGTATCTATATATATTGGAGACTCTAACTCTAAAGATGAATTAGCTAGAATTTTATAACAGGTTCCCGATAAGTTCGTTTATCGATAACTTTGCAAATATACAAGTTATCGAATTTCTGAAACAAACTCGTACTGCGCGTGCAATATACGAACCTAACACAAAAAGAATGAACTCTCTAGCTTTTGTATCTTCGGAAATCGACGCGTTCATACATACGGACGGACGGACGGACGGACGGACAGACGGACAGGGCTAGATCAACTTATTTTTTTATGCTGATCAAGAATATATATACTTTATGGGGTCTGCCACGCCTCCTTCTGCCTGTTACATACATTTAACAAAACCATTATACCCTGATTTCCCATTTTCAATGGGCTCAGGGTATAAAAATGTATATATATCATGGTTTTCTTTAATTTTGTGAAAATTGAAACATTATTAATTGTTTCTAGTTTCAAGATATATAAATAAAATTTGTTTCACAAAGTCGAAATTGTTGAAATTTATATATGACTACGAAGGTAGTTTTAATATATTCTCTTAGTGAGATTTTCATAAGATTGCATGTAAAATACCCTATAAATAATACTAAAGAGGGTAACTTTATATACTTTGAGAACGATATATTTAATTTGTTGACCGATTTCCAAATGTATGCAAACTTATAGTCATTTCAAATATATGACAGGTAGACGGAAAGGCTTGATAAAGTCTGTTGTACCTACCGATATATATATATACATATATATATTCTAACTTCATATAATTCATTTGCGTTACACAATAAGTGATAAAAGGGCAATGCTTCTTATAAGAGTACTAAATACATTTCTAGAATAAGAAAGTGCGATAACCTGTTGCTTAAGGTTTTCTTTCTGAGTGTGCCAAAAAAATAGAAGAGAAACACAAAAAAAAAAAAAAAAAAACAAGGAAAAACTTTTATAGTTGTGCGCTGTGTGTGTGTGTGTGCGTGTGAGTGTGAGTGTGTGGGTGAAGAAAGTTTACTAGTTTACGATAATGTGCGTACGTGTAAATCGTATTTTATGCACATTTCCCGCTGATTGCAAGATATTGTGTTCCACAACAATGTAACAACAACAATAGAATAGAACATTTAACAAACAAAAAAGACAACAAAAGTTATGAAGATGTTGTCAAAGTAGTTTGCCATCAAGGACAACAAAACACACACACACACATACACTGAATATAAAGACAACAACAACAACAACAACAACACAACAATAAGAATACAAGCGAAATCAACATATTCCTCTACATGGATATAGAATTTCAACTGTATATAGAAAATTGCGTGTTCGCTTGGGCCTTACAGTTCCAGGACGACGCACATCATTTTCTGATATTCGTATGCAGCATATAATTGTATAATGAGATGATGTTGCAATGAATTCATAATCTCCACTTCTCGCTCCACGTTCCGCTTGTCCTCGCGCTTCGGGATGGGCACGAATTTGGCTGCCAATAGGAGGCCGCTGGCCTTCTCCCTGCACTTGTACACAGTGCCGAATTTACCACTGAGAATTGGTTAGAATATGATTAGCATTTCATGCAATTGTTTGAGGGCATTGAGAGGGACGCTCTCAAGAAACATCAGGGTCTAAGCTGCTTTCATGTGTACTCACCGTCCCACCTCGCCGAGCACGTCGTACAATTTATGGGCGTCCACATTGCGGTTTATGGTCACATCGCGCATTGGAAAAGCGGGCTCCAGAACTGTGGAAAAGCAGTGCGAAAAAGAAAAGTGAGTGCTGAGCGTAAGTAGCTGTGCTTAGGGCTAAGAATAATGTAAAGCGCAAAGTAAGAAATATCAATTTTTTATCTGCCAGAGGGACGAGGCACAGGCATTAAACCATTTAAGTTTCATACACCACTTTAATCAAAGCCTTAAAGTAAATCCTATTTTGCTATTCACACAGATATTCTGAAAAAGATTTAGCCATAAATAGACTGCAGTCTCTCTTGTCTATTTTACTCTTTCTGTGATCTTTGATTCTTTCCTCAGCAATCCACTTGCAGCTCAGCAAGTACGTTATATTATTTTCCAGAGCTTCTGCTTGACCTCTGCATGCGCTTCTCACTCTGTCGTGTTCCTGTCTGCCAGATGGTCGGAAAAGCCTTAAAGCGAACCAATTGAACTACACTTCAGCATGTATTTGGCTACTTAGAACGTCTCTTGAAATATGGCATTCAATCATTCTCATTGTGCGCCCATACGAAATGCATTTAATATCGGGTATTATGGCGCCGCCTGCCTTGCCTTGCCTTGCCTTGCCTTGCCTGCTCTTTCCGTAAACTTTTTTTGCTTGTCGCATATTTCATAACATATTGCAGACAATTTGTTGTGATATTTTTCGTCTTTTGTTATGTTTCTTATTCAAAAGGAAACCCTTTTCAAAATTTATTTGCTGTTGTTGTATCTACAAGTTGCCAAACAAATAAAAATGACTTCATTGAATTGAATTCTGCAGCCAAGGGACATAGCACATAACCGCAGGCAAAAAAAAAAAAAAAAAGAAGGAAAGAGCACGACAACAACGATGACTAACGGGAAATACACAAGCACATACACACGCAAGTGTGTACTAGGTGTGCCTATTGCAAAAACTATATTTTGTGTATACCCTATGCCTTGGGGCATTCTAATGTTAGAAATCTGCTGGCGTAACAGACTGAAGTAAGCATTTTGTGGTGTAAGAAATGTTTATTTTTATTTTTTTTTATACCCTGAACCCATTGAAAATGGGAAATCAGGGTATAATGCTTTTGTTAAAAGTATGTAACAGGCAGGTGGAGGCGTGGCAGACCCCATAAAGTATATATGCTCTTGATCAGGGTGACGAGAAAAGTCGATAAGTCGATTTCCGAAGATATAAGAGCAAAGAGTTTATTTCATTTGTTTCAGAAATTCGATAGCTCGGTTTTCAGTCTTGTCGATAAAAACAATTATTGACAATCAGTTATAAAATTATATCTCGTTAATCTTTAGAGTTAGAGTCTCCAAACCGTCTGCATTTACATACTAGATTTTAATTTAATATAATTTCGGGTTTTGGCAGATTTTTGATTCCGGTCCCCAATTCACCCCCTCATCTCACCCAAATGTGTAAAAAATGTATTTGAAATACTAGAGCCATACAGTTTGATTTGGCAAATATATATGAATATCATGATCATAATCTGACAGTTTGATTACGATTGTCAATCTAGAAACAGAATTATCAATAAAATAAGTACTCGCAGCAATTTATTTTTCTTTTATACTTTGCTGTATTGATATATGTTTCGTAAATGTATATAATAAATTGTATATAAATAGATATATATTATTTTATTATTTTAAATTATTATTTTAAGTTTTTATCGTAATGACTTAATAAAGATTACATTTTAAAGATCATTTCACGATTATTGGCATTTGTGTAATTTGAATATTGGAAAATATTAATTTGATAAAATACTTACTAAAATTTTGTTGTTATTAAATAATGAAAATTACATATTTTAATTATAATTTAGTATTTCAATTGGTTCGACTACAACTTTTTCATTGAATTTTGATCATTATGTTCCTTATAATTCATAAATTATATATAAATACATTATTTATTTATTTATTTTATACATTTATCGATTTTCAGTTAGTAAACAGAAATAAAATATCTAAGGATATGAATCCATCAAACTTTCGTGCAGGGTACCTCCAGGTCGTACATACATACTTGCTTGCTTTTCAGTTTGTTTTCCTATATATATATTTTCTTTTTAATATTTTTCTATTAAACATAAGCAGTTCAAATTGACATTTGGTCGCAGTGAGCGACCCTCTTTAGAAGTTTAGCCAAAAGCTTCAAAAGAAATCAGTTTGAATTTTGCTATTTAAATTATTGATAAAATGTGCACAAGAGGAAAGCTCGCTCTCTCTCTCTCTCTATTTCTCTCTCTCTCTCTCTCTCTCTCTCTCTCTCTCTCTCTCTCTCTCTCTCTCTCTCTCTCGGCTGTCTTTCTAACGCTGTCTCTGGGCGTGTAGTTTGTTTTCAGCATTCGAGATGCACTCATAAACGCTGCCAACTGGAAGAGTTTGGGTGCTGTCTGCTCTATTAATATGCAAATGGCGCATATAAGTATGCTACGCAATGCACGATAAATCTTTAAAATCAAAGGCGAGCCCATAACGGTGCATGGTGGCATGTGTGTGTGCGTGTTTGTTTTAGTGTAGTGTACGCATGTGTGTGTGTGTGTGTGAATTGAAACGTCAGGCGTGAGGAGGGCAGGGGCCAGCGGGCTGCGGGCACCAGGGAAGCGCATCTTGCGCAAAAACTTGGCAAATTCAAAGTGAAAGTTGAATAGAGGCATGTGTGCATGTGAGCATGTGTATACGCATGTGTGTGTGTGTGTGTGTGCACTGTTATTTGTGTGCAGTGAGGCACTTGTGCGTGTGCAGCGATTGCTGCAACTTGACGCCATCTCAACAACTGCTATCTGATGCTCTAGGGCTGTGTTTGTGCTCCCTAAACGGCTTTTTGGCGCAAAATTTATGCATGTCTGCTGCAATATTTGAGTGTATGCGTGTGCATGTGTGCGTGTGTGCGTCTTTTGAGTGCACTTTGCCAATAATGCGCACAATTTAAGTTGAAGCAAACATGCCCAGTGCAATTGCAATCGCAGCTGCCTGATGCTCGTTAGATCAGCGAGACATATTCAATTCGCATTCAAAACTTGGCCAGAAGTTCAGATGATAGCAAAAAGGAAATCCATAATTTTTTTTTGTTTTTTTTTTTTTTTTTTTTTGTTAACATAATTTATGGGCAGACGCTGAGCAAATCAAATATTTTCATAAATTACTTGCGTAGCAGACAGACGCTCGCACATAATTTATCCACAAAAACAAACTTGAATACACATACGAGCACTCACACATTCACGCACACTCACTCATTCACACTCACACTCACATAGAGTCGCGCGCGCAGGTAACACATTCATTTCCGGTTTTCAGCTCATGAATAAATGAATTTATATCGACTATGGATGGCAGTTGAACTGCAGCGCATACTTTGCAGCGCTTATCCTGCCATATCCTAGCTGCCTCCATTCACTGCTCAGTTTCGCATCCTCTCGAGCGCTCTCGTTGCAGCTCTTGTGATTTTAGCTAGAAACTTGTTTGTGACTCACGAATCGAATTCGATTTGAGTTTGGATATTCGATACGTAATGCAGCTCAACGCAGAGCCCCGAATGCGTTTATAAACACAGCCAAATAGAGTCGAGTGGAGGCTTATTAGATGCCAGGCATATGCCGTTGAGCCTGGTTAAGGCTATGAATAAACAAGTGGCTCGAGCAGCTTGCAGTCAATTCCAACGATTTCCAACTCTATCAAAGTGCATATATTCCAGCTATTTATTCGCCTTGGCAAGGCTGACTAAGCCAAAGTTTCATATTTCGTGTCAAGCTGCTCGCTCTAACAAGGTTCATAAGCAATGCAAAGTGTTTTTCGAAGACCCAAAAAAATATGTAATCTAGAAAGCAAACTGGTGTTGGCCCAAACTTGCTGCACTCTTCAAACTAGGTTTCACTTATGCTAATATAAAAAGTAACTTGCAATCTCTGTGAAGCAAACAATGCATGGAAATTTAAAAGTTTTCAATAAACCTCGTACAATATTTTTAATTTCAATCAATAAATCAAATAAAAAGAACCTTCAAAAGGGCAACTGGGCAACTAATTTAATTGAACTCGAGCTCAAGTGGCAAATGGCAGACAACTCTTAACAGATCCATTTAATACAATCTGAAATGCCACACCTTAAAGCCACGGCCACGCCCTCAATGTGGGCGTTAAATGGTACTGATAAAGTGGCACTCGTTGCAATTTCACCCGACGCAAAAAACTTTGCCAAGTTAATTTATGCACAATATCAAAAGCGCATTTCGAGAGGGCGATTGTGCAATGCCAAGTGCCAATGGAATGAGAGTGTGAATCGGGGAGGGGTGGAATTAAAAGAGAGCATATCTATTATATAGCAGATAGTATATAGAGTATTTGCATGCACTCTCATTCAATTGAGTGCCATTCGTAGATAGCTAAACGAGACCTTTTTTTTTTTTTTTTTGTCAACGCCGGCAATTTTTGTGATATGAAAATCAGCAGTTTTTCCTTTGAATGTCCCAAAGACTCGCAGTCGCAGTATGCGCTTTTCTTTTGTGCATTTTGGCAACTGTTCATAGTCTAGACGAGGCGCGTCTTTGACTTGACTTTTAATATTCATTATCGTAAATTTGGAATTTTTATCGCAATTTAAAAGTTGCAGAGTCTCGTAGAAATAAATGAAACATTTAATGCTGCCATTTAATGATTGCAATTCGTTGTACAACAAATTGTACAGCAAATTTTAAACTGTTGCACGTCAATATGATAACGACACACACACACACACACAGCGACACTCACCCACAAAAAAACAATATTAATGTGTCGTATTATGCATACGCAGCGTACGCAGAAAACAAAAACAAAAAAAATCTGTTGATTTTTTATTCAACAAACGCGTTGGCATTTTAATATGTGCGTTAAAAAGTTTGTGTCCTGGTGGCAGCGGGACGAATGCGTATGTGGTTTATAGGTTTTTAATAACACTTTTTATACGTCTGCCAGCCGCAGAGCACAACAAATCCTCAACTTAAATGCTTCACTTCACAGTCCGTCCCGTCGGCCGCAGCTCTAAAGCAATAAGCCAAAGTATGTCAAGCATTTAATGGCCAGGCATATAAATCCAAAACACGGCATATTTACACAAAGATTAAGCAAGTTTTATTCTCGTATAGAGGTTGATGTCAAACAAGTACAGCGAGAAAAGCCCACAGAGATGTTCTCAAAAACAATCTTCATGGAGTTTTTACCGTTGCCATGTTTATAAAGAAGAGAATGAAAGAATAAATATTACGTGACGTGAATGGCAAATAAAAAAAGTTCAAATACATATTTTAAATTCTTGAACATTAACATTTATTATTTATTTATTCTGAATGTCTGTATCTTTACTGTATCTTTGTATCTTTACTGTTTCAATACTTCAAATATATAATATTTAAAAAATATTTGATATATTAATACAAATATTTATTTATTTATTTATTTTTTTTTTGTATTATCTAAACAAATAATTATTATAAACATATTTAAATTTATATAAATTATATTGCTTTATTTAAAGATATATGGTTTTGGTGTTTATTGTGAATTCTAAGAATTTATTTCAGTTCATTTAAGTTTTAATGATTCATATTTTTACTAAAAACGTTTTCTTATTCGCTCTTTTAATTACTTTAGTTTAGTGAGTTGCTCTACAAGAATTTAAACTAATTTGCTTCTTGCTACGTAAAAAAAAACGATCTCAATTCTTGGAATTGCAGTTTAAATATGTTTCTGTCAGCTTTAGCCCAGACTAACAAATAATAACTGACATTGCAGTTGACTAATGGCGAAAAGCATATGACAAACGACCAAAAAAAAAAAAAAAAAAATAAGAGCTGCTGAAAATTTGTAAGCGTATATGTGTTTGTGTGTTACTGTAGTTGTGCTAATAGTTGTTGCTGTTATTATTGTTGTTGTAGCTGGTTCTGACTGGTTCATGCACTTTAATCAGCCTAAGTGCTGGCAAGAGAAAGAGTCAGAGTCTGATAAAAAAAAAGTAACGAGTAACACGGCGAAAGGGAAAAATTAAAAATGGTAAAACTTTGCTCGTTTGCTGCTCTGTTGGCTGCCGTTGCTCTGCGACTTCGACTGCGACTTCGACTGCGACTGCGACTGCGACTGTGAATGAGACTGTGACTGTGACTGTGGCTGCCATTTCAAATTGGTTATTACAGAGAATTTCCTATGCACTTACACATACACACACACACACAACACTCTGACATGCATACGTTGCTCATGCATCTGTGTGAAAGCAATGGGCAGACACGTGCTGCAGCTTTTCCACTTTTCTGTTGAATGTTTGTTTGCATTTGCACATATTGTTTGCAGGCTTGAAAAGCCGAAAATGAGAGTTGAATCACATAATTTTTTCAATCTGGCTTTTACTAATTTTCCAATGGTATTTGACATCCACACTGTTGTGTTTATTTAGTTTAATCAGATTTCTCATAGAAAATTTTAAAATAAACCGAATTTCGTATGTTTGATTAAAAACTTTGAAAATCAAATATGAGAAATGGCTTAAATCAACTGAACAAATGTGCAAAGCCAAACATAAAAAGAAAAATTGCAATAATTTTAATATTATTTATAAATACTCTTATTTAATTTTATGTGAATTATTTAATCTACGCTCTCTATTGCATGCTATGAGACAAGAATATGTTATTTAATATATGTAGTTAAGTTTTTCATGTATTATTTTATCATAATCTTAATTTGTATCATATCTATATCTTTAGTTATCATTGGGATAATCGGTTTAGCAATCGACAAAATATAATCAGATTCGTGATTATCAAATAATGTTGGCATGTGTAATGTAGGCTATTCATTCATATAAAATCATACTTGTTAACATTGCCTGAAGACAATTATTAATCAAGACTCGAAATGCTAAACACAATTTATTTCTTACAATTGAATGCATTTGCATGAGAGCCTTAAGGTCACAGTCGACAATCAATGGAACTGATGATAAATGACGACCTAAAATGTCTATTCGGGTCTAGATATGATTTTCTACAATACACATTTTTGTGTTTAAAACAAATGTGTGCGGTTCAGTGAACATGCAGCAAATCAATAACATCAACAATGTCGCCCCAAAATCTATTAATACTTGTACATATATATATTCATATATTTGTAGGTATGTTTGTCTCTATTCTACGTGTTCATGTAGATACAGATACAAATGTATCTGCAGCTACATGGCAGCGCCAGCAATTCATCTTCATCATTTTTGCATGCCATGCGTAAATCCGTTGCCACGCCCACGAATATTTTAGCATAGCTCAAGTGACGACAGCGCATAAAAAAAAAAATAGAATTCATCGTTAAGGCAAAATGAAAAGTAATAATCAGTAGCGGGAGCCCCTGAAAAAATATACTGAGTCAAGCAAGGCGAATGGAAAATATGAGACTGTATGAAAACTGTGTGTATGTATGTGTATGTGTGTGTATGTAAGCTAAGCTGCTCTAATGCACTGTCAAGTGTTTCAACTACCAACTGTTCCCAAGTCTGGCCAAAGTGTTGCCATGAACCGCACGCGCACTTTTCAACTTTACGTTGCATACTTTTGTGGGCCACTTTAATTGCCCATTGACATTTAAATTTATGCGTGTGCGCTTATATATATATATATATATATATATATATATATATATATATATATATATATATATATTGCATAAAAGTGCCAACTAACTGGTCTGGTAGCTGTTCTGTGTGCTGCTCATAAGATTTTATGATTCTAATGCCGCTTGCCAATTTGAAAGTGGCGCAAGTTGATTATAAGCCATCAGGCCAACAGAGCAGCAGAGTCAGAGTCACACGACTTTGACATACAATTTGTGATATTTTTGTATGCTCATTTTACTTTGAGTGATGCTCAGTAATACATTTAATATATATTAAGCAAATGTAGAATATTATATGTTTTCCTATTATGTATACAAAAATGTGCAATAAATATTTTAAAAATAATTTATAAAATTATAAAATGTATACATATTTATTATTATAATGAAGAATATTTGGATTGGATTGCAAATCTCTCAAAAAGAAATACTTAATTGAGCTCCTCAAATTATTGATTTATTTACTATTTATCTTGAATATATGAGATAAAGAAATCAAAATGAATGTATTATTAAATAATTAATAAATCGAGGAATTCAATTTACAATTATTATTTGATTTTATATTATTATATCACAAATATTTATATAACTTATCTTATATATCTTTAATTTTTGTATCTTCTTAAATATTTGGCTGTCTGACTTTAAATTGAAACTGTTTGCAGCGAAGAATATGCTAAATAGAAACATTTATTTGTAGAGTATTTAAATACAGCTGCTCAATGGCTTTTCCTTAAGTTGATTTCTTGAGCGTCTTTATTTTGGGGCTGATAGCAGGAAATAAAATTAGCATTAGTAATTTGTATGCATGTGTGTGCAAATTGAGTGCTGCCTGGCAGAATTTTTATTTTCATTTTCACTTGTATTTTTTTATATTTGTATTTTCATTGCTTTTTTCATTAAGTGCGAAAATTCATTCAGATCCAGCACTTTGACTAACCAAGTTATTTCTATGCATTTCAATTATTTGCAGTATTTCTTATTTATTTACTTATTTTTATTTTATTACAGAAGTACTACCCGACCACAGTTCATTAAGCTGTTTAATTTAGAGGCGTGTGGGCTCTGTATAAAACACGCATACGGCATGGCATGTGTGCCGGCTGACAAAGGCGTTGGTCTAAAAGCATTTCTGGCGCGCACATTTCTTAAATTGTTTTTTACCAAACACTTTGTGTGGCTGTGGCATGCCCAGAGAGCCGCCCACTGGTGCAAGCGCTTTTGTGGCGTCTTGTTTCTATGCGCACTCACACGATGTTTAGCTAACCCTTTACACATTCATTACGCCCGCGCTCTGAGGCGCTGGGCGTGTGCATATTTCGCGCTTATGTATAATCAGCGATGTCTATGCCTGTGCGTGTATGTGTGCTTCCTGTTTTTCCTTTCAATTGAGTGTGTGTATGTGTGAGAAAGTTGGCAAAGTTTTGAGCGCTTTAAGCAGAGTGCCATAAAATTTAAATCAACTGAAAAGTGCTGTCTACATGCTGGCAAACGGGGCCAGCGCTAATTGATTGATGTGAGCACAGCAATTTCAAGGCAATTTCAAAGTTCAACAATGGTACAACAATGCCTGAACATGGCCCGACAGCCGACTGAAGACGGGCGACAGACGTTAGACGACAGACGCAGACGCACAGGCCACACAAGATGGATGTAAAGGGCCAGCTGACAGCTGCAAAAGATAAACACAAGAGGCTTCACTCGCTCCTGTCTCCAGCTTCGTCTCTGCCTCCGTCTTTGTCTCCATTTCCAACTGCAATATCGTCCCCACCAGCCTTAACTCTTCAGCTGCAATCACTGCAATTTTTTGTATACCCTTGCATCGGTTATTCGTAATTTGCAGTTCAATAGGCTACACATTAAGGGAGTTGGATGTGCCACGTGGATTAATATTGCAGCGAGTCAACAGAGACTAACTTAAGATGTATAACAATATTTGGAGTGTCTATTGAGTGCCTCATAATAATTTACTCATATTGATATTTATTTTCAATCCTGAGCTCCATTTTCATTACAGAAGCTGCACATCAGATAATCAGGCTATCCAAGTCTTCCATCTGATTTCAGCTGGACTTTAGAGAGTTATATATAGAGAGTAGAGTATTTAAGTTTCGTTAATCGAAAGCTGCATCATTTTTCTTATATTCCTGTTTTTCTCTTTTTGTTAATTTTTTGTCATGTCAGCAACAGGAGCTGTAGATATAGCATCGTGCTTAACTATACGTTCAGCTCTCATAGAAAATGCAAAACAATTTTAAGGCTCTCTAACGATGTATGTGATACGTCGTTTGGCTATAGCACAGTCCCAACCACAGAGAGATAGCGAGAGAAAGAGAGTGAGTAAGAGGCACTCGGCTCTGTGTGGCAGACAGTGTTCGAGACGCGGCAAAGATGTGGCGATGCAGTGAACTCATTAAAAGTTTGTTTAGCTAAGTTGCAACAAAACGCTGCAGCTGCGACAAATGTTAAGCGTTGCATGTGCAATGCCTAAAAAAAAATATATATATATATATATGTATATGCAGGTGGCATAAATTGCATTCACAATTTCGCGTCGCCTTTAGATAGCGTTTAATTAATTTAATGAGCTACCTTTTGCCAGACGCTACGTACATATGCCATGTGCTGTTGGCTGTTGGCTGTTGTCTGCCGCCTGCTAATGACTTGCGAGCCAAGCAGCCAAACGTAGCATGCAACGCACAGCGCGTTGCCCCTGCAGCTCGTTACCATAACAGCCAGCCAGCGAGGTGGCAATATTTTGCCAATGAAGCAAGCCAACTGGATGGCGCTTAGTTAATTATTGGCATTTGCGGTGACCAGCGCAAAGCGTATTAATTTATGAAACGCATACGCCATGTTGTACAAGCTCACACACAGAGCCGATATGATGCCTGCCAACGACAGCATCAGCATCAGCAGCAGCATCGGCAGCAGCATCGGCAGCAGCAGTGGCAGCAGCAGGGTCAGGGGCAGCATCATCAAATAGGAGGAATTAACGATGCTGCGACTGAAAGCTGTTTTCGAGGTGCGATTTTTGGTACTTGGCTCGAAACTGTTGTTGGCCGCTGCTATTGAACCATAATTTTCATTGAAATGCTGCAGCTCATGTTAATTAATAGAAGGTTATGTTGTTCCATCACGCTTTTCGCAGTTTTGCGAGCAAGCGTTATTAATATAAATAACGAGCAGCACAAGCCAAAGCCAAAGCCAAAGCCGAATGCTCGTGGTTTGCTTTGTGCTGAACTTCAATTATCGGTCGCGTTACTCGATTGCTGAACTAGCTTTCACACGTCCATAAAGTCAGCTCATATTATACATATATCTTGGCTCCTCATATATTTTTCTGTTCAATTTGCAATTTTGATTGAGTGCATTTTCTACCCGGTTCAATGTTCGGGTCAATCAAAATTATTTCAAATTAAAAATAACTAACCAGGTGACAAAACATGAAAATGATTGAATGAAATTTTAAAATGGAAATAAATTTACTTTACTATTTGAAATTTCTTTACTTTAAAGTGAATTTCTCTTTTTATTAAATTCTTGTTTTTGTAACTGGGCAATTATTGAAGAAAAACATATTTCGATGCGGATATTTTATGATTTAATTTAAAATGCAGCTAAAGTAATCAAATTTTGCGTATAAAACGTTATAAACCCATAAATATATTTTATATATTCTTCTCTTCGGAAGCGCATTTGCAAATAATCAATTTTTCCATGAAATGTGTTTTTTTTTTATAAATTAAAAAATGTTTTTAATTTGTTCTTCACTTCCTTTTTTCGGGAATATTGGATTCTGGTTTGAGTAAATATATATGTATATTTTTTCAACTTTTGCTGTGAGCAAATTGGCGGCTACTAATTAGGCTTGTGCCTTGGCAACGCATTCACTTATCTGACGTCGCACATTTCCGCCGCTGCCCATAAAACTGAAAACCACTTGAAAAGAAGGCAACGCGGCCAAACAGCAGCCAGCACAACAGCACAACAGCAAAACCAACAGCAACAGCTACAGCCACAGCCACAGCCACAGCTACGGCCGCAGCCACAACAAAAAGAAATGAAAGTTGGCGAACAGGAAACAGACATGGCCAAGTTTTAGGCCAATGGACGTCGAGAATCAAAAGAAGAGGAGCAGCCAGACGAATGGACATGTATGTGTGTGAGTGTGTGTGTGCGTAGTGTGTTGTGGCTGCTTTAAAAGCGACGGCAAACATTAGCGAACACATATTTGCACTCAAATTGAATTGAATTGAATTTTAGGCATAATCTAATAACAACTGTGAACAACGAACTATTTGGCCAAAAATGGCGGCTAACGCGAACGGAAATGCACGAAATGTCCGACCGGGCTGGAATGGCCGGCAATTTGGTGAATTTGTTGCGTGGGGCAGCAAGATAAATCAATTAACGTGCCGCCGCACTGGGCACAAACAAAACAATTAATCAAGATAAAGGTTTTTAGTTACATACGTACACGGAAATGAGGTAATTGAAAAGCCATCGATTCAATGACAGCTTCGGGAGCAATATGTGCGCATGTGTGTGTGTGTGTGTGTGTGTGTGTGTGTGGGGTCAGCAGCTGGCACATGTTCGCACGCGCAACTGACAACAATTTGTTAAAATTTAACGCTTTATTTACTGCTGACTGGCTGAATGCCTGAACGGCTGAATGGCTGACTGGCTCCAAATGCTGGAGCAGGCAGGGGCCAGCACACGATTTCTTCCCAGTCTTCCCCATAGACTGCCTGGACACTGTGAAGTGTCCACGTTGAACGACAGTTTGACATCTCTAAATAAAGTTTGCAGTCTAGCTACGTGTACGAACACACACACACACATATATATATATATATCCTGACAATTTAATGGTGTTGAGGTTATTTATACAATACAGTCGCTGCATTCATTCAAATATTCAGTAGATTGCAGCCAATGACATGACTGGCGGATTAGCTGACTGGCACGAACTGCTGGGACATCTTAAAGCGTTTACCAGAGCCTAATTCAATTTAAGTGAGTGGCATGGAAGGGACGACCAACAGTTTTTACAAGAACTAAATCTAATATTGAAATTATAATTTATTATATTTTATAGATGAAGTTGCAGAACAAACTGTGGGAAAAGGGAAACGTTTATTCCTGATCCTGATTATCTATAAGCTTTAGCTATTCAAATGCACAATTTGTTAGTTACATCAAGTAGGTAAATGCACTTACAAATTGTTTATAGATATGGAAACTAGATCAGTATCTAATAATAACATAGCACAAGTTTATGTCATAAACTAACAATGCTACAAATTTAGTATTCATATAAATAATTTAAGCCTGAATTGCACTGGGGCAGCTCAAAAGGTATTCAATGATAAAACGAAGTAATAACATTTGTGCGGCAATTAAGGGCATTCCATATAAAAGAAATAATAGTACCGTAAGACAGTAGCACTCATTAAAAGTTCCTCAACAAATTGCTTTCACTTGAAATAAAAACAAAACAGATTTAAGAAAAGAAGGTACGCAAGTGCTGCAAATGTTTATATTAAAGAGCAACTTTTATAATCCAGAGAGCAACTGGGCAACCGTGACCGCAGCGAAGGGTCATAACTCAGCGCTAAAGCGCATTATACGAGCCACCCGATACACATTTACTCAGTTACTCGGGCACTCTGCTGATGCTGATGGCCAGCTACTTGGCATTGCATTTAATTTGAACAGCACTCGAAATTAATGGGCAGTGAGCGGTGGTTATATGACGGCGAACGGATGACGAGTTAACAGACACAAATGTGAAAACAAACTCAAACACTCGAAGCCTTATTACATGTCCAATCCAATCCGATTGGCCCAAAGGTAATTAAATAACGCGCGCGATTTGCAATAATTCGACAATAATTAACCAGCTTTTAGTGTAAACCCAAACAGTGGACATAGCCATTGGAATTCTGTTGCCCTGCAGCACTTGAGGCGGGCTAACGTTGCGTATACGCAATGGCATTAGCTGATTAGCAACGGCGCGGTCAATGTTGCAATTTATCAAAGCTGCCACAAGTTTTTTTTTTTTTTCGTTTTCGTTGACTGTTGCTGTTGCAATTCACAATGTTACCTGAGGGCACATAAATTGCAACAAAGAAGGGGAAACGGAAAATCCCATTGCATATCGAATGAGCAGCTGAGCGACGAAATGTTTTGGGTAAAGTGTTGAGCACTGAGCGTTGGTGAGTTGCAATAAATAAAACAAATGAGAGCAGCGGCAGGTATTTACATAATTTCGATTATTTCTGCTCTGCTACTGTCTAAACTGACACAACATCAGCTCCATCAATGTTTGCAATATGGAAATTGCAGTTTGGCAGTTTGGCATTTTGGCGCGCAAATGCGTGTATGAAAATTGAGTTTGCAATGTGTATGAAAACACATATGCACATGTGTAAATATATTTTGTGGTTAGTTTGCATTTGGCAAATGAAATCTTAACAAGGCTTGTGCTCGCTGTGACTGCAATACATTAAATTGCAATTTTAATTTGCTTAGCACGCGCTGAGCTCGCTGTCTCTCTCTATCTTTCTTTTTCTTTCTCTTTCATTCTCTTTCTATGTGTCTTTCGAATGCTCTTCAAGTGCTCAGCTCCCTTAGCTTAGTCTAGCAGTCGCTCTGTTTAGCTACCCATGCACCACATGGCGTATGCGTTATAGACTCGCATAGGCATACACAGACAGACATATATACATACATACATACATACATACATATATACATATATACAAACATACAGACATACATATATGCATGCACTCACGCCTTTTCTGCAATTTTAATGTTGCTGCTGCTGCTGCTGCTACCGTTGGCTGTTATTGTATTTGTTATTCTTATTGTTGTTGTTATTGGCGGTGCTGCTGCTGTTGTTCCACCTGCAGCTGCGGCTCAGACAGTCGCCAGATACTTGAGCATTAAAAATTTAAATAAAATTGCAGAGAAACAGCGTGAAAAAAGGAAAATGGTATTGGCTTTTGTTTCATATATATATATCCATATGTACATATGTACATATATACATATATATATATATACAGATATGCTGTATGAAAATGGATATTGGATAACTGTACTGTGCTCAGCTCTGTTCTGCAGTACGTGTTTGGATCCTACTTTGAGTATTGTTACAAACAACAGTTCAATTGCTTACAACGATAAACATTTGTATATGCTTAAGAGCATTTTGCTTTAAAGCCATTTCCTTGGATGTTACGTCTATGCAGTGATTACATTTTATTGTTAATATGCTTCTAGCAAAATATCTGTGTCAGTTATTGATACTTCAATGGCCTTTTTCTATAATGTCTATCATATTATTATTAATTTAAATATGATTCATGGAATTTTGTTCAATTTAATGCCAAATAAATAAAAAAAAAACGCATTAAGTTATATATTTTATTTATTTATTTTTATTTCAATAAATTGAATATAATTCCAAACTTAATATTTTGATGGCTTTTAGAATTGATAGAATTAGTAAAGATTTTTCATCAAAAAAAAAAAAAAAAAAAAAAAAAAAAAATATATATATATATATATATTTATATATATCCGCGTATCGCCATTGTCAGTCGCGCAGCGAGACGTAACAAGATTTATGAAACTTGGTTTCTTGCCAATTTCTCGGCGCACATAGACACAGAGACATAAGCATGTTCATTCAGTTTTTAAATAACCATTCTGTATGTATTTAGTTAAACAAAAGAAATCAAACGACACCCAAAAATTCAATTAACAACGACGATCGAAATAGTAAAGCAAATCACATGAGGGAAGTGCAGCCAAAGCAGGAAGAAATTATTCAATTGTCCCTTGCATAAATTTATATAATTAATTGACATTTCGACAAATCATACAAAATTCATATGCATATATACATATATACGGACAATATTGTGCAACTATTGCCAATTTGTTAATCATTAGTGTGCAAGCCCCAAAAACGATGTAAGAGAACGCAGCGTGAGACAGTCAGTCGCAAGGAATTTGCAACGTCAAATGAAGTGAATATCAACGAACGACCTTCAACATGAAATGCGACGTAAAATAAATTTATCTCAATTATATATATAAATCCACATATGTGTGTGTGTGTGAATGTGTGTGTGCGGTTTTTCTTTTTGCGCTCATTTGCCTGTGCTCTCTGGGAGTAACTCAGAGACAATATGAGAAAAATTGCTGTATGTGTTTTAGCATATATATAAATTTGTATGTGTGTGTGTTGAAGTATATATACAATAATTATATATATATATATGTGTGTGTGTGTTTGTTTTACATTCACCTTGGCAGCACACAAAAATTAATAGAAAAATAAAAATTATTTTCATATTTGTGCGGCAAACGCGTAAAAAAGAATGAAATAAATATCCCCATACAGTAAATACTCGCTAAATGGGAGTTCGATGTGTTCAATCTGCTAATATTCAAATTACTGTTAAGCGGCATTAAATTAACACAAAAACGAGAATCATTTACATATCTACGAGTTTATATGAGTGCGTGGAAGCGAATGGTTGAGAAATGCTTGAAGGAGCTTCAAGCCAATGTTGAATTGATCCCGAATGTGGCATGAAGCTAAAATTGTTCAAGCATAAATGGTGGCAAGCTTGTTAGATGTGGTTGAAAATGTGGTGCACGTATAGTGGCATGAGATGCTGATTGATAGTGGAAGTATGTAGTTCAATTTACATAAATACGGCAAGACTTCAAATTGAAATGGGAGAATTTAATATCCATAAGAAAGAAATATAGCTCCATAAATGTTGAAATACAAATAATATTTAAAATTACTATTATATATATATATATATATATATATATATATATATATATATATATATATATATATATATATATATATATATATATATTTATTTATTTATTTATTTTTTACTATTTGCTTTTCACTTGTTTTACTGACAATATAAACTTTGAATTAGCCTTCTAGATAATTTTACTGTGGCACGAATATTTCTTAGCTAAATATACGAATATTTGTGCGCAATTCATGACGCCAACACGAGGCGTTGGCCAGCGATTTTATGCATTTTTTGTCGGCTGCTGTCTGCGTGTTTTTAAATGTTTAAACAAAAAACGATGTGTATGAAAATATTGTATATACTATACTATATCTAGCACGGTGGCAATTTGTTTGAGTTGGCGCTGATAAAGCAATTGAATATGTAAAATGTGTATTTAGCAGTTTAAACCAACGCTTCATAAAGTAAATATAGTAAATTTAAAGTGTATGAAATTTATTTAAAATATTTTATGCGCGGTTTGGCAATTTCCGTGCTGACATTTTTTTTTTTCATTCCTATTTCCGCTTTGCTTTTTTCTCTTATTAAAAAGGACTTAATTTAAGGCAACTTTGAAGGAGCGTGCTGAGATTATTTGCCAAACGGACAATGTCCCAAATCGGAAATTGAGAAATCAGCTTTCGCACCATTAGCACATAATTCAGCAGTGACAACAGCCTACACGCACTCACTCCGATACAAAAGTGACAAATAAAAAGTTTGCAATTTGCCAACACACACGCGAGCACATTCACACACACACACACACACACACACTATCGCTTCCATACTCAGAAAAGGGTTTCAGGTTCTTCATACCTGTAGCAAAAGTATTTCCGTTTGTTGTTATTTGCCAATTTGAGAAAACAGCCTGGGAAATCGAGCCGTCGCAGCGCAAACCCTTTTTTTCATCTTTTTTTATTTTTTGCCTGGCTTGTGGGCGTGACGCGGGCGTTGTGAGGTTGCCCAACAGTAAATCACGACACTCGTGTGCGGTCACACCCCTTCCCAACAACAGAAAGTATAAAAAAAAATAAAAATAAAAATAACACAAAAGCAAACGCAAACACACATACCGCAGTCAAAATACCCCGTGCTAGTAGGGATTAGGGAGTATTAACTAATAGAGCTGCTTTCACTTAAGCAATTTGACTTAATTCTATTGCCATTAGTTTTATTTTTATATTATAGTATTATTATCATAATTATTATAATATTTTCCATGAATAAATTAATTCTCGCACTGACAAACTTTAACATGCTGAAACTTGAGTTGAACTGCAGCTAAAGTAAATGATGCCTCACTTGTAGGTAATTTTTTAGCCGATAGCTCTTAGCTAACAGCACTCACACTTGTCTGAACGGGTTAACCGTTGCCCCTTTCATTTTTTAAATTGCTTCGCGCTTACCATTTTTCAAGCTACACGCTTTTGCCTTTTATTCAGCCTGACTTTTGTCTCACAATCTGTCTCTCACTCTGTTTGCGCCATTCTTTCTCTGTCTCCTTCTCTTTCTCTTTCGCTCCCTCTTCCTTTTTCTGTTTTGCCGCTCATCCAACTACTTGACACTACCGTTTCCGTTTGAGTTGTCCTGACATTGTCTTAGGTTTCTAAGCCAGTGTGAATTTTCAAAGCTGAGCCACTGTAGTTACACTTACGCATACCCAGGGCAGCTGCTTCCCCACTTCACCCATCTGTGAATTCACGTTTGACGTTTATCCTTCAGCGCCTTTTCGTTACCAGCGCCCAAACTTTAATATGAATGGCAAAAAAACGAGCAAAAAAAACCTAACAGAATACCATTTGCTTTCAGTGTTTTATGCGTGAAATTTATTGTTTCTGACAATGAAAATGGCGGCGCAAACGTTTCCTGATCAGAGCCCTTCTTATCTATGGACCCTTTTCCTCTTCTCGTTTTTTGTTGTCAGCCTGCTTCATTGTCGTTTTTTATTGAAATTCATGTATTTTTAAAAGCCTTGGCCATTTGGTTGCTGAGCCGCATTGGCTGTAAATCGTTTAAGCATTTGTTCTGTATTTTGTCTTCTAAATCCAATTTTTTTTTTTGGTTAGAATTATTTTTGCTTGATTTTTACAGATATTTCAATGTTGGTTGGTTTCGGCTTTTATCTGAGCATAAAAGTTTATGTTTTGCATCATGGCGCACAAATGTTTATTGTATCGTAGACCTATATTAAAGCGTAGTTAGGAGGCGATAACTAAATTGCCACCGGACCCGAAATGGAACAGCTGCTAATCTATAGATTTGACTTGATTTGATTTGTCTATTTGCTGTTTGCTGTCTTGTTAACCGTATATCAAGGGCTGCAATAGGTTACGAATTGACTATAGACAATTTTAGTTATCGACTGTAGGCAAAGGAAAAATTAAAATAAAATCAAATTAAATTAAAACAACAGAGATTGCTATTTGTTTACTCTATTGTTTTCATTAATTTAGCTATACTCTGTGTTAAATTCGATTTATTTATAAATAAACTTAAATGTTTCTTATCTACTTTTATTATTATTGTGCATTGCTGTTTCTTAAGCCATATATTTCATTATCTGTCTGCTACGACCTTGACGATTAGCAGTGAGCTTCCAGTGCATATGACGGAATAGATTAAACACAATCATTAATTATTATTATAATAAGTAAAGTATCGTAAGGCTAATAACTTCTATAGTTGCAATGCAAATATTTGATGATGTGTGGTTAGAAAAGCAAATAAAATATATAATTTTTGCTTCAACATGCAATGAAAAATTAGTAATTGAAGCCCGTCAACAACCCCGCCTTAGTGAAAATATTAATAAATATTTTAAGCATTTAATTAGTCATAAAGGCTGACTGTAATCAGTTGGTGTAACATTTGTATCCTAGTATTCATATTTATGTAATAATGTATATAAATAGAAAAATTTTATATTATTTATCAGCTTTGCTGTTCGACCTTGATCTTTACTTATCGCGGACAACAAGCAGTCAGAAGTTTTAAATAGAAGGCACACAATGTAGAGCTCTCCCAACTTTAACAGATATAATCTATACGTCGTAGATTCTATAAATTATTGTCCGTAATAAACTCTTCGAAAAGTGTTGTAAAAGCTTTTTAATGCCCAATTTACAGCTGTTATCAGAGACATATTAGTTGCCGGCGTATCAGTAGACAGGTGCACATGGGTACATCTATACATACATATGTCTATGTATACATATAGTGAGATTTTTTTAAGGTGAAATGCCAGCAGACCTTATCTTATCGTTTATCACTTGTCACTGATATACAATACGTATTTGCAGTGTTCTTGTCGTTTTAATATCTCGTTTTCCCTATGCCTCTTTCATACATATGTATATATATACATATATATATATATATATATGTATATATTTTTTAATTAGTTGGTAACTAACATATTTATTTTTATGACTTACCACCTTCCGGCTCTGAGTCATCTATGTAGATCATTTTTCTCTGACTGCGTCCCTTGGCGCTGGGTTCACGTAGACGAGTGCCCGTTTTGTCGGCTTATACTCTTACAATATACTATATATAAATATAGATATATTAATATATCTGTATTCTATATATTTCCGAACGTTTTTTGTTTGCACACACTTCGAAGCTTTTTGCTGGTATCTATGATATTTCGTACAAATTTCTTTTTATAACACAAAACATTTCGTTTTTGCGTTGTGGCAAAAATAAATGATTTCTTCTTTTGACAGAACTTCACTTCACAGCAAGAGATTTTGTTGTTGTGTGTTATATTTTGATATATTTATTTTGTTATTTGTTGTTCTCTTTTATTTGTGGTTCTGCTACGCACTTCAACAAATGACACAAAAATATGTTTGATTTTTATATATCTGCCTGAATTGCTGATCGATAGACGTTGCGTATGCGTAATATTGGCGCAATAATTGTAGCTAACTTTTTGGGTTATTTCTTTGAACGGTTGGTTGGTTGGTTGGTTGGTTGGCTGGTTGTGGTCGGGGCTGAGGCTGCCTTTTGATTGCGTGCTATTGTGTCATCGTCATCGCGAGCGAGCGTTTAGCATCAAACTGTTTTTGGCCTGCGCCACATTATTTGATTTGGGGCTTCGCGTTGCCAATAATTTTCTGTTCTTTTGTTGCTTTTCGGTTTTTGTTTTTGCCTTTTGCTTTTTGCTTTTAGCCTATGTGTGTTGCGCTCTTAGGCGCTCAATTATAAATGTGTTTTGGCTGATAGCTGGCAGCCAGGCTGACAGCAGGGACAGGCAATGCGAAGGGGCCGGCACGACTTGTCGCCGATCAACTCGACTCTGACTCGAGTCTCCGAGTCTCTCAGGCTAGCCCAGTGCCAGCGCTAGCGCTCGCGAGTGTTTTTTCTATTTATAAATAAATCACATACGAAAAAAAAGAAAAAAAAAAGGTACAAATACACTAGTTCTGTAGTTCTATCTGTATCTGTATCTTTGCCTGTTTAGTTATAAAAATAAATTGCAAAACAATTTGTTTGCTGCTCTCTCTCTCTCTCTCTCTCTCAATTCATCTTTCTTGCTTTTTGTCTCTCCCTCTCTCTCTCTCTCTCTCTTTGCGGCTTGTATGTGGTTAGCAGATGAAAATGATTTTCCCTGCTGTCGCTCAGCACATTTTTGTAATGTGTAAGCTTTTTTTTTTTTTTTGTATATCGTTTTTTTTCGTTGCCAACTTTTTGCCCACCTACTTGCCGTCTAGTTATGTGTTTATATATACATTTATATATTTTCATGAATTTTGCCGGGTATTTGGCTTCCTATTCCTGCCTAGCCACCTCTAATCTCTCTGCTGTCAGTTCGTTTTATTTTCTTCCCACTCGCAACTTGTTGCCATCGTCAGCTGCATTTCCCTCTGGGCAAGAATCACGTTTTATTCTTTTTGTTTAGTTCTACCTGTTAGTAGATTAATATATAACATTGACCTTGGTTAAGATTTGGTTTATCAACTATGACTTTTGATATAGGACTTGGAATTAAGTGTTTTGGGAAATTAAATTATTAATTAATTATTTGATAACAGTTTTATCTTCTTCTCCCTCCCCCACTTTTTTCATGTTTATCAACCTGTAAAATACAAAAAGGTTGTAAATACTTTTCATTTATCCTAGATACTTAGTTTACTTTTCCCAGTTTATTTAAGTGGTACGATCTCAGATTTTGCTATCTCAATGTGAATTTTGAACTAAACAAAACAATCTTGAAGTATGACGGTAAGAATAGGCTAACTGGTTTTAACAACCGAATTCCGCACATTCTTAACACCGCTTGGGTTTAAGGTCTCCTTATTTTTGTATTTGTAGATCAAGTGTGAATTATAAATATTTGGAAAGTTGTTGAGACATCACCAGACCCATTATCTGGGCAGCATTAAATTAAATTACGTTTTTCTATATTTATATGGGTTAACATCATGGCCGATAACCGCAATTGCACACACCCTCCACACTTGACTTATCTTATCAGACGAAAGAATGCTTAATTGCCGGACGAGCGGCTAATAAATGCGTCATCCTAGCAATGCAGATAAAGAAAGAGATATAAGGATTGAGTGGAAGAAAAGAAAAGACTGAGAGGCAGGTGGAATAAGCATTCGTAACTTCAGACGGGCTGCATTTGGCTCCGGTCTGCTCTAATTGGACCGTTTTGTTGCAGGCGTCCAACTTAAATTGCTTTAAAACGTAAACAACAATACGAACTAAGCCGACAGAGCATAACATAGTCAACTGCTCGCCCGAAGCCTGGCCAATACAAAAAAAAAAAAAAGAGAGACAGAGAGAGAGAGAGAGAGAGAGAGACGAGACGAGAAAAAAAACGTTGCGTATACGCCATGTGGTTGGACTAAAGGCCGGAGTGGACAGCAAAAACAAATAAACACAACGCTGTCTGCCAACGTGTTTCGACGCGTTTGCGGCTGTGAACAGGAGTCCACAGGGCACTGCTTTAAAGCAACAGCAGGAAGTGAGCAGCGATGAGATGAGGCAGAGGAGGTCGGGAGGGGATTGTGTGGCACTAAGCCACGTTTTGATTTGCAAAAGGTCCGGCAAATGCAAGAGGCTTTGATGCACTCTCTAAAGTGACTTGGTCTAAGGCAAACGTTTTAGCCCAGCTCGAGCTTTGTTTTAAATAATGCAAATCCTTTAAATGCGCTAAACGGAGCGACTGCAGCTCGGACTCTACATAGAATTTTCCTTTTTTTTTTTTTTTTTTGGATTTTTTTTTTTTTTGTTTTGTTTGTGGCTGCTTTTCACTTGGAAATCGAAAATCGCGCACACGGCACGTTTTTGTTTTCCTGTTTCGCAATATTTGTTGTTGCTGTACTTGCTTCCGGCTGTGTGGCTAGGCGTTGTCCAAAATGCATTTCGTGATCAGAAAAACAACTTTTTGTTTGTTATTTAGTGTGCACGAAATCATTTAGCGAGCGCGAGCGCAAGCGCCTTGCATTCGCAATTGCTTTCTTTGTTTGTTATTTACTTTTATAGTTTCTGCTGCTATTATTTTTTCCTTTTTTTTTTCTTATTTAACAAATGTTTTGTTGTGCTTTTTATTTGTTGTCTAAAAACGTTTACATATCACACTTTTCTGCACATATTTTGATAGCATTTTTACACGGATTTTCGTTTTCGTTGCACTCCGTACGGCTGCTCAATGCACGTTGAACTGCTCGGAAAATATTTAGTTTTTCACAATTTCAATCAGGCTTTCGGGAAAACTTTTTTTGTATGTGTATTTCTGGCTGCCAACGCCTCGTGGCGCTATTTTCGTATTGTTCGTGCACAATTTTCGAAACAATTTTCGTGTCTGTTGTGCGTGCATTTTTAGTTTGTATTTTGATGACCTGTAGGAGTGAATGTAGATGATTGCATGAAATCCTACTATTTAGTAAAAACTATTTTGAAATGCATATATGAAGCGAACCTTAGAGCAATTTAATTTAATTTTTTAAAAAATATTTTTCAGGGTATCTGAACATCATATATCTAATGAAATCTATATTTTTTTATCTTCAGGTAGTATTTACTATCAAACTCACATCATTGGGTATTCTTTCGTCGATCATTGTTGTAATTGTCTTTCTCACTTGCTTTGTAATTTTGATGCGGCTCTGCGGACTGCAGACTGCGTGCTGTTGGCGCAACATAAAGCCAATGTGTTTACCGCGCCAAACTTCTTTGGAGCTAATTATAAACCGAATCTGTGGGCATTGCATGCAACACAGCAATGGACCATTAGCCCCAATTCTGTGTGGGCGTGGGAGTGGGTGCGTGCACCAGACGCCTTCCAGCATGCTGCTGTACGTGCGACGAAGCAGGAAACCCAATGTGTGCCACACAATTTATCCGGTCTAATATTTTTTTTTTAACTTTTACGGCTCTACAGGTAGTTGCACTCTAATTAGTTTGTTCCATAAGTTTTCAAGTCAATATAGAAAAATTGTGTATATATATTTGCAGAATATATCTACATACTGTATGTATGGATTGTTCATATTTGCATGTCTAGACTTTTTAATATGTGCCATGTGTTGAGCTCGATGGACATCGCGGTCCTGTGGCGCAATGGATAACGCGTCTGACTACGGATCAGAAGATTCCAGGTTCGACTCCTGGCAGGATCGAATGTTAAAAGAGATTCAGCAAAGAAGATCTTTAAATTTTTATTCAATTTATTTTTTAAATGTCAATGGTTGGATTCAGAGAGTACTACAGAATTTTTCAGATAATGTAAATTAAATCAAAATTAAATTTTTAAAAAGTTATGAAACTTTTCAATATTTTGTATTTATTTCAAAAACTGAAACGGTAGTGTTTTTTTTTTCCTCTTAGCAAAAAGTAATTCTGCGCCCAACGTGGGGCTCGAACCCACGACCCTGAGATTAAGAGTCTCATGCTCTACCGACTGAGCTAGCCGGGCTGTTTGACCGCTATTCGGCAAATCAATAATATTATAATATATAAATAAATGCCTCCACTTATGTATGTGTATGCATTAATACTATCATACATTGTATACTACACATATTTAATTATTGTATTTATTTTGTGTTCTTGTTTTCCTAAGTCTCTATATCTGTCTCTTTTGCAATTATCTCTCATTGACCTTGCAATACACACAAGCACACACACACACACACACACACACACTTTATTAGTTAGACTCTTTCTCTAACCACATGGGGTCTTCCATGTCGGCCATCTATTCTAATTCATTCTGTTCGCCTTTCATCTCAGCATGCGCTTTCGAGTTGTTGTCTTAGCAGCAATTATTTTTTCTGGGTCATTAATGGGAAATATGCAAAGTATGCAGACAAATGGCAATATAAATTATTTAATTTCCACAAACATATTTTCGCCTGAATTTTATGCTATATGGAAATGTATATGTAGCATACATACATACGTATCTTTTATATATATTTCATTCGTTTCTCTCTAAGGTCGTCGCCGAGTCGTTGACTGCAGCTGTGCTCGACTTTTGTTGTTGGTGTGCTTGGCGCCGCATTTTACGACAGTTCACGCACATAAGTAGCTATATAAAAATATATACATATATAGATCTATATATAAAGTTGTGTGTGTGTGTATATGTTTGTGTGAGTGTGTCAGTGATGTCGCTGGCTGCTTGCTTTATTATTAAAATTAGTGGCATTTGGCCTTTTGCAGCGCGTTGACAGCCAGAAATCAATGTTAACGTGGCCCGCCGCGCTACAAATTTATGAGTCTCGTCGACCTTGTTGCTTGAACTTGTGTCAAAGTGGCACAATGACAAAGATACGCAATTACAGTGGCCAGTAAATGCAACAGCAGGTCGCAACCGTGGGCAGCAACAGTCTGTGCCAAAGTGACCAATTGTAGTATATATAAATTGTATATAACAGATATTGTAGAAAAATTCCGATTAGCTTGTAGGGTAAGATATATTTTGACAATATATGTTTAATGTTGAGTTCTGAAATCTCTTGTATAGCCATTAAATGAGTTTAAATGCTTTGGCTTTACGTTTCTATAAATATATATAATTATATTTATAATAATATATTTATAATAATAAGGCAATGTTGAGACAATTAGCTATACAGACAGTTTGAACTGCAATAACTGTTCTCGACTTTTACTGTAGTTGTAAAAATATTTCAAATGCCTTACAATAATACAGTCCTTTTTATTGAAACATCCGTTAAATTAATGTAATGTTTAGTTATTTTGCCAAATGTGATATATAACAGATTAATATTGCACAAAAGGCAAAATCAAAATATACCTAGCTCTCCCTTATTTGTTCAAATATTTTCCGCTATAAGTTCTTGATAGACAAGTTGGTTTCTATCATGCCACTCTAGCTAGTATTTATTGGCAGCTTGATTCGTTGCTGTTGATGTCGATTGGGATGATGTTGTTAAATTCGATTCGATGCGGTTCTTTTTTACGTGGCCTACTTCCGGCGGCTCTTGTTTACGTCTAATTGGGCTGGGTACGTAAACAAATGTTCAGGTAAGTATTTATAGGTGCTTTGGGTGTATCGAGTTGGATTGGTGCTGTGGCTGCGTCAACGGCTAAAGAATTTCGCTTGATTTGCGCTGCAGATAAATAAATTTAATTGACATTTATGCCAGGCAGCTGACTGCTCGTTTATCATACAGATACGACAGAGCAAGCATACATTTTAATAAAATGTATATAAAATTCAAATTATTGCCTGACTGACGGACGGACTAATGGGCGGACGGTTGGACGGGTGAACGGAGAACGGAGAACGGACAGAGTGCTTTGTGTACTTTGCGGTTCTTTCGCATTTCTGATCTGAGCCGAAGAAGTTTTGTGGCTAGCCGCAAAAACAATTTAATTTGATTGCCTTTTAAGTCCTTGGAGTATTATTTGGCTGAGAGAGGGGAACGCCATCGTACGCCTGCTCTAATCCTTTTCGCAAAAGTTTCGTGTCTTGGCACGTATATCCGGCACGCCCACACCTGAGAGCTCAGTTGTTGTTGCTGCTGCTGCTACTGCTGGTTCTGCTGCTGTCATGAATTGCAGAAAATTTATTTTACCACAAGGACTAGCTGCTGTTGCTGTGGCGGATGCTGTGTGGCTAGCACGGATTTATGCCGAAAACAAACAAGTTTGTTTGTGTATTTCGATAAGACTTAAAGTCAAGCAATTCATGTATTGATAAATTTAAACAATTCTCACACCCGAAAGGTCACTGCGATGAATCGGCATACCAAAGTTTTTCACACACGCGCACATCCTCAGTGCACAAAGGCGAACAAAATAAATATTTATGAATCGCGCAAATGCCAACGCAAATGGTCAGTTCAAGTTGATGACGTTACCTCCCTCTACACACCCACACAAAAACGTACACACACACACACACAGACACATACACACACACACACACACACACAGACACACACACACACACACACACACACACACACACACACACACACGCACAGCTACTAAGAGCAAGCGAAAAAGCATAGTAAATAAATTTAACCGCTGCGCTCAAAAGTATGCAATGCCAAAGAGTGCTGCTGCTTGCTGCTTGGCAAATGTGTTGCATACTTTTAGTTGCAAATTGAAATTACTTTTCGCATCTACGAAAGCTGCTCCATGGCCATGGCTGCAGCTTAATCAATTTAGTACATTTGAAAGCTTTGAAATAAATAGATAAAGCCAAATGCAGTAAAAACGTTTGCATGTATTTCAATAAAATATTTATTGTACATTTACAAACCAGACAGAATGAGAGAGGGAGAGGTAGATAGCTTAAAATCAAAATGAAATTTGCTTATATACCAAAAATAAATTGTTTCTTATCACTCACTTTAATTTGTTGACGACTCTTAAGTAAATTCATTAGGTAACCCAATTTAATTAAGTTTCATAAGATTAATTGAATATCTTATTTGTAATTGAACGAATAAGCTGTAGTGATTGAAGTTAAAAATTCATTCATTTATGCAAAGTGGAAAAAGTGCAATAAGCAAGATGTAATTGAATTTCATTCAGGTGACGCACGAATATTAATAAAAGAAAAATGCAGCAAAGAAAACAATTTTGGTTTCAAGGCGCGTGCCTGCGCAATATAATGCAGCACAAACTAAAAAAAAATATATATTAAAAAACTGTATGAAATAAAATTTATGGCAAATGCTGCGCAGCAGCCATAAATTGAAAGACGCACAAACAAAAGATGTAGCGGTAAGGGCGCTCAGATGCCCTGCTCAGGTGCCAGCAAAATCTCATCATAACGCAAAAACCAAGAAAAATATTGAATGCAATTTTATTTGCCACACGCACAGCTACCAGCATGTGTAGCGGCATGCAGCAACAAGCTGCACCATATAGCGCTTTTTTTTCGAGCTACTATCGTATGGTAACTGATACTGAAAGAAATATTTCATTCGTGTGTGCGTGTGCGTGTGTGTGCAACTATGCTACTTAGCGTCTGTTTGCATAAGTGAACGGCTGCTTATAAGCTGGCTGTCTCTCACACACACATACATTCATACTCGTTCGCCCAAATCGAAATCGTATTTCCCGCAGCACACAATGAGTCACAGCGGCAGGTGCAACCGCTTGCTGCACATTGTCTTTGCAATGTTATTGCTGCTGAGCTTGACACTGCCACGCCCATCGCTCCACTGGCTGTTGTTGTTGTCAATGCATAGCCCGCTGATGCTCGCAGCTCTGCGCAAAAAGACACACGCAACTAGGGTTCTACCAGCTTGTCCCTAGTCAGTCCGGCCACCTGGCAACCTGGCCACTTGGCTACTATGGCCACCTTGCCATGCCACCTGGTGTACAACCTGTCTGCTCGTGTGTGCGTTTAAATGAGTTGACGTGCTGTTATGTGTGCGTTGCCATGCACCCTCAGCAGATCCTGTTGTCAGCTCTAGCTCCTCAGCTACTTGTTTGTTTGTATGACTTTAGCTCTGTGCATCGGCTGCAGGATGAGTTGCGTTGTCCTTGCCTCAATTGTTGTCTGTTCTATGGTTGGTTGCTCGCCTCGCTCGACGTCAGCCGTGTGCTGCTTACCGCTCTCATCAAAATCCAGTTTCAGATTTTTGATTTAATTTTGTTTGCTTGTCGGTTTCCTGATGCACGTACCATGCGCTTCAGATTTGCTCTCGGCATTTGGCATCGTTCTGCGCAGTTGTTGCCCAAAACGAATTTATATGAGACAATCAAAGGACTGCCTTTGACACACACACCCACACACTCCCGAGAATACATTCACATTCACAAACTAGGTATGAAATGCTTATCAAGTAGTAAATATGAAATGCAAATTTTGAATGTTTCAGAGCATTCTCTGGAAATGCCTGAGGCAAATGCTAATTAGCTGATTTGCTGGGCAAAGGTGTGATTTAGAAAACACTTAGCTAACTCTTCGCCAAAACTAAATGTTAATTAAAAAATATCAGATTTTACAAATTAATGTTTACTTTAGCTTCTATTACCCAGCAGCCCTTATATATATTATATTAAGAAAGTCAAGCTCACTTGCTAAGGCAAGTCCTTCATATAGTAATGAAAGCCTTTTCACGCCTCTTTGACATGGTCTATGAAAAACAATCCAAAGCACACGCAAACTGTTCGTCGTCGCTTATTTAAAATCAAATTAAATACGCTGCATTTGGCAGCATAAGTACAGTGTGAAAGAAAATGAAAAAAAAACTAGAGCAACAATAAACAATACCAACAAGAATTGAAAATGAAATCACAGCAAATTAGGTGTAATTGAATTGTTGCCTACTTTGCATGCGTTTCGGTCTAATCGCCTTAAAGTGAGCAACAGGGGCAGAGGCAGAGGCAGACACAGAGGCACTGGCAAAGGCAAAGGCAAAGGCAACGGCAAAGGCAACAAGAACTTGTTGATTACCGACGACCCAGACAGGTGAACAATAACAACAACAACAACAACAGCAGAAGCAGAATGGAATGTCGAGTTCAAGTACACGGACTGGTCAAAGGCGGTTCTGTGGCCCTTGTAGCGCACGCCTCGTATCGCATTTGTAGCTTCTGCATGTATTTGCCACGCCGACAAAATAGCAAAACGAATACAAATATTTGACGTTTTAGTCTAATTAAATTAGCTTAGAACCCAGCTCTGGCCCTCGGGAAAACGGTATAAATTTCTGCGTTACAGCCAATTGGCCAAACGCTGTTCAAAATTTGCAAAAGCCGGCGCGTAACGCAACACAGTTTTCCACAGTGCGGCGAGCGAAGCGCTACAATGTTTATTTGTTTGTGAAAGTATTGAAGAAAACAAAAAACAAAAGAAAAAATATATTAAATAATATACTTAAAACTGCTATGCATGTGAAGAATATAAAAAAAAAAAAAAAAAAAAAAAAAAAACACCACGCGCCTGAACGTAACGTAATACAAAAGTTAAACCACAATATTTTTACCTCTAAGCCACATGATATTCCGGCGTCCATTGTGCGGCCGAGCTGAACAATTGCACACGTTTTTATGCGCCAGAATGCAAGAAGTAAGTGGCTTAAGTGTGCCAGCGACCAAGTGAATTATGTAGCCAGCAGTGCGGCAGTGCGAGGGTGAGAGACACACATAGAGAGAGGAAGAATTGAAAATCACTGAACAAAGCTGTTGCCGGTCATTGTCTACACACACATATCCTCTGAGTGTGTGTGTGTGTGTGTGTGTGTGTGAGTGTGCTGCATATTTAAATTGACTACTAACAAAGCCTGCGAACGTGACAAAAAAAAAGTGCTGAAGCTTAAGCAGAAAAAACTGCAACATGAAAATATTTTTAAAAAAGGTATTCAGCATCCCAGAAAGAAATTCTAAGCCACAACCATTAGAAATTTTCAAAATCTCATAAATAATTTACTCTAATTATTGCATGGCATTCCAATTGCTTAGCATTCCTTTAAAGTGAATTCCCAAAAACGTATTTAAAGCAAGTATATATAAAATTAGCCCCATTTCCCCTTATTTATCGAACTGGCTACAGACAAACCTCTAAATATTACCTATATCGATTATGAAAGTATTATTATAAGTATTATAGTATTGAAACACCAATATTTTATTGCTCAATCTAATCTAATCAGTAGACTAAAAGAAAAAATAATCATTTAAAAGAAGAGAAAAAGTCTTGTCCGTACGTCGACTGTCCGATGATCAAGAAGAATCAAGTGACTGTGTAACTTTATCAATTGTATTTCCAATTACACATATTGGACTTTCTTTCATTGTTAATTGCCGATGTCAAGCGTCTGAGTTTCCCACTAAAGGAACATAGCTAAACAGCCATGAGCTGACGCCTGCATAAAAATATATACAGTTGCGGATATATCAGCTATATTTGCAGATAAAAATGAATTTATGGTGGCAGTTTTATGTGCATCCTCGTCTGCAAAAGGAAACATGAAATAAAACTATATGCATGCTAAATGGCAAAAGCGCGAAGCGCACTTATAATTCTATTAACTTAATTAAACAATGCAATTGTTGCCTTTTGTTCGGCTGCTCCACAGCTTCGCGCAAACCTCCTGCTGCTGGCCTCAGCGGAAGTGCATTTTTTCAAGGGAGGCCATATAAAAATTTGCATTGGCTGGCAACTTTATTATGCCATTGTAAAACCCCTTCAAAGGCAAACGCGCTTTAACAAAAATAATAAAAAAGTGGACTTTATATCAATATTTATGCTTTGATTGGACAATTGCGAAAATCAACATGTTAACTAATTGAAGTAAGAGACTTTATATTTTGATGTGCGAGTTAAGCTGTGACGCGAGCTATAGCTAAAAACAATATTTCATTTACAAATTAAGTTATTTGTGAAATAAAACACTTGGTGGCCAGCGGGCATGTGTAAACAAATGCATATATAAACAAATGCAACAGCAAAGCAAAACGAAAATCAAATTGAATTAAGAAATAACAAAATTGCAAAATGCAAATGTGAAATTCGAAATTGAAAAATTTAAAAGAATAAAGATAATAATAGAATAATAATTATTCGTGAGAGTTTTACTTGTGATTTTTCAGTTCTTTTCCTGTGCTCAATCAGTAATTATTATAAGAATCAGTGATACCGAAAAATGAATAAATTTTATAATAATAAAAATTTCTATTTAAAACATAGATGTAAGAATAAAATGAAATTTAAAAAAACTATCAATCTATAAATAATAATAAACTAGAAACAAATGTATTTGACGAAAGTTTTATACAACTCAAAATAGAATTTCATCGCAAATAAATAAATCAATAAACAAATATAAAAAATAAATATTTAATATAATAAATCTATGTAAATATTTTTTATGTAAATATTAAACGAGCTGTGGCAAAATAACGTATAAAAATATATAAATATATAAATCTTTTTTATATGTATAAAATACACACATATATTTGTTTTTCCTATGTATTCTTCTATTATTCTCCGTTATGGTTTTATTTAATTCCTCTAAAGTAACTCGATCAATTTACTTACAGTTGAAAATTGCTCAAAAATTAAATGAATAAAATTGCCGAAATACTCAAAAAGAGCTTAGCAGAGTACAGGCAAAAACTGAATAAAATAAAAATAAATTAAAATTATAAACAGCTTAACGAACACTGACCAAATACCATAAACCAAGACAAAAACCAGCTGCACACAAACGCACACAGATGAGTACTTCATGGAGTTGTGGAAACAAGTGTGATAAAAAAGAGAGAAAATAACTTTACTACAAAGTTGCATGCAGTGGGGCTTAGTGTTTGCGAGTTTTTGGTTTGGCTTTTGTGCTCTGAGCGTGTGTGAGTGTATCACTCTGCATCACTGTATCAATGTATACGAGTGTGCTTAAGCCCATGCGTTGACACGCAGCTGCAAAAAGAGAAACCTGCAATAACTGAGCTTTAGGACTTTTCTCAAGCAACACAGATACAAATAAATTATAAGTCGCTTTTTGTTAAGTGAATCTCACACACACACACACACACACATACATTTATTTAGAAACAGTTATCATAAAACATCGATAAGCATGGGTCGCAAGAAGAAGCTACCCATGGGCGTAAGTATTCCATAGTAGTTGCTCAACTATGGCAAGTAACAAGTAGCTGTCAGCTTCTATTTGCATATTACGCATACGCCTCATTGCACGCGTATTAGCTAGTGGCTGTTGGTGGCTGCCGCTGCTGCTGCTGCTGCTGCTGCTGCTTAGCTTAAACGCTCCAAAAGGCACATTTCACTTCCATGCCATTTAAGTGGTGCAAATAAAGCAACCGCTCAGCCTGGCAACCAACCATCCAACACTTTGCACTTAATTTCCCTATATGTTTACGTTTATTTTCTTCTTTTATTTTTATTTATTTACACCTGCGTGTACTTTCACATACTGACTCTGTATTATTTTCTTCTTTTTTTTTTTTTGGCAATTTTTTTTTTGTGGCTCAGTTGCCAGCCGGTGGTGTCGGTGGTGGCGCCCCTAAAACTGTGGGCGGTTGTTGTGTGCCGCTGGGATTACCGCAACCTTTGCTGCTTGAGGAGAAGAAATTCTTGTTGGCTGTCGAGCGTGGCGATATACCAAATGTGCGCAGGTGAGAGCCGTGCAGTGACGTTGCGCTTCTTCTTCCATATTTTTTTGCAGGGCTACCAAATTTGCGCCTTTTTTTTATATATTTTTTATTTTTAAATGTTGTGTCAGGGGACGCGCAGGTGTCGATGGGTCGTATCCGTATCCGCGTTCATATCCCTTGACGCGATATGCGGGAAACGTATAAATCCTATCAACACGAGGGCGTGTGTGTTTCTATGTGAGTGTGTGTGTGTGCGTATGTGTATGCATGTAACTGACTATGTGTTTTGGGTGTTTTCAATTATTTGCATAGCTGCCTGTTTGTTTGCCCTGGGGCATATCTTATGTGCCACTTAATAAGCAATATGCGGAAACGAGTCCTGTTTGCCATTTCCACGGCGTTTAAAAGCGCATTTTAATAAATTTACAATTAATTTCGTTCTGTATTTAAGAGCGCAGCGCCAGCTGGTTGGGTGAGCTGTACATTTAAAGTGTCATGCAATAATATCAAATTAAATATTTATCAAATTTCAAATGAGATTAAACAAAATTTCATTTATATTGCATTTGAAGAGAAGTGTTGCGAGCGTTGTTATCTTATATCTTTTTGTGCAGAATTGAATGAGCGAGAGATGAAGAGAAAAATATTATGTCTATCGGTCTACATTATTAAAGACTTGTAGGTCAATATGCTTATAAATATATAATTTTAACAATTCAACCTACCTACCTACCTAGGCCTACCTACCAATAAATCTAGCTCTGTGGTTTACACAACAGAAGATTATACGATAATGAGCTATTAAGTTGTATGTGCTGTGATTTTTAGTATATGCTCAAATATATATTATAATATAGATATATATTGAAATAATTAAAAAAGCCAATTAGCTCATGAAACAAGTAAGAAAGCTGTAGTTGAGACTGCTCGACTACGAAATTCCCTGAGTCATCCTTCGAACGAATCATATTCCAAGAATGCTACGTTTCGATTCTCCACGCGTAAGAAACTATACATGCAAAAACACGCGCACATACATATGCTGATCTACGCTTGTACAAAGACTCACCTAAAAGGAGTAAAATATTTAAGATGTATATATTATATAAATATGTAGATAATATAGAGAAATATGTTACCGAAATCAAACTTTGTAATGTTCGGATATTATTTGAGCGAGATATTGTTGGTGTAAGATCTTTTATAATTGAAAATTTGAAATTCTACTTCAAGTAGTCTTTAAGTGACCCAAACATTCTCTAAACACCTGTTCACATAATGGAGGTTGGAATACTTAAGAGCTCAAATAGATCCGACGGCATTTTAGTTATACATTTGGACAAAATTCTAATGTCATTTGATTCCACATAAATATAAAAATACAATCAAGAACGATAATAAATTTCTCCAAATATAATATAATATCCAATCGAATAATTTCGCTAGCCCCGCCAACATCAAACACAATCAGTTCGGTTATATAACCATTTATGAACAATCATCAATTGTTTTAAACATGAAAGAGTACAAGCATTAAACACATTTGATCCTGTGTGTGCTCTGTGAAATAAGAAATCATAAAAGTGTAAAAACATTGAGTCATTAGGGGGACAACAGGGTCTCAACTTGTAGTGTAGTGTATAACCTGGTGTTGACATTGATATGGTAGTTGAGGTGTTTCTTGTTGCTGTTGTCTTTTGTTGTTGTTCTTTTTTGGCTGAAAGTGTGTGCTTTTTGCTGTTGCCTAATTGTTTGCTGCATCTCTTTTTGTAGTTGCCGCTGCTGCTGCTGATGTACAGTTGATGTAGTCTTGCTTTTCTTTACATTTTTAGATTAATAAAACGATAGGGATTGTAACTTTTCATCTCGTCCAAAGTGTAACGATAGTGTGCCTTAGACGGCTCCTCCTCGGAGCCAATCGAGTCATCCTCCTCCTCGCGCTGCACTCGAATGCCCTTCAGTTGGCAGGCGCGACGATAGAGCTCCTCCTCGCGATCCTTGTAGAACTGCCAGGAGATGCGGCTGAACGCGGGCATTTGATTAAACTCTTGTCCAGCTCCATTCGGTGGGACAGTAAACCAGTTGGCGGCGCCACCTAATTTGACTGTTTGCGTTTCTAATTGATGGATGGATGGATGAATGGGTGGTATGGACACACCCGTTTGTTTATTTAACAGTTGGACGTGTGGTATTGGGGCAGCGGCACTCACCCTTGTTCTTTTGTGCCATTTTGATGACCAAGCCTTGATCCTTAGTAGCGTCCATTTTAATTATTATTTTTATTTTATTTATTTTTTTTTGTTGTTTCTTATTGATTTGGAATAGGTTTACAAATAATTTAAGTGCCAAAACAGTTTGTTTTATTCGGCGTTTTATTCAATATATATTTCGTTTTTCTTTGAATTTTTTACAACAATTTATGTTGACGAACAATTGTAAAATGAATATTCGAGAATTTGTGCAAGGTAGCTTTACTGAAATTTTGACAGCTGCACGTCAAAGGTAACTACGTTGAATGTCTTGTTAATCGAACAGTGTTGCAAAACACTGCACCAACTAGCACAGAGCAGCTCACAATGATTTCCAATACTGGTCATCGATATCACGAGTTTCTGTTTAAATTGACACTTAAATTATTGATGATTTGATTTCAGCTGCTCGTTGAAACTTTTTCCATATTAAATTTTACTCCACTTGCAGTCCTAACTAGATGCCTTTTTTAAAAACAAATACAGAATGGCCAAAAAATGTTGAGTGCTTTTATGGCACTCGATTGATTGGCAAACTTTTCGCTGGAGTCGCATATAATTAAAAACTTTGGGTGCCGAAGAATAACGCAAGAGCAAAAGTTATTCTCGGCCGTTTCTGTTTTCCAATAATTTGTTTATTTTTTCTTTTCTTAGCCAATTGATTTTAATTATTGCCACGCCCACTTGTGGGGCACCTTTCTTTAGAATCTTGCAAAAGGCATTGCGGCAGCAGCACATCAATATTAACTGTATGGACCCGCTGGGTCGACGAGCGCTCACGTTGGCCATCGACAACGAGAATCTGGAGATGGTCGAGCTACTGGTTATCATGGGCGTGGAAACAAAGGATGCCCTACTGCATGCTATCAACGCAGAGTTCGTAGAGGCCGTTGAGCTGCTGCTCGAGCACGAGGAGCTCATTTTCAAGGAGGGCGAACTTTACGTAAGTAATACGACTACTACCCACTACACTTTCCTTATCAAACCCATACATGGCCTGGTGCTGCACTCAGCTAATTTGTGGCACACATCGAGTGGCTCAGCTTTCAGTTGCTGCTCGAAACTGAAGCTAACACGATTTTAATCAGTTTTGTGTGGCCTCGTTAGGCACGTACATGACAGACGCTCAAGTGATTGGGAGTGTGCGATAAGCGAGCCAATGCTTCCGCCTCCAACTGTTCCTATATGCCGCATTCTGTATGCCCGATAATCCCTGTCTGTGTTTCTGCTTATCTACATTATACCCTTTCATCGGGTACTATGACTTAGCTGCTCTATTTAAATATTAGCTCATTGTTTTAATGACAGTTGTCTAAGTTTCAAAAACTATCAAATTTACCTGCATACAAAATGTTCCTCCATATTTTGTTTCAATTTGAAATATGTATATGAAATATGTATTTGTAATATACGAATTTATTCAAAAGCATCTAACCATTTTTGCTATAAGGTCTGTCAATCACTAGATAAGTATTTGCAATTTGATACAAATTTATTTTGGACTGCTTTCAGTCTTTAGTGTGTTTTGTTAAATTTAATATCCCTTTTGATAGTAAAAATATATTTATTTTTAATATTATTCATTTTAAGAATTAAATCAAATTTGTACACGCTGAGCTCACTGTTTAATTTGTACTAACCAAGTGTTAACTCCAGTCGACTCCAGTCTAGGCATATTTAAAGTTTAGTATATCTCAGTTTAGTATATCTATAGTCAGCAGATCCGATACCGTCTTCAATTACAGTCCCTTAAGAGTATTTAATCTTCGGGTTTGACTATTTAGTATTCCTTCCCTGTACAAAATAAAGTTGTATGAGGGCGGACCGGTTTCTTCCCAGTTTTGCTACCACACACACACAAGCAACACACACGCACACACACGCACGCACATATAAAGATAAATATGTATATATATATATGCACATACGAGTGCACACTTCATTAAGCAGCCATTGGACGCAATTGAAGCGTGAAAATTACAATTGTAACTCATATGCAATAAAACGTTTAATGAGGCCAAAATCTCATCTGGAAAGCTGACAGATTTCGAAAGTTGGCGCACCTTAACCTTAACTGTAAATTATTTTGTAGAGCTGGCAAAAGGTGGATATCAACACAGCGATGTTTGCGCCGGATATAACGCCATTGATGCTGGCGGCGCACAAGAATAACTTTGAGATATTGCGAATACTGTTGGATCGAGGAGCCGCTGTGCCTGTGCCCCATGACATACGGTAAGTGGGCCCAGCCTCCTCACAAGTTGCCATTAATCTTGACTCGTTTAGCTGTGGTTGTGAGGAATGTGTGCGTCTCATGGGCGAGGATTCGTTGCGACATTCACTGTCGCGCGTGAACATCTATCGTGCGCTCTGTAGTCCCTCCCTCATTTGCCTTACGTCAAGCGATCCCATATTGACCGCCTTTCAGCTGTCGTGGGACCTACGGAATCTGGCTTTAACCGAGCAGGAATGCAAATTGGAGTATATGGACCTGAGGCGACAGTGCCAGAAGTTCGCCTGCTGTCTACTGGATCAAACGCGTTCTTCTAATGAACTGGCCATCATACTAAACTATGATCCAACATTATCTACTTATGAGCCTGGTGACCGGATGAGCCTCACACGCCTTGTACAGGCGATATCATACAAACAGAAAAAGGTATCAAAGTATTTCAACAATCCATGAGCTAAAATGTGAGATACACCCTTCACTTTTCTTCTTCAATATACTTTTACAGACAGATTCTATTCGATTATAAACAGTGCTTCCTTGTATCTGGCAAAAATGATCTTAGATTGAAAATATAATAATATGGAGACATGTTCAATTTGTTTAAAACTACCCATAACGAATGAAAAAATACAGCCTTTAAGAATTTAATATCGTTACTTTAGATCAATCTATTGAGTATATTTAATAACTCAGATTGAACGAAGTTCATTGTATATCCTATGCACGCTTCTAGATGTTTCTTACTTCTGTCAATCTGAGTCTCAGCTTTGCATATACTTTTCAATCTGAGCTTTAGTTCTTTATTCAAGCTTGGTGCAGATACTTGAGTCAATAAAACCACTTTCATTTGTATCTATCAAATACTTTTGTATCTCTCAAATGCTGTTGTATCTCAATGAAACTTTTGCAGTTCACAGACGCTTTTGTGTGTTGCGTATACTTTGTATCTCGAAGATGTGTTTTGTTTTTAATTCCTACTTGACCATGCCGCTTCGACATCTTGTTTGCAGTTTGTGGCTCATTCGAACATCCAACAATTGCTCTCATCGATTTGGTATGACGGACTGCCCGGGTTCAGGCGCAAAGGCATCGTCGACAGATTCATCTGCATAGCTCAGGTGGCACTACTGTTTCCGCTCTACTGCTGCATCTATATGTTTGCGCCGAACTGTCGAACAGGTCAATTGATGCGAAAACCGTTTATGAAATTCCTCATCCATGCGTCCTCCTACGTGTTCTTTTTGTGTGAGTAAATGTCGGGCCAAGAGTTGGCTGGGGTCGTGGGTCAAGTAAACCGTTTATGCTATAATAACAGGGCCAGAGCCAGAGCTTATATCCGACTGTTTACCTTGCAGTTATCCTTATATTGGTATCTCAGCGGGCGGACGATGATTTTGTGCGCCTCTTCGGTACGGCTAGAATGAAGACCGAGTTGGCCGAGCAGGAGCAACGGCAACGTGGTCAGGCGCCAAGCAAACTGGAGCTCATTGTGGTGCTCTATGTAATTGGGTTCATGTGGGAGGAGATCCAGGAGATTTTCGCCGTGGGCATGCAAAACTATTTGCGTAACATGTGGAACTTTATTGATTTTCTGCGCAACAGCCTCTACGTGAGTGTCATGTGCTTGCGGTAAGTTCAGGTTCAAAGCGAACACCAGCCCATCCCAGCTAACAAGTTAATTCACAACAAACCCCGCAGCGCCTTCGCCTACATACAGCAGGCAACGGAAATCGCGCGAGATCCGCAGATGGCCTACATACCGCGAGAGAAGTGGCACGACTTTGACCCACAGCTGATTGCCGAGGGTCTGTTCGCGGCTGCGAATGTCTTTTCCGCCATCAAGCTGGTGCACTTGTTCAGCATTAATCCGCACTTGGGTCCGCTGCAAATATCGCTGGGCCGCATGGTCATTGACATAGTCAAGTTCTTTTTCATCTACACCCTGGTGCTGTTCGCCTTCGCCTGTGGCCTGAATCAGCTGCTCTGGTACTTTGCGGCGCTGGAGAAGAGCAAGTGCTATGTGCTGCCGGACGGCGAGGCGGACTGGGCCTCGCATGGGGACTCCTGCATGAAATGGCGTCGCTTTGGCAAGTCAGTCCAGTCACTCAGTCAATTAGAAGGCGTATGTAATTCTAACTGGTCGTGCTTTGCAGCCTCTTCGAGTCATCGCAGTCGCTGTTCTGGGCCAGCTTCGGCATGGTCGGGCTGGACGACTTTGAGCTGACCGGCATCAAATCTTACACTCGGTTTTGGGGCCTGCTCATGTTCGGCTCATACAGCGTCATCAACGTGATTGTTTTGCTGAATCTCCTCATTGCAATGATGTCTAATTCGTATGCCATGATTGATGTGAGTCGCCGAAGTCGGTGCTGACAGTGGGCTGGTCACTGGCTTCATTAATGACATTGATTGCGTGATTTGCAGGAGCACTCGGACACCGAGTGGAAGTTCGCACGCACCAAGCTCTGGATGAGCTACTTCGAGGACAGTGCCACGCTGCCGCCGCCTTTCAATGTTCTGCCTTCAGTTAAGTGGCTCATTAGGCTATTCAGGAAGTCCAGCAAGGCCATCGATCGACAACGCTCCAAGGTGAATGCCACTAGAGGAATAACTAAACTGATTTAGACCACACTTAGCTGTTTATCACCGTTCTAACAGAAACGTCAGGAGCAGGAACAGTATAACAAATATGATAACATCATGCGCTCCCTGGTCTGGCGCTACGTCTCAGCCATGCATCGCAAGTTTGAGAACAATCCGGTTACTGAGGATGACATCAACGAGGTCAAGAGCGAGATAAGCACGATGCGTTATGAAATGCTGGAGATATTTGAAAACAGCGGCATGGATGTGTCGTCAGCCAATAAAAAGGAAAAGCGTAAGTGCGCACAGTCGACTACTTGACCTAAAAAAAAAAAAAAACATATAGTATAAAATTAAAAAAAAATAATTTAAAAAAAAAACATTTTTATATAATATATATTATTTATCCAACATAGATCCGAGACCTCGCCGTATGAAAGTTTGGGAGCGACGGCTCATGAAGGGCTTCCAGGTGGCACCGGTGCCAGCCAGCAGCGAACCGGAGCTGCTCAGCGATGTGAATGGCGAAGGCGAGATGCGAGAGGTCAAGGTCGAATCAGTGCCCTCGAAGCCGGCCAAGGAGACGGCACGCGAGCGTTTCCAGCGTGTGGCACGCACCGTGCTGCTTCAGTCGAGCACACACAAGTGGAATGTGGTGCTGCAGGGCACGCTGCAGAACTCGCAGATTGGCCGAAGTACCAAGTATCAGCGCAAGAGTCTGCACAATCTGGGCAAGGCCATCGAAGAGGCCAGAAAGTAGGTAGCTCTGGAGCACAAACTTATTAAATGGTTCTAATTAAATGCTCTAAAGGCTCATTCTGCTCAACCCGGGCTGCGCATCGGGCCGCGAGTCGCCCATTCGTATTGAGTTCGAGGACGAGAAGACTAGCACGCTGCTGGACCTGCTCAATCAAATCAGCGAGGAGATCAATGTCTGCGAGCGACCACGCCTTAAGCACAGCTGGCGTCCCCCACTGCGCACTGTGCCCGCACGTGCGATGGCCGCCAATAATGATTGGTCCAGATCCGATACGGCGCCGGAGCTACAAGTGAATCGAAAGTCGACGCCCGTGCCACAACCACAGACCAAGCTACATCCGCAACCCCAGTTAAAGTCTCAGCCAGCGCCAAGCCACACACGCGAGCTACCTCTGTGTCCAAGTAAGCTGGTCACGGCTGCTGCACCCAGCGCCAAAAAGACGGCGCCATCTGCCCCCAGCCCTGCTCTGTCAGCAGCCAAAGCGCCAACAACAGTTAATAGTAGCAACAGGGCCAGAGCGACAATGCCCTTCTCTGTGGAACTTGGGCGTTGCAGAGGTAGCCTACATCGCGTGCAGCCGGGCCATTCTAATGCCTTCGATATACATGTCGTGGATTTGGATGAGCGCTGCCCAAGTAGCACTGCATTTGATAAGGACAACATGTCCGATGTTAGCTCCGTTCTAAGCATGAGTCCCAAGCGGCCAAATCCTTAAATACGTCGTTTGCGTGGCCCCTCGTGATAACCTCCTGCTCTCCCCGCCCGGAACAGGCTGTGGCCTTAGTGCCACTTACAGCGTATACGAAGCCATCGAATAACATATATACAACAAATAACAGAAAAATTATATATGAACACAATTGGAAGTCAAATGTCTCTTTTTATTTTGCATTCATTCATTTGGCATTCATTACAAATTTGAGTTTATTTATTCGCACATAATTCGCTTGAACAAATGTGCACAATTTGAATTGAGCCCGACTTTCCAATCGAAGTGTATCTAAAAACACCCTGTACAAAATGAGAGTGCAGAATTATGAAAGAGAGTCCAATAAAATAATCCTATATCAGTTATTAATTTAAAAAAAAAAAGCATATATAATAGAATTATTTAAAGTGATTTACAGAAATAATTTCAATTGTCGCATAAGCGCTTCGAGTCATAGCTCATTATTGTTTTCGTAAATTCTATATGTGTATCTTGAAATATATTTGTTACTGATGAAAGCATCTCAAAAGTTGTTTTTAAAATAAATTAAATTAAAATAAGAGGCGATTGAATTAAAAAAAGTGTGTGATGTAGTATACCAACATTACTCTACCGTACAATTTCAATAAAAAAAACTTGCAAATATTTTATAATATATTAATTTCATTAATATCTGTCATTTCAATTATTATATATATATATATTATAAAGTATATATGTATATCTATATATAGCCACGCGCTTATAAATTTCACATACAAACTACGCCTTGAACTGTTCATGCCTCACTTAGGAGTTCTTCACTCGGCTAATAGGCCCACCAATATAGCCATTTACATATATTCTTATGGCCTGGACGATGGCAATAGACATGCGAATGTTGAGGGGCGACCCTTCTGGCTGGTTGATTTTGTATACCATCTGCGCCCGGCTGGCAGGGCAAAACGTGCGTAAATTCTTAAGCTGCCAACATTAAACGCAATAAAGGCAGAACAACATAAACAAGTCGCCTGGAGAGCTAAACGTTGCTCTTAGCCGGCGGCTTTTGAGGAAAATGAAGAGAGAAAAAAAAAAAAAGAAAAGCAGACGAGGAGCTGGGCAGGAAAATTACAAATTCAATTTGATGTCATATCAATTGATTTTGCGATACATCTTGTTGCCTTTGTCGCTGACAAGCTGCAAACACAGTTCAGCTCAGTGGTAGGGGTATTCCCTATACCCACACACACACATATATAAATATACGTTTTTATACCCTGAACCCATTCAAAATGGGAAATCAGGGTATAATAGTTTTGTTAAAAGTATGTAACAGAAGGATTCGTGGCAGAACCCATAAAGTATATATATTCCTGATCAAGGTGTCGAGATCAGAAGCTATAAGAGTGTTAGGTCCGTGTATTGCACACGGTATATGATTTTGTTCAGAAAATCGATAACTCTTTCCGTTTCAGTATTATCGATTAAAGCATTTATCGAGCATCAGTTATAAAATTATATCTCATTCATCTTTAGAGTTAGAGTCTCCAGGTTGTATGCATATATAGATACTAATTTAATACAAATTCGATTTTAGTCAGATTTTGGATTCCGGTCACCAATTAACCCCCACACCACCAAATGTATAATATATAAAATGTATTTCAAATAGTGGAGACATATAGAGACATATATACGAATGCCATGATCATATCTGAATGTTTGATTACGGTTGCCCGTCTAGAAACAGAATTATTAATTAAATAAGTTCTTGTAACATAGCCCACGTGGTAGAGCAAGCGAGACTCATACAGGCGTACAAACGTACATATATCGACGTGTGACTGCGTGCGTGTGTGTGCATGTGTATTCTGTTACGCGTGCAGAAACGAATCGAATAACTCTTTGAATAATATTCATTCGAAGAAGGATTCAGGGGATCCCCTAGTCGACTAGTCTCGACTAGAGCTTTCTTACTTTTTTTTTTTTTTTTTTTTTTTTGAGGCTGGTTTTTTCTCTGCGCCTGGCATTTGATTTTGATGACGCGTGGCACTTTTGAAATTTATGCGCTACTCTAAACACACTTTGTATGCGCCCAATGCCACGGCAAGCATGACGAACAGTCCAAGTGGATGCCACAGAATGTGTGCTTGTGTATGTATGTATGTGTGATCTGCATGAAATTTGAAGCTTTTAGCTGATTCGCTCTGTCATTAGGGGATAAACGCAGGTATTTTGGGCACGAACCACAAAGCAACAAACAAAAAAAAAAAAACAAAAAAAAAACAAGGAAAGCAAGCAAGATTAGTAAGTACGTTGGAATAAATTAAGACAGATATGAATTCTTCTACACAGGCTAATATAAACTAATAAGATATTTGAATATGATTAGAGTCCTCAGGCTTTGACCATTTTAGATAATTGAAGTAAATAAACTTGAATATAAGCAATATATTTTCATAAAAAGTACATTTGAAGAAGAAAAATGTATCTGTTGCTGAGTGCAAGTAGTTCATTGCTCGACTAATGTCAATTTGGTCACATATGAAATAGCTATATAAATAAACAACATATATTTGGGATTATTTTATTAATAAATAAATTCAAAATAAATGAATTGGTTCAAGAGCACATACGTTTTCTTCATAGAATACTTACTCGACTTCGTTCGATTCCCGAAACTATCTAAATTATGAAAATAATACGCACGCACAGTTTTGTATAGCAGGGTACTAAAAAATATTGTGTGTGTGTTTTTTTTTTTTTTTTTTAATTTTGTAGTTATATTTATTTTTAATTTTTTTCATTGTCATAAAAATATCACATTTACAAAATATAAGTCATTTGATCATTTATGTTACTTTATTCACAAGCACCCAAATAAAATCACATAAAAAATACAAGAAAATATAAGAAAATCATTAGAAGGAAACACCAGAAAATAATGAAATCAAATATTAAAAAAATAATTGAAGAAATTAAATTAAATTAAATAAACAAATAAACAGAATATGTTACATATAATAAACAATATATCATTTTATATGAAAGGTAAGGTGCATCATCTAAATTTTCATACTCAAATCGTAATATAATCTCTCAAAACCTTACATTTCCTTTATATATAATACTATTCATGAAGATAATATGTCTTTCTGACCAATTATTATTATTAATATTATATATTTGGGAAGCTCTTCATATCCAAACATATTTAATAATTGACAATTGCAAGATATTGATATTGTTTCAACTTAAACGAAAAATAAAATAAAAGTAATTAAACTGAATGATATACAAAAGTATTTTTGAGGCTTTAAACAATTCTGTCTGTCAATATCTTTGCAGCGCTCCTATTCACAATAGACAGATACTCATATACTTCACAATATAATAACTGTTACTCATAGTCAAACAATGTCCTGTTGCCACTTACGCAATGTGCCTTCGGCGTCCACCCAAAAGCACATTTCACTGCCAATTGTGCTCAGGGTAGGATGAGAGGGCAAGCGAGGCGCCCATAAATATGCTACACGAATATGTCATAAACTATTAGCAGTCGTCTCCTTTCATATGACAGCGCTGATAAACAATCTCTACTACTCACAGAAACACCCAACAGTTGCCACACACAGCTCGACACTCATTGTCAAATAGAGAAATTGAGTGGGAAATACACCCCTGGCATCCATCTATGCATGCCACACACGTAGACAGAAATCTATCAAATTACCAAAAACAATGGCCATCAACATCATCGTGATAATGATAATGATAAGTTGAATGTTCTGGTCGTTGCATTGAAAACATTTTATAAATTTGCAAAAGTTCGTTTTATTTACACATTTTTGTTTTAAGAGTAGAGCAGACGAGAGACTCACGTGTCGGCGTCTGTTTATGTGTATTTAGATTATATACTATATATTATACAGCTGATTAAGCATGCATTAGCATATATTGATTACATTTAGCACTAACAACTATGTCTAATAGGAGCGTGTCCTGGTCACACATACACATATACACAACATGGGAGTTGGCGCAGCTGGATCAATCGCTGGTGAGCTTCAGTCGGACGGCAATACGCTTGCACTTCCACATGAGCTGTGTCTCCAGTATGCTGAAGGACATGGCCACCAGGACGAGTCCCAACAGCAGATACGCACAGCATGCATACAGCTGCAGCTCGGGCCCGTTAAAGCTGCGCGCGGGCACAAAGTCGCCGTAGCCAATTGTCGAGAGCGTGACGAAGCAGAAGTAGGCGCCATCCACCAGTGACCAGTTCTCCCACAGCGCAAAGATAACGGTGCCCACGGATATGTAGCACATCAGTATAAAGAGCACGAGGCTAATGGGCACCTGTCGTTGCGACTCTTCATCATAATCATCATCATCATCATCATCATTGTCCTCCAACTGCTGCTGCTGGTGCTGAAGCTGGTGCTCCACACACTCATGGGAGCCATTGCGACGGCCGTGCTTAAGCTTCTTCAGCACGAACTGCTCGCTGCCGTGCTGCATGTATTCCTCGTCCTCGGAGGTCTCCGTGTTGGCGGTGGCATCGTACAGCGCCGTCGCATGCTTCTGGCAACGACGCGTCAGCATCAGAGTCTTGCGATTCAGCGGCTGCAGCGTGTGCCGATTGAAGCTGGCCGCTGTCGCATTTAAGAGGCCGCGCGCCTGATAACCAGCGCCGGACTTTTCCGCCAGTGGCAGCTCATGGGGCAGACTCAGTGTGCTGCAACCGGAACTCGCTATCAGCGGCACACGAGAAGGTGTGCCATGCGGGCAATTGCTGTGAAAGAGAGGCGATAAAAAGACGTGAGTAAGTGGTAGCCAAGGTCTTAATAAATATTTATGCAGCACTTGGTTATAAAACGACTTCAATTAAAGCAGCCAAAACACAAAAAGCAAACAGACACCGGCCATAAACAGAATAATACCCAAGCACGTTCGCCATGCGGTCAGTGCCCAATCAATAAGCCATAAAAACAACCAGTTGGCTGCTATTCGTGATGTATGCGTTATGTTATATTCCGCATACGCCTAGTTGACCAAGTGATTTAACTACTAGACAGCTTTGAACGCACTTTAATTGGATTGCGAAAAGGCAAGAATGTATTCATGAATGAGTAGGATGCACAGTAGGCGTGGCTGTTAGCCTCAAGTGTGCTGCGACCCACACGGTTATTGAAAATAATTGTTTTCGGTCAGCTATTAACCTTGTGGCGTGGCTTATCCCTCGAACATGCAAGTTGGTATGCTATAAGCTCAACAACATCAAACGAAATAAGATTATAGTTGTACCTTGAATACATTCAGCTTTTCAATTTATTCAATTTTTCAATTTTTTTAACGGCAACTCTTTGATTTTGTGGAGTGTGGATTTACATATATCGGATAATGTAACTATAGCATCCAATAACAAATTTAACCATGCAGAAGTTTTTATGAGCTTATTTTTTTTTTAAGCCATCGAAGCTGGCCACGAAAGTTATTTTTGTTGAAAACTAAATAAAATCACAACATGTAAAACATATGATTTGTTATCCCATAAATAGTTTGCCAATTATCTGAGAACTGTAATCGAAAAAAAAAAATCTTTGACTTCAATGCAATCAAAATTTAATAAAAGTGTATATATACACATAGTTTTATAAATTGATGATTCATTATTCGCTTCGATCCAAATCAATTTAATTTTATTTCCAGACCTCGGAATGGCCCGGTGCACTAGCATGCCCGATGATAAGTTTCTGTGGGATGTATTTCAACGCATTGACAAGGACAAGAGCGGCTTTATTTCCGTCGATGAACTGCAGGTGGCGCTTTCAAATGGTACTTGGTCGCCCTTCAATCCTGAAACAGTCAGACTAATTATTGGCATGTTCGATCCCGAGAGCCGAGGCACAGTTTCCTTTCAAGACTTTGGAGCATTGTGGAAGTACGTGACCGATTGGCATAATTGTTTTCGCTCATTCGATACCGACAATTCAGGCAATATCGATAGGCAAGAACTGAGAAGCGCACTCAGTACGTTTGGATTTCGCCTAACAGATCGTTTAATCGAAACCTTACTACACAAATTTGATCGTTTTGGTCGCGGAAGCATTCTATTTGACGATTTCATTCAATGTTGCATTGTGCTGCACTCACTGACAACATCCTTTAAGTCACACGACACGGATATGAAAGGTGTCATTACTATAGATTACGAGCAATTTCTGAGAATGGTATTCGCACTGAAAATATGAAAAGCGGTGTGTATTTTTGACGAATTCAATTCATATAAAGCGCTGACTACAATATAGGATTAATAGATGTTAAATCAGTTATGTTTGGGAGGGTCAATTGAGAGCGGCATGAGTGGGATGTCAGAGAAGACTTATATTATTAAATTCTGACATAAACAGTTCAAATTGAAATTTCAAGGAATTCAAAGAATTGGGCAAGTTTTGAGAATGGACTTAAATGAGATGGGCTCAGCTTGAGATATAATTAAGGTTGATATCGATTCGAACAGGCAATTTCAGTTATGTTTGCATGCGGATTCATTTAATGTCCTTTCCCAAAAACTAAATAAAATATGATGATTAGGATCGCGAGCTTAGCAAATCACCAGCTCTTATAAAGAATGTTGCTATTTCTAAAAGAATACAAGCTCAAATGATAATGCTAATACACAGTGCAACTGACTTGGGAGAGAGTCCACTTAAGTTGCACTCGAGTGTGGCTGACAAGTGTGCTTGGTCGAATCAATTTGCGGTACGTTTATTGAACTTGTCTGTGGCAATGACCAGCAATGACAGCTAGACTGGACCAAGCTTGTTCAGTCTGGTCGAGCCTGGCCGGATGTCAGCCACTTCGACTTGCACTTAATGTGCGATTGGGCAGCAGCTTGGCAAACTACAAGCAACAGAGCACTTGAGGCGAAGTGGAAACAGAGGCAAAGAGAGAAATTGAAAGAAAGAAAAAAGACCAAGGTCTTTGGCGAGTCAACTGTTTTGATTTAGGACGCACGTTGGCCAAGTCGGCAAGTGGGTTAGACTTAAAGCTCATATTTTTATATATATATATTTAAGCTGGACGAAGAGTGAAGAGCCGAGGGAGAAGCCGCACAGTAGATGGAGTTTGAGCCACACAATTCGCATGAAATTAATTGACCTGATTCAGTTCGCAGCTCGGCTTACAATTAATTACGCACACATACACATACACAAACACTCAAAAAACACACACACACACTCAGTGATTGCGCAGTTGAAATTGAAGAAGCTGCGATATGCCGCCTGCTGCGAGCCGCCTGGCGCCAGAGGGCGCCACTGGCGCGTGCACAGGTTCACTGTCAAAATTAATTACCATCTGCTGGATTTTATTAAATAAAATGCGCAAAATGTATTTCAGTATAAAAGAGAAAGAGAATAAGGGAAAACCGTGAAATTCAGGCAGGTCCACAGACGCGGCCGCAAACGTTTGCCTTGGCTGCCAAGTATCCGCTGCAATATGCAAGCGGAAACTCTGAAGTGTTGATTTAAAGCATAGCCGAGTTTGTTTATCAAATAAAATAATCAACTCGGTTTTTATTATAGACACTATGCGGCGCATAACTCAGTATAGAACAACAAATTTAGATTTGGGAGACTTTTCAAATAAAAATAATTAAAATTGTTTAAATTTTGTTGAAAAGTGAAAATAGTATAAGAGAATATGCAATTTGACTGAGTTTGCGTTCAGTTGAGCGAATTATTAAATATACAAATATTTTTTGAATAGATTAAGTGAGTAAAACTCAACAAATAGTTTATATTAACCAATTTAGTTGTGAGGGATTTGCAAAATGTCTATTTGAGGTTAAGTTAAAGGAATGCTAACAGGAAAATATATTACAAAGTGTTGATGAAGAAAATTAATTAGTAATGTAGAATTTGTCTTTAAAAATAATGTAAAACACTGGGAACACGCTACACGAATTTCCAAATACAGCTAGCACTTGAGCTCTATTGTGGCTACCGTTGCCAGCTGCCTTACAATGTCAGGGATGTGGCAACGGCTGCAGTCATTAGGGTCTACCTTCAACATCAACTGACCAATTGAGGCGGCTCTGCTTAACAAGACCAACAACACGCTTCACAGCCTCATTTGTGAAGGCAAGCTCGTCGCCCATTCACACACATACCTGGAACGTTCTCGCTCCAGCTCATCTTCGTCCTCCATTATGTCCACGTTGCCAGCTGAGCTCAGCAGCGCCGACAATGTTGCTGCTGCTGTAGTGGTTGCTGTCGTTGATGTTGCTGCTGTTGCTGTTGCTGCTGTTGCTGCTGGTGCTGATGCTGGAGATGTTGCAGTCGCTGTTGCATTGACTCCAACGCCACAGACACCTGCGGCTATAAAACTGTTATCGGGCATTGTTGCATTTGTTGCTGCTGTTGGCTTAATGCCGCCTGACATTTGCGGGATGCTTGTTGCTGCCGTGTAGGTTAACAATGCAGCGCCTGTTGCAGCTGTTGCTGTTGTTGCAGCGGCTGCTCCAGATAAAGCATGCGGTAATAAATCATGCCTGCAGGATAAATCACTCGATCCCCCAGTCAGCAGCGTATTGATTTCTGGTGCCAGCGGCTGCGTCACAAATTTGGCTCGTCGCACGGCTGCAATGAGAAGAGCAAGAAGACGAAGCAGAAAAGCCAGTGAAATTAACAATGTGCTGATTAAGTAATACTTTTCGAAAACATTTAAATAAACTCACTTTTTGCTTGTCGAAACACAGTACAACAAATAGCTAACAAACTGTAGAGTTAAGCCATCAAAAAAAAAAAAAAAAACAAAAAAAAAAAAATGGGGAAAACTTTTTTGCGAACTTTCAGCAACTGCATTTGTTTGACCCCCACCATATGTATATAGGCATGGCCATAAACATATATATTTACATATAACATGCTGTACTTAGTTAGTAAAATTATTTGTTTTTGCTCAAAAAGTTGAGCCGCATTTTGTAGCATTTGGTTTCGAATTTGCACAGCAAAAGTTTTGGACATCGCATGGCGCAGGGCACTGCAACAGCTGGCGAGCACTGTGGCCAGAGTTGCCAGGTTTATTCCAGTATTTACCAAAAATATTAAATAATCGTGTTGCAAAAGCTAAAATTCAGCTCAACTTATTTTACATTAATAAGTCCATTTAAACAATACTATTTGACTAAGCGGAATTCGTTTATACGGACATGGGCTTTACTGGATTATAGAATGTTTCATACAATAAATGTTTAATAAATATGTAAGCTCTTGCATAATAAAATCTATTTATATTCATATATTACATTATTGAACATTTTCATTTCGGCTAAAATTCGAGGTATGCTTATATTTTCTTCTTTTCTTATTTATTTAAAATATTTATCTCAAAGCGAAAAATTTCTTTAAATGCTTTTTCAATGTTTGTTTAATTTCAAATATAAAAAAAAAAATATAAAAAATTAATTTTAAAATAATAAAATATTCTCAATACTAAAGTTTTTTTTTTAAATAAATAATTATATTTGCCATTATAGATTTATAATATAGATATATATGATGAAATATATATCTTATGGCAGCGGTAAATAAAACTCTAGCATTTCTATAAACTGTAAAGAATTTTATGAAAATTTAAGGAAAAGTGGTCTCGTTCAAACACATTTAAATATCTGCTTCACAGTCTTCCATCACGTACATTTCTCATATCTCGTATCAGCTGAAAATGGCCAAATAAGGAAGCCAAAGCCCGGAAGGAAGTGACTGTAATGGCATCTTTCACTTAGCTCCGGCACAACTGTTCACAGAGCTCGCGTGGAACGCGTTGGGCTGTGGTCAGCACAGGACATGGCCAATTTCAAAATATTTACTTAAAGTTGACTGAAATACACACACACACACACTCGCACACACATTTATGAGAGTGTGTGGAATGCATTTTGTACATGGCTGGGTGCAATGTGGCTGACAGTTTGTTGCAACTTTTTGTTGAACGCTAATGGCGTGGTCAACCGCTGAGGCAGCAGAGGAGCTGAGAGTTTAAACTCAGAGAGTAACGAGAGAGAGACAGAGAGAGATAGAGGGGAGAAAAGGGGGTCTAGCAGGACAATGACCACACTTTGACTGTCGGTGTCCTTTACGCGCTGTTTGGCACAGCTGAAATAATTAAGGTGCATATTGGAATGGCAATGGATGCGACTATATTGATATATTGACTGCAATTTGCGACAGCTAGCATAAAGGAGAGTGAAAGACGGAGCAGGAGGCGAGGACACATCGCTTGTGTAAATCTGTCACGTGCTCTCAGAGCAAAAAGCAAAATAAGTTTAATGAGTTTTGCATGCAGCTGACACGCAGCAATAAAGCGTTATACAGGAGCGTGGTAAGGCGCGAGGAGGCGTGTTGTCTGCCTGTATACGGTCCGTTGACGTCTTGCGTCGAAGTGGCATGTGGCATGTGGCAAGTGCCAAGTGGCAAGTGCCAAGTCATCATTATCGTCAATAAAAGCTGTCGCACATGTCTCGCCTTGACTGGAGTGCATGTTGTTCTTGTTGTCCTTGTCATGTCCTTGCCGAGACGAGTTGTTGAAAACTTTTAATGTGCCGTCCCCACTATAAAGTACAAGCAAAAGTCGCTAAGTGCGCTAGCTTAACTCTGCTATTTTAACATGCTCTCCTCTCATCGCTCTGCTCATTATGCCGTTGTTCTCTATAATGATGATTGTAATGATAATTTGACAGCGAATTGTTAAATTAATTATATGCGCAAATGAGCAGAGAGACGCACACGTTGTACCACGATGCGTATGATTGATGAATATCATTTTCATTTGCGGCCTTCGCATGCATCCAGTTCAAAGCTCCTCAATCACAGATGCACACACGTCTCTGTGGTCTACCCATGTATCTGTTGAGCTGATGTGTTAATAATAGATTTCTGCTCATATATATAATTGAAATTAAAGCTTGATTCATTGAAAACATTAACAGATTGTCAGAATAACAATAATATTATTAATAATATTATATTCGAATTGACTTTGATTACGGAAAAAATTTTGTATCTTCGTTTGATCTTTGATATATATTTATTTTTTAAATATATATTTAAAGCACATAATATAAAAAACTAAACATGTAAAATCAAATCAAATATTTACATTAAAAAACTGTAGTTAACAACAGAATTAATGTCTCTAAATTGTCAATTACATTAGTTAGGGAGTTTGGAGTTGTATAATATAATCGAAAAGCTTCTTCAAAGCAGCTTTAAATTAGCACAACAGCACTTGGGATAAGTCGCAGCTTATCGTTACATAATCCGTGTACTCACCATGCATATTAGCTGTCTGATAGGCAGGGGGCGGTGGCAATGTGATGGCCTCCAGTGTAGATGTTGCTGCAGTCAGGTCGACTGCCGTTGCTGCTGGAGCGGCATCCAGCGTACTGAGCAATCGATGCTGTTGCTTGGCAGCGGGCTGCAAGTGTATCGTATGATACTTGACCAACGGCTGGGCGCAGTTGCTTGTGCTGCCCGTGGCAGACGCGAATGGAAAGTAAATTGTGGCCGTGGCTGGAGCATAGCAATTGGGAGGCCCACCTCCTGCCAGGGGCATAGTGGGTGCAGCAGTAAAACGCAGCATGCTGCTCGGTACGGCGACAAAATTTTGCGTCTGCTGCTGTTGGTGTTGTCGTGGCAAAGTTGTTGTCGATAATTGCTGCTGCTGTGATGCGTGTGTTGCTGATGCGTTAATGTAATGCTGATGCTGCTGCTGCTGTTGTTGTTGTTGCTGCTGTTGTTGTTGTTGCTGTTGTTGTGGCAACGGTGCATATTTCAGCAACGCGTTGCCAGTCGTTGTTGTTGTCATTAGCATGACATCTGGCTGCTGTTGTTGCTGCTGGTAGAACTGCTGCTGCTGCTGTTGCTGCTGTTGCTGTTGCTGCTGCTGCTGCTGCTGCTGCTGCTGCTGCTGATTCAACTTGCTTGGCATCGCATTGCGCAACAATTGACAGGCATCTGCTGACCGCAGGACAATGGCGAGAGCAGTCGAAAAAAAGAGACATATGAATGTTGATTAACGATTTGCCAATTGTTCTGCTGACAATTCAATTTATAACTACTCGCCCCCATCAGCCATCATCCAACCGCCTTTGTCCTTTGTCACTTACCTTCGCCTTGTTCCAGCGACAACTTGCGCTTCATTGTTGTCGTAGTCGTCATCGCTGTCCTTTGGCCACATTCATAGCGTTCACAGAGACTCGTTTCGCTGCTGCAGCCTTTACAGTTCGCCTGCAATTAAGCCGGATAATTTTATTAATGCCGCGCAGCTGTATTGTCAAGGGAAGATATGAATAATTGTTCTTTCAGCTCTTATACATAAATATATTTATATATGCGTCAGTTGGTAACGCAAATTTAAAAGCTTTATGCATTTATTTAAATTAAACGTAAATTTACTTAAGTTCAATTTGATGTCACAAACATTTGCATTGAGCCTTTCTTTTCTGTCTTGTCAACACAATATGAAATTTCTGTCTCTGATAGGTTGTTAAGTTCATTTTCTCTGAATTTGGAATTGACAAAAGCAAATGTCCAAATGTTTGTCAGCCAGATAAGGTAGACATCCGCTTCAGTTGACAGCTGGATGGATAAGAGCCCTTTCCTTGACAAACATTTAATGTTTAAGTTCAGAATTTAAATAACGAATCTCTTTGTCATTTACATGATTAAATGCCGACACGCAAGCTGCTCATCTAATTTCTAATTAAGCCAAAAGGCAGCCACACAGACCGCAATACAATTAACTTTAACAAGCTGCACAACACTTGGGATTTGCACCTTTCTTTGGTTACTTTTAACAATCGTTGAGCTCTGCTAAGAATTGTAGATTCTCAATAAAATTGTAATTGACACATTCGAGATGCTTGCATCTTTATACCCACTCCCTGATACGTACTCTCAAGTTGATATCCTTGTTCTAATCTTTGTTGCGGTTCAACCTTCAACGTTGCGTGCTGTTATGCGAAACGCTGTCATGTTGCTATCGTGTTAGTTGCGGTTCTGTGGCAGCATGATGAGATGCTGACGCAACCACACAGAGACAGAGAGACAGAGAGAGAGAGAGAGAGAGAGAGAGAGAGAGAGAGAGAGAGAGAGAGGGAGATACACGCACACACTTGCATAACTCAAATGATTTGCCACTGTAACTTTGCGGCTGCCCAAAAAACCATTTACAGTGTGCGTCATGATAATTGCAAATGGCAACAGACACGACGAAGGATAACGAGCTGGGCAAAGACGAAAATGCCAAATGCCAAAATGCCAAATGCCAAAATGCCAACGGTCAACATGTTGATAATAAGTCAAGCGATGAACGCATATGGTCCCTGCGTTAACCGCAGGGCTTATCAATTGCCAGCGCCTCAAAAGGATGGAACGGATCCCTGTTAAAGCAACATCAGCAGCAGCAGCAGCTGTGATTTGCTTAGATTGAATTAAGCCCTAATGAGTCGTTAAATGAGAGTTATGTGCAAAAAGGTTTCCAGACCTGGAATCCCTTTTCCACTCTGGCCATTCGATTCAGCCAAGCACGACGTTCGCACTCTATGCAAATTACCTTTCGTCGGCAGCAAATGCAAAAAACTTGTTGAACAACTTCCAAACACATTCAACCAAACACGTCTCAGCCTAAGAGCGCTGAGATTTCAGATTCGCAAAGTGCATAGCGAGCAGCGTTTTTTATTGCCACGTGCTGCATGCGGCAACAATGCGGCATCATGATGGAAAAATTTATGCTTTTCACATCGAACAACAACAACAACAAATGCACGGAAAAGCTACTTCATTTTTACATAAAAGTATGAAGAGAAAAACGGCAAATAAAATGGAAAATAAACGGAAATTAAATTTAAATAACTTAGCTTGTATTTCGTAACTATATCAAACTAAATTTATTTGGTTTAAATGGTTTCTTGAATTTAAAAATAAATTAAATTAAATTATTGAAAATTTAATTGATGAAATCTTTAAACCCGATTAAAAGTAAAGTCTTAGTGAAATCAGAAGTTGAGGAAAAGCTTCATTCGATTTTGCATAAAAAGAGCGAAATAGAAATAAGTAATAGTAAGAAGTAATAAATAAATTTTAATAATTGAATATTAAATGAAGATTAAATTAAAATTAATAGGCTTATACCACATTGGGATTCCGTAACACTCTCTAATATCAAAGTAAATTTTTGTCTTGAATTCAAATTCAAAATAAAAAAATAAACAATAGAAGAAAAATAAAACCTTCGAGCCTTAAAGCCGATTAAATGCAACGTTTTAGAGAAATTTAAAGTGTGATGAAAATTGCAAGAGTATAAAATATTTCCATAATAGGAAAATCTAGTTGAAACTTTTCCCCTCTCACAGTATTTGGAAAGTTGTTAATAAATGAATTGCTTGATAATGTCCTCAAATGGTAGCCAATTAGTTTTCCATTTCTTGAAGCATTCGAGTTATATATGACTTTCGGAATTGCCTCAACCCATTTACCGGAAACACAAGCAAACAGTTCGCAGCACTTTTCAACAGCGGCTCATAAAAAAATCAATTACATTTCGCATTGTGCAGCGGGAAATGAAAAGTTATTGCACGCTTTTAGCCTGGCCAGCGTAATTTGCAGGTCCGAGTTGGGCAAAACTTTGCGCTGAAGCATTTTTAAAGTGAACGCAAACTCATTTAATTTACTTAGCATGGCACTTTATGTGGCCTTTAACCAGGGGAGGCGCAAGTCAAATTGCAACTGGCGTCAAAGTTTCGACCATGCTCAAATTGTCAGCCTTTAAGGCTGACAAAGTTCGCAACTTGGTCGCGGCCAAAGTTTCCATTCATTGAATTCAGTCTTCAGTCCGCACCGCGCTGCACTTTTCAGTAAATAATATTGTTTATGCTAATGAATTTCAACCAAACGCCAAATTAAATAGTAATTTTTTAAATCGCAAACAATATGTTGAAGTCCATTGCAGACCGCAATTCAGTTATTTGTCCACGCACGTTGCCAACTGCATATTTATCTTATTGTTGTTTTGCTTGCGATTTTTTATTATCTTCCAATTAAACAGAAATTTCTGCAGCCATAAACAAACAAGGGTGTAAAAATGAGTGACATAAATAAAACATTGTCCGATTGTCTGATGGTAAATCAACTTTGCAAATGTCCACATGAGTTGAGTTCACTGTTCTCTGCATGTACGAGGGTATATGTACGAGTGTATACTCTGAATGAATATCCATATAATTCTTATGTTTTTATATAGTACATTTAGAAAGGTAGATAGAGTATTATTAAAGGGGTAGGCAATTGATTTGCTCATATTTAGAAAAACAAAAAGTATAATATAATAGAATATAATATGCATAATATATATTTATAAGATATATGAATGATTGCCTACACCACATACCTCCCTGATATTTTTCCCTAACAAAACCTTTCCACTATTGTAACCTACAAAGATATATTCAGGTTAAATCAGCTAACTTTGTCGAAGCTCAAAACATTAAGGGATCTCTTGAAAATTTAATAAAAATTGTTTTTATGTCTACTGGAGTTTTATAAATGCGAAAAACAAGCCAGTTGGCGAATACTAAAAAAAACGAAATTTACATTTTTGCCCAAACTTCTGGATTTTTACCTATAGTGCACTGCCTAAAGTCTAAACAATTAAACTTTTTACAAAAGATTACAAATTTCTTATAGTCGTTCTAATCCTTATCAAAAATTTTTGAAAAAGTATATCGTCTTATTTTTAAATATCCGTTGCTATGTCCCAATGACCTCCGCATTTAAAAAATTATTTTATTCGATATATATATTTATTTATTTTATTTATATTTAAAACAAATAAATACATTAAATTAGTGTCTTTAGGAAGTTTATAATATACGTACATATACGAACTTTATTATCAACTTTATTGTTGGAACTTATGTGTGGTATGAAGAAATTAAATCAATAAATTAAATTACTTGGAAGTGTCATTTTAGTTATCAGAATGCAATGAAACCAAAGCGCAAACTAAAATAAAATAATTGCACAAAATAAAAATAAAAATACAATTTATTAACTTGGAATAATTAAAGCGAAATGTCACATCCCAATAGCAATGTCTATTTAAAAGCATATATTTAATAACTTCGTATACAAAATTTGTTTCTTATTTATATTATAAACACACACATACCTATAACAACCTCGGGGCATATAACATAGCCTCTAAATAAATAAGTCTCCAGCACATAAAAGGACAGAAATAATATTCCTACTAAATTGATAAACTTGCTCTAAACGAACATCTCTTTCTCTCTCTCTCTCTCTCTCTCTCTCTCTCTCTCGCTCTCTCTCGCTCTCTCTCTCTGTCTCTCTCTCCAGTTTGTGGGCACCTCGTATATCATAAGTAGAGGAAATACACTCAAAAAGTAAAGCGGAATTCATAGCTCAGGGTTTAATAAAAATGTCAGTGAGCGTCGTGGATGGTAAACAAATGACTTACAAAACTTGTGCACGAATGCACAAAACATGCAAACAGAAGACCGAAAAGACCAGCACCCTCCGATTTTAGCCGGGTCTACAAATTATACACGTATATGGCGTGCGGAGTGAACGCGACAGCCAACTTTTTTGTTATCACAGCAAATAAAAAAACGTAGCCTGATTTGCCAACACACACAATAAAAGAAAAAAAAAAAAAGGGAGCAGCAAACAATCTGGACAGTTCGCAATCTGTGGCACGATCCCAAAAAGTTCTCTTTTTCGTTTTTTGCTCAAATCAATTACAAACTTTCAGTTTGCTGTTGAAAACAGAAAAAAGACGTATCAAGTCCGGCTGCAAACCCAAAAATGGGTCTGGAAACTTAAAAGGTTTCTGTTGTCTTAATTAAAAATATGTTTTGCCCTATCGAAATTCAAAACCGTGCGGAAACCCAAGTGCACAACTCCAAGGCTAAAATTATAAGCAACTAAAGCAGAGTGAGATGTGCGGACAATGGAAGCTTTAAGGCAAACTTGCAGCTAAATGGGTTTTCAACAAGAGAGTTTCAGAATATTTTACATGTATGTTATTGAACAAGGAAATATTTAGCTAACAATGCAATTTATATTTTTTCAAATTTATATAAAATAGAAACTTTGTTTGGAAAATAAGAAATCTTCCAGCAAATAAGTTGACATCGAACTTTATTGCAACATTATAAGAAACAGCATACAAAAGTGAGGGAGTAGCTTGAATAGTTCCAGCGCAAAGTAACTTTCACATTTTAACAACTGACTGCGAAAATCCTAAAAAAAAAAGAAATAAATAAATAAACTACATGCACAATGAAAGAAAAAAAACTAAAAGTATTTCACGTAGCTTTAGTTACAGAAGAAGGAAAAAAGTTTAAGCGCAAAAATGTGAGCAGCCAGTGAAAGTTTTTGGCCAACAAAAGCGCTTCCTTTAGCCAGTGGCCGAAACTGTGGCCATCAACGGACTACACATCAATGCAGAACTTTTGTTTGTGTTTGTTTTTAAGACGCAGGGAGGGATAGAGGGGGGCAGCATGGTTAGGCGAGCAAACACTTAAGCCAAGACACACAGTTCACGGTGTTATTGCAGCTGTGCGAGAACTTTGACAGTCGTGACAATCGAATTAAGATTCATAAAAAAGTCAACACGATAAAGTTGCAGTAAGTTGAGCTTTTGCTTCACAGCAGTTGGTCCCGGCATCTGTTGCATCAGCAATTGAACAATATCAATCATACGCACTGTTTGACTTACCCCATTTCCAGCGCCATGACGTCGCTTCGCCAGTGTGCCCGCCGTTGTCGTCGTCGTCGTCGTCGTTGTTGTCGTTGAAAGCGCTGCATTCTTTTCCACTCCGGAGCCCCGCCTGCGCTGCAGCTGACAGCAGAGCCGCATGTAGGTGCACTGCAGCGCCTCAGCGAGCAGCGCTCCCAAGCTCGACAAACACATCAGCATCAAAGGGACTCCGATGAGCGCATAGAAAATGGTCGCCAGCTTTCCAGCTGCTGTGCGTGGCGTCAGGCTGCCATGGCCTATTAAGGTGGAGTAAATATGTTTGCGTTGATATAATCTATTATATATTGAATTACCCATGAGTCAGAGGCTCAAATAAAAACCAAAATATCGAATGAAGTCAAAGCTTATGATAATGCTTATTTTTTCATATAATTATAAATTATAATATTTTCAGCTTCATTTCCCATTTTTAACGAACTTAATTTAAATTAAGTTAAAATTTTTATTTTTATCCTGTATGCGCCAAAAATATGATTTATAACATTTCACAGTGATGTATAATATTTAACAATTAGTATCAAAGCCTCCCCCAAAATATTAAATTTCCATCCCTAAAATTATTTAAAGTATTTAAATTTAACACAATAATCGATTTAATAATTCTCAGGAGATTCATACGATCTCAGCTTTGCCTATGTATTGATTTTTATTCACTTTCCTATCCTGTAACACTTGCTCCATTCCATTCCATTCAAAAAGTTTAATTTAAATTTAAATACCGAATTGATTTATGCAACAGCTGGCTTGAGCAAATTAATCCTATTTCGAGCTTATCCTTAGTGATTCCCCCGCCAAAATTAAGTTTTGTATACGATGTACTTAGTTAAACAAAAACACTTAAGCAGCTCTTAATTTGCCAGAGAATTAGTGGCAACTGTTGAGGGAGAGCTTAACTATCAGTCCAATAACACTTCATAATATATACATATAAATGAGTATATATAGAATTAGAGAGTTCTGTCGGCAGAGCAAGCACAGACAACAGCCATATGCAAATATTTTGGTAGAGCCCACTGGGCGTATACATAATATGTATGTTGCCTTGCCTTTGGCTGCCGCAGATGTTGCTATTGCTGATGGCCCCACTGCAATGTAAATATTAGCAGTTATTACAGCCCCTGTGCCAGCGATAAATTCAAAATGCCTCGAAGATGATTGTAAATACAGCAACAGATAAGCGACTTCAAATGAAAATGTTGCCACTCACCAATTGTTGTTATCACAGTCACCGAGTAGAGCAGAGCCTCGCTAAATGTCCAGCTCTGCGTGTCGCCAGCGTCGTAGCCAAAGTGTCCCAGTGCACTGGCACTGGCACTCGCACCAGGTCCTGCCACAGCGCCAGCTGCGCCGCCGGGACGCGTGGCTGCCACAATGGAGCCCTCGAAGCGACGCAGCTGCTCGTGCACCAGCATCGTCCAATTGCGCTCATACAGCACGTTGAGTTTCTCTGCAATTATACATAACAATTAAAGCATAAATAAATGGCCATTCACAAATGCATCTAAGTGGATCAAAGGCATTTGACGCTCAAGTCTCAAGTCTGGCAACTGGCCAGTTGCACTCAGAAAAATACTTAGGTGCAACCTTTGCAATTATGCAATTTCGTGTAGAGTGCACTGATAACCTTTAAGCTCGAGCAGCGCAGCCTTTACCAAGTGTCGCCCAGCAACGTAAGCCACGTCTATGGCTTGGCTGCCGCCACCTTTCGATTTGGCTTGGCTTGTCTTGAGGGCGCTGCTCGCATTTGATTTTGCCTCCACAGCAAATTGCAGAGGTTGCTGGCTGCCACAGCTTGTTAACAACAACAATCGTTAACAACGCCCACTTGACGCCATTTGGCCTTGGCTGTGCCCACATTGCCGCCTCGGGGGCACAATTGAGACCCACCAGCGACTGCATCCATTTCAGCTGAAATGAAACACTCAATACTCTGGGTCCTTGTATTGGCAGCTAGAGATCCTTGCCAGATGTAAATACCACGGCAAATGTGCTTCGTGTTCAAGTCGAATTCCTACACATACATGCAAACGTACACACGTATGTATATGTGTGTGCATGTATGTATGTGTGAATATATACACATTTTAATAGCAAATGAATGCGCAAGTGCTCTCAGCCTTTGGTTTCATACTGGAAAAACTCGGGAAGCACTTTACGTGACTATTTGTGTAATAAAAGTTGTTACCCTGCTGCCTTTGCGTTGCCAAGTGAAAGCCGCAGGAATTGCTTAGCCTTCAGCTTTATTTAATGTAAACCAAATAAGTCGATAGCTAATGTAAGTGCTTCATATAAGTTACAGATAAATTTATTTGATTGAAAGCTGAATATTGCAAGGGAATAAAAACCTTTTATTCAGAGGGCTTAAATCAACAATTTTGACAAACAATTTAAAGTACCGAAATTTTTCTTTTAATTTTTTTTTTAATTTTGAATTTTCATTTATTGTTTATGCAAATTATATAGTTTTAAAGACACAGGCAGCTCTTGAAAATTATATAAAATTTCAGCACCTTGAGAGGCGAAACTAATCTAATCTCCTCGAAAACCAGCCGTGCCTAAGAAATGTTTTCAAGCATGAAATTCCATTAAATTTTCTATTAGAAGCGCTTTGCAAAAATATTTACATATTAAGCTAGCCCATCAAATAATGAGCATCTACAATAAAACATCTCTAGAGAGTTGAACTAATCTCGTCATTAGAATTATTAATTAAATATGCCCTTAAGCGCTTAAAGCTTACCTGCCCAAAATTCAGGAATTTGTCAAAGGAATTGCGACTAGCGAAATGCAAAGTTTGAGCAAGCGAGATACTCGGCGTCATTAAATGCATAGTCTTGTATATTAATCATACGCCAGGTGCGCCACTCCAAAAAGCAAAATGCGCGTAAATTAATTAGTTTATTTATGATGTGAAATTTTCATTAAATCAACATAAGCACACGCCAGAGAGAGAGAGAGAGAGGGCGAAAGAAAGTGAATGCGAGCGAAGGAGAGGTAGTCTGCCACAGAGAGAGAGAAAGAGAGAGACAGAGAGAGAGAGAGAGAGAGAGAGAGTACTGTATGCAAATAATACACTTTTTCCGACATAAAATGAATAATTCTTGAAATGTAGATTTCAAAATATAATATTATAGCTAAGCATTAGCACTGCATAAAAAACATTTCCGCATATGATAATTTTCATACTTTCAAATGTTTAACAAATGTTTTTCCAGCAGATACTTCTTTATTACTCTGCAGTCATTAGAAATGGGATATTTATATACAAACGAAGCTGTGTGAAGAGTTTAGAGTATCCTAGTAGGACCGTCGAGATCATGCCTCTTACTTATTTGCTAAAGTGTTTTGGGCATTTCATGACAATTTAATATATGATTACATTTGTGTTCAAATATTTAGAATAAGGAATAATAAAATGACTAGCACTATTTCTATTTAAAATGCTTAAAATTACCAGACCTTGATTACTTTAAACATTTATTAAAACTTTTGTTTACTCATTCTTGAGAAAGGGACTTTAAAACATGTTCGCTAACTGCTCGTATCCTGATTCGCAAAGTCAATCAAATATCTCAGCATCTCTGATGCAAAATGTCTGAAAAGACAATGTGTTGTCAATGACAAAAGTTGAATGTACAAAGATAAGAGATAAACGTTAAAAACTTCTATGAGTATTATTATAACGTATTATCTATTTCTTTTTTAAGTTAAAATAATTTTCATATGTAGACAAATTCAAATACTTAGGAAATGAAAAGATGAAATATTTTTGGACTGCACTGATATTTAATTACCATTAAAACTAAAAATCTACCCCATTGTACCGTCCGAATGCTTTGGCTTGGTAAAAAACTGAAAATAAAAGTAAAATGCTTGTGCACTTTAATGGAGATTGCCGTGTAAATTGAGTGCCAGCGGCAGCTGCAATCTAGGTGACAAAGTAATTAATTTCCAATAAATCACATCAACTGGCCGCAGTAGTAGATTGAGCTCCCATCCATACTCAAATTTTTGACATTTGCCTCCCAAATAGTTTGCAATCGTTGCGTAAAATTTGTGAAAATTGTTTTCTCTGTGTGAGCAAATATTTGGCTATGCAAATATTTTGTTATTATTCAATTTGGCGCAAATTACATTGCAAACTAACTAAAAGTTAATTCCAATTAAAATATTGATATTTGTTTAGCATTAATTGCCATTAGCAGACGGACCTTAAAGCCGCTAGATATGTACTATATTCCGGGCAAATCAAGCGTAAGACACAACACAACGTTTTTGGTTCATATTTATGGCCAATGCGGCAAATAATTTACGCTTGATTTATGCGTATGCGGCAAATAAACAATTTAACCAATTTTGTTGGCTCACTCACCCGTTATGATCCACAATTCACGCAAACAATCCTCGCGGCTCTTGGCAATGGCCGCCGACTTGCTCAGGTCCTGCGGTGCCTCTAACAGCGGGAAAATAAGTGCACCCAACACCGAATACCCTGTAACCAGTAAAACGAGACCGGGTGTGGAGATCAGCAGCTTCAGCAGCTGGCCCAAGCAACGTTTGGAGGCGTGACGTTTGACCAAAGCATTTGACTTGACGCCTCCTGCCTCCTCACTGGGCTGCTGTTCGTCCAGCTCCTGCTGCTCGTGCTGCTCCTGTTCCAGTTCATGTTGCTCGTCATCATTGTCGTCGCTTTGATTGCTCTTAAACGCCTGCTCAACGTCACACATGATCGCAATTTGTTTGGCATTTGCAATTTTTGCTGCAACATTTAGTCGTCGTCGGCTCCTTATTGTTGGTGTTGCTGTTGTTCTTGTTGTGCTTGTTGCTGTTGTTGGCTGTCAGTTTTATTGGGCGTGCACTTCCGTTTCCGCTTCAACTTATGATTCATACTGTGCTGCTGCTTGTCAGCCATCCGTTTACTAATTACAACAACGTTTTCTCATCATTCCTTTGTTTTTCCTCTAAGTCTCTTTCGCTTTTCGCCCCTCTTTTGCTGCCTGCCGTTAGCGTATTATGTTTTAAGCTGCTGTTGACTTGTTTCCAGTTGTTGTTCTTGCCTTTGTTCTTGTTCTTCTTGTTGTTGTTGTTGTTTTTGTTTTTGTTGCTTCAGCAGTTGCTTCTGTTGCTGACATCGCATTTTGCATTGTTCCCGGTCTGTGCTCTTCAATCCGTGCACTTGGTTTGTACTTTTAAAGTTGTTGTCCCAGTTTATTACCCCAGCTTTGCATGTGCCACGCCCCCAGCCCAGCCGTCTGTCGCCTGCAATTGAAAACAAACGTTGTATTGTAATAGTTGCTGCTGCTGCTGCTGCTGTTGCAGCTGCTGAAGTGCACTCGGGCACAGGTTAAGCACACCCCATGGGGCTGACAAAAGCGAAAATGCACTAAATTTGACACTTAACTTAATCTAATTAACAACACTTAAATGCCGCTACATTATGTGACAGCCAAGAAATTAAACTTGCAAGTAGACTTCAGTTAAAGCTCTTGTGAGTGTCGTTAAAATATGTTTAAGTGTTAAGTAAGTGAAGGTTAATTAGTGCGAAAATTAAATTTAATTTCAGCCGAATCCTCAATAGAAAAGCATCAAATGTGAATAAAGTTGAAATATTGAATAATAATCAAGATGTCAAAAATTATTCCAGACTCCGATTTAGGATTATTAATTAAATAATCTTCGAAAAGTATATTTAAATGCATGCTCAAAAACTAGGATACCATTTACTATCATGATCAGTATATCAAGGGTTATTCTGAGTCCATATTTGGTTTCATAAAGGGGGAAAACTTAATTCGATTTCTGTATTTTATGAGAATTTAGTGATCTGACTAAGATCGAATCGAAATTATTCTTATCAATTAATTACGAATCCTTTTGCATAACCTAAAATGAAATTTTACGAACAATTTTCTAAGCTTTATATTCCAATTTACACATAAATTTCTATTGAAATTCATAATATTTAAAATAAGCTTTATGACCGCAACTAAACTCTTCCGCCTCTATAGTTTCCAATCAAGATATGCCTTTGTGTCATGCTTTCCACACTCCTAACAGCATATAATCTGTATATTTTTTTATGTATGTTATTTGGCTCATTTAGCTGGGGTCATTAAGATTACAACGCGTTTACAATGGAGCAGACATTATCGATAAAGCCCATTAAAGAGTGGCATAAAAGCGATAACAATGCCAGCTCATGTAATACAAATTGAAGTGAAATAACAAACGCAAAAGGCGATGATTGGGTCACACCAACACACACACACACACACACACACACACACACACAAGCACAACAAAGCACACTAATCATTATTGACGCTGTGGCTCGTCGAATAAAGCGCTTAGAGTGCTTCGATGGAATCAATTAAAGCTAAAGAGAAATTGTACAAGAGAGAGTTCCTCCTATTAAATGATATAGAGAAAATGCCAGACACACGCACACTCACTAAGAATCCTACACAACGGCGATTAGAAAGCTGTCTGCATTTATTGATCTGTGACGTTTGCATCATCGATGACCCTTGCAGAGCACGGACCTGAACTCGACGTGATTTATATAGTAGTTGGCCGAGAGGCAGCTGGCTTAAGTAATTTCGGGTAATTGGAATATAAAATTGGCAGGCGGCTGCTTGGGCTCAAACCACTTGCCGCTTTAACAAAAGCCATTTTTTCCCCTCTTCACATTTGTTTTCTTGGGCTTTTTTTTATGAGCTAGCGCGCATAATTAAATTTGCGGCTAACGTGGCAAAGGCGCAAGTCAACTCGGGCTGGCTCAGAGGGCTAATGCAAAATTAATGTCAATCGCTTTTTGGCCATCGTCAGCATTGACATGGCCATGCCCCCCGCTTTTAATTGTCGCTCAGCTAGCATTTGAACCTTTGCTCGAGCACGCATCAAGCCAACTATATGGGAAGAACCCTTGAGGCGTCAGCCAAAAGGCAAAGCGTCTGGCGGAAGTTATCCCTTTTAGTCAGATTGGAATCAGCTTAGCTCCGGCTCTTAATTGAAATGTTTGCATTTCACTTTAATTAAAGTGTTTTTCGCCCCAGACCAAAAATCGCAAAGAGAAACAGAAAACCTTTTTAGCACGCGCAAGACACACTCTCGGAGAGGGGTGTAGCGTTGACAGGGAGTTTCTTTGATTTCAATGGCATTTTTCTTACATTTTTCATTTCAGTGCGCGCTGTTTTTCGCACGTCATTTTATGAAGTTTGCCATTAAAGTTTTGTAGTAGTTAAATGAAAACAACTTGGTTGGCTCCTCTGCCGGGATCCTTCATTCATTGCCTCGACACTCTGCTCGCCTTTTAATTCATTTCCTTTGTGCGTGCTCTTTTCTTGCGCCCAGCGTCTGCCTTATTATGCAATAATTATTATTATTATTTATAAATGCAATGACAACAAACGCAGTTTAATTACAATTTTCTTCTTCTCGCTCATTTTCTTTTCTTTTCCAACTCATCAAATGCAGCACGAGCCGCAGCCGCAGCCGCAGCAGAAGCAGCAGAAGCAGAGGCAGAAGCAGAAGCAGCAGGATCCAGTAAACGACGTCCGATGTGACACTAATGGTGCTAGCCTCATTTCTCGCCAGCTCTAGAGCTGTTTTTAAATCCAATTTTCCTTCATAATTTTATAACACGCCAGAGCAGTAAGCCCTGGTCCCTATAGGTCGCATCCTTTTCGTTATCCGCCCGCTGACCCCTCGGCTCGTTGTCCACGTCGCCATCATGGTCGTTGCCTATTCCCAATTTAATTGCATCGCTGACACTTAGCACCAGCATAGGAAGCAAGCAAACAAAAAACAAACTAATAGCGAGAAGCGCCAGCTTAAATAGGATTTTGGTTTTTGGTCCCACGGCTCTTTGCCATGTTAAACTAAGCTGCGTCTCTGCCAGTCACTTGTTTAATTGAACTTGACTCACGGCACGCCACCCGTGCACCCGTGCAGCCGTACAGCCGTACAGCCGTACAGCCATGCAGTTCTATAGCCGTATGCCGTGTCTAAACTATATCACAATACGCGCATTTCCAATTTGTTGGCGCTCGGTGTCAAAGTGCAAACCAAATGTCATTCAATTGAAAGGATTTAACTCGCAGTTCAACTGCACTTCGCAGCTTTTCTCTTGCTCGGGGATTCAGGCATCCCTTGGCTGGCTAGTGGATTTTGTTGTTGTTGGGTTTTCTTCTTCTTCTTCTTTTTGTTGTGAACTCGAATGCTCTTTGATGTAATTACATTAACGACAACAAAATGAAAGAAAGCAGGCGAGTAGTATAAAAGGCAACAACAGAGGTGTGAGCGAGTGAGAATGTTTGACTGATGTATACCCTGTTTTGGGATTCGAGTGAATAAGGAAGTCAATAAATGAGAAATGAAAAGAAACGTATAGAGAAAGGCATGCTAAATTTGGTAATTGAAGTGGGATGATTACAATAGTAGAGGATCTAAGGTTTGTCAAATGGAGCTTACCAATGTTGAGAGAGTAATATAAAAAAAAAAAAAAAGAGGAAAATTATGTTTTTGATTTTTCTTTCTTACAAATTATATTTGTTTGCCTTGTTTATATGTTTCTTTAGCAAATCTCAATAAACGTTTCAATTCTTCCTTGAAAATTATATTTGTTTTCGTTTTGGTTAATATTTGCTTTCAAATAAATAAAGTTAGATTCAGACAGAACTCAAAGCACTGGCATGATTACAGCGCCAGTAGAGTAAAAACATAGACAAATATGTAATAATTTATCAAAATATTTCAAATGCGAAATGAAATTATTTATGTACGCATTCACAGAAAATATAATGAATATTTATGCTAGATTAAAGTTCGATTGGCCAAATGATAACAGTTCACACAGCTCACAATTTCTAGATAAATGCCCGCATATAAATGAAAGGCAATTAGATGCAAATGCCTTAAAAGTTAAATGAATTGTAAAATTTTATGTGGCAGACAATCGAAGAACAAGCTGAAAACCAAGCAAACACCAGACTAATAAGCAACATTTATTTGTAAATTTCTCACCTACACACGGAGTGAAGGCATTATTTTGTGCAGTCAAGTGCCTATAATGAAAATTGAATGCGAAAAGGCGAGCGCTGGGCAGCAAGGACTTGCAAGGATATACGCCAGCGGGCAGGAAGCAGGCAGCGAAGCGTGCTCGGAACTTTTTACACATTAGCCAACTGGAGGCGAGTTCAGCGCAGAGGTGTAATACAGATACGAACAACAAGGGATACTAAAACAATACCTAATAACTATGCAATTGAGCGCAGCGGAAGGAAAACACTTGAGAGACCAGCTCGGTCATAATTTATAATAAAAGGAACGGCAGCGGTGCAAGTGGCGAAAGGATAACACAGGATAATGACCATGTTAATGCAATACAAAAGTGCACTGAAAGGAAATGAGCAAGATAAGTAACGAGCCCCCAAAAAGCTGACCAAAAATTTCACCATTTCAGCCCCACAAAACTTTGTGGCGCAAAACAAACGATGCCCGGTCTCAGGCCATGCTCATTAAACGCGCTCAACTTGACTGCAACTGACTTAATTATGTGCCCAAGTCTTGGCTCTCTGGCTTACCAGAGAGGAAAAAAGTATTAAGATAAGAACTATCTGGGAGATGGAGCAAAGAAATAAAATACTCTTTTTGAAAAGTAGCATTAAGATAACATATAAATGGAAATAATTTTATCTCTACTTTAATATACGTTCTTTAATCTTGAGACGTTTGAGCAGCTGTTGATTAAATGCTACAAATGGTGAATATTACAAGCACATCAATAAGCAATCAGAGCTTGCTGACAAAGTTACTTTACTTAATCCATTACTTAGGCAGATGACCCCACAGCGTAAGAGTATATGCTACACAATCAGCGCTGAAACTTACAAGACATCGCTTTACCGAAGCTGATTAGTTTTTGGAGTGCCTCAAGTGCAAGTCAAGCACTCGCGCAGTCAGTCGGTCGAGCATTAGCTAGTCAGTCATTCAGTCAGTTAGTCTGTCAGGCACTTGCGAGTTGGCCGCTGCTGGTCGAGCGTGTAAACTTTGCCAAACAGCCGGCAGACAACAGCCACAAGAACAACGGCGAACAGCAACAGCATTTCCTAGCCATTTTCTTTGCAACAAAAACTCATTAAAAATGGCGCAAATGCAGCTACTACGTAAATACGCAAAGAAAAAAAAACTGAAAAACTAAATTTTAATACCAAGATGAAGAAGAAGAAGAAGAAGAAGTGAGCAACAAGCAAACTAAACTTAACTAAATGCAAAATGCACAATAATTAGCGGCAGCCTCTAGAAGACGCTTATAATGGGCAACCTTTGTGCCGTGAGATGAGCCGCAATTAATGAATAATTGCGAAGAGAAGGCCTTAAAGATACCTGTCTATGAATAGCAAATTGTTAGTTAATAATTAATCACCTGCTCAAATACCATTTAACTACTATTTAATTAATAGTTCATATCAATCACTACCGATACTTTGGCTGCATTCACATTAAAATTAGCAAGCATTTACTTTAAATAATCAATCAGTTTATAAATTATAAGATATATATAAATGATATATATAATTTAAATTATTAATTATTAATTAATTTAATTTTTTAAAAAGTCTTTTGCTCCATTCTCGTATCTTTCCTTCTATTGTATTCCAATGTATTCCTTCCTCATTTACTCTTCTGTGTTCTTTCCTTATTGTCTCTCTAGTTTTTTCTTCTTCTAATATTATTATTATATATTATATTATTATAGCTCTTCCTCTCTTCCATATCTTTTTTCTCATCACTGTTCCACTCTCCACTTCTGTACTCATATCCCCTCTTATCGTCTTTTGCTTTCTCATCCTAACTTCTTTATTCTAATTCTTCTCCTTACGTTTATTCATTCTCATTCATTCATCTTTTCGTTGGTTCTTGGACTCTCGTTACTCTTTGCCTCTCGCTTGACTCCTTTTTATTCTGCCCTGTTCTCTTATTCTTCTGTTCTCTTATAATCTATTTAGATCTTATTACTCTTCACTATTCGACTCATATTATCTGCATCTTTTTTTACATTATTTAAATATTTTAGACCACAGTCGGATCTAACCCCAATCATTTTTTTAGTGCACAAGTCAAAGTTTATGTTATCAAGTGAATACCCTACTTTTGTCATTGCACATAAACTACACAATTTGCTAGCTAAATTTGATAAATTTGAAACTGCCTCTGGCATATTTCGCTGAACATTTCCAATTGAATGGTGGACAGACATAACGACAGAGAGAGAGTGAGAGAGAGAGAGAGAGAGAGAGAGAGAGAGCTGACTGGTTAGTTGTAGCTGTCTGCCGCTGGCAATTTAACTTAAACTTGTTAGCTCTCGTAATTAAATTGTTAAACATCAGTTGGACTTTAATTGACTACCGCTGTAGCCGTTAAGCAAATGGCTGGCAGACAGTCTGCGTGGACTCAAGCAGGACTCGCATAGCAATGACGACCTTCCCGTAAGCCAGCTCAGCTATATTGCTTAAGTGGTAATTTAGTGTCAATTTGCTTTGCAGTTTTCTTATTCGCCTCTTTTTTCTTTTTTGATATACAAATTTAATGCTAATTAAGCCCATGGCATTTTGTATACATGAAAAGCACAAAGACTTGCTTGTGTCTGCATTTATTTGAGTGTGTGTGAACAAATGTTTGCGTTTAATCGTTAGCAGCAAAAACTTTTTAAATAACACAAGCATAAAAAATTTAATCAAATAAAATCGAATTGTTGGCCAATTGAGCGCCACAACGAGTTGAAACGCATAAAATGCAGAAAGTGGGAGTGGTACAAGAATTTGCATAACGGTAACTGCCTCTGCTAGGGGGGCGTCTGTGTGAGCGTGTGTGTCCTTGATAATGCCATTTTAAATGCACTTTATACGCTCTTTGTCTCAGCTGAATGTCATTGAAAACATGCAGCTCTCGCGCAGCTAATCCCATGATATATCACTGCACCGATTTGCATATAGAACAATCGGGTATTAAATACTTTAAAGCTAAGCTCCTATCGAACGGATACGTGAGATGGAGATATTACGTATACGCCGATCAGATGAACGTAGCTTTTCGATTTAGAAAAAACGTAAGCATAATGAAAATTAAAATTTTAGATGTCCAAAAATACAAAATAAATTATATTAAATGCACAATGAGTGTGGGGATAAGTAAGAATTTAGGTTTTTTGAATATATTTGTATTTTAAATTTAATTATTTTGGTTTAATTCCATTGGGAATTCAGAGATTCTTTCCAATTTGAGCTTGAAGCCAATATGTTATGTAGTTATTGACCATTTCTATTATTACTATAATTATTAGGTGAAGCCAGGTGAAACCTAAATTTAAGTAGAGTTATACCTTTTTTTAACAAATAAATTTTAAAATATAAATATATAAATAAACATTTTATATAGGGCTAGGAGTAAATCTATCATTTATTGAGAAATGTATGAACTCAATTAAATACATTTAATAAATTACTTAGTTTATCAATTTTTGATAATTTTAATTATATTTGTTTATTTTATTTTTTAGTTTAATGTCTAATTATTTTTTTAGTATCATAATTGTAAATATTGTATTATAATTAATTCTAATAAATTTGTTTAGATTTATTGAATTGTTATTTCTTGGGTTTTGACCTTTTTATTGAAAACATAAATATTGGTTGATTATTTATTGATTATCATTGGCTTTTGCTAGAGCAACGCCCATTGCTGTTGCTTTTGCTGTTGCTGTTATTTTCGATGTGATTGGTCTGCTCTCGTTGGCTAATTGCTCGGTCGCTCGATAGCCAAAAATTAATTAGTCACGTGAAGGCAAGACGTGTCACCGTCTGCCGCCTCGCTTAGCATTTGGTCGCGTTTGTTATTGATGATATTTTTGTTAGCATTTAATTTGATGCACGAGTGCCTTGCGATAGCCAATGCTAATGATTGAGTGTTAATGGAGTAAACGTGGCCGAAAAGGAATCACAGCGGCTCAGAAAACATTCCTGTACATGCGAAATAACTAGGCGGATCATCTGACCTCGTTGAAATCGGTGAATCGGTGCGGGTGTTGTGGTAGGGGATGTGGCAGGTGGTATGACTGGTGGGTGTTTGGGTGGTTCGGCAGCAAACATAGCGCGTGTCAATGCGTTGGCTGCTAAGGAACACCAAACAGCAGCAGCAGCAACAACAACAACAACAAAAGCGAGCGGCATGGCCAACATGTTTGCAGAGTTGGATAAGGCCTGGGTACAGATGCAAACATTGAGATATGCAACGAAAGGCACATATAGCCGCACACATCCCTACAATAACAAGCTGGCAAGTGTGTCACGGACATTGCTCAGTATGCATTATAGATGTGTGTGCGTGTGTACGTGTATGTCTGTGTGTCGGTACAACACACTTACACGTGTTTCGACGGCTGCTGGCAGTAGTTGATGCTGTGACTGTGTCTGTGACTGTGGCCGTTCCCATAAAAAAGTCACATGCTAAAATGGCAATACGAAGGACAAACAAACACACTAAACACACACATACTCACCCTCTACAAACACACACACACACACACACACCTATGTATGTATGCGCTGAAATGTCTGACAACACGTATTTATGTAAGATTGCAATTATGATATAAAATACTTGTTGGGCTCAAACTGCTCCAAGGAAATGTATAAAAAAAATTGTAAAAAATTAAAAAAAAAAAAAAGAAATGTATAAAAAAAAATTTAAAATGAGAAAAATTATTATACTGCCGCATTGTGAGTCCAATGCTCGAGTGCATTAAAGCTGAGTTGTGGCCAACCAGCGTACTTGAATATTTATGTTAATGTGCCAGCAGCCAACAACCAAGGTCGCAGAATATTTGAAATGCTGCACAAAGGCAAACAAATTTAAGATACGAATATATGCGAAAAAGCCTAGAGAGATCAAATGATATTTAGGTAGCATTTGAGGTTAAAGTCAACAAATATTTTTTATTTAAAAAAATTTACAAAATGCAAAATTTGGGCAAATCTACATTGATATTATTTTTGGCAGATATCAATTGTTTCCAACTGGGAAATATAAATTATAGAAGTTCAGCGTGCCTTATTCATATTGAATTGAAATCAGTATAATTTTGTCATATTAAATTTAATTATGGTATACTTTAAAGCACTAAATTATTGAAAATAAAAAGTATTAGTTGTGGGTATACTCCCAAATTATGCGACATGGAAAATCAGGGCAGTTGTAAACTCTTTGTATTAGATAAGACTTTTAAGTGAAAGCAGCTTGAAATATTGCATCTCAAGCATACGAGTGCAGTATTAGTCGCTGTAATTCACTCAATCAGGATATTCTAGTCTCTAGGAGGCTCGATGCGAAGTACGAAGTCGTGGTTGTAATTCCTCACCTTTATTTTGGGTAAAAGTTGTGTCTTTTCTTTTTCGTATAATAAAGTGTAGTCGTCCAAAAAAGAACGTAGGAAGAATATACTAATTGTCGATTGCGAACCAGTAGAAGAACTGGAGTGGGAGCTATGTTATTAACAGCGCATAATACTGTTAATAGCATAGCATGACAATGTTCCTGTTAATGGAATCTGACATTAACAGTATTTTATATGTTATTTACTATAAAGTAAATTCAAACAAAGAGATCCAATATGTTTCATATTTTATATTTAATTGCAGTAGAAGTACATATATTTCTATGAATCGAAATTTCATATGATTTATTTTGCCAGCTTCCTTTCTCTCAAATACGAGTATATTTATAATTACAACTGCACCTCAAAGACAATTTCTCTTTAATTTCCCCAACTCTACTTTAATGTTGCAAATCACAAGTTTCTTAAATTGCCAAGGGCAATTAATGCATTGACCAATTGACATAAGCTAAACGCTATTGCGTGTTGCATGTCCTTTGTCCTTTTGCTGTCAGCCATCCTGCGGCGCTGGCAAAACTGTCATACCGTTAATTGAGTTTGACACTAATGAGCGTGCAATCGTTACATAATTGATTTATAAATGCACCAGTCTACCCATCCATTCATCGCTCTCTCTCTCGCTTTCTCTCTCTCTCCTTCTCTTTCTCTGTCCGACACTCTGTTCGATTGAGTTGAGCTCTTGAGTTTATGACGTTGTCGCTATTTCGCGTTAATTGGGTCAGTCAAACAATGGCCAAGAGGGAAGCTTAAAACGCCCCAAATTATTTGCTGCTGTTGTCGCTGCACTCGCCAGGACATAATTCAAGCAGCTTGACAGGATAAAATTTGCAATAGAAAAGGAGGAGAGGCGCACATACGCTCGCTCATGTAAGCCCATAAAAATTGCTCCAAAATGTTTGCGGGCATAGACAGCATAATTATAAGCAGCACCGTCATTATTATCACATGGCTGATGATCATCGTGATAATGGGCATCATTTTTGTTCTGTGGGCGGACCGCTTGCCACAAGCGCTAATTCCACACAAATTGTAATTAATTTGAATTAATTATGTTCTACTTCCACATGCCAAAAGCAAACAGTCGCCAGCAAACAACACTCACACACTACCACACACACACATACATGTCTGTGGGCGCGGCGAATGAGACATATTTTTTGTTTTAAGCATACCAAAGCATAAGCACACACACACACACACAGCCACAAATTCACGGCAGAACGGCGGGATAAAGAACGGCTTTTGGTTGGGTTCCGCCAGCAGCTGCCAAAGTTTTCGTCCTTTTTCGCAGTCTACTTTTGCGCGCCGCACACAAATTTATCTGTGGGAATTCTTTAAAAATAAAGTATTGTTACAGCATTTAAGAGTGAAGAGAGCAGTCTACGTCCACTGTGTGGCTCCGATTTGGCTATATGGTGTGCAGATTTGGGGAATAGCTGCAAAAAGTAACTATAAACGCATACAGGTGCTTCAAAACCGAGCTATGCGGCAAATTACGAACTGCCCTCTTGGTATGTGCGCGGCTCTACCCTGCATCAAGATCTGAGTCTGCACACAGTATAGGAACAGATTGGTAGACACACGAGCAGATACAGACACCGTAGCAGACTAGCGAGACAGCTGCTCCCCGTGAGACCACTAAGGCGACTAAAACGCTTAGAATTCACCAAAAATATGAATTAAATTAAAAGTATAATTAAATGAAACATAATTTAAATAGTTATAATTCCTTCTGTGTACAACAGAAGGTTAGGTCCTATATTCTATACTCTAATGTGTTGTTACTACAATTGCAATTCAACGCTTAAATAAATAAGAAGAGAAAAAAATTGTTACAGCATTCGAAATGCTGTGTAACGATATCTTCAAGGTAATTTGAGCAAAACACAATATACATATATATGAAGTTTTATCAAAATGTTTGAAGTAGGCTGCGATTAAAAAAGTTCAAGCTGATGGCCGAAATTACATTTATATTCATTTAGTTTTTAAAAAATTACACAATTGGTTACAGAACTTATCAAAATATCATTTTGGCACTCTACGACCAAATTACGCTTTCGGCTTGCATAACCTTTGAATTACTGAAAGATAACACCAACCAAGATGCATATACTGGTAATAACTCCAGCTGGCAAGACAGTGAAGGTAGATGTTGGAGATGAAGTGGACCACGCTGATATGAATCATGAGGGAATTGTGGTGTTAGACGAAGACAAGGATAAATACCCAAGCACCTCAGAGCAGGCACAGATTAACCAGCAGTTGAGCTTCATTGATAAGCTGACAGAACTTAAAAGCAATGAAACTAGCCATTTCCCCAAAACATCCTAGCTAGTTAATGTCAGTGAGCACATCCAATCGATATCAGATCTGCTTGAAGTGAAAAATCTGCCAAACTGTATGTTGGATGTTAGAATAAATAAAGTTTTTAAAACTACGATTAAGAGGTAAGTGATTAAGAAACTTAAAATATTTATTAAAATACATGTTACATACTTCTATGCAGAACTGGAGTCTGGAACTGGATATTTTCACTCAACTGGTTTCATTCTATGTATCTTTTACATATGACAAAGCGAAGTAAAGTACATTCGAATCTGTAATCCCTAAACTAAATAAAATATTCCCTTTCATGAAAAAAAAAACTAAAACTTTATTGTATTTTCTGAAAATAAAAAAATATATATCTTTAATAAATAATTATATATATTTTATTTCATTTTTCAAGCGAGCTTACAACTGTATTATATTACAATAGATAATTATTAGTAAATTATTTTTAGTTACACTTAAGTCATTTTATCTTAATTGTAAATGAAAACTTAATGCGATTTTATTCTGTCGGTCAACAATCATTCTTCATCTTATTTTACGACTGTTATATTCGGTAACTACAATGACGACTTTTCACTTCTAACGATCCACTCTTACTTCTTTCTCTGAACAACCGAAGTCGAAAAAATACAACACCATCATGCCTCTGCTGATGATAGCTCAATACTAAGTCTGCTTTATATTTGTGTAAATAAGCTAATAAGAGAAGAAACATAATATTTGTATGTGTATTGGCTGTCGCATTATGCTCAGAGCAAAGCAGAGTACAGAACATCGCAAAGAGTCTTGATCAAATCTGTCTGTAAGAGAGACAATCAAAATGAACAGTAAAACTGAGAGACAGGGACAGAAGTGTGAGCGAACAAATATGAGTGAGCAAAATATTTACAGAGATGTTACGACTGATCTAACTGTATGTTAATAGACTGAACTTCGAAGAGAGTAAGATGAAGGAACATACTAGATGTAGTTAGTATAGAGGAGAGAGGGACTATAACTGAAGCTGAAGCCAACTTCTGATTAGTCGCCTCCTGCAGATTGCATGCATGTGTATCATCATGTGTGCTTTAATTCAGTTACAATATAAATACAAGAACCTCCTTGAGTATGAACGAGTTACAATAAGTAAATACAAACAGCTCTTTGTATGTATGGTCAGCAAACAGATATGCTTGTGTACACAAACAAATGTTCTCAAATTTTCACATGCTTGTTTGCTTACGCGCCAACTCAAGTACGAAAATTTAAATGATTATAAATATAAACGTTCTTCCATATGCTCTATAGCATAATGTTTTTCTGTAAATAACTAGTTAAAATATGATTGGCAATGACAAAAACAAACTACCTATATCATCTATATAATTAAGGATTTATTCTTAGACTTCGCTCCTTAAAAATTGATATAAGATTCGAATGCGACTTCGTCTTACTTTAAACGAGACAAAACGTAATTAAAGAATTTCCGATTGAATACTAAACCGAGAGAAAATGAATTCCAGTTAGGTAAGGGCATTAGAAAATAAGTCAGTAGACGAGACTTTGCTCGTATGCCACGTTTGCTCTAATCTCTAAGCGAAGAAGACGAATCCAAAGTATTTAAGCAACACGTGCTAAGCAAATTAATATGACAACTGGTGTTGCTGTATTTTCTGACGACAGCCTGAGGTGGTGCGAAAGCCTCCAGAAAACTACCCAAGCCACAGCGCCAAGTGAATGACATTGTCTGGCACGAGTGGAAATGTTGACAGCAAAAATTTAACGCTTAAAATGCCAAACACACAAATATTTTGACATTCAAACACACAGAGAGTGAGAGAGAGAGAGAGAGACGCTGTTGTTCTATTTTGGCTTTTCTTTTTGCGTGGCAAATTTTCCATGAAAATTGCATAAATTGCAGATTTTTATACGCACGAAATGCGCTGCGCTTGGCATGCGACTGGAGTCAACTCGAGTTGAGTGTAGTTGAGTTCTCTTCGTGGTTACTGTTGTTGTTGTTGTTGTTGTTGCTGTTGCTGTTGGTACTGCGTGTGCTTCAGTCATTTTTATGGCACCGCCGGCGGCACTTGGCGCAAAAATAGAACAAAACAGGCAGAGCAACAACAACAGCAACGAGTACTGCGTGCCTTACATGGTTATAGAATTTAGTCGCTTACAGGGCACCTAACAATGACTTAATATATTGCAGTTGCGATATGTGCAATGTGGCGTATGCGTGATGTTCCTTGGCCACAGCATGCAGTCAAAAAGCAGGCAATTTCAGCAGCAGCAGCAACAGCTCAATTATGTGTGGCTGTCGAGCACGGGGCGTATGATTAATGCACTATATATTCAAATGCCAGCCGAAAAGTATGCAACAATACACTGCCAACAATCCAACACTTGTGGCGCACATACACGGACATGTGTTGCTGCCACAATTGCGACTGCATAGCTAATGCAATATAACTGGTGCTGACAAATTGCTTAGGTGAACTTTGACCCCCACACGTAGTTCGGCACATGCCAAGGCAGTGAGAGAGATTACTCAAGTTGAAACTAATTTGTCAGGCGAAAACTTTTACAATCAACTTGAACTTAGTTTGTGTTAGATTTGTTTTAAATAAGATAAGATGTGTGCAAGCTCTAAGTTGTCCAATACAATTAGCTTGATATGAGTGCCGAGATCAGCTGCTAAGACAGCAAAACAACTAAAACTTATTCAAATAAACTTTTATTGACGTGACTTGTCATTGGAAATGGTTACTTTGGTTTTATTGCTTTTGGCTAATGAAATGAGAGTTACACTTGGAAAAGTTTGTCATCTTAATCTTAAAAAGTATTTTGGTTCAAGCTGTTATGTAGCACGTTAACTATGGATAAACTGATTCATAAATGAATTTTAAAAATATATAAATATTGTACATGTATAATTGTTTTAACCCATTGAGAATGGGAAATCGGGGTACAAAGGTTTTGTTGAATGCATGTAACAGGCAGAAGGAGGCGTCGCACGGTCCATGTCCGTCTGCCCGTCAGAAGATATAAGAGTAAAAGACTTTATTCTTTTTGTATTAGGTCCGTATATTGCAGGCGAAGTACGAGTTGGTTTCAGAAAATCTATTATATAACTTTTATCATTTCAAAGTACTGATACAATTTCGATTTTTATCAGATTTTGGATACCAGCCCCCAATTCACCCCAATTCAGATTTCGTAGTTGGGCAGAGCTTTCTTACTTGTTTAATATTAATACTTTTATTTTATTTATAGAATTTAACGGTATTACTGTTTATTTTTAGTTTCAATTAAATTATATATTCCAAGTATCTCAAAAGTAAATTTCTATATATAAATTAACATCAGCGCTGAACAATTCACTAATCCAGTACGCTTAGAACAACACCCCAGGGAGGCATTTATGTTGGCTTAATGAGAACTAACGCAAATTCAGCGAACCTTTTGGAATTTAAAGCATCAATTCATTATGCTGTTTCACTGCATAAATCAAGAGTGACAACAAGCTGCCACCTGGCAAACACGGCGTATACGCAATCTGCATGCCCGGCAGCTGACCGGAAAATCTTTAACCATCTGTTTTCGCTGTTAAGCTCTGACATTTGTCTCTTTTGTTTTTTTAATGTCCAAATGCTATAAAATTTAATGTACTGCCAAAACACACAACATCAACAACAACAACGGCAATTGTGTGCGGCAGGACAACAGTATTGCGGCGGCAGCCTCTAACTTTTACCTTTAGATATTTATTTTTGACTTGGGACATTTGGCAGTTGGCAGTCGGCAGTCGCTGGCAGTTAAGCAGTTGTCATTGCGATTTGCTTAGCCAAGATTTATGCCCAACTGGCGCTTGATAAATGACTGGACGCATTTCTAAGTGGCTTTTACTTCGAGTTCAACTCAAGTAGCGTTCTCCACGTTCAGCTAGGCCATAAATTCGCAGTTGGCTGCATGTCTAAATTAGCATCGAGGTAATTGTTGATATTTTGAGTGTGCGCTAAATATGTAATGGGTTATTGCGGCAATAAAGCAGATAACTTAATTAGATGATCTCTTAGTGGTAGAATAAATAACCTTAAGCAATAAATGGGCATCGTCATACATATATATATACACAGCAATGTATGCATTGTTCCAAATGTTGCTTACATTTAAGAAATTAAAAAGTATTTCATTTAAGTATTTATTATTAAATGCATGAATTACATAAATAATTATCAGTTATGTATTATTACATATATTATATACATATGCAAGTCTGTTTCAATAATTGAACTATAATAATGCAATTTATTGCAGATCAAACATTGAGTTGATTAGAAGTACAAGTTAAGAATAATTTATATTTATCTTTGCATACAAATAGATTTCAATTTGTATGCAATTTTTTTTAAATAATTCTAAAGATGTATTATTAAATAAAAAAAATAACAAGCATTTCCATAAATTTCATCAGTCAATTTAAGTTAATTCAACGCTATTTAAACACAAATTATATAATTCGAGTTTGGAGTTTATTGCACTCAGGCGCGGAAAATCCCTTAAACTAAACTGAGTATATTCTGGGCATTTATATATTTATATAATGATAGCTATCTTCTTTCTTTTAATCAAGCGCAGACACCGACAACCGATAAGAACCTCCGGGCAAGCTATATTCACTTGCTTTCTTATATAATTCGCTTAACAGCTTCAATATAATGGTTGAATGATTAAGGTATAACGACAATAAGTGCATAAACTCTGCAAGTATTGTGCAAAACACAAAGTATGTGGCTGAAACCACATAACAATGTAAGAGTGTGTGTTTGTGGTATGGCAACTCAAATTTTAATTGGATGCAAATTGGCAACTGCTAAAGTAGATGCACGCAGAAAAGTTTTGTTTTAAGTGCAATTGGCATTTTGGGCCATTTACGCAAAATTGACCGCAACAGAAATTATTTCATCATTTGCTGAGAGCGCCGTTGCGTTATGCATTGATTACACGTTAAACAATTCAATTAAAAATCGCATTATAGACATACATACATGCCTGAAGAGCGTACTAAATTGCATTTATCGTGCCCGCATCAATAAATTATTTTTATTGTGCATTCACTTTATTCTCTTCCTCTCTTGTTTGTTCTTGATTTCATTTTCATTTTTTCCATTTTTTATTTAACGCCATTTAATATGCAATTATTATTTAATAATATTGAAGAGTTTATCTACATTTTTATCACTGGCGCTCTGTTCGAAAACATGTTGAGCATAAATAAAAAAGATCGCAGTAAATGCCAAAAGGTTTAGCTCACAATTTACATATGCAGTTGAGTTAATTGATAAGTTAATTAGCCATGGATAGGAACAGCAAAAAATTAATCCTTTTGTTCTACATAAATTTAAATGTGTGAAATGTTTTTATTAAATGTCAAATTGTATTGCATTTATTTGACTGTGGTTAGTTTAATTCTTTTTCCGTTAAAATTTTTTATTAATAAGAAATTATTTCTGTTGTTTCCAAGCTAATTGTAATGTCTAGACGATGTTCGAAATCAACCATACGATAATGTGACCATATAAAATCGTAAAGATAATCTATAAATAAATTGTTGAAGCTCTTCATAAAAAAGACTTACGTGCAATGAGTACTATGTAATAAAAAAAATTTTTTGAAATAAAACAATAAATAAAAGTAAAGTATTAAGCTCATTAGGGCTACCAATATCTGTAGCAAAGTAAATTTAAAATTAATAAATGAATAAAATAAATATACATTTCTTATATGAATATAAAGAGTCAAATAAAGTCAAGCACACATCAGACAAAATGTTCCGCTATATAATTTATTATTAATAACTTAAGCATTCGGAATGGATCACGTTTTTAGCATTGCCAAATCAATCGTCAGACAAAGCCTGTGGAAAAGTTTTGACCTATTTGCGTTTTAAATACAGGTATTTTTGCTTTTGCTTTTGTTTTTTGGTTTTTATTTTATTTTATTTTATTTATTTATTTATTTATTTATTTTTTTTTTTTTTTTTGCGCCTTGCTTACCTTATGTTAGGTCAAGCTGTGAACAATTTCTTCCGTTACAGGTTGTCGCAGTTGCCGTCAGCGTCACAATTGCTGTCGGCGTCGCAGCCAGCGTAGCGTCGCCCGTTGTCGTCGGTACAGACAGCGTTTCTATAAGGCCCAGACACTTCGTTCAGTGATCACTGGGCTTTTGTCGAGTGTAGTTCGTTGTTTTCAGATCGAGTTAAAAATCAACTTGAAAATTTCGCTAAAAAAAAAAAAAAAAAAAAACAAATATTAACAATTTTGTATAGTAAATAAGTCCTGCATTAGTGGCTTAATTGCAATTTAATATGCGGTCGGGCTTATATAATTTAAATAATTAAATCGCTGGCATTATGCACGAGACTTAAATTATGATAGATTGTTTGGCATATGCTTAATGCCAGTTACACAGTCGGGGCTCAAAGCCAAATTGGTGTGTGATAAACGTGTCGCTCATAAACAGCCAAATCTGGCTTATGGAATACATTTTTACAACAAATTAAAAGTAAATAAACACATAATTTACAAAAAAAAAAAGTTTGAAAACTCACTCATCTGTAGACTGGGCGCCGGCAACAGTTGGTTTGTCAATAGTTGAAGCTTAATCACTAAGCAAATAGCTCGAAGTAATGAGAATAACACAGAATGCCAGTCGCGTGAATAATATTGTTATAAAAGTAAACCAAACAAAAACTGATAAACAAAACAGAGAGCAAACTAACCAGTTTCCGATTATTCACTGGTTTGAAACAAGTAGAAATTTTGCTTTTTAAAGCGACGTCCATTCATCGTGTATAATAAACCAAAAATACTCACGATTAATGCGCCAAGGTTTGAAACGGCCGGCATTCTGGCTTTTATGAAACGTAAAATAACAAAATATTTATCTTTAGTGGAATACTTGTTAGAATTCTTTTTGAGCAGCAAAAGCATTGTGTGCTCTTGTCCCGAATAACTAAAACTTTATTATGCTGTTTACTTTTAGTATTGTATGGAATACATATAAATCTAGCCTTATCTAGTTATAGTCTTGTCTGCGTACAATACAATGCAGTCTAGCACGCTACAATAACAAATTTATTACTAGCCAAACGTGTTGGAAAAAGTTAATATAATAAATTGTTTCAGCTCCAAACAATAACAAATCATTTGTGCGTCTCTCAAAAATTTAGATACAAAATTGATCATAGCAAAGCTGTTTCAGTAGTTATTTAAAGTTGATTTAGAAATAGAATTAAACGTGCTTCCGGCTTCCAGTCAATTGCTGACACACTTAAAGCTGGATTCCCAACTGTATTTACGAGTAGCATGTCTCACGTTCCTCGTTCAAACGCTGAACGCTGAACGCTGACATTTGGCTGTGAGGGCAACGGCTTTATGCACCTTCACTTTTCATTAACTACGAGAACAACAATGCAGTAAGAGCAGCAACAACAATGCCAAAAAAAGACAGCACTAGCAATTGCAACAGCTACAATAACTTTGACGACACGCAGCTGCAACGTGTTGCGCTTTGCGCATGCGCAAATTCAATGCAATGTTGCAATAACAACAGCAACCATAATTACAACAAAGGCAAACGAAAACTTTACAAAAACCAACATGGAAAACAATTTTAGGACTATGTGATTGACACGAATACCCTTTCTAATCAATTTAAAGAAACAGTAAAATATATAATCACATTTATCATATAAATTGCAATGCATATAAAGTTTATGAATCTTTTGAATATAGATGAAATTATTCCCATTATACATTTTTCCATAGCAAATCATTTAAATACCTATATATATCTATTTTTTATTTGATGATTTGTTTTATAAAATTTCTCATTTATCATTTATCATACAAAAAATTGATTTCGAATAATTCCACAAAACATTTTTTGAGGCAGACGCAGTCTTTGAAAGAAATGTATTTTTTTTTTTTTTTTTTTTTTTTTTGCCTATCATACTATATTCATGACAACAATAACCATTTAAAAGCATTCACGTTTCTAGATATCTTAGCAAGACATGGCAACTACGAAATTAAATATTCAACTGATAATATGTTATTCACATATCGCTTATCAACTTCAACAGCGTTGTCAACCATAATTAAAAGAAAACAGAAGCTGTACTGTGGAGCATAACCGACTCCATAATACTAATTAAAGCGCAAATCATTTTTCTTATTGATGGATATGCACCGCATGTAACCAACGATTGCTTTTTCATCTCCCGTTAATTAATTAGTTCACGTATCTAGTTTCATTAAAGCTTTCTCAATTTTCGATATCAAATATAAATACTTTATCAAAGGAAATTACAAGCACGAATTTCAAATTTATTCAAGTCAATTCAAGTACCGAAAGTAAAAGATAAAGAATTCTTCAAGTTGAAGTTTTTATGAGTAGTACTTGAGGTCTAGACAACATATCGATCAATTTATTGCACAATGTCAAATTTTAAATTATTGCTTACAACAGTTATTATGGAATGGGTTTCGCCAAATAAAATAAAGTAAAGTTCTAAGAAACTGGGAAAAGCACGAGATAGCACGATTATTTTTGTACCTTGTAAAAGTTTTTTTTAGCAACGTTTACAAATGAGAATTTCATATCAATTGACTTAATAAATTGTATAAGTGGCTAGTTTATTAGTTTACCACCTGCTGTTTAGATTAAAAGCTGTTAATTACAAAAGCTTTATGCATTTCAGACAGTGACCATAGAGGAAAATCTGTTTAATGAAATACATTTGTTTGTTTATCAATATGCAAATAGGGAAAAAATGCAAACAATGAAGCAAATACAAAAAGCCTATTAAATTACTGATATTTAATAATGCAGTGCGCTGAACTTAGCATTGCAAACTTAAAAACCAATCCCAACTTATGGTAATTAAATACTCCAGTTATCCATTACATACTCAATGACATTCATATAATACTCATAAATGCCTCAAGCTTAAGAAAGGGAAATGTAAACAAAAACCAAATCGAAGTTTGGTAAAAAAAAAAGCGGCAAATACTTGACGACCTGAAACCCGCTTCAGAAACTCGTTTGGCGGCCCTACACACACGTAACTGGCAACAAAACGTTGCAATTGTTTGTTTTCTTATACCCCGCATCAGCTGAAACTTAGTCAAAATGAGTATTATGATTTAGTGTAAGTGTTTCAAAACTATCAAGAAACTAAAATAGTAAGGAATAACATACTATAAAGAGATAAGTTCCATTAGTCGACTTTCCAAGTATCAGCTCATAAGCCAATAAGGCAATTGAAAAAAAATATATAAATGTTTAATATTTTTACATATTTATTTTTACATTTGTACTTTTATTTATTAATACAAATTTAGTTGAATCAATCAAGCAATCAAGTCAAATTTAGTGGTGTTTAACGAAATATCAGAGTTCAATATAACAGCAATATATAAGGTGTGTCGGATACCAATATAGTCCTCAACTTGTAACTGTAAATTGCAGGGCATCTCTTAGTCGCTGATTTTGAGACACTCTCACTTGTAGTTTCTCGTTGTGAATGAATGCCGCAAATTGTTATATAATCGACGCTTGAGTCAGTGGGTCACTGACTTTGCTGCACTTATGTACATATATTTGTTGCTTGTCTTTATTGGGTCTGCAAACCGGTTGTCCGCTCCATTTGCTGCGGAGTTGCAGTTTTTTAATTAGTATTGAACCACAAAACTTGACCATAAGAGTTAACCTTCAGCTGTGGCTCACTTTTGATTGATTTTACAGTTGCAACAACAACAACACTAATAACAATGGATCAGCGAAGCAACATCAACAACAACAACAACAACAAGAACGACAACAATGGCTACCTCAATCCCGCGTATGTTGGTTCATCGAATGCCTCTACCATTTCCATACCAGGTGCCTATAAAGCCCAAGTGGACGGCCCAGCCCCATCGAAAGACCTCACTAATGGCCACAAAGCCAGCGAGTCCCAAGAGCCACCCACTGCAGCGGAAGCGGAGCAGGGCAACCGCCGCGATGGCTGGAACAATGATATTGAGTTTCTCATGTCGTGCATTGCGCTGAGCGTAGGTCTGGGCAACGTTTGGCGTTTCCCCTTCATTGCCCTGGAAAATGGGGGTGGTGCATTCCTGATTCCATACCTCATTGTGCTCATACTGGTAGGCAAGCCCGTCTACTATTTGGAAATGCTGCTGGGACAGTTTTCGAGTCGCGGCAGCGTCAAGGTCTATGATTTTGTGCCCATACTAAGAGGTAAGTGTGTGTGTATGTGTGTGTGAATCTGTAATAACAGCTTCCACTCAGGCATCGGCTATGGCCAGGTGCTGGCCACAGGTATTGTTACGACCTATTATGCCACCCTAATGGCACTCACGCTGCGCTACTTTGTGGAATCATTTTATCCCACATTACCATGGAGCTATTGCCGCGAAGAATGGGGCCCGAGCTGTCTGGACTCGGCACCACAGCACGACAGTGTGGTGGGCGGCAATCAGTCAACGGTGCGCACCACCTCGGCCGAGTTTTATTTTACGTAAGTAAATCGTTTCACAAAATATGCGATATCAATCCATACTCTCTATCTGCTCTTCAGCCACATCATTCTGCGTGAAAAGCAAAGTATTGACGACGGCATCGGCTATCCCAGCTGGAGTTTGTCTTTGACTCTGGCTGTCGCTTGGCTCATTATAGCTGGCATTATGTTCCGTGGCATCAAGAGCTCGGGCAAGGCGTCATACTTCCTTGCACTGTTCCCTTATGTCGTTATGCTCATATTGCTGGTGCGTGCGCTGACTCTGCCGGGTGCCTCTGATGGCGTCCTGTACTTCTTGAAGCCGCAGTGGCACAAGCTGCTCGAGCCCCAGGTGTGGTATGCAGCTGTTACCCAGGTGTTCTTCTCGCTAGCCGTTTGCTTTGGCAATATAATCATGTATGCGTCCTACAATCGATTTGGCCACAATATATATAGGTGAGAGGACAGGTCTGTAAGCTGATTTTAATATAAAACAGGCTATACGGAGTTTATTAACACTTATGAACAAGCAGGAAGGATTCTTGATCTGTCTGTACATGAAATTGATTTAAGATTAGGCGTATTTAAAAAATCTCTCCAAATTTGCATTCACTTTTTATATAATTTAAACAATTTTGATATTGGAAATAGTTTGGTCTGTAAGTTAATATTGTATAAAGTGCGTCAATTTCACTTCACAGTTTCAGTTATTTCTCGGATCATTCTTCTTACATTTTACTTCATGTATTATTTTTGCCAATCATTTCTAATATAATATTAATCTATTTCGCAGAGATGCCAACATTGTGACCACACTGGACACGTTCACTTCGCTGCTGTCTGGCGTCATCATCTTTGGTATCCTTGGCAATCTGGCCTATGAGAACAATACCACTGATATATCGAGTGTGGTCAATGGTGGTCCGGGCTTGGCCTTCATATCCTATCCGGATGCCATAGCCAAGTTCAAGGTGCTGCCGCAGGTGTTCTCGGTGCTGTTCTTTCTCATGCTCTTCGTCCTCGGCATTGGCAGCAATGTGGGCATGGTCTCTTGCCTGACGACCGTGCTCAGGGAGCAATTTACGCAGCTCAAGCAGTGGCACATTGTGGCCTTCATATCGATTGCAGGGTATCTGTTGGGTCTGCTATACATCACACCGGGCGGCCAGTTTGTGCTGAATCTGTTGGACTTCTTTGGTGCGACGTTCGTTGCCCTCGTTCTGGCTATCTTTGAGCTGGTTGCCATTGGCTGGGTGTACGGGGTAAAACGCGTCTGTCGCGATGCACAGTTTATGCTGGGCATAAAGACGTCCATCTATTATCGCATTTGTTGGGCGGTGATAACGCCGCTGCTAATGTTCATCATACTGGTCTACATGCTGGCGCTGTATGAGCCACTACAATACAAGGGCTACACCTATCAGTTGGGCGTTTATAGTAAGCTCTACTCTAATCCCCATTAGATCCACAACTAATTTAATTTTGTACCCACAGTCTTTGGCTGGTGTCTGAGCGCCTTCGGCGTGGGTCAGCTACTTATTTGGGCGGTACCCGCGGTGCGGCGTCAACCCGTGGAGCTGGGTATTTGGATGCGCATACGCAAAGCCTTTGAGCCGCAGCCCAATTGGGGGCCAGCCGACCCGAAGACCCTCAGGCGCTATCAGCTGCATGTGGAACAGGAGAATGTTAGCTCAATGTTTCAGCGCAGCGGTATCTGGCACAAAATCTATGACAATATCTTTGGTTAGCAATAAAAATCTGCTGTAGGGGAGTTACTCGTTTTATGTGTGGCAATCTGAACCACTGTGCGCTCTATATAAAGCTTCATATATGTATATGGCGTAACCCTTTCATAATAAAAATCCTGGCTTAAGTGCCAAACGTAGTCGCAGTGCCAGTTCGCCTCCAGCGAACCCTCTAAAGCAGTGGAATTCGGCTAGAGATGGGCTAACTCAAATGGACCAATAGACCACAGAGCAGAACGACAACACTATAATTTATTGTTAATCTACTATAGCAAAATAAATAATTTAATTGATTTAATTGAGCTTTAAACTGAATTTGAATTTCGTTGGATTTAGTAGTATTTTGTTGATGGGTTCATAGAAATTAATCCCCCAATATAAATGTAAAAAGAAATCAAATTAATTCCATGGAAATTTTCCTAACTATCTAAATCTTCAAACTGTTCACTGATTGAACAATATTGTTGTGTATAAAGTTACCTTGAAATTCACAACTGGCTTAAACTAGAAGCTACCAAATGATCAAATGGCAATGGATCAATTATCAAATCATACCTAAATTTTGTTCATCCTGTCAAATTAAATTGACGGATTATCTAAAAATAATATTTATAAATATAAACGAATGTAATATTTTGCCATGAAAACTGTAATTTATTTAATTAAACATGCCAAATTGCAATTTTGGAATCCAAATAATGCTTTCAATAAAAAATACGACCAAAGGAATTAATGCTTAGAGGTCATAGTGAGGTTTGGAATGGAATTCCTTAGATTTGTAACTAAAAGGCTTATATATCCGCTAAGCCGCAACACTCTGACAGTCCAAACATTTCCACATACTTCAACAAACACTTATCATATTCTCACTTTTAAGTTCCTGTCAACTGTCGTGACTTTCGTGTTTATTCACGAGCTCCGCTTCAGCGCGTGTGGCAAGAGCAGAGCCAAAGCGCAAACAGGCGCAACTATAAAAGACAAGACAATTGCAGCCAGCGGCGCTTTACACACACCCACACAGATCCACACTCACACTCACACGCACACGCACACATGCACTGATTATGCTGTAAAGGGTAAAAAGTTCTGATTTTATGATTGAGGCAAAAAGTTGCAAGTAGAAAATTGTCCCGAGCACACAAAATGCGTGTGTGTATTAGCGCGCATGTGTGTGTGTGTGTATATGTGTGGGTGCTGTAAAACACTTCCACTTCCGTTTCCGCGTAACAGCAGGCGCAAAGTATTCAAGTAATTTGTAAGTAAAAAGACAGCTCTTGTCCCTTTCCCTTGCTGCTCGCTCTGTCTCTCAGTTTTTCGCACGCCTGCTGTGCAGATAAGCGTAAATGGTGCTTTGTTGTTTTGTTTGTTGTTGCTGTTTTTGTTGTTTTTGTTGTTGATACTGGCAGCGAAATGACAAACGAGGCGCCTATAAGCATGCAATATAAAAATACCAAGTGAAAAGAGCCTTCAAGGAACATATATGTATATAACAAATAGTAGCCTAATAAATCACGCGACTTGCAACTAAAACACACGCATCCAAGCATCTGCATTCATTAGCCAAGCATATCGGCAGGTTGGCAGGCCTGAAAGACAAACAGAGGTAATTCTAGCACTGACAACTTTGAATTTTGGTGTACTTAATACAGGGTATATACGTAGTCATTACTGGAAGTTGATTAACAGCATTGTTTAAAATTGGTATGGAAACTCTTTTTCTCTTTCAAGAAACAACAGCTCTTGCTTACTCAAAGTGGAACTGGAACAGGCTCAGTAGTTGAACAGAAAACTCAAAGACTATGCAAACGATCTTCACATTCACATACACATGCGCACGTTCACACTCACTTAAGCCATTGATGTGGTTTGTGAAGACATCCGTCAAAAAACTTAACCAAAAAAACACAATCGAACTCTTTGAAAAGCCGACTCAATGTTGCTCTCTGACTTTTGTTTTCTATGTATGAGGGAGTGATATTCATTTACAAACATGGAGAAATTGTGAGCAGATATTTGCGAACTTTGATTTTTATTTAGTTATTAAAAGAATATTTTACTTTTACATATTTTTAATAATAAAACTAACTTTTAGAGTTTTTGATCAATTTGAATAGCATTATTTTTCGCTTTACTTTCCATTTTCATTTATTTCAAGAGAATAAAATCACTTAAATTATCTAGGCTGCACATATGTACATACCTTCGATCTCAAACTTTAAATTAAATTTAAGGCATTTATTTCAAAATATGTATATTTTGATTATAAAAATAAACACAAAATGCTGATAAAAATGACGCCATTGAAAACAAACAAAATCAACATTTATCATTAAGAAATAAATTTTCTTCTGCACTATATCATAATTTGGATTCCCTAAAGAGTATTGGTGACTCCATCATCATCGCACTTAACAATTTTCACATTTTGCAGTAATTTTTTGCTTTCATTTGTCACCGGCTGCCCGCAGCTGGAGCTGCACATTCCATTCCCTTGCTAGTTCAGCTTTTTGGCTGTCAAATTAATGTGGCTGTCAGTGGCTGACAGCCAGATTCAGTGTATTTGTCAGCAGCTTGTATACGACGCTATGTAATTGCATTGATAAAATGGATAAAAGAGTGAATAAAACGCTGCCGAGGATACACGGCATATGCGAAACGTGTGATTTAATCATATATATATCTATATATATGTATATGTTTATTTATAAAAAGTGTTTGTCTGTGTGTGTGTGTGACCGGAAGTGAATGCATTTCGAGTTATTTGTCAAGCCATTGTGTCTTGTTAATGAGTTTTTAATGGGTAAATGTTGAAAACACAATTCTTTGTGCATTTCATTCGAGTGATACTTCACTGTGCCACGCCCACGCCGCCAATGCCACCGCCGTGCCAGACGCTCATTACTCAAACCTTTGCTATGCTCGCTTAATTTCATTGTTATTCACTGTAAATCAAACATAATGCGATATTATGACCGCGTCCACGCTGCGTATGCTTAATTAAAATATATATTAAATAACCGATTGCTGAAACACAAACCAATCATTGAATCAAAGCGAATGCAATTTGCACACATTCGACAGTATCAATCGCAGCTCTTTCTGTGGCCACAAAGATTTTACCTTTAAATCGAACGTTAATCATGCATTTTCGATATGTTTCGATATAATTAAAATCAACCCATAAACCGTTCAAGTAGATTTATATATGTATGTTGCTTTCGCGTAAATTTTATTCAATTTCATATAACATTAATTAATACGTGAAGATAAAATCTATAGCAAATTCCATAATTTGAATGAATATCCGAATTATAGCATATTTCATATTATAAATAAGGCGTGACAGACCCCAGAGCTACAAGCTGTTAATAATATATATGTGTTCTTTGTTAAGTATGTATGAAAGAAACAGAATATAAGTTCTTTGCAGGTTTTAGGGTATTTGCTAGTCCAGTTGTCTCGATGTGAGCTTACTCCAAGTAATATATGAATTTGCCTATTAAAAGGGACTTGAATGTATATATATCGTTGGGATCTGAAGGAGGGAGTTGAAGGAACTATAAGTTATAATTATAAATATTATATTACATATATGTATGCAGGAATTCATCTTCCAGATTATTATATTATTTTATTATTCTAGATTAATTTCAGTTACACTTAAATTATTCAATTATATTAACGCGAGACATTTCAATTATGCGTTCAATTATGTATTATATTTAATTTTCTCTTTTTCTTCTTCATCAACATCTTTTCAAACTTCTTCAACATAATGTTCTACTTAACACCAAACAACCACTCAGCACTGCGGCTACTATCTGACTCTACATTTCTTCTTCTTAACGATAAAGGATAACTAACGTTTACGATAACTAGTTCGACTAACGATCGCTACAACAGTTCCGCCGTTCCTTAGCCAGGGATGTCATAACTGTTGAAATCCCACATTTATATAGTGGCTTATAACTGAGCTAATCAGTGTGTCTAAGGTGGGCTGCCGCTTAGGCTATTTTTTATTCCGTTTAAAATATTTTATTTCGTATAAAAATTTTTTGTAGAGTGCTGCTGGACATTTTGCCCTTTATTTTATAATTTCACTTCCTATGTTCTCGTATTCATGTCCAGAGAGTTTTCAGCAAATTGGCAGCACTGCAAATCTACAGTGAGTGTCATGATTTCGAAAAGAAAATCTGATTGATTGTGAAAGAGAAAGGTGCTCTCTTCTTCTAACTTCCTTTTCCTGTGCAGTGGAAGCTTAACACCAACTTCATAGCTTATATAATCCAATATTATGCGCATGACTTAAGCTTGCCGTCAAATTGAGTTTAGGACAAATAAAGATGATATTATGATTTACGTGATGTCTGCGCATTATTGAATAGCAGATTTATGGGCAAGCAATAATAACTTAAAATCATAGCGACCTGTTTATGGTCTAGAAAATCAGAGCCACAAAAACATTCAGCAAATAAATCAGCCCTGGACGCGGGCAGCGGCAGCGGCAAATGCAGACGCAGGGGCAGAGGCAGCGGCAACAACAGCAGCAGCCGTAGCAGCTGCGAAAAGCGGTAAATGACAGGACAGGTACGCACCGTTACCTTTCACGCACATTTCCCCAAAGTAATCAACGCCGTCGCCGCAAACAAAAGGCCAAAAACGCAGTTGTCGGATGTGGGCCATATGGCTGCCAGAGCAAGCTAGTCCTAAAATTCAGTTGGCCAACTTTAATGGGCGATAGTCAAGTGTTTAAGTGTGTGTGTGTGTGTGTGTGTGTGTGGGGGCTGCTGTGTGTGTTTGGGGTCGGCATGGCTGCTACTTAGGCACACATTAACTTTTGGCCTTTTGTGTGGAGGCAAACGCTTTGTCTGCCCTGCTGCTCAATTGTTATCTTAGGGCTAGACACAGCTGCCATTACTTTACATTGTTTGTCTTCTGCTTTTTTTTCGAATTATTTAAATAAATCAACGCACATTTTTCTGTGCGTGTCCCTGCTGCCCATACAGATTGCAGGTGATTTAATTTGAATAGCATTTAGCTGAAATTTCCATTCTGCTTTTAGAACGACAGCCGCGGGATGCATTCGCGTGTTGGCTAAATCCGCAAAACCAACAGAAACGCATTGTTGTAAAAATTCACTGACAAACTTTATAGGCCACAACTGTGTACCCACTCAGCTAGGCTATAAAAGTATAAAAGCGCCAGCCAACCAACCAGCCAGCCAGCCTATTAGATTGCTTCAAACAAATGCCTAATCCCATAAACGTGTTCCTAAAACAATTTGTAATTTAATGTTATTAACAATGCTTGAAAATTTACATTTCATTTGAGCCTAGAGAAATGTTAGGAAAATTAAGGAAATAAAAAAAGAATTTTAAAAAGATAAGCTGAGAATACTTTTAAAAACACATTTTTTAATCGTAAGAAATAATCGATCATAGTCAAATGGTAATACCTGACAAAATAAAAATAATATATAAATATTAGAAAAGATTACTAATCAAATAATTCTGATTAAATTAACATTAGAAACGTTGATCATCGATCTATTTTTTTAGGAATAAATAATAATGGAAATACCTTTTGTAAGCACCAGTCGAACTCATTGATAAGGTAATATATTTAAGGCCTAAACTAGAATATATTTTGCGAATTTCATAAATATAATCAAATGCCTAAAAAAAAACAAAGCTTGCACGGATACCATAAAATATGCTGCAGAACTTTTAAATATTCAAACAAATGCCAATGAAAAGAAAATTAATTAAATGAAAAACAAAGTTGGACAGCTGCTCATGTTGCACGCTTCAATGAAGTAGCCCGGCTAAGGCTGAGAGCAGAGCGACCAAAAATGCCATACATAACAGATATTTCTGGCATTTCGCATGACATTTCATCAAAGGTTGCCTGCCAAAAAAATAAAATAAATAAGAGAGAGCGAGAGAGAGAGAGAGTGAAAGAGAGAGTGAGTGAGAGAGAAACCTGGCAGCCACAAAAACAGATCCTGACGATTGTTATGTCGATTGGCGTTTGGTCTGAGTTGTTGTCCTGGCATATGTACTACATAGTTTTGCGTTCTGGCTTCTTACTGTCTCTACATTTTCTGTTTTTTCCCCATATTTATGACTGTCTGTCAATGACAGACAAGCAGACAGATAGACGTACAGAGTACACAAATAGAATCCAGCTAGTGTCTGTTGATTGGCACACTTCACCGGAGCGAGAATTATTATTGCCGCCATCAAGTGGGCCAGCGTCGTACTTGAGCCATCGATTTGCCATGTTTTATCCATACAAAGAAATACATAAACATACAGACATATATACTAAACTTTTTATATGAACTGCCAATTAAAGCATATACAATTAAATCGCTTTTTGCATGCCATCGGATTTGCAACTTGTTGTTGTATAAAGAAGAATTTCGCCGGCTGCTGTTGCTACTTTCCTTTATCTATATTTTTAAGCTATAAATAATTATTTTTTGCCGGGTGCTGGAAATGACGAGCAGAACCGAACGACAAAACCTTGACAACTTTGCAAAAGTTTTATGATAAGTTTTTGCCTTTTTACTTTCTTTTTTTTTTCACAAGCTTTGTCGTGCCAAGAAACCAAATAGACATTAGGCCAACAGTTGTGAGCGGGCTGTCGAGTGGGTATTTGCGATGGAGGTGGATCGGGTAGAAGCAGTTCTGTGGGCGCGCTGACACAATGAAAGAGCAAGCGCTGCAGAAGCGGACAACACAATAGTTTAATGTCTGCCAGGTGCACAGTGGTTCGAGTACTTCCGAAAACTTTTTAATGACTATGAATTTCATGATTCATAATTTACGAATATTTTAGACCAATTGAAAGCATTTCTAGTCGAGGAGCACATAATTATATCGACGTACATATAAGACTAATAAGAACGAAAGCTCATTCCATAATATTATTGAATCAATTAAGCAGAAATGAATTGCTTTTTTTTTTGAGAACTAGCTCAGAGTAGTTGAAATATCCTTAAATCAATCAAATGTAATCAAAACCGATTTCTGAAAACTTAATAGACTTAATATGAATAATTTCTCTTAATATTCTATTCTTAGGTATTCAAAAAGTTATTTGTAATCCGTTTACAGTTAAGGATACATAGTTTTTGGCTCTTAGAATCTTAAGTGAACAACAGTTTATAACTTGCGAGCCATTTGCATCCTTTTTTAACTTAAATTAAGATTTTATTATTTTATGTATAAAATCAGTTATATACAAAATTAGAAAAAGTATTGTTATTATTTATTGTATATTTATATTGAAAACTTTACTAGTCTTCATGTAACCGATTCATATATTAAATTTTACGAGAAATCTCTCATACTTTGCGTTATATATATTTGAACGTGTCAGAAAAGCCGGTTCACGAATTTCAACATGACTTAATTGATGTATTTCAATTATAATATATTTATTATATAATTCCCCGCACATCGCAAAACGCTCTGCAGTAAATGTCAGGATTACCTGAATAAATACAAAATGAATAAATTTTTAAGGACTCTGCCTATCAACAAGCACTCAAGCAATTTGCTTTTAATAAGCTGAACGCCCACAGTGCCGCGTGATGTGGCAGCTGAAATGCCACAAAACAGACAGGCCGCACAGAGAAGGGGCTTGGCAAAGGGGGTGGAAACCAGCCAGGCAGCAAAAAAGCCCGCCATGGCAGAAGAAATGTCTTCGGATGTCGCACCAATTTGAATCCAGTTCTATGAGGCGAAAAAAATGTATGTAAAGCGTAACCGGCAGGCAGCCCACATAGCTGAGTTCCGCCGAGGTTTATGAACTTGTTCAACACGTGTAGTTGGCTAAGAGCTGAGAGCGAGAACTTTAAATGCGACAGCTTAATTATGAAAGAAGCATATCAAATTATATACACAGCCATCAATTGCTTCGCAGCCCCTGGCTATCAGTTTGAGTTGTTACTGTAGCTCAACCAGCGCCGTTTAGTAGCCCTTTTTGCCAGCGGGTGCTGGCCTATAAAACGAAAAGTCTGAAATATTTCTAGTCTCTCAAGCTGTTAAGATCTTTCAATCTAAATGGCTAAACTTCCAGTCAAGTCGTGTTAAATTTATCGTCAGTGCATCTTGCTGGCTGCCAGCGCACATAAACTCGCCCAAAATTGTTCCCGCCAACTATAAAAGCCAAACATCCACAGATACACTCACACGCACACACACAAACACACACATAGCAAGAGATCCAGAACCTCACTCACAGCCCTTAACTATGCCTAGTTATATGTATGTGTATGTGTTCATGTTCCTGTTGGCCTGTTGGACGAAGCCGTCTTTTTGGGCTTCTCGGTATAATTTCTACTACATAACACATCAGCAACAGCAAAAGCAGCAACAGCAACAGGGACATCAACTAAAAGCATCGTTGAACGTCTTCAAAAACTGTTGTTTCGCGTCAAAAAATTACAACAATCAACATTAACATTCATGCGTGCATCTAGCCGGAAATGTTGTTCAACATTTAGCCTCAATGTGCTCAACATGTCGTATACGCCATGTGCTACACTGCAACCAAATTTCACTATGAAAAGTTATTCTTAGTTTTCTATTCTTTTATTTATATTTTTTTTTTTTTAGTACATGCTTCTAGTTTTATAAGTACTTCAGTCTGTAGACTATAAGTTTATCATAATATTTTATATTATATATTATATTTTCAAATTATTATTATATTTATTTTTAGCTTTATTAATCGGAATAATTCATTATGAGTTTTCTACATATATACATTTATATTATAATCTCTACATTATTATGTATACTGCATACTTTTATCTAAATAAAAGTCTAAAATAATGAAAATAAATATAAAGTTTAATATGTTTAAATTAAAAATATTTTAAATATTTATTATAATTTATAAACAAATATATAAAAAAAATATTTAAATTGGTTTAAATACTTATTATTTAATATTTCATAAAATTATTTTATTTTTTTATGAAATTGTATAATTTATTATTTCATTTTTAGAATAGAATCACGCCTTTGATGCAACATAATTTTATAAATTACCTCAAATACCTTAGATACCCAACTTTAGTTCAAGTTTTGTAGCACAGCGAAACAAATTGCCCTCGCAATTGTCAATTTAAGCGCGAGTCTGTCTTAATTATGTCAATCTTATAGCATAACCGCAGGAGTGAATGCTGTTGCGGTTTTATTTATAAACTTGAGAAGAGCCTTTGACCTCTGCCCTGCTGTCACAAGCAAAGCTGAGCCACCACAACCATTAACAACAAGAAGAAGAATGACAACACCTGGCAGACGCACATGCCCACGCTCACGCACAAACCTTTTGGTACGAAGTTACAACAATGTCTTTGTACATTATCTGGGCTATTGATTGATGGCTTTGGCTAACGTATCTCCCTCGCAGGACCCATATACAAATGAAAATGCGAAATGAAAAGCATCTGCGTAGGTAGACAAGTCATTTGCCAAGTAAAATCAACAAAAATCATTTGCCTAAGCTGCTCCTTCACGTCACTGCCAATAAGGACTGTTTTCTTATCAAAGATACATCAACATGACAGGACACAAAAGGACTCACGTTCTCTTAGCGGCTCAGCAGATTTGTATAGATCTTAAGAAGATGGTAGAATAAATTTTGATACTAAGAATCTTGAGTAATCCAAATCATGCTAAATACAAAGACGTAAGAATATATTTTATTAGTGCAATAACAATAAAATAATGTTGAAAAAAATTTGTGAAAGTATTATTAAACTTATTTTCGTATGTACATATTATACATATTTTTTCAACTTTCAACATAAAATCTTGTCGAAATATCAGTGCTACAATGTCAGTTAAAAACAAATAAATGATAATATCATAATATATTTAAATAAGTTTACATTAAAATCTTAAAAGTAATTCGATAAACTGTTATTTCTACACTATTTACTTATCAAAAAAGTAATAAAATTTTGAGACATTTTTAAACACTTAAACACAAACAAAAAATTGTTAATAATATAGTTTTTCTATTCACTTTACTATTTACTTGAAGTCTGATTTATCTGATCAATAATGAAATAATAATAATAAGTAATTTTAAAGTACACACAGCAAACCTCGCAGCTAAAGCAGTCCATCAACAATTTATTGAAATGAATACAATGCTTTTCCTTTTGATTGCGAAACCTATCAGGATAACTGGATAAGCCCCTACAACTGGAGTTAAGCCAAAGCAGTGTCCAATGTGGCGACAGCCGAAAACGTGGCCCAAGCCAAATGCTAAAACAAATATGCAAACAGAACAGAAGCCTAACAACAATTTATTATTTGGCCATTTCTCAGCTAAAAGCGTTCATGTTCCCGTTCACGTTCTCAAATTCCCATTTGCAGTTGCTTAAGTTAGCCAGAAAACCCGACGGCAAGTGAGAATATGCAAGTTTGCTTTTACGAACTTAAATAAATAATGAAATTGGCATTCAAAGTGGGCCAAGACGCTTCTGCTGCTGATGTCTTCTGTTGCTGTAGCTTCTGCTGTTGCTGCTGCTGTTGTTGTGGTCAATAGCTACATACATATGCAGATGAAATAGGTTAGCTTACATTGCGGCCGGCCAAGCAAATCCATCTAGATTTTAGTCCCTTCTCCCCTCAACTCAACTGCCAAATGCCCAAGATCAAGTCGGAGCTAAGCGGGAACCTAACTGACTTGGGCGTTCATCAGTCATATGTCTGTCGCTTGGGTTTGTGGAAGGGTCGGCCATTACCAGCCCAAAGGGTGAACTCAGAACTCAGACCTTGCAAAACCTGCAAATCGGAAATTTCTCAATCATATTTATGTGACGTCTAAGGGATAAACGCAGTGGGCATGGCCGAGGGCCCAGAGCTGGGTGCGTGTCGTGTTTGCATAGCTGACAGCTCATTTTTATCTGCTTGCCAGCAATCAAGATAATAATCCGGTTATTCTACTTAAGCAAAGATCTGAATCTGTTAGAGAGTTAAGCACAAAATCGAACTTTAAAGCCAAAGTTAACAAGGAAACAACAACTGATGAATAATTACTTTCTTGCACATGATTACACTTATGTTGAGTTGAATTTGGTTGAAATATAAAAATTATAATTTATTATTTATGTTTTATGTTTTGTTATTTTTTATTAGGCAATCAATTTCAGTTTATGATAACAAATATTTTAGTAAAAATTAGAATCAATAAAGTCAAAATTTGTAAAAGTATTTCGCATCCCTGTTCCACTACCGAAACTCTAAAACAGAAACAATTACTGGAACTAATATTAATAAATGTCCAATTAACAATTCAATTCACTATCAAAAATTTTAATTTCCAAACTTTAATTCTCAAATTAAAAGAAATACGTTATATGCTGGATATCTCCAACTGTGCCAATTGTGCTACCTTATCGCTTTGCAAGATAAGAAGGCCATAATTGGACACAATCTGAATACGATATACAAATAGACATGTCTCTGTCGTATCGTATTTAAGATTTCGGCGTGTCGTGCTAAATATGTGCGACACGCGCTCAACTCTCATAGGAACTGCAGCCAAACGTACGCCCACTTCCATTAAAACTAAGACCGCTTAGGCTCTGTTGGCCCTGGTCGACCTTTTTATGGCGTGAACTTAATAAAATATGAAAAACCTTGCCGTAGAAACGCCGAAACGGCGAAGTCGACGAGGGGCGAGTGGAAGAAAAAAGAAAGAAATCATATAGCTACGCCAGGCACTTGGCAAGTTTATGGAAGAGCTTAGCAAACAAAATTATATTCAATTTCCTTTAATGGCTACCATAAAATAGCAGTCAGCAAAAGTAAAGCCAGAAAAATCCGCCCAAAAATAAAAAAAAAGCAAAAATTGAAGGCGTTGCGGCGCAAACTTGCGAGAAATTCTAGATATGCTCAGACCAATTTTCTTTCTTTTTTTTTTGGGTAGGTAAGCAAATTGTTTGAAGTATTGTTAGTACTTCACATTGGCTTATGCTTAGATGTATGTTTATAGCTATGCAATCGGCTTTGGGCCATAAGCTCAATTAGGCAGGCTAATGAAAGGGCAGCTCAAGTTCTGTTGGAGGTGTTAAAGACTGCGGGAAACTTGTCGAACGCATTTGCATATAAACAAAAACAGCTCAAACAGTTCAAAACGGCATATCCGGCAAATTAATTTGCCATTTTCCAGCCATCCCTTTTCGTTGTATGTGTGTGTGTGTGGGTGGCACACTAATTGTATCAGATTATTATTAATTAAGCACCATTGATCAACCGAACTGCCGGGATTGGTGGATTGCTTAGTGCGAAAGCCAAATTAGTGAGCATTTGCATTTGCAATTTGCAATTTAAACTAGTTCGCTCTCCCCTTGAGCAGTCTTTAGCCACAACTGTCAACAGAGATTAGCATTTACCTACAAATTTATTTGTTTGGTAAGCTCAATATGCACCATAGATAATTATTTGGTAGTCGTATTTACAGTTTGATATTTGCAACTGTTGCAAATTTGTCAAGATTAAAAGCAAACCTTGATTTATAGCTAATTGTGGCAACAATGTTATTGAACTAGTTCAGATTTATGAAGCATTTAATCGCAATTTGTGATAGTTTGTCTGAAAGTTAGTTTATGGCTGGCTTGATTAATGAAATATAGTAACCCATATTAAACTAAAATCTGATGAAAATCAACTGGTTCAAATTTGATATCAGATCTATTTGATCGACTTGATCGAGTTACTTTAGAACAATCCTTTGTAAAATTCAAATATAATCCTCCTATTTCTTTTACTTAATATTTTTATACGTATAAGTGCCTATTATCAGAGGTCAAAAATTATCTTAAGGAATGAAAATTATTTTCATTTGTATTACTCCTTTTTAAGAAACATTCAAAAAGTTATTAACAATAATAAGTTATTAACAAATAAATCAATTCGGAATAGATAATAGTTTAACTATTTTTTTTTTTTTTAATTTTATAACCGATTTTCGCTTAACTTGATTATTGTGGGACGGAGAAGCATTTCCTGTTGACATTCATCCGCGAACACACAAAACCTTTTATAACATTAAATATTTACACTGATTGGAAAACAACTTTTAAAACCGTACAAATATATAAACATATATCCTATATGACAACCACTTAATACATATAAATAGTTAATTCGCATGAAATAAATTCCAATGTTTATGAAATGAAAATGACATTATTTTCGCATAAGCCTCTATGTAAAGCCGATAAAGACATCCCATGGAAACATAGTCTATCAAGTTAATCAGCACTTCAACGAGCAATAAATTATGCGTCTAGGGTTGCCACTTACACTCACATACACTCACACACACACACACAAGTCGGGGCATTTTTGGGTTTCGCTTTGGAAACTGTTCACTCGCACAATTTGAGGCAACAGTTAATACATCAAATGCGAAAGTCTTGACAGCGACAACTTTTTTTAGGTTTTTTTTTTTTGTGCCTTGCGGGTGGGCTGACAACTCTGAGAATGGTTGCCATTGACAAGCCGTTTGACATGAAATGAATTGTGAAATTAAACAGGCAATACAAAATGACAAAGGCTACTGAAAGGCTGTCACAGTAGCACGGACAAAAGGATGCCAGGCGAGACTTGTGGCAGCCAATTGCTAAATGATTTCTACGTGAGTAGAGCAGGGCGCAGTATTGGTTGAAGCCAATAAGCATTCTGTTAAAAAGTCAACAAAGAAAGCGTTGTATCTAACACTGGAAAGCATTCAAAAAAATATACAACACATTTAGTGTTAGGCTTTTTGAGCCTCAGTGCACTTACCAGCTATTAGTCGGGGCTAGATATTTCAAAGTGGAGAAGAGGAAGAGTTGCATGTCAATTAGCTGATTGCACACAAAAACAATTCACAAAACTAATCACACGCGCGGCGCTTTAATCAAACCAAACCAGATCCACGGCCAAAGCCAGACACAGACACTCCTACACTCAAACACTGGCACACATACATTGTATACCAAATCGAAAATTGCCCAATAGCAAAACTTTTTTGTACTTCTCCTTCGCTATCAATTTTTGGCAATCGTATTTACAGTTAGTTCATTCGCTACGCGCTTTCTGCTTGCACTTTCGATTCAAAATACCGTTAAATAGTTAACACAGCGACGTTCGCTCAGTGACGACAGTGCAACGCGTTTTCGCCAGCTGCGTCTGTTTAGCCAGCCGACGTCGTACTGAAGCGATTTGTTGTGCAGCAAGCGCTTAAGAATGCCAACAGCCGAAAACTTTCCATACTACGTTCCACATGTACCTAGGCGCAGGCGCCATGCGCCGTGTGGATGCCATTTAAAAAACGTTTGATTTTCATTCTATTTTTTGTTGTTTCGAGTTTCTTGTATGGGGCACTGCTTAAAACAAACTTTGTTACCAAATTACATTTGATTTTTGGCGCTTCATCGAAATACGAATACGGCCATTCAATTATGCACAACACACAGATGTGACAGGAGGGCTTATTGGGAGGCAGGGCACGCTGCATGCGTCTTAAACCGAAAGCTGTTGCCATTGGCTCCTTCCTATCGCCTCGAGCGAGTTGTTCTTTTGTCCGTTTGCAGTAGAGGGATTTAGTTGCCAGCAAATAAAGTAAACAAAGTGCTATTAGCTGCAGGTTGCAGATGTGCCTGCCACACACATGCATAAAATGTGAGTGTGGCAACAAAGAGTAGTATATTGAAGACTTTCACACAATACGACTTCAATACGATTTTGTTACAACAAATAAAGTCAAATATAACTATCAAAGCAATCGAAATGATTATTTAATATTACTAGCAATTTGTATTCTCATTCATGAGCATAAAGAAATATTAGATTTGTGCAAAATGCGTGAGAGTTTTGACATTATTAAAGCAAAAGTCTTGAAATTTTGACTATACTATAAATATCGTTCTCTGTTAAGATTTTCTTAAAAAAATTGGAAAAATTCCATAAATTTTCGTTCCCTCGTTAATTTATAGTCTTTTTCACAACTCAAAGAATATTAAACCTCTTATGAAGATCCCCTTGACATTTCGAAATATCGGGACTCGACTGTACTTGAAATGTTGAGTTAATATTCGGGCAACCCAAGATCAAAAATATAAAATAAAAAATATAAAATACTTTAGAATAATCACATCATATTTTTAAAAATTGCATTCAATTGTATTATGTACTCTTAAGCTACTTCAAGCTTTATTCATTTTATTAAATGGTCTTTCACTCTCTCTCTCTCTCTCCGTCTTTCTCTTTCTTTCTCTCTACTTCTCTCTCTGCTGTGAGCAAGAGCATAGATTGCCCAACTAATGAAAATTTCCCGAAGAGTGATTTGCCAAAAATTAATTTTATTATTTCTTTAGCTATAATTTTCTATAATCATGCCCCAATTGATTTTTTTATTGTGCAAAAAATAGCTAAAATAATTCTCAGAAGCTAGAATAATTCTCAGATTTTTTATTAGTTTATGTTGGCATTTCCTCTGTAAACTCTATCAGAAGGCAAAGTGTTTTGCTGCCACACCTTGCTTGCCTCCACCTGAGTCCAACTCCTATTGCGTATCGCCCTCATCTCTGGCTGGTTGGCTGGCTGGCCCTTTGGCAATTCTAGAAGCTGCATAAAATGCGTTCGCAGTTGGCGCTGGAGCTGCCTAAATGCAATTTCAATGAGCGCAATTCCCCTTACCTAAACGCTATATAAATATATATGTACATATATATGTATGTATATAGTATACCTATACTGTGTATAAGTATATGTATATTGGCAACCGTGCGGCAGTAATAGCCAACGGAAGTAATTGAATTTTGTGCAAACGAGTTGAAGGACGATTTGCCGGCACAATCGCAGCACTCAATTTATTTTGCAACATTGTTGTTGCTATTTCTACAGTTATTCCCGTTGTGTTTGTTGTTGTTGTTATTGTTGCTGTTGTTGCTGTGGCTAAAGGAGTTTAACGGTTAAGCAGCTAAGCGTAGCTGCTTTAAATGCGGCTTTGATACCAGTACCTGAGGTCCTTGGGCGGCGACTTATCAAACGCTCGTCAGCCATAAATCGCCAGCTGCCCAATTGTCACGCTCAGTCAAGGAGCTGCCCAAGCGCCACTAATTGCATGACAACAGAGCGCGCCAGAGACAGAGAGAGACAGAGAGACAGAGAGACGGAGAGAAAGGCAGAGACAGGTAATCCTATACTAGCTATTGATGACACTATCCATATACCCACAATGTCTCCGCTGCGGGGCCAAGTCGCTTTACGTCCTTGCCCAAGCAGGCGACCAACAACAACAATTTTCGCCTTTAGTCCTGCCAACAGCTTGGTTTATTAATGGGCCCTGACATTCATCGGACTCATAAATCAAAGCCTATGAAATCAAGAACAGACTATAAGCTAAATCAGTGGTCGGCGGTAATTGGTCGATAATTTTGTCTGGCTGTGGGTTTATCAACTCGGACAAAGAATTGTCATTTGAATATCATTTAAGAGCTCTTGATCTGTTTAATAATGATTCATGAATTACTGAAGCTAAGTTGTAACAATAGGCAATCAAGTATAAATTACTTAAGATTGACATTCAAGTTAACAAAATGGGTTTAATTCTAAAAATACAATTTAATATATCAAATCAAATATATAAATTTTGAAACAGTTATGGCTATGGAAAAATATTATAAAGACAGTCTCTAAGACTTCCGCTCCTTCCAGAAATCAGAAATCCTGAAATGTCTCTTAAATATCATTGCAGCTAGATAGCTGCAATAAATATATGAAATAATAAGAGTGCTCGCGCTTATATTATTATACAATTTTAACACTTTTGAGGTACGACTATAATATTTAAAAATAATCGTTTTAATTGTGGCCTAACTTGCCCAAAGACACATGAATTTATTTAATTTTATTATTATCATTTTTTTTTTTTTTTTTTTTTTTTTTCAAAATGTGCTGATGTTTTGAAATAATATAATAAGTGTTTCGCATTTGCGCTTATCTTTTGTTTTATTCATTTTTGAAAGAAAATAAACTTTGTCTCTATCACACATCAGCTACTGCAACAACAATTACAATTAACTTCAGGCTAGAATGACACGTATCGAATAAATTGGCCTGGAATCAAGCAGACAAAGCTCCTGCTTCTGCAACGTAGCGTTGCACGGGTTTATTGCGTCTTCCGATATGCACCAATGGCTCAAATAGTATCTCTGCACGGGTCTCTAACTCGTGCTATCTTTTCATAGATAGTTCTCTGTGACAATTACAACCGGCTCTTCTTTTTTCACTCTTTATTGTCGGCAAGGCGCGTCAACGTCCATTGAGATCCTGTCTAATGGCAGCAGCGTGACAAAACGTTCGGAAATGTTAGTCGAGCCAGAGCCCCGCGGCAACGGACCCAATCACAACTCGTTTTAAAGTTTAGGTCATATTCTTGATACAACGATAATAAACGCACTCTTAATTACACACATTCGCATGTGGCGTATGTGACTGACATTAAAGTTTTCAGATTAACGAAACGCCCTAGGCTATTTTTTTAAATTAACTCAACATGCGGCATGCAGTCATGTGTTCTGATTAACGGAAACTCCAAATTTGCATACTTTATGATGTATTTCCGACTTAAAGATGGTCGTTGATTGAATTTCATGAACGTGTATATTTTACTTGGAGTGAATTGAGTCAGCCAATACTTAAGACAATAGGGTGCACGTAGATTATGTCGGGATATATTAAGTTGCATAACTAAACATTTTGTTCACGCAATTCTAGGTCTCAACAGTAAAATTATACACCCCACACGCGTCGCTTGGTTGAATTTGCTGATTAGTATGACCATCAACATCCATAAGAAATATTGTTTAAATAAATTAAATTTCACTTACAAAAATCGCCAAGTTGGCTCATACACATTGTCTTATACATTACAAACGATTCGCTTACCAACGCTTAAAATGTACATCTATTTGTGGAACACATGCGTGTGCCGCCCGCTTAGCTCCTACTCCAACCCAACCCGCCTTCCCTTCCCTTTTCTTCTCTTCCCTTCCTTTCCTTCCTTACCTTTCCCTTATATTAGCCAACGTCCGTTGAGGGGTCGCAAATCGCGACTTACATGACCCTAACGGTAACTGCACGCCATTTTGTATGCGGTCGCACGAGCTTTGAGCATGTTTAAACATGATTAATTCGTGTTGATAAACAGTTATTTTAATTAATCGTCAGGTGTCGCTCGTTGCTGGGCCGCTTTTCGCGTGATATTGTTGCCATATTTTGAATAAATTCTGTGTGGTTTTTGTTATTGTTCTGCACAGCCTAACCACATTTAAATTTAAATCAACTCTTCATTTGGCGTGCATTATATACATATATTTATATATACATATATTTCTATAACAGCTAATTCCAATCATTTGGTGGAGCTGCATAAATCTCAATCGCCGAATGCCATTTATCAAACAAAGAAACGCTGGACCAACGACCAGCCTCGACTACACACACAGACATACATGAGCAGACCCACACACACACACACACACACACACTCAAACGCAGGTAATCAAAAGCCAAGCGAACTTTATCTGAAATTAAAAATCGCCTTTTACATAAATTTTGTCAGCACTTTGCCAATATGCGAATATCTATGTATATATAAGAGTACTTACACATGTACAATATTTGTGTGTGTATGTCCTGACCAATTGGACTGTAACTGAGCAAAAGTCAGTTGCAGTCAACAACGCACAAATTTGACCATAATTAAAAGCTGGCTAACAACTTAGAGCACAAAAATGTTAACATGCTCCAAAAAAAATAAAATAAAAATAAAAATAAAAATGAACCAAATAAAATACCTGAAACTAAATAAAAGCAGATTTGTTGTTGCAGCTGCTGCTGTTGTATAGGTTTCAACTTTTGAATCTTTTGTTTGAAAGTTTTGTAAACTCGAACTTTTAGGCATTGGCTTTGCAAAGCTGAAATTCTATCTATATTGGCTGTTATGCGTTTAGAAATTAATTACATAGTAAGCACAGTATGGAAATTATATATGCATATACAGGAGAGAATACTACTTGACATTAACAATTCACATCTAACTTAAAAAACGAATTAACTTTCACTTCCGACTCAAAATTTCATTTCTTAAATAGAGCGCCACCTATGAATCACACATGATAATACACACTAGTCAAAGTCGGCTATTTAATGTCTTTTAGTAACTTTACGCCATCTATGTTTCATATTCACACTTCAATTAGAATTTGAATTTACATCCTTCAAAATGTCAATTGAATTTCGTCCGAAATCTTATTTATACCTACATAGAGCCATCTATATGTGATAACTACAATGCATCTGCTCTAGCGAAGACACAAACCAGTATTGGAAACAGCACTTGTAAAACATGACAATTTTTTTGTTAATTTCAAGTGCACATATACGATTTTATATATATAAAATATAAAATCTTTGTTTTTCTTTTCAATCAATCCAGCGCATAGAAGTTATTAAACATATTTTTAGCTACATGGTAAAACACATTCTTGTAATTTATTGTGCAAAAAGTTAAAAGTACTTAATTATACATTTCTATATAAAACAGAATAGATACTTAATAAAGCATAGCTCGTTCATTTTATCATATATAATCATATACATATATAAACATTCTTATATATAATATCAAATGCTTCAAAGTAACAAATTTATAATCTTCTAAAAAAAAAAACTCAATAAAAACTTTTTCTTTTTTCTTAAGTGCATATCAAAAGCTGCGCTGCATGAAGTATGTAAAACTAAAGAGTTCAATACAAATATATATAGAAATCCAAAAATACATATAGTATATATATATATGTATATATCTGAATAAATCTTTAGCAATCACATTACTGGCACTTGTTACGTTGAAGCAAATTTTCTTTCATTTTTCATTTAAGCTTTTCATTTTTTTTTTTTTTTTTTTTTTTTTTTTTTTTTTTTGTTTAAAGCATTTTCTTGGTTTACACACAGACGAAATTATTTACGTTATTTTCCTTTGTTTGCTTTTAGTGGGAGGGATGAGGCAACGTCTACTTGGGGCCGAGGTGCAGCTTGCCCAGCAGCTGGGTTGCCTGCTGGCCGGCGCTCTCCTGTGCTTGGCTAGACACCTCCTGGATGTTCTTCTCGAGTCCTTCGCGCTTCTGGTCCACATACTGGTTGGCCTCGTGCAGCTTCTGGTCGACTGTCTGGCTGGTCTGCTTCATGGCGCCGTCGATGGCGTTCTCGGCCTGCTTCAGCTTCTGGTCGGCCACGGACTCGGCGGCCTTGACGCTCTTGTTGATCGCCTCGTTGGCCGCCTTCTTGGTCTGGTCGACTGCATTGGCAGCGGCGCGCTGAGAGGCCTCCGCCACATTGGCGGCCACCTGCTTGGAGTTCTGGACGGCGGCGCTGGCCTGGTTGACGGTGTTGTCCACAGCCTGTTTGGTTTGATTGACGGCGCCGGCGGCGCGATTGACGCCCTGGTCAATCACCTGGCCAGCCTTCTGTGCCTCGGCAGCGGCCAAAGCGGCAGCATCCTTGGCTAAAAAGTCAATTTATAGAGCCTTTAATCTCTCCCCAATATCTATCTTTCTCTCTCTCTCCCTTTAATCTTACCTGTGCTGGTTGCCAGCTGCTCAGCCTCGTTCTTGGTCTGCTGCACGGACTGGCCCACTTTCTTGGCCTGTTCCTCGGCAAGTTTCTGTGCCTCGGCTGCCTTATCGTTGGCCAGCTTCTCGGCCTCATCCTTCTTCTTGCTGAACAAGTTGGCGGTCTTATCGCCAAAGCTCTTCAGGGAGGCTGTCAGAATAGAAATGAAAATCAGAAATCAGTTTCAAAAATATTCCAATTCAACTTGAATTCTCGCTTTTCGCACATTTCGGCTGTTGGCGACTGGGATACATCTTTGCTAAGCTTTTAAAATTCAACTAAATGATATACCGGTTGGCGATCATGATTTATAGACTTAAATGCATTGCAATCAGCGGAGCTTTTGGCCGAGCTTATCGATGAAAATTGTGAAAACTGTGCCCAGACGACGCTAATTGCCAAAACATAAGCAAAACTACCTGGACACGGCCTGGCATTTCACCGAGCATGAACTAATCAGATCGTAATTACATGCTATGCCTGATTCTCACCCTGATTAGACAGTTGACACTCAGCCCGCTGCTGCGCAATTCGTGGCGCCCAATTTGGAGGCGGCAACAACAAATTTGAAACGCATCGAATACTACGTGTACAAAAACTAAGCACGTAAGATGATTAATGCTCCAGTGCACGACTACTGAATGCTCTATGCATGCATAAAACAAAATTATTTAAAAAAAAAAGAACAATAGTATATAACAGTAAAATAGAACTGTGATTGATGGAGAGCATTTGCATGTCAAATCCTATAGCACTGGCTCTTTTCAATCGCGAGTTCCTTGAGGTTAGCTACCTAAATTTGCATGTCTAATATTGTCAATATTACATATAAAATACAGTATCCAAATTGGAAGATTTTTGGTTCTTATATAGAGGAAATGAATATATCTACAGCTAGAGCTACAGACTTGTGTATTATGTAGGTGTGCTCATACTGCATAGATTTCATACCCTAGTTCGATGAGGTCACGCAGTTGAACTGACTAAAAAATAATACTTTGTTAATCGAATACTGACTAATAATATACATATAATATATATTCCTGAATACCCAAGTCTTGACTTGAAGCAAAAAAGAATATTGTTTTAATTTTAATTGAATACGAATTGTGCTCGTCGGAAGCAGTGTCCCAGCCCACTGAGACTGCTCAGCTGCTGCATTCCCATAAAGTGACGTGTGCGCTCACTCAAATAGAAACATTGTGCCATTAAAGCTGCCGCAACGGCAATCCGCTCGAATCGCCAATTTTCGAGCTATGTAGAACTATTCTAAAAAGGCATGCCGAGTGTTACTGTGTATGTATGTATGTATGTATGTATGTCTGTATGTATATGTGTATGTGTGTATATGGGCATATACAGTAAACAATGCGCAAATATTTGAATAATTTACAGTATGTGATGTCATAATGGCGACTCGTGGTATTTTATTCCAATAGTTTTCAGCACTTTATTCACGCTTTCTTGTTGCGCAGCTGGGAAAGCATAATGTTTACATACTAAAACTAAATGGTCTTTCGAACTTCGCAACAATAGGCATATATATATATATATATAATACTGAAAGAACTACAAAAACAGTTTTCATATATACTATATATTATTATTTTTTTTTTCCCCCGTTTTTGTATATTTTTGGCAAAAAATATTTTAATTAGCATTTTGATTGGACCACGCGCCGATGGTGGGATATTGCGATGGTGCTAGAAAACCGAAAACTGGATAGTTTGTGGAATTCTATTGGAATGCAAAATGTGTTAATAGAAGCAAAAAGTGTGAACAATTGATAAACAATAAATATCATTTACAAATGTACTAATGAAAAATACGAGTCAGATAATCTATATATATTATTATAATTACTTTTACCACAATAATAAATAAATAAATACAAATTGTCTGTAATGATATTTAATTGATCAAATTTTCGAAACTAAAATGCAATTTATTTCAATATTATAATAGATGCAGAGAGCACTGAAAGTGAATATAAACCTATTTTACATATATACATATGTACAGTTTGTTTTACAGCTTTGCTAAAAAAAAAAAACGAATATTAATGTAACGCCAAATCTGGCGTTTTTCCTATTTATGTATAATTTCCATTAGTTATGTTAAATATAATGCCTTTATGTATACCTCTCTGAAAAGGTAATTTTTTAATCTAAAATCTATCATTTACACTTTTTTATTTTAATAAATAGTTTATGTTTTATTTGCGTTTTAAGTTGAAAAAACAAAAAACCTAATATTAATGTTACCCACTGTATATGTTTGTTTTATGCATATAACAAAGTCTAAAAGTAATATGTATTTATATTTTTGAATAAGAAATTAATAGGGAATTTTTATATAATTCAATAACTAACAAAATTAAAAATAAAAAAGTGCATATTCAATAAACATTTTCAAATAAACTGAGCAACTTATTCGTTTATTAACGTAGCTAAAAAATTTAATTTAACAAATAATAGAAGCTGAAATAAGAAAAACATCTCAGAAAATGTATATTGTAGCGAAAGTCGAAACAAATTTGCTGTTTGGTAAACATCAAGAAGCTAATCTATATTTGCATTTGAAAACAAAAGCTGATTTAACTCACAAATTAAAAATTTTTAAATAAACAAAACAAAGTGCCTGTCCTACGTCGATAGCAAAACAAATTTGCATTCAGCTTGCATGCGACTAAGAATAGAAATTTCGAAGCCATGTGGCGAAAACGCCAAAGAATCACTAAGTCCCCATTAAAATACCATGCAACATACTCATTTATCAAAACGAATCAAGTGCTCTCTGAGCATTTTCGTAATAGTACGACGCAGATTCTTAAAAACTTAGAAATGCTGCCATGCTGTGGTCAATAATAAGAATGAAAAAACAGAAAGAAAAAAAAACCGGCTAGAATGTCATAACATGGCCATAAAGTAACACAATAAGCCACAGTTGAGAGCAAGCGTTGAGAATCTCCGATGTTTTGTTTTTTTATTTTTGCTTATACGCTCATCGTAGTCGCAGTTAATGCGCAAAAGCACTAAGCACAAAAAAATATAATATAAGAATAAAAAAAAAAAAATAAATAAAACCTGTACTCAAGATCAACAGAACTCAAGCGCAACAAACATAAACAAGCTACAGACATAGCTAAAGCCACACCAACAATACAGACACAGATATAGAATCAGATACATTTGTATCTTTTACTCATATGTATGCGTATCTCTTCGCTCTATGAGTAACTGCCAGCTCACTTGAGAAACTTACGTTCCACACCAGGTTTTCACAGTCCCCACACACACAAACAAAAAAGCCGGTCAACACACACACACACATTGATAAATCAACGTCTACAGCTCTGAATCGATGAACCGAACCGTAGATGCTGCTGTTGTACTGCCGCAGCTGCTGCTACTGCTGCTGATGCTGGTGCTTCTCACTTGTTGATGATGTCATAGAAATCGTAATCGCTCGCCACATGCCTGGTTGAATAATGAATATTTCGCACGCCCCGCAAATCGTGTAGCTCTAAGTTAACTCGTTGTCGAAGGTCAATACCAAACCCAACCAACAACAAAAAATTGTCAGCTTGGCCACGGACCTGCTACATCGTGTCCTGGCAAAGGACACAGCTGCAAATTCGAACACCGAATATAGAATACCGAATACCGAATGATGTCATATGCACCCAAAACGTAAATCAATAAATGATGTATTCACGACTCTGACAAAGGGTAAGGCTTTTCACTAAACTTGAGGTAGTAGAATCTGATTTAATGGTAAATAAAATGAGGTAATTATTTTTATTATTAGTATGGTAAAGAGAATACATTTTTAATGTAGTTATACTAAAATTATAATGCATATATGTATATGTGTTTACTTATGTATAATAATTATCAATTCATGATCCTCAACCAGCACAATGTGCTGGTGTTTGTTCGGAATGCGTTTTTTTGTAGAAATGTAAGAATATCTTTCAAATGGTAGGTTTCAAAGTAGAAAAACTTGTTCTATTCTTTAATTTTATGAAAAAAATTAACTTTTAATTGAATAATATATTTATAATATAATAATAATTTGAATCAAATTTGAAAGACCCTTAAACGAATGAAGGCCTTGATAAAATACTTTATTAATATTAAAAAAAAAAAAAAAAAATAAAATTTAATAAAATTAAAATTGATTAACTTAAAATTTAGTATTATTATAAATTTACTTTAAGTCCATGATATCTACATTTCAGCACGTTTATATAACAATTTTTTTTTATAATCTGGAACACTTTTTCGCTCAGTGTAGTTATCAATGGCCCTCAGACAATAAAGAATTCAATTAAACGCATAACCCCAAAGCTGACCCAGAGACACCGCCAGCTATTCCATCAGCAGAACCGACTTTCGATGACAGTACACCGTCTGGAGAGAAGTGTTTATGGCATTCTCCGGAATGCCCGACCAAGTGAGCTCAACTAATTGAATTAGTCGATCATTGGGCATGGCAACTGGAACGATTGATAAAGGCGTCGGGCGATCAAACAATTGAGAGCCATGTCAAATGGATTTACAATTGCACGCTAGGAGAGGATATAAGTACAGGAGCGAGCAAGGCCAGAGTACACAATGGTGCATTGGTCAGGCGAGATGAAGCACATCATAGTTGTGATCATTGCTGTGCTGAGTGTCCTGCACAGGGATGTACTCTGCTCAAAAGACACCGGCTGTCCTCGGCGCTATCTGCGACGCATCAATGGCAAGTGCTACTATTTCTCAGTGAAAAAGGTAAGCCATACTTTTGTCGATTAACATACCCTTTAACACTCCCTCCTATCTATCACTGTCTATTTTCAGCTGAACTGGTTTGGTGCCCTGAACAATTGCCTGCGCAAAGGCCTGACATTGGCTGACTTGAGCAATCCACGAGATTTCTATGGTGCAGTCGAATTTCTGAGCTCCAAAGGCAACACGGAAGACTTCTGGTTTGGTGCCAACGATCTGCAAACCGAGGGCCGTTACCAATATATCAGCAACGGTCGCTTAGTGCGCTACTTCAGCAATTACAGCATTGTGGAGCTGACGGAACACTCGCCGTGCGATGATTGTCTAGAGGTGCGTATACGCAACAACATGACCGTTGTGGCCGATGACAATTGTCTAGAGAGGCAGTATTTCATCTGTTCCGAGCGGTACTGCGATTTCGTCGATGTTGCTAAGAAACGTCATCACAGTCATGAGCATTTGCATCACTTCCATCACGACATCGGAGAGCCCAGCGACGAGGCTGAGTTAGAGCCAGAGCCACAGCCAGAGCCAGAGACAGAGCCAGAACCAGTGCCTGAGCCAGATAATAATAATAATAATAAACCGAATTCACAAGAGAATATAAATCCACCACCAGTGCAAACAACCGACGAACCTGAAATACCACCAGATACTACGCCCGAGCATAATACAAATGCTAATACAGAAACCACTGAAGAACATGGGTCAACTGGGGCACCAACTGAAGAACATACACAATCTGGCGTAAATACCCAACCACTACCTCACGACTCTACCACACAAAACCCTCCCGAAACTACCACACACAAACCTGACCAAACTACCACAAAAAAACCTGAACAAACTACTGAGGAAACTACCACAAAAAAAACTGACGAAGTTACCCCAAAAAAACCTGACGATAATACCGTACCTCCCACACCACCAGCTCCAGATAATCCATAAAATGAACCTCCGGCCAATCAGTAACCGATCCAACTGTTGTAGGACGACACGGAGTAATGGATGATTCATAAATTGAAACAAATCTTATGTATACTTAATAAAAAACCATATAAATACAATAAGCAAATGGTATTGAGGGCACTTGGTTAAAGGTTTTACAGTGCATATAATTACCGACTTGACATATGTTTAATTTATCCTTAGAGAACTCTGAATTTATTGAAAAATAATAATAATAATAATAGCATCAATCATGCAATACTTTGGAATATAGATTCTTTCGCCATTCCCACAAAAAAAAAATTTGTTTTCAGAATTAGCGTATTTCACGAGAGCTGATGCATGATCTAAAGGTTCAGTGCATTTTGTAGTGATATTATAATTATATCTATGATTTTTCGTAATAATTATTTTTAAGCTTTTTTCGATCCTCTCTATCTTTTATATCTCAATAATAAAATAAAACTAACTAACTAACTGTGAATTGAAGCATAGCTAGCCGGACAGGCAAATGTATATTATATATTTTCAATTGTTTATCTTTAAGTTGACTAGTTTTGTCAATATCATCATCATCTAATCATCATCTAATGCAGCATAGATCTAGCTGCTCTTAATGCATTGAAATTGAATGACAACAACTGTACGCACTGTAACTATGTCTTATTTACACAACCTCTTCGTATTCTTACAATGAAGTGTTATAGGCATTTAAACATCTTCTTTTTTAGACCCAGAACCCACTGAAAATAAGAATTCAGGGTATAATGGTTTTGTAAAAATGTATGTAACAGGCAGAATGAGACGTCGCAGACCCCGCAAAGTATTTATATTCTTGATCAGCACAAAAATAAGTTGATACAGCCCTGTCCGTGTGTCCGTCCGTCAGTCCGTCTGAACGTCGCGATTTCGGAAACTACAAAAGCTAGAGAGCTGAAATCTCACATGAATACTCGTATGTTAGTTACGCAGTACGAGTTTATTTATTTATTTTATTTAATTTGTTGTCTATTAATATATCATGAAGATCGTCCATCTAGAAATTGAGTTATAAGCGTTCGAAGTATAGCCCAACCCACCCCCAAGCCACGGCAGCATCTGCGCGGTTAGCAGATTTCGCGCTCATACGTTGGTAAAGAAGAAGAGTTTTCTTGCAGAGTTCAGGGTATCTCGTAGTCGAGCCGTCTCGACTAGAGCCTTCTTACTTCTTTAATATTAATTGTTAGCTAAGACTACAAGGAGTGCTTAACTTATAGGAAGTAATAATACTCAAATTTTTTCCTTCCCAAAATCAGAAGTGATCTTTTACCATGTAATATGACTCTGTATTAAACAGTTTCAGTAATTAAACTCTTATTTTCTTTCAACTAACTATTCATAACTTAATTCTAATGTTACAAAGAGTGACAAAAACAAGAATAAATAAATAAATAAATAAATAAAACATATAGGCTCCCTAGTCAAGGCTAGTCAACTAGGAGATATCCTGAACACTGCTAGCATTCCATTGAATTAAAATAAGTAAACCTAATACCTTTAGCTCTTACTTTATACAAGTTATGTTAAGAACAAACACAAATTATCGATTTATATTGACAATTCAAAAATGGGATGTGCAACCTACCAAAAAAAATTATATGAAGAAAGGTGACGACTGCTCATAGATAAACAAAATCAACATTTGCGGGAACATTTCAAGGCTTGACGCTTGAAACTTTTCAGAAACGATTCAGTTTTTTGCTGAACATTCAGTCATATTGATGCTCGGCATGACCGCAACGCAATAAACTTAATTGATTTGCAGAATACACCGAGCATTTGAAACGGTGAAAAATGTGACTTAAATAATACAATTGGCATAGATAATGCCGTTGTTACGCCCACTGGACGGTTATATATAGGAGGAACAAGCCAAATGGGCACAGTTTGTGGAGAACGGCACCTGCAGCCATGAGGTTACTGCAAATTGTGATATTGACCCTAATCACAGTTTACCCAGATGATGTCCTTTCGAAAAAAGGCTCAAAGGTGAAGCAGAGCAAGAAGCAAGATTTAGGTCCTTGTGGCAGGCGCTATTTGCGCCAGGTTAACGGCAAATGCTATTATTTTGCCGGCAAAAAGGTTTGTACTCGTCGTAAGTTCATAGTCCATGACAGGCAGATATTTTATGGTAGAGTCCCTTGTAGATGAGCTGGTTCGGCGCACAGAACAATTGCCTACGCAAGAGTCTCAATTTGGCTGATTTGGCCAACGAGGAGGACTTCAATGCGATTATTAAGTTCCTGCGAACGCGTGGCAACATGGAGGACTATTGGTTCGGCGGCAATGATCTGCAGACGGAGGGTCGCTTCACATATATTAGCACAGGTCGTCCTGTTCGGTATTTCGGTGGCTTGGAGTCCATTGAGCCGACTCATCGGGCCAACTTGGATGACTGCTTGGAGGTTAGGCTAAGGAGCAATGGTACCACGGTCACCGACGACAATTGCGAAGAGAAGCAGTATTTTGTTTGCCAGGTGAATGAACTGAAGTGTGCTCAGCCAGTTGCAGAGTCGGCCGGCAATGAACATCATAGCCATGAGCATTTGCATCATTTCCACCACGATGCGGGCAAGAACGAAAATGGGAATGCATCCCAAACAGAAAGTCTGGAAAGCGATTCGCGGCCACTTGATAATTCGCGTACGGCGGAAGATTTTTCGCCCGAAAATCCGAAGGAGACTTCGAAAGCGCCAGGGGGAGAGACACCGGAAACTACGCATGAGACGAGTGGTACGGCGACACCAGTCCAGCAAACCACTACCAGCGTCGGCAATGTAGAAACTACAGTGAATACACAACAACCACCGCATACACCACAACCACCGGATGCATCACAACCACCGGTGCCGACAGGACCACCAACGGGAACACCACCAACAACGATAGCAACACCACCACCGACAAACCCACAATCGACAGACGCACCACCGGCACACGCACCACCGGCAAACGCACCACCGGCAGACGCACCACCGGCAAACGCACCACCGGCAGACACACCACCGGCAAACGCACCACCGGCAGACGCTCCACCGACAGACGATGCACCGGCACACGCACCACCGGCAGACGCACCACCGGCAGACACACCACCGGCAAACGCACCACCGGCAGACGCACCACCGGCAGACACACCACCGGCAAACGCACCACCGGCAGACGCACCAGCACCAGATCCCCCGCAGGAACCCAATGATGGTCCTCCGCTCAATCCAAATGGCCGTGCCCCTAAAGAAGCCCCAATGATGCGACTAACAGGTGCACCAATCGGTATATCGACAGCAACTGTATTCCCCCAAGGACCAGATCGTCAAATAACCCCAAATACCAATGAATTTGTATAAGTGCGATATTCACTGCAATAAATAAATGCCATAAATTTCGTTTGGCCTCTATATAATTAAGTCAATTTTATAATAACCATTTACTACGTGGTCGCACAGCAGCGGGAAGGGGGTTATAGTGTGGGCTATCATGGTGGGGTGGAGAAGTGACGGGGTGCTAGACGTGGCATCACTAACGATGGCATTTGAGTATACGGAAACATTCTGTCTAGAAACCTACTGATAATGTGAATGTGAATGCATGCTATTTATAGTGAGTAAAAGCACACCGTAAATAAATATGTACACTTTCAATTAAGAATTCTTAAAGTTTAAAATGCTAACTTTGAATGTGAAGTCTTCATGTGATAAAATTCTTCGCTTAATCTTAAATTTAAAACAAATAAATTATAATACACGTATTTCTATTTTCGGCTAGTTCGGCTAGAAAGATTTGTTCCATAATTTCTAAAAGGTTTTTTATTAAAATTTTCATTAGCATCTTTTATTTGTTGAAGTGTACAAATTATAATGTTGCAATATTATATTGGCATATTGGATTTTACTTACATTTCGAAGCATCTGTTTGCATTAAGTGGAAACAGAGAATAATAATCAAAAGTATATTTCAACATAGTGTAAAAAAATATTAGGAAATATTTTCAAATTCAGTTTTCTTTGCTTCTTTTTCGAACTGAACCCGAAAGCAGGAAAACGAGAAAACTGAGAGTGAACCAATTTTAAGTTAACGGAAATAGAGTCATTTATTTTTTTTTTAATTTGCCGTTCTGTTTGTGCATGCCAGTTTGTGCGTGTATGTGTACAAACACACTCTGAAATACATCAAAGACGGATAATAATTTAAGCAACAAATATTTCACAGAAATATTTATAATTTCAGGGAGCAACACGCAATATGACATAAAAAGTTAAAATATATATTAAACATTTATAGATCTTATACACACAACACATGTATGTATATATTTATGCACACACGCTACTATAATTATAAATAAAATACAGATATACATATGTATATATGTAACTATATATAAATGGCATCAATTTGGGTGTGGGTTGTGCCAGCGAAAAGAACAATTTATGGTACTGAGACGATTATACATATTTATATATGTATATGTACATATAAATATGTATATATTTATTTATATTTATATTGAAGCGAATACTGCGCCATAATTGGCTCACGCTGACGTATCGTCATTATCATCATCATCGTGATAATCGTCAAGCTCTATAAGTAATTGCAACTGTAGCAGACAATTAATTCCATCTACGCGCTACTACTCCTTTTTTCGTGTTGCCAATGACGATGATGTAATTCTACTTTAATCCTGCAATGCGGTCATAGCTTGAACGAGTCCTAACAGCAAGGTTTCCCAATACAGTTTCAGTTGGCGATGTTGTTGTTTTCGTCTGATTTCTGTAGTATATTTTTGTTCGATTTCGTTGTTGTTTGAAATGTCATGCCACATACCATATACCACATAGCACATACCACAGTCTGCATATTTAATTGAATATGTGTCTGCCTGTATTTTCTAATTCGAAAACTTTCACAAACAGCTTTAACTGACTTTTGTCTATTATTTTCTTTACTATATATTTTTTTATAGTTTTCATTTATTTTTTGTTTGGTTTTTATTTTTACCTGTAAACGAGCTGAACATGTTGAAAAATTTGCGTAGTTTTGGGTTTGAACTGTTATTTGAATTTCAATTTGAATTTATAGCGTCGCTTTAGACTAATTTTGTTGTGCGTTAATTTTGTAAGTTGCGCGTTTGATTTGAAAACGTTCCGAATTCGTCGACGGCACAAATACGAATAAATTCCAAGCGAAAGTCTCTTATTGGAATTTTTGTTGCCCCCACTTTTTTTTGTTGTTTGCGGCGTTGTTGTTTTTGGCTACTGGTTCTGCTTCTACTTTGTGGATCGTATTTACTGCTTGTGGATTCTAGCAGCGACAAAAATCGCTGCCAGATGTGCATATGTTGTCGATGTTACCTTAGCGTTAGTGCTGCCACATGTTAATATTCAGCGTCTCAGCGAGTTTTAGGAATGTTTTAAGTTAATGAATATTGTACACCTAATTTTTTTGAATTGAATTTATGAATAAAAGAGACTTCCAATGATATAAAAAAAAAAAATGTGATAAATTTTAGCTTGAATATCTCAAATGCCTAAGCGCTGCCAGACCAACAGATTAACATTGAACGATTTCAAATGAAAAAATCTTTGAGCTTTTGGACCAACGCTTTAAAAAAATGTCATAAAAAACTAAATAACTAAGTAACAAAAATAATACTAAGAATCAAAAAATTGTGCATTTATGTATGTCCTGAAATATGTATTATAATTTGAACGGCATTAATTTTACACTTTGCAATTGACAATTGAAAATATAATAATAATATTGACGTTGATCATGAATTTTTAAGGATATTCCATAACCCAATTTGTATTTCAATAGTCCCGTGCAATGAGACACTTACTGTGCATTGAATCTATGAAATACCAACTCAAAATAAAATCTATTGCTTAAGAAAGCCTTTGGCACTCAACAATAACTAATTGGCCTGACGAACGGATTTTTCACTATGATTTGCACGAATCGGACCCGGTTTATATAATTTATTTCCCTTTTTGTTCAAAGTTTTATAAAAGATAATCATATTGCCTTGCTTCAATCATTTCGAACAGCAGTCATCATGAAGCTACAACTGTTGGCACTAATATACTATTGCATGGAGTACTTTCAAGGGTGTGCAAACGCTAATCAGTGCTTCTACTTTAACAGACGGATGGTAATGGCTCTGCTGTATCCAATTTGACGATAACGATTATAATTTTGTTAATTATACAATGCAGGCCACTTGGGAGAACGCCTTGAAGGTATGTAAGAAGCACGACCTCTGTTTGGCGAAATTCCAATCACAAGAAGAATTGAACTCAGTGGCGAATAAAGCAATGAGTGTAGGTGAGCAAGGTGATTATTGGTATGCCTACAAGCACAATTTCGCTTCAGGAGACCAACCACGAGAAAATGACCCATCAGTCAAAGATAATATCTGTGGCTATGTAAGAATCGACAACAATGGAGCCGCCCTTTTAAATACCAATTGTCAAAGAAAAATGTCATTTATATGCATTGAAACCGTCAATTGCAATGACGCCCAAATGTCAAATATTCTAGCTCAGCCAGACGAATTGCCTGGAATTGTGCCATGCGTAATAAAGCCCATGTTTCGGAAAGAGCTGGAGCTAGATAGCAAGTATTTTGATGAACTTTAAGAAATAACGACATCAATATTCCAAACTCATCAAACTCATTGAATTATTTTGAAAATCAAAATATCGAAATATATATCAATTTGAATATCAAAGTTTTTACACATTGCAATTCAGATTGTCAGCGAAAATCTCAATAAAGAATTTTCACAAATTTGTTATTTATTTTTTGTTCCGTAGCATTTTATTTATAGTTTGCAGATGTTTTATTTATGTATGTCTAAAAATTTGATTGAGCTTTGGTTCAGTTTAGATGAAGAAAGTTGTATTCGAATTCAATAAACAAGCTCATATACTCATTCTGAACCGATGCATCATGTGGGTCAATTTATTTCTCTTATATTATTCAAACAGCTCATGAACGATTCAGAAGTTCATATGTATGTTTCTATATATTTATTACTCGTTTCAATATGTTCTAATTACTTAACGCAATAATCTTTGCGCTGTTGTCGTATGACCGCATTCAATTTGAGGCATTGTTGGCGCAGTTGATCATTGTCACCCTTCAGCACCTCAATGGTCTCCTCTTGTCGTTGTATTGTCTGATGTACTCTATAAAACAAAAGAAGAAATCAAAATACATAAATTTGATCTATATTTTTGTTATATTATCAACGATTTACCTCTTCTGCAACTGTTCCATTTCCTGTTTGTGGCGCTCGTTGAGCGCATTCAGCTCGCTTTGTATGTCCGCATTGAGATTGTCGCGCAGCTTGTCCCGCTCGTTGATAAAGTCTCCGCACATTTTTTTACTGTGGCTAAGCTCCATCTGAAGTTGCTTGACCTCCGCCTGGCTATTGCGTACCTGAGCATCAGCCTCGGCTAGCTTTTCACGGGTCTCGGCATACTTTTCCCTCAGTGACTTTTCCACATTCTCAGCCAACTGCAAATCCTTCTCAAACTTTTCCTTGAGACGCCTGTAAATGGAGCATTATTTGGTAATTTTTTTGGCTACTTTCTATACTTACAGTATCTTTTGCTCGTGCTCCTCGCTGCTTTGCAGTGCGTCCGCCTCCATACGCACCACCAACTCGTCCAGCTGCCGATCTCGCTCGGCTCTATAGTGCTGTCTTATGGCATTCTCCTTCTCAGCCTGTGCTAGCTTGGACTTGTTCTCGTATTCTGTTTTCCACAGTTCAAAGTCAGCTAAATATTGCTGTTCGACGGTGTTGATGCGATTCTGATACTTCTCTTCCTGCTTAGCCATCTTCTCCTGCATTTCGAACTTGACCTGCTCCAGCTCATTTTCGTGGTCCCGCTGTGCCTCCTGTCGCTTAGCTAGGTACTCGGCTTCCTTTTGCCGCAGTTCCGCCTGCAGACGTTCACGCTCTGCAGCAAAATCATCGGCGAGCTTCTGTCGCAGCTCGGCCTGGGTTTTCTGGTCCTCCTCCAGCTGACGCTCGAAACGCTCTCGGATGGCAGTGCGTTCCTTCTCAATTATGCTCTCACGATCCTGGGCGCAACTTTCGCGTATCCCGTGCTCGATTTGTTCGTGCTTCAGCCGTGCCTCCTCCAGTGCATCTAACAATTGCATTTGATGTGCACGCTTCAACTCCGTCACCTCGCGCTGATGATCACAATTCATTTTATTAATCTCCGCTTCCAGACCTTTGACTGTGAGTTCCTGTTGAAGAACAATTTTGCCTTATGTCAGAAGATTTAATCCCATAGAAGATTTATCCCTATAGAAAAATTTATTATAGGGATTAGAAAAACTTTTTTGATTTTAAAAACTCTGCCAATCAAGGCTCTATTACTACATACCACGGCAAACCGATCCGAGATTCCTAAATAGCCTTGATCAAAAACGTTCCAAATCTGAACATTTCCTATACTAAAATTCGATTGGTTTTAATGTGCAAAATCGCAAATCAAATTAGAAATAAAGCCATCAGCATCATTAATTATTTTAGCTAGAAACGCGTAGTTATTTTAGCTAGCTAGCTACACCCAAACAACTATGCCTTCCTAATTAAAAATATTCTACATCAATCTTATTTCCCAGAAAAGCACAAATTCATCGATATACTTATTATGTACTTACACACATACATCTTTAGGAAGTTAATCTGACGTACACCCACCTTAATCTTCTTGGTATTCTCTCGCACCCAACGCTCTCGTCGTATCTTCTCCCCCGCTAACGTTGTCTCCTTGGTGCGGGCTAGTTCTGTTTCGAGTCGATGCTCCCAGGCTTGATTCTGACTCTCCAGGCGACGCGTCAACGCAGCCACCTTCTCGCAGAGGGAGCCCTTATCCTTGAGCAGCTGTTCAATGAAACCCTGATGACGAGTCACCACCTCCTCGTAGTGCTTCTTCTGGTCACGCATTTTCGTTGCACTGTTTGACTTCTCAGCCCGCAGCGACTTCTGCTTCTCGCCACGTAGCTGAATGACATGCTCTTTGGACAGATGAATGGCATTGGCCAGCTCGTTGGCACGCAAGCTGAGCGCAATAACACGTCTAGCCAGCTGATGATTGGGCAGCATCAACAGCTCCGAGAGTCTTGAAAGAAAAACAATCCTAAAGCGCATGCTATCTATAATCATATAGATCTTCAACTCACTTGGGCACCTCATCGGTCACGTCGGGCTCAACGACAAACTCTACTTCGGAACGATTACTGTCCGGCATAGAACGACGGGTTTCCATCAGGGTTTTGTCACAGCTGCTCTCCACATTATTCAGATAAGCTAAAATGTCTCTGAAAATTAAAAAAAGAAAAGTTTATAAAATATAGGAATTCGGCTTACGACTGACAAGCATTTTCGCTAACTTTCAAATCTAGACCGATCTCTACGTCATTATATGTCATTATAATAGCTTTATACATTCTTTTGAATAACGAATAATGGGTCTGATCACTGGATCAACAAATTAAAGTAGCACATTTAACCCGGAAAATTTCTCTAAGGAAAGTATCTCTGCTAAACACTAGCTTGTTCTCCTTGATGAAAGTCCTTTTAAATGCCAAATAGTTTGAGCTTGCTTTATTATACACAGCATTTAATCCATTGTTGCCACTCACTTGTACTTGTCACCACTTTCGGGCATCTTGTCTCCGTTTTGGCTAACGGAATCCGCTGTCTCGGCTCTCGAGCTGGATAGCTTCAGGTTCAGATCGCTGGGCAAACGTTCGGCAAAATTATCTGAAAATCGTACATCAATAGGTGAAATAAACTCACAAATTGTTATCCAAATATACCCCGCTTCTTATCCTCCTCGATCTCCTTGATAACTGACACAATCTCATCGTAGGTTGAGCCTCTGGAGTCTTCGTTTGATTTGAGCGACAATTGCGAGTCACTGTCATTGTCGTTGACCTCATCCAGGTCGTCCACACCCTGTTTGTGCAGCTCCTCGAATTGTGCCAGCGCCTGCTTCTGCTCGTGAATGCTCATCCAGCTGTCCACTTTGTCCAGATTATACTCGCTCAGTTTGCGCTCCTCCCGCAGGCTGCCTACACTGACGGCTTTCTTCAGCTTGCCAGCGGAGCCGATTGTCGAGCTTTTCGTCAGAAATTTAGACCTGTTATTTCTGTTGCCAACCTCTGCACTGGCTGGCTTCACATTCTCCTTCTTCTTGCCCACAAATGGTGGCGTAGCAGCGACCTTCAGATAATTGCTAATGACGGAATCGGCGTTGCTGTTGCCGAAATTTCTGCGATCCTCCTGGACAATAGGAAGAAAATTATTCTCAGCGCCAAAATTGCGTTGCCCGGATGAGCGGTAGTTGGTGCCACTGTTACTCTGAGTGTGGTTATTGTTGTTGTTGTTGCTGCTGCTGCCGTTTACAGGGCTAAGATTCTTCTCAGATAAATTGTTCTGCTTGTCTTTAGCCTGCATGGCATACTTATCCAAATAGTTGGGCAGTTCCATGTTATTTAGTGGCTCCACCGGTTTCTGGGGTTCATCCAGTGCCATGCCCACCGCCTGCTTATACTCCCTGATGACATTCAGCTCCGGCGTACCTGACTTGGTGGTGGGCGTTGGCAGCACGGACGAAGGCAACTGCGTGTTGGTCTCCGCAAAGCGACAACTGGAAGCATCGCATGCGCATTTGATGTCAACCGTAGCTTCATTAGTGCTGCCCGTGGAGGAGGAGCGTGTGCTGCAGGTGCAGTTCTCCGACGGGCATTTGGGATACTCATAGGTCTCAGCTAACACCTCGGCATTGCCGCTGCCCGCAGCTGGAGTGCCAAAGTGTACCGATTTCTTTTGTGCGCTGGCATCACCCGCCTCAAGCTTATTGACATTTCCATTATAACTAAAGTTGGGCAGTGTTAGAGGTCCCGGTGCAGAGATGCTGATGCTGGTGCTGCCACCGACACGAATCTCCTGCTTATCATTGTCACAATCACTAGAGTCCACATCATTGTGCTGACTGTTGTTCGGCTTGCTGAACGATACGCGACCCGGCAGATCCGGCTTAGCAGTCTTCTGCAATAGCGTCGCATTGCTCAGTCCCTGACTGTTGCCGGATGACCAATTGGAAGCATAGCATTTGGCTTTCTCCGTACCAGCGCCCGTGCCTGTGCCCGGCATGTTGATCAGGAAACGTTCCAGCTGCTCACCTTCGCTGCTGTGCGGAGACTTCTGTGAGAAATCCGACTGCTCGTCGGTGGAAGAGTTGCAGGTACTGCGGCACAGCCAGCTGCGCTTGATGGGCTCCTCCAGCAGCGATTTGAGCAGATCCGTGGAGGAGACTTGGGCCTGACAAACAGAAAGTAGAAGAAATTAAATACTCAGAGAAGCCACAAAACGAGAATTTTAACAAAATTAGGGACTATTGATATTAATGCATCAATATAATTGTATTCATTTAACTAAAAATTAGAGTTCGATTTAAATTTGAGCACGTGCGCTCAAGTTGGGTATTACAAATACTTCGCACATACAGACAGACATGACTACATCAATTACGTTGCACTTCCTGATGAGGTACATATCTACTTTATGAGGTCTGCTATGCCAACTATCCTACTGCTAGTTGCACTCATTTTCCTAAATATATTGTAAATTGTATGTATGTATCAGTTAATTACTTCAATGAAATGGATGTCATATATTTATTATAATATACAACAAACTTCAGAAACGTAATTACTTTAGTTTATTAGTAAAAATTTAATTGAGAAAATGTAACTTTCATAGAAGCAAAACCGGTTCAAAGTTGTTTATTAAAAACAAGAACTTTTATTTTGATGCATTTCTATTAGAACAGCCCAATGAAAAGGATTGGACGATTTTGCAGTATCTGAATCTTCTTGGTATTGTTATTATTTAAGCTCGTTAATTTAATGTACTATTTTGCAGCACAAATTCATATTAAGATGAATTAAATTATCGATTACGAGTTCCATAAAACTGAACAAACCCAATGAAATTCCTTGAAGAAAGACATTTGATTTAAATTTTACGTAATTCTCTGCTTTTCTTTTTGTGGCAAATTCAGTGCTCGAAAATAGAATTGACAAATGTCATTGTCTGACAGCTGGTACTCACGTGCTTGTTATGCCGCAGCTCCTTGTCGCCAAAGTAAACGCTTAGCTTGCGTCCGAACTTGGGATCCGCTGACTGTGGTCGTCCCAGGAAGGGCGAGGAGCGACTGCGTTGCTGCAAAAAGTTAGCCGAGCGTGGACGAAAATGTGGCGTCGAGCTGTGCAGTGTGGTCAGGGAGCGGCTATTGTACTTGGGCTTCGTTTTTTGTCTAGTAGCGAGGTTTATCTAGGAGTGGACAGTAAATTGAGTACCCAGATCCCAACTCAGTGCGCCTACTTACCTGTGAGCCCCTAAGACATAAATCCATAATAATATACAAATTTCGCACGCGACGCACCTAAGACACTCGCTTTTCACTTTTCATTCAGTTAGGGTTACCTGTCTGTCTCTGTTTGCTTCTTTGAGCCGAACTGACGGCTGCGCCACAGCCAACTGATTTCATTTGAAAACTTGTTTGGCCCATGGTCGCTTTTGTTTTGGCCAAACTACATATACATATAAGGAAGAAGAAAAAAACAGCCCCTGGCCAAAATATCGATTAAACGCTGTCGCCGGTCAGGACATATGCCCAACAGATGTTGGTCAGCAATGCAACCCCCGAGGCGAGGCGAACATGGACATGGTTACCATGAGCCACGAGCGTCACGCTCGACGAACACCCAACCAAATGAAGAATAAGGCAGTACAGGTGCATGCTGCGGACACGTTCAAAACGCTCAAACTGATATCTATTTTAAATCAAGTATCGATATACCTCCTCTCCACGCTCATCACCCCGTCACTCATAGTCATTCATCATTTGAAATATATTGAATAAATTTATATACTGATCACAGCCGAAGGACAGCCAAGTTTTGCCTCCCGAATGTCAAAGTTCAATTGCTTAAGCACAGATACTTAAAAATACTTTTCTATTTATTCACGACTTTTCGAGCAGTCGATATCGAGCTACCTTCCATTTACAAGGTCAGGTTCCAATCATATGACATTGATAATTGCATCACTAAAAATTGCAAAAGACCTTAGTTATTTACCTTTAAATAAATCTGCATCTGTGATTTATCATGGCAAGTATTGCGTTCAGTAACTTAGCTAAGTCTGCTATAAATAATTATTACACCTATTTGATCAACTTTAAGGAGACTAGGCAACTCTAGTTCTGTCAGATTTCAGAGATATTTTTTTGGCAGGTCCCATATTTATTACACTTTGTGAGTATAAAAAATAATTCAGAAACTTAAACAAATTTTCAATAATTTTAAAATCGAAATAAAAGAAATAAATCCTTGGCCACATTGAGTTGTGTAGTACAGAATGAGCCGGCTAATGCTACAGCTAATAGTTAAAATCAATAAAGATTTGATTTTTTTTTTTTTTCTTTTTTTTGTAATAATAATTTATTTAAATAAAGCAAATTGTTTTTGAAGTAAACATAGTTAAGTGTAGCTCGTACACCAAGCCTCAGGCTTGGCAACTGCCTCAACAGCTGGCGCGTAGTGTATGTGTGTGTGTGTGTGTGTGTGTGTGTGTGTGTGTGTGTATGCGTGCGTACACGGATACTGACTGATGCGCAAAAGCATAAAATAAAATTTGGCAACATTTCTCATAATGAACTTAGTCTCTAACACAAAATACACAAATACGTTAAGTTTTCGTTTTCCGGTTTGTTTTGTTTTTTTTTTTCTCTCTCTTTCCATTTGATTAATAACAAATTGCACTAAGAACCGTCTAAGGGATTTGGGTGTTGGCTGCCTAGTCCGCACGCAGGACGGGTGTCACCTGCACCTCGTTCTTCTCATCACATTGTATATCGAACTTAAGTTTGCTCAACTCCTGGAGCTGCGCATCGGCAGGTGAGGCGGGCACCTCCTTGGTCACCTGCACCGTATCGGGATAATTGTTCTCGCCGCTCCCCAGCTCCTGTGAAAAGCTGACCACCGTCTTGGGCTCATAGTTAACGCCTAGCGCGCCGCTTGGATCGGGCGTGGCAACGGTGGGCTGCTCGCTGGCATGACCATTCGTATGCGAAATGGTGATGCCTGCATCGCCATGGGCAACGCCATTTTCTGCCTTCACCGCTGGTGTAACCACCTCGACCTGGGCCTCTACAGCAACCGGTGTCACTTCAACAACTGCAACTGTGGGCTCAACAACTGCTAGTGGTTCTTCCTCAGCTTTGACCTCCACTTGTTCCGATTCTGCTTTGCCATCGTCATCCTCGCCAGCCACTGCCTTGTTGACCTCCTCAATGGCCTTGGCCACCTCTTCGGGTGCCACATCGTCATGCGCATGCCCATTACTAAGAGGAAGCTCCTGCTCCTGTTTCTGCTCCTCCTCTTTCTTCTCATCCTCCACGTTATCCTTCTCATTCTCCTTCTGTACCTCGCCATTGTGACCATTGGGGAGCACCGCCGGATGGTCCAGTTCTGAACTGTGTCCATTCGCAATGGCAACAACTTCCTCCTGCTCTAGTTCACGTTTCTCCACGTGCCGCTCCTCCTCTATCTTGGCCGGCAGAGGCATCTCTAGTGAAGGAACTATTGCCGGACTGGCCATAGTCTCAGCAAAAGAGGTACGATTAGGTGAGTCTGGCGAGATCATGACTTGGGTGAAGTAGCCGCTACGACGATTCTCAAAGTCCAGCACATTTTCCTTGGCCAAACGCTCCTGAATGCGTCGCTGCCGAAGTATAAACTCCGGCACATTCTCATCGTCACCAGCTGCAGCTGCTGGTGCTTCCACATTGGCCAACTTCGGACGTCGCAGCACCACCTTGGCGGCTTCATTCTGTTCCGCAGTACCGTTGCCATTGCTGCTCGCCCAGCTGGCGGCTGCCGTGGAGGGCTTGAAGACGCCATTGAACTTGGTGCCGACCACAAATTTGTTGTTGCTGCTGCTGCTATTGTTGTTGTAGCCAGCGCACTTATAGGGATTGTAGTTGTTGTTGGCATTCGGTTGCGGCGACAACGGCTGCTGGCCATCACTGTCTTCCAGCTTGGGTGAACGGGCGATGGTAAAGTTCGGCTTGCCATGGCTGATCAGCAGCTTCGTAGCGGGCGAGGGGCTCTTGTCGCTGAGTGGCGAGGGCAGGCCGCTGCGAATTTGTATGCTCGGCTTGTTGATGGTATCGGCCATGTTGCAACTGTGAGTGTGTGTGTGTGCGGCTAGCTGGATGTATGTGTATGTGCGTGAGAGAGTGTGTGGCTCGTTTGTATCTGATACGCGCTTTTACTTTCCGGCTGTTAACGGTGCTTCGCCTGTGTTTAGCTGTAAAAGATGTTACCAAAAAATAGGAGAAAAAGAAGTAACAAAAAATTAGTCAAATGCAAATTCATTTTTCTTTCTTTTTTTTTTTTTTTTGCCACTTTTTGCCCAATCATAATCATGTTTAATTTGTGGTGAAAACCAAAATCAAACTTCGGTTAGCAAATTATTGTTAGATTTTTATTGAAATTAAATTTTAATTTTATATATGTTATTTTTATTTTGGGACAGCACCTTGAGATTGCGGCGACTGCTTTCTATAAACTATTTGATTTGATGGCCGGTCAGCCCAGTTTAAAGCATTTTTATATTTTTGTCACAAGGCAGGTGAGTCACTTGCTAAGAAACTTTTGATAAGTTACTTTTTTATTTTAGTAACTGCTTTTTAATCTAAGCAAAATGAATTACTCATTCTTTATGTGTGGCATAAATAGTTGTTTTAATCAATTTACATAAGCGTTACCCACTTGAAAGATTCTCAATATATGTGATTCATGGCAATTATCAATCATAAATAAGCCAATTAAATGTTCCTTATAGTTGTAGCTAATTTATAACTTATTTATAAAAACTGTTTAAACATTCTTAAGTACACAAACGCCACAACCTAGAAATTTAATTGATGAGCACTTGGCAATTGGTCGAGTATATATATATATATATAGTTATACATGTACATATATTTATATCGTGCCTAGCTTTATAAATATATTTTAACTGCTATCAATTAGCAATAATTGGTCCACCTTTTGACCTCCCTAATCAAAGCTCTTATTCTCTAACCGATAATAACCCCAACACGTGGAGCTCCCATTCAAGTTGGAGTCGTTAAATACTCAAGTTTCTGAACTTTTAAAATGGAAGAGTATCATAACAAACACTCTATCATGCAGGGCCCATTAGCTAGCGTTACTAATTCTGTGAAGTTTCTGTTGTCAAAATTCAAGTCAATTAAATTACAGACACTGAACAGTATTTTTCAAAGTCAATGCTTTTCAAGTTCAATTTATATTAAAATAAAATGTCATTTAAAAAAAAATATATTATTTTTGCATTGAAATTATTATCTCACTAATAACTCCTTATCATATTTATTTCATTTAACGGTAATCTACATGTTGATCAGATCAGCTAATCATTAAAGTTTGTGGAGGTATCGTGAAATACCACGAATAGAACTTAAATGATACAGTGAGACTGCAAATCTTTAGTGGATTTTGGTCTATATTTCAGCTAATTATACAGTCTGACACAGTATATGTAGACTAGTCCGTTCTGCTGAGGCTAATTATAAATTGTCATATGGTAAAGACTCAGCAAATATACTAAAGAATTATTTGCAATCGCTTTCTATTCGCCCATTAATAATATTTATATTAATAAACACATTCAATAAGCATAACCAACCCAACATCGCTTCCATAATAAATTAGAATTATGTATTATGTTGATTATGAAATTCATCAATTATAATACCATTCTAAAGAAGTTCAAACTCTGAGACTAAAATAAATAAATACACTTTATTATATATACTATAAATACGGCAGCTCGCTTAGAGTGCCTTTACAACATATGTGTCTTTATGGACGTCGATCTATCGATCCATGATTTGGTTACTTCTTTGGTTATTTATCAAGTATGTTATATAATAGCGAAACGATTCCTCACAAATTGTGGCTTTATCTATCCAGCCTCGTGCTATCAATCACATGTTCAGACCTCATCAATGAAAAACAAATGCAAAACTTTTGCCTACCGTGTATTTACTTTCGCTAGCAATTTGCACTGTGTGTTTCTGTTTCTGTTTCTGTTTTTCCAACAGCATTTTTTGTGTTTTTCACATGGCGTATGCGTAATTACGTAATGCCGACGGACAATGCACGGCCAGGGCCATCAAGTGGTCATTGTCTGGGCTCCCCACAAAAAATAGAAGCAACAAGCACGATAAACAAATGCCATTGATTGTTTATTGAGCTATGTGAACTGCTTAAATAACAATTAGCTGGAATCGTTCAAACCATATACACTTCGGGCCGCGACACAGATCGATCAACTGCATGTGACCCAACTGGACTACAATCTTATCAATAAACCAGTACACGTACACGTATACGTATAGATATATATATACATATATATATATATATACACTCGTAGCTGATACGAGTAGAATTTTCATTGTCAGACCCTGTCAGCCCCTCTCCATCTTCAATGTCAATGGCTAATTTAATTAGTAGCTGCAATTTATGAGCCTGCATTGCAGTTACTCTCATAAATTCTATGCGCATTCAATTACTTAGCCAAAGGTCAGACTCTCAGTTTATTTGATTTCATTTTCAATTTTATTGTTCAGCTGTAATTGAACTTATTTTTGTTGTTTATAGCCCCTGCAGCTGTTGTTGTTGTTGTTTGTTTGTTTAATGACGTCTGGCTGAGTGTCTGGCGCATCTAAATTAGGTAAATACGCTCTATGCCGATAAAGTTTGCCAAGCAAACATCTAAAATCTAAGCGAATCGAAACTAGTTAAATTCACAAAATATATAAATAATTGTTCTAAAAATATATTTGATAATACAAAACAACAACAACAATAAACAAAACATTAAGATAAATATAAAAATTTTATTAAAAACATTTTGTTGTTCTAGGCAATATTAAAGTTTAAGTATATCAGAACTGTGTACATTGTACATTGCATTGACTGACATTCTGGCTTAATTATTTATTCCATTAAGCAGCCGAACGTGCCGAACAACCCGTATTAATTTGTATTTGTCTTTCGAACTACGCACAGAAACCCATGACAAACAATTAATAAATGTGCATTCATATATACATTTGTTTATATTGTATGTATGTATCTGTTTATATAATGATAAAAAAAGTAAATAAAATATAAACCATAATAACAAAATGCCAATTACAGAACTTAAATAAACTGTGCACAAATCTTTTCCCTGTTTGTATTTTGCCGCCAGAGGCAGTTTTTTATTTATTTATTTATTTTCTTTTTCTCCTAACGTGCGGTGGTTGGTGGTCGCTGGGTGGGTCGGTGGGTGGATGTGGCCTGTTGTTGACGGGTCGCCTAATTAAGTGCAAATATCCAACCAAGCGACAGCTGTTTACAGCAAATAATTTTAGCTTTTTTTGTACATTTTTTCCGTGTTGTTTCTTTTTTTTTTTATAATTTAACTTGAAAGAAACACACAAAAAAGTTGCACATGATCTGTTTATTGCCTGGGGCTCGGAGCACTTGAAAATGCGAGTTGACCTTGTGCTTTGACGACTTGTGTGGAATAAGCTAAGATTTTTAGTACCCTCGTACTACGCAAATGGGGTAGATAAACCTGAAGACTTTCTCGAACGCTAACAATATAGTCTTATGAATTTTGCAAGAGTATATAGAAAAAATCTTAAAATATCCAAGAAATCTCTATGCCAAAGCGTGATATAAATAAATAAACTGATTTTTATCAAGACCCACAATAAAATGTTGAGTTTTCAAAGAAACCGTTGACGCTCGTCATAAAGTAATTGTCATGTTTATGAATTTTTCCCAGTCTGTTATACAAATGTATGGTCGTGTCTATGAGATTTTAAAAATAAAAAATAATTATATTGATACTATATATAAATCTACTGCGATTGGATAATACACAAGTCATACATTCATATATGAATATAGATTATATTATATGTTTATAAACATAGTCAGTTATATATAGATATCTAATATTGTACTCAGAGAGTTTTCGCGTCAATGACATTTTATTGAAATAATTAAGATAAATTTGTTGTCTATGTTCGCTGGAAATATATGTACATACATATGTTACATGCTGACTGCTAGTAAGACAAATATACATATTATTTATATGAAAAATATTTGCATGCAGTTTGTGAGAACGGAACTCTATTTATACATCTCTAGATGAATACATATGTATATACACATATATAAAAAGTTATTGATTAATTGGCAACATTTATGCACATAAAGCAAATGCTGTACAAGGCTTATGATTTATCTACGGAGTTTTTTTCTGCCGAACCAAACGATAGCAACAAGCTAAATAAAATGAAAACCGGCTTTTAACCTAAGACCTTGGCTGAGCACCAAAGAAAGCGAAAGTATATACATTGTAGCCAGATTTATGTTTTAAAAAGTTGCCTAGCCTTTCCATATATGCAAAAACAATAATACAAAGAAACACAAAGTTATAGATTGTCAACTTTCTGTATAGCATTTGATAATAATATCAAGGCAGCTCTCTATTTCCGAAACTCTCAGTTATTTATGAGCCCAAACTGATACTGAAGTTCGCATTTGGCCAAAAAGTTCTGGTGGTGAGCAAAAGCTGTGAGGTGTGAATTGCTGCTGTGACAAATGCCCCAAGACAATAAAAATAAATAACCTAAAAAACAAAAAACAAAAAAAACTACTGCTATAAAAGACCCTGCCCAGTCCCAGTTATTGGCTACGCAGAACCCAAACCCCAATATAAAAGCCCAGGCCGTTCACATTTGTTCAAGTTTTTGGGTTATATCTATTCATTTCTTCGCATTTAGCTGTTGTTGCGTGCGTTTGGTGCGTCTATCATTGGTAAATCAAAATTGGTTACTTGGCCCCCTTTCTGGCCCCAGAAGAGGCAAAAGAAGAAGGCGGAGAAGAAGGTGTGTTGCCAACTCGTCTGGCCATGTGTGTGAACTCGTCGCTCGCTGCTCCATTGCTACAACAATTGCATTGAGTTGTTATTATGATGTTATGAATGTTATGCGCGAGCACAACTCATCTTGCTGGGAATTTCGCACTTTTTCTCTATGTAAAAGATGTCTACAGACTCCCTGTAAATCAAGCACATTTTACGAGTCATATCAACATCTGGGCTTAAGGAAAAAAAACCTCAGCCTCACAACTATACTAAATGAGGCATATGAGAGATTCCGACTTGGCCCAATCCGAATTTTATTTATTTTAAAGTTGCAGTGCTATGTGACACGCTTCTACATTTCTTTAATTAAGAATTTAACTTACATATGTATATGTAGCTATAAAAATATAAAAGGCTCCAGCATTCTATAGACCCGTTGAAGGTATTATACCATCAAAATTGTAACATCACGCAGCCGCCAATCTAATCAACAGTCATAAAAGGCAAAAAAAAGGCAACAAGCAACAATTTGTCGCAAAAACCACGAAAAAAAACGAAACGAAACAAATAGTATACAACTGATAAAGAGCATAATCCGAAAACGCGCAAACCCCAAGAACTTGTGTGCGCTGTAATAATTTATTATCTAATCAAATCATTAACGGCCTCCATCTGCAAGAAAGTGAAAACTCGCTGCATTAAAACCAACAGCTAAAGTGCTCAGAAATAAAAAAATGTTGTAAAAGCACACAAAACTGGGTTCAAGGTACGAACCCAATGCATAACGGTAAATACTTGACTATGGATATATAATATATATATATATATATAATATATATATATATATATATACGTTTTTGAGCTCGTAAAGCAAAGTTTTGCATGCAATCGAGTTGCAAGCCAAAAAGTGAAAACCATTTGCCGTTTAACGGTATTATAGTGTATCTGCATACGGATAATAAATAATATTATATTTAATATATAATATAATTTATATTTATATATATATATATATATATATATATATATATATATATATATATATATATATATATATATATACATATATATAAGAATTTAATAGAACGTATAACTTAAGATTCGGCTACGCGACACTTGAACTGATTTGTCCACAATTGGCTACACTTGACTAGGAATTTAACGGACCAAGTCACGCACAGATGCTAAGCGGCTTTTTCTGGCATTTATTTTCTGTAGCGGCCAACACGTCGTATGCGCAATTGTAATCGCAGAGAATGCGCTCAGATATGATTTACACGTTAGCAAAATTATTTTATTGTTATTATTTGTTTATTATTATTGTTATTATTATTATTAATATTATTGTCATTTACTTTTTTGACAGCAGACGCACCTCGAAAACGATTCTGGCTTTTCTTGTTGTTGTTATTCTTGTTTGTTGTCGTTTGTCCGCTGCGTTACCGTAAAACGCCAAAACGTAACTGAAACTGAACCTGAACCAACTTCAACACTGACGAGCACCTCTGAAGTCGTCCGGCTGTCGACGCCGACGTCGACTTTGTTGTCGCTTTTATAATACCCAGCACGCATTGAAACGGAGCAAAGAGGGTATAATGCAATTGCCATGTCTATAGTTGCCCTATCTGTCTGTCAGTCAGTTCTATGACTATTTCATAGCCTATGGGAGCAAATGAAATGCACCTCTTCTCGAATAAACTTCACTAAAACTATAGCTATTATTGGTATTATCACAAACAGCTAAATGAGGCAATCTCAGACTTCTCAGGAGTTCAAATCCTCTAAATTCCCTATGCATATTATGAATATTTTTTTAAATTTCAATTCCAAAGGCCCTCAGGATATACAGGGTATCTCCTAGTCGGTCACTCTCAACTGCAGCACTTTTACTTACTATTGTTGCGGTGTTTACTGTGTCGGTTATCGCGCAAAGTGCTCGTGCGCATAGCTGCCGCAAAATAAATATGTGTGTATAAAAAAAAAAGAAAAAAAAAAACAAAAGCAGCGCGAAATAAAAGAAAATAAAATACCTGAGCAGCAAACGTGTAAAGTTGACGCTGTTAATAGCTAAACAAATGCCCTGCAGGCGCGACCCACAACAACGTGAAAGGTAAACCAAAAACCAAAGACATTTCCCTCTAGCCGAAAAACGAAGTAATTTTTTCGTTTTTCACTTTTAATTGTTGCACAAATTATGCATAATTTCTTAGACGAGCCAAAATGACTGGCATTTCCGACACTTGTTGTTAGCCAAAATGGAAAAGTTAAACAAATATCGAAGAACTCAACACTACACAGCTGGTTTACACGTGTGCTGAGCACGTGATCAGCTGATCAGCTGATCAGTGATCGCGTCTACAGACCCTGTTGCAAATGCGTATTAACTGTAAAAACTGTATTTGTTCATATAGACAGACCTTTACCTTATTATACAACCCCGTCTGAGTCACTCTCGGTTTAGTAAGCCTTTCGACTTAGTGATATAATCGTATGTACAGACGTGTACCGTAATATGGGTCAGAGATATTGCAGCTCTCAATTGTTTTCAAACTGCAATTACTGTTCATATGATTATATAGATTCATAAATGCGCCTCAAGCATTCCAAACAAAAGGTATCCATTTGTAAATATTTAAAGAGTTTTGTAAATAAACAATAGCATTTACGGGTAAGAATTGCTTATCATTAAAAAATAAAAAATAAACCAGAAAATACTTCAGAAGAGCGCAAAATGTTCTAGTTTAAATTGTCAAAGGCCTGAGATAGCGCATGTATATATGTATGTATATTAGTCACTCACATGATGAATACAATTAGAGAAAACACAAATAATATAATAAATGATATCACAAGTCTCAAGAAGTACGTCAGATACTTTACGTTAGCTAATTTTATACCAAATAGTCGATCCAATGCATGCTTTAAGCTTCAAACAGGAATAGTAAATTAATTCAATAATTTTTTAGCTCTAGACCATTAGAAGATAATAAAGTTGTTTTCCGATTTGTCACGTCCACACATTATATGTATAATTTTTGATAATCAATAGAGAAGGTCATTCAGCAACAAGAGCGGTCATTCAATACAGTATACGGCACTGTCAGAGCTGTAATTATTGTCTATACGAATATATATTTTGAATTTTTAGTGTTCAAGTGTCTCAAAGGTAAGTGTAACGTATGTGTAAAACTTTAAGTCTCGCGTACGTTAAATATTAGCATTTCTGTTATGCCGATTTACAGACGGATTTAGTATCACCCGATTTACCACGCCGAGCGTATCTGGATATCAGTTCACCTTTATAAGACGAGAGTACCAGCGAATATATCTTCACATTGCTACCATCAATAGAGGCGAAAGTGTCTGCGCTCATACGAACATATGAACAGCACGACTGACATTTCTTAAAAAAAAAAAAATTAAAATTTGAATAACTCATATTTATACCCACAAACACCAAGACTGAATACATTACAATAAAAGTGCATCTAGACACTGAATGCACAACAAAATTTGGCAATAAACATAAGTTTAACTTTTGTGTAGTGCATCTTCTCATGAATACATAAAACGAGTATTTCCAAGAGACATTTCAATTCAATAAACAATCAATCATTTGTATTTGTTATGAATAAATGGAATTCGCTAGAAATCTATCAATTACGTAAGGAAAGAAAATGCAAAATGAAACAAAATATATTAAATTTAAACAAAGCTAAGCTAATTAATGACATGCAACATTATACTCAAATCTCATATATTGGAAAGTTCAGATAGTTTAGGCGCGGAAAATAGTATTTCTAGATTATTTAGAGATACAAATATTTATTAGAAAAAAAAATTAAAATTAAAATATTAAAAAACTCATCAAAAATTGATAAAAAATAAGTTTAGCTTTACATCAAAATACATTTAGCTAGGTTTACTGATATACCTAAGATATATATAACGTAGGTAACCCTGCATGCAAATTCAAATTGTTGAAAAGACAAAAAACTTGTCAAATGAAGCTATTAGTAAACAATAAAACAAATGATTGAGAAAAACAGTTAGGCTTTAAAATTTCCAATATTTGGCTCGATAAGCCAATTAAGGTAATTCAGCAAGAACAAGAAGGAATCAACAATATATAAGAAAGATAATAAGACTCTCATAATAAACTCCCCCAAAAACTTCTATTACAGGAACCGTATGCAAAGCGTAATTGAACAACGAAAAAGCCAAGAGCTATGTGAGCCACCTATTACCGCACGAAATTCCCCGCTAAGAACGTTGCTAATCCGGTATTTCTGTTCTTGTTGTTGTTGTTGTTTTTGTCTTTTCATTTCGTGGAATAGCAGTTTCATCACGTTCCCATTGCCCGCATGAACATGCCCAAGCAATTGGTGCACACCAGCAACACCGACAGCAACAGCAACAGCAACAAAAAATATTGTTAACAGGCGCTTCTCGTATCGATTTGATAAGTGTTTTTCTTCTTTTTTTTTTTTTATTTATTTACTTGCTCTTGGCAGCAGCAATTTTGGGCTGGTGCTTCGTGTTTTTATACTTTGATTGTTTCAAATTATATGGGCCGTACAAGCGAGAGAGTGTTTGCCTTTTACACGTTACGATTTTTGACGGTTCCTAATGCGGGCGGTGGCTTCCGCTGCTGCCAATATAAATACAAATAAATATAATAATCATAATTTACAAGCAACACTTAACGCGTTGGCCCTGAAATTGTGACCAAGGCGCTGGGTGGGGAACAAATAAAAGCAGTTTGACTTGGTTTGCCAAGTGCAAACTGGAGGAGGCAGAGGTGAAGGCGTGGCCCACTATAGTTTGCCTACGATAAACGGTACTCATATCTCTCACGGAGGTAAACTGGTATGTGTAAGCCTTTCGACCCGTTTTCCTAATAATAATAAGACTCAGTTTTTTCTCACTCTTTTTTTGCTCAGAACTAAGCCAGTTTTGTATGTTATGTGTTAATAAGTGGCTCGTTGAATATCTGCGGTTAATTCAATATTTGCACATCGTTACAGCTGGAATTTGCTAATGTGCTTTGACTTTCAAACTATCTGTATGCATACAGATATATTTGCCCAGTTGAATTCGACTAATTGGCAGTGGAAAAACACAGAGAAAGAGGGGCCGAAATGAATCGTGCTGTAAGTTAAGCCGGCATTGCACTCAACCTTGACAAAGAAACTTAAATTTGCTTAGGGGCAGACACAGTGTATTTTTATCATATCTGGAATTTATATTGGTCCATATAGCGACGCGTCGCTTCAACTTTGGAAATTGTATCAATTTATGGCAAGAGGCAAACGAAGAACCAAACTAAGCCAGACCAAATAAACACGCACGCAATTCTAATTCTATATGTGAAGAAATACCGACAGCAGAAAACTTTTTTGATTGGCTTAATTATGCACAATAAATACTGTTCGTCCATACACGTATGTGTGTGAGAGATATGTTATGTCCGATATCATATTTTGCAGCTTTCTTTTCTCATATGGTAAATTGTTGGGCGCTGCCAATTAAAATAGAAATTGTTGACCTACCAAAAATGTTTATAGCTCGCTTACTGCATTTGCATAATAAATTACTACAAATGTTTTTCCAAACAAACACCGAAAACGTAACAAAGTATTTCGTCGGCGTAGTTGTTACTGCAAATCACACGCGTTTTCTTCAATATAGGACAGAATAACTTTCGAAATACACACGGCTTTTAAATTGTTAAACCGCAAAAACGCTCTGCACAGGCGCATAACGTGTTTTAAACTGAGCGCAAAGTCAGAGTCGATCGGTCAACATCGCGCACTCAGCGCCAACAGCTTTAATAATAATAACAACAACAACACAAACGACACAAAAGCAACAATAGGTAGCTTTAGTGAATGAAAGTGTATTTTTTTTTTATTGTTTGTTTTCTTTTTTTTTTTTTTTTTTTTTTTTTGTTTTTTTTTTTTTTTACTCAGCTGTCTCTATTATTGTTACAATGACAATGTGCAGTTTTTATGCATAGCCCGGGGGCTTACAATAACTGTCCTTTACATTCCCACAATGCCACGGTACAAGCAATGAGCAAAAGCATGACTAAAATCTAACTCATATGACATACGCTCGTAACGCACAATAAACATAGTTTTTAAATAAAAGCGCGCTCCACATATATAAACTATCGATAACCATTGCAGAGGGCTTAACAGCACTTGTTTTTAGTGCACATAAACAGATATCGAATTTAATCGAAACTGGCAGCATGCTCAGCTGTTTTGAAGAAGCAGCAGAAACCTTTTGCAACGAAGTTTTTTCCTAACAAAATCAGAAATACGCGACGATATCATGGCTGGACGTGAAGCCGTCAAACGTGCCGTGCAACAGGTGCGTCCCATATTGTCCGTGAATAGGGAAGAAGCACGCAAACGTGCTCTCAATCTGTACAAGGCTTGGTATCGTCAGATTCCCTATATTGGTGAGTCCATTTGTTATGTCATCAACTGTCCCGGCGCCACAAACATAAACAATATTCCTTTTGCAAATAGTTATGGATTATGATATTCCAATGAGCATTGAACAATGCCGATCGAAGTTACGCGAGGAGTTTGTCAAGCATCGCCAAGTGACAGACATTCGTGTAATCGACATGCTAGTCATCAAGGTGAGTCTTGCTATAATTACGGTCAGTCCTTAACTTATACTTCTCTACCTTATCAAATACAGGGCCAAATGGAGCTAAAGGAGACTGTGGAGATCTGGAAACAAAAGGGACACATAATGCGCTATTGGAAGGAATCGCAGGACCCGAAACCAACAGATTTTCTCTCAAAGTTCATTCAGGGCGTTAATTAGCTGTAAATAAATCAACAAGCACCGTGCAAATGCTTACAAAAATTGAAATAGTTTAAATACAAAGATTAAATATTTGGCACGAACGAAAGAAAAGCAATCTAGTTTTTTTTTTTTTTTTTTTTTGCGCGCGCTTTTGAAGCATTTGATTTGTTGTTTATTAAATTACTTCAAAAGGGAAAAATTTGCGCGAATGAACTATTGTGTGCTGCATACTCTACACCATAAGAGTATGTAGACTTGGTGGTCTGGTTTTGGGTAAACGAAATACAATTTAAAATCAAAGCAAAATTTTGCTAAATAAGTTTGGTAATGACGTCTGTTGATTGTTACTGATTGATGAATGGATTGATTGATTGATAGGTGCAAACAGTCTTCTAGCTCTCGTTAGCTATTCATCGTTGATCCTTAAAATTCTATGCAGGTAAATGTATCCGTTGCCTTCCATGCTTCATGGCACCAACTCAAGCAGATTGTCCAACGCGTTAATGGAATTCGAAAAGAGATCGGTTGTAATATCATCATAGTCCAATCCCATACTTTTCAGCTCCGTAAAACATTCATCACTAAAGCCCGGTATTTCCAATGAGTTGTTGCTCTTGCTGAATGCATCATGACGATTGACATAGCCAATGCGTTCCCTAAACATTTCAGCCAGCTGCTCATCCGTCAGCTCAACCGCATGAACCTTCTTGGAATGTTGACGTATCCTGAAACATAAAACTGTTAAACATATCTTTTATTTGCATGTATAGTCGGCATACTTACTTGCCGCGATCAGCAAACTCTTCGGGACAGTGCTCGCACTTGTAGGGATAGTCCGTATGCTCGAATTGATGTTGTCGCAGACGCGCCCGTGAACTAGTCTCGAAATTGCAATTCTCGCAGCGCCAGATCTTTGACTTCTGATGATTACGCTGCTCGTGCTCACGCAGCAAGGCAAAATTCTGAAATTTACTGTCACAAATGCGACAACTGACCACATCCTCCTCTTGTATGTGGGCACGCTCATAGTGAACTCGCAGCTCGGCCGCATTAATGTAGTTAAGCGAACACTTCGTACACTGAAAATGCCGCTCTGAATGACGCTTGCGATGCACTGACAACGATTCACTGTTCTTAAAGCTCTTCATACATATTTCACATTCGTGCAAAGTATCCACTGCATGTTGCTGCTGCAAATGCAGTTCATATTTACGCATGCTGCTAAATTGTTGCTCACAAAAAGTGCAGTGCACGGGCTGCTTCACCTGGCAAAAGCGCTGATGCGCCTGCAGACTGCTCTTCAAATTAAACACCTTATCGCAGGCGGTGCATACAAATTGTTGTTCGCCAATATCGGCAACCAATTGCTGCTGCTGCTGCTGCTGCTGGTGTTGAGACGTATGAATACGTGTGTAGTGCGTGCGGGCCGACCGCTGATCCTTGAAAATGCGTCCACAAGCTGGACAATTCTGTTGCACATAGCAATACATTTCTGCAATGAATAAAAATTAAATTAAATAAAAAATATTTTCAAAGTGTCCTATAATCAAGTTCGCACCGAAATCGCCGTCAATTTTATGATGCTCTATTAGATGCTGCTGCATATCCGTGCGGCTATTAGTTACATAGCTATTACAGGGTCGACATTTAAAGCTTTGATCTATAAATATGTATATAATTATTATTATATTTTTATGATCGAAAACACTTTCAGTTTAGCCAAGTCTTACTCTTCGTCAGTCCAATGATGTCATCCTCGGGCACATCACAATTGTGTATTTTCATATAATGCGTGCGCATCTGTTTGGCCTCCGTGTGCGTGTGCTTGCATATGCTGCAGCTGAGAAGCGGTATGTTCACATTAACTTCTTTATGGGTACTGACTTTTGAATTGGTTGCCACGGAGCTGGTACTTGAGCCACTCATTTCTTCCGTTGCTGTAAATTAACAATTTTAATTTTAACCATCTACTTATTAGATATACTGTAAACATGGTGCCTACATTTTAAAAGAGTTGCTTTAATGGATTCAATGGATTGCAGCTCCTGATGGGTTTGGCTGCTGTTATTATCATCGTTCAGAGTCATGTAGAGCGCGCGTTGTATGAGATCGCCCTCAGCGTCTGCCAGACCCAATAAATCACCATTTTTGTTATTAAAATTATAATTGTTGTTGTTCTCGCTGCTTTTGGTCTCATTGATATTAATACTATTGTCATAGAAGGTTTCACTATTCTTCGCATCAGATCCATCGTTCTCTTCCTCCTCATCTTGATCATTGCTATCATACTTGACATCAAACAGAATAACTGTAAAGTAGTTAAATTGTAGATACATTTTCATAGCTATTAGTTAAATGTACATGCCTTCATCTTCCTTGGGCGGCTCGTTGTTAAACGCAACATCGGTGTCTAGACGTGGCACTTTCGCACCGCGCATATAAAGCACGTTCTCCTCTATGGGTGCGGGCACACCATCGTAGCTCTCAACGAATTGCTGAAATTCTTGGCTGAACTGATTCCAATGCAACAGCTCACTGCTAGCTTTGCGCTTCAGTTCACTTGTCGTTGTCGTCGAAGACGCCTGTATCGGCGGCATCAGCTTAAGGTTCTGTGACTCGGCGAATAGCTTACGATTGGATTCCAGGGCAAGCTCTACAAAATGCATCGTGACTTCGAGGGCTCGGCAACAGCGAACACAAATTTGCATGGGCCACCTGTAGCCGCCGGGCGAGCGAGCCGTTAATGGTAAATTGGTGCACTGACGTAGACCTTGGCCGTAGGTCCGCGCGTTTTTCAGATCCGGTATTTTGGCATCCAGTTTGACGGTCTGACGACTCACTGAGAGGCACGCGCGGCATTTTGTAATGTTCACTTTGTTCATAGCAAGCAACGCGTTGGATTTGGCAGCATCCGCTGCGGCAGCCATTCGTATGCAATTTAATTGTTGTCCTTGTATATGCGTAAGTAGTCTTTTTTTATTTTATTTATTTTTTTTTTAAACAAAGATTGTTTTATGGAAAAGAATTTGACAATGCCGCATTGGCTTTTCACTTGTTTTTTCTCCACTCGCGAAATGTTAGAGAATCTCGAACAAGAGAGTTACCTGTGAACTGAATAGATTCTTTACGAACAAGTTCCACGGAGCGAATGATTTAATACCTGATTTAGTTCATTAATTTAATATTTCAATTTTATTAAACCTATTATACCTCTGAATATATTATAGATTTTATTTATTTTAGTCATAATGTTAGAACTCATTGAAAATATCCACATATGTATGTATATACTATACCATAAAATCAAATATACTAGCATAATACAAAATTTGTACTTAGAAAAAATCTGTTCTCAACGGGGGTTTTTTACGCTGTTCTTATGACAAACAAAAACTCATGATAATTATATCACAAACCTCAAAAAAGCTGGACAACTAGAAAACATTTTTTCAACGCATAATTATTGTATATAGACTCAGAAGCAATTTTCGGAACCACAAATTTCATTCGATACGTCAATGTTATTTATCGATTAGACTACGATATATAAAGACAAATTGCCCACTGTCCGCGCATTTATAAAATTCCAAATTCAAAAGAAAATACTAAATGTCCATTGAAATGAAATGTTATTTATTTTTGCATTTTATTTATTTTTAAGCCCAGGAAAAATATCGAATCGAGATCCTAATAAATAAATAGTGTTTTGTTGTATATTACTTAGATAATGATGGGCTCATAAGTCCCATTTAATCAGCTAGTTAAAAAATACATTTCTGATTTCTGATTCGAAGAATTGTCTTTAAAACCTAGTTTGGATTGGTTAATAGTTAAGTTTTCTATATTTATATATGTACATTTATAAAAACTAGATAGATACTAATGTACGCGTTGATGGCAAACACAACACTTCAAATTGATATAGATGCATTAGTAAATTATTAAACTTTATTACTATTAACATAAGAGGCATTTAAGTAATGATGTGGATATATTTAATAATGCGCTTAACAAAAATGTTCAAATATTATAATGTCGTTATTTAACTATAATAGTCATACCTTTTTAGAGGTATGAACAAACAACACTCGATTTACAATTTAGATATGTATATCTAAGATATATATATATATATATCTAAAATATAAGCATACTTGATTGACATAAGTGTAACTCTAAAATAAGGTATGCATTAAAGCGTTTGGATGAGTGTGTCACTGTATGTTTATACTATAAATATGTATCTTTGTACAAATTTCAACAGCGTGGGTTGCCATTAAATTACTCAATTCTTGTCATTTTTTTTTTTTTTTTACTTTCAAGTTGATGCGTCAGATGGTTGGCTAATCAGAATGGTCGATCTCAACTTTCAACGATCTACGTTCGCGATATTTTGTCAAAGTTGGTATATCATTAATGCAATAAATTTGATCAATCTCCTGCTCGGTCATCTCCCACTTGTGCTCACGTAGCGCATGTCTCCGAAAGCTAAAAAGCAAGAAAATAATAATTATTAGAATACAATTCGTTCTAAATATATAAAGATGTATACAAAAACTTACGGATTTCGTCTCATATAGGTGCGCACACATTTAGGACACTTATAAGAGTGTGTGCTCTTATGACTGGACATATGATTCCTGAGATGCAAACTGGTAAGCATATCACGTCCGCATTCAGGACAGATATACTGCACGGCTGTGTGGGATGCTGTCTGATGCCGTTTCAGATGATGTTTATAATTAAATGTCTTAGTGCAGCCATCCATACCACATTTGAGCGGTGCCTGTGCTCCGACGCTGTGATCCGTCACTACATGCTGCTCCAAATCGGACATATGCGCAAACTCTTTGCGACATTGTTTGCATGAAACTTTTACTGGCGTATGCCGTTTCATGTGATAGTTAAGTAGCGTTGCGGTACGGTATGTTGTATTGCAGATGTTGCACTGATGCTGGTAACTGAGACGCGGCGATACAATACCGCTGGAATGTTGCTCCAATTCGTGTTGCAACAGCTTGCCAAGCTCATCAAAGGTCTGATTACATTGCTTGCACACAAATATGGGTGTACGGGGCAGGCGCGTGCGAAGATCTTTAACTGGTGATGGCTCCAATGCAGCAGTCAGTAGCTTATCGATCCCATTCAATAGATGACTGGGATTCGGTGCAATGCTGATGCTATCGTTGTTCTTAGGGTCCGTGGCATGCTCACCATCGGCCATAAAGTCAAGATCAAAGTCAAATGGAGTGGGCGTTGGAAAGAGTGTTGAACTAGCTGTTGTCTTTGTTGCTGGTCCTTCATCAGTTGTTGTTGTCGTTGTTGTTGCTATGAATGGTGTTTCAGCTTCTGTGGCTTCAGTGGCTTCAGTGGCTTCAGTGTTTGATATTGCTGCTGGTTTTGTAGTTTCAGTTGTTGATGCATCGTGTGTGTCTTGTGGAGCTTCGGTTTGTGTATCTGTGGTTACATTTTCCGTTGCGCATCCAGTATCCCTGTCTAGCGACGATAAACAAGGATCATTGCGCATCAGCGTAATTAAATAACATTTTTAAATTGGCATTTGAAACGTTAAGTTGATGCAATTGTTGTTGTTGGTCCCGCATGTTTTGGGCATATTTGGAATTTGAGTTTGAATTCATTGTTGCTACGCTATTGATCCTCTTACCGCATTTTCCATCGCCATCGCCATCTCCATCGCCTTCGCCTCCGCCAATGCCTTCACTACCCACAGAGTCTGAGAAATGCTGCGCCAATATGTTCGAATCCACTTCAGTCGTTGCTCCGGACATGGTTGTTGCTGTTGTTATTTTATTGTCATCACTAGCGTTCAGGGGCAATGTGGTTGTTGCCGTCGAAGTGGTTGTGGTAGCCGCTGAACTAGTTGTCAATTGAGGCGCCTGCATCTCAATAATTGTGTCCACTAAATGACTACGTTGCAGATGTCTTGTAAGCGTGCGTTTAGCCGCAAAGGACCGAATACAGCGTGGACAGTCGTAGGGCAGTTCTACATAGATTACGGATACTGTTTCAAAACTTTCATAAATTTTTCAAAATGTTCAAACTTACTGCGTATGATAAACACCTCATTGGCATGCGTAGAGCCTGAGCATATTTGAGGGGAAGAATATTTATTTAATTGTACATTTAATTTGAATATAATATAAATATAATATTTACCACCATCATTAATACCATGATGAGCATTTAAATGCTTGCACATTTCACTCTCTAATTCACATTCAAATGGACATTTAGCACACATTACCATGGGATCTGAAAAAGAATAAGTTATAAGGGATTAACAACAGTAATTAAGTTTAAAACAATTCAATAAGAGAAAATGTTAATTAAATAATTTGGGGTTGCCTCAGCATGGTAACATAAGCAAAGGCTCTAACGTTTTTATTATTTATTATATTTTCTTATCTTTGTTCAGCCACTCCCAGTCTAACATTCCATCACTCGTCGTGACGACAGCAAATAATTCTTATAAGTGCATTAAACTTATATTCCGATTTTTACAGGTCCCGTTTAAAAATATTAATAATAAATAAAATATGCTCTTCACATGTGATTCTTGAATCAATTCTTAAAGTTTTAGTTTCACATATTAATGATGATAACTGCTCACTAATCTTCATAATATATATTCATAATAGCACATTCCCCAGTCTCCTTCAAGTACTTACTTTTGTCAACATTAACATTTATCTTTTCAATAGCTGTCCGGGCCACAGACACCTTGTCGCCCTTTGCTTGTACCATGTCCCGAGTTGGCATGCGTTTGTGCACCGTCTTATAATGCCGGATGAGCAGACGTTTCATATTGTATAGATTGGTGCAGAGCTCACAACGATAAGGCGCCAAACCTGCAGATCAACAAATAAATTAAGTTCAACAAATTTAGACAATTGAAGATTACACACTCACCGCGATGAACAAACATGTGATTCTCGAACTTATATTGGCTGGTAAATTTTTTATTACAATGGATGCAATACGGTTTCTGCAGATGCTTCGACTGCTCATCATCAAAATCATCCACATCGTCATCGTCACTGGTGAGTAACAGATTTTGATCAGCAGCCGCATCGTTATTATCATTTTCATCCTCGTTGTCACCATCCTCTTCATCCTCTTCGTCCTCTTCGCCAACCTCGACATCTTCGAAGTCCTCAAATAGATTCTCTGCATCAAAGTCTAAACTGATATTATTGTTATCTATAACAATATCATCGCCATCAACGACAGGCATATCATCGGCGGGAATAGTACAGATGGCAGCGACATCAGTATTATCTATAAAGTCCTGCATATCACCAAATATGCTTGTGTTTGGATTTGTTGTGGCTGATGTGGTAGCTGCCGCACCGTTTGTGTCTACTGAAATTGTTTGCGGTGTTGTTGTTTGTGTTGTTAGAGTGTTAGAAAAAGATTGCTCGGGGAATATTGAAAATGTATTTGATTCAGTTACTGCCGTTGTTACTGATGTTGACGCACTAGCATTCGGTAACTGCTCTGCAGTTGCTGCATAGAACAATGATGTGGTATCCACCACCACATTAAGCTCATTCATAGGTCTTTCCACCGTTGCTGCTGGTGCTGACGTTGAGGTTGTTGATTCCAAAGCTGGCGGTGCCAATGCTACTGAAGATGTAGTTGCTGCAGTATTTTCCATTGATGTCATTGCCGCCAGGGGAGGATCTTAAATAAACCATTGTTTATATAGATCGAACTAGATTAGAATTTGAAAAATCGTATCTTAAATAAATCTTACATTTGATGCCTAGCGGAATATCGGGCTGAGTGGAAGTACTACCACTGTTTATCATGGTATTAGCGCTCCCCTGCTTCGGCTCATGCGTCCAACTTGGTCGCAGTTGCACCTCACTGGGTACTATAAGATGCTTATCGCTGTAATGTACTCGCAATTTCCCACTGGTTGGAGCTTCGAACAAACACATATCGCAGGAATAAATGCGACTTTTATCTGCCGACAAAATTAATTGGGATCTATCCAAATGATTCGAACGACTCTCGTTAACGCAGGACTTGTGCTCCGTCGTATAATGTTGGATGAGATCTGCACTGCGCAGCGAATAATAGGAGCACTGATCGCAATAGAATTTCGGCAAATCTAAAAAGGAAAAATGCTTAGATAACCGAAATCTGCTATTTTAATCACTATTGACTCACGACTATGAGTTAATTGATGAGATTTCAGACGTGCCACCGTGGGAAAAGCTTTTGGACACAGTTTACATTTATGTTTCAGAGCGCCAGTAGACGCGGGTGCTGGACGCGACTTCGGCTTAACTATAAATAGAAAGTAAATCTTATATGGCAGTTAAAATCGAGTTTCAAGTGACAATCACCTCTTATTTGTGGCAATGTTTTGTCCACAACCATATGACTTAAGTCTATGTCCATTGCATTATATGTTAAATCGGACTTGGAGTCATCCAATAGACTCTGCAATGTCATATTACTTGTCGAATTTCCGTTTTTGCTATCGTCAATATACTCGAATACCACACCGCCGTCATTCACTTGCTGCAAGGAGCCATCGGGCATGACCAGAAACTCGGCGCCTATGCTTACATTGGTGTTATTACCGCTCCCAATTGTTAGCTCGGCCGACTGGCTGCTGGACTGTGTAGTGGGCATCGAGTTAGCCAATTGTTGCTCTATATCACGCAGCTGGTCTGCATCAAGTTGGGGATGCGAAAAATCTTCCGGCGTCAGGACTGTGGGTATTAGCAGTTCCATGTCCTCCAAAGTACAAACCTTCACTTGCTCATCGTCAGCTCCTTTATCTATTGGTGGTTTAGTCGGTGCTGTTATTGCGTTTGCGGCTGCCTGCATGGATCTGCGGATCTTGAGCTGATGCTCGATTTGGGCAGCCGTCAGGCCGTGTACTTTGCGATAATGCTCCGGCAGCTGACGATGCTTGTACGTGACAAAGCTGCACAATTTGCACTGATGGCTGGATGAATCTGTATATGCGTGCGAGTTAATGTGTGAATACGCGTGCGTGTAGGTGGAATGTCCACATAATTGCAAATTAGTTTTAATTCAAATTCAACCTAACAAGTTTCATTGTCAATTACGAGTAATTATAGATTATAGAAAGCATATTAATATAGCGCTCAACATATAAATACCAAAATATGAACAAATATATTGGAAATATACAGTCTACCCTCATGTATAAGAGTCGATGCTTTGCTACACTTTCTAAAATTGACCATATTACACAATTCATGACACAATGTCGTCAGCAATGTTTAGCAATCGGACTATAACTGAGTAGACTCATAATTGGCACTCAGGAATTCAATTATATTCCCCATTCCATAACTAAAGAGTATTGACAATTCACATAATAACAAACTCTCAAAATAAACCTGACTCATCAGATTTTTACCTGCGTGCATGCGTATATGTTGCTTGATCTCCATGCGATTGTAAATAATGGCTCCGCACACTTTGCATTCGTGCCGCGCCACGGGCTTCTCTGACTTTTGATCCCAGAGTCTAGGCTGCGTCGCATCCTCACTCTCGTTCGACTGCAATAAAAATCAAAACAATGCTTGCAAACACACACACACAAACACACACACAGAAATATGGCTGTTGGCTTCTACACCCACCTCAATCCATTTCGTTGTCTGCTGGCCATTGGAACGCGTTGAGTTCAACTTTAGCTTGCCGGGGCACAATTTCCGACAGAGAATTTCGTGGGCTCGCAGACCGTTCTGTATGAAATAGTAGGCTATTTGTAAACTTTTACTACACTCCACGCATATGTATTGCGGCAGCTCGGGCCGATTTTCGATGCGCATGCAGAACAGCAATAATCGTAGAAGGGGTATTTTTGTAGAGGACGCGCCATTTTCGCCACTGCCGCACTCGATTAGTGAGTCCAGTTTGTAGAATTCCGCCTCGGATTTGAGGCAACATCGACACGAAAATTTATAATTTGTTTCCATGCACTCTGTTTTTACTCGCTTGTTCGCCATGTTGGCACATCTAACACGGTTCTGCGTAATGCGGTGGCGGTGAGTATTGGTTTTGTTGACAGCATATAAACAAAAAGAGAAATTATTTTATTATGTCGCGCACTAACGCTAAAATATTGTTCCCCTAGCCGTTCTAGAAGCGCTGACATTAAAAAAGCATTAACAATGTGACGCCGTCGCGTCAGGGCAGCAAATCTATTTGGATTTTGTGTGAATGACAAAATAAATGTTATCGATAACACAACAGCCCGTTTTGATAAGGAATTAGAAAATAAAGTAGTGGGCAAAGTTTCTTTATTAAATTCTAGCACATTTTTAAACTTATAATTAACACGTTTTGCTGGAAATCACATTAATTCCTGTTCGTGTTCAAGCTCCTCTTGATGAGTTTTTCTAATATGGCATTTTAGCAAATAGTTTTCACGATATTTCTTTGGACAATAAGGACAACTAACTGAGGGCGCTAAATGTGTCCGCCGATGCACAGCCAAAGCAGAGCTGGATTTGGTTGAAACGCCACATACTTCACATGTATATTTGCGCTCTCCACTGTGGGTGGGCAAATGTGTGCGCAAATCCCATTTATTTGGAGCACAATAGCTGCAAAAACTACACTGCCAGCGCTTTGACTTATCTTCATGTTGGCGAATTCTGTGTAAACGCAATTTGCTGGCATACGAAAATCCCATTTTACACACATCACAGACATACGGATAGCTGCCATTGTGTGCACGGTATTTGTGCCGTCGTAGCTGTTCCTCATTGTAGAAACGTCGATGGCACTCATCGCAGCTTAGCATTCGAATATACTGGGTGGGAAGAAACTCCAGCAGCTTTTCGTAGTAACTTTGGTAGCGACAACGAAAGCGAGTATTAGCTTTACACATCGCATGCTGCTTTTGGAACCATTTAAGAAGCGCACAGACACTAATGTTGACCACTTGTGGAGTGAGCGAGACATTAAAACGTTCTGCCAACTGTTGACCTAAATGTTTGGCGCTTTCGATGCGTTCTGCTGTAAAATCCTCGTTTCTGTAGTTCTCTTGCCAGAGATATTCATGTTGTCGTATTTGATCAATAAATTCTAGCATAAGTTCGCGGCTGGTATTTAGCATGCTATAGAATGGCTTGTTGGGCTCCTAGAGGGCAACTTAATTAATATTAGTTGAAATCACATTAATTTCACCTCATCTACCTGAACCGGCTCCTTGGAGGTTAACACTTTCTCAGTTTCTTCTTTCAGCTGCCCGTTCAAGGTCACTTCATCCGAAATAGGGTAATCTGTTTCTGAGTCTAAATCTGAATTCTGATCTCCATTTATTCGTTGAAGATTTTGTAGCTCCAGCTCAACTTCAGCTTCAATTTCCATATTCAAGTTCGGCGCCTGTGCTTTCTCCCATTGTTTCGTCACATGACGTGTTCTCAAATGCCTAAGAAAAGGTCCCCAGTCCGTTAGTTCTATTATGTCGCACAGACAACATTTGATTATAATTTCACCGGGTTCATCTAATTTTAAATAAACTTTTGCACTTTCTATATAATTTTTGTTTATATAGTCGATGTTCATTGTTTACGAATAAAACATGCCAACTTGTTAATATATCAAATTTCTTTGCCATTCACCCGTTCTATTTCCCATGGCATTTTTTAGTGTATTATTATAAATTATCGCCGGTACACAAACTGTGTACAATTAAGATTTAATAAAAGTTATTAACATTATCAAATTTGCATAGCCTGCATAAATGGCAAACAGTTACGATATACCCAGTTGGGCTGGCAAACCGCCCACTGGACTACATTTGGATGTGCTCAAGGATGACAAGCTGGTTCAAAAACTTATGGTTGATGAGAAACGTTGCTATTTGTTTGGCAGAAATAGTCAAATGAATGATTTCTGCATAGATCACGCCTCCTGCTCGCGTGTGCATGCAGCCTTTGTCTACCACAAACACTTGAACATTGCCTACCTCGTTGATCTTGGATCCAGTAGGCTAAGCATTTAATATAAAAATTCATCTCAGCTCACTCTAGATTGTTGTCATTTTAGCCCACGGGACATTTATTGGCACCCTTCGCCTGGAAGCACATAAGCCAACACAGCTGCAGATCAACAGTACCTTTCACTTTGGGGCCTCTACACGTAACTATATATTACGGGAACGTCCCTCAGCGGGTGGTCAGCATAGCAATATTATGGAAGATTTGCCAATGAGTGAGACGAGCGACGGGGCTTTGCTGGGTCTGCCCGAGAGCCAAACTGAGCTGGATGTATGTCAGAAAAGTGTAGCCAAGTGTTTATTTATTAATGGTGAACAATTCTTTCCCACAGAACTTGACCGAATATAATACGGCCCACAATCGCCGTATCTCAATGCTGGGCATTGCCGATGACAATTTACGCAAACAAAATGCCTTGAAACAGGGACGCAAGAGACGCAATGTTACTTTCAACGACGAGGAGATCATAATTAATCCCGAAGATGTGGATCCCAATGTAGGACGGTTCCGCAATCTGGTCCAAACGACAGTGGTGCCAGCGAAACGTTCGCGCTATGAACCAAATCACATGGGTCTGCACACCGGCAGTAGCAGTGCTGCCAATGCCCATGCAAACCATCAGATATTCCAGCAGAGCATAGTCGAGATGAAGCAACAGCAGCAACAGCAGCAGCAGCAACAACAACAGTTGCCTACAACACCCCAAGCCACTAGCCAGTCGCCCGTCAATTCGTTATATCAGGGATTGCCGGCCAGCAGTTTTGAGCACAAAGGCAACAGCGAATTCGAACCGATCTCCCCGTTGGGTATTGGCTCCAAGCTGGGTCTTATGTTACCGAACCCAGCCCCAGATGTAACCCCTACATTCGAGGAGCCGCTGATTCCCAGCTCGTCTATAGCCCAAAAGTTGGCTATGGCCAATGCAAACGGTGTGTAAAATTGAATATGAATTTGGCCAAAAATTAAAACAATATTTTCAGTGCGTCGCTTTGTGGATGACGTGCATGAAACTAGTGGAGAGGGTGACTCGATGTGTCCGCAGAAGAAGAAATATGCAAAGGAAGCCTGGCCCGGACGCAAGCCCATGCTGGGGCAATTGTAAACCCTGTCTCATAATTTTGGATAACCCTGTCCAAAGTAGTATGCACAGATATTCCAAATGGGAATCTCCCCAGCGCCTGCATGATTTATTTCTCCTATTTGTAGTTTGATAACAATTTTTATGAAAAAAAGGGAGAAAACGAAATTTCATGACTACATTTTACAGCTATGTGGGTAGCGTGGATAGGGTATGACATCCCTTATATTCTTAACTCCAGTCAGCAATTGTAGGTAACGCTCAAAGCCCATGCCAAAGCCTCCAGTGGGTAAGCCACCATATTTGCGCAGCTCCACATACCAGGAGAGGTCTTTAGGTAATTGTGGATGCTTGCTCAGTAACTCAGCATCAGATTCACGTAGACTGCCACCGCACAGCTCGCCAACCGAAGGCATCAGTAAATCCAGGGCATGAACACGTTGGGGATCGCTGCGTGAGACCTTCATATAGAAGGGTTTCTGTTTTGTAGGCCAGTTTAGCACAAACACGGGTGCTCCACAATATGCAACCAGAAATAGTTCCTGCTCCTTGCTGAAACCATCATCTCCACTAACAATAGTCTTGAATTTATCTCTGTTAGCCACAACGACCGTTAGTGCCTCATCATAGCTCATAATTTTCCAAGGCGCCTTCAGCCAGGCCAAGTCTGAGCTAGCATTGGCTCTACGCTGACAGAAATGCAAATCGGACGCACTGCTTTTAAGCAGGCGATTGGTAATCTCCTTTAGCATGTTCTCTATAAATACCGCTAGTGCATCTAGCTCCTCCATATACACCAGTTCCGCCTCGAACATGTAGAACTCGGCTAAATGCAGCGGTGATTTGGAATTTTCCGCACGAAAGGCGGGCGCAAACGTATAAGTGTTGCCTAAACCGTACGACATGGCTTCCAGATGCAGTTGACCGGATACGCTCAGAAAGACCTTCTGATCGAAATAGCTCTGATCCAGGGGCACATTGGGTCGTGACATCTGTTTAAGTAAATGCTCCGAATCGGGTTGAACGCGAAAGACCTATAAGATAATGAAGGCCTAAATTAAATGGCTCAATTCTTCTCTTCCCAGGCATACCTCGCCAGCTCCTTCGCAGTCGTTTGTAGTTAGTATGGGCGTGTTTATCTGCACAAAATTTAGCTCGTCCATGTAATCGTGTATGGCCTTCTGTGCCTTATGTCTGACTCTCATCTGGGCAGCAATGTAGTCGATGCGTGCCCGCAAATGCAGATGCTCCCGCACATATTCCGGCAAATGCTGCTGTTTGGGTGAGAAGGGATAGCCATCCTGGAGATGACCCTCCGCTGCACGCATGTAAAATATTAATCGAGTGCATTATATAAGCTATTTATCTACCTATTGATTGTACGTCTTCAGCGTGCAATTCGTAATGTCCATTGGGTGCCAATTGTATACGACCTACAGCACTGATTACGCTACCCGCTGTCAGCTGCTGTGTATCCAGAGTTCGTGGCACAACCAACTGAAATTTGTCGCTAGTGGAACCATCGTTGATGTCAAGAAATATATTATTTTTCAAACGTCTCACATTCTTAATCCAGCCCTAAAATTACAAAAACAAAACTCAAATCTGATAATAGTAATAGTTATCCAATATTTTGTTCACCTGTACTTGGAGCGTGTCACCTGGTTTATTGGTAACACCTATTTGGGCAATGCGTGGAACACTGTTATAATATCTTCTAAATAAAAACATTTCACTCTCAGTTCATAGTCTGCCAATCAGCTGTTTGGAGCGAGGGCTAGTACGCTGATCCAAATGCCAACTGTTGATTGAATATGGCTGGACAATTTGTGGTACACTTCTTGAGCATAACAGTTCCATGATTGTACATTTGAGGAGACACAAACTTATGAAAGTTTTAAGTCTAATATTTCTACACACTTTAAAAATCACACGCCATACGAACTACCCATAAATTGCACCTTTACATACGCATATATACATACACACAGCTTCATACCAACTTCATAAGTTGCACCTCGGTGCAACTATCGGTAGCAATCGATACCGTTACATTATTTAAGATTTTAGCCGTTAGATATAGTCGTGACTCACTCTTTTTTGAATCATTGGCAAACTTAAATTAACATAGATTCCTTATAATAAAAACAAATAGTATATGTTTTGTTATTTAATACACACAATAAACGTAACATAAAGTTAAACTTATAACACAACAAATGTTTGTGCTGCTTACCAGCTTTGAAAACGACTTTCCAAGTACCAATTAAGACTAAAACCCTTTTTATATTCAATATTGACAACAACATTTCATCGTGAAGTAGCACACTCAACATTTTGTTGGATCCATTCATTAGCCAGTTTTAATAGTTTTGGATTATCAACAAATTCCTTTTGATCGTGCTGCTTGGCGTCAGTGTCTTTGCCACCTTTACGTACAAATGCGGCTTCGCCCCTCCGGAGAATTCCAACTTCTGCCATTTCATTCATATTGACAGACTTATTTTCACGAAAGTTCTTAATGCTTAAGTGATCAAGTAATTTCTCCATTCCCACCTCATCGGGCGTGTAATCTAAGAATTTTCCCACTTTCGTTACAGTTCCTGGTAAATCTACAAGCATGTCCTCATAGTTAAGATAGAGCACATTTGACAGTTGACTATGCGCCTTGGCCTCCTTTATGTGACTATAATAAGGTAGCCAGGGATCTGAGAAAAAAATATTCAATATATGTAATGATCACAACATATGAGATGCATACTTAATCCTTGCTGGAAGTAGCGCCAATAACGTTCGAAATCTCCGACGTAGCCCTGTGTTCGGAACAAACGATTCAGATAATAATAGGACACGGCAACATCCTTGGGATTGCGAGCCACATAGATGATCTGAAAAAAAATGAGAAATAAAATCAAATGTTTTTTAAGTTGAAAGTTCAGTTACCTTGCATTTATTCTCTAGGACACTTGGTGGTATCAAGGAAAAGGGAAAATGGGTTTTAATAAAACGTCGCTGACCACGAGGTACTTCGCCCAGCGTCTCGTATCCTGGTCGCGATATTGTTTCAATAAATTTGAGAGCAGCTGGAGAATGACTATTCTCAGCTTGAAGCTCTGCCTTGATTTCATCGTGCACAAATAAGGGAAATCTGTCGAAAAAGTTTTCAATTGAAGATAAAAAGAAGTCCGATCATTTTCGATTCTGCACTTACTCCAGAAATGGAAAGCGTTCAGTGAGAGGACGTCGCTGGGCCTGCTCAAAGTCCAGTCTATTGGCTAACAGCCAGATCAGCTCTTGGGTCCAAGTGGTGCCCGATCGCGGAACCGTTGCTATCCATATGTCATCGGGACGCGCCTCGAAATTGTAATATTGTGCGGCATGGGCCTTGAACTTGTGTGGAAAGAAATAGCCCTCGGGTCCAACTTGCACAAAGCCCGTGCGCTCACCTGTTAAGTACTTATATTTCGCATGAATTCCATTTAAAAGCTTTCAGTTATCGCCCACCTGTGAAGTACTGCAGCAGCTCAGCGTTGACGGACGCCTCCACATCGCGAATGTCATAAGGGAATATATTTTTGCACTTCTCCATTGCTCTGCGAGACGCACTCGATAAGAAGCTAGCGTTAACTAAATGCAACGACCGCCCAACTGGTTGCGATTGTGGCCGGGAAAGCGTCTTGTTTACACACACAGACACAGACACATTTATGTAGTGTATATAACTCACACACACATGAAATTTGGTTGCAACACTTTCGGCTACTCAGTGAAAGTGACCTCTGCGGCTGGAATTCGACAGCCGCTTGGCACAGTATTCAATTGGAACTCAATAAGTGTTTAGCTAAGCGAAGTGTAATGCTAAATGAAGTAAACAAATGTGATTTGCTAGCCTCTGCAAATACCTTTTTTCAATTGCAATAAAAAGTAAGTTTTACAAAAGCATTGCAATTTTTTAAGAAATCGTGATCCGTCATGACATGTGATCTTGAATACAAGCTGTGGATGCAAAATTGATCCTGCATTACTCGATTGTTTTTGAAAATGATCAAACTATAGTTAAATTTCATTTTTGTAAATAAATTCTCCATTTCCGTACATATATGTATGTATATAACATTAATTCTCTTTATGTATCCCATGTGATCATTTATTCAAATGCAAAATTTGTTTAATAATACAGTCGAGTCTCGATAATTCGTACCCCGCTAAACCAAAAACCTCAATATTTCGTAAGAAACTGGTGGTGCCTTGAAAAACTTCTTTAATTCGTAAAAATCCCATACATTTTGGTCCCCTCGTTAATTCGTAGTTTTTCTCGTTCTCATAACACTATAATGAATAATGCAAATGATCATTTAATAAGCTTGGTAAACACAATAGAAAAATAAATAATTATATTATTTTTTAAATTTCAATTTTTCGGTATTTGATTTTGTTTATGTTTAATTTTGTTTTAATTTTATTATTGAATTGAATGTGTATTTTATTTATTTTTAATAAGTTAAAATTGTTGAAACGACGTAAAATATAAAAACCCCTTCAATTCGTATTTTGATTATATTTATATAGAGTTTAGATGGGATTTTCACGAGAGAAAATTATAAAATTTAAAGAATAAATGATAAAGTTAACTGAAAAAGGTGTATTTATATTAATTACATTTCTTTAATTAATTAAAATTTTTTAATGTATAAATTAAGAATTTGCTATTATGTGGAGTTAAAAAGAGTTTTTAAAAATTGTGATTGCTAATTAAATTATAAGAACTATTTAAAATAAATTTAAATAATAATAGCAATAACAATTTGTACAAATCTTCACTAGAAATATAAATAATATGTATATATATATGCAAATAGAAATAACCAAATTTGATTAATGCAAAATTGTAGCTTACTCAACACAATCCGCAAGACCATAGTTAGTTGTAGTCTAGTATACCCTTTAGTTCAAGTACAGGTTATATAAGCAGAGACGAACGACACTCGAGTCGCTTTTAATTGTGCCAAGTCTTGAATAATAACAAAAGCAATTAAAACAAACACGGGCGTGTCGCGTTGATTACAGCAAAGCGTTTATTGCGACTTTATTCGAAATTTGTTAACAAATATGTGTGGAAATGATGCAGCTGTACTTCTGCAGCGCTGTAGCTGTTGCTGGGTCTAGCAGGCTGGCAGGGTGCAGCGACGCTGCTTGACCAGCCGCTTGGGGCAGGACTGGCCGCCATGCTGCGGCTCACTGATGACATAGCGATAGCCCTCGGAGTAGCCGGAGCCACAGCTCACGCTGCACGGCGACCAATTGGACCAGTCGGACATAACGCAGTCCTTGGGCAGGTTGGTGGGCGTGGCTACATTCTCGCCACGTATCTTGCTACAGGTCTGCAGGCAATCGTTCTCGGTGAGGAAGTTGTTGCGATTGCCACGGCAGCCGCCGTAGGTGAAGGACTCGCAGCGATTGGAATGAGCATTGTAGGCGTAGCGTTGATAGTTGCCACGGCAGGGGCCAGACTCTGGCTGCTGCACGCATATCTCCTTAGCTTGCTCCATGTTGATGTTGCAGTCGAGGGCGTGCTGGCATTCCTTTTGCTGATGCAGCTCCAGGCGCTTGGTGCAATTCTCCTTCATCGGACCGTCTTCCAGCAGCACCAGACGTTTGCGTATGGTGCTACCAACTCCGCATATACCAGAGCAAGGACTCCAGTCACTCCACTGAGTAGTCGGGCAATCGGGGTCGGGCAGTTCCACCTGTTCGTACGTGCACTCCGGTCGCATGCATTTGTTCTTCTCCACAATAGTGATATGCGGACAGCGCTTACGTCCCTGCGGACTGACAAAAGTGCGTGTGCGCATGGTAATTCCAATGCCGCAGCTGGCTGAGCACTCCGACCAGACGCTCCAGGGTGTGGTCTTGCAGATACCGGCACCTTCACCATTATCGTTGATTAGTGATTGTGAGTTGGCCATATTTTCACCCTCATCGTCGTCACGATCCTGGCCAGCCGACCCATTAGCACACTCGGGCACATCTGCTACGCACATCTCTTTCGAAACCAATTGACGGCTGCACTTACTCTGCTGCGCCTGCTCTGCATTCAGGTACTGGCGACTACGCATGCGAATGCCCTTGCCACAAGAAACCGAGCAAGGACTCCAGGCATTGTAGCTGGTCACGCGGCATTCAGCTTAGTAGAAAATAGTATCAAATTGATTACAAGAGATAGTAGTGGATTTGATTATATATAGATTACCACGCGTGTCCTGCTCCTCGGCGTCATCGGAAACCTCCAGTTGCAGAGCTTGCAGAAAATCGTCATCGCAATTGCGTGAGATGATCTTCTCGCGACGCACGTAGAGCTTGGCCAGTGGCGTCATTTGCTGGCTTTTTGGATTATAGAATGGTGCACGTGGATCCTCGGGATACATAGTCGTAATCCTGTACATACGTTCGCGAGGCTGAGTCTCAGCATTGGGGGACTTCAAGAAATGAAAGTTATTTCAAATGTAAGGGTGACTGACTCATCATCTTTTACCATATAGGTTATGCCACTGTCAGTGCCCGCATCCCAGGGATATAGATCAAAGTCCATTGAGTCCTTCCAGCTGCAGTCGGAAGTACAAAGGTCAACTCCATTAATGCCCACCACCCAGTCAGGTGACGGACCAAACATGGATACCAATGAAATCTTAGGATGCTTGCGATCAACACGAAATTTGGAAGAAGTGTTCTGATTCACATTTGGATACCATAATCCAGCCGCTTTGATGAGCGTGCGCAGCTTGGGGCCTTGGGCACGCAGCTCCGTCTCCAGTGCCGTAGGCGAGCCCCATTCGGCCAACGAGCGGAAACCATCTGTGGCTATATGATTCTCACCCCAGAACGAGAAGTTTGCCTCATGCGAAGCACCAATCACATCGGAGAAATGTGTCAGCCAAATGGCGAAGGGGTAATCCTTGGGATGTGTCTCATTTGACCAGATGCCTTCGAAAACAAACTGCCAAGACGACTCGAAAATTATCTACCTAATTATATTGATTATATATCTCCAACTTACGCTGTATTTAGCCTCATCGCAGGCACAGCATTCCTTCTGCGTTGCAGCTGCGCTTGGCTTATGCTCGCAAATCACCTGGGTCAGCTGACCGTCATCCGAGAACCAGGAACGTGGGCCTTCGTAGACCATGGCGGATAGTGAAACACAACCCGAGCCAGCCTCGGGGGCTACCCACATGACCTGCACCTCAGTCTTGGGTAAATCATCAGCTTCGGAGACGGTGTTCACGCAGCGATCGTTAAATTTGGTAAGTGAATCGCTGAATAGCTGGAAGCGACCAACCCGACGTGGACTGGCTACCTGGGAGCGTCTGCCACCAGTGTGCGCCTCAGCGGCAATGGTAAAGTGGGTAAAGTGTTGTATTTTTGTATGAGTGCGTGAGCCAAGCAAAAGTACTAAAAATGGAAAAATAAAGAAAATTAATTCAAATTCACATCATTTTGGCGCGTTTACTCGATACTTTCAACAAAGAATTTCGATCAAATTCAAGTTGAGTATCGATAATTCAGCTTGATACTTTGTGAAGCGCAACTATGCATGTTATCGATAGTTAAACAGCGGCTTTCGCTCTCGATCATCCCGCGTTTTTTACTTCAATTTGTTTAGTTACTGCTTTAAGAATTATAAGAAATAAATATAATTAAATAGAGATGAGTTGTCTTTTCAATTCGCTGCCGGACGGCTGTGTAAAATTCGAGAAGTGTGGCGATGTGATCGTTTCATCAAAGGACAATATGATTGGGCTGTTTTGTCATTTTTGTTCTGACATTTTCACAAATCTGTCAGAATTTCTGCATCATTTGCAATGGATGCATAACGATGTGCTTAAATTTACCAAGGCACATAATGTATACAGCATAGAAGAGCTATTGTCTGATGATGTCCATTCGAGAGCAAATAGCAGCAGCAGTAACAGCAGCGATTCCGGAATACCAGCTGATATTGCAGATGCAATTGACACAGAGTGCTTGAATAACGGCATCAGCTGCAGCATAGAAACCGATGCTATAGAGAGCATCGCGATTAATGATAATATTTCGAGTGCTTTGGCCACCTATGAAGTGGATTACCAGGAAACGAAGGCCAGTAAGAAAACAAATTCACCTAAAAACGTATTGCAGTGGCAGGCCGAAAGTTTACCGGTAGCTAATGGAAAAGCAATTGATATTATATCTGAAGTGGAGGCTATGCTGTTGGACTCTGAGCCGCAAGCCGAGGGCTCGTCAGCACCCAAAAAGGCAAAGTTGGAGGCAGATGATGCCTCCGTTCACAACACACAATTGCAAGAAATGTTGCAAGCTGCTGGATTGGTAGATTTTGAGCTAACCAAACATAATTCAGTTGACCTAAGAGAAAAACCCACCAAACTAATTAAGGATCATAAATCTAAGCGTGGAAGACCTCAAATGGAAACCAAGAGACACAAACTTGAAAAGCCAAAGATGACTTGCGATTATAAGAGCTATGCCATAGCAAGCTCAGCACGCAAGCGAGAGCAACACCAGCGTTTTCAGAAGATCAAGAAACGCATATATAACTCGTTGAAAAGCGATTTGCCTTCGACAAAGCGCGTGCCATTCAAGCCAGCAAATGTAGATAATATCATTGAAAATCACTTGATCTTGAAAGCTCACAATTTAGCTAAGCTGAAGGAAGCGATAATTAAAGATCAGCTTGTAAAAATGGAGCAACAGAAGCAATTACTATCCACACAATTAAATTTTCAACTAGAAACCAATTCAACTCTTCCAGCCAAACCTAGTATAAGCAAACTAAAATCTGATGAAGAATCCTTTTCGTATCCCAATGAAAACGATCGCCAGGAACTTAAGAAGAATCTCGCTGTAGAGACACAATCAACGACAGTTAAAACTAAATTGAAATCACACGAACAAAAGGAAACACATGCAGTTATCATTAACAAAGTTGAAGTACTGCCTGAGCTTAATATAAACCAAATATGTCCACAACTAAAACTAGTGAAGTCTATACTTAGTTCTTCACTAAGTCAGAGCAGCAGCATAGATAGGCCGCCTCAACGACGAGCTTCGATGAACGAGGATAGCAATGAGCCAAGACTGAAGAAATTGTCAGCTAGGCGACCCTCCTATCCGGATACAAGCAGTCATAAAAGTCAACACCTGGCTGTAAGCAAAGAACAGTATAAACTGGACAACACAGTGAACAAGAACAGAGACTCTTCGGCAAAGTGTAACAAGACCGAGCAAAATTCATTTAACAGAATTTCACTAAATTTTGATTTGTCTGAAAGCGTAATTGAATTTCTTCAAGTAAGATAATTTGCACACTTTAAGATACTTTTTCTAATTAATTGTTAAATTTAATTAAATCTTTGAAGAGCGAACTGAAAACTTCCTCTGTGAATGCAGATAGCTTGCTAGCATTGGCGGAGCCTAACGATGCGCATTGCAGCACCAATTCCTCTGAGACTATACCTAATGCAATTACAAGCGAGCAGCAACAGGTGCCGAAACTGCTGAGCACACAGACACAGAAGGCGGCAGCACAAATTGTAATCAATTCAGAAGCCAAGGAACTCCGCAATGACTTAACGCTCCTAAGAGCAGTTGGCGTAAGTGAGTGAATCTGTTCTAAAAAATATAATATATAAATGCCTATTCTTTATCGACGCGCAGCTATCCATCATTAAATATTCAAATTGTGAGGAAGTAAAACCTATTGAATTTATCGATACAATACGGGAAAGGGCAGCTAAATTTGCCAATTTGCTGCGCCAATATGCTAGTATTTGGAATTCCAAAAGATTGAATACACAATTCACACATAAGATCCTTAAAGAACTTCAACTGCTCACAGAGGTGACCAATGCAGAATTCAAAATGAACTTTAAAGTCAGTGAAGTGAAGCGCATTATAAATTTAGTCAATGCCTGGCACGCACAACAAATCGATCTTAAGTTCTTCAAAAAGGTCAGACTGTCTAGCTCAATTGATCATTATTTGCAGCTGTTCGCCTTTCTGCCCAAGATAAATCATTGTGTTTATTATTGCGAATGGTGTGATGAAAGTTGCAGTAACAAATCGCGCTATGAGAAGCATCGCCTGACCCATCTCTCCCTATTCGCCTGTCCACAGTGCAACAAAGGCTTCAAGAAACAAGGTTATCTGTTAAATCATATGCGCACTGTACATAGCCAGGATCATTAAAGTTGGGCCTCATACCAAGCTTATTGTTAAGTGTTCTTAAATTAATTTTATTACATTTATCCTAATACATTTACCATATTTTGGATCCAAACACTAGACAATAGACAACTCTACCTTATTTAATTTTTTTAAGAAATCCATGAGATTTACAAGTATGAAACGTACGTGCCATAAGTTTTATATTATATTATTAAAGCAAATGGAAATTCATTCGAATATGTATAAATTTAACAAGCAAGATCAGAGATCATTTGTTAAGCAAAACTGAAAGCTAATATTCTTTAGATGTCATAGCTAAAGAATATTAGAATTTCTATTATTCCTATCATGGATTATATAAATTTTGTATATCCAACTTGTTGAAGAGTATTGCAGTTATCGTGTACGATATAATTAATATCTCTTATATATACGACAAGCTATATACTGAGCCAAAGTTCATTTCTAATTAATTAATATGTTGAAGCATAAAAGCTACTAAACTCTTTTAGTTACTATAAAAGTGTTACACTAACTAATTTGATAATCTTTGCCAATATTATATATTTGCATATTGAATGTTATTACTTAAATTCAGGAACTAAATTAAAGTGTTTCTTTCTTTTTAGTTTTCAATCAATAATTACGAAATTGCTATTGGACAATAAAATAATTACAAAAAAGATTGATTAAACTACTAAATTTATTGTTTATTTTATGTTTTAATTCCCTCTCTTTGGTTCGAGCAAGATATTTGTAATTCGATTCGAAACTTATTGTTATAGAAATCGGGCTGAAAGTCGTATACAATGTAGATTATGTGCCGTATAGAGTTACGGGCATGGAAGACGCACCCGACACGATCCACACACACTCACACACATCTGTTGAATACTCATTGCTTATCGCCTTCGCTTTGTGCCGTGCGTTTTAGGGGTCACAAGGCCGTGACCCTCCCTAGCGCTGATTATGAAAAGCTTTTGTATTTTCACTTCTCTTTTCTTTTTTCTTTTGTACATAGCAAGTTTGTGAGATCCACCTAACTTAACTTACAGTTATATGCCTTGCCGGGCACATAGCCATTGGGCCCATCAGCCACAATTAATTTGTATCCATTGTCGCCGCGTGTACGTCGGCCATGAGGCAAGTGTGTGGGCGCCCGGGGGCAGCCAGCCGTTGGATTAATTGCGCCTGCCACAAGACAGAGAACAACAGCCACGCTGATAAACGACGGCAGCGAGTGCCACATTTTATAATCTTTCAGATTTTCTTTTTTATTTCCTTGAACAAATAAACAATACGCGACCGTTGCCGACAATGCACAAAATCCGACTGAATCCCAATTTGAGCACTTTCCAGTTATCATCGCGCGAATGTATTATACACATATATAAATATATTCTGATTGTCTTACATAGTTGTATGTACTGCTATATAAGCAACATATGGATTTCCATGTGCACTTTGCTTCCCCAGATTAAAGCAGCTTGGTTGAAGATTTCTGCAAATTTTTAAATAAAATATGAATTGATAGACAATATAGATTTATATATATATATATATATATATATATATATATATATATATATATATATATATATATATATATATATATATATTTAGGAGTCTTTGCCTTTGACCTACTTAGTCTCTAAAATTGAATATAAAATCATTTTTTCAATTATACTGAAATAAAAAAATTGAGTTCGATTTCCAAATGTTGAATTTTTTTAACCCCAACAAAATATAATGTGATGATGAATGTATATAAAATTATATTTAAAATCAAGTTTTATTTGATTGAACATATTTTACTCTATTTCACGCTGAACTTTCAATTGAAACGATCAAACGTGACCTGATTCAGACAGCCGGAATACGCCACATTAACCTTTTGCAAATTTATAGCACCAACCAACACTATAGTCTCTTTGATCTTAAATGTCACACTTGTTACTGAGGCCATTCGCATATCCGAAAAATAGAATTCAATATATTTCTTTAAATAATTATTGTTCGCAAATCATTTTATTTTGTTTTACAGTTTTGCTCTATATATATATGTATATTGTATAAATGTTCCATATAATTACAATAGTATTATTACATACATACAGTCAAGGAAAAAAGTCAACATACAGCACAAATTTTTCGATATTTCGGATTTTTGCAATAAAAATCAAAAAAGTTGGTATGCAATTATTTAGAGCTCTTATAGTTATCATTATTTAAGAATAAAAAGTTTATTAAAAATTATGTATACCAAAGTTACTAGCGAAAAACATAAAATGTTCACGGAAAAAAGTCAACATACAGCGTGGGAATTTTCTTTAATAATTCAAGCAATGAAAGGTAAAAATGGGAAATCCCCAACTATTTTGAGGGCTAGCTTCATTGCGTTATCAAGTGTGTGTAGTAAGTTAACAGAAGTATTTTTAATACTCTTTTTATTTAAAAAAAAATGGAAAAAAGGAAGGAAATACAGTCTTCTGTTCGCAATTTAATTATCAGCCTTCGAAATGATAAAAAATCATATGGTGAAATCGCGGAGATAATTAAATTAAGTCGTTCAACAGTCCAGACCATCATTCGCAACAACAACAACAACAATTCCACAGAAAATAAGAAGAGATCAGGAAGGCCAAAGAAGCTATCAAGTCGGGACGAGAGAAGCATCCTCACAGAAATGAAGAAAAACCCGAAAATAAGTGCACCAAAATTGGCGGAACACATCGAGAAATGTTCAGGAGTCATTGTGCATCCAAAAACAATTGTCATTTCTCTGCACAAGGATGGTTTCAAAAGCCGAGTTCCACGTAAGAAACCTTTAATTTCCGAAAAGAATCGGATTTTGCGCTTGGAGTTTGCCAAAGCTCACCTAAATAAAGGGGAGAACTTTTGGAAAAGGGTTTTATTTACGGATGAGAGTAAATATAATATTTTTGGAAGCGATGGCCGTTGCAGAGTTTGGCGAAAAACAAACAACGCTCTCGACCCGAAAAACATTATACCCACGGTCAAGCATGGAGGCGGTAGTGTAATGGTTTGGGGTGCTATGGCGTCATCTGGAGTCGGTCATCTGGTGTTTGTGGAAGGCATTATGGATCGCTTTCAATATAAAAAGATATTGGAAGAAAATTTGAAAGCATCGGTGGACAGTTTGAGCTTGGGAAACAGCTGGATCTTCCAACAGGACAAGGATCCAAAGCATACCGCACATGTTGTGCGTGATTGGTTGCTATATTATGCCCCAAGGCAACTCCATTCACTTCCCCAATCGCCAGACCTTAACCCAATCGAACATCTTTGGGACATTTTAGAAAGATTGGTACGGAAAAGGGATATTAGCAGTCAGGAAAGTCTCAAAACCGCCCTGATTCGTGCTTGGGCCAAAGTTACGCCCACAACTACCGAAAATTTTGTAGCATCGATGCCCCGGCGACTACAGGCTGTAATAGATGCTAATGGTGGACCAACCAAATATTAAAAGTCAAAGAACTACTAATATTTCTACAAATATGAATCTCAAACACAAAAGCTCAATGGCTGTATGTAGACTTTTTTCTTGTGCATTTTTTAAGTTTTTGTTCTTATTGTTGTTAATGAATTATGAATTCAAATTTTTTTTTTGTTAATAAACTTATCCATTGAGACCTGAAATAATGGCATACCAACTTTTTTGATTTTCATTGCAAAAATCCGAAATATCGAAAAATGTGTGCTGTATGTTGACTTTTTTCCTCGACTGTACATAGCTTTTATTTTTGGTAACAAATATTTTATATAATCCCGAAATGCAGCGTCTTAGTAGGTGTATATATATCTATATACATATATAGATTATAAATTTATAGGTTGGCTCATCGCTGCATTTACATTCAAACATTCTATACACACATTCAAATATATACGTTTTCCTCACATATATATTGTTAGTAAATATATATATAATAATGCCCTAGTCAATCTGAATAAATAGCTTGGAAAACTTAACTCAGCTACGCATTGGCATTGGCATTGGTAAAGCAAAAAATAAACTTAAATTAAAAGGAATGGAGCAGCTGAACTGCTGCCACCTGAGATACAAGTAAATATTGTTTCATATATACTAATATTAAACTTAAAAGAGGATCACATGATTTGCCAGCATAAATAAAATAACATATTTCTGTAATACTTCAAAGCATAGTGTGACAGCAAATCACAAGCAACGAGCGAAGCTAATACTAAAAAGTCAGTATGGGCGTTTCCCGATGATCCAGAAGATCTGCAAAAGAGGAAATCGACAAGACTTTGTATATGAAGTTGATTTTTGCAATTTATAATCATCTATTTAATTAGAGACAACTTATGATCAAGCTATAAAATTCATAGAACACCTATAAAGGAATTGCTCATATATTGAACTAATTTTCAATGTGATTCTACACAGATTTATATATTTATAATAAATCTGCGTATTAATTAGAAATCAAATAAAAAACAAGTAAGAAAGCTGTAGTCGAGACTGCTCGACTACGAAATCCCCTAATAATATTCCAAGAACGCTTCGTTTCGATTCTCCACGCGTAAGAAACTACTATACATGCAAAAACACGAGCACACACACACACGCTGATCTATGCTTGTACGCCTGTACATACATGTGTGTGTGAGCGGCTTGCTATCTCGCTGCCTTTGTTGCAGCGCCACATGGGTTTTGCTGCAAAAACTTTATTGTTTAATAATTCTGTTTCCAGACGAAAAATCGTATTAATCTCTTCAGATTATGAATATGATATTCATATCTATATGCTAAACCAAACTGCATGTCTCTAGTACTTGAAATGCATTTTTTACACATTTGGTGGTGTGGGGGGAATTTGGGACCGGAATCCAAAATCTGACAAAAACCGAAATTGTAAGAATATATATACATACATATGTATGTATACATATTCGATATATTCGTTTATCGATAACTTTGGAAATATACAAGTTATCGAATTTCTGAAACAAACTCGTACTGCGCGTGCAAAGAATGAACTCTCTTCTGGTTTTTGTATCTTGGGAAATCGACGCGTTCAAACATAGGGACAGACAGACAGACGGACATGGTTATATCAACTTTTCTCGTCACCCTGATGAAGAATATATGTATATACTTTATGGGGTCTGCCACGCCTCCTTCTGCCTGTTACATACATTTAACAAAACCATTATACCCTGATTTCCCATTTTCAATGGGCTCAGGGTATAATAACTATATATGTATGTAAGTTTCAACTGCCGAGCCCTCAGATTTTGATCATCAGTTACTCAATCTTCCAATTGTTCGACAAGACTTACCCTTGGCTATGCTCCACCAAGGCAGTGTAACATAAGTCAGGAATGCGTTGAGCGGCGTCGATTGCTGTCTCCGGTTTTCCTTCCAGAAATGAAAGGATTGCGTAAATCCACGACTGGTCCACAGGGGATTATAGGCGCCATCGTCGAGCTCTGCAAGCATACAAAAATAAATAACTCAGTGAGGCAAGTAATTGGCATTTGAATAAGGTGATAAAACATGCAGAGTGGATATTAGACTATATTGTGGGCATGGAATTTAGTTAACCTTTGAGCGCCTTCTTGGGCAGATCGCACCAGTAGTATATATTGGTGCCGTCGGGCGTTCGACGCTTGGGCACCAAATGCAACACCTTATGGTAGTAGGATTGCTTTGCTGTACGCGGCAATGTGGCGCTGCTGCTCGCCGCCTCGTTTCCATTAGCCACGTCCGCTTCGCCATTGAGCAGTGGCTGCTGCTCCGCCAACTGCTGCTCGGCCGACTCCTGCTCCTGCTCGTGCTCCACATTACTGTAGTTGTTTGCGCTGTCTGCCGACAGCTGCAATGGATGGCTCTCTGATTTCACAGGTACACGTAAACACTTCTCGAAACGCTGCGTGGACGCCACATCTGATGGAGGCGATGGCGTAGTTGGCGTCTGCTCCACCACAGGTAGCTCTTCACGCCCGCGTACACTTATCAATAGTTTGCTGTCGCTTTCGCTGAGTATGGCTATCTTTGCAGCAGAATCTGCCTCGTCAGCGTACAAGGATTGGCCGTTCAGGGAGGTAGCATCGTCAGCGATTTCATATTCCTCAGTTTTGGCTACAGCAGTGGCCGCTACGACATGATTGTTGTTGTTGCCAGTCTTGGACTTGATGGCGGATTTAAATCTGTCCTTATTCTTTTCTTTATCCTTGCTCTTTTTCTCTTTTTCCTTCTCCTTCTCCTTCTCCTTCTCCTTCTCCTTGTCGATGGCTCTGGCATTACGCAACCTTTTTGGTGACATCTTAGCCAGCAGTGTGCTAGCACCGTTTGGTTTATGGTTCGTTGACTTTTTGTCATTCTCCTTATCTATGTCCTTGCTCTTGTCAAGCTCTTTGGGCTTGACCAGACGCACACGCGCCGGTGTCACTTTTCTAGGTATTGGCACACTCGTTCGTCGATCTGCTGCGCTCAAGGACACGCTACGTGTAATATTGCTGCTAGCTTTCCGTTTGCTTTCTAGGCTGGTAAGTCTCAGGCTGCTTCGCTTGCTGACCACCAGCTCACTCTCTACGCATAGTATGCTCGGCGGCTTGGACTTGAGCCGGGTCTGGGTGCGTTTGTCGGGCATTTTGGTGAGACACGCGGGCGTCTCATTGGCCGCATCCTCACAGCTGGGACAGTAAACCTCCGACATTTCGGGTGTGTCGCCGGCGCTGCTATTCACCGATGCCCAGCGCTTTTTGCACTTCTTGCCGCCGAAGCAATTGCAGCCCGTGTTGCTGCTGCCACCGTTGCCACCATCCGTGACGACCTCGATCGCTGCGCTCAGCGGCGGCGGAGTGACCGCCGTGACAGCCATGGCTGACGAATCGGCAGCCGTGCTACTGCTAACAGTTGCTTCGTTGCTTATGGCAGCTGGCGTTAGATTTGTTTGGTCAGCTGCCAATTTGAGCGTTGCACAATTCGGATTTGGGTTCAGTTTTGCCGCGGATGCCGAGAAAGCAGGACGTTGCTGATCTACAAGTAGATATAGATCGGTTTGTTGCATTTTTTATAAAGCATTTACAACGACACATATAACAATCGAGCGAGACTCGATCGACAAGCAACTTAAAATTTAAATTTGGCCAAGTAACAAACAAAAATGCAGCGAAACAAAATAAGAAATGAAAACCGGGATATCGCTAAATAGGAGATCACTATATGTGGTTGAGGCATTGAGGAGCAGGTGTTGTTATATAGAATATCATAGGAATCATGGCAAATGAGTACTCATTGTGGAAAGTCAGCGAAGGATTCGCCTTGAAGCTATTTACAGTGGATAAGTGGGTTGCATTTGATAAATATTATTAATTAATATTCCCTAACTGAGAGCTGAGAGTATATGCTCAAGATCGAATAATACAAACTAAAGCCTTCCTATATATATATATATTATATAAGCTTCATATTTCCTTTTTTATTATAAATGTGACGATCTTATTAAATCTCTTTCTAAGCAAATGTATCGTTAGATTATTATTTTCTCTAATTGTTAAACCGATCCTAAACAAATAATGTTTTTAATAAAATGTACAGTATTCAGAAAGTAAAGCAAACGCAAATTGAAAATACAAATTTAATTTGTTTAGTTGTTTTGGTTATTGTTTTTGTTGTCCTGCTTTCTCGGCAAAGTCAAGTATTAGGTATATACCTGTTGTTCCTTTTGGATACATTTATATATATACACATATTGAAGTTGGTTAATTTGAATTTGAAATTTGTTAATTTAAGAAAAATCGAAGGAACCACAACATGTTTACAAGGAAACACAAAACAAAAGCAAAGAATGGAAATGAACGATAGCAGAGCAAAGCGAGCAGAAAGCGCAACGAAATAAAGAAATTTATAAATATTCTACAAATCAACAAAAACGATAATTGAGCTAAAAATGTTTACAAATGAGCAAAGAGTGCATGCAAAATATAAATATTCTAAATGTCCGTGACATTTTTGCGTTTAGACATACAAAGGTGGAAAGAATATAGATTGCCTACCATCGCGCAAGTCTCCAGCCTCGATTTCGGATACCTCGCTGGCCAGCGAGTCGAGTCCTTCGTTTTCGGAGCGCGCTTTGACGCCGGCAGTGGTGCTGGTGCCGCTGCCCACCATGTCCTGGTTTGTATTCTTTGTCCGCCAACCATATCGTGAGAAATTATTAAGATTGGCGCTCGGATCGCTGAGTCTACGCTGATGACGATACGTGCAATAGTCATCGTTCTCCTCCTCCCATTCGTCCCACATGTCCGTGGCACAGAACCCCGGCTTGCTGGTTGGCGTCTCGACCCCAGAGCCTTTTGGCTTGGTCACTGCCATCTCGGCATGACCCTTGCCCTGTGGCCCCTTCATGCGGACGAATTCGCAACGCGTTTGCACACCTGCACCACTGCTGAAAAGGCCAAAGGACATGCGTTGCGCCACCTTAGAGCTCAGGCTTGATTGCTGCAGATGCAAATTATTAATGTGCAATTCAATAGATCGATAATAAATCTCAAACTAACCCGAGCATCATAGACCTTCTTTAGCGCATCGTAGCGTATGGAGCCGAGAAAAATAACGCCTTGTACGGCACCATCTTTGTCATTGGCCACCAATTCAACACATACCATTTCGCCATCGCGCACCAATATATCGCTAAACACCTCATCGAAGTTGTCCACCATAAAGCATATATGTGGATAAGTAATCTCTTCGCCCTCGCCCTTGGTATCCATCTTTCGCCGACTGGGACTCGCGTAGACCCGCTGCGAGTGCCGTCGCAACACCTGTAGCTCCTTGGGTGAGGTTCGTGTACATATGGCTAAAGTTAAAGTGTAATCGAACTGATGTATAACCATGTTCAAATAGACCGTTTCCTCCCAATCGACATCCGGATCGCCGATGGGCAGCTTGCGTGAATCCTTGCGAAACACCTCAACTTCAGTCTGCAAAACAAGAGTGGAAGAATAAGGGTTTCTGCTTCAGGCTAGGATTAACTTTTACTAACCTCATATTTTGGCATATGGCGCGAGGAGCTTTTCACATGCTTTTTTCGCACAAAAAAGAGCAAATCATCCGAGTCGATGCTGTGCACGGGCTCCGTTTGGAATAGAAAATGACGTACAAACAAATCCGTCCAATAGGTAGTACCCTGAAGCACCACAAAACCACCATCTGAAATAAAAAATTAATAAAGATTTACTTTGGAAAATCTTATTCTTCGGATAAACAATGGGCTCGCATATTAAATTACTGAGTTATAAATACTATAAAATGGATTGACAAATACATTCATACAATGTATTTAGGGTCAATGTTAGATATTTATAATATTATATATGAAATAAATCACAGTCTTATAGTAATTGCTAAGCAATACTCTTAACTGAAGGATCTGAGTGACACAAATTTTAGTTAAAATTTGACAATCGAAGATCAAAGTTTATTTCAGTTCTTGAACGTTTTTTATTAAATAATATGATTAGCTAATTCTAAATTAATTTGAACTTTATAGGTCAGGACAATGTCCACAAACAATTACAGGTGGCCGCAGACTAAAATATTTAGAATTTGAATTGAAAGATATGTTTTATTCGAAAAAAAAAAAAAAACTACTAATCAAAAACCTCTGTTTTCTATCTATAATCTTCAAAAATGTAATAAAAGCATAATTCCCCATACAACTACATATTTAGTGGAAATGCAATAATTAGAACTTAAACAATTAGAAAACAACATAAATATCAACTCGAATATCAAACAAAATCTTTGGAATTTAATCCTTAGAACGACATTAACCCCAATACAAATTCCTGATAGATCAAATATTTCTCAGAAAACACATACAAATAAATATAAATATATATGTACATATGTACATATTTATATGCTCATACATCTGTATGTATGTTTGTAAAGGTAGGTCCATTGTAGGGTCACAAATTGCAAATTTGCAAATATACATACATATGTACATATTGATACAATCAACTTGAAAAAGTTTAGTCGATAACAGTGCATAGTGTATTCACATTCTTGTATGTATTTGCATAGCATTGTATTCGTTCAAGTATTTGCATTGATATCAGAGCTGCCTAACGGGGAGATTTCCTCTTTGCATACACACACAAGGGCGTTAAAGAGTAAACAAGAGCAAAGCTTCTGTTAAGCTGAAAAGCTCTTTTAGATCGCAAATAAATATAGCCTAATTTGCATATGGTTATATTTGTATATACATATGTGAATGTCCGTATGCTTTTACATATTTATTCAAATATGTGTACTTAATTAGAGCAAAATCTCAGCACGCATACAAACAGCTGTGTATGTGTGAGTGTCTGTACAAGGGTGTAAGGAGTTGCCGGATGGGCGTTTGACAAATCGATAATGTGCAAATGTAGACAAATTTTCTGAAAAAACTTTAAAATTCACGTTTAATTGTATTTATATTTAGTGAGGTAATTAATAATTTATTGTAATTACCATCCTTGAGCAGCTGTCGCATCTCTTTGGTGCGCTGGAAGTTAATGTCCTCGAGCAGCTGCTGGAGCGGCGTTTGTGGTTTGAGCAAAACGCCCGCTGCATTGGCCAAAGCCATGATGACTTTTTAGTGGGGGTTTTCAGAATAGCAGATGTACACAACGATGGGAAATTAATTTATATTATTTTACAATCTGATGCTGTGACACGCTTCGGTGTTGCTCACTAACATGCCTAGTATACAATTTCCATGGTTTTTTTTTTTTTATTTTTAATATTTTTTAGGTAATTTACAGCTAAGCGAAGCGGTTTATTGAGCAACTGAAGCAAAACTGAGAGTTAAATTTGGTTTGACGAATGAACCGCTTTTGAAGCACTCAAGTATCTGAACAGCATGCAGCGTCTGCGTCGCTTGCAGCTTTTGTTCACTGTGCACCTTTGATTTATTTTATCACCCTATTAACGTTTGGGGTTGCTAGTTTTACAGCTGCTGCTTTTGTATTGCTCCCACTTTTATCAATCATCTAGTTTATTTTGGTAAGTCAGCTGTTAGTATTGTCATGATAATACCAATGTCTCCCATCTCATATAAAACAGAACAATTTCACAAGACACTATGTGAAGTTTTGCAACAATACGCATAGTATAATTAAACAATACTGAAGCAGAAACAATACAATAAAGCAAAATGAACCCTTTCTACAAGCAGTGTCTTACATCGATCGCCTCCACAAAATTGCCCCGATGATACTTACTATCGACTAATCGACTTTTGATGCTAACGGAAAATGCACTTAATAATTCTTCAATCAGAAAAATTTTTAATAAAATTATTTTTTGACCGCAGTGTCATGACTTATTTATAAACCCGCATACGAGCTTTGTCTTATTTGACCGCCGCCTCAGATCAGTTCCGATAGCACTAGTTCCCTGCAATCGATTTCGGCGTTAACGAAAGAAACATTCCAGTATTTTGAAATCAAAGAAATGTATTGTATTAAATTTTCAATGTATAATTGTTTTAATTAACCACGTCATCATTTGGTTGCCGCAGCACTTTCATATCATCTTGAAGCTCCTTCAGCTCTCTAAGCATATTACGAGCCAATTGACCTTCCGGAGTACAAATAGGTTCATAAAGCAACATGCGAAGCGATTCCCGCATCATAATCTGAGTCTGCTGCAGCTCGGCCTGCAGAATTGATATCCTTAATAATAAATATAAGTAAAGATATAATGTTTGTATATTACCAATAAATCCGAAGCGTTATGCTCCTGTTCGCTGAACAATTTTCGCGCAAGTTCTGCTTGAGTGTTGGCCAGCTCGTAAAGAGCTATCGCCTTCAAGCGGGAAATGCCAGGAACCAAAATTTTTAGAACCAACAAAATTTCCTGGCACAAGCGAATCTTACGCTCGTATACCTTACGACTGGGTCGCTCTGCCATATTTTGCAAAATCTGCCTCAATATGGAGGCTATATTCTGCTTAAGATCGATCATAATGTAATGATTGCCATGGAGCAGGCGACCCAGCTTTGCTAGCAGCAATTCCAGTCTATAAATGTCATCGCGGGCATGGAAAACCTCCTCCTTAGCACGTTCTACAACATTTGCCACAAACTCTGGCTTCAGCGTGTGCTCTGGATTAAGCAAACACTGCCAGGCACTTGAGTCAGGCTGTTTTACTATATATCCACCTGTACAGTGAACACATACAAAACTGCTTAGGTGAGTGCCCAGTTCAGTGGGATCCATGCAGCGAACGCACTGACAATCAAAGCACTTGCCAATTTTCAGAATCTTACGTCTTTCTTCCGTACCAAAAAGAATGTTCGTATAACAATTGTATAGAATCTCTCCGGCGGCTATGGAACGAGTTGCATAGAGCTTGATGCGTTGCTGCTCATCGATGGCCGCTACTAGATTTGGAACACAGCTGTGGGCAAAGAGACTGGCCCTTGCATAGATCGCGCGCATAGACCCCCCTGACTCCGGGGCGCGTATCTCAAAGCCATTGATGTCCGCAACGCCGAACAAGCGTTGCAGCAGCTCCTCATCGATGTCCGACCCATTGCGCAACTGCAGCAGCATTCCGGCCGATTGCAGTGGCTGTATCACCTGCCTCTGATAATTGCGCCAGATTTCCGAGTCACGACGACTCGTCATATGTGCCTCCAACTGGAGTAGTTCATCATATTGAGAGTGCATTTCTTCGTGCTCCCTCAACAGCAAAAATTTGAGAGCATTACCAATCTCTGGATTCCCTTGCAGCTGCTGCACTTGTTCCGACTGCAGCTGCAGCTTAACCAACCGCTGGCAATCAAGGCCACGATGCTCCACGCACTCCGCACAAAGCGGCATTAGACGACACTTGCTGGCCACTCCCCGAACAAAAAATATGTCACATAAAGATGAGCTCTTCAGGATTATACTGGTCAGGTACCTACCCGCAAAATGTGGAGGTCAACCGATGGCAGTTACTGCAGCGTCTATCTGCATTGTTGGCAAGCAGCAGCACAGGTTGCTCCAGCAGCAAAGTTTCTCCAGCCTTGATATTAACAGCAGCTACCACATACCTGTGTATATGAAGATGAGTATTAAGATTACATTCAAATATTCCATATGGGCTTCAATATAGCATTCATAAATGGAGTGAATATGAATTCAATACACCATTCCAATAATGGCTTCAGAAGAGTATTTCTTGGATGAATCCACCCACCTGCCCATTGTCTCGTTTTCTCTTACTGCACATTTATTGGCAAAGTCGTCCATTCTGAATGAAGATTTTAAATTTAAACTTTCCCCGTTACTTTTGGCCAAGTTTTGCATCTGTTGATGCCAATTAGCACTCGTCGACTGAGGGCCCTGCATTGTTTCGCGCAATACTGTGACTCGTATCTATTTAGATTTATTTATACTTAAAAGCGATTCTTAATTTATTTTATCGCGATCTTCGTTTCCTCAGCGCATCGCCGTCTGTCCCTCATTGCCCGCAGCTCTAAAGGGAATGCGCTTTTGTGTTTGGCTATTGAACTCTCTGGCCACGATTTGGGATATTGTTATAGATACTCTAGAAAAATATATTTAAATCGAAACAAAGATTATAGTGGAATCAGTAGGGTATATTTCAAATTATTCCAATTTCAACAAAATTATTATAATCCATTTCATTTAAATATTGCTCAACTATAGAAAATATTTACTGTAGACCAGCATATAATATACAAGAGTCAGATAATAGATGTTTTTTGCAACTTTTTAAGAAGATATTCTAAACCTAAATATCGATTCCAATATTACGTATACCCTGAACTCAATGAAAATGGTAAATCAGGGAATAATGCTATTTCGAAAATGTTTGTAAGACAGAAGACCCTTCAAATTGTATATATTCTTGATCACGTTGACGAGCTAAGTTGATCTTACCATGATAGATTAACCGAGATGGCTGAACTTGAATATTGTAAGAACTAGATATTTCAGACTTACCATGTAGGTCCGTGTATTGATCACTTAAACTTTTGGTACCTTCCATTCGCCTTAAAATTTAAAATAACAAATATCAAATAGTAGACCCTTTTGCTTTAAATATATATAGCAAAAAAGTAGCATAGAATGATTGCAATATAAACTCTTCACTGAGTTCAGGATGTTTCGAGCATATAGCCATAGCTTCTAAAATTACTACATTCCGATCCACGACTTAGAGTAACCAACAACGAGATGTGAAATGTAAGATTAATTATTCAAATATTAAAAAAAAAAAAAAACGGTTGATATGCAAGCATATATGCAGCGTAGCTCCCAAAAATTTGGTTTTATTCATATCAAATTTGTACATGTGCATTGTATTAGAATTGTTTGCTCAAAAACTATTTTATATCATCTAACATATCATCAAAGGAATCATTAATTTGGAAAAAAAGCTATACTGACCTCAACCATTTCGAAATTTATGAATTCCTCAATTATATTTTCTAACTTTCATAATTCTTATCGTTTCATTATTGCCTTATATATTTTAATGTTTTCCATATTTCATTAGATCTGACTCGATGCGCTCCAGCTCCATGGCAATACGTTCAGTGAGAAAACCCTCTGCCGAATTCTGTGGCTCAAATTGTAACAAATCCAGTGCTTCCTTAGCCACCGACTGAGCACGCTTTAATTGAGCCTGTATAAATGACGGATTTATATAATAATAATATATATAAATATATATATACATAGGTGTATGCTCCACTTACAGCATATCCCTTTTTGTCCATATCGCCTTCGGCGAACTGCAGTTCGGTCAGTTCCACAAACGAGAGCAGGTACTCAAATAGAGCAATTGCATAGAGCTTGGAGATGCCGGGTACGACGGCGCGACAAATGGGCAACAAGTCACCACAGAGTTCCACGCGACGTGCCAGCAATTTCTTGCAAGGATCATTGAGCGAATTCATAAGAGCTGCTGCACGCAGAATGCTTGCAATATTCTGTTTGATGTCCAGCAAGAGGAAGTGATTTGGATGCAGCAGCTCTTTATGCTGGGTGAGGAGTGACTCATAGGCACTCAGCTCGCCCTTCGCATCCACCAGAGCACCGCCAACTTCAGCGAGCAGCTCGTGAACGTCGGCAGCTGGTATAACAGCTCCGCAGCTCACATCGAGGCAACGCCAATCGCCAGTGCCGGCCAGATCGCAAACAGCATAGCCATCAGCGCACTCCCGACACTTCATGCTGCTCATGTGGGTGCCCAGTTCTGTGGGATCCAGACAACGTACGCAGGCGCACTCCATGTGGCGAGCCATTCGCAACTGATGCTGTCGCTGGCTGGTGCCCATTAGCGGATTCGCATAGGATGTATAGATTGCCTGGCCACTTTCGAGAGGCACAGCTGCATATAGCTTCATGTTGAACTGCTCGTCGAGAGCGACGACCGTGTTGGGCACACAGCTATGTGGCAAACTAGCTCCACGCACATAGACCCCCTTAAGTGTATCTCCATCCCTTGCGGTCACTTCGTAGGCGCTGCTATCAATGCGTATGCAATGAGCATGCAAAGCATCCGATGTCAATTGCTGATCTGGAAGAGCCTGTGCTAAGCCACTTTCCATTATGGGACGCACCACGTGCTCTTCATGCTCCTGCCAGACTCCTTCCTCATTACGGTAATCCTCCAGCTTCACTGGTCTTTCTAGCAGTATTTGGCATTGTGCTCGGTGTTCGGGCTGTTCGAGCAGCAATAAAAGCTTCAGCAGCGCGCAGGTGCCATAGTTCTTAATCAGCAGATCCTTGCCAATGTTTTTACCGGCTCCACTCGCAAAGAACTCGCACTCGAACGCATCGTGCTCGCTGCAGTCCATACATAGAGGAAACATTTGGCACCTGCGACATATCACATAAGACTCCTGCAGGCATTCAGCGCACTTTAGTCGATCGCATTCCCAATGGGGTGCCACGAGCAGCGGCTGTTCCTCCAACAGCGTCTCACCGGCCTCAATGCTTAGGCTGACCACCAAATGCCTGCAAAATGTATATTAATATTAGCTAATTTATATATAATATCACCAGATTTTGCAGCACCTGCCCAATTGTTCATCGTAAATATCTTCCAATTTTTCGCTGTACTCTTGCATTTGCCTCGATTACGTGTTGTGCGTCTGCAAAAAACAATAGAACGAAATGTGTGTTTTCACGGCAATGAGAGCAATGAGACTGCCAGACGCTTTACTTGGAACTCTCCAATTATAAATATAGCAGGAGCGAGACTCTCTCTACTGTCTGCCACGCTTCGCTAAGTACTTTGGCTAATTGAGTGCGTATCTCCGCATACATATCAGATTATTTTTAGTCAGTTGTCTCTTAAGCAACAGCGACCGCTGATTGTTCTCTACTGGATATGAATATTTTTATGTATTTTCAATATGTTTAATTGGTATCGATAATTAACGGCTCTAATTAAAAGCTATCGGTGAGATAGCGCGATGTGAGAATGCAATGTATCGGCGTTTAATGTAACCGCTTTTAGTACTGTTGCCACCACGAAAGCAGGTGGCAACATTGTTATGTCGATTTATTTATTCCCCAGTTATTTTTTGAATACCCTTTTAAATCCACACTATTTCTATTCTATTATAAATTTAATACTCATTTGGCGACACGCCATTACTCTTTGCATTCATTCAGTTTTTCATTTATATTATATATTTTCAATGACTACAATAATTTTTTTTATTATTAACTTAATAATTAAGTGTCTTTTTGAAAGTAATACTGGATCCAAAATTGAGAGACTGTTCAATAAAAATGCCAGATAATTGCCATTGATTTTGTATGCATTAAAGTTTTATTTAAAATATTTCTTTGCCATTTCTTTTCATGATTTATATTGTTTTTGTTTGTTTGTTGATTTTTATTTTCACACCTGCCTTAACTTGTGTGTTTTGTGTGGCTACTAATATTACAAATTATGCTGCTTTTAAATTATAATTATGGCTTTTGCTGGCCGATATTTCGAAACTACATACAAATTTTTGTGTATATGTGTTTTACTTGCGGCTGTATTTATGTGTGGGTGTATAGAACATACAGATACATTTTGTAAATGGTAATAATAATTATAATAATCAATGATAATCAGAATGCCTAATGCATTCCATGTTCGTAAAAGGTATTACATATTACATATAGATAACTATGTATATGTATGTATATTTAGTTTGATTCTTCTGTTGTTTTTGCTTTTTAACACTACATTGCGCGCACACACTCACACATACTCACACACACACCTACTTTTGCTGTGTGTCTAGTGGGTGTGTGTGGGCGCGACTTATATATGTAAATATATGTGTGTATGTATAAGTAGTAAAAAATTTAATTTGTATATGTTTTTATGCTTATTTACTGCGTTTGCCAGATGCATTTAAGCACCTATTGGCCTTTTGTACTCTACGTGCCTTCTTCGCCTCCATTTGCTCCACGAAAACTACACTGCTCACAGGGGATTCAGCAGTTGCTTGAATTGATTCGCTTTTGATTGGCTGGAGCAATTGCAACTGTTGTTCGTTTCCCTTTTCCATTTCATTGCCATTGGGAGGCAGCATTGGCACCAGCTTAATGGACACTGGGCTTACAATCACGCCACTGCGTTGATGATTGCCATAAAAGAGTTTTGTCGAATAGCCACAGCTGCCGCTACCGCTGCCACTGCCGCTGGCTTCGACCTGTTGGCTTGTTAGATCCTGAGACGACGTTGTCGCATTGGACGCAATTATATTGGACGTTGCAGCGCTTTCGTTGTCCATCATCGTTGCCGCATATTTGCGTTTGAGATTTTTGGCGGCCGTATTAACGGCCAACAACTTGGATGTGGTTGCCTCATCTGGCAAGGCGAATGGATTCTCAACGCACACGTTCAGCTCACAGCCGTTTACGTTGGGGGCAGCAGCCTCATCAGACTCGGCCTCATCGTTGATTATGATTATGTTATCCGGATCAACACCCTGATTGACCAGAGCCTTTAAATCCTCATGTGGTAACACTGGAGTCACCTTCAAATTGCATGAGCTGCAGACCGACGGTATTGCAGGGCTCTTAGAGCGCCAGAATTGCAGCTCGGTTTTGCACTTGTTGAGTTCCTACAAGGATTTTAATATATAGATATAAATAATATTGAATATGTATGTGAAGAGTGCGGGCTTCTTATGCACCTGCAACAATGTGGAAAATTTGCGTGCCATTTCCTCATTCTTCTTGTCATTCTCGTCCAGACGATTAGCATATTCCAGTGTCTGCTTCTGATGCTCCGCCAATAGATTTTGCTGTTCGGCAAGCTGTTTGCTTTGCTCAGCAGATTTGCGTTTGCAATTTCGTAGCTCTGTGCGCAGCACCGATAGCTGATTATTGTACATCTTCATGCCCTGCTTGATCTTGCGTATGCCCTTACGCAAAACCATATGGTTTTGAGGTGGTGAGTTATTCGAACTGTCCGAGAGATCTGAGCTAATAGCTAAGGTAGCTGAAATCAGAGGGCAAATATTAAATCAATAGTTAAAGATCAGAATTAAGAGTGCTAGACTTACGCCGCTTTGTGGTAACGGGCAATTGGAAAAAGTCCTTGTTGAAGTAGGCCAAGCCAGGCAAAGTGGGCTCAATACGATCCTTAAAGTACTCCATGGCCATGGTGGAGAGATCAAAGAGCTCATCGGTGACACGATAAGGACGCTGCAAGCGCGGCGTAATACTGATATAGTTCAAAATCGAGTTGACTTCATCTAGAATCTAAAGGAACATGGAAGTCGAATTTAAATAGACCAAAACTAATTGAGAATCAATTTCACTTACGGCACCCGGAAAGAAACAGCAGTGACCGCGCTCGATGTGCTTGCCCATGGACATTTGGAGCAAGGAAAGACGCATATAGCAAGTTTCGATAATGTCGCATTCGCAGGCCAACGGATGATGACGACGAGCCGACTCGCGACGCGGCATACTTGACTTTATCGATTGAAAGCGATTGAAAGTCGTCTTAATTTGCCTCGCGAAAGCCGCATTCAACATATTCATGCAAATGTCGTTCATGCGATTCGACACCTGCAAAAAAACATGATATTGAAAATATGTATATTACTTTTTAATTCATAAGTGGTTTTAAATTCAGCAGCATCACAGAGCGCCAGCAGAAGCCCGCATCACAAAGCGCATCTTATAAATATATCAAATTACGATTGGCTACCTACTATACAACAAATTCTCAGATACGCGCACACACACACCTACATATGTACATACACATGCACACATAGGCAAACACACGAAAATGAACACAAAATCAAATGCATGACAAAAACAAGAGAAAAAATAGAGATGGTGATGGTATTGCACCTTACGTGACACGAGTCGTTTGTGTGTTTATTTCTTTTAAATATTCATAAATCAAATTAAATTGAAAATAAATAATGTTGATAGATAAAAATAAAATAGAATGTCTAGTGCCGATTCACAGCGTTTTTTCTTTCTTTATATTTCTCACTAAACCCGTATTTATCTTTTAAAATTAGCACACAATATATGCCTATGCATTACTATCAAGGTAGAAAACATTCTGAACTAGCCTACATATATTTTATGTTAATTAAATTCACTATTCACATTACATTGTAATATATAAAAAATGCAACATAATAATAAGTTGCAAAATGAAAGAAAATAACAGATAGAATTTAAAATTTTACAAATTATTTTCCAATAAGATATTTAAAATATATTCAATAACTTCTATAGACAAATTGAGATAGTATAAATAAAATATTTTATAAACTTGTTATCCAATATATAGACTTGAAGCAATTTCTTTTTTTGCTTTTTTATCGCACTACCTTTTTACCTGCACTCACACAGGTATTGCATCTGTCCCTTCGTGACATATTCGAGTTGACATTTGAATGGCAAAGATGATAAATATCACAAAAAGAAGTGAACATGTATTAACATGCATCGTGCTTGTTCGTGTCACGACCCACGCTCCGCTCTAGTCACCGACGACTTTTGAGTGGCAAAAATAATATATATTACAAAAGCAACAACAAGTACAAGTACATGCAGGTAGTGGCATAACATGCCTCTGCCCCGCGACCCCTCGACCAATCCATACATCCATTCATCGACTACTTAGCCAACAACGACCCACGCGCATTCTACTTACATATTGCAAATTGCTTTTTATTGATTAAATAATGAAACTCGCTTTGCACTTGTAACAAGCCTACCTACCACACCCGACCCCCTATTTTACTGACTGTTCTTACTTACCAATCTTAAGTTGCTGATTTTCTTATAATCCAAATAACCAAGCGTTTTGATGATCAGCTCCGTGGGAAGGTCCAGGAAATTTAAAACGGGAGCGACGGTAGCCAACTCCTGCTGCTGCTGTTGTCGCACTTGCTGTTGTTGCTGATGCTGTTGATGTTGCTGGTGCTGATAATGTGTGGTGCGCCGCACCACTGTGGCGCGAGTGGTTATTGGCGTCTCATCATATCCACCGGCGCCTCCAGCATTGCCGCACATTTGGCGCGTTGACACCATAGCGAATAAACAGCAAATGTAGTTAGTTGTTTGTCTCCAAAACTTTCAAAATTGTGAAGTGCTTTGAAGTGTAGGCTATATCCTCTTTGATGGACAAATGCTAGGGAATATATGGAGAAGTAAAATGTTTAATAGCAATTTTTGATTTCGATTGCCGTTGAAATGTTTTACAAACGTCCAATGACAGACATCAATCCAGTTCGTTTGATCAAGTCTCTATGTGTGTATATATACATATGTGTGTGTGTGTACAGTGGGAAACTCTTTTTGAGAACAATTTTCTACGCACTTTAGGCATAGTGGTTTTCTCACCCGTTTTATTTAATGGAATTATTGTGTGTACATTGTTTTTTGAATACTATTCAGTACGCGTAAGCGTTTAGTGCACAGCACAACACTTTTCCGTTGATTTTGCAACGTTTTCATGGACTTTTAGCACAAGTTTATTCGACCAGCACAATTAAAACTACATACACGCAAAAAAAATGGTCGAAGACACAGGAACTAGCTATTAATGCTATCGATAATTTTCTGTATAAGTATCGAGCTGGTTCTTCAAAGATGGCCATGCACTAACGCGCGCGAAATGGTAAACGATTAGTGTATGGTGGCAACACTGGGTGATGTTAACCAATCACAATTCTGTTAGGTAGGGGCAGTCAGTTCTGTTAAGTCAAAACTCGCCCAACATGCAGGCTGAAAAAATCAGCAAATGTGCTCATTTTCATTAATTGAACACAAATTGTATATAAATTCAAACTAAATTAAATGGTAATAAGCAAGATATTCGACACAACAGCCCATCGATAACAAAACAAAAAATGTGAAAACAGTGAAAGCACAAGAACAAAACGCTCTGTGTGTGCGTGCGAGTGTGTGGATTTCGAGTGCGTGTCAGTATGTGTGAGCGTGAGTGTTGACAAAAATATAAAAAAATCTTTTATATATATTGCTGCAAAATCAAAACAGGAAGTGTTTGCAAGATAAATGCAAGGAGAGAAATGTTAGTGGCAACGGATAGTAATTTTTAAAATGCACCTAAATACAGGCTGAATACTAAGCTAAACCAAATTCATTGCTGTGTGGGGGCGTTTTTTATTTTTCGAGTAACTTTCTGTGTTATTGTGTTGTTTTCATATTGATGCCGCTTCAGGGACGCTTTAAATATTATTGAATATCACGTCATTTGGTAACGCTCGCGCGCACTCGCTCTCTCACTCACACTCTCTCTGTTGGTGCTGTTATTGTTGTTGCATATTTAAAAAGCAAAACTCGCACGCACACACACTCACACATGCAACAAACTTTTTTTGCAGTGAAATCGAAGACTTGCATTTAAATGAATGTACAAGACTTACTGTTGATTGCTGTGTGAGTGTGTGTGTTTATATGCGTGTATGTGCATATGTGTGTGTAACTATTTATGCGTGTGTATGTGCGCTCTAGAGTTCGTTTTCATGTTAATACATGTTTATTATAATGTTCGCTTTTATCTTAAAAAAATAAAAAGTTTCGCGCTATCACCGAACAGCAGCAGCCGCTCCCATTCAACATTCTTGCCAAGCACACACAAACCATAAACGGAGCCGAAACAGGGAACAAAAACAAAAACAACAACAGCAAGAGCAATAAAAACAAAAAGAGCAGACGGAACAGAAGCAGCACTTGGATGCCTATTGCCTGCCCACGCCCACAATGACAGCCGCTCCGCCCGCCCACGACAATGGCGAGCAAAACCACCAACAACAGCAGCAGTACGCATTAGTTAAGCGTGCCGAAGACGAACGTGAGGATATATTCAAGCGCTATGAGCTGGGCCTGGATCCCCATAACATTGTCGACTCCTGGGAGAATCCCACATTTGAAATCTATCACATAACAGACAAGTAAGTTAAGAATGGACTTTATTTTTCTTTGTTTCAAGCGATTAGCGGCTATGTGTGAGTGTATGTGGAAATGTATGTGTGCTGACTAATGCATAAATAACTGTTAATAGCAATGTGCCAACAATAGAGGGCGTATGAAGAAACATCCAAAAAAAAGTTTAAAAAAGGTTTTCAGATTTTTTATTTATCTTATTGGCCACATTAAATGTGGGTTTAGCTGACGCATTTTCATATCTCTCATAAGTTAATGGAATGTGTAAGACACTTGAGGGCTAGTTTTTATTTTATATAATTTGTGGGGATATCTTATCAGCTAACACTAGCTAGCAAGTGTTTAATCTATTATATATATGTATATATAATATATATATATAAACCGTTAATCGCAAACATTGTAACCAGATCTTTAGACAGACCGTAGAGTACTTATGGAAGTGTTTATCAGAGAGAAATGTTTATCGAGTTCAGAATGTAAATTTGGAATTTGTACACTTGATGAAATCGTTTACTTCTACTACCCCTATCTTATCAGTAATGGCAATTGTCAATGTTAACGTGTATTTAATGTATCTTGTTTTTAGATACGGCTTCATGCACGATTCCCGCCTGCCATCCTCTCGCGACTCCCAGGAGGTGCAGCGTACGAAGATCGAATTGGAGCGTGATAAAAAATGGGTGAAAATGTTAAATCATTGGCCACCGCCGCAGGACAAGCTACATAAGAGGGTCTACAAAGGCATACCGGATCGAATGCGTTGGCCGGCATGGAAGCAGTTGCTCAATGTGCAGCAGTCGATGGACAACAATGTGGGCGTGTACAGTCGCATGCTGCAGATGGCCAAAGAGAATGCAACTGAAACGCGGCAAATCGATGCGGACGTCAATCGTCAGTTTCGTGACAATCTGGCCTATCGGGAGAGATATAGCGTGAAGCAATGCTCACTGTTCAATGTGCTGAACGCCTACAGCATTTACAACTCCGAACTAGGCTATTGCCAGGGCATGGCGTGTGTGGCGGGCGTATTGCTGCTGTACATGCAGGAGGAAGAGGCATTCTGGGCACTCAATACGCTGATCACAGATCGAAAATATGGCATGCACGGCCTGTTCATTGAAGGCTTTCCAAAGCTGACACGCTTCATCGAGCACCATGATCGCATTTTATCGAAGATAATGCGCAAACTGCATAAACATTTTATGAAACACAATGTGGATGCATTGCTGTATGCCATCAAGTGGTTCTTCGTGGTCTTTGTAGAGCGCGTGAGTAAACAATAGATCTTTCATGACAAATTAGATTCCACTTGATTTATAAATTATCATATTCGTATTTTCAGGTACCCTTTAGCTTAAGTTTACGTGTTTGGGATATTTTTCTGCTAGATGGTGATCGAGTTATTTTAGCAATGGCCGTTACCATACTTTATTTACATAAGGACGAGCTGCTGCGTCTGAAAGATATGGATGGCATTATTGAGTATCTGCAAGTGAAGCTGCATAAGAATTTTGGTTACAGTGACGACGATGCCATTCAGGCGCTCGAGCGCGTCATGAAGAAGTTAAAAGATCTTAAACTCGATGTACCTCCACCAGCAAAAACCAATGAGTTCCCCACACGGCCGCTCGGCGTGTTTGTGGAGGCGGATCGCGAGAAGAAAACTGGACGCAGACGTGATTATACCGATACGGAAAAGCAAGTCTTAACAGATGTGATATCCAGGTGCGAACATTTGTACATTCACAATTATACACACAATTCTTAATGTATATATTTCATTCCTACATCAACAGACAAGAACAAAACGCAATTGAAGTACAATCTACGGTGTCCTATGAGACATCCGAGTGCGCAACTGGTAAGTCTTTGAATATATATAAATAACCATTCAATGGCACAACTAGTAAACTTGACTATTTTTATATACACCATAACTATTGCTTGCTTCTCTACTAAAACAAAATTTAAAAAAAAACACACACACATTTATTTAAATATATGTATATATAGAAACAACACATGATTGTAATATGTAGTGTATGTGGTGCAAGCCTTAAAATCAGTTAAAATATATAAACTTTTTTAAAATCTAATACAACGTAAATTGTTATAGCTTACAAATACATTATAGTCTTATGATCGTCTTAGTTTTGTACAAAGTTCCATTAATTGTGCTGAGCGTTTGGCATATGTAATCAGTCTTATACATCTGAATGAATGAAGTCTCCCCACTTGTATATTTTAATTTTATTTCTGTATATATGTATATATATATATATATATATATATATATATATATATATATATATATTTTGTATCAACATTTGTTTAACTGTTTCTGTTTGAAAATGGATAATGTCTACACAAAGACAGATCTTTAAGAATTTCCTATTATTTTTTCCAAGGCTTTTTATTAATGGTTTATAATGAACTTCAACCCAAAAATGAATACAAACAAAATGTTGCATTGAGTACGCATCGTAAAGTTCGCTGACCCACTTAAGTGGTTGTAATTGGTTAAATTTAAAGGCCGGACTATGTGATACCCTGTTTTTGTTTTTCCTTTTTGCGGTTCTGGGCTGCGGTTGCGAGTTGTGGTTATTGTGCTCACTAAAACTAAAAAACAATGTATATATAATGATGAATTGATGCGAGATCAACTACCTCTGTATAAATATATAAATGTATGAAAGCATAAAGCGCTGCTTTTTAAATATGCGTTTATTTCACATTACATTCGAGATTTATATATATACATGTATAAAGTTCCATTTGAATTGCATTTGTCTAACAACGTCCGCTCCATATGTATATCACACGCATTTATTCAAACGCTTCTCAATGTCTACGCGGGATTTTGTCTTGTGGAAAGATGTTTAAAACTCTGTGTTTGGCGTCTACCGAATATTTAACTAAACCAAAAACATTCGAAACAAAAAAACACTGCATAATCTCTATTGTTCGTAGGTGATGCGTACTCAATGAAAACCTATCAGAGTATGACTAGTTTAGCCACCTCGCCGGCAATTAGCAGCTATTCGTTATATAGCAATGGCTTTGTGATCACCGGGCCCGAAGACAGTCGCAGCCAGAGCGTTAACAATCTCAATTACCACTGGCAGCAGTCGCAGCAGCAGCAGCAACAGTCATATCCCTATATGCAACACATCTCTGCCGATCGTTTGTCCAGTCAACGGCATAGCTATAGCAGCGACAGCGACAGTCGCAATCGACTCGATCTGGATAAGGCGCTAGAGGCGCTGCAAAGCCAGCAACTGCAACTGCAGCACGAGAATCATCATCAGCAGCACAGCAAACGAATCTTAGTCGAAAATGGAGCTGATAAGCTGACGCAGGAGAACTTAGCCAAAGCAGTTAAGCATCATAATGAGAAAAACTATGATGTTGTTATTGTGAATGATCTTGATGCTATTGTTGATGATGATGCGCTGAGCGTGGAGAATACGCGACTGTAGTCTGTTTATTTCTGCAGTCTGCAATCGTATATATGTCGTAGTTTTTAAGTTGAATTTTGTACTTGAATTTATGAAATTTATTCGATTGATTTGCCGTTGCTCAACATGAATGCCAATTGATTAGTTACAAATTATTTACATTAATTAGTAATTAGCTTTAATTTCTTTGGCTATCGAAAATTGTTGCTTAGCACACAAATTTGTTATATGTAAATTTTTGTTGTTGTATAATGTCAACGTTTTGTATTTAGCGTAAATTTCTCAAACACAACTGATATTATCCTAACATATACATATATATTGAAATGAGTCATATATATTCCAAAAACAAATACAAAACAAAACTGATAATTCCTAAGATACCAACGATTCCAGCAATACGTACAACGATTTTCAATGCACTACCTAACTAAAACCACTTGACCTAAACTATTAACTACTCTACTACGCATATTTATTAATTCCCACAAATCTGTTATATACCGTATATACATCAAAGAAGTTTATCTACGTATATATTGAAATGTAACTGCATATTTAAATTATGATTCTGCTTAAACTAAGTTTTGCATTTATATATCATTTCTTTTGCTACTTAAAACACACACAACGCCAAATTCAGATTGTAGTTCTAGTAAAAACATTAAATAGACACATATATATAGTTAAAATAAATATATATGATTTTTGTACTGAAGACTTGATTTCTTATTGCTAGTTTAAGTTCTTATCACACATTTGCATGTTCTTTGAATCTAGACAAACTCTATTGCAGCTTATGATTATCGATAATATATTAAAATGTGAAATCATTTTTATTTGCACAACATACATTAACAAACTATTTAACTAAAAATTCGTAATCAAAACTAAATGTAAAATTATTTTTTTAAACACAAAAAAACCCTTAAAATCAAATTAAAAAAATCTTCAATCTACATTGGAAAACGCAACAATTGGAAAACAACGAACTACTTCTAAACTTATTGGCAAACGTTAACTATATTATACTCTATAAAAACAAAACGAATACATAAACTATTAGTTACGCTTACTGTACCCGAGGATTCGCACTCAATTCGAAGTTCGCTTGCAGGTACTTCAGTTGCCTCTCACGGCTCATCGGAGACCATGTCGCTGGAGGACAATAAGTAAAGTTCTTGAATTTTCCAATACATTTCCCTAATTCTAAAGGAGTAATATTCTTTTCTTGCAGTGTTCATTTAAAAACCGCCAATATGCTACAAAATGCACCGCAACGAGAGCTGCTGCTGGGCACCTGACGTCAGCTGCCGCCGGCATCTCAAGCGATGTCCGCCGCGGCAGCAGCAACAAATACTAAAACAGGAACAACAATAACAACCACTACAACAAACACTGCTGCAACTGCAACAAGCAATGCAACCACTAGAACAAACACTGCAACACCGCCACCCGTGCCGCCACGTTCGCCGCTGGCGCTGGGCTGATTAGCAGCCAGGACGACGATGACGATGACAACATCGACACCCGTAAGAGTGCCATACATAACCGTTAAGACATTCTAATTGTGTTCCATGTCCTGTCATCGTGGAAGTTATAGCCTAGTTTTTAAGCTTTGTCGCCTTGCCACAGAAATCTGATATTTAAATGTAATGTAAAATGCAAGCAAATTTCTAGTTCGGGTTACTAACGAAATTGTTCGCAAGAAATCAATTATTCGGCTAATTTATTTTTATGTATATATATGAATATATATATATATATATATATATATATATATATATATATATATATATATATATATATATATATATATATATATATATGCGTATGAATTTTGTATATACATAGATACTTAACAGAGTGTGCTTGTAAAGGAACTTTGCACAAAGCCAAAAGAGAACAACTGACAAGGGCCAAGCTCCCAATACAATAAATAAAAAAATAAATTGAACAAGAAATAATAAATTTAAAAAAAAAAGCGCAAGAAGAGCAATCGTGAAGTAAATGCAGATTTTGTTATAGCAAGAGCAACATGTATTTAATACAACATAAACTAAAGAAAATATGAAGTTATAGAGCTATTATAGGAATGTTGTAAATTGTAATTGTATATATATACCAAAACAAAATACAAAGCAACGTTAAAAAATAAACAAAAATAATATATATATATATATATAAACAAATTAAAAAGTTACGTCCATGCTACCAAATACTAGCAAGTGAGTTGATATATATACAACAAGAGCAAAACAAATGATTATGATTACGATTACGATTAGCTACAGAACATATATATGTATGTATGTATTGTTTTGTATGCCCAACTATGCAAGTTTATATATTAATATATATACATATTAAATTTAAGTAATTTATATATTTGAAAGAAAGGAAATCAACAATGTATATGAATAAATTAAGTTTAGCGCGCACTGAACTTTATGTTCGTCTTAGCGATTTGCTTTTCTCAAAATAAGCTCAATTTAACTTTATTTAAGTTACAAGTTGATTGTAAATTAAATTTTCTTAAGTGCGTTTCAAACATAAACACAATTTGTTTAACAACCTTTGGCAAAAATTAATAGGTTTAAGTTTCGGCATCAATTTTTATTTTGCCGCCCTTTTCGAATATGTTGCCCAGATCCTTAAGGGATACCTCAGCTGTGCCCCGGGGCAGCGGCTGCGGCTGATTGGGACCTGGCTTCCAGCCTACTAGGTAGATAATTTGAAATGTCGCTGGGACACCTTCCTCATTCGGTTTGCTATAGAGCTCCTTGTAAATGGCACTTGCTGCCAGTAGCGTTTCGCGGCTTAGATGGGCGGGTCTATTGAAGGCGGCATTGTTCTCGGCCATGCCCTTTAGATCCCACATTAGCTCAAACATGCTGGGATAGCCGATGACTAGCTCATCCGTATCGATGGTTAGCATCGTAAAGCCGGCTCGATTCAGCAGCGAACCAATATCGCGGATTTGAGTGAAGGGCGAGACATGAGGGGCGATTCCGCCCTTCCTCTCCAGCTCCGCCAACTGCAACGAGGAGCGAAGCTCATAAAGCGTGTCACCACCAAAAAGCGAAGCAATAAACACGCCATCGGGCTTCAGACTGTGTTTAATGCGCGTAAAACAACCTGGTAAATCGTTGACCCAGTGCAGGCTCAAACTGGATATTATCAAGTCCATGGAGTTCTCTTCAAACTGCATTAGTAAAAGCAATATTTAGATACCCTAGCTAAATGCATAAACTTCAGTTGTTTACCCACATCCAGTTGTTCCTCATCTTTCAGCAATTTTTTCATTATAAGCCCTGGTGTGCCCTGCGCCTGTTCCAGCATTGAGGCACTTGTATCGGTTAATGTCAGGTGCTCCACGCACTCGGCGAGGATGTGCTTTGATATATAACCACGATTGCAGCCAATATCGGCTGCATTTTTGAACTCACGTTTTATGTCAAACACCCGATCCGCTAGACGAAAGCCCACTTCCTCCTTAAGATAATCATAGAGCGCTACATCTGTGCTGTTTGGAATAAAATCGCTTTAAAAGGGCTCGTGAGACTTGTTTGAAGATCTTACTTAAGTGCCGCTCTTTCCTTTTGCAGTCGCTTTGCATTTCTGTCGAAAATATTCATGTGCGATGGCTGCATCGAAAGGCAGCGCCATGCGCTATAATTGCTTCTTAAACTTATCGCACATGTTTTAAACATTATTGGAGAAAGATTATGCCGTAATGTTGGCAGCAGCTAGTCAAACAATAATAAAGCAAAACAGCTGTTTTGAGCACGTTGCTTATGTGGGGTTCATGACATAAAGTCGGCACATAACAATTTAATTAATACAAATTAATTTTACTTTCTGCTTCCTTTGAACACTTACTTTTATTATATTATTATATGCAATTATTTATATTTCTTTGCGCAGTGTTGAGTAATCCTATTGTAATCATATTGGGCCTATACAAACAGCTGACTTATCATACGCCAGGTATGCTGTTCACACTAGGATAGTATAGTGCATTCATATATTTTAAATGTATTTTAAACTTTGAGTTAGTGTTTATTTATGTAGTGCTGAGTAATATAATTTTGGATGAAAGTAAATAAAAAATTGTCTGCACTGATAAACGACGTGCAAATGGTGTAAGTGGTGCGCATTTCCCGTTACGCAACACTGGTTAGTTTTGTTTTGGCGCGAAACGCTGTTGGAGCAAAGATCGGAGTTTAGCAAAATCTCAGTTATACAAAATGAGTTTTTCGCGCAGTTCGCTGCGTTATGCGCACACTAATGGGTACACAGGACTGCTGTACACGCCCAAAGGCGACTTCATGATCACCTGCGGCACTGATGGCGACATACGCCACTGGACTTGCATCAGCGACGATGATCCGCGATCCACTTGTTTGGGCGAGTTCGTCATGTGCATTGCACATACGGGGAGCCGACTATTGGCCTCCACCGACCGTAACACTGTACACGCATACACATTCCCTGACATGGACAGCGATGGCATACTAATGCGGTTCACTGCTCCTGTTACGTGTCTTCGCGTGTGTGGATCTTTCACAGCTGCGGGCAGCGAGGACACCCAAATAAAAGTGCTGAAGGGCGACAATGCGGGCGCCGAGACCACGCTGGAGGGGCACAAGGGACCTATATTAGCTCTGGATCTGTATGCTGAGCGCCATCTGCTGGCTTCGGTAGCAGGAGATGGCCTGCTTAAGATCTGGCAGTTTCAGACGAGCGAGGAGCTGAAGACCATATCAGGATTGCCGCGTGTAAATAGCTTTGAGAGCGCCAGCTTGTTTGGAACACCCAGCTTTGAGCCATTGCGCGGTGAACAGCTGGCGTATGCGCTCGACAAGGAGATAGTTGTCCTCAATACATCCAACTGGGAAGTCGCCTACAAGCTGCACGATGATCGTGTCTCCAGCAATTACAGTTGCTGTCAGTTCTCGCCGAATGGCGGGCGTTTGGCAGCGGGCACCACAAGCGGGGAGCTGAGCATATTCGACGTGGTGCGTCGAAAGGCATTACCAGTAGAGGCGCCACCCAGCGATTGCAAGTCCATCACATGCCTTGCCTGGAATCCAGCCAATGTCGATGAAGTGGCCTATTGCGATGCCACTGGACAATTGGGCACCATTTTTCTAGGTGAAGAGGAGACACGAAATGGATTAGACGGTGAGGTGGAGGAGGAGCAGGACGAACTGCTGACTGGTACTGGATTTGAATTTGAGGGCGCAGACGATGAGGATATGGCTGAGCCTGATGATGGTGATGGTATTAGTCTGGAGCAGTTGAAGCGTAAAGTGATGAGTAAATCGGGGTATGCGCCCGATGAAGTAGACGACGAGCAGTCGAAGCACTCCATAGCCAGCAGCTCCACTGTGCCAGCTGCTCCTCAGCTAAAGCTCTTCAAGCAGCAGGTCGCCTTTCAGCCAGGCGCCACACCAGTTGATTTAGAACATCATTACTTGGCCTGGAACGATGTGGGCATTGTGACAGCACATACCGAGCCAAATGGCGATGGAGCTATTGATGTGGAGTTCCACGATGCGAGCGTGCACCATGCGCTGCACCTAAGCAACAACTACAATCAACATAATCTAGCAAGTCTCAGTCGCAGCGCCTTGGCTTTGGCTTCCACGGAGAGTAGCAAGTTGGTGGTTATCGCCTTAGCCGCAGCTGGCAACAAGGAGTGGTCGCTGAGTTTACCGGACTGCGAGAGCGTGGAGGCGTTGGCGGCCACCAGTCAGCTGATTGCCGTGGCCACCAGTTCTCACTTTTTGCGTCTGTTCAGTGTAATGGGTACGCAGCGCGAGGTATTGAGCTTGCCTGGACAGGTGGTCGCATTGGCCGGACATGAGAATAGCGTGCTGTGTGTTTATCATGCCGCCGGCTGCAGCCAGAGCCAACAGCATTTGGCAGCTATGTTGGTTAATGTGAGTGGCTTGAGCCTGCGCGTGGAGCACCTGACGTTGCCTTTGACCCCGGGAAGGCAGCTAAGTTGGCTTGGATTTACGGATGTAGGCTCGCCCAGCTTTGTGGATAACATGGGTCTGGTGCAGCTATATCGGCGTGCCAGCAATGCTTGGTTCCCCATCTGCGACACGATGAAACAGAGCTCCAGTGTGTCGAATAACTACTTCATAGTTGCTCTCTCAGAACGCAGACAAATTATTGAGGCTGTGCTCTGTCGGGGCAGCTCGTATCCCATGACTAACCCACGTCCCATGCTGCAGGAACTGCGCATGCAGCTGCCCCTCTGTGACATTGAGCTAGAGAAGTCGGAGTTGGAGGACACATTGTTGAGGGCCAGCTTGATGCAGTGGGAAGGCGCTGAAAAGCTACAGAAGGAGACGGCCATCAAGCTGTTTGCTTTAGCATGCAGCAGCGAGTGCGAAACACGGGCACGTGAACTAATCGAATCGATTGCCTGCACAGAGCTGCTCCAACTGGCAGTTAAATATGCTTCGAAACGCGGACGCATTCACCTTTCAGATAGATTATGTGACTTATTGCCGCAAATGGAGGCAGTCCAGGAAGCGCGCAAGCAACAGCAGCTACTGGGCGCCAATGGTATTGCGGCCACCATTGTCCTGCCCATGGCTCCAATGCAGATGACAACACCGAAATTGGCACCCAAGGCAATGGAACTGAGTGCCTCCAAGCGGGGCGCTCTAAAGCGCTTCTCCAACTCTCCAAATTTATTTAAGGCGGCTGCAGCTGGAGCATCTCGTCCGGCAACGCCAGATGCCACCACAGCCCTGGATACACAAGAGAATTTGTTTGGCGAAACCGAACCGCATGGAAGCGATTCCAAGGACGGCGAGCAGCGTTCGCCCCTGAATTCCGTTAATCCGTTTGCTATGAAACGCAAGCTCGTTGATACGGGCGTCATATTTGGCTCCGAGAAGTTGAAGCTGGCCAAAAAATAAATACTTTTATTTATAAACTCTTTTATTAGTGATGTAAGATTAACTATACAAATAAATATAAACTGTTTTCGGCTTAAAGTGCGTATTTGATTTGTGCAGTGTGACCTGGTGTGTCCAAGCAAATATTGTATGTCCGATAAGTCAGCAATGCATAAGCTGGTCACACTACAAAGCTTGTTTTGCCTGTTAATAGCTGTTGGTTAACAAAGGTTGATTCAGTTAAATGTCGGTTCTTTCCCGTTATAGTCGCGTGATCGTTCCGTGTGGTCCATGTTATCAGGAAATAGGGTTTTACCCACAAATTGTGTACGTGTCTTTCAAGTAATTTCATAACATGAACGAATTTTAGATCACACACACATGTTGAATTGAGTTATATTTTAAATCGTGTTACACGCAACATTTTAATACATACAAAAAACAGACAAAAATATATATATATACAATACATTTTAAGAAGGCGTGGCATGTTTTTATCGCAATCAAAAATTCGCAGTGGTAAGTATATACATATGTATGTATGTACATTTAAAAATGCGATGTATGTATGTACAGTGGCTCACAGCTTATTTCGTGCAGCGGTATAGTAAAACTTTAAAGACGTATTGCCGCTAACCCAGTAAAGATATCCCAAAAATTTAAATGAGGTTTTATTTATTAGTCATTCATTATATAGTAAAGCACTTCATTATTTTTCTATCCTAAGAAATAACATTTAAAACTAAAGAAAACTAAAATAACTGACCTTTTCTATGTCACAGCTTATTTCGTGCACTGCACTTAACACTCCAAATTATCAACAAATTCTTAAATTATTATTTTGTATGATATACTTTATGTTTAATAACCTCTTACAAACGTGATTCCATCGAGTTTACCAATTTTTGGGTGACCTCGCTGTCGATTTTTGGCCATTATTCCATAAAGGCCATTTTCAGGTAATTTTTATTATATTTTGACCTATTCCGGATGGCCATGTCCAATATTGCCCAAAAATTTTCAATAACGTTTATGTCGGGGGCATGGGCTTGAGGATTGACCACATGGGGACAGTTCCAGATCAACCAGGACTGGGCAATCCCGATTTATGCTTCGGATGACTATCCTGATAAAATCGGAATCGCCCCTCTTGACCCAGTTTTTTGGTACCTGGGAGCAAATTGACCTTTAAAAAGGGATAGGTACATATTATACTATATTATACTTATATGAAAACTAAGTTTCCAACACCCGAAGCTGCCATACAGGCCCAAACCAAACCACTTCCACCGCCATGTCTTATTGTTGGTTTTAGGTGATTATTTTGGAGCTCGGTATTTGGTTGACGCCAAACATATTGCATCCCATCCGGTCCAAATATATTAAATTTCGACTTTACTGCATATATTACATGATTCCAGAAAGAAATGGGGCGACCAACTTGCTCCTTTGCAAATTTTAGTCCACATGTTTGGTTTTTAATATTAATAAACGGCTTCTTCCGTGCTACTCGGGCATGGTTTGGGCCTGTATGGCAGCTTCGGGTGTTGGAAACTTAGTTTTCATATAAGTATAATATAGTATAATATGTACCTATCCCTTTTTAAAGGTCAATTTGCTCCCAGGTACCAAAAAACTGGGTCAAGAGGGGCGATTCCGATTTTATCAGGATAGTCATCCGAAGCATAAATCGGGATTGCCCAGTCCTGGTTGATCTGGAACTGTCCCCATGTGGTCAATCCTCAAGCCCATGCCCCCGACATAAACGTTATTGAAAATTTTTCGGCAATATTGGACATGGCCATCCGGAATAGGTCAAAATATAATAAAAATTACCTGAAAATGGCCTTTATGGAATAATGGCCAAAAATCGACAGCGAGGTCACCCAAAAATTGGTAAACTCGATGGAATCACGTTTGTAAGAGGTTATTAAACATAAAGTATATCATACAAAATAATAATTTAAGAATTTGTTGATAATTTGGAGTGTTAAGTGCAGTGCACGAAATAAGCTGTGACATAGAAAAGGTCAGTTATTTTAGTTTTCTTTAGTTTTAAATGTTATTTCTTAGGATAGAAAAATAATGAAGTGCTTTACTATATAATGAATGACTAATAAATAAAACCTCATTTAAATTTTTGGGATATCTTTACTGGTTTAGCGGCAATACGTCTTTAAAGTTTTACTATACCGCTGCACGAAATAAGCTGTGAGCCACTGTATATGTGCTTACGTACATGAGCATGTACGCCGTTTCGGGATGTGTATGGCAACACAAGAATATTGCCTATTAACCGTTACATGAAGCGCGCGCGCACATAACCCATAATCTGTCTCTCGCACACAAATACACACAGACGCACACTTAACCGGCCGAGCACAACGTTCGCTTGCATGAGCGTACATGAATCAGCATAGGTACATATATCATATCCGCGATTTCGTTTTCTGGCAAGTATCAGATCAATATCGAATCGCATTTCTAAGCGCTGTGACATCTTGGTCATTGTCATTTACCGTTTAACCATTGCGTCGCGCAGATTGTTTTTTTTTTCTGCGTAAATAAAAATTACGCGAAACATTGCAATCTCGTTTGTGTGTGTTTGTGTGTGCATGCGATCATTGGACTGTATAGTCAAACAAACAAAATTCATATGTATTTAATTACAGTTTAGAAACCAGAATCCAGAGTGCGATCAATTCTTGTTGTTTTTGGCACTCCTACTTTGAGTCAGTTTGTAGAAGTCTGCCTGCGTGTGCAAGTGTGTGTGTGTGTGTGCAAGAGATAGTGCGCGTGTGTGCGTGCTTGTAAGTACTGTGCAAAGCATTTTTGTCCTTTTGTACGTATTTACTATGACAAAAAATAAAATCCAAAAAAAGGCCAGTGGCCAAAAGAAGGCGATCCCTGCCAATAGATTGAAAATAGTAACCAATATAGCAAAAATGCCACCTTCCGTTTTGACGCCGCCAGCGACGCCGCCGTCAGCGACATTTGTAAGCTTAAACAACAAAAACACAACTACCAACATCACCCACAACAACCACAACAGTAATGCCAGCAACAGCAACAACAACAACAGCAACAATGCGGATTCCCAGCAACGCAAGCCTTGGGGTAAGTACATTAACTAACTAATTTATTAACTACCCATATAATTGTTTTTCTAAAAAAAAAAAAAAAAATCTTTAGAGCGGGAGCTGATTGGCTGCTTTCTGTTAAAAATGACTGAAATCCAAGTGGTGAGCGCGCGCAGCAGCTGGTACGTGGATAAACGAACGCTGCGAAGGGAGTTCGAAAAGTATCTGCTACGTGAGCCCAACGGCACAGAGCTGCGCGTCAAACTCTCGGCAAATGGGGCCTATAATGTAAGTACACAAGTGCAAACGAACATGGACAATCTGAGAAAATGTCTAAAATTACGAGAATTTTAATTTTAATGATATATAAATTGTGTAATTTCGGACATTTCCGGACGTTAACAGTCTATATGAAGTTAATTCATGTTTGTAGACTAATTAAAAGAGCTTTAAAATATTAATTTTTTTGCCTTTTTTGATAAGATAACTTAACATAGTAATTTACTTGAATACATATACCATTATTGCTAGCTTTTATATTTTGCTTGTTTTGTTGTATAAGTAATATGAGCTGTTTAATTGAGATCAGTAAAGTCGATGGCAGTAGCTTGTTTATTTTTAGATGATTGATAAGACTGTATGCACACTGTACCGTATGTCTATTATTGCTTTCTTTGTTATTCACTTGCAATTATTTTCGCTTTGTTTTGCTAATTCTTGTATTTCTTTATATTTAACTTGCTTTATCAACTTTTCCCAGCTGTCTCTCTCTCTCTGTCCCTCTCTCTCTTTCTCTCTCTCTCTCTCTCTCTCTCTCTCTCTGTCCCTCTCTCTTTCTCTCTCTCTCTCTTTCTCTCTCTCTCTCTCTCTCTCTCTCTCTCACTATTACTAACCATACTAACCATATGAGAATAGAATCATTTCGTTTGAGCGCTGGCAGCGAACTGAATATCAACTACGATATTTTCGCTGCCCGAGCAGTAAATTACAGAGCCGAGAAAATACGAAGATGATTAGGACGGGAAATCCAAATCTGGTTCGTGAAAAAAGTTCATTCTAGTTGTCCAGTCCTATGTGTTGTATGGTTAGTGCATATATCACTCTCTCTACTTCTCTCTAGAGCTGAGAAACCATCGATGTGACCATCGATATAATCGATGGTTTTTTATGATGCACGTTATATTGATGAATAAATAAATATGATTGGCAATACAAACAGGTGTAAGTGCCCAAATTTTTTATTACAACGTTATTGATCATAAATATTGTGTCTGGTCTTTTTTATTGTCAATTACTAATAAGGTGATAGTTATGACACATATATCTGTAAAATATAAAATATATAATCCTGCAAAAGTGGAAGTATAGTTTTAAGATAATTATGCTGAATATCGAATAATTATTAATTTATTCTAATTTTTATGGCAAATGGATCTCTGAACGAAATTATATGTATTGCTTTACGACCATTTGAATATAATTCTAGGCACAAAGAATAGTATAAAATTGAAAGAGATCGATATTATCGATGGTTTCAACCGTCGATGGTGAAAACATCGATGCTCGGCTCTATCGACGGTTTCTCAGCTCTAATTCTCTGTCCTCAACCGACCACAGCTATCACAATCTGTTAGCCATATGCTCACAGACCTTTGGGTTTTGCCAGACTAAACTAAAATCGCCCTGTTGTATTTCGTATACCCTGAGCCCATTGAAAATGGGAAATCAGGGTATAATCAGGAGGCGTGGCAGAGTATATACAGCAACTGCGCAGTTAGCAGAGCGCCCGCTTATATGTTCGTAAAGAAGAAGAGTATTAGTTTTTTTGCAGGTTTCAGGGTATCTCGTAGTCGAGCCGTCTCGACTACAGACTTATTTATTATTTTTTTTTTTTTTTAGAACTGTAGTAAATGTTCGGCCATGTGCGCTAAGCCGGTTCTATTATTTATGCCTCCATAGAGTTAGGCTCAGAATTTATACATATATATATTTATATACATATATATGTATATGTTTACATATAAATGCATATGCATATATGTACATGTACATCATGATAATAATTTATTATTAGTACATACAAAATTAGAAAATAAAAAAAAATGTGTCAACGTTACATATGTAAATTTGTTCTACCTTTAAAAAATTATGTATATATATGAACTTATCACTTTTTAGTGGTAGATCTAATTTACATTATATAAAGCTTAAAGTTTAGACATAATTTAGATAATGATAGTTCTGTTTAAAATAATTGATTTAAAATGATAAATCTAAGTTACTCATCAAGTAAAAACCCCAAATAAAATGATTGGTAAAACCCGTTAAAACACACTTTTGTATATCAAATGCAACTATTGGTTCGTGGGAATCCTCGTTATATATGTATGTATACGCTAATACGCTATCTGCATTGTGTATGTATGTAAACATTTATATACGATATTGTAATACATGCAAGCCCAACGATAATAAGTTTAAATGATAATTTATTATGCACATACATATGTATGTACATGCCGTTAATGCTTCGAAGAGTCCTCAATGAATGTGGGTATTATTTATTTATTTACAGATCGGTTCACTACTGCAGCGTACAAACTTCTTGATGAACACTCCGCGCGGCGACTCCAATTATCGCATTAAGAGCGTCGCTTTAATGGAGTTCCGTAGGGAGAAGTATAATGCAATCGACGAAAAGCAGAGACAAAATGATCTAGCTGTTGTCAGCAATGTGACGGATGCTACACAAGAAGGCCCAATTACCCAAAGTAAATATCTCCATGACAGTGTTGAATACATCTATAGTCAATGAAATATGTATATATGTATATATATATAACTAGGTACATTGCATCTAGCTATCCATTTTTTTGCGATCCTTGCGCTTGCTTGTTTGTTTGTTTTTGTTTTATTATTGAATCCTTCGCTTGTTGTCTTTATTTTTGGTCTCAGAATACGTGCTGGATGAGGAGGCCGATTCAGTTCCATTGAAATATCAAAAGACGCAAAAGCAAAATCGCAATTTGGACTTTGAGTTAAGTTCGATGGGTTGCTACATTTGTCAATGTAACTTTGACAGCATTGAGAAGTACGAGGAACACATCGAATACCATGGCGATGAGTCGGACTTTGAGTCGTTGCAGAAAATGACAAAATAGTAAGTGCTACACAGATAATCTATGTAGAATGCTCAGACATACATATATATGAAAGCAGTCTTATCTCAAATTATTAATTATTGAATTTATAGAAGCTTATATTATAATTGTGGTAAATCAATAAAAGAGTAAGCAGTGACTTTTTAATTTATTCGTTAAATTCTGAGTTTCTGACTCTAAAACGGATTTGAATAATTAATGACTAATCTATACGAATTTTAAACTATGTTGATTGCCGGTTATACATATTACATACACGCTCAAAAGATTTAAAAAAATATACATATATTGCATCGATGTAGAAGATCAACAGTAATTGAATTATCGAATTTATAACTTATGCAATCTCTAAATTACACCTGCACCCATAGTTAGTACTATATATAGAATGTATATACAATTTTACCAGATAACAAATCATAGTTATAAACAAAGTGTCTTATATAACTATTTTAGTTGAGCTACTGATAGCAGGTTACATTCGTTTCACTAGCTTTTTCTTTTGCCTATATCATCTGAGACTTGGATTCATATGTATGCGAATGCAGTATATGACATTATTGTTTTCGTATTGGATAATACACTTTCTCTCTTTCCATTTACAGTACCCAGCCAATGTTGAAGATTTCATATAGGACCTGCGTGGATAGTCACTATTTTGGTTTTACGCTTGAGACGCAGCTTAAGGATATTGTGATTGAGAAATTTATCATTGTGCAGTCGCGTCAGTTTTATTATGTCTACAACAATCAATTGCCGTTGGACGTGACCGAAAGTGGGCAACTGATCTTCTTTGTCGACTCGCACGTTTTCGTTATACTGCGTGAGCAGCCGATTGTGATTGGGTATAGTCAGCTGGTGAATGGGCAGCGCTGTCATTATGTGGAACAGCATCATTTCATGCGCACCGATGCTCTGCCCAAGGCCAGTTTCAATGTGAATCCCTATCGGCTGTCTAGCAAGAAGCTGTTTCGTGGTGGTCGCTTAGAACCGGCAGTTCCACCAAAGCCCGTGGTTACAGCACTGAAACACAATGCGGAGGATGCCCAAGTTCGATTGTCTGAATACAACAAGGATTATCGCAACTATTGTGAATTAGGAGAATTCACGCAAAGCAATATATACGGTACGCTGCGCACCCTGCTCCAAGTGGAAGATATTGAGCGGTTGCAGTGCTACGTAGCCCTTAAGCAATCCAAAATGGAGCTGCATCAGTTCGGCAAAGAGTTGTCCGTTAAATTGCAGCCGAATTCAAGGAACTTGAGTGCTGAAGATATTCTTTCGCCTGGCGATGATGTTCTTATCATCAACGAACGTTGTACGATCACCGGTCAGTCAGAGACGGGCAAAGCGAACAGCATTCGACAGCTGTTGGATAATAATGGCCTAGTATTGGAATTGGCGCTTAAAGATTTCGATGCGCTCATTCAATGGAGTCAGAAGATCAACGAACAGTTTGGCGTACCTGAAAAGGATCGGCGGGAGCCACGCGTCTATTTTGCTCGCATCCTTGGGGTCTCGACGCAACGTGTCAATATTACCTGCGATCGTCATTTGCTAGACAACACCACATACACGCTACTCTTTAGGCCCGTGCGAGCTGTTTTGCGTTATCAATATCGAGCGCTACGGCAGTTAAAGCTGAGCAATACAGAGCACGTGGACCGTTTGCTGTTTCCACCTGTAATTATGCGGCAACCGGTAGCCAGCGGCGCGTTGAGCTTGTATAATGAGAATATTGGACACAATCCGGAGCAACAGCAGGCGGTGCAACAAATTACATTTTGTGATAAGCTACCGGCTCCTTATGTTGTCGTCGGGCCGCCCGGTACAGGCAAAACGGCGACAATTTGCGAAGCCATCTATCAGCTGTATGTGGGCCGACCGGACACCCACATTCTGGTCCTGGCCGGCTCTAATACGGCTTGCGACGAGATCGCATTGCGTCTACTGCACTCCATTTCGAAGGTGCCGAATCAGGTGCGTCCTCTGACGCGAATCTTTGCCGCCAGCTGTGATAGACGTATCGACAATATTGATGACTTGCTGTTGGAATATTCAAATATGTACGCTCTACACTTTTATCCGGACGTGCAGTCTGTGCACGATTATCGGATTGTGGTGTGCACTCTTAGCTTGGCAGGCAAACTTTCAACAGGTGGCTTCGGCCGAGACGAAGATAAACGCAGCGTTTTCTCACATGTATTTGTGGATGAAGCTGCCGCATCTACCGAAGCAGAGGTTCTAATGGGTATTACATGCACGATCGCACCAACAACAAATCTTATTTTATCTGGTGATCATAAGCAGCTGGGTCCCGTACTGCAATCGCAGCGTGCCGGCGATTGGGGATTGGGCGTATCTCTATTCGAGCGTCTACTGCAGCGCGAATGCTATCGCTTGGACGAGAATGGTGATTACAATCCAGCCGTGCAGACCCGACTGCGACGTAACTATCGTTCCCATCCCGAAATTGTAAAGCTCTACAGTGATCTCTACTACAACAGTGAACTGACCTCGGAGGCAGCAATTGGTATGTCTGTCTGACACTAACTAACTACTTGGTTAGTAGCCGTTAGTAGAGTTAAAGTAGTGTCCTTAGGCCAAAGTCGGAATATTCGAATGCTGTGTTCTAAGAATAAGTCCCTTAGAATACAAAATTCGAATATGGAGTTACAAAATAGATTTCATTTATTCAGAACGCATACTTCCCTTGCTACTCGTTCATAATTCATAGTCTCATTTCATATTCATTTCTTCATGTAGCTTACACCAGTCTACAATCACATATTTTTATAACAACAATAACACACACCTTTTATTTTACAATGTCAATTCTCCTGTCTTCATAGTGGTGTTAAAGTTTCTCTATGAAATAAAACTAAAAATTTGATAGTTAATGTCTAATGAAAATAAACAATTTTTTTTAGGAATAATAGAAATATAATATGAAAATAACAAACAAACAAAAATACTAATCAAAATAAATATTGAAAATAGGTTTACTTTAATTATTAATATTTTTTTTTTCTAAACAAATATTAAATAGTAGATCAATTTTTAAGGGACTGAGACAGAATTCAACTGAGACATTACGTATGTATATCGTATCGAGAGTTTATCTCTAATTGAAAACAAGAGATAAAAATTGTAGTAACAGGACAAATATTTAGTCATATAGAATTTCAATTTTGTATTTTTCTATTTTATATTAACAAAATGTTGAAATATTATTTTTGTAGGAAATGTTTGCATAGCTAGAAACTGGTTTCACACGCCCAACGAGCATTTCCCAATAATGTTCCATTCGGTTTTTGGTACGACAATGAACTCGCAAAGTTCTCTGAGGTATGCTTGTGTCGATTCCATCTATTTCCTTATGGAATAATCATTGTCTTCTGCTTTGGTAGCCTGTGCAACAATAAGGAAATCGATGCAGTTATGGACTATGTGAAAGATCTAATGTACTTTGGCATCAATGGTGATAAATTGTCCCAAACGGATATTGGCATTATATCGCCATATAAGAATCAGTATCAGCGCATCCAGGAGCAGCTCAACATGCGCAACTGGCATCAAATTGATTGTGGCTCGGTTGAACTGTTTCAGGGCAAGGAGAAGCAAATAATTATTGTTTCTTTTGTGCGCTCATTTACCGAAAAATTAGGCTTTCTTAATAATAGTCGAGTAAGTTGGAATTTGCTTACCATTGTTATGAGATCATTATTATTCAATTTCAATGCCTTTCAGCGTTTGAACGTTTTGCTATCACGTCCGATGTCTTTGCTTATCTTAATTGGTAATCCGCGCACGCTAAGCAAGAATGAGGAGTTTCGTCATATTATCGACATGTGCCGGGATCGAAAAACGCTCGTCGGTTCGCCCTATTATCCGGATGATAATAAGACGAGCGAGGCGAACGGCGGTGCGGCTCAAACAGTTAATCCGACGCGTTCTGGCTGCCATACGATCAATAATCATATTAATAATAAAACTAATAGTTATAATCATCGACAGCAGCAGCAAATGGACGGACCAACGGAGGACACATTGGCGCATTCCTTCAAGCGAAGTAATAATAATCGTTGTCATAATTATCAATATCACCAAAGAAACCAAAGAAATCGTGATAGTGATCATAAATGCCTATATACAAATGCATATATCCTGCATTTCGATTGATCCTATAATATATATATACATGTATATATATTTGTCTATATATATAAATATATATAAGTATAGATATATATATATATATATGTATTAATATATGCATGGATTGAAAACGAGTTGAATTGAACCAGAAATTCACAGGTTTAAATTGTGTCCATAGCATGCGTTTTAGAAGTCTTCAAGATCGACGTAAACAATCGCATTATATTTTCGTCACATTCCACAAAATCTTTTTAATATAATATATATGTATATATATATATATATATGTAAATATATATCTAATTTTTTTATATTTATGTATATATGCACATAGATATATATGCATTCACATCATGATACGTTGCACAGGGCTTCGGTTGTTGGCGCTAAGCATAGAGTCCAAGTTTCGCAAGCAAGTTCGATAATGGGGAGCTATTGCAGTTATAGTTTTATTAACCAAATACCGTCCATGTTTAAAATAAATTGGTATACGCATCCTTTGATCATGTACGTGATATATGCATAGTTGGCTAATCCATTTTCATGCTTGTCCTGATCCATAGCGTTCACGTTTCTGTGGTTGTTTCTTTTGTCTTTTGGTGACCGTTGAAATGCATAGAATATATCTCTAAATATTTTCTTTTTCTTTTTTGTTTTTTATTCAGCCAATTCACGTATTACGCCTTTGTCGGCTGCCGCAAAGATTGGCTACAATAAAGCTGAACTACTGTCAATGGGCGCCAAATCGACTCAACAGCACACAAAATCGGATCTGGACCAGCTGTTCGAAGAGCTACCTAACGTACCGCGTTATGTAGATAATGAGTCCGAAACAGTACGTTCCCTTCGTGCAGACATGCAGAGTATGACTCTCAATCTGCCGTCAACAACAACGGCTGTCAGCAAACCAGCGGTAAAGCAGCCGAATGAAACCCCTATACGTACCGAAGGGGCACGTCCAGAAAAAGAATATGTAATCGGTGTTGAGGCGATCAATATGTTATACGCACCTAGTGCACCGCCGGCCAGTCCAAGTCTGTCGCGGTACACTCAATATAACGACATACCTTCTGGTAATTTGCGCTTCGACTCTAACCGGCCACCAAATACCGAGGAGTCCAGACGTTCTCATCCATTCTTTGATCAGGGACGCTCTCCGCCCTACTATGATTGGGCTAATGGAGTTGCAAGATCGCAGCCACAGCCTCAGCCAAAGCCAAAGCCCAAGAAGCAGAGCACTTGTGCTATATCATAAGAAGATTATGTAGTTGTTTCATGAAACCACATAACTACGAGGACTACAGAGAACTAATGAGTTCTCTTGTTATCCTCTTTGGACTTTTGCTGTGTGTCGTCTGTTGCAATTGAGCTGCATTCTGACGGTCAGTTTTTGCATCACTTGCAACATATGTCATGCAGTAAAAATTTTAAACTAAACCAAACACAGTTGCGAGTTTGGTAAATATATATATCAATTTATAAATAACTAACTAATATATACATATATATATAATATATACATATATATATATATATATATATATATATATATATATATATATATATGTATTAGTTATTTATTTATTTATATATTGATATATATATATATATTCATACATGTGCATGAATCCAAGAGATTCATCCATGTATATATTCAGTAAGAGAGGCCAAGATAATTTGATTAGGACATTTTTTATTCACTTTTCGATATTTATAATTTCAAATTTACAAATAAAGTCAAGAGTTGAGCCTTTGAATTATATGTGACTCATTCTGCGCTATAAGTTTAAAATTACCCCTCAGCTTGTAGAAAAAAAATAATGAAAATTAAATGAAAGCATTCAAATATGTCTAAACTACCTATATATTATCTGATTATTATAAACATTTTGTATTTTCATTATAAGAAAGATGGGAAAGAATGTGAAAAATCTGCTAATAAAGTAATCACTAGTAAAGTGTATATTTTTTTCTGGGCAGACATAAAGACGTAATCCATTTACAATAGTGAACTTATAATTACAGGGTATTTTTGATCATTTGTTTGTTTAATCGAAATCCTGTAAATTCATTAAATTTTCAATGTGAACACCTATTAGAATCAGTGTAAAAAAGTTACATATTCCTATGACATCTGATTATAATCTTAAGTTTTGAGAGACATCTGAAAAAACTAAACAAGTAAACAAGCAGGCTTTGCGAATATAATGTGACAATTGAACCAAACCCAGATAATTTTATTTCGTTGCAAAGTATATAACACAACATTTTTTAAAACTATTGTATACATGGTTCGAGCAGTTCGAGTAAATTATCGTAGCTCTTAAAATTATAATATAGTGAAGCAATTGCCAGACTTTCAATTCGCAAAGATTGTGCGCCTAACGATCGACATTCACATTTGCAATATGACGGCGCGCGGTAAGGTGACCACGCCCATGGCCATGACCCAGCCGAGATTAAATTACAATCGGACCCCAAATGAGACGTTTCGTTGCACCAGGCTAGCGACGCCACTGTCACCACACAAGACCGTAAAAGCAGGTAGATGCATCGGCGGTGATGGCGATGGTGGCACCGCTACCTGGAAGAGAACAAAAACCACAGAGGTGTCGACCACAAGTCGCCTGGAGCTAACGGCACGGCTGGAGAAGCCAACGATTGCCTCATCGCTGCGTTCGGCCAACAATCGCGGCAGAGTAATAGCCCAAAAGGCAGCAATTCCTCGCAAGCCAGTATCACCGATAGCCGAGCCAAAGTGCTTGGATACCACATCAAAGCCAGTTATACCGCGCAAGGCAGGTGGTGCCAAAAAGGATAGCTCAACGGATGGACAGCTTCAGCACGACTCTGCCAGGGTATTGAAACACCCGATGTTAGAGATGGGCGTCCAAACGAATGAGGCGGAGATACTGAATCGCGATCTGCTTGTGGGGGATATAAAACTATTGTTCCCCTCACCTGAATTGGCCAAGGAAATCGACTTGGCCCGGGCTGAGCACCAGAAGTCGTATAAATCCATGATACGTACGTTCTCCCCACACGAGCAGGATGAGGAGCAGCACTTGGATGAGCTGAGGCAATATATGGAGCGCACCTATGTGACCAGGCGCAAACCTAAGAAGCCACCAATGCCGACGTTGGCCACCTATGAACCTCATGAATATAGCAGCGTATTTGAGACGATGGATGAGTTCTTTACACGCGACGTACAGAAAGCCGAGTCCCTCACGAACATCAAAGATCGCATTAAGCGCAAAGAAGTGGAACTGATGAGCATGTTTAATAACGTGGAAATTAAGGAAAAAATCGAATCTGATTCCGAAGGTGATTAAATCAAATTATTATAAGTAGTATGTGCCCCTCAGATATATATTGCGAAAAAAATAAATAAAAAATATATATAAATTTAAGTAAAATACGATATATGCTTCTCAATTATTGATTTGGAAAAATAATTCTATGAACAATGATTTATCAGGCCAATGTTTTGGCTACAAAAATATTAACATTACGTAAATGTAATTTAAATTAAAATTATTCGAATTTATTTTAACTTAAAAAAAAAACTGATATTGCGGTTAGATAGAATGGTATTATTATGCTATATATTTTTGTATTTATTTATTTAATATTTATTTAAATAATTATTTACCATATTAAATTAAGCCTTTTAAAACGCGCGCCGTTAATCGAAAATATAAAAGATTGTTATCGATAAGCATTAACCAGTGCATACATCTTTGTTTCTGAATTTAGTGATTCATCGTATTTAACAGCTGTCCAGCTGACATTTGGTATTTTCCCACTGTGTTTTGCTGGGCTGGCCGGGCGCATTCTATCAAATTTGTAATTTGTATACAAAATAAATTAAACTGACTAGCCGGCCAGTTTAACGTCAACACATATTTAAAGAGTCTTACCAAGGCTATTTTCACTTCAGAAACAGAACACCTATTGCTTTGCACTGTGAATGCTGTAAGCATAGGAAAACATTTATAAATTATTTCAACTGCAACGACTACATTAACACTCACAAGCATATACATATATATTAGTATATGTATTTATATTGATAGGTGAGTAAGACAAGTGAAAAAATTTGGATATGTTGCATGTGATTCACGACAGCTTTTTTCACCAACAGACAAATATGACTCTTAAAGTAACGAAGCTTGCACTAACGAGTCGCCTCATCGTGCTGGCTGTCCAAATGCTGGCCAACTGGGTTGTGCCGGACCATAAGCCGGATGTATTTCGAATGCCAAAGCCCTTAGTGAATGCCACGGTGCCCGTACATGGGTTAGACTCAATTGTGACGACCTGCTTAGGCGGCTTGAGGCACTGGGATGGCGAATACTTTCTACATATAGCCTACTATTTGTATACCTACGAGAATACGTTGGCTTTTTATCCACTGTATCCGGTGCTCATACGGAATTTGGCCACGGCTTGTGAGACCTTTAATGTGCCCATGTCGCAGCATACTCTCACCCTGTTCATCGCAGTCGTTCTGAATTTGTGGCTCTTCTGCGAGGCGGCCAATTACCTATATCAGCTGACGCAACGTGTGTTTAATGATCTACATAAGAGTTGGAATGCTGCGCTAATATTTTGCTTCAATCCGGCGAGTATTTTCTTCAGTGCCGCTTACTCCGAGTCGCTGTTCGCCTATGCCAGCTTTATTCTGATGCTGGAGTGTGTGCGGCCAAAGCAGCAGTTTAACTTTGTACGCATTTGCATCAGCTTGACGGCCTGCATCATGTGTCGCTCTAATGGACTGATTGCTATCGGCTTTCCCTTGTACTTCTTTGCGCGCCACATGATTCTCACTGCAAACGTAAAACGATGCAAGCAGCTCGTCAGGATGTCGGTGACCATTCTTATCCCATTGGGCGTCTTGCATGCATATTACTTTTACATATATAGAATGTACTGTATGCCTAGCATTCGGATGAAGCACCCTGAGCAGGTGGTGAATTATGCCAACGAAAAGAACTATCTGCTGGCTGGAAGAGGGCCGGAGGGCTCGCCGTGGTGCCAATATACTTTGCCATTCCCCTACAATTACGTGCAATCCACATATTGGGATGTTGGATTCTTGCGCTACTATCAATGGAAACAACTGCCTAACTTTTTGCTTGCCTTGCCCATGTTAGTCTTTATGCATTGGCATTGCTGTAAATACCTATGGTTTTTGGCCACAAAGTTGGCGCCTCAGGCTTCAAGCTGGCGGGAGTTGTTTAAGACACAAAAGTCGCTACCATTTGTGCTGCATGGCGCCTTTTTAACGCTTGTCTGTGCCCTGTTTGTGCACATCCAGGTGTCGACGCGTTTGTTGGCCTCGGCCACGCCCATCTTTTATTGGTTTGCTGCGGATCATATGCCTAAGTCTCTGGCGCAACTATCGATTCGCTCAAAGGCTGGAGCTCTGTTTATCTGGTGTCTCACGTATTGCATTTGCGGCACGGTTCTTTTCGCCAATAATTTTCCCTGGACTTGAACACTAGTTTTTATTGGTTTCGCATTTATTTATATATTTGTGTAAAAGTATATAGGCAAGCTTTTCTTTTATTATTGTATGCCATTGAGACTGTATTAGGATTGAATTAGTTTGTAGATATTTTTATAGGCGATAATGTTGTATCAGGAAATGGAAACCAAACAGTGCACTTTGCTTGCAAATCAAATTTAATAAATGGTGAAAACCTATTTTTGCGGTTACTATTGGCTTATATTGTAAGTATCCTTGCCTTATCTACGTAGCAAAGACAAAAAAAAAAAAAAAAATCAAAGAACAATATACCTAAATCAGTTAATCAAATTTAACAAATAAATATTTTTATTAAATGTTATTTAAAAATATGTATGCAAATATTTAATATATAAATAAATATACCTTATGATATATATAATATGAGATTAAATGTATTCTTGAAATAAAAACATTTCCTTAAAATGCAAATACTAGAAGCAAAATACTTTCAATTATTGGAGTTGTTATTAGTTCATTGCGAAGAAATTACGATAATTATAATCAACTTTAGTTTTATTATATCTAATGAACTTGGGAATAAAGTAGAAAATGTAATTGTAAAATCATCAACTGGTTACTATATTTAAAAACGATTTTTGGGCTTGCACATCGATAAATTTATGTAAGGTTGCAAATCAAAAACGAATCGATTAAGTTGAATACAAAATAGATCCAAGCTAGACAAAAGAAGTTCCCTTGTGAAAAATACGATACAGCCGCCGAGATGGAGCAACTTTCGGGTGTTATGATAATAATTATCATAGGTGGAGGCGTGCTGACTTTTGTGATGCTCTTCATATTCGCCAAACGCCAGATAATGCGCTTCACACTGCGTAGCCGTCGCGGTCCTCATGTACCAGTGGGCAACGATGCTAAGAAGGCGCTCCGCCGTGAAATTGAGCGTAGATTGGACTGCATACAAAAGATAGCTCAGGAGCCAAAGTTGTTATGGACCGATACAGACAAATATATAGTGCAGCCGGGGCCGGAACACGAACTGCCTCCCTATTACTATCGAATGAAGGCAGTGGACGACGTTAAATTGGTAGAGGCAGAGATTGCGCGCGCTGATGGTAGCATACGTCATGCACATGAAAGCTTGCGAGCCTTTCTCTTGACAACGCTCTCCGTTACTCTCAATGGTACTGGGCAGCGCATAATCCATCAGTTCTGCGACACATATGAGCACGCACGTCACGATCCGAATGAGTTTGGCAAGGACGAATACGAGGCATATCATCAAATGCTGCTCAAACTAATGGAGGCGTAAGTACTTTATTTAAGATCCCATAAGTTGAATAAATACTGTCTTCTTTTTTATAGTGCTAAACAGCTGAAGAATTACAATTCCAGAAAGGCTTCACCTGCACGAACTCCGCGTAAACAGAAGATGCATTCGTTGCTCGATCCAGCTCGATTGCGGCCACCACCCGTTGTAGAGCCACAGAACAACGAGCTAGCAGCTGGTCAGCATGCCAAAGTGAACATGACGTTGGGACTGCAAGGCGATGAACTGGTGGCTGCTGAGCTAGCCACTAATCCATTGCACTTGCAAGCACCTGCTGAGCGCGATCTTATTATACGGAATCGCATAAAGACGCCCACGCTTGATGATATTGCAGTCGAGGCGACGGCGGAGCCTAACAGCGATACGAACACGAGCACTGCGGATAATGAAATAATGAGCATCTCGTCCGTACAACTGCAACGCAATTCGAGCGTAGTTTAAAGGTAAATAAATGACCGTGTAAGTTATCATAATTCTAAATGTTTATTTTATTTTTGTTCTTGCATTTACTTCTATTTTTATTTGCATTTGTCCACGCTTTGTGAATACAAAACTAAATCGAGTAGACGACACGAATAGCCTGTCTCATTGTCATACCACGATATCAACTTTACAAATTTGTCATTCAGTGCAATACACGCATTGGCATCAAATACTGAGGCATATCGTGAACCATTCATATCTGATGAAACGACTAAGTCTTCTGTGTAGCCCAATATCCCTTTCATTTGGCCCTTGGAAGCTTCTTTAATAGCCGCCTTGATCTGTTCCATCTTAGCCGGACTTTTTAAACGACAGGTCAAATCGACGACGGAAACATTCGCGGTGGGCACACGAAAAGCCATACCCGTTAGCTTACCATTCAATGAAGGTATTACTTTTCCAACAGCTTTGGCAGCTCCTGTGCTGGCGGGGATTATGTTGCACATGCCGCTGCGACCATCGCGCCAAGCCTTAGCACTTGGTCCGTCTAAAATCTTCTGCGTGGCTGTGCAGGCATGGACTGTTGTCATCAAGCCTTCCACAATTTCGAAATTATCATGCACAACTTTGGCCATAGGGGCCAGGCAGTTGGTAGTGCATGAGGCGTTCGATATAATCTTCATATCTGGTTTATACTTGTCTAAATTCACGCCGCACACAAACATTGGCGCATCCGCTGATGGCGCTGAGATTACTACTTTCTTGGCACCGCCATCTAGATGCATCTTTGCTAATTCCAGTGTGGTATATCGGCCAGTACAGTCAACCACCGTTTCGACACAACTGTCTTGCCATTTTATTTTCTTCGGATCCGGTTCATTAGTTACGTTTATCTTCATACCATTTATTATCAGAGATTTTCCCTCAATGGTAATCTTCTTATTGAACTGGCCATGCATCGTGTCGAATCGAAGCATGTAGGCCATATATTTGGGGTCCATGGCGGGATCGTTAATTGCCGCCACTTGTACGTCCTGTCGCCTGATTGCCTCCCGTAGGAATACGCGCCCGATGCGGCCAAAACCATTTATACCGATTGCCATAACTACTAAAATTTAATAGATAAATTATACAAATAACACGTTTTGTGCACAAATTTCAGTATTTGCTTTTTCCCGGCTTTGATATCACTTTTAAGAATTTTTAAAAAATTGTATATACTAAGCCGGAAAGTCACAAGCAATGCTAACCAATAATTCATTTATTTATACATGTGTTGTATGTCAATTTGACGCACTTTCTAAAGCTTATATGTTTTGATAATTTCTTTCTAGACTTTCCGAGATGCCAGATCCTCTTTAATGCAGTTAACTCTAACCAAATTCGGAATAAATTATTTATATTAATTAGGCGTATCGTAGTTTTTAGTATATATTTTAATTTCATGTTAATTTAAATGTATTAAATATAAGCAACACACTATAATTGAAAATATGATTATGATTGTTGATATTATGTAAATATAATATAATCATGAATTTGATCTTTATATTAATGTAATAAGTGAGTTTTTGTTAATATTGTATAATATTATTTAAATTATGCAGAAATTAACATAGATTTCGAATGATATACAGACATAGCATTTATGAGTCAATTACATATCTCCTGCTTTTCGCAGACTACTCATGTTTGCTAAGTTTCTTTATAACCGTGTATATATCAAATTACTTTGCTCTTGTTTTGTGAAAATGCTTAAAAGATGCCTTCATTTAGTGGCTTTAGGTTTTCAAAAGTTTAATATGAGTTTATTATTTGTTTCTTTTGTCATTGGGCCAAATGCCTACTCAACTAAAAAAAAAAAAAAAATAAAAGATTTAATTACAACCCGGAATTACACTGAAACTTGCTGTGAATTAAGATATAGTTAATTGAATACTTTGAGGTTATGTTAGCTATCCTTCAGATATCTTGAACTTTGCTCAAAAACTCAATGGACAAATGCAAATAGATTTTTATTTATTTATTTTTTTTTTTGTGTGGCTAGATGCCAATTTTGTCGATTTACTAAGCGAAATCTATTACAAGTGAGTATGTAGAAAAAGTGATGGTCTGTGTGTGTTTATGTGTAAGTCTGCGTTTGTGTTTTGTAGTTGGTATTTTGGGAATGCTGCCGGCTTAAAGTGGAGAAATTCATGTGTGGCCAGTACAGGCTGCTTCTATTCACGCAGGCAACGCAAACACAAATCAAGCTGCAAATCGTAAACATTTTCAGAGGCCGCCTTCCAGCTCGTTTCTTTTATACAAATTGATGTTTGCTTATTGCAGCGCAAGCAAGGGTCTCAGAGTCAGCTGTCTGCGCATAATTAACTGGCCAAGCTATATAGAAAGCCACAGCAAAAATTCGAATGGACTGTGAAAAGAATGACAAAAAAAGGTTAGCAAAAAATGCTGGGAAAAAAGTAAGTCTTTATGACTGCTTCAATTAAGCTTTGATAGTAATAAAAGAACTATTTAATATAGAGAAAGAAAATACAAGGATGCGACCAATAATTTAAGGCATCAATACAGTTGAGGATTTCACTTAGGTTTCGCTTGAAGTTACATTTAATAATCGTGAATCCAGGCAAATTTAAATTTGGATTGAATATAATTATCAATTTTGATATCTAATAATAGTCTCATGTATGTTGCAAAAAATATTTATATGTTATGATTTGCAATCTGGACAAAAATGTCGAGTTTTTGGAGAGGATCTAAAGCGAAAGAATATAAACTCAAAAAATATTTTTACTTAATTGAAAGATTTTTCAGTAGAGAACTTGCTAGGTTATAAAATTCCAGTTTGCAGGTCACTGCGTAGTCGCTTTTGGCTAACAACTCTTGCTTAAACATTCAACTGGCGCCTTGTTAGTCAGCAACATTTTATTGGTTAGGAACACAACTGCTTATAAATCAATCGAGTGCGGCCAGCTGCCAAGCGGGATCGGGGAGCTGGGCAGAGTTCGGGGCGATTGTGAGACCGGAGCAAAAGGTGTTTCAACAAAATACAACGCACACAAAATCAGCTGAGTTGCTGTGCCGTGGGCGCCATTACTCACCTTTGTCTGCCAAATGGATCCCGCACCAACTCCATGCATAGCTGATGTATCAAAATTTCGCTTGCCGAAATATAGCCCCAGGGGTTGAGTTTCTCTTGAAGGGGGCATGGCCCAAACCACTTTGTATGACGAGTGAAGCACCTTCAAGCATTTCAAATGAAAGTTTTTGCGTGTCGAAGTTTATGAGTTGAGTTCTTGTCGAAATGCATACAATATCCAACTTAAAACCTTCTACTTTAATCTGTGGATTGTCAACTTTACATTGTTTCGCAGCATTGGCAACATGTTGTCAAAAGTTGCGCAGCATGTTGCCAGGCATGCGACGCCCACACAAAGCGCTTTGCTCTCTTTCTCTCTCTCTCTTGTGGTAGCTTTATTCTCTCCTGACACTGGCCAAGGTGAATTCTAGCTCGGACCTAAAAATGGGGCCGCCTATTACGAAATTGCTGAAGTTATATGCAGAAGTTTTAGCCAATATATTATATTCATATTTATATATTGAAACATTCTATTTGGCTCGATCATAAACTCGAGCTAAATGGAAATTGAAAGTCATGTTAACAGCGGACTAGGCCTGAAGCTCGGAAACGGAAACGAAAACTTTGTTGCGTTCCTTTTACTTGTATTTTCATTTTTACTGTTCAAATTTATGCGCAAAACTTTAAAATTGAAACTGTTTTTTGTTCCGACTGCAGCGACACGAGCAAAGTTTTGCATTAAAAATTGCATCAACTTACGCCAAGGTTAAATCCAAGCAAGTTTTTATGCCAACTGTTTGGGAAAGTTGAAAGCAACATTTTCCTTTGTTTAATGATGCTTCATTTATTTATGTCGAATATCGCCGACGCTCAGTAAAATTCCAATGGCTCTGGAATACAAACAATGCTTAAAGACTCTAAATTCCACTCGAATTTCAAATGTAGAATAATGTTTAATAAAGTTATATATACAATATAAAAATTTATTTTAATATTTACAATCTAAAAACCTAGTTTTTTTTAAGAGTTTTTATGAATACATTCATTTATTTATTTGTTTATTTTTCTATTATAATGTTTTGCTGATACAGCGCGGAATAACGGCATATTCAAAATATATTCATATATAAATTTAAACATATAAGAATTAATAAATATTATAATATGTAAACATATATATTTGAGAGCGCACTTTTATTTTTCTTTAAATTAATGTAATTATAAATTCTGAAAATGAAAGAATGTTTTAAAATTATATACATATGCCCATACAGGCAGCTTGTTAATAGCTTCTTTTTAAGACAAAAGGTGGACACATGCAGCCAAAATAAATGTAGTTTGAATTTTGTATTGCTTACAGATATGCTGTATTCTGAAATAAATAACCTTTTAAATGGGTTACACTTTGAGTGCTTATGGTGTTATTAAAAAATGAAACTCGCATACTTATTTTATGCAATACATTAAAAAATTACAGTGAATAGTTCTGCAAACAGCAATCTAGTTTAAAATGTCACTTAAACTATTTTTTAAAACAATACTAGTTTTCTTAACAAAAATATCTTTGCTGTAATGAGAGCACACAATTGAAATGCTCAATTCAAGCTGGAACATTTATGCTTAATATTTATTTAAAATGTTTTATCATTTGTGGTCGCTGTTAAATGGGTCTCTCGGGTGTCTTTACAACGTATTTATGAGCCACTTGTTGTATCGGGTTCTGAAGCAAAATAAACAAGACAGCATAAATGAAGATGAAAATAAATAGAGCAGCTTGAAGAGCCAATAACATTAAAGCCAATGACAATAAATAGTAAAGTTGTGAGCAGGCGTTGACAATGGCCAAATTGTTGGTGGCTTTGCTGTAGCAGCTAGAGCAGTGAGCCAAGGCTATAATCGCATTTGGCTGATATCGTCAGCAGATACACAGAAATAGCTGCTGATGCAAATCAATGCATAATGTAACAGCAGCAACAGCAATTGTCGTCGCTGTTGCAGCAGCAGTTGATGCAATGAAGTTTGCCAAAAATCAGCAGATAATTCAAATTTAAATGCAGCCTGCAGCTGAAAGTGCGATTTGGATAGGGATAGCTCGACTACAAATTGAATTGTCAAACACAACTGCACTGCTGCAGCAACAGAACAAAGCCCCGTTCACAAAAGAGAGCAACTGCTGCAGTGCTGCTGCGGCAGTCACTGCGACACACAGCACAGCACAAACATTTCTCTCTAATTGTGCGCTCAAGTGTGCTGCATATAGCCTGGTTACGAAATTAAATCAAAAGATCTATGCAGGCGAGAGACAACTCGGCAGCAAGGGTAGCAGCTCAAGTGGCTTTCGCCAATTCCTTTCGGCTCAGAACAAAAAACTTTGCACTGCTTTTGGTTGCATTATTCGACGACACAGGCAACAGAAATGGACATTCAGTTTACGACCGGAGCAGACCAGGCAAGATGGCTCAAATTAGGCTAGCTGCACGGCGAGCTCTGTACCCTGTAGAGTGAAAAAGCTGTTTGGAATGTGAAAGCAGGTGGAACATTACCGACAGCTAACGGAATGTGAGTATAGCACAGTGAGAGAAATTAACATTGAAATTATTTGATTCTCAACTTTTATAGTATATTTCTATCAAGTTTCTTTCAACGGGATTTAAAGAAGTGAACTGAAACACGCTACATATTTATTATGTTGGGCAAAAGAAATTCTTAAAATAAATAAATCAGTCTTTTTCGAATTTTTCCCATTGTAAACGTGAAGTTATCTAATAAATGTAAAGTTTTTAACATTTTTATATCTTTCTACTTTTTCTTTTGCTTGGTCATGGAAATTACTTTAAATATATTATTAGATTTTCATTTATTAAGCAAATAAAAAAAGAACTAAACAAGGTATGTTTAAACTGATATACTGAATTATATAAGTTTAAAGTTAATTACACAGTGAACAAAGACTAGCGAAGGCGTAACATCCGTCAAGCAAATTAGTTATTTCGGAATTGAATAGAACTTTAAATAAAACTTTCGACAACCATATATAACTTTGACTTTAGCGGAAAAACTAACTTGTAATATTTTAATGAGAATAATTATTTGCCCAAGTTGTTTTTGTGGCGTTTGTTAGGACTCTGTTAGCTACTAATCTTTGAGTAGATAATTTGTTAGGAAAGTTGGAGTTTCGACCACAGAATCAACTAATTTTTAAGTAAATTTGGACGTTGTTGACTTTTGTCGCCAACCGTATTTTTCGCTAGCTACAGGGTATCCTGGGAAAAGAAATAAAAACTAGTTTTATTACTGCCAAATCAATGGCAGCCACCCCGCCCACCTAATGGCAACCCCCAATCAATTGTGAAATGTGCTTTAGAATTTGATAGGATGATATAAGAGCAATTTCCAAGGCAATTTGACTCCTTACAAACTTTGCCAAGTTGTCAGCTTATGAAAAGTGTTTACTTTGTATATAAATAAATGTTAGCTGCTTAAAGAGCTTTAGCCAGGTCTATACAGGTGAATGAATCAGGTACATACATACTCGTCTTACACACACTCACACGCACGCACAGTTCGAGTTATTTACGAGCTGGTCAGATGAAAAATGGCTGTGAAATTGAATTGCAATAAGGCGGAGCAATTAATTTAGCTGAAGGCAACCGCAGCAATTACATTGATATATATTTGTGTATATCTAAGGGGTTATGCACTGTATATGGTGTAATGTCAATTTGTTTGATGCGCACTGCAGCTGCGCCAGCAACAGCGCCAGCGTCTGCTACATAAATGTGTGCCATTACGTGTTACGCGACAAATACGTAATGCCAAATGTCATGAAATTTCATTACGATTCGAGTGCAAGCAGCAACAGAAGTCAACAAAATGTTGAACAGTGGGTTAAACTGCTGGCTAAACCAATTACATTTGCACGCCATTGACAACAGCAACAATAATGTCAGCAGCAGCCGCAGCAACAGCAACAGCAACAGCAGCAGCAGCAACAGCAACAGCAAGAGAAACATCAACAATATTGTCCCTAAAAGTTGAGGAGGAAACGGAAAACGACGCAGCAACAGCGCTTTAAAAATGTCCACAATGAGGAAATGACGTTGAAAAACTGTAAAAAATACACACTCATGCACACGCAAACACACACACACATACATGGGACATACGAATAAGAGAGAAAAGGTCTTCGAGCAGCAGCAACAACTTGTAATGAGCTGCAACTGAGAAGTTAAAGTGATTTATTCAATTCGACGCGAGCAAAGTAAACAAGTATCTAAAATAAAAAGTAGAGAGTATGCCTAACTACACATTGACGCACTTTAAATACCCTATAAATGCACTTAATGATAATGAAGAAAGATGTGTGACTATTCTTATAATTCTAATTTCCTTTTAAAATTTTATTCATATGATCAAATATAAATACATATGTATAAAAAATTCATAAATATGTTAAAATTGAAATAAATATATTATTTATATTTATAAATAAATTAAATATTTTTAAATAAATATATCCAGATATTTTGAGTCAAGTAGAATCACAAAATCATATGAAATGAAGCAGACAAAAAAACAGAAAAGGGGCAGAAGAAAGACAACAGCAGAAGGTTACGATAAAATGAGAAATATGATATCTGAAAGCTGAGGTAGAGGTGAAAAAGATCAGATGAAAAGTAAACAGAAACGTAACGAAAGTTAAGAAATTACAGAGAACAAGAAATACAAAATGAGATGAAGAAGCAAAACTTGAAGTGAAAGTGTAAATTGGAATATCTAGAGAAGTGACAGACAAGGAAAAAAAAAAAAGAAGAAGATTAAGCCGAAAAAAAGAAAGAAGTGCAGGAGTAGAATATAAATTTGAGAGGTAGCTGAATTTACATTACATGTTGACTCAGATTTGAATAAACAATCATATATTATTAATATTTACCTGTATGTAATTTTTAACAAAAATATTATATTCTTTTGCTACATTTATTTTCTTTCATTTCCATGTGCGTAAAAGGAGATGCTCTGCAATACGCTCAGGGGGCCTGGCACTCTAGATGATTTGAGTGCTTTTTCCGGGATATCTGCTACAAGACGTTACACAATCCTTGACATATTTATAGTAGCTTATTGGAGAAGGGTATATAAATTTAGAGCCTGAGCGCGCCACCCAAATGATTGACCCAAAATAAAACTCATTGCCCAAGCTGTTGCCCGCTTGTCAAAAACTCATTTATTATTTAAATATTATCAGGCGAATAAAAAAGTTATGCAAAAAGAATGAAGAGGAAGACGGGCAGACAGACAGAGAAGCAGACAGGATGCTGCTCATTTTTAAAAACTTTTCTGCCTTCTTCGTACTTTTTTTTCGGTTAGCCCGCTGTCAACTTCAATGCGGCATAAAAGGACACGGCAAGGTGGCAAAGCCGCGGACACTTGACGCAATTCCCTCGCATTGTTCGTATAAAATTACAATTGGGAACCCTGAATACGAAAGACCAGCATCGAAACTTTCTTAAATTTCTTCCAAAATTATTGTCGGGAACTTGAACAAATGAACAATTGTGAAAAGTGAATGAATTATGGTGTAAAAGTGGGCAAGAAATACATATTTACTTGCTGATGTGCATTACAATGCGGACAGAGGCTACGTTTTCAACTAAGCTTGATTGGCACACTAAATTATAGACATATATGTATATTTAATACACTTAGATTTCATAATATACTGCACTCGTCTGCCATTAACAGAAGCTAAGGATTTTTCAGATTAAAAACAAACTTAATATGTGCTTCAAGAAATTGTATTAATTTTTAATTATTTCAAGATAAACTACATATTTTTGTATTCAATATATATTAGGTATGACTTTTCCAGAAGTAGATTCTGTTAGCTAACAGAACAGTTATTTAGCGATCAGTAGGAAATATGCACACTTATGTCGTATTAACAGTGAGACATTAACTGTTATACAGTACCATTGGCACATTAACATTAACAAGTTAACAGAGACAAATTAACAGTGTCACATTAACCAAACATAATAATAAAGCTTCATTATCAAGAGTCATTCAACCCCTTGCTTCAATTAACCTATTCTGTGGATCTCATCATTACAAGTTGAAGAAAAAGCAAATTGACGCTAAATAAAATGCAAAACATTTGGGTGCGACTACAAAACGTTTTTATGGCAAAAATAAAAGACAAAACTGTTGTGCAGTTCAGAATTTATGCCAGGACATTTTCTGTGCCTTATCATTGTCACAGGACACCCGCATGGCCCCACAGCTAAAAAATATCCTTAACATTTCTGTTTTTTGTGCATAAATAATTGTTTATGAACACTGGCAACTGGCAACTGGCAACTGGGTTAGGCGGCGACATGGCACGACTTCGCTGACTTGCGTGACCAAAGTGCAAGAGGTGATAAATAACAGCAAAATGTAGACATCACAGAGCCAGGGCCCAGAGCCCAGAGCCCAGAGCCCAGAGAACAGAGCCGAGAACCTTAACACTAACCCAACCCGCTACCAAATTCTCACCCGAAGCGTATCTCAGCTTGTGCATGTTTCAGCAATATCGCAGCGAGCAAATGCAAACAAAGTTGATGCCACTTTCAAGTTTGTGTCGTGCAGTTTATAAAGTTGCAACAACAAACTATTTACGAGCCAGTTGCCAAGGCTAGTAAGCATTTAGCTCGGTTTAACACTTCACGTGCATATCAGCAGCCAAAGATGCGCAATGCTATTTGCCGCTCCACAATCCACACACTCGACCTTCTCCACATGGCTCATCCTCGTGGCTGACCCTGGACTCGCGACCTAGCTGCTAACCACAAAACATTCATATGAAGATATCTTCTGTATTTAATTTAACACACTTACAATGGGTAGGGATATTCTCCAATGAATTATGTAACAAAAAACTAAAAGAAAAAAGACATGTTAAATCTGAATAAATTCTTCTTCGTATACATATGTTCTTAAGCATAAACTTTGCTTCATAAATTTTTATATTGTTCATTATTTGCATATAATAATTAATAACTATTTTCTCTTCTCATCTAGTCCAAACTATTGAAAACAATTTTTATATTTACGAGACTATCTATCTATCTATTTATTAATTTTTCCAAATACTTCTAAATATATATTAAGCTTGTGAAGCACTCACGGTAACAGCAGTTCTATTTTGAATACCTAGACGAAAGAAGTTCAATTTTGATTCTTTTCTCATTATTGATCGTCTATATATCCTATCTATTATCATCAAATATCAATAAATTAAGAAACTAAATGATAGTTTTTTTCGTCTGTTACTTTGTAGGTAAAAACCCTTAAATCAATTATTTTATAAAATAAATCCTTGTAGTTCTAAGAGCGTATTCAATATTCATATTAACGTCGTTTTCAGTTTTCTGCATTTCGTGTGTCGCACCACTCATCTCATTCAGCAGAGCTACCTTGACGTTGATTTTGTCCTTGTCTTTGTTTTGCTGGCATTGTGCAACAAGGGCTAAAAATACATATTAAAGTAAACATGCAGATGCTTCAGAGCAGCAAGGACTTGTGTGGGTAATCAGTTGAATGAGACCGACTAGAAGATACTCTGTCAGCCTAAAATAGATGACTGAATCAATGGCAAATTGACTATATGCCGATGCTGCTGAACTTTTCACATTCTTTCGTTTGCAGTAGACTATTAAGACTTGAGAAAGTCCACTTCTATACACTTAATAAAAATGAAGTACTGAAAAAAAAAATACTTTCATGACTTGCTAATGTGTAGGCTTCTAATATTGTGAAATGTAATGTGATATATTTATATATTTAACAACTCTCTACCTGATTTACCGGAAAAATACATACTAAATGCCTGGAGACAGATAAATACAATTCATACTATTTGCAGTTATGCATATTATGATGTCTACGTATGCATATGTATAATACAAATGAACTGTTCAGTGTCCTTTGTCCTTTTCCATTTCCTTGGGTTCTCTCTTCAACGTTTGTTTACCAAACTGGTACTTAACTAGGCTAACAATATACCTAGACGGCGTTGAAGCGCAATACGCATTCACGTTCCCTTTCTTTCGGTCCACTTCTGTTACGCTTCTGTTACTATTTCTGTCTCTGTCTAAGAACTCTTATTAAACCATATTTGACAACTTAATTGAGGGCTTAACATAAGTTGAGATTGTCTTGTTGTCAGGGCCAACAAAACATTCTCACCTCTTGAATGATTAATGCGTCGGGTGTGTCAGGCAGAAGATTAAATTGCTATTTCATGACATTTCTATACCATTTAATTATAATTAAATGACTTCATATATTCACTATCATAATAAATACTTTGCATTTTTTAGAGCTAAATGTGAGAGCCAGACAAGGCCACGAGAATGTAATCCATATAATTTAAGCAGCTCTTCAACTATGCATAAATATGGATTTTAAACAATAGTACAGCAACTAATACAGGCATTTCATACCCTATGAATTTTTATGTCAGGTATATCCCTGTGTTGCGCATTATCTAAGTTTTCTTTTTGTTTGCAAAAAAGGTAATTAACAGGGCTTCAATCGGGCTTCAATCGGGCATGCCCAACGGATATACTAATATACTTTGCTGACACATGCTATTATTTCAATCATTCTAATATTTTTTTTATACATATATAACAAATAACATATGCACACTCTGCGTATGCCATGAGCATTCGTTGCGCTTACTGTGCACTTTATGCAGATGTTGCGCTAGAGCTGCGCCTTTGGGACGCGCAATGGAAAACGAATTGTTGAATAATTTTTTTCTATGCTCACTTTCCGAATGCACAAGTTGCAACTATATGACATACGTACTTTTTGTATTTTGTGAGGAAGGGGTAGGGATGTATTCATAACATGAACTTATTGAACTCAATGGTAATGAAGTTTTGATTCTTAAATTAACAATTAATATCGATAATAAAGAAATGGAATAAGATATTGCAAAATTGATTAGATAATACCGCACTTATACATATATTCAAAGCTATAATGGTTTTTAAGATTGATGATTTCAATAGACAATTGGACAGACGGTCATGATAAAATCGACTCAACTCCTCCTCCTGATGAATAATATATATGCTTTAATAATAATATATGTACTTTAAAGGTTCTGCTACACCTTCGTCCGCATACAGAATACAATTTAAAAAAGCAATTTAATTCCCATTTACTCTGGGTTCTGGGTATATTATGTACATGACTCTATTCGGTTATTTTCTATAAAGTTGGATGTCATTTATAACAAAATGTATATAGATATGTACAAGGGCATTTCATTTCCTTAATTTAAATTCGTATATATTTGCTTTATCCAGGGTATCTCCCTAGTCAACCATTCCCTTTGAAATCCATGAAATTTCATTTTTGTAATTGTAAGCCACAAAAACGTTCGCATTCCATTACGAAAAAAATGTAAGGTTATTTTGATTTCTACATGAATTAAGTACAATTTGATAACATAAAATATTCAGGAATTAAATTCTATGAATATACAAAAACGATTTTTATAGTAGCAAAAATGTTGATTAGAATTTTGTGGCGGACAAAAATGTTTACATAATCTAATTGGAAAAGTAAATACCTAAAGTGCTTTTCAGATTCAATTAAAAATTGTTAATTGTGAGGTAAGCATCTTCTCGAATTTGGCTCAAAAGTAACGTAATATGCATTATGCTTATTAAATGCGAACCTGTCAGGACACGAACATCGTCGTTAGCGGAAATATTGTGGTAAAGCGCCAGCAGACGAACAACTTTTCAACAAAGATTTGCTCTTGGTCTTAGGGCAACAAAAAGCAGCTACAAAAATTTCACATAATCCTCAAACAGGCAGCGTGGAAAGGCATCATGCATATAAGGCGTAGAGCACACAAAGCCCTCGTGAATTCCTCGTTTTGGCCAGCGAGAACAAGAGAACTGTGCCAGCTGCCGTTGCTGCTTGTAGTCCTTTCTGTCCGAGCATATTTTATGTATCTCTTTACACTGCACCGGGGTGTGGGATGTCTTCACACTAAGCTCTTAATTGGCTATTGAAAGCGAGTCGAAAGCAACGCAAAAACTTTGACTGTGGCTTAAAATAGAAAGTTGGATTTCGCTTCTTGCCTGGAATTGTATAATGAGCTATTCGTCAGGCCACTGGCACACAAAGTAAGGCGTAGTTACACGCCGTAGCTCTGATTTGATTAGTCAGAAAGTGTATTTAATCTCCATAAAAAACATATATATTTGAATTTACTTTTACTTATACCCTGTACACAAATGGAGTGGAAGGTGTATACAAGTAACGCAAGAAATTACTCTTATTAAACATTTGTTCTCTCTTTGCTGCTTTTTATGCATGTGCGTATATCGCCGCTCTAAGCGATTTTCGATGATTTAAAGAATGTTTTAATTAGATTTTCAATATAGGCAGGCAATTCGTCAATCGTTTTTATTCACTCTTTTGTTCAGTTACTACTAGTAATATTTATTCTGGATTTTCAGCTGTGGAACTGAATCGATTTCTGTACACGCTCATAACTTATGGCAAATAGCGCGTAATTTTGTTATTTGTCTATTAGAATATATAAACAAAATATATGAATTTTAATGCGCAATGTGAGTTTATTATAAATTAAATGCGCACAACGTGAACGTATAAATAAATAAATAAATTGTTAATAACCGTCAGACTGTCAATATTTATATTAAGTACATATCCATCAGTATAATGTTTTTGCTGCGCCATAGGGTACTCGATTACTCATACGCCGTGTGTGCCGTGCATGTACATATCTATGTGAGAGTATATGTGCGTGTGTATGCGTGCATGCTCGATGCTGATGACATCATAAGGCTTTAGCTATATGTTTTTATACCCTGTAATTGACCATGCATAGAGAAATATTTTCTTCTAATGATTGACTCTGATAAAATGCGTTATATATGAAATTGATTTCAAGCAGCGTACGCTGTATTGCGTCTGGTACATTAATTTTGATTATCCGAATTAGAGAAAGAGAATTATATTTGACTATATGTAAGCGAATCACATCATCCATATAATAATACGAAGATTATACCATGCGGAGACGAGCAGTAGAATTTTGTGCGCATATCATTCAGATAAAATAAATAATAAAATAATTTACAGTACTCATTTCCTAATGTAAGCACACACATTTGGACTGCCTATCCTTGTACATATTTAAAAGGTATATCTCAGTCAATCATTTTAGTCTAACTCACCTCCAATTGCTTTTGTGTGTTGGCTTAATGCACGTATAAAATATAATAATGCCAGCTATTAGCTAACTTGACGACGCATATTAATAGGCGTGCTGCAGGGCGTGGCAAATGCGTCTAACTGTTATTATGCAGAGAAACACGTTTGAAAAAAATGGTGAGGGTACTTCTCCTCTTATTTTTTTCTGCATCTGGCCCCTTTTGTTTTTGCTTCACCATTCTTGAAATTTTCCGCCGTGCGGTGCAAAAACAATTCAATGAAAATGCCCGTGAAAATGGCTACAATGTTCAAAAGTTCTGCTGGGAAGGGAAGTTGGGTGTAGAAAGAGGGGAGAGTGGGAACTGATAGGCAGCATGCTGTTTGGTCTACGCTTTAAATACAGTTGATTGCACCACCATGCTCAAAGCTAATTATCGCTATACACACGTCCGTTGACAGTGCTATCGATTGGCAATCGCTGGGCCTGTGGTGAGCGGATGCCTTTCTATCCGTTCCGCTGCTGGTGCTGGTGCAGGTACAGACGCAGGTGCCAAAGAGTGCTATGATTGAGCGCATTCGAAAGTTAACTCTCCACTCAACAACAGCTGCAAAACTTAACAATGACACGCCCCTTAATACACATGTATGCACACAAACACACACACACACTCTCATACATATATACATGTGTAGGTGTAGCGTGTGTGTCAACTGTAACATTAAATATATATAGCTCGCCAATTGCACTGTTCATACACCGAGCGAAAATAGGAGTAAGTTATATAAAGCAAATCAATATTTTTGTATTCCCTCTTAATATGCTCCACTTGAGCAACTCGATATATAATAATAAAGAGAATTTTTAATATATCATATATTTTATTTTAACATTTGACCCACCTATTTAATAACATTTGTCTTAAATGAAAACTGCCTTGCTACGTGATTCTCACTGAGTGGACTAACGTATTATCATGTCACCCAAATCTATAATATCTATTAATATTTTTAATATAGTGATACGATATCAATTCAAATCCCATTTCATTACGCGAGCTGATGAAAATTCCACTTTATTGATTCTATATGATTCTCTTAAAGTCAACAACAATAGGACTGTAATTAAACTCTAAACTGTAACTGATTGCTCCAAATTTTTTTTGTGGTATTCCATATTATTTGCACATGGATTTTTTTGCACAGTGTAGCAACGCCTACGCACAGTTTAAGCGCTGTTTACGTGTCCAGCACGTCAAGTTGTGTGAAATGGATGCGCACGGCAACATTCGTCATACGCACCGTTAACCCAACCTCACATGTTACATATTGCATATTGCAGTGCATGACATTTTTTTTTATAGAGATTCGTGCTACAAGTGAATGGCAATGAGAGGATGCTGCATACGCAACAATCCCAAACCATTCCCTAGACAGTTTCCTTGTGCATTTGTTGAGCAGTCGTTGTTGTTGACTGTGCGACAATTTCTCTTGCTGACTCGCTCTATATTTTGCTGTGCTTATGTTGCCATCTCTTTCGACTCGCCCTTTTGCCACTCATCAGCTACCATTGGCAATCGCTTGCAAATTGTAAAAGTTTTCAAATGAAAATTTCAATTATTATGCAGCGCTTGCTTTAAACTTTCCACTTTCGTGGAGCAACACAACTCGAATTGCCAAACGCAATTTGCAATTTTGTGGCTTGTTTATGGCACGTTGCATAAATATCATTTTTTTACTTGTGCATTCAAAATTTAAAATTGTGTGTGTGTGTGTGTGTGTGTGTGTGTGTGTGTGTGTGTGTGTGTGTGGCATAAACTACAACTGAAGCATTTGCTCCAAAATGAAGCGCATATTATGCATACGTCGTGTGGCCGAGTGGCATGTGCGGCATGTGCGGCATGTGTGGCATATGTGGCATTTAACATACATATATATACTCGAATATATATGCAACATGAGCGTAGAGAGAAATATAAATATTCACACGTAGCTTATGAGTAGCTGCAAATTGGCGCGTAACTCGCGAAAACCTTAAACTAAAACCTCTTAGCATTCATTTTATGTGAAGCTCACTTACAGCTTGTTACCTGCCATGTATTCCGCTTGATAGCCTTTAAGCATCTAAAGTCCTAAAGGAATTTTCACTGTTAAATAATTATGCGTGTAGTAGAAACATTAAGCCATATTTGAAACAATCTATAAAGTATTTTAGTCTGTGTTTTTTTTTTTTTCCACAATTTACTTTGGTAAATAATCTAAAGGTTCAAATGAATTTGGTAAAGGTAATATTAGATATTATATTTAAATGCAAAAAAAATAAAATAAAAAATATTTAGTTTATTAATAGATCGTAGATATATTGAGTAACATTTTATTCAACAATATTTTATACATTATTTTAATTCACCTCATGAGAAGAAAACTTTTTTTCCAGAAGTAAAATTAACAGACAATTTGAATAATTAATTTTTTAGAATTTCAAGTAAATAACAATAAATCTCTGTATATATTTATATTTCCAAATAATAATATGAGCCATAAAAATGTGATTCAAGTCAAAAGTTTATGCATAAATTATCTGCAGGACAAACTCCACTCGATATTTACAAGCAACATAATAAACACACAACGTTTGAGTAAAATCATGGTAAAGTTAAAGAGGTTCATTTATATTTTTGCAATCTAATAAGATTTTTCCTTTTCCAGTGAGGCGCATGAAATCAAAGACCTGCCTGTTAAGCTAACAACGGATATAATCGGATTAATCTAACGGTACTCTATTCTCGATGGCAAGCAAATCAGTTAGTCTACTGCTTAGACTTTCCACCTGCTTTCATTTTCGGGTTAGTTACTATCGTCGCGTATTTCTCGCTGTCAAAATTTATGCAAATTGAATTAATTAAAGTGCTGCGTCAGCTGGTAGCGCTTATTTTTGAACCTGTTGCGCTTCGATTCGGTTGCTTGTTGGCTTGTTTGTTGTTTATATCCTTTCATGTGGCCCAGATGGTTGGCCATTTGTCAATGTTGCATGCAACGGGGCGTTGCCGTCGAATTCGTCAGCGCCACTTGGCGCTTGCTAATGAGCTGCAGTTAGTCTGGCATTGAGCTGGAAGGTGGGCAATGGCTGGGGGCGTGGCTGTTTTTTTTTTCTTATACTTATGGACTGTCAAGTGTCGTACAGGCTCAGCTACTCTGAATAATAGGTCATAAACAAGGCAGTAAGCCGCACGACAACAACTTAAAGTCTTAACAGCCCATAAAAGCCAACTCTCGCCTTATCCCTTTGCCCAGACTCAACTTTGTGTGGCTGCCAATAATAGTTGGCATTGTTCATTTATAGAGTGGCTCAACTAGAGACTCAACCAAAAGCCATAGGCTAAGCTGATGTGGCTTCACTTTTGTCCAAACAAGACACACTCAACCTTTGATCACTGCTTCGATGAGATGTGTGTGTGTGTGTGTGTGTGTGTGTGTATGTGGGACTTACTGTGGCTTTGATGCTTCTTGTTTATTGTTAAACTCACATTGACACAGGTTTGTGGCATTTGACAAGTGTGCTTGTAGCACAATTGAGAGCAAACACTGAGAGAAATCACAGAAAATACATTCTTAATCAAAGATATTATTATCATCGTATTTTTAAGCTTTTGTTTTTCAAATCTATTCAGTTCGTATTCCTATGCAGTCTAATGGATATAATAAGTAGTTTGATGAGATCGATTCTAGAATAGTTTTTACATTGTCACAGTTATGCTTTATCATTTTATTTAATGACTTTGTCAAGTGTAATTTCAGATTTTACTAACAGCATAGTAAATGTCGCCTGCAGATTTCATCCATACTGGCCACGACAGCTGCCAAATGGCAATTAAATGAGACAGTCAACTAAATTGTGAGCTAGGGTCGACCCAATATAAATATGTATTTAAACACCCTTGAGTACACAAACTCATTCACACACACACACAAATTTAGTGAAAGTAATTTGCATGGACAGCGACGTGCCTGTAAACTCCCCGAAGTGATAAAGACATAAAGAGCTGCCGACAGTGGCCCAACTGAGTTGGCCCAGAGTCGGAATGCGAACTATTTTGTGTAACATAAATCAAGGCTGAGCAGAGCCCAGGAGCAATTCGGTTGCCCCCTGATGCCGGCCCGACTGTTGCTCTTTGAGCTCTCATTTCGCATTTCGCGCTATCTGAGCAATTAAAAAGCCAACAATTGGCAGGATATTTTGCTTTAATACTCGCCTATAAGCTGTAGAGTGTGTGATAGCTATGGGTAGTGAGACTTTAACTTTCCGATTCAATGTTGATTATATATACATACATATGTATTACAGTAAATAATTATGTTATATGCATTCACTTGGGTGTGGTAAATACTGATTTCTAATGTTTTCTTGAGCACCGAACAAGTATCATGAAGTCGCTTACAGCCGGCTGCAAAGTTCTTGCTTACTTTTTGCTTGGGCTTTTCGACTAGATTGTTGGCCCAAGGCGGCACAACTTGCTTGTTTATCGGCAGCCAAGTCAGCCGTGGGCCAGTCAAATGCTAGCGACCGGATGTGCGCCGGGCCATGAAAATTTGTCAACATTTGCCACAGAAACCAAAATAAAAGAAAACAAGCAAAGCGAAATCAAATTTCTCTTTTTGGTTTCGGTTTCAATTCTGTTGTGGCCTGGGCAAAGGGCACAAATGCTAAATGGAAATGACACAGAAGCAGGGCTCATTAGGGCGCCAAATAAGTAATACACACACCAATACACCAATACACCCACGCACACACACACACACACACACACACGCATTCTCGCATACACGCACACTCGCATAATCGCGCGCACACATGCTGGCAATCAGCTTCTCTTGTGGCGGCCAACGCGTCGTATGTGTAATGTGGCATCAAGCTGGAAATAATTTGAATAAATGAGGCCACAACGACGATGACGTGGCGCATTCGTCGATAATTATTTTAATGACACTTGCTCGCACTTGAAAGCTTTGTAATATTAATTCTGGCGGCCTTTTGCATTTTTCATGCACACTCCATATTTCCTTTCATTCTCCGACTGCAGATGTGAACACATGAATTTCTAATGTATAGCACGCACTCATACAATTAACACGCATTAGGCATAACACACAGGTCCGCACTATACGTACGTCGTGTAGTTACCTTTAAGCAGCCGTAACTGAGTGCTGTAGACCACTGAAATTTAATATGCCAAGTGCTTTCGAGCACAAGTCGCATAAAACTCAATGGCAAATAGAATTTTCGCTGTCGTATTGAATGCAAACGCAAGTTAAGCAACTGTATTGAGTGTGGCAAAGCCTTTAACACTCTTTGCTGAACAGATTCAATATTTCTGGAATTTCTCTCCATATTTTATTGATACTTGTACTTTATCTTACTGCGCTTACGGCAGCTCAATGTCAGCTGGTGGAGTACTTGAAAAAGTACAATGCAGTTTTGCAAAGTTTTCCTTTGATCTAAATCTGTTTGATAGACAAATAATAAATGAAATCGAAGCAGATTATTTATTCAGTCTGGCTTTTGTTACGAGTGACATTATAAGAATAATAATAATGCTAACTGATAGCACAACGTGGCGTGGCCTAATGCGGAACTCTATAAGTTGTATTTATTGAAATTAATTAGATAGTTTTTAAATTAGTTAATTTCGGGTGACTATCCATGTCTATCTTTAAAAGTCATTTCCTTCGAAATTTTGTTATTCTTAACATTTTTATCGATAACTTAAAAATCAATCCACATCTTGCATAAACAGAAGCTCAACTGTTGACAATTCTGAAATAGCCAGCCCTTGCAAAGAGTAAGTAAGAAAAGGTCAACAATTTCATGAAATGACCAAAAACGAGTAGAAAGGCAACTAAAAGCGAAAGCCCATATAAGACCAACAATGCAATAAAGACACCAACTAAATAAATATTTGGTCATCTTGGCCAAAATTAACTACCCTTGACAGCTGTAATATCAAGTATACGCACTGTGTGTGCACTGCCTCGAGCCACAGACCAAATTACGTAGCATACTTTTGTGGGCGCAAATGAATTTTGAACACAAAGCACATGACGCAGATGTACATCTAACAATTCACAGTTCAACAGCTGTGAGGTCAACGAAAAGAGAAGATTGAATGAAAGGTGGAAAAGGAAGAATATTGAAAATTTTCAACAAACTTGCTAATCATAAGTTGCCTGCAAAGTGAGAAACCACTCAAGAAACAACACTTAGATAAGTAAAACCGAAATGTGGCAAGTTGCTAGTGGCTCCTTGGGCCCTGCACGTAGCCAGTTGCAAGTTGTTTTGGCCACTTTGCCACGACCCAAAATCAAAGGAATCCTGCAGCACACAGAAGCCCGCATAACTTGTCCTGACAAACCGGAAATGAAACAAGACAGCACAGTCGGCAATGGAGAGTGACAGCTGCAGCCACGGCCAAGCGGTTGGGCTGGGCATTTTTGGGTGCGGACTGGGATGGCATCAGCAAAGACCCACAAAAAATTTGTAAGACTATAGCTATGTGTAGAGGGTGTCAGCTATAAAAACTTGAAATAGTTTTCGGAGCAAGTAAAATCAATAGGTGCCTAGCTGGCAAACAGTTCAAGGTTTCAAGTTTCTTATACTCGTACTCAAACTGAAAAAGAGTTTATTGTTTTTATACAACGAATAAAAGCCTTTTGTGAGAGATTTTTATTAATATTCTCGACTTGAAAAATTCGAATTTGTACGATTCACAAAATACAAAACCAACCATTTTAATAATTGAGGTACAAGTAATTTTTACACGCCTCCTTTGGACGGGCTAGGTCCAGCAAATTACTGAATTTTCCACAGTCCTGATAATTTTACAGCTAAGTTACTTTGGACCCCTTTGTTAGGACTTACAAAATATTATGTAGCTACAACGGAAGCTTGGATAATAACTGAAATGCTAAATTTGTAAATGGATTACAAAGTCTTCATAACGTGGACAATCCGAAAATCTTTATTTTTAACACATTTCATCCCGAACAATATTCTGCAATATTCTTACTTAGTTTTTTTTTTTTTTTGTTAATATATGGTTAATAAGTTGTAAAAGTTAAAGTCAAATCATTTATTACAATATTTCATTTAATTATTCTACAGAAAGCATGAATCTTAACATATCTTTTCTATACATTATATAAATTATACTACTGCAATAATAGCTCAGAAAGAATCACTCACGTTGGAAAACTGATTATTGATATCTAATAACTGAATCTACTTTCCAATTATTATAATACTGCAGTTAGAAAAAATTTAATATAAAACCAAAATGTTATCATTTAAAATAAATATACCTACATGTATGTAAAACATAGTTTTTGTGTGTGTTTTATATTTTTACTTTTTCCCACAAAGCACATAATGAACTCGTTTAGTTCCAGTTCACTTTAATGAAATAGCTCATATTAAAATACGAAATATTTGACCCTCCAACAACCATAACGCCTCAACCCCAACATCCATAAAAATGCTTCAAGGTTAAATAAAGTATTTAAAAATTGATTCAACCCCTCATATTAGTTTGCGTGCCAAGGCAAATTATGTGAACGGTAATTAGTCGTGATAGAAGAGAATTTAATAATGGCTATAATATGCCAGAAGACATAATTGTGGCTTTGCTTAGCTTTGGGGACTGCACTGAAAAATAATCTGCGTTAGTATTTATATATGAGCAACAGATAAGCAGCTGGGCGTTAAGAGCTACAAAAGGAACCCCAATTACATTGCTCATTTGCACCCCAATATCCGATAGCAACCCTTTTGCAACGCAAAGAAAAGCTGAACAAAAAAGAAAATAGTTGAAGAACTTAGTTTAAGAAAATAGTTTGAATAGCTGGAATCTCTCACTCAGCTTAACTTTTATGCTTATTGAACGGCAGCTTAAACGATTCAAACTGTTTCAATTGAATGCAAAGCCATTTGCTTTAATCCAATCACTGAACTCAAGTGCAAAGTATTTTAAAGCCTTGAGGTTACAGCTAAGAAAGCTTAATAAACAGTCCAACAAGGAATTAAAAACCAGTTTCTTTCAGCTTCTTGAATGTGCATGACTAAAAGATACCCAGTAATTAGTTCTGTTGAAAGCTCCAATTTGTATATCATAATGTATATTATTGTAAATTAAATAGTATCTTTATGCTCTGATTTACATTTATAAAAAAAAAAAAATAAATAACAAAATAATTATTATAATACTTGAAGATGTTCTTCAAATATAACATGTGAGTTCGTAAAACACTTCATTTTGTTGATTCCTTTAAACTAAATTATTTATTAACAACGTATACTGAATTCCCTTGTCCTCTGACATTGGCCTTGAAAACTTTTATGGCTATGCCTGTTAATAAATAATTAACGAATTTACCTAAAGAAAATTTATAAATTGAAAAAGAAACAGGCTGACTGCTTTAGAAACGTTCGATTTATTTATTAATGCGCACTTTTTTCATTCTTTCATATCTACTACCTCGCCTATACCGCATTCTAGCCACTGCAGCTGACTAGAGGGTATTGTAATAGACGTGCAATATGCGCTTTGTAAATTTGAGCAACGGCTGCAAGCAAAAATCGCACGCCTGAAGAGCGAGAAAAATCTCAAGTCCACAACTTAAAAGAATGTTTCTCAAAGAATAGGAAACAAACGTAATGGACGGATAAGAGAGCAGAAGGAATGTCGAGAGCATGAAATGGAGTAATTAGAAATGCAAATGATGCGTCAAATCAGAAACGGAGCAGCTCAGAATAAGCCGCGGGCATGCACTGCGAATGAAGCGCATATTAATTGAGCTGCACGTGATGATGGCTGTAGCCATGCGGTTGGGGCAGGGCTGGGTCTGTGGCTGTAGCTGTGGCTGTGACTGGGAGCTTGGGACAGCTTCTACTGTGGACACTTCAAAGCGGCTTTTGTAAGTCTTAGTCGAAACTTGCAAACACGCAGCTAACTGTAGCTTATTTGAATTTAATTAAAATTTAAATCCGTAATGGCCCTGAGATGAAGACCTCAACAAAGGTCACGATTTCCTCATGACTTTTTATGTACCTCGCAATAGTGAGGAAAAAAATATTTAAGACTATTTAACTCTTGTTGCGGCATGGCCTATAATAAAAGAAATTTAAGAGAAAGGTATTTTAGGCAGATTACTCAAAGAGCTGGGTAAGAGTACTAATATAAAATATTATTTAAATTTTTATTTTTATTTTATTCCAAATTAATTAGGCTCACATTTCTCTCGTCATAAACGTTTAACTAGCGTTATTAACACAATTTGATTTCATTTTAAGCAAAGAAAATAATAATTAGATAATTAGGGGAAAAGAGAAGATAATTCTTGAACACCACTTCAACACTTAAGTTGCGCTAGAATAAATACTGAAGAAATACTTTGCGCTTAAACTTCTAATCAAAACTTAGCTGAATATAAGCATTTATTTTTTACTAATTTCATAGAAAGTAAATCTGTGATGTTGGCAAGTATCATTCGTCTGCTTAAGAGAAGAAACTTGAGAGTATTGTTGATTCCTTTTATGAGTAGAATCTGCACATGTATTTTCGAAAGATTTCTATATTTTCACATAAACATAGAGAATATCTTCTAGTTATTCACATTTAATTGAAACACCCGTCGCCTATTTCACATTAATGCGCACTTCAAGCACAAAGCAACAGCACTCGAAACACGCATACGCAGTGTATAGCGTGAAAAGAGCGTAAGTGGAAAAGTTGGTCAACCGTTGGCAAATCTAATTTGCAATAAACAAACAAAAAGTTACAGTTAGCTAACTTTATGCATAGAACAGTGTCAAGAATGTTGTGGCAGACGTATGGGATAAGCTGCAGGCGGGAAGTGTCTCGGAAAATAAATAAAATCGAATTGGAAAAGTGCTCGAAATGTTTGTGGACTGAACAGAGGATGCAGATGCTGTCATGCCAAAGTGTCATAGCAAAGCGAAACCACAAGATAGAAACAACGGCACATACACACACACACACATACACACACGCGCGCACAAAGCACTGCCGTAGTCAGGATAGCAGCAATGAAAGACATGCTGAGTACATTTTGAATGCAAAGCAGCTAAGAGACAAAACAACGAGTGCAAAGAAAAGCCGGCAACCAAAGGATGTCTGCATCAAATTCCAACTAAGTATTGCAGCATAAATTGCGGCGTCTTCTCTTAATCTCACAGTCGACAAAGAGATTGTTATTAATTTGTGAAATTATAGTACAAACACAGGGCGGGATAACAGATTGTAGCTGAAATAATATTTGCATACCATTTGGCATGCTAAAGTTAACCAAAAACCGAGCACAGCTGCAATGCACTCGCCCAGCACTCAATCCAAATCAAATCAAAAACTAGTTGTCAAATTTACGACTGTCTATCTCTGCCAACCTTGCGCATACTTGGGTCTATTGGTTATGCTTGTAATTGAATGTTATCGAACAGGACACATGTGTCATGTGTTTCTTTCTCTCTCCCTCTCTCTCTCTCTCTCTATCTTTCTCTGGCGTACTTGACGTGCAATTGCGTGTAGCGCTAAATGGTGGCCTGCAGCAGCAGTTGCTGCTGGTTGTCAACACAAAATGCCGCCTGTGTACGGGGAAATATCCAAGATCGAATCGAACAGGCTGGACTATAAGCTACCCTGTTTCAAATATCAACTAGAACTTCAATTTAAATAAATTTGACAACCGTCCGAAATATTAACAGCAAGAATTTGTTTCTTTATCTTTGTCTAAAACTTTTTTTTTAGTTTCTTGTTATATTTATATATATTTATATATATCTGTATTTTTTTTAATTGAGATTTTTTTATTTATTATTAATTTTAAAATGCATATATTGAAAATTGCATCTTAGAAAGTTCGATACGGTTTATCTCTAGTTAAAGTACTTAGTTAAATAATTACAATATTCTTAAAATTCTTCAATTTATTTTAATTAGTATTTGATTAATTATTTTTTTATAGCAGTTCCTTTTTGTAACAGTTTTGGTTCAGTTTACGCTTCGCTTTCCACTTCTTTATTTTGTTTTTTATTTTTCACTTCAATTCTCGCTTCTTATTTCAGTTTCTCCTGTTTGATTGATCGATGCGCCACAAGCTGCGTGTTCCTACGTTGACATCTCTGTGACGCGGACTTCTCTTCTCTACCCGCTTGTTGTTACGCTTGTTGCTTGAATTAATATTTAAATTATTCAGTTACTTCTGATGTAGCTCTCCTTGCTTTTCTTTCCACAGTTTAGCTACCCGCTTCTAACTAAGCTTTCTCAATTTCATTGAGTGTTCAGAGTATTTCTTTAATAGAGACTTAACCATCAGCGGCATCTAACCTCCCTCCTCAAATTGCAGTATAGGGCATAGCAGCAACTGTGGCGCCTGCATTCGGCAAATATGTGTTGACGAGGTTGCCTAAAAGATGACAGGTTCAATTTGTGCGAGTTCCCGCAGCATATGTCAATAGAGAGACCTCCGCCAATGCCACCAAACATTGATTTATGCATGTGCGTTTATTTGACTGAAAGCCAAGGGGAAGGCTTTGCAGGCAGCGAGTGAGGGGCGTGGCTTTGTAAATGGTCAGCACTGACTGATTCTGGATAGTTGTTAACACTTGAAAGCTGTTGCGATGTTGGCGTTGTCGTTGTCCTTGTCATGAATTACAAATTGTCATGGCGTTAAATTGAAAATGTCAGCAAGCACAATGAATTGTTTTCGGCACAATGGTAAAAATCGTACCAAATATTTGGTTCAATTTGTTCTCAACTGAAAGCCTTTCAGTGGGTATTTCATTAATAATTCAATTGACGCTTCAAGAGAATGGGCCTAATTAATGCAAAGCAATTATCTTAATTTATAAGCATTGCACAGGCTCGAACACGTACACGACTCCACTCTATGCTATTGGCCAGGCCAATTATAACCAAGGAGCAGCATCGGCTGTTGGGATTCCTAATCCAATCGATGAAACGTTCTGCTAGCTGCCGCTTTCATTAGGTAATTCGAGTAAATCACTCGAATTGGGCACTCAGCAATACAATATGCTAGAGCTATTGTTATACCCTATGCCAATTAAAAGCTGATTAAATAAGGGTCTACTCTACCTCATAAAGGCATGATAACTTCATTTAACTCAAAGAGTGTCAACCAAATCTCTATAGTGTTTATGATAGCCTGATATTAAAAACTAATTCCAGTTGATGAACTGCAATCTTGTTTACTTAATCAACTCCTTACTTATTAAATACTTTACAGGATATTTCGAAGTTCTCGATTTTCTCCAATACAATTCTAATCGCTTGGGTTTTGGCTTTTGACTTAAGTGGCAAATATTTATTTGCTGCATTGTTTGCATATTAATATAATTAATTAGTTTGCTTGATTCAAGCCGAAGTCGTCTTAAATTCTCTTAAATTATAACGCAAGGAGTTTTAGCGTGAAGCAAACAACAATAAATAAAGCTTTGGAGACCAGCTGAAAAGCTGCGGTAGCTTTCAATGAGCTCACAGCCGATAAAGGAATTGTATACGACAGCATTGACGAGTGTTTACATTTAAATGTGTTCCAAGAATCTGTTTCACCTTTGTAATGTACACAGAAAACGTGATTGAATTTATTGTGTCTAATTGAAATACTTTTTGAATACAATTATTCTAATTAAATTTCATGTTGAGAAAAAGCAAGTTTGTGTAGAAGAAAAGTTAAAGTAATTGAATATTTAATAATATTAATTACTGATCGATCAAAATGGAATAACTAATTTATAATCACTTATAATGGTAAAAGTTTGATGAGAATTTAAGGTACATTCAACAATGTTAAAAATAGAGTTCTTTGGGTATCATATTTATTTAATTCAATTTTATTTATTTTATTTACTTTATAGACAAATACAGCAATCTGTTCGACTTGATTTATTTTATTTAGTTTCAATTATTTATTTACTATATCATATTTTTTATTTTCTTAATATAGTTTTTATTTAAATTCTCTTATTTAATTTATTCAATTTTGTTTAATTTTGCGATAGCGTTTCACAGAACAAGAGTAATATACAAAACTTTTCACTTTTGTCGCGGTGGCAAATATTTGAGCCTCTAAATATGCAGCATACTTTTTTCTGGCATGCTGGGCCTCTTGACTTATTGCGCACGTATGTGTGTGTGTGTGTGTGTGTGTGTGTGTATGTGTGTATGTGTTTGTGTGTTTGGGGCAGCCAAGCACAATAAATTCTCACAATTGATTTTGTTGTGGTTATATATTCTCTGTACGGCCCAGTCCATACTTCGCGCCGCCTCTCTATCAAAGTAGAAAGAAAATGTTTATTTTTACTTTTTTTGATTTGATGTTTAAATGTTTTATTCATGGAAGCAAAGATGACGGCGACGAAGACGACGGCGATGGCGACCCACGAACTGCCATTAACATATTTAAACATTAAAACAAAAACAAGAAAAACAATTTAAAAATTCCAAAATGCTTTCAATGGAAATGCACATATACACACACGCACACACGTACACACACACACATACTCGCACACCAAAACACGCAAGAGATACAAAACAAATATAAAGCGAACATTTTTTGGCTGTATCATAAAATAAACAATTGCAGCACTCGGCAAGTTTTATTACTAACTTTCCAGATATTCTAGAATCATTTATTTGATATTTAATTATTTTAATTTAACAACATTTTTGTTGGTAAACAAATGATTTCCGTTTTGCTGCTGCTTTGTTTATGCGCCAAACAACATCTGAATTACCAGTAGACCATAAACGCATGGAGGGGCCACAAAAGGGGATTGCTGGGAAATTCTGGAAAAGCTGCTTAGTTTGCGCCAATTGAGCGATAAGCGACTCATTAACGACGGAAATTTATTGCCAGATTTCATAGTTGAGATGAGCTGCCAAATGCGCTGAAATCACAACTGCTGTTGCCTTTGAAATTTGTAATTTCCGCTGTGGGTGACACTCGACGTGCTCTCTAGAGCGGCTGGTAAAACTTTCATTTTGCTATGCTCAATGTCAAAACAATTACATAATGGTTATTTAGTCAGTTGAAAAGTAACCACACGCACACTCACATAGCGTGGCGCAAGTCAGATACAATTAACTTTAAAGGCTTAGACATAAATCCAAGCACAAAAGGTAGCCGAAGTGTGCGTAGTAAGAAACACGACCAAATGCAAAGAAATACGTGAAAGCTTCATGAAAAATGAATGAGCCGCACGCCATGATAAGCTATGCAACGAGAGCATGGGCATGCTGAACAGTAGACTAATCTAATGACTGAGGCCATTTATCTTTACGGATTTTTATATTATTACATTAATTGTGAAGGTACTAGATTTAATCTTAAACAAAGTCCTCAATCGTCTGCATCAAGTTTTTCTGCTTTCAAAACTTAATCAGGAAATAAATAAATAATAAACAAATAAAATAATAAACAATTATAAATATTTTGAAATTTTACATTGTTCACTTCACATATACTACTCAATCTGAATGCCTTTGCTTAAAACCTTTTTGAATACAGGGTAGTTCAAACAATAGTGAGTTGCGCAAGTGTTTGTCTTGGCATGAGCCGCACTTGACATTGCCTGACGAGCAAACTCATACACTACCCCACCCACACACACACACTCACATACACACGCCACGACACACTAAAGCCAAAGGCCAAATGCTATAAAACAAAAAAAGAAGTGCTTTGCTCTAGAATTATAATATTGCATGCTGATAAAACATTGAAAGCCAAAGCACCCAAGGGGATTACAATTAAAAAGAACACATACACACCACACACACACACATGAGATACAGACACAGCGCGGAAAGTTGAACTGGCGGAAATCATTTTGCGCATTATAGTCATTTGTATTTTTACACTTTGGTATGGCAGATAAAAAGCTAAAGCCAGCCACTTGCTAGCATGCCACATGCTGCCCACACCAGAACTCTGCCCGCCCAAAATCTCATATGCCATAGCCAAGGCTCAGTTTGAAGCACATACTCAATATCATTCGCACACACTCTCACACATAGAAAAGTTTTGCCAATGTGGCTTTTGTTTCTGTTTTGTTTTGTTTACGGAATGCCTGGAAAACGCAATTCAACAGTTTGTTGCTAGCAACATGTTGCCAGCTGATATGTTGCGCCCACATATGTTGCAGACGGCGCCTACGCTCATTCGCCCCGGGTAAGTCGTTCGCTCTCTCTCACTCTCTCTCTCTCTGTCACTCTCTAGCTCTGCCTGTTGCCCTGTTTCTCTCAGTTCTCGCTCTTTGGCATTGCTCGGCCCCAAGGTGTGTTGAGTTTTTGGCTTTGATAAACCATTCGCAAGGCAACATTTCAAACAGTCTGCAAAGGATTCTAGACGTTAACGGTTCTTCTCAAAACCAAATTCCCCGACAAATTCGTTTCGTGCGTTCGAACAATTTAAATCGTATACAAGTCTTTTTGAGATTGTGCTAAAAGTGAAAATACACTCAAAAACAAAGAAAAACAATAAAAACAATTAAAATTAAAACAATTTGTTTGGGAAAATTCTTGGAAATTTTTTCGGCAGCTCTTTAAGTAAATATAAAATTTTATGTTATCAACAACTCGTCGAACAAATTAAATACTATTACATTTTTTTGGGGACTTGCAATATAATTGTTTAGCTGTAGATGGAAATTTATTTGTGGTATTTGTTTAATTCTAGTAAATAACGATAAATATAATCTGTCTGTCTAAAGAAACGAATTACAGGAAAACTAAAATTTTTTTTAATGTACAATTTAAACAATTACTCAAAGTTTGTTTGTTTTCATTTAAGTATTTAATAGAAATAATACGAATGTTGGCTTTTCAGACACGTTCTATTATTAAATACATTCATTCTGTATTTTTAGTCCATTAAATTAATAATTCAAAATAATTGACTTAAAACATCTATACTCGGTTTCAAGTATAAATTCAGAGCTTTATTTGTTAAATATAAAAAAAAATATAAAAATTAAAATTAGAAAAGATAAACTTTGTCTGAATATTTGTTTGTTTCAGTAAATAAATATAATTTATATTTTATTCAGTTTATGTTAACTTTTGTAATGGAAAATTATCGAAATGATAATTTATATTACGGTTCGATTTAAAGCACATTTGAATAAATTTAAAGCATTTGCATTTTACTAATTGCTCTGCGCTCACATTGATTCATCTGGCGCAGTCTTTGCCAACTGTCTGTCATATTTGTGGCCAACAAAAGACATTAGATATGCAATTATTTATAATAAATTGATGTTGCAACTACCTTGATAGCCGTTGCCAAAAAATTAAAGAACTGAAAAGCTGATGCTCCACAAGGTCGGGGCATACGAATCAGCTGCATGCTGCAGGGGCCAAGGCTTGAATTTTGGGGCTCGATATGGTTGGAGGTGGGCGAAAATCGAATGAAAATATTGCTGCGGCAATTGGCAAAACTTCAATATGTAAACAGAACAAAGCGTGGACTGTTCGACCCTTTATGTAAATTTGTTGTAAAGAAAAATATAAAAAAATGTTGTAGCGCTCGAGAGTCGAGAAAGCAATAAAACCGAACAACAGGTCCAACAGAGAAGTCGCATTAAAAATGCTTGAATTTCAATTAAAAAGGGTCCGACAATCATAAAAAAGAAGCAGAAAAAAAAACAGCAGTAATTTATATTCATATTACGTATACGCAGCGGGCGACGAGTTCACACTCATTTAATGACATATATATAAAAAAAAAAAAAAAGAAAACGAAAAAAAAAGAAGAAACGTTGACACTAAAAATGCCCCCAAAACGGCGTCTGCAATGTTGTTTTTGTTGCTGTATGTTGTGCTCTCGCCAAATTTAACATAATGTGCCCCCGAATTGTCCGTCTGCGCTCTGCAAGTTCCTCGTCAGATGTCTTCTTTGTCACATTCATGACAGCGCCACCAAAAAAGTCACGTTAATTTATGCCCATTCATAAATTCTACCCTGCGACGAGGACACAGCCAGTCAGCCAGCCAGCCAGCCAGCCAGCCAGATTCAGTCTGTGTCCAAATTCTTTTGCATTGCCGGCGCCTCTGCGTATGCAACCAAATTTATTATCTTTTTGTGAGAGGAATTTGGAAAATTTATCATCGAAGTTGTTGATTTAAATGACGGAAATTGAGCTGAAATTGACTGATATTTATGTATACGCAGCCTGACGCATCCATGAAACAATCAAGCTTAACAGTATAGGTATTATCTTCACAGGCTTTGCATTCACAATTATAGCCATCTAGAGAGAGAGAGAGAGAGAGAGAAAAAGAGAGAGAGATGTCAACACAACGAAATATCGGTTAATATACATTGAAGACTCTTTGAATATTCAAAGAAAATTCATAATAATAGAAGTATTCGAATTAAAGATAGAATATATAATATAGCAGAACACGTATTCGTGAAAGTGTGGTACTATTGTACTACAGGAAGTAGTAATATCAAATATTATGATAAACAAATTTTTAAATAAAAAGAATATGGTAGTACAAATAGTATTTAAAAAAAAAAAACAAGTATTTGTACGATTTTGTAGAATAGCAGTAATATTTTCTAGTATAAGACTCAAAAATGAGTTAACAGTATAAATAGTAATCGTAATACTTAGTATTAAATTTATTGCTGTAAACAGTTTCCAAGCAATATACAATTCATTCAGTGCACAAACAAATTTAATTACACGGAAAATTTGCATGTTTTGCTGCAAAAAAAATATATATGAAAGCATTAACGTTATTTCTTTTAATAATAAATAAAAATAATTAAAGTGCATCGTTTTATAACAAAAATTAATTAAAGAAGAAATTAAATCAGCTTTCATGATAACAATATTCAATTATTTTATTAAACATTCTGATAGCAATTATTGCTATTGATATATAATAGTTTTCATAATGTGTGACGCTTTATGAAATTCTGTTTTTATTAAAAGAAAGAAAATTTAATTTAAAATGAACTGCAAATGCAAATAGAAATGTAAATTCACTCAGAAAAAAGCTTTACAACATTATAATTTAGATTTGCTATAAATGCATATTTATATATAATATAAACTTTATTAAACGTCAAGTTAAATACATAACAATTTCTCATAATTTATTTAGATAAATGGTAATAAGCAAAAACATGTCGACTTGACAGCTCTTCAGGGAAAAGTATTTTAGTCGTTGCCTTTTCGTTGGTTCAGCAGTTTCACCTACAGCTGAGCTGCAAATTAGTTGTGCCAAGCGACTTGTAAAATTGCAAATAAAACACACAATTAAATTACAATAAAAATACTTAAAGCCTGCTGATACAAATGGTATGGTCAGTGTAGGATATTGCAAGCGTTGCAAGCGGGTGGAAGTCGGAATTGATTGTAATAATAAAAGGCAGCAACAATTCAATTAAATATTAATTTGTCATTTTCCTTGATTTATTTGCACAGTCAACCTGAAGGGAGAAGTTGAATGGAAAATGTTTTACATGCTTTTCTGTCTTATTATTTTGCCATCGTCTCTGCGATTTCCTCTGCTGCAAATGAAATAATTAAAATAACACAAATGCTCGTGCAGCACACATGGCGTATGCTTTTTATTGTTGTTGGCTTGTGGCATGTTTTCTTAATTTAGGCAAAGCGTCGGCTCATTCCGCACGCTGTGTAGCAGCAACAATTGCCACAAAATTTATCAAAATAAATATGGCCACAACAATAGGAAAAATTCTGCTTTAATGACTGACACAGGCCAGGAAGTCAATGGGCCATATTTTGATATAAGTACATACATATATGTATATGATCATTTCAAACATTTGATTTTTATGGCAACAGTCGCAGAGGAAGTCCTGGGGAATCATCTTAATCTGCTGATGATTGAAGTATTTGCGCACAAGTCGTTTGCTTTAATGTGTGCAAGTTTATTTCATTTGGGAAAATATTTTCAAACATTTTCACTTCAAATACAAACAGCACTGATCCAGTTGAAAAGCTGTGAACTGATCTATGATTTGTTAATTGCTCGTGCTTAAGCAGAAAATGAAAATTGTTAAAAGGTTGATGGAGAGCAAATTGAATAGACGTGATATAGCCGTAAATACATAGCTCGAGTAGCAAAAGGAAATGGTGCAACCCAGTTGTACAGCTGACATAAGAGCTGGCATAAGAGTAATGAGAAAAAAAATATCTACTCAGTTTCAAATAACGGAAAAAAAAAACACTTGAAGCATTATTGTTCTTATTTCTATTCACATCTTTTACAAAAAGATTAATATTAAATTCTATAAATCGATATTATATTCTTTTGACACTTTTTTCGGGTTTCAAACTGCTTCCACTTAACCAGACATCTAGAGCAAAAATATCGTTCTGCAATAAGAATTTGGACCCAGGTCAATTTAATGATTAAATATACCATCAAATTTATCATAAATTTGATAAAGAAATGGTTTTTCTACATGATATGAATTCCACATACCCCTTCAATATATTTTGCATTAAAAATACAAAATATACATTCAGAAATTAAATTTGAAATTCATGTAAAAAATTCTAAACAAAACATATTTTAGCTTCTAAATTTAATATTAAAATAATATCTCTAAATAAGTTCGAGTTATTTTTATCATCGCCTACATTTCAAGATTTAAATTGTTTAAATTAAATGTAATTTAAATAATTTATATAGTTCAGCAAACATATGTCTAAACTTAGTTTATTTCTTTAAAAAAAATCCTTATTAAGGCATTTTCGTACCAAACCTTATATAAAGGAGAGCTTGGAATTCCAATTATAGCTCCCTTAGCTCCTTTACTTACGTCGGCAAGAGTAGAGAGAGTTGGCGCCATAGCCAGCCCATTAGAATTAACCAAAAATAATAAGCTCAAGTAGGCCCCATTGTAACCACTGTAATTGTCATTAGGCAAACATTGTTATGCTCTTCAATTGGCTGCCACTTGAAAAAGGCAATTTGAAGGCGGTAATTCAAGTAAGCACACCCACACATACCCAAACACACACACACACATACATAGTAAACAAGCCCACAGGAATTTTCCAAAAATGATCTTTACATAATGTGAGGGGTGCGTAAGGCTGAAAAAGTGAAAGTGCCATTAAGTAACTTTCACGCCTAACAATAATAATTCGAATAATTACAGCCAAGTCGAGGAGGCAAAGAGCAAAGAGTGTTGCCGTTTGCCTCGGGCCAGGCCAAATATTTGGCCAACATATTTGAAGAGCAGTCAACGGAGGCAATCAGCATAAATTTGTGTATACCCTGTTAAACTAAGGCAAAGCTGGACTAAAATTAGTGGTGACTTCTGATTATTATAGTCCAAAGACTCAGAGGCTATGTGATCTACTTAGGAACTAAAAAGATAAAATCTTCGTAGGGTGAATAAACTAACATTTCCACTCGTTCACTAAATATTTAAAATGTAATTAAAGTGAATAGGAAATTGAATGTAGGATAGTAAAATAGTTGCTATCAAGTGGAATAATTGGAGTTCAGCGTAAAGAGAGCATTTCTTAGTCGATCACTCTCCTATCTAATTGACTTCTAGATGCTTTATGATATTCTGTTGTTGTTTTTATCATTGCTGGGTGTGGGAGAAAATGAACAGAAATCTTTCAGCACATCCATTGTTCACCAGATATCCAGCTGCTTTAATTATGTCGGTCTGCCCATTATTATTTATTATTATTATTACTTCTTGATTATTATTTATACCAAAGCGCATAAAAAACGGGCGACTGTGTAAATATTTACAACATTTGCGCGTGTCTTCACTTTATGATGGGGCATTAGCCGGTCAATATATCAAGCTGATGATATACAGTAGGCGTGGCCGTGCAGGAGGCTAATCAACGAGCAGCATAAAACGGCTTTTGCAGTAGGCGTTAACATATTTAATGAGCCCTATTCTTGACCGACAAACAATTAAAACTTCTTTGAAATGGCTGCTCTTGGTAAATAATATTAAAAAAATTATTTAAAAATCGTAAAATTCGTTTTTATACGTATTTTCTCCGCATATTTATAGCTAGATAATCCCGTTATGATCTTGAGCTAGGGCATTCTTTTCCAGCGGAGCGCTCTTCATTTGTTTTTCTTTTCATTTATTCCTATTTTTTGGGAGTGTGTTTTTTTATGTTCCTGCAATTTATCTGCTTGCCAGCTAGCCAAGCATTTAGCAGCAAATGGTCGATGACGCAGCACCCGCAGCACCTCTTGGCCAGAATTTGACTTTTGTCTGTATTGTGTTTTCTTCTCCCATTCCATTCAATTTTTTCTGTTTACCTTAACTGCGAGGGCAATACTGAGGTATTTGTTTAGCGGACGATACTACGAATTGGCATTCACATTAATTGAGTAATTATTTTAGTGTGTATGCAGAATGTGCTCTGGCCCCATATATGTATATATTTCTATATGTAGCATCATCCGCTGATGCGCCCACTGACCACACCCACTGACCTACGTACCAACGCTGACGTGTCCTTCGGGCGCTGCGTGTATCTGAGAGTGTCTGTGCAATGATTCTGACAATTCAAAATGAATGACTGACATTTCCATTTGCAAATTGACAAAACCCGCGAGCGTGGCTCAAAGCAAGGAAAAACAACACGAATTGAAAACTGTCACAGCTCCCACAACAAAAACAACAGGCCAGAGAACAATGCCTCACTTGTAGTTACCTTGGTCATTGTGTTAGACGAAACTATAAAAGCTGAACGTACTGTACTGATCATTTAGTCAGCCATACGTATGTGTAAAATTATTTTTAAGTAAAATATAGACTTCCTTAACAAATGTATTTCACATACCATATACATTCACTCTACAGGGTATAAATTTGCTTGCTCATCTATGAATATTTTACTGCGTGAGTGATTAAGCTTGTGCATTATTAACTAGCTGAAATGTGGACTTCAATTGTTGAAAGAAATACCCAATAAATAAGAATATATATATATCTATCTACCCAAATCACAGCTTTTACTAACAATACCTGAAATATATATCTGATGTAACAACAATAATTTAGCATAAGCATATTCCAACGCTATCAAAATACCACTTAATATATATTATTTAGACGCTTCGCACAGCTATGCAAATTGAACCCTACTCAGGTGTGCGTAAGCATGACTTTTCAGTTGTGTTTGAAGAGGGTATGCATGACTAGCATTTCCCAGCACTGGGTCAGCCGAAGGAGGAAGAGAACTTTTGCTCATTTCATGCTTAATTGAACTCTTGTCATATGGCTGACAAGTTGTTTACGATATGGGGCAAGTGTATCTACATAATAAAAAAAAAAAGAGGAAGGGGCTAAACTTTTATATACTTAACATAGAAACGGCTCACTTAGGTGTGAGAAAAATGTATAGAAACCAGCAGGCGAGTCAGCGTGAAATGCTGCGTGCCAAAAGAAAAAGGGCAAAGCAAAGCAGAGCAATATCATCTTTAGCCCCCTTAAAGACTTTTCAAGAGCGAGGCCAAAAAAAAAAATGAATAAAGTAAAAATCAAAAGGGAACAAAAAAACAGAGTTTAATTAAATCACAGCTTGAACCTGGACTGCGTCTAGTTGCCACAGACCTCTAATTAGTTTTATACAACACTCTGGTATTCTTTATGTTATTATATTCTTACTCTATGTTTTCGTCTTTTTTTTTTTATTATTATTTTTTTTTTATGTGTCTGCTCTGTTAAATTGAATGTATAAAATTAAATTATGTGCTGGAAAATCATGTGGTGCTTGCAACGTTGCGCTCCATTTGCTCTGCTCTGACAATTGCAACAGTTTTAATTAAATTTTTATGACAACTCCAGCAGAGAATGGAGCATGGGGGCAGAGCAGAGCGTGGGGGCAGAGCTCTGTGTGTGGCCACAGCCAAGGGCTACTAATTAGTCGACGCCATTGGTAGCTTAAGCTTTCAATTGTTTAAATAAACATGGTCTAGCTGTTTTGATCTCGATTGCAGTCAACATTGCGTATACGTAATGCCATGGCATGTGCCCGCACTCAACAGTGTAATCTGGTGTGATTAAGCAAGAGCCAATATTAAATAGCTGGCTCACTGACATAATGACATTCAGTAATTTCAATACCGATTAAGTGCTTTCGTCCGTAATTCTCACTCCCAAATTGCATTGTTGATAATGGCGATGATGGCCAAAAAGGCAAGCTTGAAGCCAGCTGTCAGCTGCCAGCTGCAGACACCACAGCTTAATTTATGTAATAATCTAAAATCTTACTGAATACTCTAGGATTGAAAAATCAAAAATTTACTGCATTCCACATATAACAAATATTTGTAGCTAATTTTTCACTCATCTATCTAAATGTAATGAAACTGCATTATTGCATAAATATTTTTCTTTTATTTGTAACTACATTTATCTATTAAATAATTGCAATGAACATCTGTAGTTTGTGAAATCAGGAACTATCTGCACAATTAGAAACAGAATGAGACTAGGTTGTAAATAATTCAAGCATCAATATTCGATGTTCAACAATGTTTGTAATGCATTTGCCAATTTCGTATAAAATATTCATGTTTATCAATAGGAATTACTTTATTTCTTAAATATTTATGAATTGCTTACAAGGTATTCGATGCCGCTGGGCACTTCGTAGCTCAGCGTTGTAAGATGACGCAATTGCAGGCAGCATGTGACCTATCATAAAACCAGAACCACAACCAGAACCAGAAACAGAACCAGAACCAGAGGCAAAGACACCCTGCTGACCTATTTGCGGCATCGCAATAATAATAATGAGAGCTATAATAATAATTCCTGCATGTTTTCCTTCACTTGTCAGTGGTGTGCCAAAAATAATTGAGAGGCAGCCGTTTCAGAAGTTTCATTCACGCCAGCCTTGTCAGATCGGCCGGCTATATATAGAGGCTATATGCGTGTGTGTGCCAGGGCAATTGTTATACATCTGCATCTTTACAAGCAGGTCAGACAATTCGCCCAATTAGCGAATGGCCAAGAGTCTCTATCATTGAACTTGCGTGTGCGATGCGGCAGTGCCAGCTAATTGAGTTTACACAGATCGAAATAAAATAGAAAAAGAAGAAGAAGATGATGATGTAGAAGAAGATGTGTTCTCTGCAATTCAGCATTTATTTAAAGAAACGTTTTTTCGAATTTAATTTATGGCGTTTTACGAATCTTACATGCACTTCAGGTAAATCGCGTGTGGAATCGCTCAGCAGCGGAGGAAAAGAAAAATAAATATTGAGATTTATATTAAAATCGTATGCCATAAACCATTTAATTTAGATACGCAACGCAGAATGTCTTCGAGCTGATTTATACTATTTAAATTGCCATAAATTTTGATGGTGTTTGCAACTTAGCCTCTAATTAAAATGTATCTCGATATAGAAACTATAGACCGCCAAAGTATCCAAAGACTGCAGATTCAAGTGGAATAAATACTCGTAAATCACAAGCTAATTAATTACTTTTTAGTCAAAGCAATTTCTATAGATTCTGCCAAGCAATAAATTCCGCTTGTGCGTATGGCAAATAAATATATCATGCAGTGCGTGGAGCTTTTCATAAACTAGATTATCTCTCTTCAGCTAGTCAAAGGAAACAGTCGAGTTACACTAGAAATCTATAGCTAACAGTGTAGCCTTAGATTTAAAAGACTTACTAGTTTATTTTGAATTTAAATCTAAATAAATTGAAGATCTTTATTCAAATTTAATTAACAATCATGTCGTATAATAGTAACAGTTCCACTAGAATTAATTATATCCCAACAACTTTGCTAGTCTTTCCTGAATTGAAATCAAAACAACAACAGGCCTTCTATAAGTTTCAGCTTATAGAATTATTACATATTAAGACTTTCTACATCAGTCACCCAATCGACCAATCGCTCAATCGCTCAATGATAATGTCTCAATAAACGCCGTTGCTCATCTCACCTCATCTTACTTTAGGGTATCTTCCAGTCGATTACACACAGCGGGTTTGTGCTCATCTCCATCTAGTTGAGATTCGTTGCTATACAAATTGGCATTTAAAATTTAACTGCATGTTTTATTAGAGTGCGGCCCATTCCAATTGGCAGGTCCCAAGCATACGCCAAATTGCAATAAATAAAATTGTAGAAATGTCAAAGTGTTTTGATAAATTGTCTGCCTTAGCTCGGCTGTGCCATAAATTATACGACCTACCCTCGCACCAAACAGGATACCGTTGCCAGCTTTGGGCCATTTTGCAAACCTTTTATTGGTTAAGCCTTTTCGGTTACAGATTGATCGGATCAGAGATACCGCTATGGTCGCTGCTGTCGGCCAAGTCATTTGGGACTCGAGACGAATGCAAATCAATGGGCCCCGGCTTTTTTTATGAGGCGTGTGTGCTCAGCGCAATTTACAAGCCATTGAGCAGCTGATTTGGTCATGATTTCAACTTTAACTTATGCCATATGCAAATGTCAATGTCAAGACGCAACTGTTGCCTGTCCCCATCTTATTTCAGTGTTTGTGGCCAAGTGCTCTTTGGCTTTGAAGCCAAGGCTAAGTTTATTATGCCCGCTTGCATGCGCAACCTCTTAAGAAACTAAGGCTTTAGATTTCTGGGCCCGGCCCTAATGAAAGTGGAATACTGCTGGGGCAAAACTTAGACAACGCAATACAAAACTCAACACAAAAAGCAAGCAGAAGTGGCTTGTCAGCAAGTGCTTGGCTGCAATATACTCTGTTTCGCAGACTACATATATATGATATATTTTTTAAACTTCTGATATACTAATATTTATACTTTACATATACTCAACAGCGCTGAATAAACTGATAATATTAGTTTTATATTTCTTCTGAAATCTCAAAGAAATTTGACAAACAATATTTAACTAAATAATTGTGATTACTAGATTATATTTTAATACTCTGAAATGAATATTTATGATAGTTCAATTTACATTTGAATATTCCTTATAGGCATCAATAATTTGTCTATTTCTTCTAATCGAATCTTAGCCCCTGTCATACGCTATATTCTAGTCTATCATATACGACATATACCCTCTATATCTATTTTGGTCACAGGGCGTTTGGACAGACAATGTCTATTCTATAATTCACCAGCTAAGCAGCAGGCATAATTTTCAGACTGGCCGTCAGTCAAATAGGCTGTGCGTCAGTCAGTTAGTCATTCAGTCAGTCATTCATTCAGTCAGCTGGTATTCTGGCTGTCACTGCTTTGAGCTGCTCTTGAATATGTGAGTGTTGCCTGTATGTGTGTATATGAATGTGAATGTGAATGTGAATGTGAATGTGTGTCTTGGTTTTCAACTTCCGCCTGCACTTGCATAAATAACATGTGTGTGTGTGCATGTGTGTGTACAATGGCTGTCTGTCTGTGTGCGTGTGCATGTCTTTATATATTATTATTTATGAATATGACTTTGCCTGACACATTGCAGCAGAAAGCAACAAAGTTTTTACACTCATGCTTCACTGGCACCAGCTTGCTGTCTGGGTGTCTGTCTGCTTATATGGTCGCTTGTAAAAATCCGGCAAAGCTTCAGTTGACGTTCTCCCTGCCGCTTTTACAGCCCTTTTAACTCTGCATCTACCATGTGTCTTAGCCCAACACAGAGCCATAAAAGTCGAGAATATCGCGTATGGAACGAGAAAACTAACATGAAAAGTGTACTGCATTAGGATTTATAGACCAATAGCCAGCAGGGAATCAGGCTAACACAGGAAATTAACTATGATAATGAGTATTGAGCTGAATATGCTTAAGGCCAGAACATGGAAATGAAATTAAATATAGTTTATGAACAGCCCTAGCAGATATCTAAAGAGGATTTTACTACAAACAGGAGTCAGAAGGCTTCATTGATTTTACTCTAGCCGATGAGTAGCTTAACCATACATATATAGTTAATTAGATACAAAGATACAGATCAAATGAATACGTATCCTTGTCTAAATTTAATAGAAAATTTAAAATAAATTCATAATTGATTTTTCACATTAACACTGTGTAAAATAATACAATTTCACGAAATGAAATTTATTTCATTTATAAAATAAAAATAAAATTTATTATACAGAAATTAACTCAAGATAATATTATCTTCTTTTTTTTTAAATCTGTAGCACTTCACTTGGAAACCTCCAAAATGAGTTTGAGAAAGAAGTTCTTTCTCTTAACTCAAACTACTCTCCTTAGACCAATTTGAATTTCATTCATATTTTCCTTAGCCCGTTTAGGCAGTCTATAACAATAATATATATGTACGTGTATTAAGCATACGCCTTGTTAATACTAACGAAAATAAAAAAACGCTTCGCTATAGAAAATCAATAGTTGACGACAACTAAACGCAAGGCCAAACAATCAATTGTGAAAAACGCTCACAAAAAGGCCAAAAAATATTTTTGTTACTAGCTGTTATTGTTGTTGTTGTTGCCATTGCAAATGTCGTTACTTGGCGTAATTAAAGCCAAAAATAGAACCATAGAACAGACGTACACATCGGCTTTACAGCGTATATATATATATATATATAATTCAGTTTTTGTGCAAAGCATTTATAAATAGACAGACAGCGTAAAGGCCAAGTTAACAGCAGAGGCAAACACGACTCGTAATTGAACCAGAAATAAACAGAGGCAAACACTTCAAATTAAATGCGAACCGCGCTTAATGCACTTAACTAAAGCGCACAATGACAATGGCGAGCAGCTGACTGCCCAGGGCGACGCGGGGAGGGAGCGTAGCACAATGGATGTCAATGTCGAGCTGACGTTTCCGAGCGTCCACTTACAGGTAGCTCTTGCTACTCGGTCTGCTCGGTCTGCTCAGGTCCCTTCTGGGCAGCCTGTGCGTGCCTGCTCGCCGCGTGGCCACTTTAACACGCGTCGCTGACAACTTGCGGACTTGACTTATGCAATCGCAAAATGACGACGACAATGCCTGACAATTGTTATTTGCATCATGGTTGCAACGCCAGAAGAAAGGAAGTAAGAATAACGCAATAATCAACTGCTTAACCTTAAATGTTTTATAACAGACAAAATGCATAATTCGATTGCTCATTTGCACTTTCGAAAAACTCTTCCGTAGTTGGTACAGCAGGAAAGCCATTCTACAAGCCCAATATACTCCTTTTCAGTTCTGTTATAGCATGAAAAATCGCGGTTTGAACTAATGGCTTGTGGTGAGCTCCAAAAATCTCAGCTGCACTCAACAGAAATTATTATTCATGGTGTGCATCAAACCTCAACAAACACTTTAAATTTTCCAAAATAATCGTGAAATTTATACTTAATAAAACTCAACTTTAAAAGTTGTTACCTACATTTTTTAACAATGTTTAAAATGTGGAAATATTTCACATCTGTGGTTCGTTCTGATAAATAAAGCATTTGTATTCATTTTGATTTGTTCATAATAGAGAACTGTAATAGAAAAACTTCTCTCATATAATTCAGAATTGTTTAAGAAATTATAATCGAAAACTTCTGAAATTTAAAATATTAATCAGTATGATTCACTTTTGACACTTTAGCTACAGTTTATTAGCAAATGTTCAGTTTGTTCATAATTTCTGCTACGAATTATTATCAATACGTCAGGCACCAAATATATTTCCAAATGCTCGCTTCACATTATTCCTGCTTCGAACCAGGCTCAATACAAATATGCTGAGCAGCCTTGACTTCACCACACCAAAAATGTATCCGCCTTTCAGCAGGTATTTTCATTGCTGTCATGTGAAACGCCCATTATGACATCCAGCGTGAAAGCCCTCAGGTATGCTTGGCGAATTTTGCACTATTTCTGCTCCACCATTTCCGTTTCCGGGCGTTGCTGTTTTTACGTGTTTTTGGTTTATTTTCGTTTGTCGCTGACAGTTCGCAAAGTATGCGACAAGTTGAATTGAATTCATTCAATTGTTTTCAATGTTTGAGTATTTTGCAGCATAAACATCTCTTGTTTATTTGTATGTCAAATTGCTCATATGCCGTGCGTATACTTAATATATGTAGTAAATATTTATGCATGCTTAATCATGTTAACATTTCGCCCTCACACCTATTTTATGAGCAAAGTGCGTGTAGGAACTAACTGGGACAGGCAGCACACATTGGAACTTAGGATTTCATTCACTCTTTTGATTAATTATGCCAATAAAATTAAGGCAAAGAAAAGCAGAAAATCAAAGTTAATTATATTAAAGAGGCTATAAAAGATGTAAAGACAATAAAAATCCAGCAACTTTTTCTTATAATTGTAATTATTATTATTCTATTTTAAATAGTTTGCGTTGAGTAAATATTTCCTTTGCCTTTTTCTTAACCAATTAATTTAGTTTACGCCTCGCTATACTTAAAGGTTAACTCCTTGACCTGAATAGTCAAAAGCTTTTTATCTCTTTCAGTAATTTCAGAAAAAATGTTGTTTTTTTTTGTTTATAAATATATTTAGCTTTCCTCTTTGATTTCCTTCAAATTACATTTTCAGCTGAATAGAACTTTTGTATCTGATATATGCCTTTTGCCATGCATATCTTTTGGGCACTCCAAAATTGGCCAAGTGCAGCTGTCGACAACAGCGGCATGAATTATATTATGTTATATGAGAGAGTTCACACAGCGGACTAATCTGGGCCATAAGTTATATAGCTGAGAGCAGCAGGACTTGTATGCAGCTCGAATGCGCTTGGCAAACATTAGCAGCGCTTGCAGCTGGCAGCAGCAGCAGCCATGTGGCATGCGGCATGCGGCATGCGGCATGCGGCAATTTGCACTGAAAAATGCAATGAGAGCTGGCCTTTTCGAGTGCCATCCAAAGCAAAATGCATAGCGAAAGTTTTTCACATATTCTGCACAAGCATAAATATATTTGTTGCCTCATATGCGATTGCACAATCTCAACAGGAACAACAACAACAACAAACTGCAATAGCTTCTAGCAATACAACTCGCATTTGTAGTCCTTTATGCGTTTTGTAATAACAAACGGCGCGCCAACAATGCGAAGGTCCTTCTAATGAGCCTGACCCAGAATGTGTTGGCTTTCAATGCAATTCCCTTTAGCCATAAAATGTCAACACACAACTCTAGATGGTAAGTCTTTAAGCAACGTTTGCAATTGCTATTTCTATTGCAGTTGTAGTTGCAAGTGCAGTTGCTGCTGTTGCTGTAAATGCAATCAGCTGCACAGTGAAACGTGTTAGTTTACCAGTCAAAGTTCACACTTTGTATGTTCTGCCAGGTACTAAATGTACTACAACTTTCAAAGTCCTGTTCAGTAGTTGATCCTTTTGTAGTTATTGTTGCTGCAGTTTGCTGTTCATGTTGTTCATGTGAAAAGTTGTGCAGCATTCTGGCGCCAATGCTAGTTATGGAGGCTGTTGCAAATGCAAAAGTGAATTCTAAATACTCTAACAGGCATACATATACATAGTACTCTATTATATTCAAATTTGAATTCATACAGAAGAAGAATGTATAATTATAGCATGATCTATCACTAATGTTTCACAGCTCTTAGCGACAAAAAATTAAGTTTATTAAATTCAAAAGCTCATTATTTGTAATAACTTCTGAATATCATATATTTAATTTTGGTAAAAACAGATTTTATCATCTGCCTGAACTACATGGAGCATTCTTAAATGAAATTCGAAACAGAATATTTCAAAACCAAATATGTATGACAGAAAATTTTAAGCACTTGCATTTCGAATTTATTTACGATATTTTATTTACGATAGTTAAAAGCTATAGTTGTGTAATTACTATTTTTTACTATTATTTATTTTACTTCATTTCGCAATACCATGGAGTTTTATTCAAAGGTGATATATAAGCTTTGATATTTGCTATTATAATAGATGTATATAATATGTTATCGTATATATATTATATAATTATGATTTATGATCTATGTTAATTATGACAATGAAATATTTATGCCATAATACGGTATCTTTCCAATACCCAATACCAATATTAAAATACTTAACAAAAGTGCATAAAACAACAATAACCAAAGAAAAAACAACAACAGCAACAAGTTGCCCCCATGAGCCCGCATTGATTGTGTTCCGTTGCCCAACTCATTTAGCGGCAGCTGTGCAAAATACCAAAAAACAACAAAAATGAATGAATGAAAAAAAAAAAGGGTGTCTACATGTCCGTGACGCACAGGCCGTGTCCGCCGTAGAGTGGATATGCCACAGGAGCCGCAGCCAGCAGACAAAATGCCGCCCGCAATTTCCGAGCAGGACAAACGCTTAGTGCACATCCTGACGTGGCGGCGACTGGGGTTGCAGCTCATCCGCTGCCGCTGCCGCTGCCGCTGCTTCCTCACATTGTTTTTGTTTTGCTTTTCAAAATTTTTGTTGTTGCTGTGGATTGTTGCTTTGTTTCAACGCCCGCAGCGACCGCACAGCAGACAAGCAACAACAACAACAGCAACAACAACTTCAAGCAACAACAATAAAAAAAGCACAATAATTTATGCTTGTTATTTTGCTTTGTAAAGCAATTTATATCGGATTCTCTTTGTTATAAACATAAGTACATATTTAACTCACAGCCCTGCTGCTGATATGATCGAGCGTGGGTGTCGCGGTCAGAGGGGACTGAGGACTGAGGCGATTTGCCCTGCAGCGCTTTACACCCCACACGAAGCTAGCTAGGTCCAAATGTCGGCTTCAGCTGCGAGTTGCATGCGAAAGAAGCAGCCAGGACTTGCCACATTTCGTTGAAGCTTATCACACACACACGCAGGCGAACTCACGCACACACACGAAGGCGAACCCACGCACACAAGTTTGTTGCGTGTTGGCCCTAATCCTGTTAGTTGCGCTTTTTTAATAACATTTTGTAGTGTATTTATTGACAGTGTTTCACTTTTCTGTCTAAGTGTGTATAATACATAATAAAACACAATTTAGTTACATAAATACAAAAAAATATTAATTTTTAAAAATTATTAAATTTAATACAAAATATATATAAATGACTATCAATTTATAAAACTGTATGTAATAAAATAATAATATTATATTAATTCAAAATTCATAAAATAACCAGCACTTTTATAGTAAATCTTTCATATATACACTTATAGTAAGGTTTAAATTTTTACGTTTCACGTTATTTAATAAATTTGTTATAAGCAAACAAATTTTACAAAGCCTATTAGAAATACATAATTATATAAATAATTTAATATAATAATGCCTTTAAAGGCAATATTTATATCAACATCAATCTTATTGACATTCACCTATCAAGATACCAATACAAATATATTGTTATTGTATTTTGTTACTAAAATATAAGTACAATTTGTTCAAGATCTCCCACACATGACATCTATTACTAATAGCTAGAATTTGACATGAATATGACTTCTATTAAGAGATCTGTATTAGAACAAGTTCTACAACCTAGATAGCATTGTTATACGTAAATTAGAGTAATTTAGCAAATACCCAGTATCGTTAATATAATATATAAGAAGAAGAGTGTTTTTATCGTCAGCAGTACACGTCAAAAAGTTCTTAATTTTTCTAAGCTTTCAAATAGTTGCATGGACGCCCCGTGGTCAGCGCAGCGGCAACTCAAAGCTGTGTTTATGTGGGAACTTGTGTGCGTGTGTGTGTGTACGGTTACGTGCCTGTATGAAAGCGTATATTTTATGCTATTAATTTAAAGCTCCACCCACAGTCATATGCACACTAGGACACACGCCCTGTCTACACGCTAAGCCAATAATGAACTGGCTGTCAAACTAATTGATTTAATTTTTAGATTTTTTCTTGCAGAATGCTTTGAAATATGCAACAGCTAATTGAATTTGGGGTTGGTGCTTCACAGATAGGGTTGGGGCAGTTGAAAGTAGCTTTTCATGTTAAGCGCAATTTGATTGCCATACGTGGCTGCCAACAAATCGCATTCAATTGAAATTTAAAACACCTCATGATGCGCTCCCTTTTTTTATTTTTTTGCAGATACATTTAAATATATACCAGCTATAAAGTAAAATGGATTCCGCTGCAGCTGCCGCCGCCGCCAAGCGTGTACAAATCGAGAAGGCGCACAACTTCATGCGTCAATATCGCGATCCTGAATCGCGAGAGCTAAAGAAACTATCAGCCAATCAGTTCATGGACGTGTGGGCACACTACGATAAGGATGGTGGGTATAAATAAATTTGTTTTTTATTCGATTGCCTCAACTCTGGGTTTATTTCACAGGCAATGGCTATATTGAGGGCACCGAGTTGGATGGCTTTCTGCGCGAGTTTGTGTCCAGCGCCAATGTGACAGACATCAGTCCAGAGGTAAGCTGAAGACAAAAGGAAGTCCTGCATTTATGCCATCAAAAACTCATCAAAATTCCTCTCCTATCGTTCGTTTGTCTTCTTTTAGGCTGTCACTGATACAATGCTGGAGGAGCTGAAGTCCTGCTTCATGGAGGCTTACGATGATAATCAGGATGGCAAAATCGATATTAGAGAGGTAAGACACATGCATTTTATGCTCATGACTCACAACTGTACAACATATTTGTAGCTTTGCTGCTTTAGAACTTTCTGCGACATTTTAAGATGTGTTTTTTTTTTTTTTTTATTATATATATCTTTGTTGTTTTTCGTTTATTTTACGCTCTGCCCCGCCCACACGTGTCGTTTGCGCAATGTTGCCGTACGTGCATATCTTTCAATGACATCTATTTCGGGGCTTAGTACTGAGCGCGTGTTCCATACGAAGTTTCAATTTGCGCGTGCTGTGCTTTTACCTTATAGCATTGTATGTGTTGACGGTCAACATAAGCGTGAGCAAGCGCAAACACAGCTCCGCCCGATTCACGTTAACTTAAACGCGAATGCTACCCATGAATGCAAGATCTTCGAAAAGTGTGTCGAAATCCCTGCAAGGTGTGCTGCAGAGAGACGCACTAAGTAATCACATATGTTGTTCTCCATCCTCTCATTTTTTGTAGTTTTGTTTTTGTAGTTCTATAGTACTGTATATTAAGTAACATCGTGGATTAAAATGAACACAGAGACTTTGCATTAGATCGCTACCAGAACGGGATCACATACAGTTTAATTTGTATCTAAAAATCTAGAACTGTGCTCTTATATTATATTTCATTTAAAACTAATCTAATTATGAATATAATAATATAGAGTTGTATAGTGTAAATGCACAATTTAAATTTCCAGAAGAATGCGCACAAGCAGATCTTACAATTACAAAAATTAAAAATTAGATTGATTTAATAATGATAATAATTTATTCAGACTCTAGCAGGACTTACTAGGACTTCGTGCCTTCACGAATATGATAGAGAAATAACTTAATTTAACTTTAGACAACTCGTTAATAACAATTCGCAAGTTTAATTTACTTTTACGAACACAACGCAGTCGAGCATTATCAATCAGAACCCTCAAATATATTTAGATGCTAAATTTATATTTTCACAATCTCCATATTAGCTTATATCTGGCCTTCCAATCAATAGCTCAACATCTCTGATCATACGTGCTTCGTGTTTTATTGCCAAAATGTTGACCTAAATGTCGCCCATCTCTAGGGAGGGTCTTCCTCTACATTTGCTGCTGCGTTTTGGAAATTGCTTTTTAAATGATGCTGTAACATTTGTGCTCTCCCAGTCCCACTCGCACTTCCTCGTTCACCCTCTCGCTGTCTGGCTGCACCAATTTGCTGTGGCTCAATAATTTATTTGGCCATTTCGCCATTTGCCAAGGCCCAAAGTTTTGTGCCAAGGTCTACGAAAAAGTTTTTCTCGCTTGCTCCTTAAAATGAGTTTTTAATTGAGGCTTACAGCCGCCGACACCGCCGTAGCAATATTATTTCGACTGACTTTTATGTTCTGTGAATTTAAAAATTGAATGAAAACGAGGAGAATTTTGCCTACATTGAGGCCTGCCCACATGATAAATGAGACAAAGTTTGTGCCAGGTAGCAGCTTCTAGTTATCTCTGATTATTGTTTTGTCCGAACCCTTTGTGACTTCAAAAAGCACTCAGCTACCCAAATCATTCATCATTCATTCATTATTCATTTCCTTACAAGAATGTTACGCATACGCCATGTAACACATCTGAGATTTCAGAAAATTCAACATTTTCTTCACCTTTTGTTTGCTGTATTCAAGGTCCCAGTTCTGTTATAGTTATATATGCTTAAGCACAGCCAAAGGCTAATTAGTTTGAGTGCCTGCCAAAAGTATCAAAATTGTTGTTTAATGAAATTAAAAGCAGCAACTTTCTGTGCGCCACGAAATTTAGTTTCCCATTTCAGTTGAAATTCAAATCGACACTTAAACTATGCGGCTAAAGTTTTGAGTTGCAATTCGCCTGCCAACGAAATGGAAATTTCAGACTTCGCTCTTAGTTAAGCAAAATATTTTCAGTGAAATTGAAGCACGAACTCCGTTGCGCAGCCCCTCCCATGCCAAACCCCACCCATTCATACAAGCGGCTTAAGTTTGCAGCTGCAACATTTTGTTTGTGAAAGGCGATTTACTTGAATTTCTGTTAGTCTTATCGATTAGTTGCAGTGAAAGAGCTTCAATTGGTTTAAATATATATATGTTTTGCACTCGAAGGGAAACTAACTTCAGTAAATTGGCTTTAATTTCTAGAAAAATTCTCCTCTCAAAGTGAATCGAATTAATTTCTGATTTAGTCTCTATAGACTTGAGATTGATTAGAAGCTCTAAAATTTTTACAGATTTGATAAATTAAAAGCCCTTTCTTAATCAATTATTTTTAATGAGCTGCTAAAATGTTTTCCAAATAGTTTGGATTTTCTAATTCATTTTGATGCTGTTTTAAGTAAACAAGACATTCTAAGCCTTCAGCTGCAGAGTTATTAAAGAATCAACTCGTCGTCTGATTATGACTCCACTAAGCTGCAGCTCGTGCCAAGAATTATACGCTTATATGTAATATTATTTTAAACGCTCTCTTGTGTAGCGAAAAAAAACTAAATATTTTTTTATGACTGGCATAAAAGCTAATTTCACATTTTAAATCTCAACAAAGACTTCATATTACACAACTACTCTAATCTCTTACTTCAGCACTTAAAGTCAACTAAAGTTGAAGTTCCTACACTCAAGTATTTTTGCTTAACACATATCTTTCTTCCTTTCGAAAATTAATGTATTTACAGCTTGCCCAACTGTTGCCCATGGAAGAAAATTTCCTTTTGCTCTTCCGCTTCGATAACCCCTTGGAATCAAGCGTCGAATTCATGAAGGTAAGTGCTGGTCAACGAAGCGTTAAACGAGGGGCAGCCCCCATGGCTCTGCTCTCTCTGCCTGCAGACTGACCGTGTGAGTGAGAAGCCAAGGCTGTCACTGCGGCGCTGATACAGAATGTTTACCTCTAATTAATTTTTCTCGTGATGCCATTTTGTCGATTAGATCTGGCGTGAATACGACACTGATAATTCTGGGTACATTGAGGCGGATGAACTAAAGAATTTCTTACGTGACTTGCTCAAAGAGGCCAAAAAGATCAATGATGTCTCCGAGGATAAGCTCATTGAATACACAGACACCATGGTGCGTATACGTAATATTTAAGCTAGATAAACCATAGCTCATTATAACCAAGTCTCATGCCAGCAAAAAGAGCTGACCATTCAATGTCAATGTTGACATCAACACTTTGTTTGCCAAGTCAAGCGTGAAATACGGCAATTATTTTTAGCGTGACGAGAATTATGCGAATCTGTGCCGCAATTTATATGCACTCAAAGTGCTGTTAATTAAAAACTTTATAATGGAAAAACGCCAAGCAGATGTATATGTGTGCCTCACAGTTTGTTGTGTCTGCAACTCCTAAGATTGCCGCAGCACACTCTCCTCTTCTCCTCCACTCTAGGTTGAGTTAGGTTGTGCCTGGCTCATAAACTCGCCTCGCTCCAGACATTTTGTTCGGTGCACGTATCACAATAAATGATGATAAAAATGTTACTCGTTGGCGAAACTCGCAACTCATTTGCAAGTTAAATTACCAACGCTGAGGATAGAAGCGAAAAGTTGTCAAAGATTAAATGCAGTTGAGAAAATTCACAAAAATATTGTTTCTATAAGAGATAGCTCAGCAATAAAATTTAATTTGACTTTTGTATATCGTTTAAAACAAAAACTTTATTGCATTATCTGGAAAACCATAAAAATTGTTGCAAATTTACTTTATCAGTACACTTTGAGTTTGCAAGCCTATTTAATATACATTATCTGTCCTGATGTCTGAAACATTGCAAAGTAATTTAATTAATAGAATAAAAAACTTCTCTCAGGTTGCTTACATTTTTCCAGACAGTTTGTCACATAAATTTTACTATAATAGATATCTCTTCAGCAATCAAGTTAAATATGCCTAAATTAATAAAGACTCAATAAATAGATTATTGCATTTTTTAGAAATCCATACTAAATGGCGAAACATATTAATATAACATTATATATTATTATTGATCGTATTTTATTTCACCGTATTTTTGTTGTCTTGTGCTAAGACACATTTAAACATTCCAAAACAAATTGATTACATTTTTGCCAAAGAGTTCCTCATGTATTCAAGTGTATTTTTACATTAGCTCAGTTAATTTAGTTTATTTAAGCAGGCAATCAATAAGCATATACAAAAAAAAGGAAACAACAATAAATAAATAACATAAACTTTAAGAGCAGAACCCTTGAGAGTGCTCTGCCTAACGAATGGTCCATGAAAAATTTATTTGGAATTTCCGAGAATCGAATGCGAAATACATTCGCCAGCTAAAATTTAGCACGACCTGCACTTTGGGCAAACAAAAGTCATGCGAAGAGAGCATTTTGCAACTTACTTAAGTCGATTTACGAATGTGTTTATTATTGGGGTTGGAATACGTGGTCTCAATAGACACAACCAATTGATGTATCATTAATTAGGTCTAAAAGTTCTGTCATTGAGCTCATTATGTTTACCCTCTCTGTCGCTCTCTCTCTCTCTCTCTCTCTCTCTCTCTCTCTCTCTTTCGTTCTCTTACTCACACACACAAATACAGCTTCAAGTGTTCGATGCCAATAAGGATGGTCGTTTGCAGCTCTCGGAAATGGCCAAGTAAGTAGACCAATGCCACAATGCTTGTCAAAGACAAAAATGCCAAACTTATTTATTACAGACTACTTCCGGTTAAAGAGAACTTCCTTTGCCGTCAGGTATTCAAGGTAAGTGCTAAGTATTATGATTGCCATTGAGACGAGGAAATTACGTTTCGCCAGCCAGACAGCTGGAAGCTGTCTAAAAACCGAACCAATATATATCTTTGACTATATTTAACTGGTTATAGCCAGGCTTTTACACTAGCACATAGGTTAAATTTAGCTTTAGCCTTAGCTTTAGTTATTAACTAGCTGCCGCCTGGACTAAACAACAAGCCAACTAGCTATGCAAGCGCAATGCGTATGATTTTATAAGCTTGCCTCTTATTTATTTTTATTTATTTTCATTTTACTGTCTGTGTCTGCTCAAACAGCTATCAGCCACGTTTTGTTCTATAAACGTAAAATAAAAAGCCAGCGAAGCGTACAAACGCTATGAAATTGCATTGCACAGCAAAAACAAGCGGGCAACGACAACAGCAGCAGCAGCCGGTTCCAATAAACTAAGCAATACTCTGTTCAATGCTTCCATGCTGGAAATCAATCAGGTGACGTTCTAAATGTAATTGCTGAACAATATGAGAGACTACAAAATAGGAAAGACAAATGTCGACTACAATAAAGAAATGAAATCTATATATAATTAATATTCCATTTCTTGTCTGTACACCTGAAGATTGCTGCCTCTAGATACATACACTTCTTTTTCCTAGCTAAAGAGTGCATAAGAATTGTCATAATGACGATCTAAAATTCACTGTTCTCATACGCACCACTTAAAGTATTTGGACTCAAATGTTTAATGACTTAATATGTGGGACTGTGTAAAAAATATATTGAAATTTTTAAAATATTTTTTAATATAATATTTTAAAAATTTCAATATATTTTTTACACAGTCTAAAGGAGTTTGACAAGTTAATCTATAAAAAAAAAAAAAAAAAACTCAATATGAAAACACTTTTAGTTAGCTTATTATACTCGCTTTAACTAACTGAACAGGGTATATTATTAAGGCGTACATCACGGCGTATGTGTGGCGTCAAGGAAAAGTGGAGACAGCAAAATCAAACACCTGTGTGCTCAGCTTGTATGTTGTACTCCTGACTCAGTGAGAGGGAGAGGAGAGAGAGATTGATATCTGCTTCAGTGCGCGGAAAATAATTTCAGTACAGCCCAAAAAACCCCATTGTCATCCCTTAAATACATATTTATCCTGCGTCAGCTGCTTTGGGCTGCCGCTTCAATGGGCGAGCAATAAAAAGGCAACTTTCGTGATTCTTCCTTGGCAAATAGGCAAACGAATCAGTTTGTGCTGATTATAAATACAAGCAGAGTTGACCAAAAATTTTTGACTTTGTATTTAAACACGGAGGAACACCTGTCAGCTGGCAGCACAATTGCGAGGCATTAAGTGACAATGCTGCCGATACAGAGAGCGTGCTGGGGGATGGGCTTTGGAATTTTGTTGGTTACATTCCAGAATTTATTCGGCATTTAATATTTAAGCGCAGCGTCTGCTCGAAATGTGCCCATTGGGGGTTAAATGGAGCGCACAACTCGGGTTGACTTCAGTCCACTTAGCCGCGCTCTCCTGTGGGCCATTGTTGTTGCCGACTCAAGCAGCTGGCAGGCTGACCGACTGACTGACTGACTGACTGACTGACTGACTGACTGACTGAGTCTGGGCTGCTGCCAGGAATGTAATTGGTCGCCAGGCCACATAGCAAAACCAACTTGGCCATAACTTTACCACGGCCATACACGCTGCTCCGAACTTTGACTGCAATATTTGCCAGAATATTTTCTGTTCGTTTCACATCACGTTGCCTTTCAGCGTGCTCAGCAGGATTTGAGGCCGAACAAAAGGCATGCACAAGGGGTAGTCAAGAATGAAGTGCACTCGAGTTTGGGATCAAAGCTTAACTTATTGAACGGCTCTGTTCCTAGTTCAATGTAATGCCAATCCTTTGAATTGTGTAAATATGCGTAAGCACAAAGCCATTGATATCATTGTACTCGAGCTCAAGGCAAAATCTGAAAATAATTGAACAATTAGCAATACTCGAGCCATACGATATTAAATCCGCATAAATTATTTAAATTCTAATTTAAGATCGAATGGTTTTGCAAATTTCATAAATTATTCTTGGTTTATAGTTCCATTTCTATCAGCATCAACCTAAGCATATTAAAAAGTAGTTCTATGTATATAAATTAAATTAAATATGAAATATTAAGCAAATAAATTAAAAGGAATTTTATATGGTCTACAACAAGTTTCTTAGATTATCAATTTCGAATTTTTTTCAATACATTTCATGTCATTTCTTTTGCTATTGACTTTCATGAGCTAAGGTACACCAACTACAGCAGGTTGAATTTCCTGTGTTTGCTTAGCTCACTCTGATCCACGCTGCTGTGACACAAATTCAATCTCCTGAGAAACCCTAACATATACTTCAAGACGAAAGTCTGCATGCGTGTGTGCGCGTGTGTGTGTGTGTGTATGCCCAGCAGCATTCCTTGAGCAAACTCTTTGCTATTACAGCTGCTTTTGGCACATGTAGCGCAAGCAGATGTCCAACCATGTCCGTGGTCAGCTACATGGCTTGGCATTGGCTTTTCCCTTCCGGATTGCGCTATTGTTGTTAATCAACTGACTTCGACAAGGGGCAGCGAAGCATTGCAATGCGACAGTTGCCAGCTTATTGTTATTTGCAGCAAATGTACGTGATGCACACACGCACACATATAGCTGAAAACTTAAATTGTCTACACTCTCTCTCTCTCTCTCTCTCTCGCTCTCTCTCTCTCTCTTTCTCACTCTCTGTAGGAAGTGTAACAACATTTGGCGTTACATGGAGTATGCGCAATTTTAATTAAACCACACAAACCGCACTTGACAAGTGGTTTTTAGCGACAACTGATAGCGTAGCTGATCGTTTCGGTTTATGTTAGCCTTGTTCGATTTGCATAGTTTGGTTCTGGCCAAAGCAATGGTTGTGCAACGCAGCATATGCGTGATGTGCACAAGCATGGCGAATGCCAATGCCAATGCCAATGCGAGTCACATTTACAGTTTGCCACCCCACACACGAAAGTCAGCCATTCGGCCATTGTTACAGCCGAGTGCACACTGACATTTTATTTGGCTTTTATTGGCAACTCCCTCGCCTCCAGCTGCCACGCCCGATGCATGTAGGAGACAGTAACGTAACAGCAAGCAAGCTGCTGATGCGGCGGCAGTTGATGCGCCAGCAAATGCTTAAAGCTTCAACTCGCGCTATTCCAATTATAATGCATAGCGACTGGCCATATGCAGCAGTCGTTAAAATCATAATTTATGTACCACCACGAGGCACCTGCAGCTGCCTGATAAGCATCCATCTGGACTCTTGTGACTTTGTTGCAGCAGGGCGCGCAATAAAACGCTACAAGCTTAAGCAGCCATCAAATTGGCATTTCCAGCCCATTTGGCCATCACATAATACGCATCAAGCTTCACGGGAAGCTGTGTCGGCGCCCATTCCATTTCGCAATAAAAGTAAAAATGAAAAAAAAATATATATAAGCATGCATCAACATTTTTACAGCCAGCAAATGGCCGCCGCAAGACTTATGAGTTACGGCATGTAAACTGCAACAGCCAGGTGAAGAGCAGGCACCAAGTAATTGCCAGCCTCAATTACACTGCATAGCAAAAGCGCAAGGGCGGGAGATATAGTATATGAAATGTAAGCAGAAAATTACCCTGCTAAGAGAGCCATCTAAGTGTCCATTGTCATTAAGCGAAACTGTAATAGTAGACGCAGGTTCAAATCCAGCCAAGAGTGCATTTATTCCTCTGCATGCTACATGACAGAATCTATTCATAGTTTGTTTCTAGTATTATAATAGTAAATGTATACATTGTAAAGTTTTTCAAAAAGCATTTTGCTACAAAAAGGTCATAAAAAAGACATTAAAAATTAGAAAAGATACAGCTGTTTAAAAATTATTTGTGAATGAAATTTCACTAAAAAAATATTAAAATATTTATTTAAAGTATTTACATAATATAAAGAAATACTTCGAATGTAATACTTTCAAATATTTATTCAGAATATAAAAAACTATATGTGTATTTTATATTGAAAATATTAATCCGAAACTTGTTTTCAGTCTATTCAATTATATGTAAAATCAAGCTTTATTAATATTAAATAAATTAAAAATACAATTAAATTATTTTTAAATATTTATTTAGCATTTTCTTTCAGTATTTTATTTTATTTATTAAATATATCGAAAACATTTACTTTCTGACACTTTTCACTCTCTCTGCTAATCTCCACAAGTGAAGTGTGTACAATTTAAGTATAATGCGATATCTGTAAAATTTTATACAGGAATATAAAAAATATACATATATATATATATATATATATATATATATATATACACATATCTGTGGCTTCGCAGTACATCGTTGAAAATAATTCAAAATGCTAATGCAATTTCATGCGCTTAGAGCTCAGACCCGTGCACATCGCAAACAAATTTGATAAGCCCGCTCGACGCTCAATTGCAAACTATTTAGTTTTAGCTAAATTCCACGAAACTCGCCCTTTAACATAAATTCTCACAGCTTTATGTAATGCTATTTAAGCGTTTTATGGCTATGCGGTATTAAAACTAAATTGCTGTTGCATAGTGTTTAAAGGCAGCCGCTCGACATGACATTCTGCTGGCAGGAGCCGGCTTGGCGCTGGGCCAATGTGCCGGAAAGGCTTATGCTAATGCACATCACGTATACGACGCGTGTGTCGCAAATAATGCACAAGAGCTACTGCGGCTGCTGGCTCTTTAGCAGCAGCTACTGCAACTTTGAAATGCGCTGCTGTGGATAAACTTTCGGTTGAAATGCGGCTGCTCAAATTTGTTGTAATTGCATTGTGGCTGGTTGGGTTGGGTGGGTGCAGGGATCAGGGATGAGGGATCACGGCCTTTGCTGGCCGTTTCGCTGGTTTGGCTTGGCTTTTTCACTTAACTTTTCTGGGCCCGGCACTAAGGTACATATTTTTGTTTATGCTCTCTGCGGTGCCATTAACTGCAGTCAGCTAACGTGAGAATGCGGCCAGCAGGCAAAAAGCAACCAGCTCTGAGCCCTTCAGCTGACACAGACAATTTTTAGTACTTTTTCGTTTGTTAAAAATAAGAAAATTAAAGAAATAATCTTTATTTTTTGAAGCTCTTGCACCTTTAAGCAGCGCCAAATTAAATTAAGCAACAGCAACTAAAAACCATAGCTAAAACTTGAATTGGTCTTGCCTTAGACGTTTACTTAACAATTTTATATAATTTTAGTTTGCTGCATTCTAGCTGGTATCTTAGCTTACTAACCAACCTTCTTAGACTTAAATAATTGCAAAATAAACAATCTGCGCACGAGCAGCCAAATAAAGTTATTTCAATTACAATTGCAATACTTAAACTCTTATATTTAGCATATATTTCTAGCTAATGTAATTTTTAATTTATAAATTTAAAAAAAAAAATCTTTATCAACTATTTTTCTGACTTTCTTTTTTCCATTCCCCGCCTAACCCTCTCTATATTGCCACTATCTATGCCTAAACCAACTACTGCAACTACCTAAACAAAAACCAACAAACTGTATCTATATATTAACCTTTTACCTCTATGCATATATTTCTACCTACGAACTCTATTTATATAAATACAAATATATATACATATATATTATTTTATATATATCTACAACAATCAACACTTGTACATTTTTATAATCAACCAAAACTCTTTGAACAACAATCAAAACTTCAAAAATATTCAAATACTCTGCACGTGATGTACATTTTGGCTGCCACAAATATTACTTTTCCACTTTTCGCAATATGAAAAAATTCAATAAAAAAAAAAAAACAAAATCTAAATCGATTAAAAACTCGACTCTAAAATTGCTGCAAACCAATATAAAAAAAAAATGAAAATAAAAAACCAAAAATCAATTTAACAATAAAAAAAATAAAATAAATGCTGTATATAAAATCGACATCAACTACAACAACATCAACTACTACAACAATCAATATGCACTGTCAACAACAACAACAACTACTACTACAACAACAACAACTTAACAAAAAAACACATGTACTCGTATTCCAGGAGGGCATCGATGTAAGTATTTACCATCCAAGCCGAACTAAAGCGAAAAACTAAACGTTGTTACCCAACCAAATGGAATACAAAACAAAAACAGAAACAAAATACTACAGCAAACAACCATAAAAAAAACTAAACATATAAAGAAAAAATGTTACTTTGGCAAAGCCAAGCAATGAATACTCTTGCAGATAGCTGAGAATCTCTTAAATTTTATATGTTATATACTCTTGCCTAGTCAGCTTACTCAAATATGTACCAATTAAGTTTTATGCATTCAAATACGTTTTCATATGCAAGACAGCCTCTCATCTGTCAATATCCTTAATAGATTCCAGGATATTACTAGCTTTAAAGTTTATTAAATATATTGCAACTTGAAAATTCATTGAAATTCTGCTCTCTATTTTATTCGAACGTCTAATAAAATTACTAATTAACGTTTGAATGTAGTTTATAATCCTTGAAACTTTTTCGAATTCAAAAGTTGCTTGTATGAAAAATATGAATATATTTTTTAGAAAATCATTTGTCTCTTCGAGGCATGATTATTACTAGCATACACATTGTTCATATGTGTGTATTTCATTGTGACCATTTACTGTATATTTCCATTACTATTTCAATTTACATTACCATTATCAATGTAAATATTCGACATTATTATTCTTTTACCTCCAATGAGACTTTTGATTTAAATAAATTCAGTTTATCTTAACTACAAGTAATATTTTACGCTATATATAAAACGACTTATAGACTCACTCTGATTTGTAAACTATCAATTAGTTGACGATAAACCATGAATATTTCAAAGCCTCTCAAAATTCGCCATCATATTTTTTTAAACAGTCAAATTATAAAGTTTCTGCCAGAGTATTCAACACGAAGAAGAACAAATACACATCATTCACTACTGGTATTTATGTATCCACAAAGAAAAGGAAATTTACATTTTCAATTTAAAATACCGCCCACTTGATCGACCCAAGCTTTTAGTTTATACTATAATAATATTGTGGAATTCGATTTGTTTTGTTCAACAAAAAACAAATAAAATTTCCATTGACTTGAGCATATTTTGGTTTTCTGGCTGATTTATCTATTGTTAGCTGTTACTATAGAAAACTAACTGCATACCATTAACATTCTTTTACGATGAGTTTCTATAGACCTCTTTTTGTATAGCTACCATTTTATATATATAGATCCCTAAACATAAATACAACTACAACTATACTACAAATAAATTTTTAAATGCATGCTGGTCTGCTGTGTGTTTGTTTGCGTCTGCTTTATTCGAACAGCTTTTTATTTTTGTTTTCGAATATTCTTTTTGGCATGTTTAGCAAATAAACTGTGCAACTGAGTGGGTGTGAGGGAAGTGTGTAGAAGTGTAAAGGTGGGCGTGGGTGTGTGAGTGAATTTACATACGTATTCTTGTGGTACTTTGTGGTTTGTTTGATAGCTCAAAGAACTAAGCCCAGTGTTTGATTAGCTCAGCTTGCTGAAGTGCAAGACTCTCAAGTTGCAAGTCAAAGAGCTTAAAATGCTTCTTTAATTAATATTTAAAATCGATGCATAGAAAATTGAGACATAGATAATATATTTAAAAAAAAAAACATATTATTTGAGAATATATCGAATGGATTAGTTTTCACTTTTTGAACAAACAAATACGTGACAAAATAATTGAATTAGTGTATTTCATTAAGCTTTTACCATTTTTCTACGAAATTTAGTCAGTTTAATCAATTTTGTATAAATTGCGTCACCAACCTGTTCTGTAAGTCAGGTTTAATTACTAGCAGCAGGCCCTTAAATAAAAGCACACAGAACTTAACAAATATTTGAGGTAACCTCAATGGGTGCTTAAGCTGCGAGCAATCCAATAAGTAAACGAGAACTATGTGCTATACTAATTAGATACACACACACAGATACATGCACACACACATACATTCACCTTGCTGAAGATGGGTGATAAGTGCATGTACGTGCGCTGCTTAAATCTAATGAAGGTCCAGACACAACCCTGAGCTGTGACCCTTTGCATAATTTAGAGGACAGTAAACAAGGATGAGTTCATGTCTGTGTGTGTGGGTGTGTGTGTATAAGTATGTGTGTTGTACTTGGATGCCCTTCGATGCTGCCCATATGGATAATGGCAGCCGCAGACATCCGCCGCCGTCGCCCACTCCGTAACTGGCAATGGTTTTCAAAAGTGTTGAAGTATAAAATAATTACTTCATTTTATCAGAGCTGTGCGAACGTGACGGCTTTGGCAGGCTTCGCAATTTGTCAGAGACAAGCGCTGACAAAATGCAAAGTATCCTTTTAGGCAGCCGTCCGCATAAATTCCATACAATTTGGCGTGTGAAAAAGTGTTGGCGCTCAAATTAAACACTAAGGCTCAACATTAGTCCCATCATTTTTTTTCGTATTTTTTAAAGCTCTCACACACACGTAATGCGAAGAACAATGCGATAAAACGGCTGCCAGAGCGGACGCCTAATGGATTTCCAATCCCCAAAACACACACGCACAGAAAATAACTGAATGGATAGCTTCTTCTTCTTCGTCTGCTCGACTGGTAGATATTCTGGGAGATAAATCTCCTTGATTTCGAAATGATCTGCAAATACTTTTGCACTCATGAAAATATGAGTGTAGCTCGTTAATAAGCTAAATTATACATTAAACAATTAACCAGATTTGATTTAAAATAGTATATTTTAGTTGTTATGTAGAGGAGAGAAATGTATCTCTATACAGGAAAAACAATTTCACTGCATTTAATTTGTTTCTAATTTATTTAAATTTCATCATTTTAATGATAGAAAAAAACTCACTTTATATAAGATATATTATTTGTTTCTAGTTGATTGGAATTTGATCAAACCAATATACACTTCTTGTTTGAGCATAGGGCATGTGAGTAAGAAGAAGAAACTGCGTTTTGTCGTACGCGTCGTTTATAAAACAGCTTACAAGTCCAAATAAAATAAATGTTATCAGTCCTTGGGGAAACCACAAACCCACACACATTTACAAATACACACACACACACACACTCATACATATATACACACCGCCACACATATAAAACAAATTGTTGCCTAGCGAAATTTGAGCCGTTTCCGTTTTGGTTTTTGGGCCATGTAACACCTGCAGCGGCTTTGAACTTGAATGGTTGATAGCTCGACGTTAGCTGCCAGGTGTAAAAGCTCGAACCTTGTCCAATCCCTTCCGCACCTGCATGTCCTGCTTGCATAACCACAAGCAACCAAAAACAAGGTACAGGTGCCTTGGTCCGTGTGTTGGACAGGAAGTAGAATCAATAAATCTAACTGGCGCTTGTACCATACAATACACACATCTATATCTCTATACAAACACATTCACAAACACACTCGCACACAGACAGCATTTTGCACATGCGAAAGCTGTAAATGTGAGCGCTGAAATGTATGCTACATTACTTTGGCCACACAGCCAGTGAGAATAATCGTGAGACGCGTAGAAGATACCCTGTCAAGAGTTTTTAATGGAATGTACCCGTTAATAAGTAAAGTATTCTTGTTTCACTTATATCATACAAATAGAGTCAAGATCTTATAACGGTTGATCTATGATTAAGAGCAGACAATATATTCATGGTGGAAAAGAAGAAATGCTTTTTAATTATTTATATACTTACTTATTTATAATTTGAAGTATTTATTCTCTTATTCCATAAGCCTATTGGCCTATCATTTCAGTAGCAAGAAACGAATAGTTTCCTCACTCTTTTTTATGTATATTTGCACATACCCGTTTTCGACGCTATGTCGTGTGTACAGGGTATGATAAGCCACAGAAAATTCGCAATTTACCTTAATGCATATTAATTACCTAATGTCAAGCGCATAAACCAAATTGCCAAAACGTTCAGGTAGTAAGAGCGAGCCAGCCACGCAGGGGGAATCGAGGGAGGGCAGTCGAGATACAGGAGACGAGACGGGAGAGTCAAGAACAAATACAAATACAAATACAAAGCAGCTTAATTAAGTCATTCGTTATAATGCGCATACGTATGCAATCTCGGGCTACATAAACGTTTGTCTTACGCACTAGAGAGAGCGTAAAGTATTACAAATATGTGCGTGGGAAGAATAAAAAATATATATATATATTCGACCGTTTTCAGATTAAGATAAAAAAAACCTATGCGAGGTATCTCGAAAACTTTAGCTATTTAAGGGAATGTAAAACCCGACATAAACTATATATAATACAAATCTGAGCTAAATATCGAGTTCTACATTATACAAATCTTAAGTAAAGTAAAGATTTTGGCAGTTTTTTGATCAGAATAACATGAATCCGATTCTATTGCTGATTCATGAAATCAAGGAGACATATCGAACAGACACCCATCTCTAAATGTAATATAAAAAAAGTAATGCAAACATTTTCGGAACAGCTGCGTCTTAGGAGCTCATTCCATTTGATTGCTTTGTTCTAAAGATTTTCTTTTTTTTTTTTTTTTTTTTTTTTGAGTCGGAATGTGCAAATAATTGTGCACAAATTGGCTGTAATATGAATGAAGAGATTGAGTCAGTGCAAACATGCCAAAATGTAAATGAAAATTGATTTGCATGCAGGAAGCATGTGTGTGCGTGCGTATGAGTGTGAGTGTGCGTTTCAGGGTGTGCGAATGTGGCTTGAATTTCCATAGACAAACACGGGCCTGGCATGGATTGCATAACAAAAAAGTTGAAAGCATGAGAATAAATGATTTTGCATGAACTGTAAATAAATATAACATAAGCAAGAATACGCACACACTCATACACACACACACACACACTCACTCACACTCATAGCTAACACACACACACTTATACACATACACGAACATGTAGACTAGAGGCCCAAAAACCATATACCAGTTGACATTGAAAAAAAAAACAAATATCTCGCAAAGACTAAAGTGTGTGTGTATAAATATTTATATATATTTGATATAGAATCAAGTCTCTCTGATATTTCAATGCGCTTTTCGAATGCTCTTTCTTTTCAATTGCCTATAAAACAGGGCGCCACCAAGCTAACAAAGGAGGATATTGAGAAAGTATTCTCGCTATACGATCGCGTGAGTTTTTATAGTTATTACATGTATAAAATATTAGATGACTATATTTGCTTTTTTAATGACAACCAGGACAACAGCGGCACCATTGAGAATGAGGAGCTGAAAGGTTTTCTGAAGGATCTGCTCGAGTTGGTCAAGAAGGTAAGTGCTGACAGCTGCTTGAGATACCTTATAGATTGATAGAGATAAATATATGTATATATACTTACAATATAATAAATTGTGCATATATTGTTTCACTCAGGACGACTATGATGCCCAGGATCTGGCTGCTTTTGAGGAGACAATCATGCGTGGCGTCGGCCGTGATAAGCATGGCAAAATCTCGCGCAAGGAGCTCACCATGATTCTTTTAACCTTGGCCAAAATCTCGCCCGAAGACGAGCAGTAAATTGAGCCAACTAGCTAAAGCAACACATATACATATATTTTTGTTACCAATTTGGGTAAACTAATGCAAATGGGGCGAGTGTTTGGCCGCAAGCCAAAGAACAAATTTGATTACTTTATAAAACTGCCCGCAAGCTAGGCGCAGCTCGAGGACATAACCTCACAAATGCAAATTAAAAAAAAAAAAAAATTACAAAAAAAAAAAACATTAATTGAGAAAAAAAATTTGATGAAGCGCAAAACTACAAAAGAGATGCAAATAAATAAATAAATATAAAAGCTAATTCAAACTAAATGTTTCAAATTAATTAAATGTTTATGCATGTTAAGCTTTCGAAAGTTTATTTCCTAACACAAAAGCTCCAATTAAAAAGGAAACAAAATTATAATGTATGTGTATTCGTAAAGCAAATCATCTTAAACAAATTTTAAAACAAAAACATAAATACCTAAGAATACTTGAAAAAATTACTTTTGAAGCAACTCGAAACCAGCCAGAAAAATATAAAAAATTATTTAATAAAAACAAAGTTCAGTACATCGATTTTAAAAATAATAATAAAGTAATTTTCGAGTAGCCAGAGTACTCGTAATATTTATATTTTCTATTTCATATATATTGCATATTTATTTATATATATTTAACTAAAAAAAACTAATTTAATTTGTACTTAATTACAACTTAGCTAAGCGTAAGAGCAAACACTCAATAAATTATTACAAAAAAAGAAGAAAAAAACAAAAAAGAAAAATTAAATGTGAAATTTAAATTATTATAAATTACAATGTAGTGCGAATTTTTTAGATAATTGTTGTTAATTGTGTGTACTTATAATATATATATATACATATACATAAATGTACTGTATTAAGAATATACATATATACATATATATATCTTTTGATGCGTGCGATTTTTCTGCTTAGTTTATTTATTTTGGAAAATTTACCTTAATTTTTGGACAAGAGAAAAGTTATCAAACAAATACCAGCTAACGATAAATATATCTATGTGTATTCCACAAACAGATTTTAGTGCACAAGTTTTACCAAAACTACCAAATGTAGAGGCCAAGCCAGCATCAATCAAAGCACTCGGCAAACAGCTGCCAATTGGCACTCGAGCACGGTCCAGAGGCAGGTGAAAAGAGAAAAGAATAAAAAAAGAACGAGGGTAAACCAAAATGAAGAGAAAACTAAAATCCACTTACAGTTGGCAAGTGTCCTCTTCACAACCCACTCCCTCGCCTCCTTGAACACATGTCATACTTGTGCTCGTGCTTGTCCAAGTGCTGCACGGATTATGCAGAGGCGGGTTCTAAAAGGGAAGTTAGGCACACCCAAAATGAGAACAAATATTAAAAAAAAAAAGTAAATAAATAAATAAATGGGAATCTACAGCTTTTACACATATTTTATCTAAATGTGCTTAAAATATATATCAAGAACAGCAAAAAAATTGTTTAAAATCTGCTTTAGATTGTTTTAAACTCTTCTCAAGGTGCTATCGCTATTATAAATACTTGAAGCCAACTATTGGCATAAAATCATTTTTCGATTTGGAATTTTGATTTGCCTCCCTTACAAAATATAGCCAAAGAGCAAAGCAACATTTCTCAGAAAACATTTAACTAAGCTTTTAAACAAAACCAAAACGCAGAAAAATTATGTATGTAAATCTATAAAAAAATAAAATTCCAAAAACAATAACAGTATAACTAAAAGAAATAAATATATATATATATATATGTTATAGAGAACTGTGCGATGCAACAAAATGCCAAGTAAAGAAAAACAAATATCGTATATACTTATATATTATATATCTTACTTATACTAATGTTTAAGATGGATTATCAGATGATACACATACGACAACAGCTTCAAAAAGGACTATCTCCAATCACGATACCAAAATACATTATACAACTATTACTACAACTAACTAAATATATATATATATATATATATATATATATATATGTATATATATATATATATATATATATGTCTATATAGATACTACATACATACATATATGTCAAGCAAAAATTCTATGATATGAAAATGGTGTTTTAATAAACTATCGATAGATTACAGTCTCAAAAATACACAACAACATATTTGTTTACACTATTGTGATCGAGTTATCAAGTCCTCTGCATCTACACATTGCCTTGTTCTCGATTCTGCTCCTCCAGCAATTCATTAAGCTTCTTCAACAACGCATTAATACCAATAATATTCGAATTCATATCGGGCATCAGTTTGCCATTTGAATTCAAAACAGACTCTTGCTGCTCCGGCGTGGGCATTGCGCCGTTAACTACCTCATCAATGTATTCCATAGTCTCCTTGATCTTCAAGCAGTGGCTATTTATTATAATTTTTTTTTTTTTTTTCAATAAAAAAAAAAAGGCGTTAATTAGTCAAAAAGGGGATTTTTAGAATTCTTATGTATAAATCTACATATACTACTACACAGGCTTTGTGACATATTAACTGAGAATTGTTTAAGATCTGTAATTTATTGAATGAAAGCATGTACTAATCAGGAGTGTACGACTAGGAAGTTCGTTATATACAAACATAAATATGACATTCACCCACAAACTAAGAATTAATTTGCGTTCGTATGGACAGACTTGACTTAAATTGTTAACTCAAAGATGGGGCACTGATAAACGATGGTGTGATGATATGAAGGTACTAAATCAAATTTCCAAATTAAGGAGTATTCACATTCATAAATCAAAAACCTAATACTATTCTTACAGTTGGCAAAAATTGTGAGTAAATCGAATGTCCAAATAGTCAAACATATTAAAGTTGAACTAAACCAATCTCTCGGTTTTCAGAGTCTAAAAAATGTTTTCTACATTTGAAATAAATTTGAATTTGACGCATCAACCGATGTTCCGAAAGGAAAGTAAATCGTGGAAAGCTGCAGCATTGTTTGTGAATTGCAGAAATAGTATTCGACCTATATAAAGTATTCAATCTAATTTGACCACATATTTGGCCATACCAACCATTTGGGCATCTCATAGTCCTTGGCACTAATATTCCTCCACTTGCAGCTGTCCAGATGCCAAGCAAGACAAGATATTTGCAATCGACCCTTGCGCCTAACAATTTTGGTAGCACGCTGCGGGGTTACCACGGGCACCTCCTCCAGATGCCAGGTGAAGAGCTTTGTCACCTGTGGCTCATCATCATGAGGGTCTCCATCGTCCATCTGATCGGACTGGAGTTTGTGGTCTGCCATGTTGGGTTCGTAATGCGCATACTCGTGCAGTCCGATAGATGAAAGCATATCGCAGAGGGAAGACGTTTTCTGAATGCTTCCGCCACGTCCGAAATGTCGTTTAAGGAAGCCAATGCCCTGGCTGGCGCAGTCCGTGCAGCAGCGACAGATCGTTGAGCCCATGCTGCGGAAAACAAAACCGGACGGATTGTTGATCAGAAAACGCGTTGAATTGTTGGCATACGTGATGTGCGTTTGGCTGTAAGGGTATGGCAGGATTATCGAATCACGTATCTCAAGATCAGTAGATGAATTCACTTACCACTTGTTAATGTTAACATTCAATTTGGTAATGCACCCAAACGACATGGTCGCTCAATTAGAATTTTATAAGAAGATACTGAAATACCAGTAATTTTTTAAAAAATGCTAGAAAATAACACTAAATACATTTAGATTAAATTGAATGAAATTGAAATCACGGACTGCTCGAAAAATAAAAAATAAAATTAATTCCCAAAGGAAGTCTTTCAACTACAAATTTATACGGAGACGGATCAACTACATAGTATAGAAGGCCTCCTGGTCCAGTTTTTGCTGATAGGCCAATCTCTGCAATATGGTTGGGTGCGTATGATGCCAACGAGCATAACAGCTATCGTAGACCGGAAAGCTCATGTGGTCGGCATAGATCTTCATGAGCGCTGAACGCAGCAGCAGAGAGTAGCCCAGTCGATGAGCAAAACGATCTGCGGCATATTCGAAGCGACGCAGATTCCACAGCATCAGGAAATTAGCCAACGTCAGGTAAGGCGTCAGCGCAAAGCGCAGCACGATTAAAAAGCCGACAATAATTGGCCAGAGACCAGGGGCGAAACCGACTGCCTCATACAGGTACGGACAATGGAAGAGCAGGCCAAACAGGACCATGGTTAGAAAGAAATGCAGCTTCATGATGAATGTAGCCTTGTAGAAATGTCCACTCTTCCAGTGGCCCAGCTCGTGCGCAACCACAGCCACCACTTGTGGATTGGTCAGGCCCCGCCCAACTTCATACGGATGCAGCTGCGTGATGGGCAGACCCTTGTTCAGGAGTAACGTGTCGAAGATGACGATGCGCTTCAGGCAGCAGCTGCCGTAGAAGTAGGCGTTGCTGTACTGCATAGACTTGGTCCGAATGATGAAGACCCGATTCATGGGGAACCCGGTCTGGTCACAAACGACCTTTATATCCGTGTAGAGGAGGCTCTCAGGCGGCAGTTGACGTTGGACACCAATGCAGGGCACACACAGATAGGGCAGAAGGAAAACGAGGAGCAACGTAAAGGCAGCCCACATCAGCCAGAAATATAAAAAGAAAAAGAATCCCATCATCTGGACACTGAACACAATCAAGAGGGTGAGCGGTGCCAAGACTATCTGTGCGAGGATGATGCACAACAAGCCGATCAATAGATACATATAGCAGGGAAATCGTCGATGCGTTCCATATCTCAGCTCCAATATACATTTATCGTATATCAGGATGGGCAGGCAGCGCAGCGATATATATATAGTTAAATAGAATACAAAGATCAAGCTAATCCACAGCTCTCGATGTGTTAGAGGGGCCAACGTGCTGGCGGCTAGCCCCCAGACAAATGGATAAAAGCCAAAATATAGTTCCAATAGGCTAACGATCAAATCGATGATGTGTTTCCATATAAAGAGCTCCATTTTGTGTAATTCATAGACGCGGGCGCGATGAAAGATCTCCGGTGGTATAATATCTCTTAGCTGGTCCGGCACCATAATGGCATTCAGGCAGGTCAGTTGCTACTGGACACAAATATGATGATGATGATAATGATGATTATGATGATGACACTGTCAGCGTTGACTGCTCTGCTCTCGCTCACCTGTCGCTTGGCCAGTATTATTTCCCATATATGGTCGAGGAACAACACCGTCATCATCACATAGAGGAGAATTCGCGGATCTATCTTCGGCCAAGTGTCGTACGATACCATCGCTCAGGATATGATCATGTTACCAGACCAATGTAAACAATAGAATAACAAATAAGTCAACAGTCGGCATATATAAATAAATATATATATTCCATTATATATCCGAAAGTGGCAGTTGGATTTGAATATAAACAAGTATTCGTAGCTATCTATGTTTTTTGCTGTTTTGTGTGTGTTAATTCCTTTTTTACGTGCGATTGTTTTCGACGCGCTCCAGGCGCTGCAAACGCTCCAGGCGATGCAGCATAGTGGGGTGCGTGTGATGCCAGCTTGAGTAACAGGCGTCCGATAGGGGGAATGTGAGATTGTCCGCGTAGAGCTTGAGCAGAGCCATTCGCAGATGCGCCGCGTAGCCCAGCTGGAATGCGAACTTGTCCGCCTCGTACTCAAATTGACGCGTCACTGTTAGCATTAGCACATTGGAGATGGTTAAGTAGGGCGTCAACACAAATCCAAAGATAATGATAAAGCCCACTATGACCGGCTCGACGCCCACATCGAAGCCAACCGCCTGGTAGATGGGTCCATGCGAATAGCAGATGACAAACAGCACGAGTGTGATCAGTAGATGCAACTGGAACATGACAAGGGCCTTATAGAAGTGCCCCCTCTTCCAGTGACCCAGCTCGTGCGCGACCACGGCCAAGACATGTTCGTTGGGCAAGCCCTTACCTCTCTCCTCCGGAGGTAGCCGAGCATCGCTGGCCAGTCCTCGATTCAGCAGCAGATTATCGAAAATGACAATCCGCTTCAGGCAACAGCTGCCGAAGAAGAACGCGTTGCTGCCCACGTTAGGGTCTCGAACGTGTATAATATACACATAGCGCATTGAGAAGCCAACGCGATGAGTAAGCTCTTCGAGACCCGCTTTCAGCACTTGATTCTCAAGCGACACGCGCTTGCCAACGAACGGATCAATGCCAAAGGGGATTATCAAGATGATCATCGCGGTCAGCAGCACGGCCATCAAATAAATGCCCACGAAGGCAAACTGATTGAAGGCGCGCACCATAGACACCACCACCGCAACCACTATGGCCATGAGCACCAGCGAACAGCTGATGTCTACCAGCTCCACGATAATGCGCTGCGACCAACTGCGTTTGGGTTGCTGCACCAGCTTGACAATGCAGCACTTCTCATAGATTTTGCCCGGCAGCGACTTAACTAATATATAAATGCTCAGAAAGATCAAGTATACGAATGACATCCAGATCTCGTGCTTCATCCACGACCAGATGGCGCAGCTGGCAACCAAGTTCCAAAGGAGGCCATAGAAACCAAAATACAATTCAAGGCAGCCACAAATGACAACCACAATGAGCGTATTGACTATGATGAACCAGCTCTTGTGCAGCTTGTATCTTCGCATTTTATCAAACACATCCTGTGATAAATACGGACGCAACACTTCCGGCACATGCCTCGCGCTGTAAACCATTTTAATCTAGAATAGAGATGGGAAATATCATAGAGTCGATCGAAATCCGGCTGTTTACCTCGCGTAGGAGCAGATAGAGGCTCCACAAATTATCCACCAGGAGAATGATCAATAGACTAAGGAGTATTATGGCGGGATCATTCCACAGTTGGACAATCATTGTAAGGTAATGCAATCTGACATTTTAGCCAAATACATTTGATATATACATTTTTGAATTTGGTAGTTTTTTGTTATTTTTATATTTGTTTATTTTTCTGCTGGTCAAGTCGGCTATCGCTTGCTTTATTGAAATCTACACAATATACAACTAAACATGGAGAGGGAGGGACTACTACGATACGGATACGGTTTACAAGAGTCAGAGAGAGAGAGAGAGGGGAGAGAAAGAAAGAAGCTAAATGCTTTGGTCTATAGATTCGCAATTGAATGCGCAAAATGCACACCTCGTGATTTACTGCACCTTCTTCTGCGATTCTCCCAATTGCTTAAGGCGTGCCAAACGCTGCAGCAGTGTTGGATGCGAATGATTCCAGGTGGAGTACAGCCAGTCATGGACAGGGAAGCCCAAATTGTCCAAATTGAGCTTGATCAGAGCACGGCACAATTGCTGCTCGAAGCCAAGGCTGTGCGCAAACTCATCCGCCTGATATTCGAATCGACGCGACAGTATTGTCATAGCAAAGTTGATGATGGCATTGTAAGGTGCCAACACATACGTGAACACGATCAATAGACCAACGAGTATGGGTCGCGTGCCCGGTTGAAAGCCTAGTGCTTCATAGAATGGGCCATACTTGAACAAATAGCCAAAGACAAGAAACATGAGGAATAGATGCACCTGCATAATGATAATGTTCTTGGTCACATGACCGAGCTTCCAGTGTCCCAGCTCATGACCAAGCACGGCCAGCACCTCCTCGTCCGTGCAGCCCTTGCCCTTCTCGTCGTCACTCAGCTCCGAGTCGTCCGGTTTGCCCTTGTTCAACAGAAGTGTGTCGAAGAGCACAATCCGCTTCGAGTTCCACAGGCCGTAGAAATATGCATTGCTGTGCGATGAACGTTTCGAGCCCTCCACAACATACAGCTTGGTTAATGGAAACTTCAGCGAGGCAGCCAAGTTCTCAATTGACTGACGCAGTGGGCCCTGCTCAAGGGGCGTGTACTTATCAAAGAGCGGCGCAATGAAGATTGGATAGATGGTGAGCAGCACCAGGGAGATGACGCCGACGAATATCCACAGCCAGATAAAGAAATTATCGCCACCGCGCTGCACAATAAAGATAATAGCCGCTGTAATTGGCAGCATCACAATCTGGGTAACCAGAAATCCCTTGACCTGATCCCAGGCAAAGAAACGAGCCGTTTGCTTATTAAAGCCATGCTTTTCCTCCAGCACGAAGATCTTGTAGATCTTAAATGGCAGCGATTTGAATGTGGATAATACATTCGAGATGAGCACAAATACGAGGCTGACAATAATCTCATTGCTCGAGTCCCATTGCAGACGTTCAACCACATTCACCGACACCTGCCAGAGCAACGCAATCAATCCAATATACAGTTCCAGGCAAAGAAGCACTACGTCCAGCAGCACGGTCTTGAAGATGCCAAAGTTCTCCCCATCCAAACCATATTTGCGCGCCTTATGGAACGTCTCCGAGCTCATATGGGCCTCCAGCTCAATGGGTACCGTCAATGCATTTCGATAGACTTTCACCTGCAAGGGTGGTAAACGTGATTATTTTCATATCAACAGTTTATCTTACACAATCAACGAACTTGGTTGGCATTTAACTTGCTAAATATACACATAATACATGCGCATTGTAAAATAAATGCTCAAACATTAATTGCCGCATTGAACACTGGCACGTGCCGGCGTTTTAACTGTGTTAACTCACCTGGCGATAGGCTATATATATTTCTAGAGCATTCTCAATGATGACTAATGCCAAAATGCTGTACAGCACATCGTCTGCTTCTAAAATTGACATTTTCACCTGAATTTCATAAATTTAATATAGACGTATATACTTCAACAACGCCGCACTCTACGGCTTGCACGTAAAGCCTCAAAAACAGTGTCGTAAAGCGTTCAAATATCGTCTATCGATTGTACAGCAAAGGCACCGATTACTTTACACCGAATTGCATTTTTTTCTTTTGAAAAAAAAAAAAAAAAAAAAAAACAACAAACCGTTTCTTTTACTTCGAAAAAAATTTTATTTAGCTATGACTAGCGTATTTGCACATTAAAGGTCTCCACACTGGCGTCGGCTATGTGTTTATGTATCTCATTTACTTCAGCCTGAGTTAGGGTGCGTTCCATATGACGATAAACAATACGAAAGCAAAGGCTGGATTTGCCCGTCTTTGGGTGCTTGAATTTGTCAACCAAACTTATCTAAAAAGTAAAGAGAACGGAAAGAGAGCTTAATTATGTAAATCATATGTACGTTAAAATGTGCCCACCTGCTCTACAACATCCCCAGCTATAGTGCGCACAAGGTCATAAAAATCATTGGCTGAGAATCCAGCATCGATTTCCACATTGTCGGGCAGCCAGAAGGATAAATCGTTTGAGCACTGCGGATAATGTGAGATAGCTTTGTATTTGGGAAGATTGTGTAGATCCTCTTCACTGAACTGTGACAGAAAGCCGCTATCGTTCGACCAAAACAATCGAATGTCCGGTATATCAAAGAGAATCATGGCCAAGCGCTCCAGTCCTACGCCAAAGGCATAGCCAATCGATTGATGTACGCCCGCCTTTTGCAGAATCTCGTGGCGCATGATGCCACAACCCAGCACCTCAAGCCAGTTGTCCTTGAAATAGATCTCCAGCTCCCATGAGGGTTGAGTAAATGGAAAGTACGTGTCCACCCAGCGGTATTTGATGCGGGGCCCAAATAGATCCTTCGTAAGACCCACCAGGACGTGCTTCATTTCGTGTTCCATCAACTTGACAGCCTCTAGAGTGTGGCATGGCTGCTTCGTCTGATCCATACACTTGGACGAGGGCAAAATGCATTTTGGATCTGCCAACGAACCACTCCACGTTTCCTCGAATAGCTCCAGCCCAGGATTGCGTTCGAACAGCTTATCCTTGGTGACAAGACGCACAGCATCCGCCTGATGGAACACTGGATAATGTGTGCTATCAATCTCATCCCGTCTATACACCTCGCCAACGACCAAAAAGTTATCCAATCCACCCGAAATCAGCTCCACCTGATGGGCAGTCGTGTGGGCGCGCAGCAAATACTCCCGGTTCACATAATAACAATCCGATTTCTGGCGACTCACATGATCGGTGGGTATAAGTAAATTGTCAAAATTCTGCTGCACAGTGACCAGAGGACTGAGCTGATCATAGACGGAAAATAAGGGATTTCCTCGCTGATTGCGATATGCGCCATAGAAATAGTTAACAATGCGCTGCCGCATTATCGACAGTGGATGATCACGCTGCAGATGCTTGTTCAAGCCCAAATGTGATAGAATCTTCGGGGTCACATTCGTCCAGCTGTCCGTGGGGTATGTGCCTCCATTGATTTCCAATTGCAGAGGATGTTGTGTTGTCTGTCTCTTGGCCTCCTCGGCGGCGGTGCTGGCCAATAGCCGACGCTGCTGTTGGCGGCCCAAGCACAAGCGGGAGCTCGGCACACGCAGCGTTAATAACATGGTTTCAGACTTTTTTATTTATATATTTATCAACTAGCAAAATATTGCATTATATGTATTATAAAACAACAGCTGTTCGGTATCGATAAATGCGTCCTCAATATATCGATAGCGTTTGCATAACAATCGAATGTGCCAGGGCTACCGAAAAACAAATTCCTGTCAGCTTTTGCCTGCTGTTAATTTTGCGAGAATTAAATTAGAAATTAGTTGGTTGCGCTTGTGATGATTTTTAAATAAACTAATATTACGAGCTTAGTTTTTGGCTTGAACCCAAATACCTGTTTAAAATTAACTAATTCAAATAGAATAAGTGAACTACTATATTAAATTAAGAATCATTCGCTTTACTTTATAAAATACGTTTTTATTTTATACAAAACATCAACATTGTAATATGCCTAATTTGTATTAATATTTAAATGGCAAATCATACAAAAACAGATGCGCTTTATAGATTGTTAAATATGCCCATTAAATTATAAGTTTACATTTGAGATGCTCGCATTGGAATATAAAAGGTTTTTGTGTGATTAAATTAATGAGGTTGAGCGTCGATGCTAACACATTTATCGCAAATATAATGATATATGTATTCTCCTAGACCAGTGGATAGCTGGAGGCGGAGGCAATGCCGCACTGGTTGTCCTCATTGCGAGCCATTTTGATGAAGCCTTTGTCGCCCCAAGTGGTGCCCCATGAGTTCTTCACCAGCCAGTAGTCCTTACCGCTCTCATCGGTGCCATAACCGACCACGAGAACACCATGATCCAGATTTTGAGAATTGCAATCGGGTTCATTGTAGATGCCCTCGGAGTAGAACTGGAACGATTCGTGTGATGCATCGATAGCCACTGCGACTGGCCCAATGGTGGCAACAGCTTCCGCCATCTTCTTCTCATTGCCCTGTGGGATGTCAACGAAACCGCGATCAGTAGCACCAATGGTGCGCTTGTTGAAATGGCAGGAGTCATCAATGCCCTCATATGGATATGATTTCTCAGTATCAATTCCACCGTTATCCTTGATGTAGCGAAAGGCGTTGTCCATCAAGCCACCGTTGCAGCCATTATTGCCATATTTGGTGGAGCAGTCAACCAGATTCTGTTCGGAGAGCGAAACCAAGGTGCCCGTCTTACGGAAATGCTGACCCTCGAGAGCGCCAGTGGAGGAGAACGCCCAACAGCTGCCGCAATGTCCTTGATCCTTAACATCAGTAACGGCTCCCTTCTCGCGCCAATCAACAGACTTGGGCAGCTTCACATTAGCCGGCGAGATGAACGTAATGCCCGTAAAACTGGGGTTCGAAGCGCTATATAGATAGATCGATTGATTATAATAAGATTATTTTCAAGAATCACTAATCTCATTACCGCAGCTCCTTGTGCAGGGTGTAATTGAACCCGTTCAACGTCTCGCGAAACTCATGATGCAGCATATCCGCATACTTGTTAACGGCCATCTTGAAGGTAGCCTCGCCGGCGGCATAGCGCTGGTTGTGCTTCGCAATCTTGTGCTTGTTCTCGTTGAAGATCTTCAGGCGGAAGCGTTCCTCGGTCTCATCTTGATATTTCTTACCGTGCTCCAACTGCAATTAGAGAGAATGTAGAGAAAACATACAAATACAATTACGCTTATCAGGGCTCTGTTATCAAGACTTGTTATTAGCTTTGTACCTCCTATTCTCCACGGCCAGCGATTAGATAGCTCCGCACACAATCAAATGCACATGCCCTGACTGACGGCGAGTCAAAGTTCAGGTTTACCTAAGCAAAGCATCTAGCCTTATTCTGATTCTGATTCTGACTGCGATTCGATTTCACAGATTCGATTTATTGCTCTTAAGGCATTCAATGAGATAAGCCTCTGACAGCTCTCTTATCGCAGCCCAAACAAAAGGTGGCACGAAGCCCAGTAGCTAAGGCTAATAAAAACCGCTAACGCTCATAAAACTAGCCATAAAAACGAGTCAATTCGGCCAGAAGTTGTAAAAAATGTTGTGAAGAATAGAAAAAATGGTCAAATAAAAAAAATAAAAAAAACTATAAAAATATTTATGTAAGCGAAAAACACCACGAAATTCCTTGAAAAATGGTATTAAAATGGTATGATGCCTAACACCTAGTATTAGCTTGAAAGTTCTACTTATTATTATCGATATCAAGATATATTTCAGTATAAAGCAACTCATAAATATAATCAAACGAACATAAATTCTGTATTAACATTACCACCCATTCCTTTTATGACGCCGAATTGAACAACAAAACCAACACACCCCTCTTTGTCCAACCCCTATGGCAACGACAGAATAACGAACATTAAATTGGTATACAGTAAAAATTCACTAAATGCAGCCAAACAAACTGGTCAAACAGGCCGCCCAGCCCACATGTATATATCGTATAATTATAGCTGACATGGGAGCAATTGACGCCCTGACCGGATGGTAATCATAATGATGACGATGACGATGACGATGATGATGATGTGATGTTAATGGTGACTCTGTTGATAATAATGTTGCTCTTGTTGTTGGGTGGCTTGCAGCGATAAGCGCTCGGTCAAGCGCTTCTCCTTAGTATATATTGATATTGCAAGAAATGTTCTCTTACGAGAACTTGCAGCGGAAAAAGGGCATAGGGAAAGCATCGTAAGCCCGCCTATTGATTTTTCGCACATGCAAAAAAACACGTATCTGTTTTTCCTTTTTATTATTATTATTAAACAAATTTACACATTAAAAAAGACTTGACGATCCCGTAAAAAGTTAATAGAAAAATAAACGTAGGAACAGTAATTAAATGCACATGCCTAAATATACATACAGATGTATGCATACTCGTGTATATAAAATCATGATATACGACTGTTTGCACTTGGTTTTTTTATCTATTATCCATTTGTCAATATACAGTTGCTGAGTATCCAAAACTAGTTTAGTACTAAAATTAGTATTTGTTATAGGCTAAGGCAACACTGGCTGGCGGAGTTTAGCCGCTAAAGTCGCTCCATTTCGATTGGACAGCTGCGCTCTGTGCAGGCCGATGAGGTGGTCGGGTCATCAACAGCTGGAGCGGTTGCGGCTGCTGCTTCTATTGTATTTGCGGTGCGCTCTGTTAAGTATTGGTATTCTTTGCGTTTACGCATTATGATTCGCAGCACAAAACAGTTGACCACACATAGTGCAATTATGAACAGAACGGGCACCACTACATCCACAATCATGTGCAAATCACTGGCGGCGCTGGCCATATCACTTATTTTACGTGTTTTATATAATTTAATAATATCCGTAATTTTTTATAGTAGTGCTTGCATTAGCACGTTTTTCTGAATGACGCGCGTGCTTTCCTTTAATGTCTCTTAACGGGTAATTCTCTCTCTAATAATTGCCCCGTCTCGCTCGCTCTACATTTGATTTTGGCGCGCACGCGTTTACCCTCTCTCTCTCTTGCTTGCTCTCTATTTTGTTTGCACTCTAGCGCTCGCTCGCTTGCGTTACGTCTGCTTGCGTTGAGTGTCGAGTGGGTAATATCAAAAATGTCCGTATGCCTGTTTAGTACGAAGCGCTACAGCGCGCACATACACTCACGCGCACAGATCCCAAAATAAGCCACGCATGTATGTGTGCGTATATATGTATGTGTGCGCGTATGCATACATATCTACATATGTATGTACATACATATATGACTTTTTTTTACTTTTGTACATACATACAATCAAATAGATGTATGTACAATGTGTGTTAATGCTTACATGCAGATACGTATTAAAACCGTTTCGCATGAATGAACCGGTTTGATTCGTATGTATAAAAACGCTGATTTATTAGGATATGTATGCATATGTGTATGTAAAGGCAATTCTCACACACTCTCTCACAGCACTAAGCGTCCACTTGCTAATTCCACTTTGCTCTCCATTTTCGTGCAGTTTTGAAAAACAACAATGAGAGCCTCGCAAGCTTTTCGTCCCACAGCACAACATAGCAATAACAAACATTAAACCTAGTGATAAGCTCGTCAAGCAAGTCACGCGCCACTTCGCGGAATTCTGACGCGCTTTAACTTTGCATTGTTGTTCTTATTGTTATTTGTTTTGCGCATAAATTGAGATGTCAATTGAACGGAATAAAAATGAAAAGAAAAAAAAATAAAAATAAAAAAACATGCGACAGTGTTTGGGGGGCCGCATTCACACGCTTATCGCAACACTTTCGGTTCAAAGTTCTACGCTGCCTGCCTAGTATTTGTTTGTGCGATCCACTCTTCGATTCGAGTGCGAAAAAACAGAATAAACTACATTTGTTTACACTCAACACTCGCATATGTCTGAATGAATAGCAAATCGTAAGTTATGCACAAGTCCGTATGCCTTAGCGTAGACATTGTCCGCTGTGCAAATTACATTAATATATCTGTTGCGTATGCTATGCGCGCTGTACAGCACTAGACATTTAAACACCGCGCAAAAGTAGGCAACAGTTGTTTACCGTTATCAACTGGCAAACATTGGCGCCAACAATTCGAATGCCGAATTTATCAACTGTTGCCATATTAAATATTTGTAGTTTTCTTTATCAATAAATATGTACTCTCACTAAGAGAACCAGACGTTAAAACTCCTAACAAACAAATGAAATATATATTTTTATTATCTTTATATATGTATATATTGATAGCGAAAGTTAAAAATTTGTAAAGAAATCGTTGACTAAATAAACATTGAAGAATATATCAAAATCATTCGTTGGCAATTTTTTAATTCTTAATATAAGAGCAAGCTTCTTAGTCACTATATGTGATAAGTTTTCATTCAAATTTAAACTGCTATCAAGCACAACGAAAGGGAATATTTTAAGTAATATGAGCGATAATAAAAGTTTCTTGCTGATTTGAAAGATGGCATCTGGGTCTTCCAGAGATTCGCCATTTCTTATGTCGCTTTCTATATTGAAATAAAGTTGTTTATTTATAACTTTCACATATTATTTGAAACTGTAATCCAGAGCGTTCTAGTCTAGACAAAGCTGGAAAGCTTTTGAAGCGTTTCATAGCTGATAAGAGTAGCATATAATATTTATTGCAAGTAGGAACTGATAAACTGATTAAGAGCGAGTTCAAATCGCTCTACGACGTAAAACTAGCCCAGGGCAAAGACAAAGAGCTAACGAATTGAAAAAATAATAATCAATAAATAAGAATGCAAGACAAATATAAATGTGAATGTAAACAAGTTGGACTATAATGAGTCAGCGCTGAGCACTTAATATCAATTGTTTAGAGTTGTTGATTGCGTTTGGGTTTGGGAATTGGTTTGGCATGCATGTGGCTTATCATCGATCGATGCCAGGCACAAGCCGGAACGCTCGCTTATCAATGGCTGGACAGTACAGCTCTAACGGTACAGCAAGCCCGGCCACTGATAAAGGGATTTATGTCGGCATCTCATGTGATGGTTCAGCAATATTGAGTCTGTCATGTGAGCCGGCATGTGACAGGCTTTAAATCAGCTTGGCTGCAACATTGCCTGCCACAACAACAATAATAACAATTATAAAAAATATAATAATAACAATAGCAAATTCAATAAAGAGAACAATTATTCATTACACATGACTCAACGGTCAAAAATGCATTTCAACAAAAAAACACAACGGAACAATGGTTCCAAAATCCTAAGTCAACAAAGGCATGATTCACGCAGTCTGCATTTGACACCTGTTACAGAAACAGTTGCTTCTAAATTTGAGCCACCTCTGTTATTTTCTTCTCTTTCTCGGAATCTACTCTATTTCCGTCGCTCGTCACTGGATAACAAAATTCTCGTTTCTCCTTCAATTTTCTCTCTGTCTTCCAATCTCTTTCATGAAAAAATTACTTACCTTGAAGGCGTGCCACTCCTCTTTGATAACATCGGCAAAGGAAACGGCCTGAGCCACAGCCACCAGGGCCAATAGGGCGTAAAGAGTGCGCATTTTAGCTGAAATTAAAAATATAAATATAAAATTCAGTTAACATATTTAAAAAGATTTCTAATTGAACTAAGCTTTTGGTTTCAACCTTAACGTCTGCTCGTCACGTGATGAGCTTTTTACACATGTAGCAGGGTTGGAGATGAGCAACAAGTGCATGACAGTGAGTAAGTCACTGTAACCGCTTATGCAGCAAAGCTGTGACTAGGTCAGTGTGCAAAGTGCAATAGATACATATATACATATATTGTATTTGCATACATATGTACATATAAATATTAAATAAATGCACTTTCGGATATACAATTAAATATTTATATTTATTTAATTTTTTTCGCATTATAATAGTCAGACGTCGGAACAGCGTAGACTGTACGCAAGCAGTTACAGTTAGTTTTTACAGTTTTACTGTGAAATGAAACTACGAAATGATATCAGATGCTTTAACTTTGAAAAGTACACATTTAATTTAGCTTGCATTAAAATCTCAATAATATATTGGAAATCACTGAAAGTCATCAGCACCGTTAACAGTGATTCTAAAGTATCAATAATCGCGCATCACTAGATTTGGCCCACACACACACACACAAAACATGCAAGCCTCATGAGTTTTGTACTAACGAACAAGTATGGCCAGATCTGAATTTCATCACAAGCAACAAAAATAACGGCAATAACAAAAATTAAGGGAACGGAATGTTAAATTTGCAGTGTGAGCGTTTTATGTCGATATATGATCCATCATCTACCACAGACCAGATGCCCAGTGGGGGCGGATTTTTTCCTGACAAAGCAGATAAAAAATAAAAATGAATCAAATGAGAATTCCGTTAATTTCGCTGCAACTAAAACCGAATTCACAGTTGTTTAGATTTTGCGCTTACATACATACAAATATTTATGCATAGTTATGTATGTATGCATGTATTTCGAATTGTTCGAAATTCGAACTGTTTCCGTTAACTTATCGGCCATTCGCCTTCGTTGCTGTTATTTTATTTATCTATTTTACTTTATTTTTTATTTTGCTTTGCTTCTATTATTTTGCATTGCTCCTATTATTTTGCGTTGCGTCTATTATTTGCTCTCTAACGATTTATTAGTCAATACATTTGCTATAGCAATAGTCATATCAATTGTGACAAGGTTGAGGGCAGAAACTGGTTTTGCAAGCTGCTCGTCAGGTGAATTAGCAAACTCACAAATGCTCAGAAATAATAAAGAGCAAAGAGAAAAAAAAAAAAACCTATTGATAAGATAGACAGAAAATAGGCCACGGCGAAGAGTAAAGCAACAGCTGAAAACCAAATGCGCAAAAGCTTCAGTAACAACAAAAACAAAATGTAGGCAACGCAATAAACAAAGACGCCAAAGGGGAAAAGATAAAAGAAATGCAATAGGGGGAATAGAATAGAAAGATGCTGCTGGAACACGCCAGACAGAGAAAGAAGAGAGATGGAGAAATAGCAAACAATGGCGACATTATTTGTCTACATGTTTATGAAAATGCGTGCGTCATGAATTTGTATTACCAAATAAACAATAAGTATTCAACTTTTCTGCAACAATGATAATGCGGAAATAAATTTAATTCTTACCACTTGAGTTGAATGACAAACAATTCACAATTTATTGCGTTTAAATTTCGCGTTTGAACAGACGACTGATTTTAAATGCAATTAAATCGGTGTATATGTATTTCTTTTAAATTAATTATTTGTTACTACTTTCTGGCGAGCACCTCGCTCGAACACTTTTCGGTTTTAAATAAATTCAGCAGCGATTTGTTGTTGCGAAGAAATCTTTCATACATATATATTAACTTTGAAACGGCATGGTCACACTGTTAATCAAAGTGGGGATGCCAGACTGCTCCAATTATGTGTACCATTAATGTTCAAAGTATTTGTTTGAAAGCAGAAAATTATCGTATATAAATTAATAATAATAAATATAGTATTAATAATAAATATAAATTCCAAACATATTATTTACAATTCAACAATATGGTTGGAATTCATATTTATTATTAATATTATATATATTATTATCTATGAAACATGAAAAAAAAAAATGTATATACAGTGGCTCCAACGCCAAATCGGACAAGCCTTTTAAATTATTTCAATGTGATTTTTAGTTAGTATTAAGTTACTTATATTAAGTTTTAGCATTTTTCCTTAATTCTATGAAATCTCTACTTACTGAAACAAAAAAAAAAAATTTAATTTTTAAGCTGCAACAATTTTTTATTTTAAAAAAACCAATAACAAGTCCGATTATGAGCTTCAACGCCAAATCGGACAAACGAAAAATGTAATGAAAAACGAACTTAAAACTAAATTTTTAGTATTTGGTTGCAAAACCTTTTGTAGATATAACTGCTTGCAAGCGATTGGGAATAGATTTCACCAAATTGTAGCAGATCTCTGGCTCTATGGAGTTCCAAGCTGCAATTAATCCCTCTTTTAACTGGCCAAGCGTGCTATACCGGGTTTGGTAGACTTTTCTAGCCAAAACTTCCCAAAGGTTCTCAATTATGTTTAAATCCGGGCTCTGGGCAGGCGTCTGAATAAGTTTGGGACAGTTATGTATTAGCCAGAGCTTGGCTACCATTGATGTATGCTTCGGATCATTGTCTTGATAAAACGCAAAGTCATCAATTATTCCTAATTTTTTCCGCACTTTGCTTAACATTTTGCTTTAAAATATCAAGGTATGCAAATTTATCCATGATACCATCTATAAAATGTAACTGGCCCACTCCCGCACTCGACATGCAGCCCCAAACCATGAGAGAACCACCTCCATGCTTAACTGTGCCAATAGTGTTTTTCGGCTCAAACGCAGTGTTTGGCTTACGCCACACATACGCCTTCCCATCTGACCCATGTAAATTAAATTTACTTTCATCAGTGAACAAAACCTTTAAAAAACATTATAAATAAAAAAAAATTTCTTTTAAACTTGATATACAACTAACTTACATGATTCCAAAAATCATTAGGTTTTAGCAAGTACTCTTTTGCGAACTTAACTCTAAACGCCTTGTTCTTAGGACTTATATATGGCTTTTTCTTAGCGACTCGGCCATGAAAATAGTATCTATGCAAGGTATTGCGTACAGTGTTATCGCAAACATCCTTTCCAAACTTATGTTTTACCGACAGCCTGAGCTCTTTAGCGGTTTTAAAGGGATCAACTTTAATTTCTCTAATTAAAGACCGCTCCTCTCTTGAATTTAGGCGTTTTCTTTTGCCCTCCTGGCTTTTATTCATTAGGCTTCCATCTTCCCGGAATCTTTTAATAATATCATGAATGGTAGATTTGCTCGTTCCGACCAGATCTGATATTTCCCTAACGGTTTTCCATCAAAATGTAGCTTTAAAATGATTTGGCGTGCTTCAACACCAGTTTGCTTTCCACGTGGACCCATTTCGCAAAATAATTTGTGTTACTGTCACTTAAATGAGCTTAGAACATAACGAAATACAAGAACCAAAACAAAAACCGAAAACTTCGCTAAATAACGGATCTTTTTCTCGCAGTTTTCTTTTGTCCGATTTGGCGTTGAAGCTCATAATCGGACTTGTTATTGGTTTTTTTAAAATAAAAAATTGTTGCAGCTTAAAAATTAAATTTTTTTTTTTTGTTTCAGTAAGTAGAGATTTCATAGAATTAAGGAAAAATGCTAAAACTTAATATAAGTGACTTAATACTAACTAAAAATCACATTGAAATAATTTAAGAGGCTTGTCCGATTTGGCGTTGGAGCCACTGTATATAAATATATATTATAGAATATACAATTATGATATATAAAGTATATATATTTTCGGAGTATTTTTCCAATGCAAAAATAAGACGATAAAAAGTGAACTCAACATATATCAAAGTAACTTGAATGTTCAAAAGAATAAATAATAGTAATTTAGGTACGTTTATTTGACAGCTTTATTTTTAAATACGTAAAATAAGTTATACCACTAACCATACAACACATAGACTGGACAACTGGTACAAGTTAATGTGCACACTTATTTTTTGACATTAGAACCCCCTCAACTTCGTATTTGCTCGGGTTTTTACTTTTAGGGTCGGGAGAAAAAATTTTCTGATGGCAAAATCATTCCGCTTCGAGCGCTCGACGGTGATGGTCGATTTTCAAAAAAGGCCTGGCATGTGCCGCTCTTTCCCTTGCTCTCTTTCTCTTTCTGCCCTATGCTTTTTACTCTCTGCTCTCTTCTCACAAAAATATATGTATGCTGGCACAAACAGCAAGCAGCTCACAAAAATTGAAATTTCTTCTCGACGCGATCCCATTGGTTCCCTTCTGAGCGAAGGGTATACCGAATTCTTAAACGGCTTTGCCATGCTCATGCAAAATGTTAGCGGTTTCATGATTATTTGTGGAAAGGGTATGAAAGTGTTGACGTGCATAACGAATATTATTTTTCGATGACCATACACACACACATTTACACTTCCTCGCTATATGTATAGGCATTTTTGTGCCTGTGTTAGTTATTATTTGTTCTTTAATATTGAAAAAAAAAAAAATTAATTAAGTAAACGATTTTGGGTAATTTTAGTAAAAGAAAACTGAAAATGATTCGTCGTGAATAAGAATTTTAAATTAAATAAAACATTTAACATAATACATGTATATTATTGTTATTAAAAGGAAAATATGACTACATAATGAATGCATAATTTTTGCATAAAAGGGCCATTTTACCTGTATATCTAGACATGTGAATAACATGTCCTATTTTTGCCTATAGGGTCAAATCTGGTACTACATATTAAAGAACAAATAATAACTAATCAACAGGTAATACAAATTAATTGATCTCTCCTGAAATTCGAACCCAAAATCATTTACTTAATTCAAAATTGAGGTAGGCACACGCCCAATACTCGAGACCCATGCACGAAACATGGAAATGCCCCAGGCAGAGCATTCATTCAAATTCAAAGGCTCACATCAGCTACCCACAGCAATCGCTGGGAAAATAGAATTGCTACATGCAGCAAGTGTATCGCACACAGGCACATAAAAGCCTACACATATAGCAAGGAAGTGTAAATGTGTATGTGTGTGCGTATGCAAGTTCACATCAGCTACCGAAACGAACGAAAATCAACTGCTGGGGTTCTAATAGTAGTACTACAGGCAGTAAGAATATCGCACACAGGCACATAAATGCCTATACATATAGCAAGGAAGTGTAAATGTGTATGTGTATGTATGCTCACATCGCTACCCAACCGAACGAAAATCAACTGCTGGGGGTTCTAATAGTGGTCTACAGGCGGCAGCAAGAATATTGCACACAAGCACATAAATGCTTACACATATAGCGAGGAAGTGTAAATGTGTGTGTGTATGGTCATCGAAAAATAATATTCGTTATGCACGTCAACACTTTCATACCCTTTCCACAAATAATCATGAAACCGCTAACATTTTGCATGAGCATGGCAAAGCCGTTTAAGAATTCGGTATACCCTTCGCTCAGAAGGGAACCAATGGGATCGCGTCGAGAAATTTCAATTTTTGTGAGCTGCTTGCTGTTTGTGCCAGCATACATATATTTTTGTGAGAAGAGAGCAGAGAGTAAAAAGCATAGGGCAGAAAGAGAAAGAGAGCAAGGGAAAGAGCGGCACATGTCAGGCCTTTTTTGAAAATCGACCATCACCGTCGAGCGCTCGAAGCGGAATGATTTTGCCATCAGAAAATTTTTTCTCCCGACCCTAAAAGTAAAAACCCGAGCAAATACGAAGTTGAGGGGGTTCTAATGTCAAAAAATAAGTGTGCACATTAACTTGTACCAGTTGTCCAGTCTATGTGTTGTATGGTTAGTGGTTATACTCAAAGGGAGCTGTTAACACAAAATCATTGCATTGGCAACCCTTGTTTGATTTAATATCGAACTGTTCCCATCACTAGCAAAAGGTGTCAAAAACTGCTCGTCATCCGCAGAGCAGGCGATTTTTCTTTAAAGGATTACCAAATTTGTATTTATTCCCACACACTATATATCCAGTGAGCGTCCAAAACACATAGAGACGTAAATATTTTAACGCCCAATACAATTGCAGCTTTCGAGAAGTGCCCGCATCATGTTTGGCAGGCAAAGCGGTTTGGGCAGCTCCAATAGCTCCAATCTTGTGGAATTTCGTGCTGGACGCATGAATTTGGTTGGCAAAATGGTTCATCCAGACTCCCGCAAGGGCCTCGTCTACATGACCCAGAGTGACGACGGCTTGATGCACTTCTGCTGGAAGGATCGCACCAGTGGCAAGATCGAAGACGATCTTATCGTCTTCCCTGATGACTTCGAATACAAGCGCGTGGATCAATGCAAATCGGGTCGTGTTTATGTCCTGAAGTTCAAGTCTAGCGCCCGTCGCATGTTCTTCTGGATGCAGGAACCAAAAACCGACAAAGACGACGAGCACTGCCGTCGTATCAACGAGCTGCTCAACAATCCGCCCTCGGCCCACCAACGCGGTGGCGGCGGCAGCGGCAGCGAAGGCACCGACCTTCAGTACATGCTGAACAACATGTCGCAGCAGCAGCTCATGCAGCTGTTCGGCGGCGTTGGCCAAATGGGCGGACTCAGCTCGCTGCTGGGTCAAATGAAGTAAGTGGAAATGGAATAACTAAGTATGTATTAATGTATTATCATTCACAATGCATATAAATGTACATGTAGCTAGCAACAGGATAACTCATTCATATTATATTTAATATGTATGTATAAGGGTGCTTAAAAATCTTTAAGAAACCCACCAAGTGTTTCCACGTTCCACGGTGCATACGCGGCATTCGATGCAGTGGAAACGGTACAAGCCCTAAATTTTAGGCAATGAGAACGGTGCATATACATACATAGTTCATAAGAGACAGTGCAAACGGCAAACATGTAGAACGTTTGCAATAATTTGTTTATATATATATATATATATATATATATATATATATATATAGTCATATATATTATAAGTTGCAAGGGGCAAACGTCTTTTAAAACGTAGCGTACACAGAAATACAGTTATTTAATTTTTTCAAGTTACAGGTAGAAAAGGAATAATTTTATTTATTTTTGCAGCTATTGAACAAGCGAAACCATTAATGTTGTAGTAGAAGTATAGCAAAAGATGCTTTTATAATAATGCAGGGTATGTTATTATTAATCATCTAATATATTAGAGAGCTTAGACAAAATATTTTGGCTCTATATACATATATGAACAATATATTTATACCCTAGTGTGTGTAAAACGAATCGTTAAACTGTGAAGCTTACGACGACTTAGTTAGGTAATGTGAAATACGAAAAATTGTAATTTCTAAAACACATCCGCTTTCGCTACATGTAGTACATGAGTTATAGGAGCTGTTTTAAGTCTCCCATAACAGATTAACAGATTGTTTTAATTAGCTTAGATGACTTATTTTTGTGAACTTCTCTTGGCATAACAATTTCCCAATAGGTGGGCAATGGCTTATACAATATAAATCCGTTTTGTTTTCTATGGAACAAACTCCGCTAACTCCATTCGTATATGAGACATACTACTGTTAAATAGCATTATCAGCATAACAGAATTTAATTCCAAACTAAAAATTCTCATGGCATTCAAGCTTGGCCTATTGAATGTTCCAATTTATTTATTATCCTACCTTTCCACGGTTGTCGGTTGTCGCCGTTCTTTGTAATTCTCATGGCATTAAGTTGTACAGGAAAGTCTTTACTTTGCATTGTTAATATGAGATATTATTTTATTTAGTCTTCAGTCTAAATTATTTCTTAGTACAACATATTTCTGACACGCCCTCTAAACCTTGCCAATGTTTCTCCACAACGTCCAATTGATCATCATTCCAGCTCTCGGAATTGGTTGAGCTGCTCGAATGAGAGTGTCTATTGAATCAGTATTCCATCCCATCTAAAATCATTTTACTATTGTTTCTCTTTACAGCTCCCGGACGCCTTCGTCCCGTACGGCTGCCTCGTCGGGTGGCGGTGGTGGTGGCAGCGCCGCCCTGCAAACGCCAGAGAATGTGCCGCGCACAGTGTCCGTTCCAATCAAGCCGAGCAAGTCTGGCAGCAACCGGAGTGGCAGTGGTGGCGGCAGCGGCGCCGCCAATGCGCAGAGCGATGCAGCTGGAGGAGCAGGCGGCGGCAGTGGAGGAGGGGTCGTGGGCGGCAGCTTGGCTGTCGATGCGGATGGATCCGGTAAGAAAAATGCGACAAATGCGACATCAGCAGCAACAGCCAGCGGAGCTTATGCGAATCCATTCCAAGCCTATTTATCCAATCTCTCCCCTGAACATGGCGCAGGTCGTTCCTTAAATATCGACCTCTCGACCGCCCTGTCCGGCGCTGAGGCGATCAATCAACTGATTTCGGATCCGGAGCGTGTTAAATCGCTGATTGTGCATTTGCCGGAATCAGAAGATGCCGATGAGGATCGCAAGCAACAGATCAAGGATCACATCAGCTCCCCACAATTCCAACAGGCGCTCGCCCAGTTCTCTAATGCCCTGCAATCGGCTCAGCTGGGACCCGTGGTAAAGCAATTCGAGCTATCCCATGATGCAGTCGCTGCTGCCTACTCGGGCAACCTGGAGGAGTTTGTGCGCGCCTTGGAGAAGAGTCTGCCAGCGGGCACGACTATGGCGGCCGATGCCACGCCTACAAGCGCCTCCAAGGACACTCCTGCTGCCGAGAAGAAGAGCGAGGCCGAAGAGACCGCAGCCGCTACAACAGCTGCTTCAGCCGACAAACCGGACGAGAAGCAGAAATAACGCGCACAATACATATATATCATATATCTATATAGGGCAGGCATATATACACACATACACACACTTAGAGAGAGACGCGATTAATCATAATTTCCGAATTTGAAGAAATGCCACCCGAATCTATATTTTAATTTTTTGCACATTTAATCAAGTTTTCGGTTCTAAAATAAATTGGCCATGCAAATGTTGATATATACGCTTTATATGTTATCTGAATACAGTGAAGATTCGCTTAAACCAAGAAATATTTTAACATTTACGAGGAAATTTCAACAAGAATTTCTTAATGATGAATTTGTCTAATCGAATATAAATTGGTACAGTGAATGCTCTTCAGAGCTAACAAAACTCTACGAGAATCGAGTTAAATTGAGGCGTATTATTGAATAATAAATTGGTCTATTTAAAAAAAATATATATATATATTCTCTTTTCAACAAACAGCTATCTAACTAAGCAGGGATTTCACTTATCAGCACAATGTAACTTGATTGAACAAACAGCTGCAGCAATATAAAAAAAAAAAAACAAATATGATCATACATTTAATGCTCAAGGATGATGTTCGATACACAACTAAATTAAAAATTATAATTTTTTTTAAATTTAATATTAATATGACAGTTTCATAGCTCATATTTTGATTAATCTTGTATGATACCCAAACTTTGCTTTAGAGCAGAGTAGCAGCTGCATTTGTCTGAAAACGACAAGTGCTGCCAGGCGATTGCTAGAAAGTACCGTAACTCCGAAGTTGCCCTTGACTCGGTGTTTGTGTTATGATTTTTTGGCGCACATACGCATACAAACGGCACGCACTGTGCCAGTGGCACTCTCTTGTGCCCTCTCTTTCGCTGCACTCACGCGCCGCCGCTCTCTCGGCAAGCGCACACAGATACACACAAATACAATGAAAACAGTGTGTGTGCATGGTTTGCGAATACTTGGAGCAGATATGTGTATTTATTCAACTTCAAACGGGCAAACCGCGCGTTCGCTAAATCGCTTGATTTTGATTTCGTATTTTGATCTCGGCAAAAAAGTAAAAAATACAATAAGCGCGCTCGATTTACCTGTGTAAATGTATGTGTAATACTGTATAGCGGCAAAATTTTTAAAATTCATAAAGAAAATTCTATTGCTGTTTTGCGTCGTAAGTTGTTGTTTTTGTTGCTGCTTTCATTTTGCAGCAAGCTGCTGCTGCTACTGCTGTTGCCACACTCACATATGTGTTGCTGTGTATATGTGAGAGTGTGTGTGTCCGTTTGTTTTATATTTTTTTCAATGCATGACTGCGCGCCGCATTGTTGAGAAAAGCTTTTTCCTCAACTGAATGGTATAAAACTTAGCGCGTTGCCGCAATAACAAATACAACAAAAACAGCAACAACAACAACAAAAAAGAAAAAATAACAACAATTAGCAGCAGCGGCAGAGCGGTGAGCCAGCTGCGCTGGTATTGGTGAGCAACGAGCGAATGTCGTCGACGTCAAAATCTTTGGCTCGCTCGCACACACACACACACACACACACATATTCACATAAAAGCTTGCTGAGAAGTATATGAAAAAACGTCAGCGGCTGCAAAAACGGTTGTTAAGACAAATAAACAAAAAAGAAAAAAAAAAACAAAGAAAAAGGAATAAAAAAATAATTTCGCAAGTTTGTTGCCGATGTGTGAATGTGTGCGTGAGCGACAGAGAGAGGGACAGTGGGAGAAAAAGAGAGCAAAAGTTACTTTATCCCGGTAACGATCTGGCAACACCAACAACAAAAACAGCAGCAAAAGAAATTGCGTTGCGGCAATGGCAACAATTTTTAGCAATAAGCTCTGAAATAATCACGTCACAAATTTAACCAACCAAACAGCAATAACAATTAAAGTAACTGTATTTAATAAAAATTTAAATAGAAACAGAAAAAAACCTGCAAAAATCAACGGAATTCTGTGAAGATCTCAAACCAGGCAATCAACTCATTTTTAATGTGTAACAATTTTGAAACAAGCATATTAACAAAAACATCAGAAGCAGCAGAGAATCGAAAAAAATCAGCAGCGAAGATAAAACAACAACTTGAAGAACAGCGAACAACTTGTCGCTGATAGGCAAATCCATAAAGCGCCGCATCAGCTGCAATTCAGCGATAAGGTGAGCATAGCTGATAGTGTGTGTGGGTGTGTTTGTTTCTGTGTGGTTATGGGTGTGGGTGTGAAGGTGGCAACGCAAAGAGCCTCGCGTTTGCCTGCATGTTCCAGAACAGCTGCAGTAATTTCTGCACGCCCACGCGACTGCAGCTCGCTAAAAGTTGCTCAAGGAACTAATATATATATATACATATATGTGTGTGTGTGTGTATTGTCTATCTTTGACTGTGTGTGTGTGTGTGAAATGCTGTAAAGGCGCCTGAGCATATGCTATGGTAGTTTGGCTATAGTGAAAGCTGTGTGCGAGCGAGACCACCAGCTGTGCTGAGAGAGCCAGTTTGTGTTTATGTTTTGGTAGAAAGGTCACACGAACGATTTTCTTCGTTTTTACTGCTGCCGCACAGGTATATACAAGTGCAGCAATGCATGTGTGTGTACGTGTGTGTCTGTGTGTGTGCATTTTTTGTATATTCCAATAAAATTGATTGAGGGACACACAACTGCCTAAAAGTGCGCCAGTATAGGTATCTATTGCATTTAACTGTACATGTAGAGAGTTGCCACTATGTTCTATGACCACTTTCACTGCCAACTGCCAGCCCCAAACACAAGTCCGGGTTATGTAAACAGGCGGAGTCCTACAATGAGATTTAATGAAATTGAGGGGTCTGGGGGTATTTGAGGTATTCAGAGTGGGAATAATTTCCAATATGGCCGACAAGGCACAAACCCACGCAAAACATTTTCGGCAAATCAATTTGTGGCGCACATGAAGACAAAATCTGAAGCTTTTTCTGACATTGAACTTGAATGACGACACTGTCCATATACCATCCATATATGTACATATGTATCCATGTACATATATAACACACAAATACACGAAAGCACACACACACATACTTGTCTGCTTGGGTCGTTACAAAAACTGTGTGCTGTAACAGCTTTCTCCATATTATGCAGGCTGCATCTCAACAGTTTGTTGTTTTTATCTGCAGCAATTCCAATCGATATGCATTGTTCATACACACGTACACACACATGCACACAGACACGATTCGCCCGCCATTTTAAAAGTTCAACTCGAAGCTTTGGCTTTTGCATACGCGAGCGACTGTGCATTTTTTGTTGTTTTTTGTTTTTTATTTTAAGGGTTCGCTGGAAATTTTCAGTTGGAGCTCACACTATTAGCTATCTCCCCTCCCTCTGAGCTTGAGTATGTAGCAAAAGAAAATGCAAACGGTGAAACGAAAGTGAAATTTGGAGTTTTTCTTCGCTTGTCGCGTCTACTTCTTTGCATTTGGTCTATTTATTGCAAGGCAAACACCTGTTTAAGCCTTAGGCAATGCCACAACATTCATATAAAGAAATCTATATATGTATATGCGTACTCCTCTTTAAGGCTTTTTTCTTTAGTGCCAAAAAAGGTCTATAGCATTACCACTCTGGTTTGCTCAGATTGACCTCCTTCTCCCAAACCCAATTATATGAGTTTCCAATTATCTGTGGCACTTTGTGCAATTATTTTACTGCAGCTTCTTCTTCTTCCTCAACCTCCTCCTCTTCACCTTTTGATTCTCGCGAAGCGCAATCAATGCAATTATAAGGCTGTGCCCTGCTTCTCTCTCTCTCTCTCTTGATCTCTCTGCCTACTACTTTTTCTCCTGTTTCCCTTCAACTCCTTCTGCAGCCACTGACCCAACTTTTTATTTTCGGGTGACTGCAGCCAAGGCAGATGATTTTCCGGTTTAGAAAAAAAAGAGCAAAAGCTGGTAAAAAGAGGCGAGCAAGCAAGAGAGAAAGACCGAGAGATACAGTAAGCTGAACATTAAATACCCTTACATTTGAGGCAAGCATTAAAACTTGTGTAACCTAAAAAGTATCCTTTATGATCAAGTAACTTTTCTTTATTTCCAATTTCAAGTTTTAATTAATAATTTAACTTGCAGTCGTAGTTCAGTTGTATCACAAGCAAATCTTAGTAATTCATTAAAAATAATAAATTTCTAGTTATATTTGAAAGGAATTTGATAGTAAATTAAATACCTCTTAAAAACAAATTTGAATACATAAATTCCGCACACAAATGAAAAAAATTGCAACAAAAATAAAAAGATCTGAGAAAAATTTGATTATATGTATATACATACGTAAGATCAGATTGAAATGTTTACGAAATATAAATTTCGTAAAAAATTAGGCAATCAGAAGTATTATTTAACTCAATCAAAAAGTAGATTTTAATGAATGTAGTTCTAGTTTTGATTATATAAGGTAAGATAAGATAATATAACTAGAACCGCTTTCTGAGCAAAAAAAGACTTCCATGCCAAAGAGAAACTCTTTAAACAGAAATTTCACAAATATTTATGCAAATATTATTCCAAAATTGTTTCTTTTGATCCGTTGCATATTAATTTTCGAATTGGCGTATACCCTTTGCAAGTGCATGAGATGCTGTTGCTTAAAACTGGTTTCTGCTGCCAGCAGGCAACAGGCTCTGTAGTCGAATCTCCGACTGGTTGAGTCGCCAAACCCCAGCGCCCCAATGCCCACACCCGTGCCCAAACCCATGCCCTTTTTTAGGGGCAGTCGTGCGAAGGAAAGACAATTGAGTGGAGCGGTTTACATTTTAAAGCTTAAATATTTTTATTGCTAGCTCACAAATCAGAAATCAGAAATCAACGGGCTTGATGGTGATAAAGCGAGATAAAATGAATGCCACCAAAACCGTGGCACAAACGAAACAAAAGGCAAACGTATAAAAGCTCTCCTCCGTGAAAATATCGGTGAAAGCGGGTATGTCCTGATAGATCTGCTCAATGACAGCCAGCGTGCCCTTGTGCTTCCGCGCCATGATTGCGCCTGTAGTTCTTAATCACAGAACGAATTTATTTCTTTTTAATGGTCTTCTTGCCACCGGCGCCGCTGCCTAGCTTCTGCTTCTCTGCCTTGGTCACAACCTTTTTGGCAATCTCCTCCGGCGGTGCTAATGTGGAGACGTGCTTATTCAATAGCTGCAGCAATTCCAAGGTATTTAGATTGTCGCTTTTGAAGCGTATCTCCTTTACTTTGGCTTGTTCTGCAAAGAATTTAAAGAAATTTATATGAATATTGATGATAGATTGATTCAGTTTAGTTTATAGCTCTTACCTTGCGCAGAATCAATGAGCGAAAATTTTATGAAAGCTGGTGAACGATCGCAGACAATATCTGGCTTAACAACACACTTTGGATTCGTCTGCGAAACTCTTGGTGTGGAGAGCAGGAAGAGAAATTCGCTGTGAAGTGTAGGAATATTAAATTACTAAAAATATGTATATAGAAGTTGCTAAATATATATATACTATATACATATATAAATATATATGTATGTATGTATATAGTACATATTAAATAAATAAAATACAAAAAATTTATATATACGCATATTGATTGGTTTATTTCGGAAATTTCCTTGTTTTTAGAGAAAATGTCCCATTTTTCATTTTCTAATATTTGCCATTTATATATATATATATATTAATGTATATAAATAGTTTATTTTAAACCGTAGTTAAATTCCTTTACTAATTTGCCTCAATATTATTAACATTCCGTTTCAGCTGTCTCTGTCAGTGGGAATAGAGGGAACAACGCCTCAAGCTGACGCCGACACCGACTAAAATGTCTACGGAGCGGGAGCTGGCTGGCGGTCCAGCTCAGCTCCATACGCTGCCGTTTCCCCCAGATCTGGGCACCTCGCTGCAGCTGAACACTGCGGTGGGAATTATTGGCAAGGTTTATGGTAAGTGGAAAAACAAACTAGTCCGCCGTACATATATGTATATGTATTTAGTTTTCATCAAATTCTATGTGTTCTAATTTGGTGCACTTTGTCTACTTTATTTTTTTATTTTTTTTTTATTTGTTGAATTGTCGAGAACGCACTTTTGTTTCGTGAAAATCTTTTACCATATGCGTAGCAACGCGCATGTTTCATAATCGATAAATTGTTGTGCGCTGGGAAAGCGCTTTTCCAACCCTATCAACCCCCCCGAATTCCCTCTCACTTTATCTATCTTTCTCGCTTACCGTGTGGCTTTTACATTTTCTGCAAATGGGTCGAACTGCACTGTAATACGTTTGACGCCTTTTAGATTGACGCTCTTTAGTTGCTTGCCTATTGCTGAGACAATGCCACCCGAGCGGCGCAATGTGCCGCTAAATGGTATTGACATTTTAATGCAAATCAGTTAGCAATTATAAAAACAATCTCAATTGGTTTTATAACAACACACACGGCGCTGCCGATTGACAGCGTTGCCAGCTGTACAGAATTAATGGAGTGTAGCCACATTGCAATATCCGCCTTTTTCAACACTTAAACCAAAATTTATCAGCACTACTGATGCCATTTTGAGTTTAACAGTGCCAATTTGAGTTAAAAATCGATTTGTTTGCAAAAATTTACGATAATATACCATACAAAAGCTATTAAATCTTAAAAATCAAAATCAATTTCTAAAAAAATATATTCTCACTTTAATTAAACAGCAGAAAATGCGTCACGCTCACATGCTCGAGCGTCAGCAACATGCTGTCATCGCACTCACACACAACACCAACCCCCAGCCAAAGTGCTTTGCCCTCATTTAAGTGTGGTTAGCGTGCACAGCATGCGTCTCACTCACACACGTCGCGAGTTAAAAATTTTGTGTTTGCTGCGGGACGTCCAAGTGTGAAAAACTGATGAAAATTGCATATTTTGCATAATGCGCGACGTGAAAAGCTAACAAAAATTGTTGAAAATTCCAATACAATAGTCTGGCTAACGTTTTTGCATAGTTTTTGGCAGCGCATACGTGTTCGGGTGCACAAAAACGACGTCTCGAAAAATAAAACAAATCTATACGTGTGCACACACATTTTCTGCTGCCCAATCTAAAACGCATACAAAAGCATTTTCTTGCTGTAGAAGCACCTCCGTCGTCGTCGTCGTCGTTTGTCCAGCGGAGCACCCAGCACACACCTCCACACACATATATATACATATATGAAACACCCACACGCGCACTTATACAGCCAAATCGAGATAAAGAAGCATAAAGAATAATTTGTTAGTTGTAAAAACAAAAATAAAAGAGCATTAGAAATACATATGTATATACATATAAATATGTATGTGTATGTATACATATACATACAGACATATACATAAAACGAAAGCTGTGCCTACATTTGTGTTCTTTTCCAATACTTACAATAAACAACAATAAGAATAATATTTAAAATATAAATATTAATAGAAATAATAATTAATTGAAAGAAGACTCGACAACAACAAATAAAACGTGTGTCCTGTGTGGAAAATTCCAATTTTTACAAAGACAACAACAAAATACGCCCGCAACAACAAATTGAAATGCGAAAATCAACCAAACGAATAAAACTACTTTAAAGTGTGATAAGCAAAAGGCTGAAAAAAAACCAACAAAATAATATATAGTAGGAACGAAAAGCAACAAAAGAAAACCCAACTACAAGAACAATCAATTAAATTTAAAATACATACACGAAAAAGGAAAAAACAAGATTAAAAAGAAAACCTTTGTATACATTCTTACATTTCTTAAACAAATACTAGTGCAAAATGTATCCAGTTGGACAACGTAAGTGGCAAATATTGCAATAGTGCAAAAAACAGTCTACAAATCTGCCACATGTTACACACACGCAGTCATGCGCCCCTTCCCCTTTTCATGTTCTACTTTTTGCAAAAACACACATATTCGTCGTCGCCTGTCTTTGCAAATACAACTCTCCAAAGCATAATCAAATTTGAGAATGAATGAATGCGTAAAATGGCCGAGGGCGAGGCACTTGAGACAGTTGTTGAGTAACTGTGAAATGCAATGGCGCTCAAAGCTCCAATAAGCGACTGCATTAAGCTTACAGCGCAAAGTATAAAGAGGAAGAGCAAACTAACGATTGTAGACTTCTGTAGACTTTGGTGCATCAATTGAGAGAGAGTGATAGAGAGGGCTAGAGATACAGGAACAGCCTGACTTTTGTGTCAAACATGTGCGCTAATTGGGTCAACGACCGCAACGCAATAGTCGAGCGTTATTCTGTTGGGGTTCAAGTGAAGTATTTGCTCATCCTTCCTTCCGTTAGTTCGTTCGTTCGTTCGCTCGCTCGCTCGCTTAGTTCGATTGCCCCTTCACAGAGAAGTTCCAATACGACGCAATTGTGTTGTTGCATTTTGCGTATTAGACATGAGAAGGACAAGTACGTAGAATAGTGATGGGAAACTTTTACGATATTTTTGTCCGATTGACAGTTTTCAATTTTGTGGGCCAGAAGCTAATGAAAAAGTTTTGTTTTAGAGCTCGATTGCGATAAATAAATGTAGTCATGTGATATGATTGTTGCTCTCTGCACAAATACACAAATACACGAACACACAAACATGTGGCTGATATACAATTGATTATTAATAAAAATGATATGTGGATAATGAAGCTGGGAGAAAGCTGTAACTAAAAATATTAATCGCACTCTATATAATGTTCAACATTTTTCTTTATCGCCTTCTATTTATTTGGTTTTTATTTCTCATTATATTTATTTGATTAATCAAACATGATTGGCCATTTATTTACATTTTTCTTTTATTTTATTTTATTATTATTATTTTTTATACTTATATTTTGTTTTTCATTTCTTTTTTTTTTTAATTTTTGACAATTTTGATTTTTATTAAATTTTCTTTTTATAGAGTCACAGTGGACCACCTCCTCGCCCACGCGGCCTCAGAGCCCCTCTCAGGCGCAGACTAGCTTCGACACGCTCACATGTAAATTTTTCTCCAACAAAACCAAATTACTAAAAACTACTAAAAACAAAAATCATAAAATTGAAAACCAAAAACTTGTTTATGTTTATTAAGTTCGATGTTTGATGAAAAAAAGAAAGAACTTACTAAATTCTAATTAATTAACAAAAAGTCTACACCTTACTAACCCCTTCAAAAAAGTCTACACACTAATTTTCAAAGTAATATGCAAAATTTTTACTAACAAAAATTGTACTAAAAAAAAATTTTCCGTTTCATGTAATGTTTGTTTTCGATTTTGACATTTGTTGAATGCAAATCTAAATGCACAATTGTATTAAAAACGAAAACAAAACCTCGACACAAAATATAAATTCTACACAGCGCGTTTACCGTTGTATCTAACGTTGCATAACCTTTATGTTTATTCGTTTACTCGTGTAGTGCAACTAACTGCATGCGAGTGTTACTCGTAACGTTGTTTGAATACCCTTTCAGAATTTATTACAAATGCTTAAAGTGTTATAAGGTATATATAATAGTATAGTCTGTATGTCTGTTTCATATACATATAAAAAAATTAAATAATAGGGTGGTTTAATGTGATTCTGAGAACGTGAAGATAATTGAAATTAAAATAAATATATTCAATTTAAGATGTGAATAATTGGATGGTTTGAAATATTCCAAAGTGTTACCAAGATATAATAATTAGAATAAATATATTAATTCATTTATTCTAATGTATTAATTTAGATATGCTCTGAGAGGATATATATTCAAAGATCATAATATTCTTAACTACTCGAATATGGTATAGTCGTAATTTATTTTTCAAAGTACATCGAAGGCAAATATCTTCGATCTTATTAAATTTGTATGTGATTGCACATATATATATATATTCGTGGTCATTAATGATCTGCCTATCTTTGTTATTGTTTTTGTATATTTGCATTTGTACTAAATCTTATACTATATAATGAATAATGTGGAAACAATAGCATTTTTTTTAAAACTTTGTATATATCCATAAAAATTTAATTCTTGTAATTAACAACGAAGTTGTATAAAGATTTTATTCATTTTCCATGAGTAAACTGCACTAATTATAGATTCCACAGAAATGAATCTTCATAAACTACGTTCCATAGAAATTTTCTGCAAGAGTATTGAAAATTCGGTAAACCGAAGAGAATTGTTTTTTAGCTTTTACTTAGTAAAATTTTGTGCCTAGTTGCTAGAGCGTCGCCTAGTCGTTAATTACTTGCGTTTTTTTTTATATTTATCTACTTGCTCTTTCTTTTTCTTGAGCAGAGATTTCCCTTTGATTCGACTAATTCTAACTCTTTTACAGCACCACCAGCGCCCGGTTCTTCGGTTAATCCCACCGCTGTGACCAGTCCGAGTGCTCAGAATGTTGCTGCAGGGGGTGCCACTGTTGGTGGTGCCGCGGCAGCGGCTGCAGCTCAAGTGGCATCTGCATTGGGCACCACGGGCGTTTCGGCGGCGATTGCTGCGGCAGCAGCATCGCCCACAACGCAGCCAGATATGCCTGTTTTCACGTGCCCGCGACGGCCAAATCTGGGAAGGGAGGGCAGGCCGATTGTGCTGCGTGCGAACCATTTTCAGGTGACAATGCCCCGTGGCTTCGTGCACCACTATGACATCAATATACAGCCGGACAAGTGTCCGCGTAAGGTGAACCGTGAGATCATCGAGACCATGGTGCAGGCCTACAGCAAGATCTTTGGGGTGCTGAAGCCCGTTTTCGATGGACGCAATAATCTGTATACGCGCGATCCACTGCCCATTGGCAACGAACGCCTGGAGCTGGAGGTGACGCTTCCCGGCGAGGGTAAGGACCGCATATTTCGTGTGACGATTAAATGGCAGGCGCAAGTGTCGCTCTTCAATCTGGAGGAGGCTCTTGAGGGGCGTACTCGTCAAATACCCTATGACGCCATCTTAGCGCTTGACGTGGTGATGCGGCATTTACCTAGCATGGCGTATACGCCAGTAGGACGCAGTTTCTTTAGCTCCCCGGATGGCTACTATCATCCTTTGGGTGGCGGTCGTGAAGTCTGGTTTGGTTTCCATCAGAGCGTGCGGCCATCTCAGTGGAAAATGATGCTCAACATTGATGGTGAGTGGAGAGACTTAATTGCCCAAATATACATATGTGGTTCTGCTTAACAAATTATAATCCTTATCTTTCAGTTTCGGCTACTGCTTTTTACAAGGCTCAACCTGTCATTGATTTCATGTGCGAAGTTTTGGACATTCGCGACATTAACGAACAGCGCAAACCGCTTACCGATTCGCAGCGCGTAAAGTTCACTAAGGAAATCAAAGGACTCAAAATCGAAATCACACACTGTGGTCAAATGCGTCGGAAATATCGCGTCTGCAATGTGACCCGTCGACCAGCTCAAATGCAATCGTAAGTGGCAATCGTAATCTTTAGATAATTAAATAGGAATGCTATGCTTGGCGAGTTTGGAATATAATCTTTAACAAAAGAAAATGGAATGTAATCCTCATTAAAATATAATTGGAATGAAGCCTTAGTAAATTACAGATTTAACAGGTGGTAAATCAAGGAAAATGGTTATTGAATCAGCGATTATACAAGCTAATATGGGGTTTACGATTTATCTAAAAGTGGTCTAGTGGAGGAGTTGGTTTTGAGAAAAAGAAAAAGGAAATCGACAATCGTTTTGAAGGCAAATAGGATTGTTTATATTCCTTTAAGTAATGCATTCTTTGTAAGGATCTTTTTATTTGACTTGTATATCTGATACTGTCTAGAGATTTAAACTCATTTTTATTAGTTTCACAATCACATACTGATAGATTCTTAAGATATTGCTTTAAACCAAAATCTAATTGAAATTTCTTTTCTTAGCTTCCCACTGCAACTGGAGAATGGACAAACCGTGGAGTGCACTGTTGCCAAGTACTTTTTGGATAAGTATCGCATGAAGCTGCGCTATCCGCATTTGCCTTGCCTGCAGGTGGGCCAGGAGCACAAGCATACCTATTTACCCCTTGAGGTGTGCAACATTGTGGCTGGACAGCGTTGCATCAAGAAGCTCACCGATATGCAGACATCAACCATGATCAAAGCTACTGCACGCTCGGCGCCTGATCGCGAGCGTGAGATAAACACGCTGGTGAAGCGGGCGGACTTTAATAATGATCCCTATGTGCAGGAGTTTGGCTTAACCATCTCCAATTCGATGATGGAGGTGCGTGGACGCGTTTTGCCGCCACCAAAGCTTCAATATGGAGGACGTGTGTCGTCGGGGATCACCGGACAACAGTTGTTGCCGCCACAGAACAAGGTCAGCCTGGCGTCTCCGAATCAAGGCGTCTGGGATATGCGTGGCAAGCAGTTCTTCACGGGCGTCGAGATCAGAATTTGGGCCATCGCCTGCTTCGCCCCACAGCGCACAGTGCGCGAGGATGCATTGCGTAACTTTACGCTGCAACTGCAAAAGATCTCCAATGACGCTGGCATGCCAATCATAGGGCAGCCCTGCTTCTGCAAATATGCTACGGGACCGGACCAGGTGGAGCCCATGTTCCGTTATTTGAAGATCACTTTCCCTGGCTTGCAGCTGGTGGTGGTCGTCCTGCCGGGCAAGACGCCAGTCTATGCCGAAGTCAAGCGTGTGGGCGACACGGTCCTTGGAATGGCCACGCAATGTGTCCAGGCTAAGAATGTGAACAAAACCTCGCCACAAACACTCTCGAATCTTTGCCTCAAGATCAATGTGAAACTGGGCGGCATTAATTCGATTCTGGTTCCATCCATACGACCCAAAGTCTTCAATGAGCCCGTTATTTTCCTGGGAGCCGATGTCACCCATCCCCCAGCTGGCGACAACAAAAAACCATCGATAGCCGCGGTGGTTGGCTCAATGGATGCTCATCCTTCACGCTATGCGGCCACGGTACGTGTGCAGCAGCATCGCCAGGAAATCATACAGGAGCTGAGCAGCATGGTGCGTGAATTGTTGATCATGTTTTACAAATCCACCGGCGGATATAAGCCGCATCGTATCATTCTCTATCGTGACGGAGTCTCTGAGGGACAGTTTCCGCACGTGCTACAACACGAGCTGACTGCAATACGTGAGGCGTGCATCAAATTGGAGCCGGAATACAGGCCAGGCATAACGTTCATTGTGGTCCAGAAGCGCCATCACACGCGACTCTTCTGCGCCGAGAAAAGGGAGCAGAGTGGCAAATCGGGCAATATACCAGCGGGCACCACCGTCGACGTTGGCATCACACATCCCACAGAGTTTGATTTCTACTTGTGCAGCCATCAGGGCATCCAGGGCACCAGTCGTCCTTCACACTACCATGTGCTCTGGGATGATAATCACTTTGATTCCGATGAGCTGCAATGCCTTACCTATCAGCTATGCCACACCTATGTCCGTTGCACGCGCTCTGTGAGCATCCCAGCGCCAGCTTACTATGCACATTTGGTTGCCTTCCGTGCAAGGTAATTATCAAAGAATTTTTTAATACTACGAAGAAAACTCAACTTCGTACTCCCACAGATACCATTTGGTTGAAAAGGAGCACGATTCCGGCGAAGGATCACATCAAAGCGGTTCATCTGAAGATCGTACACCCGGTGCCATGGCACGCGCCATAACGGTTCATGCTGATACGAAAAAGGTCATGTACTTTGCCTAAGCAGTAAAGAAGAAGAAGCGAAACCAAAATTACATCAACAAGAACAACAACACAACAGCAATACCAACAACAACAACATCTAAAACAAAGAACTCTGAATTTTCGAAAATTAATTCGAATAGGCAAAACTTGAAAAAGTATGTACGAAAGCCAAGTCGAAATCATTAGAGGATAATTTCAAAATGATGTTTTTATATATATTTAAGTTAAAAGAAAGCCAGAACATTAGCTTTTAGGCCACACACACAAATACACAACAAACAACACCCACACGCCAAAATCGTAGGGAAAAACAAAAGGGAATCGAATGTTTATGCACAAGCAGGCGCAACAAATGTGAAAGGGAATTCTCAAAAAAAAATTTATATAATAAAAAGCGTAGCGAAACAAACTAAAGGGAACAAACGAAAGTCAAATACAACAACAGCTGAAACAACACACATTTGCGATGAACTTTTGTAATAGAATTAATTATATTTTTACACAAAAAAAAAAAAAAAAAAAAAAAAAAAAAAAAAAAAAAAACAAAGTTTAAAAATGTGAAGACAAACAAAACGCAGATAACCAAAGGTTTTTTAGTATATCAAAACAAGAAAAAAGTTGCTGATTCAAACATAAACAAAACACTCACACACACATACATACAACACATTACAAACCAAAAACAACAACTTGGAATTCTCTGTACTGTGAACGAAGACCACCAACAAAACTTAAAAACTAAAAAAGAAATTATCAAAAACAAAAATGACAAAATAACAACAACAACAATACGACAAGCATTAAAGAGAGTGTAATAATTAGCCATAACAAGTAAAGTGAAGCGAAAACTTCAATTCAACTCAAAAAAAAAAAGTCCAGAATTGTAAAATGGCAAGCTTTTTAGTAGACTTTAAGAGGGGAACTACCAAAAAGAAAGAAAGAAAAAAAAAACAACAACAAAAGCAAACAACATATTTAACGAAAACTCCAATTTCAACAAGGGACAAACTTTTGGTCAAACAATGACTGTAGTATGTATATATGAACGCATATATATATATATATATATATATATATATATATTTAGGCAACTATATTGTAATTATGTAAACACACAAAATCAAACATTACTTAAATGAGTTTTCGTTTGAAAACAGAAAAGAAAAAATATTCAATGCTAAAAGTCAACATTTGCTGTCTTTAATTAACAGCGAGTTTAAGTTAAATAGTTTGTTTTGTATAAACACACACACAAACAAACAAAACACACACTCACACACACAATATAAACACGGCATATCAAACCCCAATGTCCAACTAATTTATGTACCTCTTATTAGCTCAACTTAAGTTTCATAATTTAAAGCAAAAACATTGTTAATTGTATTTAATGGAGTCTTAAGCAGATTACGTGGTGTACGGGTAAAAAATTAATATCCTAAATATATGCAATGCTCTATATATATACATATATATATATATATATATATATGTATATTCCATATTTTCTTAAAATAATTTTGCCGCTGCATCCCTTAACTCATAGGGCATATTTAGTTATAGTTTTAGTTTTTATATATATTTGCCAATTTTACAAATCTATATACCATATGCATATATATATATATATATATATATTAATTGAAATATATACATATATGTACTTTTATGGAAGACACAGTTCAAGTTAACATTATGCTGATTTGTGCTATTATGGAACCCAAAACACATAAACAAAATGCAATGCAACCCATTTATTTATAACGACTATTGTCTTAAACAATTATGTTACACATTTTAATTTTTATTAAAAGCAATTTTGATTGTTTTTTTTTTCAAAGCCTGTTTAAATGTGTCATTAAACACACACACACACAGACATGAACACAGAAACACATACATTAACATACATTACATTTATATATGTGAGCATTATAAAATACATAAATTATACAAATGTTTAAGTAAAAAGTTTTCTAATACAAATTAGTTTTTTAATCGAAACGAAAACAATGTATGCAAACGCAGCTGCGAAATCAATTAAATTGCAACATATATGTTTTTTTTTTTTTTTTTGTAAATGTATTTTTATTATAAAGCAAATATTAATTAATTAGCATGTTTTAACACAAGGGATTAAATTTGTACGTTTATTTCTTAAAAACAAAATGAAACAAAAAAAAAAAAAAAAAAAAACAAAACAAAATACGCATTAAAACAAATCAATTATAATTTTAAGCACATCCAAAAGCAACAATGTAAACGAAACAATGCAAACAAATCGATAAATTTGCGGGGTCTCTTTAAGTTTTAGGGTCTCTCAACAATAAGCCCCAACAATTATACAAATTACCAATTATATTTGATGTACTTTAAGCTTAACAAACAAACAACTAAAACAAAAACAATTTATGTGCCGACAATGAATGTATCCTTGTAATTGTAATTTGTACTTGTAAAACACATAGATGAGGCACGACATTTATGGAGCATAAATATATAGATATATATATATATATATATATATATCTATATAGATATATATATAGTATATATATATATATATATATATATATATATTTATATATATATATATATATATATATATATATATATATATATATATATATATATAATCCGTTATATATATATATATCTCTAGATCTAACAATATGCGCAGACTAAAAGAAAAATCAGTTGACATTTGTGATTAACACAAGAAAAAGATTTTGGCGGCTTAACTTATAAAAATACATAAACAATAACTATATATATAGCCATCTGATCTGAATGCAAAAAAATTATATGAAATAGATATATAATCTATCTATTCTCCACACACACATAAACACATTTCATGGTTTCTTCAAATGTCGTGCGGCTAAGAACAATTAATATACCAATATCTCTATACCATATAAATAAATGTATATTTAAATATACATATACAGCGTATAGTGAGATTTCCGTGCAAATATATTGTCTATTAAAATATAAACCGCAAAGCCGACTGTAATGTTTCTCTCACTTTCTATGTGTCGAAATTTAATTGAGCTTTAAAACACAAAAAAGGAAAAAACAGTTAATAATACTTATAAATGTGCCGTTTATGCAAAACTCAATGATAAAATTATGAAAATATTAGCATCTAAGTAAACACACACAACATATAAATGTCTACAATAATATACAACTATATATGAATATATATGCTTTCTGAATAGAGATCAATCGAAGCTAAAACAGCAATTGCACAACTCTTCCTAAAGGAAATAAAAATTTATGCCACAATTAACAAACGAAAAAACAAAATGAAGTAAGGACTAACTCCAAAGCAATTATATACGTTATATATTACCGATATATAATATATATATATATATATAATTTATTTATATATATGTGTGTAACTGTGTACTCTATTCTTCCAATTAGTCCCATACAAAAAGAAACCACGCCCCCTCACAGTTGTCGTAGTGTTCCAATTAACATGCAAAGACAAAAAAAAAAAAATAATGATAATAATAAATACAAAAATATATATTAAAAAAATACAATTATACAAACCCTAGCTGAAATTGGATTAGTAAAAATCTTGAATAAAGTAAAAGTACTCGTAAATCAAAGGTATCCAAACTATCTAACAGAAGCTTACAAATACTTCACATCATATATACATATATGTATATATATGTATATGTATATGTATAAAAAAAATACAAAAGAAAAGAAAACTCTTACTTTAAATGTTTAAACCAAAACGCCGGGTAATTAATCAATAATTAATTATTACTTAAGCAAAAATGAGCAAAAATACATTATTCGTAAATGATTTAAAAAATATATTTAAAAAATAAAATATAACAAATAAATAAAAACTTATTGATAAACGTAAGCAACGTAAAATATGGGAAATCTGTAACTTTGGTGATCTTTTAAATGTTATTAGTAAAAAACAAAAAGAAAAAAAAAAACAACTAAAATTAACGTAACAAAACAAACACAAATCAAACAAGTTCTAAATGTGACTTAAATTACGACGTAAACATTTTTTCCACAATATTAATATTGGAATGTATCATCAGAGACAATTAAATTAATTCAATTGAAATTAAAAAAAAAAAGAAACTTAAATATAAAGCAAAAATAACAAAAATCAGCTGTCTAACAATTAGTGTTAAGTGCTTCAATACAAATAGTTCTTATGTCTAACAAATAATTCAATTAAGTTATATTTTATACAAACGAAAACAAAAAATCCAACACATTTCAAATTAGTTTGCAAGTTTTTGCAGTTTTACATATTTGTTTATTTTTTTATATTTTCGAAAACGAAATATTCATTTGGCAATATATATTTTGCATGTCCGTATGTAAAATGAAAACAAAAACAAATTCGATTGCAAACAAGAAACAAAATACAAAGACACCTATTTTTTGTTCAATAAAAATATATTTAACTAAAAGAATTGGTGGAAAATGATTTGAATAATGTCGAAAATTCGCTCAAAGCTCTTTTACTCAATGTTGCAAATACTAATGAAGTTGAATCTGATCAAATCTCTTTAAAATGGACAAGTTCGTTTTAGAACTCGAATTGTCAAATACTTAAAATTTAACTTGCTTATATGTTTGAAAGGGAACTTGAACTCACAAGTCACAATTATCAACGTGAGATGTGAAAAGCTTAAGTGTGCACTGGTTCGCTTAATTGCCTTGCACATCGGGGACGCACAACTCACTAACCAAACTTTTACCGTGCCTTCAGGTTCAATTTTTTTGCAGCCCTGAAGCCAATTACTTCTTAGAGTTTTCCAGAGAGTAGCCTTAGTTTTAAATCGTTGAATTAAATAAATTTGAACGAGCGAGCAAACTTCATTTTAATTTTAATAAGACTGCTTGTCGATAGTCAAAATTCGAACATTTGGAACTAGGGAAATAATTTAAACATCGATAACGAATTCACGACAAACATTATCGATATGTACTCAATGCTACGATGGCCACTACGATTGTTGACGCTGGGCAGAAGTCGCGAAGGCAGCTCCTTGAGCATACCAATACAACAAAAAGGAACATATATCAATCAAATGGAAGGCAAACGTGCACTGATTGTCCTGGCACCAGGTGCCGAGGAAATGGAGTTTACTATTGCCGCGGATGTGTTACGTCGAGCGGGCGTGAGTAAAAAAAATCGAATGCCTGGCTATTTATAGTAATGCTTCTATTATTTAGATTAATGTGACGGTCGCTGGACTGGAAGGCAGCGAACCAGTCAAATGTTCGCGTGATGTGATCATTGTGCCGGACAAATCGTTGGAGGAGGCTGTTACGGATGAGACATACGATGTGATTGTTTTGCCTGGGGGCTTGGGCGGCTCGACTGCCATGAGCAACTCAAAGGCAGTTGGCGAACTGTTGCATAGACAGGAATCGGCAGGACGACTGATTGCAGCTATTTGCGCAGCGCCCACAGCTTTGGCCACGCACGGCATTGCCACTGGCAAGTCGCTTACTTCGTACCCGGCTATGAAGCCGCAGTTGGTTGATAAGTACTGGTAAAAACATAAGTAATCAATGTACCAATTTGCTTTGTTAACGAATCGGTATATTCCATAGCTATGTGGACGATCAAAATGTCGTTCAGGATGGCAATTTGATAACCAGCCGTGGACCCGGCACAGCTTACGAGTTCGCCTTGAAGATATCAGAGCAGCTTGCAGGTACTGCCAAAGCACAGGAGGTAGCCAAAGCCATGCTGCTGAACTACAATTAAATTATTTAAATGATATTAATCTCTAAAATACAAAAGTGATAATAAGAATAAAAAAAAAAAAAAAAAAAAAAATACATCGAATTAGCTGTATTGGGACAATATTTGGTAGTTATTACTCATTCGATATAGAGAGCGACTATCGATATTTGTTATGCCGGTACTGCCGGTACTCTGTGCCCTTCGAACGACCTCGTGGTATAAATTGATATAAAACAAGTACGTTTTTATTTAACTATGAAATTTCGTCATTTTGTACGTTTTCATGAATCAAAATATACATATAATTTATAGCAAATAAGTTAAATAAATGTTGCATATTAAAAACAAATAGAGGGAACAAATCGAATATTAGCTCTTCAAGTTATTAATTTGTTTAAATTTGACAAATAATTATATTAATTTAAAATTGGCGCCATTCACAATCAAACTCTCGTGACGTCATAAGAGCTCATCACTGCACCTAGCTAATAACTCACAATACACTGTCTACCCTATACGCTTTCGAGCCATGCGCTGAATGGACCTGTTTCACACAAAGAGTTGCTCTCTCTTCGAACGCTATCTCTCTCTGAGTGCAGTCGCCGCCGGATAGAATTATTTCCACTTGCTCAATCGATAGACGATATCAGTTTCAATTCAAACGTTAACGAGATAGGACGTACGTGCGTGCTCTGCTTCTGCCGCCAGGTCCGTTACTCGCATTGCATTTCGGTAGAATTAAATTTCGCTGTACTGGGAAATTTTCATTGCGTGCGTGTGTGTGAGTGTGTATGTAATTTGGGCACGTGAATTATAATTTATTATAGCAAATACGCCTTCTACATGTGCACTTATGTGTGTGTGTGTCTGGCTGCCTATTCGTGTAAATGCTGTCTGTGTCGGCGTTGTTACTGTTGTAAATTGCACAAGTGTAACGGTATCTACATGTAGAAGTGCACCAAGCACAACAACAACTCAATTGTAAAGTGTGTGTAAACGAATTGCGAACCAAAGCGTAGCACCGAAAAAAATAGTTGTGCAGCTCATTCAAACTGCAAGCGTGTAAAAGAGATTTTCCAGCAACAACAACCACAATAACTGAACGATTCGCTTGCTTAAATTGCCATAAATTATTTTATAATTTTTTGTGTATGCAGTGCATGCATTGACGTCTTTGTGTGTATGTGTGTGTGAAAATTAACATAAGCATCAGAGCAACAGCGATCTAAAGCAAAAAATGTTGCTCAAGAAAAACCAAAACGAAAATGTAAAATAAAAATATAATGAAAACAACAGCAACAACAACAACAACGACAACAAGAGCAGGGTGCTCAGTCGCTCCTTACGCTCGGTTCGTGTCTCCTTGTCTATCTATCCAACCATCTCTTTTGCTGTAAGTGCGCTGCTCTCTCTATGTCTATCTATCTCTCTCTCTCTCTCTCGTTATTTATTTCTCTGTCGCTCTCATGCTGCCACTGCTTCGGCTGCTCCTTATGAGTCAGCTTGCAGAGCAGCGCTGCTCGCGCCAGCGACCGCAGCACGATTTGAGGGCAATGCATGGCAAACAACAACAAAAAAAAAAAAAAAAAAAAAAAAAAAAAAAAAAAAAAAAAAAAAAAAAAAAAACGTGCAAAAGAAATTGTGCAAAACACAAAGCTCAACGTGTTTCGGTCCTCTGCAAAATGATAAATGCAAAGTGAGAAACAGTAAGACAAAAAAGAAGAAAAACTGCATGGAGCAGATAAACAAAAAAAAAGAAACAAAATTCACAAAAGCTCCAACAATAAACGGTATTTGTTCTCATGTGGAATTTTAGTTCCAGCCGTCAACATTTGTTTTTGCTCCGCTAATGTGTGTGCTCTTGTATATGCGTGAGTGTGTGTGTTAAATAAACAACTACATAATTTGTTTATAAACTTTTTAATGGAGAACAAAGGCAACGTATTTACATATATGCATGTATGTATGTGCGTGTGTGTTTGAAAATTGTGTCAACCCTCAACCCTCGTCAGAGAACGCCGCAGCTGCGTCGCTGCCGGCAAAGGCCGGTTTATCTGCTGACTGCGCTGCTTCTGCCAAGATGCAGCAATGTTCTCAGCGTTATCTTCGTCAGTGCTGACATCGAAAGCCCGATTCCCATTAACTTTCGCATTGTGATGTTAATAAGCCGCTGCATGTGATACTTTTTATCTAGATTCATTAGGCAGTTTTTTTTTTTGCGGGCCTCTTGAAAAATCGATACCAAAAAGGTTAGGGAGGAGGTAGTTTTTTGAGTGGTGGGTGACACATTTTACTCACATTTCACATGTTCCGTTTTGATCAGTCAATCGTACGCATTACTCATTACTCACACACACTCGCACTCACAGGCAACCTGCTGCCTGCTAATGGCAGCCCTGACACTGACCACAACAACATTTACAAAGCAGACAGCGTGAAGAGAAAGAGAGAGATAGAGAGAGAGAGAGAGAATGAAGAGGAACCAAGTGCAAGACATTCGCTCTCAACTTTACCGGCGCTCTGTTTACAATTTAATTTTGTGTTTTTTTTTTTTTTTTTGTGCTGTTCTTCGTTCTTTATTTTGCTTGTTCTTTTTATAACAGCAAAGTTCAGTGGCTGCTGAAAATGCACGCAATCAACCCCCAAACACGCACACACACATGAACCCGGGATATTGGATGTTTGGCCTTTTGGCCCTTTGCCAGCTGTTCCCCTACAGTGAATGGTCCTCAATTGAAAACTTGCATTGATTTGAATTAACTCTAATACAAAATTAGTATAAAAACTAAAGTAAACTTATTTTGAATAAGATCTTTTACTTATAAGTCTTGGCCCAGGACTGTGGAGTACATTCAGATTTGAATAAGAACTATTTCTATGACTATTATGACTATTAGCACTGGGCTATAGGGTATAGTTGAGTCAGGTATTATAATTGCAGTTATATATTCAGTGTTTACTATTAAGAATTACATTTGAGATCAGGGCGTTTTCATTAGCGTGCATTCACTGTACGTTGTAATTCATATTATGAGCTGCAATGCATCTTCTCTCCCTTTCCCCTCCATTTCTCTCCCGCTCTATCTTGACGAGTTGTAACATCATCAAATTGATTTGCGGCCCTAGCCTAGAAAAGCAACAACACAAGGGTTGTCGAGGTAGTTGATGTTGCTGCTTCTTATTGTTGTTGTTGTAGTGGTTGTTGTTCTGATGTTGGCCCGGAAAATGCACTCGAGCGTTGACTGTAGCTGTTTTATTGCTTCGTCTGTCTGCGTCTACATCCACAGCCCCTCTTCTCTTCTCTCTATTCTTATTCATTTTCTCTTAGCTGTCTGACAAGCTATGCGTTTTTACCATGCACTTGGCCCATGTTTCTAGTTTTTTTTTTTTGCTTTTACTCCTCTTGGCTAAAAAGTTACTCTCGGTCTGTTTGGCGTCTGGGTGTGTCGGCCCACTCCCCACATCCCCGGTCTTAGTCTCAGCGGAACTCTGAACTCGTACCTAAAGTTCAAGTGTCGCCGCTTTGCATGCGAATTAAGGGCGTGCCGCTGAAGAGTTGCCCGATTAGCCTAATTAAAGCGACGGCCCGGCAGCTACAATGAAGCTATTCTACAATGTAAAACTTTATTGATGTCGTCTCTTGCGCCATTGCCATTTCAATTAAAACATAGTAGATACTTAGGCCAACTAGAAGTAATGTCGTACTCTATTGATATCTCTTGCAATCTGCATCATCATCATCATCATGATTGTCATGTCTCGGGTTATCTGGCATGTGGCATCTGTGATAAGCACAGAACGAGCGCAATCAACAAGTCAGTTTCTTTGGAATTAATATTAGTTACCCAGCTTCAAACTTCAAAATTTCCAACTAATTAAAATTCTGCAGAGGCAACGCCCACAAAAACTATAAACGAAAAGCAAAACTCTATTCTCCAGGCCCCACCGTGAAAGGAAAGCCCCAATTAGGCCGCCAACTGACGCTCGTAAACATGAAAAATAAAGTGTTCCAAGCAGGCCCCATTTAACAATTAGCGGCTAGACAGTTGAAAAGATGAAAGACCAACTGATGATTAGATGATGCAGACATAAGACATAAGCCAGTATTTTAAATAACGTTGAGCTATAAGCGATATATGGTATTATGATTGGAATATGATAACTTAAATGGAATGTATATCTGGATAGAAAACAGTACAGAAATATTTGAGGAAAACTGGTCAACGATCTTTTAGAAATATGCCCTATTCCACAATATTCCTAACTTACAGCGTATATTGAGAGGGACTAACAACTTAAAATAAACTTTAAGACGATAAACATATGTACGTACTAATGATGCATAATTTTAATATGAATAAATGCAGGCAGAAATAAGTCAAGGATCAGATCAACGATTACTGGAAAACGAGAAAATGAAAGCTAAATAAAATTCAGAATTTAAAGTATCTTTATTCAATACATATATTCGAGGAGAGGTAAATGTCAGTTTTTTAAGTTGAAAATCTTAAATGCAAATAAAACTAAAGTTTACTGGAATAACTCATTTTCCAGTTCCAGCTAAAGAAAGCCAGCAATTAAAAGTTCTTTATTCAAGAAAAAAAAAATTTAATACTATTGATGGAAAAGGATTTACTCGCAGTTGCCAAGGTGATCAGATATATAGAGATATAATAAATAAGTAAATAGTAAATATTATTTATTAGCTTATTAACATTTCATTAAGATGTATATAGTTCAAGATCTGTATCGCAAAGTTTGGTCAATTGCCTAAAGCTGAAATCATGCTAATTTGAAAATAAATTTTTTGCAAAATTTGACGCTTGATTTTGATAATAATAAACTAGATGATGACTCAGTTGCCGGCTGTTGTTCGCCCAATGCAAACTGGAATCTAAATTATGAAATTAGAAATATTTGAAATAACTATCATTTTTAATTGAGCTCGTTTTCAACTGATATGCAAAATGTTTGCCTAATTGGGTGACCCGAGCGGCTGTCCGATAACTAATTGTATGGCCCCACAGCCCCAGGCTCGTGATAGATGACATAATCGCCGATATGTGACCGTGCTATATAACACAAACAATGTAATGATCTAAAATAGTCGTTTACTCAATCAATGCAATTGAGAATATGATTTCATTGGTTTCTAGTTGTTTATATAAAGCGGGTCTAATGTGGCTTATTAATGCCTGTCGGCTTTCGAGGCAATTAAAAAATTGTACTACACTTAGTTCCCATGGTCAGGCATTTATGCCTACCCCAGCTCCCTCACCTGCTGTTATGTTGTTTCAAATTCTATATTTTATGCCCTATACATTATTGGTAGAGACTGAGAAAGGGTATGAGCAGCAACTGAGAGAAGTCTCTCCTAAATCTAAATATTTAGATTAGCTCAGTTTAAAAAGCTGCTCGATTTTCCATAAGATCAATAAATACTAATGTGTCGTGATATAAATAAAAAAAAACTAATAACTATTTGTGATATCTTTTTATACTAAAAAAAGTCATGTCAATCAATATCTACTTCATCGACAAGTATTGATATTAAAAAAGATAAAATATAACTAATTTATATTTACATTAGTTTTGTGAACAAATTAACGAAATATTAACGTTGCGTGATGTTGATAAATGAAAACTAATATCAGTGTACTATATTGAAATCACAATATCTATTAATATTTATGATATCTATATAATATTGATCGATTTCATAAATATGATTACTTTTGACATTAAATAAGATAAAATAATAGTAATTCGTGTTCAGACATTTTGATGATTTTAATTAATATATCTAGCCTCTGTTAGACTTGCCTGACTTTTACAATTAAAAGTTAGCTGATAGAGAGAACACGAAGAACATTATAATAGGATATCTGTCAGTCGTTCGCTTTTTCAATTCAATTTTTTACTTTTTCTGAGCGATGACGTTGTCAAACTGGTTGCCCATTGTGTGCGTTTTTATCAGCATTTATTGTTTTGTGACGGTTTTTATTTCTCCCATTTGCTGTTATTGTCCGTTCAACTGTCGCTTAATTGAGTTTGCGGCTGCCCTCTCTCTGTCGGCTCGCGGATTCCTCTCTTGGTGTCTCTTTTTGGCGCTGGGAACCCCTTTGGTGATCTAAGCTCGCTGCACGTGCAAGCAGGTCTTGCCATGGCCTTAGTCTTTCTTTGCGCGAGGAATCAACTTATGAAATAGACTCCTCTCTGGTCATCAAAGAGTCTTGCGGTGTTCGCTTCAAGTGGCTTTTTTATGGGCTCTTCACACACAGAAATCGAGCAACGACTTGTCGGGTTGTATAAATGTGGCATAGCTAACCACATTGTTGTCAGAATTGTTATACAAGCTCCGAACCGCCAGTTCCGGTGGTTGCTTGATAACCAATGCCTAGGAATGTCTGTACGAAAAAACCATGAAGTAGAAGCATTAGGCAAAAAGTGAAAAGTTGAGTTAGAAATATGTTTAAGAATTTGTAAAAATTTGATCTAGTTCACTCAAATCAAGTTAAGATCATATCTTAGTTTCCCCCTGCCATTTGTAAAATTGGTTATTTGCAGGCTTAAGAGGCTACATAGATCCTTCAACATGGGATGTTCCGATTTTCAGAGTTATATCTTGTGACAAGACTTTTGAGAATGTGAACAAGAACTGAATCCCGAAGGCAGAAAAACCATTGATGTTTAAATCAATCAACACTCCTTGTAAAGCAAATCGTAAACGTATTCATTAGTTTAACTTCAAATAGAATTTATCTATATTTAGTATACAGCACTTGCTGCTGCTTTCTTAAAGTTTGCAATGTAATCCTCATAAATTTAAATTTAGCTCACAATTTATAGCCTCTGCAGATATCCAGTTTCCTGTCTATAATCTAGAACGTGTTGTTCTGGGTCCTTAATTCTAATTATAGGTATTTATTTGCAACGGCTTCTAAATCTTAATTATATGTATTTGCTAGCATCAACAGCTGTTGGGATCTCTGTCGCCAGCCGTCTCGCAGCTGGAGGGCAGCGCGGCTCGTTTTCATTTTCTATTTTCGAATTCAAATGGGATGTCTGCTAATTTACAAGTTAAATGTGCGAACCATTCGGATGTTCTTAATTAAATCTGTATAAAATGTAGTTTTAGAGCTTCTCAAGAGCTTCTGTCTTAGCACACAATACATACGATAAATCAACGTTTGAGCAACCTTCGGTAGATTTGAACAGCGATTAGATCAGCGTTCTTACGATTTAGATACCCTGTAATCAGTTTTAAATTGGGTAAGAGTAATCATCTTTAGTTATTTTTGGTCGCATTTGTGACAGGTACAAAAGTAAAGGCCGTTCCGCTTCAACGTTCTTTTATTTGCCGCTTTTTCTTCTGAATTCTTCTGAATTATAATTGTACAAGTTATCAGTCAAAAGGAAAAAATAATTCATAGCTGCTTATCTGTTGATAAGCGCACGCACACAATTATTTTTTGTTGGTTGTTGTTGCATTTTGGGCTTTTTGTGATAAGTTTGTTGATTTGAGGGCCGACAGTGACGCCTGCTGCGGCGTCAGAGCTTACAGCGCCCGTCTACAGTTTGACACGCACTTCAGCACAAGTGTCAACCAGTACAGTGGACAGTTTGATAAGCACTCGAGCGTGGGTGACAGGCATTCCAAATGTTAAGTTTGCCAATCACGTTTGCCTAGCCAATACCTCCTCCCGCTATCTGTATTATATATACAGTTATACGATGTGACTGCCCAAATGTGTCCACAAAAGACTTTGATAAAAGTCATAAAAAGCATGCGGCAAAAAACAAAACCACGTCAAAACAATTCCCATAAATAAACACACACACACATACATATACTTGTATACACTCATACTTATACAGCTACTTTTGCCAAAAGACATTCAATAATAATACAATTCAGCAGCGATAATTGACCATTGAGCCGGTGAGGAAGAGAGAGAGAGATAGAGAGAGAGAAAGAAAGAGCTAGCTAGCTCGCTAGCTGAACTGGAAGCCTGCCGTTAGGTGTCCAATAAATGTTTTTCTGGTTCTACTGTTTTCTTATTTGGTCCGACAATTTTTTACTCTTGCACATTGCACGCTGCTTCGCAACGTCTGCAGCAGCAGCAGCAGCAACAGCAGCGCAGCAGCGGTGACTATTTCCGGTATTGTATTGCGCTTGCGCAAATGCTCTCTGCCGCCTCTCTCTCTCTCTCTCTCTCTCACACACTTCTCTTCTTGAGAAACAAAAACCGGTCTCGCATTTGAATTACCACTTACTCTCTCTCACTCTCATCGGCTTGCTCTCTTTTTGCATTTTGATTTTGTTGACATTTCGCTGCACTCTCTCGAACGCACACATGCTCAGACACAAACACACATGCACAAACACACAAACCTATGAACTTGCACACACGTGCACTGTTGTTTATCAGTAAACGTGGTTTCCGTTGCCTGTTCGAAATTCATTGATTGTAAATTGCGCGGCCGTTTTTCGACATCGAAACCGCTGTTTTATATTTCTCCTTTGTTATTTATCGAAGGCACAGTGACTGCCAAACTGAGCACAACATTTATCGCAAACAGCGTTTTCCGTTTCTGTGGGTTTTAGTTGTTGTTTTTATAATTATTGGCTGGCATTGACCCACTGGCAAACCATTGCCTCGCGAGCAGCTGATAACAAGTGTTTTCATGTTCATGTTGTTGCTGCTATTGTTGGCGCGCATTTTACAAATACAGCGCCGCCAGACTGCTGCTGTAATTTTCAGTGCCTCCTAAAAGTATACTGCGAATAATTCTACGCACACGACTCTCAAACTGTAGCGTGTAAATAAATATGAAATATGAACAAATAGATTAAAAATAAACCAAATAATAACAGAGAATATCTATAATAACGTAAAAATTACGAAAAAATTAAAAAAATATAAACAATTGAATGTAAAATACAGTAAAATAAATTCTGAACTACAGTGAAACCTAGTAAATGATGAAAATGTTCAAGTATTATTAAAAGAAAAGTTTTTATAAATAAAGAAAAAAAAGTTTCAAATAATCATTTATAAATTTAGTGACGAAATAATTGGCAAGACTTATTATGAATGCGAAACATTTATTTATTAACATAATTAATTGTTTTATTTAATTATTAACATATTCTTTATTTCTTCATTTATTTTATTTACAGCCAAGTATTAAAATGAACAAAAACATTAGCAAAATTTTAGTACAATTTGCAATTAGTGTTTAAGTAAAAAAAAAAAGCTCAGCACTGGAGCAAGCGAGACAGCAGCAACGCACTATCTCGCTCGCACACCTCGTCTTCATTACACGGAGAAGAAGACGCGGCAAACACGGCGCCCCCGCGGAGTTACGCTCGCTCTCGCTCCACGCCGCAATCGCCGCACTCGCCGCAGCTGTTGGCGATCGCCGGTCGGGGGGAGGAGTTGGAGATCCATTGCAACGGCAACGGCAACGGCAACGGTGGCATTCGGCATACAACACCAACAGGTGCTGGCACATCGGGCTCGTGCCCCCTGCTGCAGCCACGCCATCATCAGTCCGAGCAGCAGCTGTGCAAACGCCGACGCATCTATGCATCCACGGGAAGCGCTGCAAATATTATGATGGATCGCGAATCCCTTAGCGAATGGGCTAAGGACAAGCCGCTCAGCATACTTCAGCTGGATCCGGCGGATCGTGCCGTCCTACGCATAGCAGGTGAGTCGAGCATATTTTAGATATAAGTGGAATTTCCCAAACTTTATTGCAATCTCTAATCTGGGCGATTTACGATGATATGATATAATACTAGGAATGCGTCTTGACTATTATTTTAAAAAATTATGAATTTATTCCGAAAATGAGAGATGCATATTTATAATCGATATCGATAAGCGATAATTATCGAAGACCTTTATTTAAATTGTGCAATATCATAAAATTATCTATTTCGATAGTTTTAAGAAATCAATACACACACTTTAAAATGATTGATTTTAATAATTACTTCCGTATTAAGATGATATTTTACATCGATAATAAAGTTCGATTATTGGCATTGATTTTTCAAATCTAATGCATTCAAAATTCAATACACACATATTTCATATTGAGCAGTAAATAGGATAAAAAATGCACACCAAGTTACCGATTATTGTTAAATATTTGTTTACATTATAAAATATATAATTTCTATAATATTTAATAATCTATATTGATATCGAGATCGCATTATTTACTAATTTATATGTTGATATAGACTCACAAATGGCTCTTCTTATATATTAATGTAAATTTAACTGCTTCGGCAGTAAATAGACCTAAATATCATTTTATTTAAATAGGTTTCGTTCGCAATCAGCCATCATCCTCATGCTAATCAGTTTCATTCACAATAATCCCATCCCCATTCAGACGGTAAACAATTGTATGTGCCAATTCTTTGTTGGCCAAATATTTGCACTACCCACTTGAACAGGGCTCAGAGACTGCAGAGTTTCGCCTGAGTTTCCCACACATTTGTGCGACGCTTGGTTCATTGCACTGACTTTCAGGCAGTGCTTGTCAAACTATGCCACAACTCAATGCATTAGGCCATTTAAACGGCTGCCGCATTGACATTTTTCCAATACATTGCCAACAGTTTTGCTCCCTCTCTCTCGTTCCCTATCTGTCTCTCTCTCTCTCCCTCTCTCTGTCTGTAGCAGCCATTGACGCTCCCGATCCGCTGTTGGAAGTCGCATATTATGCGCTAATTCCACGCCTAACGGTGCAGCCTCCGCTGCTGTCGCTTTTATTCTATTTCTGTGCCGCCAACGGAGTCGCTACGCAGCCCACAGAGTTGGCGGTTGCACCCAGCCTCACCTCGGCCAGCCCCACCCCTAAGCCCCCTTTTACTGCTTGCCTTTTACTAGCGATTTGTATCTGGCCATGCTTTTATATTTATTTTTTGCTGCATTTTCAATGCACTTGTTGGAAGAGCATTCTTATTTTGTTGTGCGTTATGCATGCTATTCAATCACATATTCTATATATAAACTCAGCTCGCATATATATATACTATATATATATATATATATATATGGCTTGGTAGAGTTTCGACTCTATGTAGAATATCTGATAACATCTAACCAGTATGAGTACTGCAATGCTTAATATACATAATTGTTTGTCTAGGATTACCTTGTCCAAAGTTATACAAGAATATTGTAATGTTATATATTCAGTTAGTTAATAAAAATATCTAGTTTATAATAAAATTGTAGAGAGAGTCTTAGGGTATAGAAAGAGTATTTCATATTTGCCACGTTTGTAAGAATTTCTCGTTTTTCTTCTTTTTTGCAATTGCAACATAAAAATTGAAATTTATGTCGCCGTCATTTTGTTGCCTCCGTTGAGGGCATTGTTCGGTTAACAAACAAACTTTTGCTGCCAGCTTTTTTGCGTATTGAGTCCAATGAATGCTCTACAATATTTACTTGCAGCAGGTTCTCAGCTATTTGTGACCCGCTCCCCAGCTCTTGACGGAGGTGCAATGGAGTGGAATGTGAAATGTGTTTGCGTGGATTTAGTTGAGGAATTTCTAGAGAACAAATTTATATTTGATTTTTATGTTGGTTTAAATTAAAATGTTATTTTTCAAAAAAAAAAAGAAGTGGGATATGAGATTATGAATGAAAATGAGTCAAAATTTGTTTTTAATTATGCTGATCATATAGAATACAATAGGGAACTAATATGCAATTCAGCCATATATAAAATAACATTAAAAGATATATAATCCTGGAATACTAAGACTCAACATTGATAGGATTTGTTAATGTAAGGAGTTCTAAAAACAATAAATACTATTTCGTGTTTGGTATAAATATATTGAAATGATATAATAGTATGTCAAGAATATCTCAGTTCTATAAAGTCAAAATATCTGTAAGGAAATCTGCACTTTTTGTTATAGATTATGTAATAGACCAATCTCGATACAAACTGATATACAAAATACATGAAAACAAATCTAAGCAGACTCATCAATTTATGACTTTCTACATTTCAACATTTCCTGATATTTGTTGCTTTCGAAGCGAAGAATGGACAGGCTAATAGAGCTAAATCTAGTTTCGGCCTAGTGTGTTCCATACATTTGCCAGAAATAAACTGCTTAACATAAAGATTGGATTTCTGATTTTAGGCCTCTGTGAACTATATACATATATACATATAATAAATTGTCATAAATTTCCATTTTAACACATTTTCGAATCAGAAATATTTATCTGTTAAACTTGGAAATTTTTTCCACATTCTTGAGCATCCAAATTATTGCCAATGTCTTTTTTTGGTTACTTTTATGAGCTGTTTGAATAAATATAAATATAAAAACAAACAAAAATTAATCGGATGTGGGTTGATTTCTCTTCAAGATCTTGATCTTGACTCATCTGTTAAACTCGATCAACTCTGTGAAGTATTTCAAGTTCATATAGTAGTCTAATTCCTACATAACTTTGGTGTTTCAATAATATCAACACTTTCAACCACTTTCCGTTACGCCCACCAAAGGAACCACGCCCACAAATTTGTAACATTTCATAGCAGAGAAATAGACCTGACTTAAGACAAGATTTGCAATGAAAACGAAAATCCGCCTCAGGCTAGAAAAATAGATACGTTGATTGAGATTGACAGCTGGCGGCAGCTCGCACTGGGGGCGTGGCACACACACACACACACACACACACACGTTCAGGCAACAGACAGACTGACTGACACCCACGAATGGCGGGGCAGTTGCGTAGGCTTGAAAAAAAAAAATCGAACCGATTTGCAACAATTTTCAAAGTTTGTTGGACAACTTTTAATGTGGCAAAGTTTTGCGTTTGCATTTCTGTTTTGTTGTTGCTGTAGCTTTTAGAGTTTTAATTAGCCCTGAGCCAGTTAACCCACACACACGCTCACACGCACACATAGAGGTGCACACTCTTGTGCACATACATACACACACACACACACACACACCCACTCGCTTTGTGTTAGTGTAACGGAAAAACTTGGCTGTAAACAAACATATTTTGTTTTTTGTTGTGATTCAACAATTCGCATTCAGCTTATAAAATCTACACCCACATCGATTGAGTCAACAGGGGGCCACGCCCCAGTCCCCAGTCCGCTCTCCCTTCACTCTTTTCGACCCTCTCACCTGGCGCATCAATTCATTCATTCAATCATTCAACATTATTTTTTTTTATTTTGGATTCGTTAATAATTTGATCAAACATCATTTGTTAAAAGCGCTTTAATTTATGCCTATTTTTATATACTCTATTGCTAGCTCTTTCTTTTAGTCTGTAACTGTCTCTTTCTTTGTCTATATTTTTTGGTACGCCTGCGCGACGTTTCCGTTTTTGGTTGCGCCAATTCTGCGGTTCAAAATCTGTAAGGTGCGTGGGCTGCAATTTCTGACACCGTTTGCCGGTTAGATAGTTTGCTTTAAATGCTCTAACACAGGGTATATTGATTAAATCGGTCTGTCCAATAGGTAGAAACTAGAAGTTAGGTTAATCATCAGCTGCTTGGAATATTATATTACTTCGTTTATAGAAATTCAGCTTTAAATATAAAATTTCAATTATTTAAGAATATAATATTTTAAACTGATCGATAAATGAATGTTAATAATATTTGTTATAAACATTGCAAAGTTTTAAGGAACTTTATTTTGTATATCATAAACTATAATTTCTACATATCGATATTTTATCGACATTCATTACATAGGAATGAAATGAATTTCAATCGAGCTCAAATATTTTTTATGTGAAGGGTATTCCATATTCAAAATTAAAATAAAATTTTCTTGGCTCGTAGCATTTCCAAAAACATAATTTTGATATGAGTTACGAATTGATTGGTCAAATTACCTATTTTAGTCGTCGCAAGGCACATACAAATTTGTTCATATGCTGTCACAGCTTAAAAAAAGAGCCAAGCATTAGCTTTTATTTTTTATAGCTTGTTATCGGGCGGCAGTCCGCTATCGATAGCTGCCCATTGAGCGACAAGCCAAACCCCTGAATTGCAGCTGATTTGATATTTATTTAGCATATTTCATTAATAAATTTCATGACTTGCCTCTAGCCGTGCTCAATGGAATCTCATAGATCCATTCGAGCTACTTGCTATGCAGCTCGCAGATCGAACGTGTGCACTGTTTTAATGTCTAATTGGCCTGGCAACAGGCCCCGGACCGGAAGTACAGTTGAACCGCAGCTAGAGTTGTCGCTCTATTGAAAAGTATTTTGTTTGTCTTTCATCTGAATACTATATTGGAAAAAGAAAAAATTATATTGGAATAGTGAAAAACAAGTTGATTCGAAAATAAATATTAAAGAATGGTGTATTAAGAATGGTGTAAATATACTGAGTAAGGATAGTGTCTTTAGAATCTATTATTCTATTAATTTAAAATCATGTTGAATAATAAAATGAATTTTTCATTTATATTAATTTAAGATGTTTAATAAAAATGTCTTAAAAATCCATTTCAAATACTAGGGACTGCAATATGGCAAATTGACACATTTAGATGCTATTGATATATTCTGAAAGCTTCATGAAGATCGTCCATCTAGAAATGGAGTTATAAGCGTCCAAAGTTCAGCCCCCCCCCCTAGCCACAGCAGCAACTGCGCGCTTAGCAGAGCCCGCGATTATACGTGTGTAAAGAAGAAGGGTATTATGTTTTTTGCAGGGCTCAGAGTATCTCGAAGTCGAGCAGTCTCGGCTAGAGCCTTCTTACTTGTTATTAAATGTTATGTAGAAAAGGAGAACATTTTAGGCTGGCTCACGACATAATCGAAAATTTTCTTGTATTATTGGTTGTGTTGGTTCTCGCGATTGATTGATTCAACTTTGATTTAGATATGAAAATTCAATCAAAAGTATTTTTAAAATCAAAAATATGAATATATTTAATTATATATAAAAAGATAATTCCCCAAGATGGCCGAATTTGAAAGAACTTTGTCAATATATAGTCAATATCTTCTACTAATTGAGAGACTTATGCAGGAATAAGCAGCTGCACATCTATGCAACTCCTCCTGAGGCTTGGAATGTTATTGGCAATCAAGCGAGTATTGCGTAGTCAGTAATATGTAAGCTTGCAGCTCGTCTTCTTTTAATTTTGTGTTTTAGAGTTTTTTTTTGCTCTCGTAGCTTTTTTATCTCTTTTATTTGGTGTTTTTATTTCGGCATTGTGCTTTGTTTTGTATCTTATAGATACGCCTACTACTGCGGGGGTACATAACACGATGTTGTTAATTGAAAACTGATAACTGTGTGAGCACCCACTGCCGCCCTCTCGGGCTACTGCTCGGGAACAGTTGTTGCACTTGGAACCTGCTTCTGTTTGGCAGGCACGTAGTGCTCCACAGCTGTCTTTTCTTTTCTCTCTTTATTTTTATTTATTTTTTGCTGTATTTTGCTTTGCTGCTATTTTCCTTGATTTCGTTTTGGCTTTTTAATTGTCATTATGTATGCGTGTCGTTCGACCATATCGCGGGGCGTGTTGTCAAATCTGGCGTTTGTATTATATATATGTACATATGAATATATCTGTGCATGTGTGTGTTGATATCTCTAATTAGTTTTCAATTCAATTTGCATTTCGTCCATCTCGTTCGCTCTTAAGCCGAACGTTATTAATTAACCGTTTGGAAATTATGACAATTTTAAGTGCCTGTGAATTTAATTAGAATTTAACGACTTAGTCGAACGCAAATAACAGAGACAAAACAAAAAGTTCAGCCAATCCGAACTGGCCAAAAATAAATCTATAAATCGATAAGAAATAATGATTTCTGTTGACAATCTGTTGACTATTTTATGTGCATTGCTTTCATAATTAGCTGCTGGAGTGAGTTGTGTTCGGGTTCGAAGTAAAAAAAAAACTTAAAGACTGAAGGTCAGCTAACTTATAAATCGCATTCCTAACCAAATCAACTTCCCGATTCTATCTTCTTTTTTTTTTTTTTAGTTTTTCAGTCTGTCAATTTTTCCAGTTTCCTCAATATTTACTATTTGTACACATCTTTCATATCGCTCTGATACTTTTTTTATCTGTCTCCAGCGAAGGCTGTGCAAACCATATGGCATAGTTCCCTTGCTGACTGTGTCGCTCTACGTGTTTTTGTGACTCATTAAGATAAGCAATTTTGTGTGTCAATTTGTCAACTCCGAAAAAAAAAAAAAAAAAAAAAACAAACACAAACTGACATCGCAACTCTTAACGGAACAGACAATTTATTTTGGCTATATGTCTCTGTGGATATGCCAAAAATAAACGTTGATCAAAAGCCCGTTTGCCGCCCCCTGCGCAATTCGATATAAAATGATCTGGCAAATAAGAGTGCTTGACACAGCGAACGCCCTGTAGAAGAGCCGCCAAAGTCTTTGAAACTCTTCTCTTTAAATTTTGATTTAAGTCAACTTGTAGAAACTTTACTTGATGCATGCAAAGCTGCGCATGCATATTAATTGAAACGATTACATTGATGCTTCAATTTTATTCACTTTCGGCTTATTTCAACTCTTTTTCCAATCATTTTAAGATTCTCAAAAAATAAAAAATAAAAATATGTTTAGAGATATTTTACAAAGAAGGTTTTAATTTATGAAATAACTCTTTGACTGAATTACTTAATTAGGCAAAGTAAGAAATATTTTTTGTATTATATTATTTTTGCTTTGCTTCTTTCCATATGGGTTGTTTCCATATGTTTAAATTGATGTATACCAAATTAATAGTTTGTTTGTTTTGATAATAAGTATTAAAAATCCTTAACATGCCCCTGTCCTTCAAGGCATGTATTTTATATTAAATATGTAAATCTCATTGAGTTCAAATAACTTTCAAATGAGGTTGTTTTTTTAATGCGGTCTGTTAAGAGTAACTGAAAGTTGAGGTTATTCAAGGCGTATTTGCTAATTTGCAGGGTATCTCAAAACAAATAGTAAATTGAATGGAAAGCTGATATAAAGCATAAGACAATATATAAATATATTTGCATTGCATTGTACACAAATATTTAATTACGCTACTAATTGCCATTGACGCCGGCAACAATCACAAACACTTTAACCAATGTGCGAGGTCAAGAGACTTATGGATAGATTTAACTCCTCCCTAAGTGCCCCTACTCCACTTTAGTGTCTGCCATATAGCAGATGTTGTGCAATGCCTCGAGTGTCTCAATAAAATAACACAAGTGTTTCCTTCTTCTTCTTTTCATTTATCATTTATATATTTATATATATTTGTTGCCGTTACACCCACAACTTCAATCGAGAAACTATCAGAGAAAAATGCAATGAGATCAGCGAGCGATTCCTTTAGCGAAAAACAAAAAATTGCAACAACAATGACAGCAACGACAACGACAACGAAAGCGATTATCATTTTTGTGTGTTGGGCTTATTTATGGCCTGTTATACATATCACAGCTGCTGTCTGTGTGGGAGGTTGTTGTCCATGACGTCATCGTGGCTAAAAACGAGCTTGCGAAACAAGTTGGCCTTTTGACAAAGCCAACAACAATCGCGCAAATCATTTAAATGACATTACACGCAAATGAAACGTAAACAAGTTGAAGATTGTTACACACACACTGAAAGGCTGTCTTAAAGATACCCTAGAATTCAACAACAACAAAAAACGTACTGCAACTGCACAGCAATGCCCAATGAAATATGAGAATTAAAGAGAAACTATCAAGAAGTACACTGAAGGATTTAATTAAGATTTAACCTATCGAGGAATCACTTATAAGTATGTGAAGAATGCAATAATAAAATAGAGTTCCAAAGATAATCACGAATTGAAAAGATAATCAGAAAGAAACGGCAGTCAATTGGGAAGAAGAAAAATCTTGACTGAAAAGGACTATGCTAAGCAAAAACAAAGACAGTTCCGAAATAGAAAATGTATCGGATCATGAGAAGAAATACTAAATAGTAAATGTTTCTATCAATTCAGCAAGAGTTACCTACAGTTACAGCTATTCGCCGATCTAAAATTCATACCCTGCACGAAACGAAGAGTCCGATATATCAAATGATTGCAGGAAAAGGCTTAGACATGTCTAGACCAAGACTTCAACCTTCATCAATCAAAGTCTTTTGAAAGCCATGGAGGCACGCTATCCACCATAAAGTCACGTAGATCTTGACACCCGAGCACGTAATACTTAGGGAATCTAATACACCCTCTGCTGGCTAACATTAAAAGTCAGTACGCCTACTACACAAAACCTGTCTGCGGGTGGGTAAGCGAGTAGCGAAAGGGGAGTCTACTGCGTCTCGTATTCGGGGTCGGGGTCGGGGTCGGACTCTGTCACTGGGTCAGTTGCTGGTGCCCTACTCAATGCTAAAGTGAAAACAAAACAACATGGAAATGTCATTGTTTCACCTTTTGCGAATTGTATCTGAATTGTATATATGTGAGATTTTTGTATTCATTCCCAAGATCAATCGGACTTGACATATTTTTGTACGTTTCGAAACATTTGAGAGCCTAAAAACAATGTCCAGTAATGTCTTCATCTCCAGTTTTAAGTGCATGACGCGCGCTTGCTGAATAACTCACTTACTGATTGGCTGACATACTGACTGACTGAGTGAGTGAGAGAGTGAGTGAGTGATACTCATTGTATTTACTTTTCGGTTGACGCCCTGCACAACCGGCATATTTTGCAGCACTTCAATTATCATTACGGAAAATTTTGTCTGAGTCTGAGTCGTGTCTGGTCTTGGGTCGACTCTTAGGCTCGGGTCTCGTTTGGTCTGGCCTGTCCCATTGCCGGTTTGTCATGAGACGGATGTGGCCTCTGACAGGCGGAATTCAAGTGGCTTGGGCGTAAGCGCGTGGGCAGTTCGTAATAGATGGCAAAGGTGGGTTGGCTAGTTGCTAGTCGTGGTTGCTGGTTGCTGGTTGCTGGTTGCTCAACAGACAGTTTTCCTTTCTGGTTTTTCATTGCAAATGTTTTTGCAAAGCACTAAAGAGTTTTATTCATGGCTACAATTCATGGTATTCACGAAATTCTTTTGAAGAACTTATGCAAAACTCAAACTGTTACTAAACATTTTAGTATATTTTAGAATACAAATATAGAGAATGAGTAACATGGAGAGTTTTGAATATTATTCATGGATATACTCATATTTTTACTGCCATTTGTAATCAATTAAAGAAGTATGAATAAATAACAATTTAAAGATTACAATTCCCCAACACATTCAGCTATATTATTCGTAATTAGTTTTCATATTCATATTAGCATGATATTGAAATGTGTGGGTGTCATTCAAATAAAATAGTATTCATTCAATATAAACATTTTGAGAGTTCTAATGAGTTTTCACACACCACTGAGGAGATTTGTGATGAATCAATGTATATATTTGCTGGAGGTACTATGATATTTATTTTAAAACCTCAATAATGAATCATTAGAATATTTTTTTATTACCATGTTGCTTTAGTAATAGTCAGTGTGCATCTATTATACATAAATATGTTTTAAGAATTAAATAATTAGTTAAATAAATTTCTATTGTTCACTAATGTTGGGTACTTATGAATAATAGGAAAAGATAAGAAAGTACAAGGGGACTTTTCAAATACTGATTATAAATGCATTTGTGAGTTTTGAATTTATTATAATAATATTTATCAATGCTAAATGCATAGTGGAAAGAAAATGTTTGTAAATATGAGGATTATACGAAGCTTGCCTATAAATAAATGTTAGTTAGGAGTGAATGAAATGTGCAGCATTCATGAATTCTAATATTTCATACTTAACGTTCTATGTACATACATTGAGATATATGCGGTATTGAGCTAAATACTCAAAACAATTCATTTAAATAAAACTCGAATCATTTATCAAGTATTCATCCTTGTCGTTGGCCTTCCTCACGAATTGCAAAACTTGGCTTTAATCCGCAGTTCATAAATGCAAAGAGCAAAACTAATTTTGAATAAACGGCAAGTCGAACTATATTTCTAGCTGTTGGCCAACTGTTTACTTACTGTTGTCGGGGGGTGGTGGAGGGGTAGACCACCCTCGCGTGAATTTGAACTTACCTTGATTGTGGCCACATTAGCTAGTTGGCGTGTCTGAAGGCAATTCGAAAAGCCTAAGCCGGTCGGCTGGCAATTAAATCAACTGCCAATTGGAAATCAGCTCAACCGATTTTGCGACTAATTAAAAATGAAATTTGCGTAAGCGCGCATTTAGACACCCACACAACTCAGACTCACACACACAGACACATGTACACTTACATATTCATATAAAGTGCAGCTCGCAATCTGAATAACGCACTTGTATTGATTAAGGCCGGCCACTTGAGTGCTCAAAGAGCAGGCGCTGCACAAGTGGGCTGCTCTAATAAGCGAGAGCAGGATAGAAAGAAAGAGAGAGAAAGAGGTACGGGCAGCGGCAGCGGCTTGAGTTATATCTGGATGTCAGAATCACTCAAGTGCGACCAGCGCATGCAAATGAATGAAAGGCAAAAAACTAAGAAACTAACACAGAAACAAACAAGCACAAACACTCACACACATACACACACAAGCACAAACACTCACACACATACACACACACACACGCTCTCACACACATGCATACATACATCCAGTGAGCTTTTGCGTTAAGCCTACTCATTTGCACTCCCGTTTGGAGTGCGGCTTAGTCACGACTTCCAAGGCTTTCGAGGCAATGACTGAGTCATTCGTGTGACAAAACTTTGCTCAAATTCGGCATCAATTGCCATGCATTTCCGTTAACTGAAGCACACAGCTGTTATGTGATCATTGCGGTTCAGCTTTCAATTTTCATAAGACTGCACTCTCAATAACTGTTATAATTTCGTTCGTAATGTACTGTGACAACTGCATTGGGCCAAGTGCCTTACACACACGCACTGCGACTTTCGAAGCACTCAGCTGTTTTGGCAGCTCCCTCTCTCTCTCTCTCACTCTCTGAGTGCGCGCTGCTCTTTCTCTCGCTCTCTGTTGGCCTCTCTTTCGGTTTGGCTGCATTTTTACATTTTTATGGATTCTTCAACTATTTTTACACCTCATAGATTAGCATTGCTGTTTTGTGTGTTATGTTTATTACAACACACACACACAGACACATACATACACACATGCACTTACAATAATTATAATTTGTTTCTTTTTGGTCAGCGCACTCTCGATTCTAGTGGCGTTCTGGTTATCGCACCCGCATCGAAGATCCGCTGCTTGTTTATATTTTGCTAAGTTCATTTTGTGAGTGCAATAAGGAAGTGAATGTATTCAAAGAGAGAACGAAAGAGTCTCGCGCGGCGTTTTGTTGAATAGCCGATGTTTAGTTTTGCTTCTTCTTTTCTTTAGCCCGTTCAGTTGCGCACCAAATTAGGGCTTTTTGTTTATTAACGGCCATGACCATTAGCGGTTTATTTTCTCCTCTCTTTCTTTCTTTCCTTTTTTATTGTCAATTTCTTATTTTTATACTAACGCTGGCAGCCCACATGCTTGACCGCAGCTTTTTGCCAATCCCGCCCGCAGTTGTCGCAATTAAAAACCCGTAGCAAGAAGGCGCTCAGCGAATTTGTTGACCAAATATGTGGCATTTTTTTTGAGTGACTGACTTACTGAGCGAGTAAGTGAATGAGTGAATGAGTGAATGAGTGAATGAGTGAGTGAGTGAGTCTCTCGTCTGGGTCATTCATATATGTGTGTGTGTGTGTATGCAGAAACTCGCTCACGCACTCGCTGAGCTTGTGCCCTGGCGCTCCCACGATCGTGCTCAGCCCACACAGGCACAAAGGCTCACAAACACAGTCATAAAGGGGAGAGTAAAAGACAGAGAGGCACAGCGAGAGAGTGGTCGACTGTGAGCGCTACACCTGCTTAACTCACGCATACACACACGAACATACACAGACACACTCATGCACTGGCATACATATGCTGACAGTTGACGCTCACAGCTCGGCACCCATTCAAAATCGTTGCTTGTGCTCTGGTCGTGTTCTCAGTCCAATTTGAACAACGATACCGAGCGGTTGGCGTCCTCTGCAAGCAAATTATTTCCGTTATTTGAGTGTGTCCGAACAGACAGCCGTAGTAGCAGCAGCAGTAGCAGCGACAGCAACAAATACAACAACAATTTGTAAATTTCTGCTGCCGCTGCCAACGCACAGCCGTTTTCTAACCTGGCCCTAAGCAGCAGCACCAACAATAACAACAACAACGCGAAAAAAGTTGTCGTGTGTGTGAAAAATTGTGCAAAGTGCGCAGAAAAAAAGAATTAAAATTATAAAAAAAAAAAAGTAATAATTCCCACAATATCCGCCCGCAAGCCACCATAAATAAACACAAAGTGTGTTTATCTTAGAAGAAAGAAAATGAAAAACTATTAATAATAGTGACTAAAATCAATTGATTAACTGATCGAGTGCGTGTATTGCCTTTTGCCTGTTGCTTATCAGCAGTCTCATAAAAATGAAATAAACGCACAGGCTCAGGCACAGGCACAGACACAGGCACAGGCAGAGGCAATTGGCAGCTGTATTTGCGCACTGCTTCTTCTTCCAGTTGTGCATTTGTGCGTGTGTGCGTGTGTGAATGTGCCTGGGCGTATGCTTGAATGTGTGTGTGCATTTTTCAAATATTTGCCAGGTCTCAGCTTCAAAAGAGACGCCCAAGAAACTTCTTTAGCTTTGCTTCAAATTTTTTGTGTGTTTTGTGTGGTTGTTTTTGCCATTTCTGTTGGCTGGCTTTTCATTCAATAACCAGTTTCTTTTTGTTGTGTGTGTTCGTTCGCCTTCCTTTTTTTTTATATCTTAGTTTTGTTTTCTTCATTCTTATTTTCGGTACCTTTTTCAACATTTTGGTCGGCAATGCGCCTGCGTGCACGCACAGATTTGATTTCCAGTGGAATTACCCGCAAATTAGTCATGCCAAACGCACTGTCTCCAGCGCCTCGACTGGAAAGTCTACCTGAGTAGTTAATTTTTGATATTTGTCCGTTTACTTGCTCGTCAGCCACCAAATTCTTAAGGCTCTTTGAACACATGCCAGACATAGTTTTGAGTGCACGACTCTCTCTCTCTCTCTCTCTCTCTGTCTCATTCGATCTCCCTCACTCTCTTTCTCGATCTCTCCGTCTACTCGTTCCGACTTAGAACAATGCAGCACACGAATTGAACAAAGTTTTGTTGTTTCTTTCGAATGCAAGTTGAGCGGGCGCTCTCACTTAAGCTTAAGCTTGGGTCTGGCTCGGGAAAAAGCGATTGGAAAAAACATGTGTGAGACACAAAAATAACTGTGCCACACAGTGTTGGAAAAAGTGCGATAGAAATGAGTGATGTGAAAATTAGTAAACAAAAAACACATTTTTATGAGTTATTGTGTGAATTTTTGCATGTGAATGAAAAACTACAACAAATACAAATTAAAAAAAATAATAATAATAATTCAAATAAAAAATCAGCAGTGAAAATGTACTGAAGAAAGTTACATTTTGAAATAAATAAGAAGAAAATTATGCAAAACCAATTGCCAAAACACGAAAACAAAAACTACAAACAATATATAAATTTAATAATAAAAACAATTTAGTAAAAGTGCAATGCAAAACGAATTCATTTGATAATTTTTGTCATGCGAAAACTAAAAACAATGCACAATAACAAATGGAAGCAATAAACAAATTGAAAAAAAAGTCAACAACAAGCAGGCAAACACGAGAGAAATTCAAAACTATATTTGTATAAGTATCTGTTGCGCCGAGTATCTGTATCTGTATATGTATCTGTGCTTGGTTGTGTCGAGGGGCCATCGGTATCTAATCAGCGCGCGACAGCCTGTCTCATTGGCCAGCTGTGTGTTGCGTGTTTCAACTATTATTTATGTAGTTATTTATAAATTTATTATGGAAGTTGCAAGCTGAAAGAAAGCCTGCTGGTGTCACCCCAACTGCTGACCTCATGCAATCGAGAATGCAAAATGAATAAAAAAATAAATAAAATAAAATTAGTTCAACAAAAAATTATCAAAGAAATTCCATTTGAAATTCAACTTGAATAAGCACCTAAAAATAAAAAATGAGCTACAGACATGTCACAAATGAAAGTACAAATTTTTTATGGCCATTGTTCAATTTAAAGTGCAGCTAAAAAATGATATATTTATAAGAAGACAGGAGGAGACAAACAATTTAGAGCATAGCTCACTTTTACTGCGCCTTTGTATCTGTGTTTGCAATTATACCAACAATTGTATCTGTACCTCTAGCTGTCACAGCAGCTGCGCTGTCTGATTTCAATTTATCTTTATAATCTCAATTTGCGACCCGTACTGCTCCCGGGCAGACGACAATTGACGCCCATACCCTACATAACCTTTGAAAGGGCAGCAGAATGTCGCAGAGATCAAGAGAAAAGGGAATATTTAATTGTAGGAAGCGTTCAACCAGATCTATGACAACCACTCTAAGAAGATTTTACTCTTAAATTATTATATTGTATATTAATGAAAAGTAACATTATGTATAAACCGAAAGCTCTTAAATTTTGACATAAATTTTAGAAGCGAAATTTCATATTAATTGGTAGAATGTTTAAGTAAACAGAAAACTCCAAAAGACTAAAAGAGTTTACCTCTAACTAGATCTACAACTTGCAAGTTTTCTCAAGAATTCACCGTGTGGGGTCTTCACTCTGGACCTCATAACTTCATATGTAGTCTTCATAAACTATCTTCTAAGGCCACAAATTTTTATTTATTTTTTTTTGTTTTGTTATAAGAGTGTTTTTTTTTTTTTTTTTAGAAGAAAGAAAAAATATAAGTATATAAAAAAAAAAAAATTCAACTCTTTAAGTCTGTCAAGCCTCTTATGTGATATAATTGCCTAGGGTATATGAACTTCTGCCCGTTTATTCTTTTGCTCTTTATTTTAGTTTTTGTCAATTGTTTGTAGTTTGCCGGGACAAACAGTTCAAGAGCCGGACGACAAAATGCAGAAACAGCGAGTCGTCTGTCATTTGCAGAAAGCATGTAGAAAGAAAGACACACACACACACACATACACACACGCTATACACTAAACAGATATAAAAGATACTCGCAAGCATGTGCAAAAGATACAAATGCTGCGTAGCCGGCGGCTGAGATGTTTTTTTTTCTTGTTGGCTGTCAGCCAATTGGAACAAAATGCCGGGAAGAAGAGATTCGCAAATAGACTTCCTCAACAAAAACAGTGCGAGTCAACAAAACTTTTACTCACATTTTATTGCACTTGATTTAAATTTTAGTTTTATTTTGCAATTCGATTCGTTTGTTGATTTCACGTTCAAGTACGTAACGCTGACTCATGCGGTTAATTTGCATCTCTCTCGCGACTCGCAGCTCGCAACTCCAAGTTTAGCCTTTTTAATTTCGTTTTGTCAATCAGTCAGTCAGCGGAGCAATAAAAATAAAATCACAAAGTGCCATCCACAAAAGAGAAAAAATACCCAAAAATAAAAGAAGAAAACTGCAGCAAACGTGCTAAAAATAATAAACACGAAAGATACGCGCAAGCGAAAGTATTTCATGACAACGCAAGATGACATCGCATTCCTATTATAAGGATCGTCTCGGCTTCGATCCCAATGAGCAGCTGCATGAGCCGGACCCTCATCACAACAGCGTCAGCGGCACCAATTCGATGAAACGGAGCAGCTCCAGGCAGACGCACCATCATCATCAGAGCTATCATCATGCCACAACGACGAGTAGCTCAGCCGCATCGCCTGTTGCACGAATCTCTGTCTCCCCTGGTGGCAATGGCACTCTCGACTATCATCAGGTCCAGCGGGAGCAACGCGATCGGGAGCTTTATGCCAATGGCCATAGCAGCAGCAGCACTCATCATTACCATCACCATCAGCAGCATCATCCGAGACATTCTCATGGATTGATTGAGGCTAGTCCGGCGGCTAAGAAGGCCAAACACTCGTCAACGCAGGCGCAGCCGCAGGGCGGCTACGAGGATGCATTGACGCAGTTTAAAGGTACCATGTCCATTTGGGATCATTTTATAGAAGATTGGGATATTATGCGTAAGTCGGCAAAGGTTCAATCTATCACTTGAGTTGTGCGTTACTCGTTCGTTTGGCTGCTACTCGTTATTTGTTATACGCCACCAGACAGGCAGCTTATCCAGATGTTCAACTAACTGAAATTCTTTAATACGCTGTTCGTTACTCGTTGTCTACCGACGAGTTGCTAATTTCTTATGCTATTTAACCAGCTATTCGTTCCTCGCTTCTCATTACTGGCGAGTTTCTGTTACCCAGATTGCTATACTAAACATAGATTTAAAGAACTTTTCCCGGTTTTGCTTGTTATCTTGTTATTTAAGTAAGTATACTTTTCCATGTAGTCTTCTTCTCAAGGGAAGAGCGTTGTTCTCGAGTCGCTAATTCTTACTCGTTTCTTTCTACTCATTACTCGCTACTCTGTGTTTTTTCTATGTGTGTCCCTTTCCTAGACTTAGCATTTGTCTAAAATCAGATCTATGTTTTTAGGCTCTTAACTTCTTATTCTTTGTGCTCCATTCGTTATTCTTTACTCGCTAGCTGCTTGTTTTTCGTATCGCAATCTCGCGAGATTCTATTTTTGCCAGTTGTTTGTCTAACAATGGTTCCATTAAAAATGCCGCCTGCGGAAATGATTTGCATTTGCATAATGATTAACGAAATCACGATTAGTTGAAAAAATATGCTTGCATAATTCCTTATTCTAATTATGATACGGTCTCTGATCTTTTAGCACCTGGTCAGGGTTCAAGGTCGTTATCCAAATTCAATCAATACACACATATATATTAAATAAAGCTTATAAATATGCAATATACAGTTAGATTTGACACCTTTCCGTTTTATGAAAGCACTTCGATTGTCTAACCCTGACCATGAAATTGATGGAACGACAACAGCTCGAAGAGTGGTTCAAACCCTGCCCATGTTTACAGTAAACATTTCACCACCAACTAAGTATGAGGTATTTTACTTAGGTGGGTCGGTCGCCGGACCCATGTCGTATGCAAAGCAATGTCAATATTATTTTAACGTTTGCTTCGGCACCAAAAAATATTGATTTACTTATTGATTTTTACGCGTACATTTTTCAGAACTGGTTACTGACGATTCGCTGAGTTGTTGTCATATTCTTTCTATTGGTTCTTTTCGTGAACTCCTACCAGTTGGGGCAATTAACTCGCTCGCTCAAACAAATTAGTTGTTTTCAAAATTCTCAGAATTTCTGCAGAGAATTATATATGTATATACATACATATATAGAAATAACTGTGTACATTGGAACCAGTTTATGATTTTCTAAACCCCAATTTTTATTAGCTTTTTATGTAGATTCACTTTTTATTTTTTATTTTTTATAATTAATTCGACTTTTGTTGTGTGCGGACACAAATCTGTATATTTTCTGAAAACTGTTAACTATGGAAATTCAATATTCGATATTTGTCGATTTGCTAATTTGTTGATGGGTAGGCGCTTACCCATGATAAATGCCATTTCGAGACTCTTTTGTTGTTTACCTACCACAAATCGGACCGAACTTTGCACCCATCAAAACGCTTATAATTTGTGTATGTAGGACATATATAAATATGTGCTTCTGACAGACTCGTTAAGTTATGTTATCAAAGCTTAAGTGCGGCAAAAGCATTAAGCGACTGTGTGTGATCAATAAATACCCATACACATTGCATATAATCTCTTATAAAAATACCTTACGCTGTATAATTAGAGGGGAATACGTAGAGCTATGAAAAATTTATAATTTTTATTTGTTATTGGGATGTATGAGTGGAGATACATACTCACTGGACGATCCTATAGTTAGTTCTTTGTTCGACGAAATTATGAAGGATTAATATTCAGGAATGTGCAGAGCGATCAGTCAATATAATTATATTTAATCACTTAGTGCAAGCGAGCCAATGTAGACCAAAATTAAAGACTCTAGCTCTTATAGTCTATAAGTTCGATGAGATCATATACTTGTTTGTTCAGAACTGAGTATAGGGTACAAGGGTATAGGGTACAAGATAGATTATGTAACTATGTCACATTGATGCTTTACAGTTATAGATATAAAATATATTTATGAGTTCTGGTTTGAAAGTTAAAATTGAAAACCAATTCTATATTTCGTTGGGTATAACCAATTTATCTGCCCATTGAGCATATTTTAAAAGATTTGTAATATATTTTTTGTATTTCTATATTGGGTTGCTTTGTTTACTCTCTGTAATCTTTTTTTGAATGAACTACAGGGTATTTTAAATAAGCTATGTTCGACTGCCCTAAACACTTATTTATAGGCACTTTCATAATCAACCAGCTAACTTCTTATCAAAAACTCATGTAGAAAGCCTACCAATTATGAGTGCTAGCCAAATTGTTGTTGCTTATTGTTAGTGTACTTATTGAGTTTATTATTATTATTATATTTTTGTTGATGTTGTGGTCAGGCAACGTCCTTCGCTTCGTGGCGCTGCCATTGAATTGCGCTAATCAAAAAGCGCGACGACAGAATGCAAAAATAAACATTAACAAACTTTAAATACGTTTACTATATTATTGATTCTGTTTTTTTTTTTCTTCGAAGTTGCCTAAAAACAACAACAAAAGTAAAATACGTTAACAGTGAAATACGTTAACAAACATTTATTCGTGGCAGCAAAATTCAACTTAGAATGTGACATCATCACGCGCTAACGAAAAGCAACCGCAACAACAACACCAATGTGTATATCAGATAGTGTGCTTACCTGTGTGTGAGAGATATATACTCACACATACACAGTCACACATACACATTTCTACACCTTTTCGTGTTGTCAAATTGAAATGAACTTTATAAATTTATGAACTATGATATGCTGGCTGAGTGACTGACGCCTTATATACATTAAGTGATAAACACTTGTATACCCTGTAGCAGTAATAAAGAGGCTTATAATTGTGTTCATTACACAGGCAAAAATAAATTCACTGATAAGTAAAAATTATATAAAGGTGTTAATGTCGCCCTGCTGCATTGAACTATTTTTGGGATTCAATTGTTACCTATAATATCAACGCGACGTATACAAATCTCAATGTAGTCGGTTACCTAGCTTTCAGTTTAGTTCTACCCTAGCTAAAATTATGAAATGTTAATACGTGTCTAATCTGCAGTCAAATTGTGTTAAAACTTCTTTGGAGATTTCCCACAGCACATCCGCTTAGAGATAGAAAATTGCTATAAGTTATTAAAATATTTACGAAATTTGATATGTATTATTTTGCAGTATATTTATCCAGTTTTCTTTTTATTTTGCAATTATCATAATCATCTCATAAATTAGATTAGACTTATGCCAGAAACTAGTTCATATCTATACTGTTTATATACGGCGCTTGTGAAGACGTATTCAAGTGTGTGCGTTAAGCGTATGTTAATGAATGTATAATTTTGATGATAACAAAGCTCGTAATAAAACCAATTGGTAAATATTCAAAATTACATTTGCTTTAGATTATTGATAAATTATCGATATAAATATATACTTAGGTTTTCGAACTATAACTTTTTCTTGTTAACTTCTTCAATGAAGTATTTTATTCAAGAAAGCAGATAGCAGATTTAAAAATATTGTAGCCTCAGGCTGGTAAAACTGAAAAACTTTGAATCCGTATTAGCTTGAATGCGTGTTTTGTCCAAAGAGGCGGGTGACGGCAAGGGGGCGTGACAACAGCGATTTTTAGCTCAGTTGTTGTGTCGTGAGTCATTAATGAATTAAGTAGAACTTTGGCTTAGTCTGTTATTCAGTCAGCAATAATTAATACGAACACAAATGCGATTAATAACACGTTAACAGCCTTCACACACATACTTGAAAAAAAAAAGAGTTAAGACAGCTCGTGAGAGCCAGAGAGAGAGAGAGATACAGACACACACACACACAGAGAGAGAGCGAGAGAGTGTGAAATTGCTGGAGAGAGAAGTGTTGTATAGTTGGCTCTTCACTCACTCTCTTTCTGGCGCAAATCTCTTCTCATTACCTGTTGTTCTTTATCGTAAGATTCCTATGTGTATATAAAAGCAAAATTTTGTTCTTATTGCACATTTTGTTTTGCTTTTGCGTTTCTGGTTGCTCTCAGCGCTGTTTGTTGTCCCCTTTATTTGCCCTGCACTACAATTTATCGGGTTTATTAACCGTAAAACTTCATTTACAACTATTACTATGTACTTTAGCACTTCGCTTGATATCAGTCAAATGGGCACTGAACTTTATTTTTCATATTGATGGGCTATTTGCTTTACTTTACTTTATTCTGTTTCTTTATGGATTTACAACTTCCATTGTTGCGCCAAATACGCGAGACGTACGTTTTAGATTAGATTTCGAGTCTTAAGAAAGAAATATAGATTTTTGATATTAGTTTGATTTGCACATTTGTCATTTCTGACCACTCATAGGAAATTACTAATAGTAATTGAGAAAAACGTCTAAAAATATATGAAAAGATCCCCAAAAATTAATATCAGTTTTTTATTTTAATATTTATAGAATAAACTAATATATTTTTAAAAAATAATCTTCATATTATAATACAGTTGAACAACATGAGATAAAAATTCATAATATGAGGTTATGATATTGCAATCTCGATAAAGATTCAATCGTGATTTTTATTAACTTCTTTACTTGCATATATGTTTATATTGAAATTCCGCAAATCTCTAGTCACTCTTTAAATATATAATATACCTTCAATTCTTATGATTTCCTACAAACTTTGGCACATATTTCCATTTTGACTATGAGTCAGCCCCAATGGATTTGCTATAAATAAAAAGTTTTACTAAGTTGCCCATTTAATTGCCATAAAAAACGATTAGATATAATGCTATTGAAAACCAGATTTGTTATGAATGATATGATATAATGTATAGATACACTTGACACTAATCACGTTGTTCTCCAATAAGCTAAGCATGTGTTTTCAGCTAATCAATGCGAAAAACTAGTCCTAACTATTGGGTTTTTCGTTTTTCATTATCAATAGATAAAGCACACGCTCAGTTACTCTTTCTCTACTCCCTATTGCTCTCTTTGCTTTTATTTTAACGGTGGTCAACAAATCACGTTAAAATAGAAAAAAAAATGCTTATCAGTTTGTCGGCCTTATCGGACTTTGGCCAAAGTCAATGTCTGAGGCCCTGAGATTCGAATAGACAATTGACAAATGTTCGCTGCTTGAAGCTAATTACGTAGCCTTTACTTAAATGAATTGTTCAATTAAAACACCAACAGCAACCAACAACACAAAGCAGAAAAAAAAATACAAACAAGCTCATTAAAAGTTTAGGCCATAATTCAGCGCCCACACGTTGAATACTCGCATATGATTAAATATAGTTATTATGGATACAAATTTGATTTCTATTATTAATTTTGTTCTTGCTTTTTTTTTTGTTATTGTTTTACAAGTAGGCGTTAAATATTTAACATAAATTGTAGATTTTTCAAGCCAGCAGCAATTTTCATTGATGTCGTCAGCGCTTGCAGTTTAGATCATATCATATCAACGTGTGTAAGACCCATATATGTATATTGATTGAAATAATCCGAATGCTTTGCCGTTGCATGATACCTAAATGAGACAAAATTAAATATTAACAATTCCACTTCATTTCACAAATCTTGATCAATTTTAATATAAACCTTTCTCATTTCTGCCAGACGAACGCGATGCCATTCAAAAGAAGACTTTCACAAAATGGGTTAACAAACATCTTAAAAAGGTGAGTGCACAGCAGAGCCACAGAGCTACAGTTATCATAAAACATATATCATCAACATAAGTGCTCCACTTAAGACCCTCATCCAAATTAAACATTTAAGATTTTTACGAGCAAAAGTTAGGATTTTTATCAAATTATGTTAATTTAAATATGCATTCCTTATGCTCTCACTCTCTCTTAACTACAAGCAGCATTGGAAGTATGCCAAGGTATAGTGTTTATATAGAAACATACTTCGTATCCCAAAAGTAATGGGATTTCTTTTGTAAATATTTAACTTAAACATTTTAAACCTTACAAAATAACTCTATTGAATTTGCAGACCTATACCATGCTACATGTTTGTGTTACCACAAATGGTATACCCTGTTGTTCACAGTCTGTAAGTTGCGCATAGTTCAAGCCGAATTGCAACGTATATAATATTGTGCATATATAATTATATAATATATTTATCTAGTACTGAGAGATAAATATATTTACTTTTTATTTCGAGAATTATTTATTTTAAAAGACAATTATTATTATTAGTATTATGTTGTTGAATGTGTAACGTTTTGTAAAGTAAAAATTTCCTTTCTGATATAAATACTTTTAAAAAATTGCATATTTTGAGGCGTTGTACACTTAAATTTGAGCTGTTACTTTGTTCTTTTCATTTGTCTCGTTTATTGTTCTTCTTCACTAAATGCACCCTTCCACTAATTATAAATTCCTAAACACCAAATCGTTGCAAGCACTCTCTTAACACCCTGCATGCATTTAACTATATTTGTATAACCTTCAACTTTTACTTTTCAATTGTCGCTTAACTTGTTTTTTTGTTTTTCCACTTCCACAGGCCAATCGACGAGTTGTGGATTTATTTGAGGATTTGCGCGATGGTCACAATTTGCTTTCACTCTTGGAGGTGCTATCTGGCGAACACCTGGTAAGTAGTCGCAGCCAAGTTCAACGACAACTTGTGTGTCCAAACTGATTTCTTTACTCGTTTTTGATTTGCTTACTCGTTTCTTTCGATAGCCACGAGAGAAGGGCAAAATGCGCTTCCACATGCTGCAGAATGCACAAATGGCGTTGGATTTTCTGCGCTTTAAGAATATCAAGTTGGTCAATATACGCGCCGAGGACATTGTGGATGGTAATCCCAAGCTGACGCTGGGGTTGATCTGGACAATTATATTACATTTCCAGGTAATGTAGAGCATATTATAAATAGTTGAGTGTAAATGGAGCAAGTTCTTAAAGACTTTTACATATATATTATTTTACTTTTTACCCTCTACAAAGTCCTAACAAAGTCTTTCAATCGCGCAATAACTTTAAGTTTTTCGAGATAATTCAGTTAACACTTTCCTGCCATGATTGATTTTATTTAAATGAAGTAAGTTCATATCCAACACACTTGAATATATAGACTTGAATATATACATATAATTGAAAGCAGCTTTAATTTATTATTTGACTTGATTGTTAGAGCTATGTGAAAGATGTAGGTTGAAGACCAGTTAGTAGTTAGTAAAGTAAAAAATTACTATTGATCTGACAAGAATCGCTTAGTTTATTTAGGTGTCCTAATTAACATAAGTAAACGACTATAGTGTAGTCCTACAGATAAGTAAGGCCAAATTGATTAATGCGTAAATTTGAATTTCAATTTCGTATATAAGAGTTAGTATGGTAATAAGAGTTATTGATTCGGTCAGATGCTCTCGTTACTTTATTTACTCGTTGATAGGCAAGTAAGATAAGTAACGAGAGCATCAGACTAGATCTGATGATCTCGCTACTTTATTTACTCCTTTCTGAGTCATAAAGACGAAAGTATTTCTTACTTTATTTATTCGTTACTGATCATTGATAAAACCTACTTGCTGCATATAATCGAGCTAGAGAGTTTTGTTACAATCGCAAATGCAATCACTCTTTACTTTGAACTACTCGCTGCATTTTAGCAAGCATTGAACTGGTTTCTGTACGTACAAATTGTGTGTCCGTATGTATATGGAGCAAGTGGTGGATAGCTGTAGGTAGGTCCACGAATTGTTGCCCAACATGGCGACTGTATCAAAGGCAGCGTCAGTGGCGCCCACACGCAACAATTGGGCGAAGGTGACCCTCAAACTACTGCCGCCCAATTCGTGAGATCGTTAACAAATGTTCACACAACAAATTCGTTTTCATTTGGGCGTTATGCGCTGTATATCTTGTAGATTTGTACATATGTATGTATAGAGTGTGTGTTATAGTTTCGTCATCGATTCATTGATCAACAACTGCAGCTCAGCCCACACACACACGCACACACATACAGCGAGAGATACGCACACACATTGGTTATTTCAGCTTCGATTTTCGGTTAAATGTTGTGCCTGATCTACTCCTACCCAGCAGCTGCTATTTTTACAGCAGAGCTCTCCGGCTCTGTTGACTTATTTTGGCGAACGCGGCGCTGCCTTTTAAGGCAGCCAGTTTACCTTCTCTTCATCAGCATCGTCTCAGCGTCTACTGAGCGATTGACTGACACACATAACCAAGTCCAAGTGGTTGCTACAGTTCGTCAACTGTTGTTGTTATTGTCCACAAGGCCGCCACAAATCAGCCACTTGGCCAGGCCACCTACACAGCCAAAACCAAAAAAAACAACAAAAAACAAACATAAAACAAATAAAAATGGACAACGTACTCGATCCTATAGAGCTCTGGAAAAGGTTGTCGTGCCCGTTGCGACACCTTTGTGCACGAAATAACAAGCATCTTATCTAAGCATCTAAATTGTGATTGCAACCTTAAAAGCATCGAGTCGGTTTGAATCGAGCTGTAAATGTATTAATTTAAATATTTTCAAGTCAATCAATATTTTCTAAAATAACCCTCGAGCGGTAGCAAAGATTAATGTGATCCCATTATTATTAGAAAATTAAACGAAATCTTTGAATATTTGCTCGATTGCATCACAAGTATTTCGTAAGCTGCTTTATTGGCAGTTAATTTCGGATTTCGAATAGATAAGAAAAACAGAATTGGCATAACATAATAAAGGAAAGTGTATATTGAGCAAAAAACAAAAACAAAAAAAAAAATATTTGATTGTTAACTGTGAAAACTGAAAACTGGAAAATTTAAATAAATCTTTGAATGTCTAAATATTGTTATTTACAGTAGCTTACAATTAACATTTCCAAATATTTAGTTTTGAAGGCTTCTTCTCTTGCAAATGAATTTTATGTTTTCAAATTTAACGATTTATTCTTTAGACTTTGAAGTAACTTTCTGTATATAAAAGAAAACAATTTTAATTCTGATAAAAATTTTATATATTTTATATATATTTTTATATATATTTTTAAATATATTTTTCCTGAAGATTTCGCAAATGGTTATTAATAATCTTATAGACCTACAAACTCATATACACTGCAATTTGCTCTCTTATATCTTTAGTTGATTATGAAAAAGTTGAAGTCGAAGCCTGTTAAACATGCTACTTACACTAGCATGTGTAACACTTATCTGTCATATGTAAGACTTTTTTCCAAGCTGTATATAAATAGTTTCCTTGATGGCTCTCTCATTAGTTGTATCAACTCTTAGCTTTCGACTTGGCTCTGGGCACGCCTCTGGGGCTCGCTTAGTCATCGGGCATGTTGCACATTTCCGCACTGCGTACGTCTCCGCGTCTCAAGTCATAATGTGTGTCAACAACAACTGCAGCAGCAACAACAGCAACAGCAGCAGCCAAACTAGATGCAACTTAAAACTCGGGTATTTCGTAATTTGTGACGGCGCATGCCGCATCGAGCTGTGTTCGATGCTCGGCGGCTCGGCGGCTCGGATTGATCGATGGGGCGCATAAATGCTCAATGATGCTGCCAGTCAGCCGCGGTGGCAGCCACCAGCAACAACAGCAACAACAACAACGGCCATGAGGCAACAACAGCAACTGTTGCTGCTGATTCAATTGAGGCAAAGCGAATTGTAAATCACTTGACAATGTGAAACTCAATCGCGCGTCATTTACTGTTTATGTTATTTATTATTTCTTGCTGTCTCGCATTTAACGTGTGCACCCCTCTTGCCTCTTGCCTTGGCTGGGCAATTGTCGTTGGCCAAGGATTTATGTATATTGCGGTCTACAGTTGCGGGTGTCTCTCGCTCTCTGTATGTGTGTGTATCTTTGTATCTTTGTAGCTCTGTATCTGTTGCTGTTTGAGTCGCTGATGTCATTTAGTCATTCGCAATGCAAATTTGTGAGCGCGACTTAAAAGGATATTTCTGCTTATTATACACAAATGAATGTTGTATATGTACCCTATGTAGCCCCAAAAATGGTTAGCCCAAAATGAAAATGAAAATAAAAATAAGGGTATAATCAAGTTGTGGCAGTTTATTTAAGGGGCTGGCAGTTGACTTCATTTCTTCATATATCTGCGCATTGGGAGATTGTCTAACTGAATTACTTAACATAATTTTCTATGTATCATATACATCTATATCTTTCAATCTCTCCATCTTTCTAACTATCGAATCAGCTATACATATTTATTAAATACTCAGAAACAATTAGAACTGGAGTGCTATGATATCATACGTAGATTACCGTAAATCAAAAATATCTAAATACTAGATCATTCTTCGCCATAATAACAAAATTAAAAACATTTTAATTTTGATCTGAATTGAGTTTTTATTATGCCATTTTGCATACGAAATTGCATTTAACTCACACAAACTGCCTTTGGGGCGTTAACTTGTACGATATCTCGTTTGAAGATCGCGTTTCGGTTGAATTTCAAATATGACATAATGCTTATTTATGCGGCAATTGCATAAATATTCGCATTGTTACTTATTTTTGCGAGTCTGTGTGTCTGTCGCTCTAGCCGTTTGCATTAAATTCAATTAAATGGCGCATTTTATAGGTCAATGTGCAAAATACAAAATGTTTAATTCAAAGCGAAGCCGATGCCAATAAATTGCCAACAATTTGCCAAGCTAACCCGGCGGCAGTTTGTAACGCTGCTTTGGCTATAATTAAGTTATAAATTGTGCCGTAGAGCTAATCGCTGTGATCTATGAAACACCCACAAAAGCTCAGATTTTTCCACAAATGAGGAGTGCCACGGGGTGTTTATGTGTATCTAATATATATATATATATATATATATATATATATATATTTATATATATATGTGTATATGTATATGTGAGCAGTCAGGTTGTGGCAGGCCTTCGCCTTGACTTTAAAGCATTTGCTGACTTCCGTCAGCTGGAGTTACTTAGTTGATGTTAAGCTGTGCGCGCTCTCAATTGTTTAATTTTAGCACAAAAAGACAAAAAATTCTTAAGTTTATGACCTAAGCAGGCAAAACTGGTTGAGCATGCGCAACGAAATGTTGCCCTGTTAACAAAATTAGTCAAACATTTCAATAATATATCTTCAATAATTTATGTATACTTGATAAGATTGTTAAGAAATTTGCGTAATTTTTTGAACATAATTAATTAACTTAATCAGTTCTTAAAGCCATATATATAAATATGAATATGAATATCTGCTCTCAAGATTCATTATTTATTCATTTAAATACTTGAGTTTCATTAGATATATGGAAACAATTTCATAAATTTGTCAATATCAGATATTTCGAGATATTTAACATCAATAAGTATTGTAGAGTATGCATTTGAAATATTTCATTTTCAAGACTATTACCACTAAGCTTTTGCTGCTGTTGAGCTTAACTTGGGTTTCCATATATTTAAAATAAATTGTCCTTGACATAGCTTGTTATACCCAACGTGCCGCTCGCTTACAGAGCATTAAAGAGTGCCGCTGGCTAACTAGCTACATAGCTTAAAAGAAGCCTGTGAAATCTATGTCGAATTACACCTGACAAACGTTTTCATTATAAGCTCGGCGTCTAATTTTCCAAGCAATTTTGCACATAATTCAACGCTCGTTGTTTTTTTCCCTGCTTGGGCACAGCTCATGTGTTTAATTTTTGCTGTTGCCGAAAGATACAGATGCGCCTGCTGTATTTGGGCAGATTACCATAAAAGTATAAACAGAAAAAATAAAGAAACAAGCAGTTGATGTTTAGTTAGGTTGCCCATGCGTTACGTTAACAAAAACTCAGCTTTCAATTTCAAATGTATTCTCTAAAGAAAGTAACTCGAGGTGCTGCCACTGCTCCCTGCTCCTGCTCCTGCTCCCGCTCCCGTCATCAGCGTTTTATATTTTGATTTATTCTAAGACCTGTGCCACAATAAAGTCAATGACAGCCGATTCGACGCTTCAGCTGGAACACAAAACAAAAACGAATTATTTCTTAAGTCAACAACAAAAGGCTTATAGCATGAAGCGAAATAAAATGTGTTATTTGTTTATGCCTTGGTCATGACATCAGCCGTATAACTATATTGCTGACCCAACGCGTTAGAAGTGTCACGTACTAAGAAACAAAAACGAAAGACTTCAACGCAAGCAACGAACTTGCTCGCTGAACCAGAGCAGAACAGAAAGAACGCTGAAATGTACTTATATGTCTCAATTTATGATACTGATGACTGAATTTTGTTTATGATGCGTGGGCAGCTGCTTAAACATCGAATCGAACATCAAAAATCAATATCTAAATATATGTGTTTATGTATATGTACATATATATAGATGAATGTCTATAGCCAGTCACAATGTCTTTAAATGTTTGCCATTTCGTTTCATTAATAAATTGCTTAGCAGCTTTTGCACAAATATGGCCCGAGTGCCTGCAAACAGGTTGAACATGCGCTCAATCACTCAATACATTCTCAATATATATATATGTATGTATATACATATACATATATCTATTTATTTATATATATATATACAATAGCATTGGGCAGATTAGACAGCGAGGCGCAACCACGCAAAAAATTCCGCATTTTCGTATGCAAATGTTTAAGCTAGCCATATAAGCAAAGATCAGTTCAGTTCAATTTCAAACGAATCTTACATGCGGCTCGAACGTGTTTCAATTCACAACCGTTGATAATTAATATGAATGAACAACAATTACAATAGCAACAACAGCAACAACATCTCAAGTACGTATCTGTGTGCTTCACATTAGCTACATTCTGAATGCCCAGTCAGATATCTGGTTATATAGTTATAGAGTGATATGTAATTTATAATTTTATTGATGACGAGCCCACACGCTTTGCCGCTTGACAGTAAAAGCAGCTAGGAATGTTACATATTTGGCTTGTCAAATGACGTGCCCACACTGAAGCTCACATAATGCGACTGAATAGATAAATTACGTGATATAATAACTAAGTTCAAATTGCTGTTTCTATTTGTTCTAGTTATTTGCATAAATATTTAATATTTACCATAAGGCTGTAAGCAGAAGAGCAATTACTTTGAGCATTTACATGAACTTAACAGCAACTGTTAACTAACTGTCAAGATGCAAGGATATTAGCAAATGTAGCGATATTAGCAAATGTTATCTAACAACTTTTAATTAATTTCACTCTATATCAAGTAGTTCAGAATGGAGTGTTATCTATTTCAAGAGGCTCAAATCATTTCATCAAATCAATTGTTATATCAAACATCTCTTATTGGAGAATTTCTTTACTCAACTTTAATAGCAACCTATGTAGTGGCCTCTTCAATCAGTACTTTCTCTGCCCTTCATTATTATGTCTGGAAGATAGTCCAAGAAGATATGTAAAAACAAAAAATTTTGCTAAATTATCTCGAGCTAATTTAGAAAATCTGGGCTAAAAAGATTTGCAAGCTGCAGAGCAAAAACTTTGAATAATTGCTTTGAAAATTGCTCTAGCTTGACCTGGTTTAGGCCAACGTAAATTAAGTCAAATAATCATATTTTGTCTGTGCTATGATCATTCGAAAATTTTAGCCGAATTCAATTTAAAAATCTATATGAGGTCAAATGAATTAACAGTTTGAGATCTTATTGAATAATTCTAGTTGACATATCTTTGACTAATTTTCTATAATATATTAATAGATTCTTAACGAGTCTTAAAGTTGATATGTTCTCATATTACTTACCTACACAAATTGTTCATGCTAGTGGGCTTCCCTATTACATTTCCTTATTTACAGGCCATATAAACGAAAATCACGACAGATTTGTTTTTCGTATCGATAACAGATACATTAGAAAAGTATTTACAGTTTTGATCGTACGGGTTCTAATTGCAATTGCATTGAGCTACTGTTTGGGATTCTAGCACTTCCCACATTTATAAGCTAGCTATACGATTGTAAGTTTATTTAGCCACCGCAAATAGCACGTTCTAGGTGCGAAACGTTGCTCAAATTACCACAAAATGCATAGATAATGCACAATTGTTTACTCTCTTGCATCATATCGGTATTAATAAGTCAGTCAGAGACCTCTCCCTCAGCCATATTCCTTCTTCTGTTATTGTTTTTGTATTTGGCTAATTAGATTTGCAATTCTATTGGTAGCAGTAGCAAATAGTAGCTGGAAGCGAATAGGCAACAACAATGTTCCATCGTAGCGCTTCTCCATTGCTTTTTACATACAATACACGAGTACGTATGTATATATTTATTAGCTGTATATATGTTTTGTCTATATACGTACCAGGTAATACAAAACAGCTGTAGTTACTGGCTTTTTAGCCATGTAGGGCAACGCGGGCTGGTCGCTCATGCAAAATGCTAATTAGCCTCATATATGTGACTCCCTAACTGTCAGTCTGTCTGTTTTAGCACACACCCCGCTGCCCCCTCCCTCTGTCTAGATGTGTGTGTGTTGGAGTGAGGAGGTAAACCTCTCTACCTACTTGCCATATAAATCAATCGTTTGTTACATGGCATTTCCCGTCTCTCGCATGCGAGTGTTACATTTATAGAGATTTCAACACCCACTCGCATCAATTACACTTTCTAGACTACCATCTATAGAGGATATTGCGGTCGGTGACAGTTTGTGTGACCATTTTTGATTAGAATATGATTCGAACGCGTTTTAATTGCTGCTCGAAATGTTTGCTTTTAGCACTCCCTGGCGCACACTTATAGATACACAGACTGCAAAGCAAATTCATTTAAACTTTGGCGCACGTTTAGCCGTTCAAAAGATTTATGAACACTTTAACTGAAGTTTTTATTTTGTTAAAATTTTATTTTCAATATGTTCAATATTTATATGTATTTATTGGCAAGTGTAATGAAGCTGTTTGCGAAACATTTTAAATAATTTTAGCCTACAACTTTAATTGTATTCTAACGTATTTCAAAGTAATAACCCACTTAAATATTATTTATTTGTGAGGAGTAACTCTTTTAACATTTTAGTACATGATTAACTAAAGCTTTATTCAAATATCCATGATCATTTATCATGATCATGATGAGCATTTCTTCTATAGATATCATCATCATTTTTGGGGCAGTTAGTATTTCAATCGAACTCTTTAAGTTCTTTCCTTAGTACAAAGTTCAGCCTTGTTTTGACAAAATGACAAAATTCGCAAAATTTTCCCTGAATTTTCCCATTGTGGCCATTTCACTGCGGTTTGAAAGAGTTCCCAGCATTTGGGATTGTTTGCGGCTTGTGTAACCTGTAAAAAGTGATGGTCGTTTTGGTGGTCTGTCCAAATTTTATTTTTGGGTCACTCCATGGGTTTCGGCTGACCAGTTGGAGCAGCGCGCTTGCCCTGCTGTGTAATAGCTGAGTCGTGATATGTTATGAGCATCAAATTCAAATTACTTTTGCCTAATTTAGTCTTGTGCGAATCGGCAAAGGCAAAGAAAATGTCGTGGGGTCAGCCAACTATGGCAGCAGCAGCAGTAGCAAAAGCAATAGAAGTCGATGTGTTTGTTGTCTCTTCTAATTAGTGAGCAGATGGTTCTCCGATTACAACTAACTTGACCCACTGTGCGACTGCGCAGATCGTCAAGTCTTAATCACAAAACTTGTGTTGTTCTTTCTGGTTTCGCCCGAAGACTTTGGTTTGTTCTTTTGTTATGTTTGGCATTCTTATTGTTATTATGAGCATTCTATGGCTTTGACTTTTGTCTCGATTTCTATTTTCGGCCAAGAAGTACTAGCAAACGACTACCTGACGGCTTTGATGTCTCGATGACGCAGCCCGAAATGTTTTGGCTCACAGAGGTGAATAGAAGACCAAGTCAAACATTGTAGCCACATGGTAAATTTTGGCTACCACCGAGCAAATGACAACACCAGCAGTAAAACAAATTTTATGATAAGGAAGAAGAAGGAATGCGAGACAATTGATCTCCTCGATTATCTATCTGGATTTACTAGCTTATCTGCTTATCAATTGCTTTGTATTTGCCGCTTCAACTTTACTTCGTATATATCAATTTAATAATCCAATTATTAACATATTTGATATATTACGTATCTTGTTTTGTTGTCTAAGAAGATATATTCTAAATGTATTCTTGATCAGGTGATAATTATCTATCTACCATGTTTATATGTATGTGTAATACTGTCAATCTCAACCAAAGCAGACTTTGCAGAGATTAATTGATTTAGTCAATGTTCTATAATTAGAACTAGTCTATTTACTGCTGTGGGATTTGAATGTAATTTTACACGCCTCTAGAAGCATCTTCTAGTACATTGTTTTAATGTAACTATAATGAAACCCCGTGCTTGAGAATATTCGCAACTTTTTTAATAAGTATCTTAAAGTCGAGCATTTTTAAGCTTTGTTTCTTTGCTATTGTAACCTTCACTTTGCATGCTTGTTGTTGTTCTGCGTTGGCAGCTGTTATTTTTGTTGTTATTCTTGCGGCGCTGCGTTGGCGTAGGCGTTGGTTGCTATGACTGCCACACACACACACACACACACACTCACACACACATACACATATGCACACACAGGTGTAGCTGTAATATACATACGTCATGTGGTAGGATCGCTGAGCTCGAAGTCAGCAAGCCATAACGGGGTTGGCTGCTGGCAGCGACGTAAACGTCGACGTTGGCGTCAACACACACACACACGCACATCTGTCAGCACGATCGCAGTTTTAGTTCCAATTCCGAATTGAATAATTTTTGTTCAAGCTTAGCTTTTGGAACGCCAACGCCGGTTGGCGTTTTTTTTGTGCCAATTCCATTCCGTTTCGTACGCGTGTTTTGTTGTTGTTACTTTTCTATTCTCGCCACAACCGACGCTAGCAGCGCTGCCAGCAGCGACGGCGTCAACCGTAAACACCTGGCCAAAGCAACACTTTAAGCGTTTTAACTTGGCCCGATCGCGTTTAGTCGTTGTCGAGTCGCCGCACACATTCGTTGTTAGTGCCCCCCGTCGCATGTATCTTTCATGTATATATACATATAAATATATAGATACAATTGTAAAACTATCTATAAGTAGTAAAATGCTTATGTCCAGCTAAGCGTATAGTGATAGAACTCTGAACAAATATTTTCGCGAGGCTTGTAAAACGTGGAATGATTAAATATGAATTTATATACATTAATATTTAAACAAACCCCGCCAATTTGCGCAATTTTTAAGTTAAAGATTTATAAATGAACAATATAACAAAATAAGAATCAATAAAATAAAAATGTTTAAAATAGAACAAAACGAACAAAAAATAATTGAAAATATATGAAATAATACAATTTGGCAATAAAATAATTAAGACTAAATAATATTCAACTTAAATAATAATGAAGCAAAACTGACAAAAAAAAATTATTTAACAAAAACATATAAATGAACCTAATACAAAAGGCACCTAAATACAAAACTTGGAAATAAATTGTTAATACATGTTTTAAGATGAACAAAATTGATAGTCAAGTTGCTAAATGAAATTAAAATGCCTATATATTTCAATTTAGCATCATATATCCTAAAAGTTAATTCAAAATATATGATATAAAAATTAAAATAACTGCAAACATTTTTAAAATCAATTCTGCAATAAAAACAATGTATACATGCAAGATAAAGCCAATCAAATAATGCTTAGTACACACATATAAATAAAACAAATCACAAAAAAGGAGGAAAAAACATAAACAACAACAACAAAGCACAAACAAAACAAAAAACAAGACAAGACAAGTTAAGACTCTTTTTGCATGATGTCAGAGAACGCGCCGAGCTTCAATTTCAATTTCCATATGGGATTTATATCTGACTGGCGACTCGTAAAACCCTTTCGAGCTGACTGTCTCTCCATTTGTGTGTCTCGATTTATTAATGCGTTTGCTGCAGTATCGTTATTTTTGATTTATTAAATGCCGCCTATATCAATTGATTTCAATCTGAATGCAATTGAGTTCAATTTTGTTTCAATTAAGTGTGCTTCATAAGACGAATTCATTTTTTCAAGTGTTTGTGGCGAGCAAGTGTGTGCGAGTGTAATAAAATGCTGCTGCAAAAGTAGTAAAAATAATGACGTGCCCAGACATATGGAATCTCCCCCTGTTCCGCATCAGCGCATTCTCGCAAAAACAAAATTCGTTTAATATACATATGCATATATATATATATATATATATCTATTTTTCTTTTTTTGTTGATTTTATTTTATTTGTTCGATTTGATTTTATGTGCTGTCATTGCAAAGTCAATGCAAATTTGGCAATCATATTGTTTAAAGCGTAACTCTTAACGCGTCGTCAACTTCAAACAGTAGCCAGCAGCCAAAATAGGCAAGAGCTACTTGGTAGTAGAGAGAACAACAGCTGCTGCTGCTGCTGCTGCTGGTGCTGCTGCGGCTCCATTCAAAATGTCAAGCCATTAACGCCTCTTAGTGTCGCCTCCGCAGACACTTAAAGCCAAAAACAAAAACAAAAAATCACTTCATTCAACTGCAATCTTTTTTATTTTATTTTATTTTGCTTTTAATAATGTTGCAATTAGCATTTTTTGTTGATCTCTGTGTGTGTGTGTGTGTGTGTGTGTGTGTGTGTGTGTGTGTGTGTGTGGGGAGGAGGAGCTGGCGACCGCCATGTCACGCATTTGCGCAGGCGTCGCCTTTCAATGATAGATTAACGGGTGGGTGCTCATTTTGGCCAAACAACTTGTTGCTGCTCTGGTACTGGTGCTTCGGTTGTTGTTGTTGTTGTTGTTGTTCTTGCTTGATCTTGAGCTATAATGATTAGATTTGGGGTTTCATAGTAGTTAAAATTGAATACCATATCTGATGGCCTTGGTTATCAATGCCTTCAAACATAAGGACTGCCCAGTTAATTGACATAATAATAAATTAAATGAAATACTTTAAGTACTTGAAGATTTCAACGAGAGAAAAGTCTAAATCAATATTTATCAAAATTATATTTTAAGCAATTGAAATATCTGTCTTTATTTGATAGTCATTTGTTATTTATGTACCTTATCAAAACACTTCTGGATATTTCCGAATAGTTTCAAATACATTTCAATTTGTGGAACAGCTTGTTAGCCCACTTTAGTGTTCCATCCCATAACATTCCTTTGCAAAAACTATTCACTTTTTTTTAGCTTCACAATTAGCTGTATTGTTGTTGTCGTGATTTGTGCCCCGCGGCTTCGCTTTGCCCGTGCACGGGCACATGAACTTTTAGTTATGGTTGTTGTTAATTTTTTTCGTTTACATAGATAGAAAGAAATATGTATAATGAATAAATTAAGTTTTTCATAACGAATAGCAGATGCACTAAGTACCAAAGTCTTACGTATGTATATGAAAATAAAAATTCGATTTTTAATACAAAAATTACAGGTCACAAGTTCTGTAGCAATTTAGTCTTTACTTGATACGAGTTGCAAATACTAAAGAAAATATTTCGATTATTAAACATTGTAATTCTCATATCTCTTGATACTGCTTCTGATATCTAAATAAGATTCTGACAATCTTAAACATTTCAACATTTATATATACTGCTGTTCGCATTACATATTTTACCTATAACACGACATACCCTACTTGAAGGCATAGTAATAAAAATCCCAAAGACAGACAATTGGACGGCCAATCTCTAGTTGGTTGGCTGGATAATTATGTGTATGTACAAGACATAAATAATTCGCTCATCAGCAGTAGCAACAACAATAAAAACACGTTGAGCACCACAGTGGGGCAAAGCCCTCGACTCTGTGGGTGCCTTTTGGTTGGCTTTTTCGCACTGACTCAGAACAAGACATCCGGTGCGAATGCCGGTGCCTATGCCAATGCCGTGGTGCCGGTGCTGGTTTTGGCCGGCTTTTGACTTAATTAAACGCAAATTGCGGTGCCGGCAACTCAATTGTCTGTGAGCACGAGAAATGCGGTGGGGCGCTTGGTGCAGGCAGTTTAAACGAATTATAATCATTTTGTTTGAAATCACGCACAAAAATAGAATTACGAATCAAGAGCTGAGTGTAAGAGACAAAAGAGACAGAGAAAACGAAACGAAACCCTAAACGAAAGAAAGTCAAGTGAAAAGAAAACAAAACAAAACGAAACAATAAATCAACGATATCTCGATAACGACAACGATAACGATAACAGGCTGGAGTCGAAATCGAATTCGAAATAATGCACTCCAGCTCCAGCTCGCAGTCGACTCTGAAGCGCACTCAGCAGCTGGTGCGGCAAACGAATGGGGGTCCTCCTCATGTTAGCAGCGGCAGTGAAGTGGTGCATACCACTCGTGGACCACCCATAACGACCAATATTGATGACTCGAGTCTACGCTATCGCCATGAAACGAAACGGGAGCGCACTGTCGAGGCAGTCATCACTGACTATCCGGGCGAGGCGCCGTTTGGCACCGTGCCACACGAGCGCTCGAACATTGAGCGCATTGTCACGTTCCAGGATGCAGTGGGTGGGGGTAGAAGCAGCTTGAGGCGTACGTCGGACAGCAGTCGCGCTTTGGTACCCTCAAGTGGTGAACCCACTAGCAGCTATCAGCAGGTGACGCGCAACAAGCGCATCTCCACGGAGGTGCTTGGCTCCAGTGTGGAGAGCACCAAAACATCGCAACGTGCTGCGAATGGACATCGACGTGTAACCACGCACATTGTGCGCAAGGTGACCACGTTGAGTCGTGCCGAGGAGAATCAACAACCGGCAGAGGATTTGTTGCCGCCTGCTAAGATGATACGTAGCTCAGAGTTGGAGTATCGACGCGCACTGCCGCCGGCCATTGAGTCGAGTAGCATGCAGCGCAGAGAGGTAAAGAAGCGATAGGCATGGGCTAAGATAATATTCAAAGGGCAGGGAAATAACCAAGGAAATTTTATGATTATGAATGAAGGCCGGAAGCTCACCTCTTCTATGTGACCCATTCCTATCCCTCATCTATATGCAGAAAATTTTATAGATTAACTTTGAATTTGTTTTAGGAAAACTTGCTCAATTTACATTCGATATATTATAACTACCGTTATACGTATATGGACAAATATCTAATCTAATATTAATTTACTTCAGATTTCCGATATTGTTGTTGGCAAAGAGGACAACGTATCCGCACGTGAGGCCCTACTGCGCTGGGCGCGACGCTCGACAGCTCGGTATCCGGGCGTTCGTGTCAATGATTTTACATCATCGTGGCGCGATGGATTGGCCTTCTCAGCGTTGGTGCATCGCAACCGACCGGACTTGCTTGACTGGCGAAAGGCAAGGAACGATCGGCCACGCGAACGCCTCGAGACGGCATTCCATATTGTGGAGAAAGAATACGGTGTTACGCGTCTATTGGACCCAGAGGGTAAGCATATCATAAATAAAATTAAATATATATATTATACTACTAAAATCGGTTTAATTCGTACTATCAGATGTGGACACCAATGAGCCGGATGAGAAATCCCTGATAACGTACATATCATCCCTGTACGACGTATTCCCGGAGCCGCCATCTATTCACCCCCTGTTCGACATGGAGTCACAACGTCGCGTTCACGAGTATCGCGATTTGGCACAACAGTTCATTTATTGGTGTCGAGAGAAGACCGCCTATTTGCAGGAGCGTTCGTTCCCGCCCACGTTGATCGAGATGAAGCGTCTGTTGAGCGATCTTCAACGTTTCCGCAGCGAGGAGGTGAGCGCACGAAAACGCGACAAGTCCAAGCTCATACAGATCTATAAGGAGCTAGAGCGTTACTTCGAAACAGTGGGAGAAGTGGATGTGGAGGCCGATCTGCGTCCAGATGCCATTGAGAAGGCCTGGTATCGTATGACCACAGCCCTGCAGGATCGTGAAGTTATTCTGCAGCAGGAAATTGAGCGCTTGGAGCGTTTACAGCGTCTCGCTGATAAAGTCCAACGCGAGATTAAACATGTGGATCACAAGCTGACCGAGCTGGAGACGCGCATCACTGAGGAGAGCAGGCGCATAGAGCGTTTGCATCCCGTAGATGCCAAGAGTATTGTTGAGGCACTGGAAACAGATATCAGGCATCTGGAGGAGCCCTTACAGGATATGAATCAAGATTGTCACGTGCTCAATGAGGGTCGCTATCCCCATGTCAGCGAGTTGCACAAGAAGGTCAACAAACTGCATCAACGCTGGGCTCAACTGCGCACCAATTTCCATACGAACTTGGTACAGAAGCTGTCCGGCTTAAAGTTTCCCGTCCACGAGACGACCGTGACGCGTCAAACGCGCATGGTAGTCGAATCACGACAGATCGATACGAATCCACATTTCCGCGATCTGCAGGAGCACATTGAGTGGTGCCAGAATAAATTGGTGAGTCAAGAACATAAGAAATAATACTGAACACTTAAAGCTAACCTCATTTAATTGTTATGATTCTAGAAACAATTACTTGCCGCTGACTATGGTAGTGATTTGCCATCAGTCAAGGAGGAACTGGATCGTCAACAGCACGAACACAAAATCATCGATCAGTTCCATAGCAAAATACTGAACGATGAGCGCCAGCAGACAAAGTTCTCGGGCGATGAATTGAACCTCTACCAGCAGAGACTTAATCAGCTGCAAAAGGTCTATGCAGAGCTGCTAAGCACCTCAACGAAGCGACTCTCCGATTTGGACTCACTTCAGCATTTCCTTGGACAGGCTTCAGCTGAACTTCAATGGCTCAACGAGAAGGAACAGGTTGAAATTACGCGCGACTGGGCGGACAAACAACTCGATTTGCCTTCAGTGCACAGATACTATGAGGTAAATATTATAGTTCAAATATATATAAATGTCAGATGAAGACTTATCCATGTTAAGCAGAGAGTTATTGTACATAATTGGGAGAGAAGTTGAGTTGTTGGTTGTCCGTTTACTTTTATGCCAAGCATTTCTAGGAACTCACCCCATGTGAACTATATTGGGAATGAATGGTTAAAGGTTGAATTCTTAAAGGCGAACCTAGCTCACTCTTAACTTGGAATTTAAAGTGATGCAGTTATAGTATTTGTAAGTAATACAAATATTATTTTTCATCAGTTATTCTCTCGTTCTTTAATCTTCGGCAAGCCGTTGATAGTTTTTTGATGTTGTTTATATGTGTGTTGTGTTTTATCTAATTCCAAGCGTGCATTTGGTAATGGCGACGAGGTAAGATCGGTTTCAATACCCACGAAATTAGTGAAAAATTTGAGCAACCAACCGAGTGCACTCCGCTAAATCAATTTATATGCACTACTAATATTGTATCTCTTAACTCTTAACAGAACTTAATGTCCGAACTGGAGAAGCGTGAGATGCACTTTGCCACAATCTTGGATCGTGGCGAGGCCCTGCTTAATCAACAGCACCCGGCATCTAAGTGCATTGAGGCCCATTTGACGGCGCTGCAACAGCAGTGGGCGTGGCTTCTACAGCTTACGCTCTGCTTGGAGGTGCATTTGAAGCATGCAACAGAATATCATCAATACTTTGCGGAGATTAAGGATGCCGAGCAATGGCTCAGTAAACGCGATGAGATACTCAACAGTAAATACTCGCAATCCGATTTCGGCTTGGATCAGGGTGAAGCACTGTTGCGTGGTATGCAGGACCTGCGGGAAGAGCTGAATGCATTTGGCGAGACAGTTGCCACGCTTCAGCGTCGTGCCCAGACGATTGTGCCGCTCAACAAGCGTAGACAGCCGGTTAATAGGCAGGGTCCGGTTCAAGCGATCTGCGCCTACAAACAACAGGGACAACTGCAGATTGAAAAGGGCGAAACAGTTACCTTGCTGGATAACTCTGGCCGTGTCAAGTGGCGAGTGCGTACTGCTAAGGGACAGGAGGGTTCCATTCCCGGAGCCTGTCTGCTGTTGCCGCCACCCGACCAGGAGGCAATCGATGCTGCTGAACGTCTGAAGCGTCTCTTCGACCGCTCCGTTGCGTTGTGGCAAAAAAAACATTTGCGCTTACGCCAGAACATGATCTTTGCTACGATTCGTGTGGTCAAGGGCTGGGACTTCGATCAGTTCCTGGCTATGGGACCCGAACAGCGAACGGCCATACGGCGTGCATTGAACGATGATGCTGACAAGCTGCTCAGCGAGGGCGATCCCAATGATCCACAGCTGCGGCGTTTGCGTCGCGAAATGGACGAGGTCAATCGGTTGTTCGATGAGTTTGAGAAGCGCGCCCGAGCTGAAGGTGAGTTAGTGGGCGTTTTACAAGTGGGAAATGGGCGTGGGCGTGGGCGTGGGCGTGGGCGTGGACAAGTCGCCTTTCAATTGACGGCGTTTGGCCAGCTGTCAACTTTTGACTCTGACGTCCAATTAAGCGCTTAATTGAATTGAATTTAATGTGTGCTTGATTTGCACCGAAGCTTCGACCAGGAAGCACACAACTTAGTCTCAAGTCACAAATCAAACGTAACGCAACATGAAGAAACTATTCGCTAGTTCCAAGCAGCGCGGTAATCTTCAGTAAAAGTGAAACTAATCTTCATTTTAATCTCTTTATTCTTTTGCAGAGGAGAGCAAACAGGCGAGTCGCATTTTCACGGAGGAATGCATTGCCATCAAGAGCAAATTGGAGGATATGGCACGTGAGCTAGATCAGATTATATTGGCCCCGTTGCCACGTGATTTGGATTCACTGGAACATGTTCTTGCCATACATGGAGACTATGAGCGTCGTCTACGTCTCCTCGAGCCGGAGTTAAAGCACTTGCAGGAGACCTTCCGCACCATAGCATTGAAGACGCCCGTGCTGAAGAAATCGCTGGATAACCTGAATGAGTTGTGGAAAGAGCTGAACACACAGAGTAACCTGCACAAGGATCGCTTGAAGCTATTGGAAGCTTCACTGGCTGGACTCGAGGATAACGAACATGTTATATCCGAGCTAGAGAATGAGCTGGCCAAGCATCAAGATTTGCCCTCAACAGCAGAGGGGTTGCAGCATGTGTTCAAGCAGTTGACCCACATGCAGGACATAATCACACAACAGCAGCCGCAAATGGATAAAATGAACGATGCGGCTGATCAGCTGGGACGCATGGGCGTGCCCACCAAGGTCTTGGGCGATCTGAAGCGCCTGCACTCGAACGTGGAGCGTTTGAATACGCGCTGGAGTGCGGTCTGCAATCAACTGGGCGAGAGGTAAATAAAAGTTCCATTGAATCATGTTTTATCAAAGTCATGCCCTAATCATGAGTTGCTGAATATGACTATGAAAAGAAATTAAGAGGTCCGCAATCACCTGTCGGCCAGTGGAACCTGTGTGAAATGCTTCATTAAACTTTCCATATATGTTTCTATGTATATACACACATTATACACTTATTCACCTCTTCACACCTGCCTTTTTCAGAATGCGCTCATGCGAGACGGCGATTGGACTTATGAAGAATCTCCAATCGAGCGTGCAAGTCGAGGAATCATGGGTGGATGGTACCACCGAACGTCTGTCGGCCATGCCCACAGCAACCTCAGCTTACGAATTAGACGTGAGTAGCGCTTGTTCAATATATATAATTATTATATCATATATATTTATTAATTTATAACCAGTTCTGATCAGTTAGTTTATAGTAAATATATGAACATTTCTCTATAAATATTTAGCATAAACCCAAAACCTGTACAGATATACCTCTCAGTTATTTAGTGAGATTATTCAGTACCCCCTTAGGGCTATATGACTTCGAGCAACACAAAGTATATATAAATATATTGAAAATATTTTGTATGATGTATATATATTTAATATTCAATTCAAATTGAAAACGTAGTTAACTATTTGTTGCTTAATCAGTGCTACGTCCCCCAATTCCTCTGCCCAAAAAGTAGTTTTGCCTAAAACACATTTAAATATATTCAAATTTATTTATGGGTCAAAACATTGGTGCTGGACATGTTTTAAATGTCTGTGTGTTATATATACAGTAGAAATTCAAGTGTACGGTATAATGTGCCTCCGAACAACATATAAATACCCTGTAAACTATTACTGTAACTTGTATCCAAGTCTCTCGATATTTCGTAGTTTTTGTCTAATCGAAAAACAAATAAAAACTGTAGCAAGCTGCTCTGTTGTCAGGCAGCCACATACACACATACACCCACACAGCTATGTATTATATGTATATATACACCTTATGTATGCACACCAACTATGTGATGTCCCCATACAATCGACCTCTCGAATACACCCATTTGTATATCCCCATTCGTGTGTACCCAGTACATTTTAAAAACTTTATTATAACTATAATGTTTATTTTTGTAGCTTTGTTTTTTATTATATATGAATACCATCTATATGCCATTACGATTTCATCTATATATCATATCATTATTGTAGTCTTATTTGTATTTGTAGTTGAAAACTAATTGTATATGTATTTTTGTCTAATTTCTTGTATTTTCACCCAATATCAAAAACCAAAATCAATATCACATTCTATATAAAAAAAAAAAAATAAAAAAAATGAAAAACAAATCACAAACACAATGAAACAACAAAAATTCAATCAATCAATTTTTACAAAAACATCCAAAATGAAAAAAAAAAAAAAACACAAATTATCCATAAATTGCAACCAAACCTCCCTCGCAAATATATGCATATATATAAATATATATGTACATATAGAAACTGCTCGGAGCTGCTATCGAACGAAAACCAAAAATCGAAAATGTCAACGTGGCTGGAGGACGTCTCATTCGCGAAGCTAAGGTAAAAATTTGAATGACTGTCGTTTGAATGACTGAATACTCTATATATACATATATTAAGCAGAGGGCATTTGATATAGATTTGCTCTGGAAAACTTTTCAATTAAAGATATCCGATAATGTTAGATGCTAGGGTCTGCTTAACTATCAGATTTTATATACTTAAATTCTATAATCTTGAATTCATAACTAGTTTACGGACCAAAATATGTATAGTATATAGTGTTGTAAAGCTCTTTAGGAGTTCTATAATAATGAACAAGTAAGAAGGCTCTAGTCGAGACGGCTCGACTACGAGATCCCCTGAACCCTGCAAAAAAGTGATACTCTTCTTCTTTACGCACTTATAAGCGCGCGCTCTGCTAACTGCGCAGTTGCTGCCGTGGCTTGGGGGTGGGCTGGGCTGAATTTCGGACGCTCATAACTCCATTTCTAGATGGACTATCTTTATGAAATTTTCAAAGTAGATTAGGAGTATCTAAATCTATCTATATGCCAAATTGCAAGTCTCTAGTATTTGAAATGCGTTTTTTTCAAATTGGGGGCGAAGGGGGCGTGGCATCCAAAATCTGTAAATTACATAATCTGCGTATCCATAATATCTATCTAAATAAACAAATTTGAAGTCTCTAGCTGGAACAGTGTAGAAGTTATGCCCAAAAAACCTAAAAAATGAAAACGAATTTTCGATTTTTTATCGATAATTTGGAAATGGGATGAGTTATCGAAAAAACAAAATAAACTCGTACTGCGTAGCTAACATACGCATGTTCATGTGAAATTTCAGCTCTCTAGCTTTTGTAGTTTCCGAAATCTCGACGTTCATACGGACGGACGGACGGACGGACGGACGGACGGACGGACGGACGGACGGACGGACGGACGGACGGACGGACAGACGGACAGGGCTCAATCAACTTATTTTTTTATGCTGATCAAGAATATATATACTTTATGGGGTCTGCGACTTCTCCTTCTGCCTGTTACATACATTTTCACAAAACCATTATACCCTGAATTCCCATTTTCAATGGGTTCAGGGTATAAAAAATAATAGTTTACAATAAAATATTCAGCGATCTCTGTTTTTATTTAAAAAATAAAATGATTTGGTAATTCCTATCATACATTCAATATTAGATATATAATGTTTTAATAATATACAACAGAATATTAATTGAAAAGCAATCTATAACATCTGCCCTATGCTAAACATCAGTTGCTTTATCTTCTTCTTCTGTATGATTGTGCGTGTGATTGTGAACAATTTTCGAAATACTTTTGTATCAACTATGAGACTCAATATTCTATATGTTGAGTTTTCCTTTTATCTTTGCCTACCCTACACACTTTTCGTCTATTGTCTCTGCTATATCTTTATTGTATACGAACCTTTCAATATTTAATGCTTTTTAAAAACATATATGAAAAATTTCGGTGCTTCATTTGTGAAGCATACGATTGCGAGTAGTTTAAAACTGCGGGTACAAGGTGCGTCAATAACACTTGGGTTAAACAACAACAATATTGACCAACACAACAACAACAACAACAAACAAATAAAACAGCAAACCAAACTCACACAACAAACAATTAAAAAGCAATTGTAATCAACGTAATTTCGTATTGATTAATCAATGAAATAAAAAGCACTAAATATATGACTAGAACAACAATATTTACCCCAACACAAACCCCTCTTAAACTTTTGTTTAACACGAGCAAATACTAACATATAACCGAAAAAATTAACCCAAAATGCTGCGGATAACATCGTCAACGACAACAACAACAACAACGTCATCAACGCGATCAACATTTGTGACGTCACCGTTTGTTACGACGGATACAGATTTACGATAGTAAATGTCTGCGTTTCGTCGATTGGCTGCTCGAGGCTCGACCCTCGTTCTCACCGCCACGTCGCGATCTGCGTCCGGCGGACAGTGATCCGGGTGCCACACAGTATTACAGCCAGCGTTTGGATAATCTCAATACGAAATACGACAGATTGCTGGAACAATTGTCGCAGAGGCTAAAAACTGCAATCGAGGTGAATGGCAGCGATGGTCTGGTGAGTATATACATGATCAGAGAAATCGTGAGAGAGAGAGATAGAGAGAACGTGATAGAGAGAGGGAGAAAGGGATGGAGCTGCAACTCCTGATGCCAACAGCTAAATTTAGAAACACAAACGTCAATTACCTTACAATGACTCAAAAAGTATCTATAATTATAGGTACCGAAATTTTAATGACGCAACCTTAGCAACGTATCCAAACACTTGCTCGGTAGCAAAATATTTGAATAATTACAACAAGAGGTGCTTAAGTATCTGTATCTATAGCTCAAGTGGCGTACATGTTATCGAATTCAAAAGGCATATTTATTCTGAACATCAATGATATTTGTAATCACGCAAATTATCTATATAACAATTGTTGCCAGATGCGTGTTTCTTCGGCTCATAGAGTTTGTTTTTATACTATTATTGAGTATAGGTGAAACAATTTGTCAATTTTATTGTATCTGTACGCTGATATCATATTTATCTATGTATAGCATCTCAGAGTCAAGTTTAACATTGAAACTACTTGAAAGCTTTCGTTTTCAATGATTACTCTTCTAGTTCTAGCGCACTTTGTATATGTATCTGTATCTGTATCTGAGTCTTTGTGCAAGCCTTATGCAATGCTATTATTAAATTAACCTTCAAAATAGATAGACCAACACACACACACACACTCACGCTCAAAATAATGACATCAGAGCGCGATTCCGTTGCGTTGTCAGAGTTTGAAATGATGTCCCATAAATCACCATTTGATTAATTTATATAAATGTTAAACTATTTTTTTTATATAAATTATTTTATTTCATTTCATTTATATTATTTGTGCTCGTGACAATCATTTGTCGAATGTGCAAATTGCACTTATAGACATACGAGTTTATCTATCTGAAATTTCACCTCTATACGGCGTACATAAGAAGCTTGCCTATTTATTATTATTTATTTTTTGGCCAATTAGGCAAATGAAATCAACTTAGCAATTAAGAATTTTGTTTATAACATGATGTCAATATGCATATATTATAAACATAGTTCGCATATTTTTTGGATACATAATCTTAACTTCTAGGAAATTCAATGCCAAACAACGTCATCAACAGTTCATTGTTGACTTTTTGTCGCTATAATTATTTCAACTGTCAGCTCTTTGGATTTTATTTCTTTTATATTTATTATTCTGTTGTCCGTAGACTATTTTTGGCAACTGGTTTTTTTTATTTATGCGTCCAGAAATTCAATTAAAAAACTCATTTAAGCATAGAGTAGAAAAACATAAAATTAAAACAAACTCAGTTAGTCTAGGTTTCTCTCTTTTCTATCTTTACATACTCAAATATTGCCCATGTTTGCAGAACTGTGTAAATATTTGATCCAAAATTAACATATACTGAGTGGGAATAGAGAAAGGACTGTTCGCACACCTGGCTAGTTGGTTAGGTCAGCAAACCTTCAAGTGGTGCGCTGTATTGATATCGGTGTTGTCATCAGTTCGCACTTAAATTGAGTTATTCGCAGAGCCCTTAACAAAATTAGCAGTTTTTACCTAAGAATCTATAGTATGCCTATAATCTAAATGTGTATGTCCATTGTGATCTTATAGGTGTTGCTCTTGACTGAGAGTGACATCATGAAATGCCACTAGGCATAGCTATATATATTCACGAATCTCTGTATGTATTAGACAACTTCATTGCCAGCTTAGGGGTTTATGTCTAAGGCTTAACTTGATATGCATAACATGGGCGGCCAAGCTTGGCATTAAGTGGAGTGAATGAGCATATTTCTATTTAGAAGGTTAGCTTCAACATTTGACTACAACAAACTGGTTTTCTTGTTTGTTATTTTTCATTTAGGTAAATACCCTGTAGACCTTAGATGGGATTAACTATGATGTAAAAATATTGCAAATTTGTGTGCGATGCTAAATCTTAAAGATTTGTATTCTAAAGTTAAACTTAAAATTTTTATATTTTTATTAATTATATAAATTGTGTATGTCTTAGTCCGAATCAACTTTTGCAGTCTGCAGGGTATTATTCTATTAGATCAATTGCTGTTTGTCGGTTTTTATTCTGTTTCTTTTCGCTTACAAAAAAATCGAAAACAAACCAAATCTCCAATCTTAACAATTTCATGGGCCCAAAAATAACAACAACAAATATATAATACTAATAAAAAACCAATCTTCAAACGGTAGACAAACAGCGTTGTTCGAACACGTTGTTTTCATTCTCAACGTGAACTTCCGTGTATTGTTTGCAACATTTTGACTGCTTAGGAATCGCATGGGCAATAGTAAATGGATTTTAGTTGATAATCAGCCGGAAAAAGCAACAGCTGATGAGCGCATAGCCGGCATATTTTGCCGCTCTCTGCAAAAGCTCGCTCTAGTATAATAAAGCGAAAAGCTCTTGCCGCTCTCAAGTGCCGTAGGAACTACGGCAGAGAGTTCCGTTCAGTATCAAATGCGACGTGGTTGTATAACGACGTAGAACTAAACGCGTACGACGCGTTTCTTAAACTAATAAGAAGTTTTTTGTGTGTGCGCGCGTATATGTGCTTGTGTGTGTCTGTGTTTGCGTGAACAAAGGCTAAAGAACCTAAAAGGTTGCCCTATAAGTTGAAAAAATTCATTTGAATTTCAAATATTTAATTTATTTTTTGCACATATTTGAAACGTGTAAGCAAAATACCCTAACCCAAAAAGCAACGAAAAATATAATAATAATATAAGAATACATCACGCATAAGGCCGGCGCGGCAACACTCATACGCCGCGTTGTCACATACAAATAGAAAGTGCGATTGTATCTGTGTTAGTTGAACTGTGTGCGTGCCTTCAATTGAATACTCGACATTCACGTCTGTGGCCCGCTTTTATTTGTTTAATAGAAATTTAAATATTTTATATAAAGTTCTGCGGCCCACACGAGATCCAAATACGAATTCAGAAAATGAAGTCACTCACAGAGCCATATAATAAATAAAATAAAAATAAAATGAAATTCAAATAGAAGAGCAAAATAACACCCAGAATTCAAAGTGTGAAACTGAAAATAAAAGATGAGGAAAACAGAATACAAAATATAACGAAAAAATAACATATGCAATATTCATATAGCCTTGAACATGTCGCAAGAATCCATATGCTGTTTTTTTTTTCGTATACCTACATATATTTATTTGAGTGTTAATGAAGGCAGACAAAACGAACAACAAATTGGTTTATTTAGTAGGAGTTGTTGTATTTTTTATGAGCTAACACAAATTGCATGAGTGCAGAGCTTGTTAAAAGAAAATTGCCTAAAAACAATTTCGAAACGGCTGTAAAAAAGTGTATTAAAAGTATTGCGCTTAACTAGATCCATTCGACTAGTCAACTGACCTACACATGTACAGACGCACACATACACACACACACACATTCACTCATATAGAGAGACAACACACTCATCCTCAGTTAGCGACATATGACAACGACTATCAATGACTGCCATCAGCTGCTGTCAGCAGCAAGCCAAAGCTGAAGGCTGCTACTACGGCTAATCTAATCTACAAAGTTTTTAAATAAAATAGTAATTTCTCCATCTAATATGTTGCAGCCAGATTTTAACAAATTTATTTACATTTGATTATTATTGTACTCTGCTGCAATGCCGGACCATGGAACGTATTAGTTTTTTTGTGTCAAATTCAATTTTGCTCAATTTTTCAATTTTGAAGAATATATTTATATACTTACAATTGAATCTTTCTATGACTTCATTCAGTTGGATCAATGAATCTTTAATCTGTTAGAGCATCATCTATTCTTTTTAATACTTCCTTCTTTGCCTACGCAGAGACTCATACGAATAGTAGAATTTCGTAGTCATATTGTGTCAAAATTACTCATTTCGAAATAGCAAAAGTTTATATATAATATCATTTTATTTTCAACTCGGAGCTTCACACTCATTTCTAATAATTTGAATGGTTCAATTCAGATTTCTCTCTAATAGTTTCATTCTCAAATTCACTTTCAAAAGCAGTCTTCATTTTAAACTGGCTCACCAATCTCCCTTCATTATATGTTTTTTTGACCTAGGTTATTGCATCTAGTTCGATCGCTATAAACATATACACGCAAGTCTAAAACTTTATATAAAATATGTCACTTACGTATTATTTTATTTTTGGGACTTTTATTTGTGTCTTTTATGTGTTTTCTGTTTTGTTTGGCTTTCGTTTTCTTGTGCTTTTCTGTTTGTTGTTACATTTTTATTCAGCTTTTTCATATGTCATTGCGCTTGAATTTTTCTGCACCTCTCATACATGCATTACGTTGCTCTTTATCGATTAAACTAGACAGAAAAATTTTGGCCGCCGCCTTAAATACATACAAACACACACATGTATTTTTAGTTATTCTTCGTATGTGTGTGGTCTATTAAATTAGAAAAAAGCAAATGAAAGCGAATGCGACATCTCTCGAGAAGCATCGTGTCGCCGCCTATTTTAGTTGTGCGGCATGTAGCATGCGGCATGTGGCATGCAGTGTGTTGCAGCTGGAAAGCTCGTCGCTTAGCCGGCAAAGCTTCTTAAAGCATGTCAAGCACAAACACATGGGCGCAGCGAGGGCAACTTAGGGCCTACTTTTCGCAGTTGCTCTCAGTTTCATTTATTAACTGTTGTTATTGTTTTATTGTGTGTGTTTTTGTTGGGGGCGCACGGCAAACTTGTTTTAGATTATATAGAAATTACGGATGACATCATTGTTTGTATTCGCTTCTCAATGTGTATGTGTGTGCGCGCTCTTAATGTGTTTGTTATTTTTGTATATATATATTTTTGTTGCTTTTTGCATTTTTGTTAATTATAATTTATTTGTTGCCGCTACTAACTCTAGGGCGACCTTCGGCAGCCGTTTTGAATAATGAATGAGCAGTGAGAAAAGAGAAAGAAAAAGTGATTGCCACAGCGTAAATTAAGAATTTTTTATTTTGGGTTTTCGGTTTTTTATTGCCGAACAGACTTTAAAGTAAAGCAACTCCATTAGCAAGCTGTATATTGGGTTGCTGATAAAATAAATTATGGCAAATACAGTATTCTCCTCGACGTCTGACATCAAATTGAATTGTAATTTTTTTAATACTCTATCTAAGGTTATTCCGAGTGGTTATGAAATATGAGAATAAATATAATATCAGAATCGAAGCTATGTTTTTGTACAATTTTGATGGTATATTCATTGAGGCTTTTTCATTCACCACAAACACAATTCGACAGCCTGATCTAAAATAATTCATTTAATTTAAATAATTTATAATAAATTTAACCTAACGAGATTTAGGTCAACAATGTTAAGATATTACTATTATGAATCAAACCATGCATATGAATGCAAGTGTATGTGGTATTCGGCTTGTTAAATATATCCAATTTACGCATGTCTGGCTTCCACTTCAAATCTTGAACTTATGACCATATGTTCAGATATCAGAGATACCGTTTTCCTAGTACTCTGTCATGTATCAATGATAGCATTGTTGTATTTACTTAATGCAAACAGAGATAAAACTTAATTATGCACTTCTTTTAAAGGGTCCGAGTCGAAGTAAATCACTTTGAGAGTTATAGCCACATCCTCGGCACTCTATATCTGTCGTACATATATATATATATATATATATATATATATATATATATATATATATATATATATGTATATATATTTACCGGGTATTTATTGCAGTGCTGTTGTGTTTGTATTATTGTCTGACTGTGTATGAGGCCCTGAATAATAGCGTCATTTCTATTTTCACAAAGGCTTGCTTTTGCTTTCTGTGTCTCAGTGAGTATTTGAGTGTTTGTGTGTGATATGGTGTACGCTTTGGTATGGTTAGTTGATAAATATAGTACTTAATGTTTTAAGAGCGCTGATAAGTCATCAAATGCCGGCATTTCAAATGTTTTTCACATTGTTTTGATCTTTGGTGAATGAAATTCAATCCTACAAGTTCAATTGATTTTTGGGCAGACACGTGGGCTGTAGACTGGAGAGGTGTTTGATAAAATTTTGAAACAATAAGAATTTAATACGTTGGTGTCACAGCTAATTCAATTCTATGGCTTGTTATAAAAACAATATTTTAAATAATTCTTCCGAATTCTTGTCATGCATTTACTTAATTTATTTTCGTTTGACGATAATTTCAAATTTATTTACCTCTAATTTGCTGCCGAAATCAAAAGACCTTTAAATCATATATCTGATTTAATTTTTTATTACCTAAAATAAAAACTGTTCTATGTTCTAAGTTCTATGACACCGACGAATTAAAACCAACCTTTTTCAGTCTCTAGAATTATTTTACTAGTAGGTTTTCTACATTTTTGTTATTGGTCTACAAAGCTTTCGCTTTTAACTTATGTTCTTATCGGAACACATTTATAACTGTCATAAAACATTTGCAAACACACATGTACGGATACAATCGCAAAAAATAGTAAAGAAGTAGACACAAGATATGGAGGCGAAAATATACGCGTAAATTCGTTCGTTTTCTAATTTATTATAAATCTCGCAGTGCATTGAAGAAACGTCAGAATTAAATCAAGTGCCTATACCTACCAGTGCTGACTATGACTATGTCAAATTGAAAGAAACGCAAGATTTAGACATGCCTCAGCATAGATCGGGTCGCAAAGCGGCCCAAACTAAAACCAAAACCCAAACCACAACTGTCCATGTGGCAGAGGAAAGTGACTATGACTTCGCGTTCGAGTTTCAGGTAATGCAATCCCCAATCCCCAAAATATTTCCGCTCTCTCCCCCCAAAAATCTCTCTCTCAATTGAAAAGTTTAACTACACAACGTTTTTTTTTTTTTACATTTTTGGCTAATGAGCATTTTTTCTTTTTCTTGGCTTGTTTAGCAATACGCTGAAAGTCTACAGAAACCGCTCAAGACCTTTAGAGTTGACTTCAGTGCGGGCAGCGTGCCAACTGGCGATGGTTACGCTGCACGCCCCGATGAGCTCTATACAACAACATATAGCACAACACAGTAAGTAACGTTGTAATAAATTTCTATTTAAAAAAATACACAGACAAAAATTAACTTTTAATATAAAGACATAAGTTTGGTATTAACTTAAAAGGACTGTTTAAATTGCATTACCCATATATTACTAATATTTGATCTGATTATTTAGATTTAGCTCAACGAAAACAACGAAAAGCTCTTCGAAGAGCATTTACAGCAGCGATGACATCGATGTCGCTGGACAGGAACCAGGAGTTGCACCACAGTCGCAAATACAATTCAACGAGATACGCAGCCTTAAGAGAGGAGGTAATATTACCTCTGTGCTGGATATTGCCGGCATACGTGATCCGCGCACGGGTCGCGTTTTAACAATCGGCGATGCCATACAGCTGCGCATTTTGGATGTTCGCACTGGCGAAATGCTGGTGGGTGATCGTCGCATATCGCTTGAGCAGGCCGCTGAACAGGGCCTGATCGATGCACAGTTGGCGATACAGTTACTGCAGCCAGGTGCAGGACGAGATTCGGCCGGACGAGAACTCTCACTGCTGGAGGTGATACAGCGAGAGATAAACGAGGCGGAGTCCGGCTATGAAACTGCAGAGAAACGCATCAAGGTAAACAACTCAGTCACAGTAGAGCAGTTAGCATTGCCAACGCAATCCCCATTGGATGTGGCATCCCCCGAAAAACCTAGAAATATTGTCGATGCCATTTGTGCTGGCAGTGTGGATGCCAAGACGGGCCTGTATCGTGTCAAATCGGGACAAACAATTAGCCTGGCCGAGGCATACGAACGTGGCTATCTGATACGCCACGAATCGGTGACAATTAAATCGAATGCGCTGTGTTTAAGCGATGCCATTGCCCATGGCTTGGTGGATAATGCTGGCTGGATTATAGATCGCAATTCTGGTGATAAGTTCCGTTTGGATTCGGCTATTGCCAATCAGCTAATCGATGCGAGCGTGCGTGAAGTAGTCGATGCTAAGCGCGACGTGAAAATTACTCTCGAAGACGCGTTAAAATCGGGCGTATTGAATGCTAAAACCGGTCGCTATCTAAACGAAGTGACCAAAGAGAAGCTTAGCTTCTTGGAGGCACGAAATCGTCAATTGATTGTTAAGCCGTATACTCTTAAAGATATATGTGATTTAAATTTGCTCGACAAACAGTCCCTCATAACGAGTCCCATGCGTCGCGAGAAACTAAGCATTATGCAGGCCATTGAAGCGGGTGTCTTGGATGGCAACCAGCTCAAGTGTATAACAAAGCGTAAGGGTGAGCTAATCACATTGCAGGAAGCTATTGCTGATGGCATTGTGTTACCAGCAGAGTGTAAATATCGTGATTTTATGACTGGAGAGCTAATTAGCATACCTGAGGCTGTCGAACGTGGTCTGATCAGCTCGGTATCGCAGCGTTCCATTTTTGATATTGATGGTTTCAAGGATTTGCGTAGCAATGATTATGTTAGCTTTAATGTGGCCCTCTCGCGTGATATTTTACGTCGCAAGAGCACGGGCTTTGCCTTAGAAACAGGTCGGGATAGTCTAGTTCCACTGGAGGTGGCTGTTGGTGAGGGCCTGGTGCGGCAGGAGGTTTATGAAATGTTTAGTCGAGGTATAGGCGTGCATAATGCCAGTGGCAAAGAGCTCAGCGTATTCGATCTGGTCTATCACAATCTGATTGACCCAAAGACTGGCTATTTGCTCGATCCTAAGACTGGTGAAACAGTGCCTCTGGACAGCGCCATTGAGCGTAAGTTCATCACACCCGAGGGCGCTTTACTGTTGAGTAGCCTGCTTAACATTACATTGACCACAGAGACCGTGACTAGAACGATTAATCGTTATGTGACCATACGTGCCGGCTCCCAAGAGCCAGGTGATACAGTTTTACTGACATTTACCGAAGCAGTGCGTCAGGGTTTCATTGATGAGGATAGGCAACTATTTAAGGATCCGAAAACGGGAAATGTGTACTCTGTGCAACAGGCACTGAACTATGGGCTTCTTGTACCCGATAGCAATCAAACGGTGCCGGAGCCTACAAATCGTAAAAAGACCAAGTCAACCATAACAATAGTGACAAAACAAATTATTCCGGAAGCAGAGCCTATTAAACTAAACACCAAAAATACAAAATATGTTGAAAAATCAGTCGAAATACCAATTTCTCAGGAATTAATCAAACCACAGCGCGTAGTGTCGGAGTTTATTAATCTAGAGAAGAGCAGTTATTTGGAACAGAATGTTACAGAGCGCCAGATTATGGAGCTTCCGCCTGGTGGGTGGCGCCTTAAGGATGCCATTGAGCAGCGGCTATTCAATCCAGACACAGGTGTGTTCCATGTTCAGGGCACAGATCGTCTGGTAAATTTCGAGGAATGCATAGATAAACAGATTATCAACAACTTATCAGTAGCTGTTATCGAACCCAACACGGGAGATAAAATTTCTGTTAAGTCTGCTTTTGAACGTGACATTTTGGACAGCTATGGTAATTACACAAACAATAGGCAACAAGTTCTGGGCATGCGCAGCGCCATCTCGGAAGGAAAAATTCTGCTAGAAACCGTGCCTGCTACGCGTGGTGCCAGTCAGAAAACAATTTTGCGCATAACGAGAGTAAACAATATGCCCGATGTGTTGGAAGTATCAACACCATTAAAGGATGCTCCACCACGTTTCGTAGAAGTAAATACATGCCAGCGTGAATTGGCATCACCGGAGCCCCTTCAGATAGCACCAGGTGCCATCTATGATCCGTCCACAGGGCTCGTCATATTCACACAAAATGGAGAGACAGAGAACATCTTTGACGCTGCGCGCCAGGGTCTAGTTGACGAACAACTTATCAAAATCGTGGATCCCACTACTAAGCAACAGATTTCAGTTACGGAAGCCATTGCGAGATCCATTTACGATCCACGCACAGCTACGATATTGGATTCCGAAGGACAACCAATTGATTTGATTACGGCTACTAAACTGGGCCTGTTCAGCGTGGTGGGTGCCCCACTCGTAGCCGCTGAGGGTGCACTGCGCACAGTTCGTTTTGTGGTTGATCCAAGAACCGGAGAGCAGATACCTGTTGAAGTTGCCTATGAACGTGGCATTGTATCACGTGATCAGTTACAACGTGGACGCTCGTTTGACTATGAACCAACAACGAAAACTTCAACAACGGAGGAGAAAGTTGTAGTGCTGCAGAAGATGCGTAAGGTCATATTAAAGCCGCGGGATGCTCTCCGCAAGGGCATTATTGATGAAGAGACCTGTCAAATACTTGAGGATACACGAAACTTTACAAATCCCCAAGGTGAAGTTGTAAATATTAGTGAAGCCTTGAATACTGGTCTAATTGATGGACGTCGTGGCCATGTGACAGATCCTCAACGTAATCGTATGCTCAATCTGCGACAAGCTGTTGAAGAAAAGATAATTGATCCGGAACAAACAAATCATATTCTTATGCCACTCGCTAAAAGTCTATCCATACCAAAACTTGAATCACAGGGTCTTATTGATCCACACTCACAGACCATTGTTCACCCGGAGAGTGGCTATCCATTGAGCATACATGAAGCCATTGTTTGTGAAGTACTCGATCCACATTCCAAACTACATAAACCAACAAAGTGCACGATAGAAGAAGCTATTGAAAAAGGCATTATAAATCCAGATGAATCCACATTTAACTATAAGAATAAAATCCTAAACATTTCAGAAGCGATCGAAGCTCATCTATTCGACGCGAGCTATGATAAACAAAAAGTCAAAGTGGAAATACCACCCGTAGGCATGATATTTCCAGTTGCTGTGGAAAAAAGTCTTGTGGAGCCCACAAAATCTATTGTGCTGCATCCTACCACAAAGAAACCTCTACCTATTAAGCAAGCCATCAATGAAAACTTCATCATGTCCATACCATATTCGCCCAAACCAGATGCTACTGAGGTTGTATCTGCTCTAGAACGCGGTCTTATCGATGTGGCTGCACAAACCTATACACATCCGGTGACTAGCGAGCGATTATCTTTGCGACAAGCACTGGAGGATGGTGTACTAGTCGTAAAGCCGCTCTCCGATTTTGTTGTCAATCAGAAACCAATACCCAAGACAGAGGTCATGGAGACAATACGTGCGGTGCACACGGTGACCACAAAAACAATTGAACTTATGCAGGGGTATGTACTGATCTCCAATAATGAGGTACAGAATGTAAAGACAGGTGAGGTGTGCAGCTTGGAGCAGGCTAAGGAGTTGGGTATACTTCGCGAAGAGGAAACAACACACGAGACCAAAGCTACAACGGGGGAAACAGAGGATAAGCTGACTCCAATTTCCATTCCCAATGTCAATGATCAGTCAGTGGTTGTTGAAGAGCGCACACAAACCGTTGTGGTGAGCTCAGATACTAGAAAACAAGAGCTACAAGTAATTAGTACTACACAATCTACAAAGGAAATTCCAGAAAGTTCAGTTAAAGCCAACAAGGAGCCATCCAAGACACTACAGAATGTCAAGGAGGCTGCTAAAATGGGTGCATTGGGCGTTATTGCAGCCCCTGTGTTGGCGGGTGGTGCTATTGTGAGCGGTGTTAAGAGTCTAATTAAATCCGCCAAGTCCAACGCTGAAGAAACGAAAACTACCACAATAAAAACAATAAGCAGTAGCCATGAAACAACATTACAAACAGATAAACTACAGAAACCACAAGTAAGTTTCATTGAAGAAGAGCGGATATCAGTACATCAACAGCCGGAAGCACCATCAAAACAATTGCCAACTGAAGTCGATAACCTCCTGCAGGATACAGAGAAGTTTATAAGTAGCACAACGGCAAATTTTATAGCCAATGAAAAGCAGCACTCGCCTAATGATCAACCAAAGCCAGAAGAAACAACCACAGCATCCAGTTCCATAACAACAACAACCGTCACAGCGATAACTACCTCAAAAATAAACGAAGTAACTGAAGTGGTATCTGACGTACCTAAAGACTCAGAACATGAGAGGTCAAACGTGCAAACTAAGGAGAAGGAAAGAACAGAAGGGAAGCCAGAAATTACAAATGTTACAGAAACTGTTCATATATTAGCCAGTGAGAAGCCTGAAGAATCTGCCAGAGATAAGCCGATAGATCAGCCAAAGGAGAAAGTAAAAATTGTAGAAATCCCAGATGATAAACCAGAGATCAGGAAAGTGACTGAAGCCGTTTATACTATATCCCGAGAGGAATCTGCTTTAGATCAACCCCAGAAGGATTCGCAAAAACCTGATGAGAGAGAACTGATGTCGGAGTCAGCTGTGAAGCAAGAGATTGTTGTTAAACATGAGCCAGACGCCAAGCCGGAGCCTGCGCCGAGAAGAACAGTTAAGGAAGAACTATCTGAAGTGGAACCACTTTACACCGCACCACTTGCGCCTTTCCAGGAAACACCAACTAAAATAATTGAAACCGTAAAACAAGAACCACTTATCACGGAATCACAAAGAACTGTTACAACTATCACAACAAAGATAACAACAGCAAAGACTGCCGAACAAACTTTCAAAGTTCCGGAAACAATAGTGTCAAGGGAGGAGAAACCAGAGAAGCTGGTTGAAGGCTCTGAACAGGTGCCAGAAGAAATTGGGCATCAAGGACAACCAATTGAATCTTTAAATGTTTTAGTGGAGGAGCGAGTTGTGACTGTCGAGCAACCCATAATTACCGAGTCTACAACCACTAGATCTACCACTACAACAACAACAGTAACCACAACTGAAGAGAAAAAACCACAACAAGTTGTCAATGTAACCGAAGAGATAAAGAAGCTGTCTAATAATGAACCGGTTGTCCGCACGGAAGATGGGATTGTGGTTGACACAAAGGAACAACATAAGAAAGATGATTCGCCTTACAAAGAATCAACTGTGCCTATCGCAAAAGACAGTGAGAAGCAAACTAAAAGTCTACCTTCCACCAAGGAAACAGTTCTGACGATCAAAGAAGAGGCAACGGAGAAGCCTAAGGATTCAAGTTCAGAGCAAACAACTTCAAGCACACCCAAACCCACTACCGAAACAATAACCTCAGTAACTTCTGTAACAGCACATCAGCAACAGCAACCAGGAGCTCTGGAAGATATAAGGCAATCGGAAAATTTGGTAGAAAAACACCAAACAGTTGTCGATTTCATACAAAAGGAGCAAAATCAACAACCTGCTGGAGATCATGGCAACAAGATAATGCAAAATGTCAAAGATGCAGCCAAATTGGGAGCACTAGCCATAGTAGGAGCACCCATCTTAGCAGGCAAAGCTCTGGTTGATGCGCTGACTACAGAAAAAAGTACTAAGCCCACACAGGAGGTTACGAAAATAACCAAGCAAACTACACAAGAAGTTCAGCCAACGACAATCGACAATGAGAGTGCTTCAAGTAGTACAACAATTGTGACAGAAATAACAACAACTACAACAACCAGTAGCAGTATAGAGTCAACACCCGATGATGAAGCACTCGATACAGTGGAAAGTGTAGTTACTCCATTGGAACACACAGGTAACCGCGAAGTTCCCATGACGTTGGTCATAGGTGATGCTATATCACAGAATTTGATCAGCCCTGAGGAGTGTAGAGTCATATTGGATGGTGAAGCACGTCAGGAAAGTGTATCCACACTACTTAAAGAAGAACAACTTAGCCCTATGGATGAGCTGCAAATCATAGACGATACGTTGATTGTTGTCAACCGGGTAAATTATTTGGTGGATGTAGATACCGAATTGACGCCTGAGAATTTCAGTGATTTGAACATTTACGATACAAAACTTCAATGCTTCATAGATCCTTCGACAGGTCAGAAAATTTCTTTCCAAACATTAGTGTTTGACATGAATATATTTCATCCTGATAGAATACTGGTCAAAAACTTTAGTAAAGGGAAATATGAAACCCTGGCAGTTGCACTTGAACGTCCTTTGATGGATAAACACACTGGTCATATGGTCGACCCCAAGACAGGCAAGAAAATACCATTTTTTGAGTGTATTGAGCGTAAGTGGATCATAAGTGCCAATCCCGAAGAGCAGAGACCCGCAGCCATTGAGAATGTTGTAATAGATCACCGGTCAGGCAAAGTGGTGCTTGACGATGGTCAAGTTTGTTCCATTGTTGATGCTATCAACAGTGGCAAACTGGACATACAGTCGATATCGGTGCGCGACCCAGTTAGCGGTGAGGTAATCCCATTGCGTATGGCAATTGAGTTGGGTGTGGTTGATATGCAGGCTGGTACGGTCATAGATATACAGACATTAAAAGAAATACCCATGGAGCTTGCTTTGCAGTTAGGTTTCCTAGTGCCCGGCGCACGTAAACCCATTTCCCTAGAAGCAGCTGTACGCAAGGGTCTTTACGATCCAGAGACTGGCAAGCTTTACGATCATGAATCTCAAAATCAGGTAGATGTACAAAAGTCCATAGAAATTGGTTTGGTTGATCCTAAGATCTCGCTGATTGTGGATACAGTCACTAAGAAGGAGCTAAAGCTTGACTGCGCTATTGAGGATGAGCTGGTGCTAACAACAGGCCAGATTAAGGATAATAAGAATAACACTCTTGTGCCTTTTGATGTGGGTGTTGAACAGCGTTTGGTGAAGACCGACAACATAACCTGGAGCCTGCCCGAGGTGCTGCAGCGTGAATATTATACACCTAGCACGGGTAAGGTACTGAATCCGGTTACAGGTGAAGATATTCTGCTGCAGCAGGCTATAGAAATGGGTTTTGTTGAGTTGGATTCGACATTGGTTAAGGATACAGAGAGTGATAAAATTGTACCGGGGAAGGAAGCTGCGAAAGTGGGTCTTCTTGATACAGTACGTGGCACTCTTAGTTCACCAAATATTAGCCTAGACGAGGCTTTTGTCAAAGGTTATCTGATAAGTACTAAGAAGCCTTTGTCCCTTGTCGATTGTCTGCTACGTGATCTTTACGATCCTTTGACAGCTAAGTTTACTATCGACGGAAAACAAATCGATCTAAAGGCTGCCATTGCGCAGAAACTCATCAATCCCGAAGAGCTCGTGCTACTGGATCCCAAAACTGAATCAATTATTTCATTGAATGAGGCCATTACAAAGGGCTATCTAGATCCCGTTGGTGGCTTTGTTATTAATCCGTATGCTTCAACAAAGCTATCTCTAAACGAAGCTCTCGAAAACCGTATTCTTATACCACCCAAACGAAAACGCAGTCTCCCCGATGCAGTTTACAGAGGTTTATATGATCCAAAGACCGGCCAGTTTAGCAATACGATCACGCGTGAGAAACTGACAACTGAACGTGCCATTCGTAGGGGTATACTCGATCCCGATTCGACGATCGTCAATGTTTGTGGTCAAGTTGTGCCATTTGGGGTAGCCACCGAGACAGGCATTGTGGATAGTCAACAAGGCACAGTGAGAGATGCGAATGATCAGCATATAGACTTTAAGGAAGCTTTTGATAAAGGTGTGCTGGTGGAGGCTAAGAAACCATTGCGTCTCATTGAGGCTGTTGTGAAGAATATTTACGATGAAACTGATGGTCGCTTTATCGATCCAAAGTCTGGGGAAAAACTGAACTTTGCCCAGGCTTTAGACACCAATCTCATTGATGAACATAGTGTGCAGATAAGAGATTTCAAGAGTGGTTTGTATAAACAGCTTAATTTAACACATGCTAAGGACACAGGTCTCATAGACCCCCAGAATGCCAAACTTCTTTATAACAACCAGTCAGTGACCATAAAGCATGCATTTAACATTGGCATTCTTATGGATGTGAATGCTCCCATAAGCGTACAGCGTGCTATTCATCAAGGCCTCTTTGATGATAAAACTGGTAAATTGACTGACCCCAAGACTGGACGTAAAATTACTTTATTGGAGGGTATGCGCAGCTTTGTCATTAATCCACAGCTGCCTTGCTACTTTGATGAGCAATCAGAGCAAATGCTTAGCCTCAGTGAGACTTGTCGCAATGGCATCATTAATAGAAGGGAAGGTGTATTTAAGGAACCAGGCAGCACCAGCTTTGTACCCCTTGGTGAGGCCATGAACTTGGGTTTGATTGTGGATATAGAAAATGCTGGCTTTGGGTTGTATGAGCTCTTGGCCATGGGCTTCTATGATGTGAACACACGTCAAGTTTTACATCCAGTCACCAATCGAAAGCTGAATCTTAATGAAGCCTGCGTTGAAGATGTCGTTAGTCTATCTTCCAGCTTAGTTAAGCATAACGAATCGGGCAAGTATATGCGCCTATCAAATGCCATTAAGGAGCAGATCATTGATGATAATAAGGGTTGTTATAATCTGGGCAATGAACAGCTAGATCTACAATCAGCTAGAGCACGTGGTTTAATTGTCTCCAACCGTCGTCTACTGAGTCTTGAAATGGTTCTACGCATGCAGCTTTATCGATCTGAAACAGGGAAATTCTGTGATCCCACGACCGGCGAGTATCTCGATTTAATAGAAGCTATACACTCAGGCTTTATAGATCCCGCGAGTACCGTTTTTAAGAATCAGCTAACGGGCAAAGAATTAGCGCTAACAGCAGCTATCGAAAATAGTGACATCGATGTAACTAAGGGACGCGTTTTTGATCCGAAATCCAAATCAACATACAATTATGATGTAGCCTTCACGCGTGGCATACTTGTGACTATACCGCGTCCTCTAACTGATCGTAACGAAATTGTACGTCGTCAAGATAGCATAGAACTTTTAAGTCAAACTCCCGTGAGCGTTGTCATCAGCAAACCGCGTGAAATGTCACTTGAGGAAGCTATCAAGTATAATATAATCGATCCAAAGACAGCGCTCGTGCGAGATTATGATAGCTTTAAATTCTTGCCATACGCTTTGGCCCAGGAACGTGGTCTGGTAGACGTCACAAAGCGCACGCTCGTTGATCCTAAAGCCTTATACTTTGCATTTGATCCTACGCTGTTGATCTATGTAAGAGAACCCGTTACATTCGATCAGGCGGCTGAATCCAAGTGCTTGGATCTACAAACCGGTATGCTAACTTATCAGCCAATTATCCCCGCCAGCGATGACAGCGCAAACGATTCACTAACTGTCATTGAAACGTCGCCCAAGATATACACGCTTAAGGATGCCGCAAGCACAGGAATTATTGATCCCGATTCAGCATTGGTTAAAGATTTGGCCAAGGCGAAACTCGTACGTTTACCAGAGGCTTTCCGGAAGGGCCTAATGGATGCCAATAAGGCGAACGTATTAAACACCCAAACATCAAAGTTATGCACACTGCAAGAAGCCTATGAGAGTGGCTTGATCTGTACACCCAAGCGTTCATTTGGTTTGCTAGAGGCCATCACATTTAACCTGTATAATCCAACCAATGGCTGTTTAGTTGATCCCTTCCAAATGCATCCCGATATCATCAAGCGTAAGAAGTATACATTGGCCGAAGCCATTGGTGCCGGCCTAATCGATCCCTCTTCGACGGTGGTACGTGATCCTGGCTCTGGTGTCATCCTACCACTGGCCGCAGCAATAGGCAGTGGCTTGATCGATGCCACTGAAGGTCGTCTGAACGATGCCAATGAACCCAAAAACAACATCGATTTGGTGAAGGCCACCGAGAAGGGTTTACTTCTGCCAGCCGAACAGAGGGTAAGTTTGACAGTGTTATTCTGCACCTGTGTCTATGTGTTCTAAAGGGTTTTTTATTACTTTCCATTTTCAAAAAAGAACAAAAAAAACATAATTTAATCTTGAAAAATCTTACAAAAATTTACACACAAAATTTTACACTTCGTGGCATGTTTCTTTTTGGTATATTATATATAATTTTATATAATAATCATTTTTTCGAATTTTCGTTACATACTATTTTGATCATTGCGCTATTTACTCTCTACTTTCTATCATCAGACTAACCAACAGCTCTGTCGGCCTTTATAAAATGAAAAATAGAACATTTTTATTTGCTAATCATATTTATGATTATATTATTATTTTATTTTGCTTGTCCTGAAAAATGGACAAAAAATTTTCTTATATTGCAGCGCATGGCATTGAGTTTTATATGTTCTCGTTCACAAAACACATCAATTAAGTCAAATCTATCGCATACCTTTTTAAAAATGAACCAACTAAGTTTGCTGAACTTGCTTTTAAAAGTTTTTCAAGTTATGAATGCAGCAAGAAATATGTCTATCAGCAAGTACTACATACAACATAATCACAACACAGATCGAATGTTATCATATCAGACAATATTAAAATCAATCATCAAATTGCTTGATCTGGCAACGCAACGCAACGCGCGTCTCCATTACTCTCCATATCTACTCAGCACGAATGACGTCGGCAATAATTTATTTATAATCTTTCTCTATCATATATCTATGCATACATATCTATCGATAACACAAAACATATACATACACATACTTTTAATATCCTTAGGTCTAATAAGCCCCAACTAGGCATCATTTTCTTGAGGCTCATTCTTATCCATACCAAACTGTAACGCTGTAGAGTCAATTTGTAAATTTATATAGTAAACATGCCTTCGGATATTATACATGCAATTTCTATCTATTCTTTTGTAATCCTCCATTATCATTTCCTAACTAGTTGAATATTTTATTATTTATAATTTTTATTTTTAACTAAGATCCAATCTAACCCGAATTTTATATATATATATATATTAAAAATATGTGCCCTTATAAGGTTTGTTTACGTTACAGTTTGGTCAGACCATAGATGCTATAAGCTCTAGCAAATGTAATTATTTTGCTAATCATAATTTGCTCTTAGCTCAAATTAGTTAGTATTTTTTATTAGTATTTATTTTTACATATGCATATATTTTAAATATCGATTTTCTACCTATTTTCAGCATTTTATACAAACAAATTTCTTATATTATTTTGTTTGCAGTTTTAATTTTTTGAGTATGCTCAAAATACGTTTAAAAAAAAAAAAAACACAAAAATATAAACCCAAACCTTAACACTAATCTTAAAAAAAAAATAATACTCAACAATAAAACAAAAACCATTAAAACGTAGTTAGTTTTCCATACTAAAAAGTATAAATATATTGTAGTTTTTCCATTCCAAAAGTAGTGCTCGTTAATTATTTAGTAGTACCTAGTAGTAAACCTTGGTGTTAATTTGTGCGTCCTTTAACTACCATTTATATTTGTAATGTTTGTTATAATATAAAATGCTTAAAAGCCTAATCTTATTTATCATAACTCTCGCCTGGGCTATAAAATGCTTTTAAAAAATCTCGCTTTTGCTGCCGCTTAATTCTTTTTACATTTCAGCAATTGTATGTTTGTGTGCTCTATATATATATTTTGTGTTACATATCTTACGCCTTTCGATTATATACTATTTATATATTAAATTCTTTAAATTATAAAATTTTCATTTATGCTCTCTCCACATATATATTTGACCCCATGTATAAAATATTTAAGCGAGTTTGTAACTGGTTAAGATATGTTTTCTTTTTGAAACTTTACTAATCATTGTCTTTTTAACCATAATTATCAAAAATACAATTTTGGTATATAGCAAGCAGTTTTCGAGAAGTTCAACATGTGTGAAGAGAATGTAAACGATCTTCTTAAGTGGGTCACTTCAGTGGAACAAAAAATCTCAAGCGTTGGCGGACCACGTGAAAAAATTGATGAGCTACGGAATCAGATCAATGCGCTCAAGGTAATTTAGTCTAAAATTGTAAAATAAAAATCACATTTTAGTTAGTCTTTAAAAATGGATGATTCAATGATTTATGTATCGTATATTTTTGCATTGACCCTCATCAATTTTATAAATTATATAGCTTATAATTTATAAAAAGTGTTTCATTATTTAACCTGTATCTCCTTTTTATAGCAAATCAAGGATGAAATCGAATCACAGCAGCGTCCAGTAGCCACCTGCCTGGAACAAATACGTCAAATTGTTCTTACTGGTGGGGATGTGCTCTCAGCACCAGAGGTCACCACCCTGGAGAACTCTGGTCGGGAACTGCGTTCACGCGTGGATCGTGTTAATGATCGTACACTTCGTCTACTGCGTCGCCTCGAGGCTGGACGTGATGAGCTGACAAAGTTACGCAGCGAATTGGATATATTTTCCGATTGGCTACAGCTGGCACGTCGCACGCTCGAGGATAAGGAACGCTCTCTGTCAGACCTCACAAGACTTGCTTCGCAGGCAGACAACATTCGTGAGTTTGTCAGCGATGTGATTGGTCACCAGGCGGATCTACGTTTTATTACCATGGCCGCACAGAAGTTTGTGGATGAGAGCAAGGAGTTCCTAGCTGTGCTTAACGATTTTCGTACCTCACTGCCAGAAAGACTGCCTCATGTAGAGCCATTGTCCAGTGCCGAGAGTCCTATACGCCAGGAAGTTTCGCTGGTATCAGCACAATACAAGGATCTACTGAACCGTGTCAATGCGTTGCAAGATCGTGTCTCTGGCCTAGGTGGCAGGCAACGTGAGTACCAGGATGCTTTGGATAAAGCCAATGAATGGTTACGTAGTGTTCAGCCCCGTGTTTCTCGTGTTATATCTGAACCTGTCGCTGGAGATCCGAAGGGCGTACAGGATCAGATGAATGAGGCCAAGGCATTGCACAATGAGCTTCTGTCTAGCGGTCGTCTGGTGGACAATGCTCAGCAGGCTTTAGATAATCTTTTACGTAGTTTGGGCGGTCAGCTCAGTCCCATGGAAATCAATCAATTGGAGCTGCCCATAGCTGATTTGAAGAACAACTATCAACAGCTTTTGGATACGCTTGGAAACCATTGCAAGACCTTGGATAAAACTCTGGTGCAATCGCAGGGCGTACAAGATGCTCTTGATAGCCTGGTAGGCTGGGTAAATCAAGCCGAGGACAAGTTCAAGCTGAATTTGCGTCCTGCTTCGCTTATTAAGGAGCGTCTACAGGAACAATTACGTGAGCATAAAGTGCTTTTGGCTGATTTGCAATCGCATCAGGCTAGCATAGACAGCGTTCAAATCTCTGCCAAGCATCTACTTGCCAGTGCATCCAATGCACGTATAGCCAAGAAAGTAGAGTCAAATTTGAACGATGTAACCGGCAAGTTTGAAAAACTTTATGAGAAGGCTAACAAGCGTGGTGAATTCCTGGATGATGTATATAGTCGGCTCTCCAAGTACCTGGATGATATAAGCACCGTGGAGCAGCGAATGGGCAACCTTCAGGAGGCCCTCGATAGCCGTGAGACCAGTTTGCTCGGTACAGATGAGGTAGCGCGTCGCATGCTCGATTTGGCTCGAGACAAGGACCAGCTAGCACCACAGTTTGAGGATTGTGTTCGTAATGGCAAGGAACTGATAGGATTGCGCGATGTGACCGATACGGGCGCTTTGCGCGATCGTATCAAGGCTTTGGAATCTCAGTGGCGCAACATTAACATTAGCATAGATGAACGCGCCAAGCTGTCCAAGCAGAAAGCTGAACGTCGTCTAGCCTACGAGAGCCTTAAGGATGAGGTGTTATCCTGGTTGACTACCACAGAGGGACGCGTTAATGGACTTGCGCCTGTAGCAATCGATCTGGACAAGATACGCCAACAGAATGATGAATTGAAGCCTATCTGCAAAGACTATCGCGACTATGCACCAACTATTGACAAAATCAACGATATAGGCTCCCAATATGATGCACTTGTTCGGCCTGAGAGTCCCTCACGTAAACGCTCAACGTACAGTCCTATTAAGAGGACAAGTCCGCTACGTCGCATGTCCGGAGACGCCAGAAGCCCCAGCCCGACCAAGGGAGGCATACTGTCGCCACTATCGACTGGTTCCAGTGGATTCGGTAGCCGCAGATCCTCTCAGGATGGCTTCCAGCTCTCTGAGCTGTCTCCGGTGCAGCAGCAGCTTAGCGAGATTAACAATCGTTATGGTTTGATTGGAGTTCGTCTGAATGATCGTCAACATGAGCTAGATAATCTAAGCGAAGAAGTGCGCAAGCAGTACGAAAACCTCAAAGGTTTGGCTCAATTTTTGGAACGAATTCAACGCCAGGTGCCTAAGGAGTCGGTATCCAATAAAGAAGAAGCCGACCGCTGCATTAAACAAGCGCGCAAGATTCTTGAAGATATGTACGAAAAGCAGAGTTTGCTGGACACCACAAAGGCACAGATTAAAGACATTTTGAGACGCAAGTCGGATGTGCCTGGCGCCGAGCAATTACGTGTAGAGAACGACAATATCCAAGAGAAATGGAAGAATCTCAATGACATCTGCAAGAATCGCATTGCCTTCTCTGAGAAGCTTCGCGATTTCCTGGACACCCATGGTAATCTCAAGAGCTGGCTAGATAGCAAAGAGCGCATGTTCACGGTGTTAGGACCCATTTCGTCGGATCCACGTATGGTTCAGAGCCAGGTGCAACAAGTGCAAGTACTACGCGAAGAGTTCCGCACACAACAGCCTCAACTGAAACACTTGCAGGAACTGGGACATGATGTTGTCGATCACTTAGCCGGCACACCCGATGCTCAAGCAGTTGAGGTTAAGCTCAAGGACGTGATTACCAAATGGGATGATCTTATGGGCAAGCTAGATGATCGTGCGAATAGTCTGGGCGGTGCTGCTGATAGCTCAAAGGAGTTTGATGCGGCTGTCAATCGTTTGCGTGAAGCTCTACAAGGTATTAGCGATAATCTGGATGCGTTGCCAACTGAAGGTGATCACCAGGAGAATCTACGCAAGATTGAGAACCTTGAGCGACAGCTCGAAGGTCAACGCCCGCTCTTGGCTGATGTAGAGCAATCCGCGGCTACATTGTGCAACATTCTCGGCGATCCGGCTTCTCGTGCTGATGTCAATTCACGTGTGGCAGCACTGGAGAAACAATATCTGGCGTTGCAAAAGAAATTGGATACAAAGAAGGCTGAAACAGAGGCTTCTCTACGTGATGGCCGGCATTTTGCTGAGAACTGTTCGAAGACGCTTGGCTGGCTATCCGGTGAGTTGTCGAATTTGACCGATCGTTTGCTCGTATCTGCCCACAAGCCAACACTGCAACACCAGATTGACACGCATGAGCCCATATATCGTGAAGTTATGGCGCGCGAGCACGAAGTCATAATGTTGATCAACAAGGGTAAAGATCTGTCCGACCGTCAGCAGGATCGTGGCGTCAAACGTGATTTGGATCGCATACAACAACAATGGGAGAAGCTGCGTCGTGAGGCAGTCGATCGCCACACGCGACTTCAGACCTGCATGGAGCATTGCAAGAAATATTCCCAGACATCAGAGACCTTCCTTGCCTGGCTACGTACCGCAGAGGATAAGTTGGCAGATCTAACACCTGGAGTATTATCAAAATCTAAATTGGAAACACGTCTGCGTGATCTTCAAACGTTCCGTAGTGAGGCTTGGAAGCATTCAGGAGAATTTGAAAACACTAAAGGATTGGGTGAAACATTCCTTGGCAGTTGTGACATTGACAAGGAACCAATCAAGGCTGAGTTGCAGGATATACGCGATCGATGGGAGCGTCTGAACAATGATTTGATCGCACGTGCTCATGAGATTGAGAACTGCTCTCGGCGCTTGGGTGACTTCAATGATGAGCTTCGCAACTTGGATCATTCATTGGGCCGCTGCGAGGATCGCCTGGCCGCACACGATGCCCTGGGAGGAGCTGCAAAAGACCCAAAGCTGCTCGAACGCGTCAAGGCTATTCGCGAGGAGTTGACTAATCTAAGCAAACCACTCCAGTCACTTAAGGCGATGGCAAAGGATATTAGTGCCGAGGCACGTGCCGCAGGCGGTGATGCGGATCATTTGACCAGTGAAGTTGATGGATTAGCTGATCGTATATCCGAATTGCAAGGCCGTTTAGATGACCGCTGTGGTGAGCTCCAATCGGCAGCGACGGCGGTATCCCAGTTTAACGAGCAGATGAAGAGCTTGGGTATCGACTTGAATGATCTGGAGGCTGACATTGAGAAGCTTTCTCCACCAGCACGTGAAATTAAGATTGTGCAACAGCAATTAGATGATGTGAGCAAGCTTCAAAACAAACTGGATCGTCTAGTTGGTCGTTTGGAGGATGCCGAGCGTGCTGCTGATGTTCTTGTAGACGCAGGCTTCTCTGCAGATACTACCCAGACTCGCGAGCAAATCTCTACCCTGCGCAAGACCCTAGGTCGTCTGGATAATCGTGTGCGTGATCATGAAGATAAGCTACAGGGAACATTAAAAGCTTTGCAAGAGTTTTACGATATGCAGTCACAAGCGCTGGATGATATCCAGGATGTGAGCGAGGACTTCAAGCGTATGAAGCCCGTGGGCTCAGAGCTAGATCAGATTCGACGCCAGCAAGAGGACTTCCGCAACTTCCAAGAGCGTAAAGTAGAGCCCCTGGCTCAGAATGTCGACAAAGTCAACATGGCAGGACGCGATTTGGTGCGCTCTGCAGGCAGTGGAGTTTCAACGACTACCGTTGAAAAGGACTTGGAGAAGCTGAATGACCGGTGGAACGACTTGAAGGAGCGTATGAACGAACGCGATCGTCGTTTGGATGTGGCTCTGTTACAGTCCGGCAAGTTTAAGGAAGCCCTAGCAGGTCTCTCTAAATGGTTGAGCGATACTGAAGAAATGGTGGCTAACCAGAAGCCACCAAGTTGCGACTATAAGGTAGTCAAGGCGCAGCTGCAGGAGCAAAAGTTCCTCAAGAAAATGTTGCTGGATCGTCAGAACTCTATGGGTTCATTGGCTAATCTTGGCAAAGAGGTGGCTAATCATTGCGAACCTGCTGAGCGTGCTTCCATTGAGAAGCAGCTTAATGATCTGATGAAGCGATTCGATGCATTGACAGATGGTGCCGAGCAACGCGAACAGGATCTGGAAGAGGCCATGGAGGTGGCGAAGCGTTTCCATGACAAGATTAGTCCACTGGAATTATGGCTGGATAATACAGAGCGCTCCGTTAAAGCCATGGAATTGATACCCACGGATGAGGAGAAGATACAGCAACGCATTCGGGAGCATGACCGTCTTCACGACGAGATTTTGGGCAAGAAACCTGATTTTACGGACCTTGCAGATGTGGCTGCTCAGCTGATGCATTTAGTCAGCGATGAGGAGGCTGTTAATCTGGGAGAGAAGGTACGAGGTGTGACCGAACGCTACACAGGGTTAGTAGATGCCAGCGATAATATTGGTGGGTTGCTTGCTGAATCTCGTCAAGGATTACGGCATCTGGTGCTGAGCTATCAGGACTTGGTTGCCTGGATGGAGAGCATGGAAAATGAACTAAAGCGCTTCAAGTCCGTGCCTGTGTATGCCGAGAAGCTGTTGGAACAAATGGACCATTTGATAGAATTGAACGAGAACATTGCCGGACACGCAAACAATGTGGAGTCCACTGTTGAATCTGGTGCAGAACTTATGAAGCACATTTCCAACGATGAAGCCATACAACTGAAAGACAAGTTGGACTCTCTGCAACGTCGCTATGGTGATTTGACTAATCGTGGTGGTGATCTCCTCAAGAACGCTCAAAATGCTCTGCCATTGGTGCAGCAGTTCCATGATGCCCACAATCGTTTGATCGAATGGATGCAGAGTGCCGAGACCGCTTTGGCACCGAGTGAACCACGTCAAGCTGACGTGCTGCGTCTAGAGACCGAGCTCTCTGATATGCGTCTTATATTGGACACCATTAATTTGGTTGGACCACAGCTGTGCCAATTATCACCGGGAGAAGGTGCAGCTACAATAGAGAGCATTGTCACCCGCGATAATCGTCGCTTTGATGCCATCGTAGAGCAGATTCAACGCAAGGCCGAACGCTTGCATCTAAGTAATCAACGGGCCAAGGAGGTAACCGGTGATATTGATGAGCTGTTGGAGTGGTTCCGTGACATGGACACTACGTTGCGCGAAGCCGATCTACCGGCTATGGAACCAAAGCTGGTGCGAGCTCAACTGCAAGAACACCGATCCATCAACGATGACATATCCAGTCAGAAAGGACGTGTGCGTGACGTTACTGCCGCTTCCAAGAAGGTGCTTCGTGAATCGCCGCAAAGCGAGAATACTGCAACACTTCGCGAGAAGCTAGATGATCTGAAGGAGATTGTAGACACAGTTGCACAGTTGTGCAGTGAGCGGCTTGGTATCTTAGAGCAAGCTTTACCACTTTCAGAGCACTTTGCTGATTCACATTCGGGATTGACCACCTGGCTGGATGATATGGAACAGCAAATCTCACGCCTGAGCATGCCTGCTCTACGTCCTGATCAGATCACGTTACAGCAAGACAAAAATGAGCGTCTGTTACACTCCATCGCCGAGCATAAACCATTGCTGGATAAGCTGAACAAAACTGGCGAAGCTCTGGGCGCTTTGGTTGCTGAAGAAGATGGCGCCAAGATCAATGAAATTCTCGACACGGACAATGCCCGTTATGCAGCGCTGCGTTTGGAACTACGCGAGCGTCAACAAGCACTGGAAAGTGCCTTGCAAGAGTCCAGCCAGTTCTCCGATAAGTTGGAAGGCATGTTACGTGCTCTTGCCAACACGGTGGATCAGGTGAATCAATTGGATCCACTCTCAGCACTGCCACAGAAGATTCGTGAGCAAATCGAAGACAATGATGCTCTAATGGATGATCTGGATAAGCGTCAGGATGCATTTAGCGCTGTACAACGTGCTGCCAACGATGTCATTGCCAAGGCTGGAAACAAGGCTGACCCCGCTGTGCGTGACATCAAGGCCAAGCTGGAGAAGCTAAACAATCTGTGGAATGATGTGCAGAAGGCCACTAAGAAACGTGGTAGCTCTCTGGATGACATACTCAGTGTTGCAGAGCCTTTCTGGAAGCAATTGAACAGCGTGATGAAGACTCTTAAGGATCTAGAGGAGACGCTGTCATGCCAGGAGCCACCAGCAGCACAACCGCAAGACATTAAGAAGCAACAGGTGGCATTGCAGGAGATACGCCACGAAATTGATCAGACCAAGCCTGAAGTGGAGCAAGTGCGTCGTCATGGCAGTAACTTGATGAACATGTGTGGCGAGCCCGATAAGCCAGAGGTCAAGAAGCATATCGAAGACTTAGATAATGCCTGGGATAACATCACAGCATTGTATGCTAAACGCGAAGAAAACCTCATCGATGCAATGGAGAAGGCTATGGAATTCCATGAGACACTGCAGAATTTGCTCAAATTCCTCACCAAGGCCGAGGATAAATTTTCTCATTTGGGTGCTGTCGGCTCCGATATTGATGCTGTCAAGCGACAGATTGAACAACTCAAGGCGTTTAAAGACGAAGTCGATCCGCATATGGTGGAAGTAGAAGCATTAAACAGGTAAGTTTCGAATTTCTTATAATTAATTGTAGTACAATTCTCATATCTTATAATCTATAATAATGAATATATCAACGACGTATTTGTGTGGTCTACCTACAATCATACAATTGGCAGAGGTCTCGAAAGGCAAGATAGTTTCAAAATTTCGTACGTTCTTTGTCGTTCATTCGCTGTTATTATGTAAACTTAAGTGCCTGTGCATCGTAAGCTGTAATTTTTATGATATTTCATCAAGAATTTGTGATGTCTTATCTGCAATCACCAATCAGTGATCAAGGATCTGTGATCTATAATCAAGAATGGTTTATGTGCTTTAATATTTATGAACTTGGATTCATAATTTAGATCTGCGATCTTTGATTGGAGATATCTGAATTGTGATCTTAAATTTGTAATCTTTGATTTGTTACCAAAAATCGGAGATTTGTAATATCACAATAGCTTTATGCATGTTTTGTATGATTTACGCCGGCAAGCTACAGGAACGAACAGTTCCATTACTTATGCATGCGCACCGGCAAGCTGCCAATTATTATTATTATTGTTATTCTGTATTGTTGTTCTGTCTGTATTCTGATCATTCGTTTAATATATGCTATGCTAATTCTCTGCGAACAACTTACAGACAAGCTGTAGAACTGACGGAACGCACTTCGCCAGAGCAGGCTGCATCAATAAGAGAGCCACTGTCAGTGGTCAATCGCCGTTGGGAGGCTTTGCTACGTGGAATGGTTGATCGCCAAAAGCAGTTGGAGCACGCTCTACTCCACTTGGGTCAATTCCAACATGCGCTCAATGAACTATTGGTCTGGATTAACAAGACAGACAACACATTGGATCAGTTGAAGCCGGTAAGTTAGCCACAGTGTAGCTTCTGATAAGCAAAATATAACTTAATCTTTTTTGTAGATACCTGGTGATCCGCAACTGCTCGAGGTTGAATTGGCCAAGCTTAAGGTGTTGGCAAACGATATACAGGCTCATCAGAACTCTGTAGATACTCTCAATGATGCCGGCCGACAGTTGATTGAAACTGAGAAGGGTTCTGTGGAAGCATCCACTACACAGGAGAAACTGCGCAAGCTGAACAACGAGTGGAAACAGCTGTTGCAAAAGGCTAGCGATCGCCAGCACGAGCTTGAGGAGTCTCTGCGCGAGGCTCAGGGCTATATTGCTGAAGTTCAAGATATTTTGGGCTGGTTAGGTGATGTAGATGCCGTGATTGGTGCCAGTAAGCCTGTGGGTGGACTGCCGGAGACAGCCACTGAGCAACTGGAACGTTTCATGGAAGTATACAATGAGCTGGAGGAGAATAGGCCTAAAGTAGAGACAATACAAGCGCAGGGTCAAGAATACATTAAGCGCCAGAACCAGATGAAGGTATCTTCAAGCAATCTGCAGCATACACTGCGCACATTGAAACAGCGCTGGGATGCAGTTGTTTCGCGTGCATCCGACAAAAAGATTAAGTTGGAAATTGCACTTAAGGAGGCCACCGAATTCCATGAGACCCTTCAAGCTTTTGTCGAATGGCTAACACAGGCTGAGAAGCAGCTGACCAACGCAGAGCCTGTCTCGCGCGTTCTGGAGACCATTCAGGCCCAGATGGAGGAACATAAGGTGCTCCAAAAAGATGTGAGCACACATCGCGAGGCAATGCTGCTGCTGGATAAGAAGGGTACTCATCTCAAATACTTCAGCCAGAAGCAAGATGTGATTCTTATCAAGAATCTGCTTGTGTCAGTACAGCATCGCTGGGAGCGCGTCGTCAGTAAGGCTGCGGAGCGCACTCGCGCTCTGGATCATGGTTACAAAGAGGCACGTGAATTCAATGATGCCTGGAATGGCATGATGCAGTATCTGCAGGAAACGGAGCAAGTGCTAGATCAAATTATAGAAGAAGCCACAGCTTCGAAGGAACCGCAAAAGATTAAGAAATACATTGGCAAGCTGAAGGAGACACATCGTCAATTGGGCGCCAAACAGTCCGTCTATGATGGAACAATGCGTACTGGCAAGAACCTCATGGAACGTGCACCGAAGGGTGATCGCCCAGTGCTTGATAAAATGTTGCTGGAACTCAAGGAGCAATGGACGCGTGTCTGGTCGAAGAGCATTGAACGTCAACGCAAACTGGAGGAGGCCTTGTTGCTTTCTGGACAGTTTAGCGATGCTCTGGGAGAACTGCTGGACTGGCTTAAGAAGGCCAAGAGCCGCCTCAATGAGAACGGACCAGTGCATGGCGATTTGGAGACGGTGCAAGGCTTGTGCGAGCATCACAAACACATCGAACAGGATTTGCAAAAACGGGCTGGTCAAATGCAGGGCGTGCTCAAGACTGGTCGCGATCTGGAGCGTTCGGGCAATAATCCCGAAGTGGGTCGTCAGCTGGATGAGCTGCAATCCATTTGGGAGGAGGTCCAAAATGCTGTGGGCAAACGTGGAGAGCGACTCCAAGTGGCTTTGGTGGATGCTGAGAAACTGAACGCAAGTGTCCAGGCTCTGTTCGATTGGTTGGATCATGCGGAACATAAACTACGCTATGCGAAGAATGCTCCTGATGATGAGAAGATCTCCCGCGAGATGATGGAGATTCACACGGAGTTCATGCGTGATCTACGAGTGCGCGAACGTGAGAAGACTGAAACGTTTGAGTATGCGGAGATGATCATTAGCAAGGCCTATCCTGATGCCATACCCATTATCAAGAACTGGCTATCGATCATTCAACAACGCTGGGAGGAAGTGCGCCAATGGGCTATTAACCGCGAGTCGAAACTAGAGCAGCATTTGCAATCGCTCAAGGATCTGGATGATACCATTGAAGAACTATTAGCTTGGCTCAGTGGACTTGAGGGCACGCTATTGAGTAACTTAATAAGACTAGTATCCATGCGGTAGATTTGTAATGTCTCTTCTTTCTTTTAGATTTAAAACATGAACAACTGCCAGATGAGATACCGCCTGTGGAGAAATTGATTGAGGATCACAAGGAGTTCATGGAGAATACAGCACGCCGCCAGAACGAAGTGGATCGCGCTTGCAAGCCACGTCAACTCCCGCCTGGCGCTCGCAAACCTTCACGTAGTGGCAAAACGCCTGTGTAAGTGTTATTAAATTGTCCCTTAAATATTGTATATACAACAAGTTTATGTTTATTTATTATTTTATTTTTTATTTCAATTTTTCACCAATTTTACTGCTACAAATATCAAATATTTTTCCCTGCAACGTTTTGCACACAAACTCTTGCCTATCGTCCACCCAATATACCAAAAAAACAATACTCCACACCTTGCAACAACTACTCAATATATGTATATATATGAATATATACAACTGTAGTCGTGGCTCCAGTCACGATCTGCGTGAACAGTCACCCGATGGTCAGCTGCGACGTCAAAGGTTTGACAGCTACTTTTTACTCTACTCTATAAATTGCAAGCCACAAAAAAAAAAAAAAAAAAGACGTGGCTAATGCGCTTACCAACACTGACTCTCTCACACACGCTCACATTACAAACTGGTTAGAGTTTGCATTTAGCTTAACCATTGCAACATTAAACTTTTTGTAAACCTCAGATATCTGGCAATCATATGCTTAACAACAATTTTAAGTATTTTGTGTTCTATACAGCGCTAAAATGAGCTAACAAACGAAGTTTGCTAAACACACCTACACACCAATACCATATATCATCTATTTAAAAAAAAAAAAAAGTAATAATAATAATAAATAAATACAGACCAATGAGGTCCAACTTGAAGATGAGCTTAAAAATTTGACTATTTATGCACCTTTACTTATATCTTTAAAGGAAATATAAATGTTCTATTCGTATTAATACTTTCTGTATCCTTAAAATCCGTTAACAACCAAGTACCTATTCACATATTGAACTTTGAATGAATTTCAGACAATTTTATATTCCAGCAGATATTGTTCTCCAGATCAATTTATTAATTGCCTAAACATAATGTATACCATAGTAGCCCTAATTGCTAACTTAGCTTTCTATATAGTTAGTTTCCTCTACCACTTATCACATCACGTATTCTTCACTGCACCTTGCACATACACACACTGCCTCGTTCACAGGACCCCGCTTACAACACTGCTGATAAAACTGTTGCTTTATTTTGATTTTTTACGAGTAGTGTAACTTGTATAACATTTTAATATAACTCTTTCTTCCACAGCTTCAAGGGTTCGCGTGATCAAGGACTAAACGCTCGCAAGGGCAGGTAAGTTATTAGTCAGAGTTTCTGATTGTTAAATAGTTTCAAGAAATAACTGTGCATGCACTTTCAAAATGCTCAATGAAATTTCCTTTGTTTACTCTCAAAATGTTTTTTTCGGCTCTATGCAACACTATTTTTGGAAATGCTGCGACATGTTATTTATTTTGTGTATACATTTATAAATATACTATTTACTTATTTTGTACTGTAATTTTGTATTTGTTTATATTGTTTCGTTATTTGATCGTTTTTGTTTTTGTCTTTCTCTTTTGTCTCTTTTTTGTGATTCTACTTTCATCACGCTACGTAAACGTTGCCTCATATCAAACTCTATGCATCTTGCTGCTTAAATATTTGCTCCACATCATCAATAAATCAATATTTATACATATATATTGAATATATATATTTATAAATATATGTATATATTTGTAATTGGCTGTACAGTCGTGTTACGCCTACGCGTGATACGCCAGACAGAGATCGCCTGCCGCACTATGGCCCACGTTTCTCGCCAAGGTAAGTGACTAACCGACCGTTTGAGCTTACAATCATCATTTAATGTTCAGTACAGCTTAAACTGGGCGCTCATACTAAATGCTCTGTTAAGTATTTTGTGTATTTTAAGTATTTTGTAGTTGAGCTCGTTTAAATTTCATTGTGTTCTATGCTTCCTTCCAATCATTCTCTTTGAAACGTGTTTTAATCATATGCAACTATTTTCAAGCAGCTCCAATGGTGGTGAACTCGAATTCCGTTCGCCACGTGCCAAACTCTTGTGGAACAAGTGGCGCGATGTTTGGATGCTGTCATGGGAGCGTCAACGCTTACTTCATGAGCATCTCATGTATTTGAAGGATGTGGAGCGTGCTCGTAACTTCAGCTGGGATGATTGGCGCAAGCGCGTAAGTACCTTCTTCACATCTACATATTCAATGAATAACATTTTGACATATTATATCTCACGTAGTTCCTCAAGTACATGAACCACAAGAAATCGCGCTTGACTGATTTGTTCCGTAAAATGGATAAGGATAATAATGGCATGATACCTCGTGATGTATTTATTGATGGCATACTCAATACGAGTAAGTTCTGAAATTAATTTCGTTGATGGTGTTTCGCTCACGGCATTTCCTTGACAGAATTCGATACATCTGGACTGGAAATGAAAGCTGTTGCGGATCTGTTCGATCGCAATGGCGAGGGTCTTATCGATTGGCAGGAATTTATTGCCGCTCTCCGACCCGATTGGCAGGAACGTAAGCCAGCCACAGATTCTGATAAAATTCACGATGAGGTCAAACGTTTGGTTATGCTCTGCACGTGTCGTCAAAAGTTCCGTGTGTTCCAAGTTGGCGAAGGCAAATACAGAGTAAGTATAAACTAACATACAATTTGTTAATAGACATTGATTAATTCTTGACTTTTTCTTCACAGTTTGGGGATTCTCAGAAATTACGCCTAGTTCGCATCCTTCGCAGCACTGTAATGGTGCGCGTGGGCGGCGGCTGGGTCGCTTTGGATGAATTCCTACAGAAGAACGATCCTTGTCGCGGTAAGTTCCATAACTCAGAACTCTTGCACACAAATGTTCTAAATATAAATATAAAATGTACACGTACACACACGAAAATTGTCGAGAAATATTGTTCAATTTCAACCATTAATCGCATATTATTTCTAGAATACCTTTTGTAGTCCACCATACCACAAAAAAAAAAGTAAAAAGAAAAGAAAATCATAAATATTCCATTCCCATCTCAGCTCATGCATTTTGTCTATACCTTAGATTACATATGCATCATTCTTTTAAAAACCCATTTTTGATTACATCTCATAATATCTCATAATTCACATACTTAGGTACAGTTGTGCTTAACAACTAATTCTACTATTTTTATATACAAGCTAAACATTTTTTTAAACATACCAAAATATCATATTAATAATACCAAACGGATATGGTCATTTAACCAACAAATAAAATCAAAGTTTTGTGCCTAAATATATATAACTAGCATATGAACCCAAAAGAAACAAAAAATGAAACAAATCAAAAACAACATAACCTAAAATACACAATTTTTGAAAACCTCATTAATTTGTTTGGTTGAAAAGTTGCTTTAAAAAATATTTTAAAAAACAAAAACAAAAATTAACAGCGCGCATTATTTTTGAAGAATTTTTGACATTTAGCCAGCGCCTATTTTGACGCCTCTCATACACACAATAACCCAACGAAATAAAAATCCAAAACCTCTGTCCTAAAACCCAATCACACCTAAGCTCACATTATAGGCCTCATCATGCTCATAATTTTGTTGCTTTTATATATGTTACTCTGCGTTTTCTCCTACCTCCATACCACACATTGTATTTGTATTCTACTTAGTTGGTCTTCTTTTTTTTGTAAACTGGGTTGTGAGAACCACTATGCTTATTGTCTAGCATTTAACCTTAACCAAAACTTTGATCTACAATATAAAAACTTGCTTAGTAAATTTAGTGCATGCTTCCATTTACTTTCGCTGTATTTTATCTTTGTTTAACTTAGCTACAATTTGGCATACTGTTAATTAGCGGTCGTGTTGACCATTTTTTTCATGACATGAAACCTCCAACATTCGTTAACTTCTGTTTGTGCGCTCAATTTATTCAAATTTTTGAATTGATCTTTATGTATTAATAATTTTGTATACCGTTTTTCGTTTTACTAATCAAATTTTTATGTTTTCCCCCGTTTTTCTTTTTCAAATGTTTTTTTTTTTGTTTGGAATTTTTATTTGTTAAATCGAAATCGATATCGATAACGATAAAAATTGACATATAAACCACATACATGTGTGTCACAAAAATCCGCTTGCGCTGCCCGACCGCCCGCCTGTCCACGCCAAACATGCACTCGCCTGCGACCAAAAAATACCACCAATATACCACCAAAAACAAACAAAAACCATAAAAAACTGTGACAATTACCATGCGGTAACAAAATTTCGTTGTTATTGTTGTTATATGTTCAAAAATACAACAACAAACAAATGCGTGCTGGGTATATATGTGTATGTATATATATGTATATATGTATATACGCCATTTGGTACATTTCGCGGCATTTAACGGAACAGCCAAGGGACGTACTAACATTGAGCTACGCGAGCAATTCATTTTGGCCGATGGCGTCTCACAGAGCATGGCCGCATTTACGTCCAGACGTTCCACGCCCAATGCTGCCCAAACTGCCAACAGTTCGCAAAATGGCGCCGGTAGCCCCAACTTGCCGCCATATATGAGTGGACAGGGTCCCATCATAAAGGTAAATCAACAAACCTATCTCAGATGTGGGTTAACTAAACAAAAGAAATCAAAAACAAAAAACACCTAGAGTAAAAAGAGGATTCCCTTCAAGATCCTTTAATCCCATATATTAGAGTTGATGGTTCAGAACAAGTTCAATTTAGTGAACCATGAATCAATTAAAGAATTTACTAAAGTTATCTTTGGACTTTGGAATTGAGTCTGTTATAAAACAATTATCTTTAATGAGATTAAGTTTATCATTCTAGGCCTCGTCTGAAATTCATAAATGATCTTGAACGGTTCAGTTCACTTATTCAAAAAATAAATAACTGACTCAAACACTTAAATATTGAACTGAAGAATGGTTGGTGAATGTCTGTACGAACCGAATAATATAATATATAATGCAGTTCTTGCCCCACAAAATGCTGAATTGAACTTGGTCAAGAAATTGAACTATTATTCCCCAACTCTAATATATTGCCCATGTTAGGCTTCGATTATTGAGTATACGAAAGGTAAGTTTTGAGCTTTCGTTGCGGGTTTATTGTGTGTGTTGTTGACAAAATAATTTAAAAACAAAACAAAAAATCCATAAAAAAGCCAATGTAAACAAAATACATGCTCGCTCGCTGCTGCCGCTGCGTCGCGCTGACTCTTGATTTTTGTGCATGAGAATTTATATAATTCTATAAACATATACATATATTGTATTGAACGTATTGTTGTTGCTATACTACATACATATCGTATATATATTTTACATATATATTTATTTGTTAATCCTCCAATTGTTTTTTATGTTACGCTGTGTAATTTTTTTTTTTTTTTTTTGAGTTTAATGCTAGCTACATTTCATTTAAATGCGCATTCAATTGCGCTTCCTGTTAGGCTAGGGTTCTTTTGAGGTTATGTGCAGGCATTGATAGGTTATGTTGAGGCAAGTTTGCTTAAATGATCATATACCGTTTAGTCAGCTATAAGCATATGGAGCAAAATGCCAACCAAAGAAAATCTTATTTCTATATATGTAGCTGATGAGCACTTGGCCGAGTTAATGCCAATATTTGAGAAAATTCGTGCACAAGACCAAGTCCCATGCGCCTTTCCCATACATATGGGCGCCGGCGGCACAGTATTCGTTCGCTGCAATACCAGCCGCTCGGTACCACTGAGTCCACACGTGCTTCATTGTCATCCAACCACACACTGGGTAAGTCGAAATCAACCTGAGGAAGCTGACGCAAGTAAACCGCACCAGGGGGCATCAGGGCCAGTAGCAGGGGCACCACCAAGTACCCCAAGGATTACAATATTAATATACATATAATCTCTCACCTCCCATAGGTACGTGAACGTTCAGTACGTTCTATACCCATGTCTAGGCCATCACGCTCATCGCTTTCGGCCAGCACGCCTGACTCGCTCAGCGACAATGAGGGCAGCCATGGTGGACCCTCGGGCCGTTACACGCCGCGAAAGGTCACCTACACGAGCACACGCACGGGCCTGACGCCAGGTGGCTCACGTGCTGGCTCCAAGCCCAACTCACGCCCGCTAAGCAGACAAGGCTCCAAGCCGCCGTCACGACATGGCTCAACGCTTTCGCTAGACAGCACAGGTGGGTGCCTTGAGTAGTCCATTATCTCATTCCAATTATAATCTGTTTTTTGTGAATCTGTTAGATGATCACACACCCTCGCGCATACCACAGCGTAAGGCATCCGGCGCGAGCACCGTCAGCGGCACTGGCACCGGCACCACACCACGGCCAGCTCGTCTGTCTGTAGCCACGGCAGCCACACCGGGCAGCCGCCTAAATGGCACCAGCACCATCACACGCAAAACCGCATCCGGTTCAGCAAGTCCTGCGCCCACAAGGTAAGAATTCGAACTACAAAATAAGATTAATTCAATCGATTGGGGTAAAATGGGGGCCTATTTTATCAACATCTGAACTTTATTAATTAATTTATTCTTTTGTTTTTAAAAAATTATTTTCGGTTACTGCATTAATTTTGACTCACACAACAATACCAACAAAATACTTGAATAATACCGAAACATATTCAACGTAATACTCGAATCCATTAATCTACATGCTACTCACACAACAAATTGGCTTCAATAAAAAACTTTCAAATTTATAAAAAAAAAAAAAAAAAAAAAAAAAAAAACTAAACGCTCACTTACAAAATGAATTGGCTTGAATCATATCGAAATTGAATGCTTGAAATGCAACTAACTGCAACATCAAAAAAATACCAAAAATATATACCGACTTGTGCCTGAAACAATAAAAAATACCAGCAATGGAGGCATGAGTAGATCATCCAGTATACCAGCACTAACAGGCTTCGGCTTCAAACCACCTAGGTAATGCCCAATAAACAAGTGTTTAACAAAATAATACCAAACATAACATTATTTGAGATTTCTTATTATATTATTTGATAAATCTAAGTTAGAGTCAATAAGATTCAAGCTAGTCCTTAAGCAATAGTAAAATAGTATATAAATTATCGGTTACGGTTGTACTTATGCTAACTATTCATATACTAAAGCCGCCCATCACGGATACCGGTTAAGATACCCCTCAACGATTCCAAAACATCATCGCCCACCAGCTCGTCTGCCAATCCAAGCAGCTTGGGGTAATGTTCCATATATATATATACTAACATATGATGTAAACAGGGAGGAGAGAGACAGAGAGAGTGCTCTGTATAAATATATGCACATTAGAAACAAATTGTAGCAAGTAATTATTATAATTTCTATACTTCAAATATATTTTTGTTTCGAGTTTTGTTATAGTTATGTTAGCCCAGTGCATGTAAAACTGCACGCGCCTGGTTTGTTTTTTAATTCCACAGCTGACTAATGCTTTTAGTTTAATGTTGTAAAATGACCTTTCGGAGACTTTTTATATTTTTCCGTTCAAAAATATCTATTCAAAATTAATCTTTCATAAATATCGAACGTAAAATTTATTTAATTTATTATATAAAAAAACTAAATATATCTATATCACCAGTTTATTCTTCAAACGTTTATTTAAATTTACCTGGTATGACAATAAAATGTAAAATATATGTTTAAACTATATACATTTTAATTTACTGTTCAATTGTTGAAGTTACTATTTTCATTGAAATACCTGAAATATCCATTCTCATATAATTACTTGATATCCTTTTCACAGGCGTAACATCAGTGGCAGCTCCACGCCTTCGGGCATGCAGACGCCGCGGAAGAGCTCTGCGGAACCGACATTCAGCTCGACGATGCGGCGTACATCACGCGGCACTACGCCCACAGAGAAACGCGAACCGTTCCGGCTTTAAAGCGGAAACAATAGTTGCCAATTAAAGTTTAAACAAAAACAAGAAAAGAAAACACAATTCTTAAAATTACTAACCACGCACTGAAGTTCTTTCAACTAATCAAGCCAATTGTGAATTTGCCCTTCGACTCTCTACTCAACAAACTCAGAGACTACATTGATATAGAAAATGTAGCAATAGAAATCAGCTCAGAAGACGCTACAAATAGATACAAAAATATAAATTTGTATGAAACAGCGCCAAAAATATTGTCAATTTGGCAAAGCGTAAAAGACACACTGAAAAGATGGAGGAATGCAAAATAAGTTTGTATAGCAACCGCTATAAAGTAAAAAAGCTATTCACACAAAAGTTGAGAAAACTAAACACGACAAGTCATACTAACTACAATGAGAACCTTTTGCTACTACTAATATTTAATGCCTTCTATTTACTAGTTATACTTAAATATGGATTTCCAAGTTTATAATTTGTATATACTTATATAAAATGCAAAATACACTCCAAGTGCTTTAAGGCAATTCAAAACTATAATTAAAAACAAAAGAAACAAAATTGATAAAATTAACAAAATAAAAAAAAAAAAGAAAAAAAATTTATAAAAATGAAAAAACATTCGAATTGTAAGTCGCTGCACACTGTTATTAGCGTCTGCAGTCTTCGATCGCGCTCACAAAATCGCCAGTTTGTGGGTGTGTTCTTGCTGTGGGCGTGGCAGTTGTGTGCGACCAAAAAAAGTAAACCCAATAAAAGAGAAAAAAGTAAAATTTGATTTTGTTCTGTTAAAACTAATTGTAAAAGTGAAGCTTATAAGCCACATAAATGGAAAAGAAAACAAAAAATATTTAATAAAATACTAAAAGTCATTACTGTAAGTTTAATTAATATTTAGTTAATAGGACAAACAAACACACACACATACAATTTGTAACGCATATTAATTTAGTTTTGTATATGCGAGTGGAACACAACTAATGTAATAGAGTGAAACCGAAATGATAAAAACCTGCGGAACCTTTATAAAAATATTGTATAATACTAATACTAAATTATTTTGTTATACAAAACGAGAGAAATGCATTCAACGTTTTTTTTTGTAATTTTATTAAAATAAAACAATTCAAACGTGAAATAAACATTTACAAAAAATATTAATAACAAAATCTCAGTTGTTTTCATAATAAATCTTTAATTAGATCTTTCCAGAATTCTTTTGATTTTCCAATTGGAAGTGATAACTTCCATATATCCAATAAGGAAAATGGTTGCATATTTGACTGATTTCCATTATATTCCATGATAACTCGTTCAGTACATTTAACATTTTGCATAAGATAATTGTGCCAATGCGGGCATACAATTTTTTTGTATTTCGTATTAGTTCGCCTGGAATCGTACTCCTTGTGGATTATAGTGTGTTCAAGTCAAAAATGTAGCTTATTTTTAAATAAATCACAGAGAAGATATTTGATTATGGAATTGAATTTATTTATTTTATTTATGAGAGCTTTGTATTTGTATTTTTTTTTGACACATTGAAATTTGGTATTCGTAGTATTCGTTACATGCAATACAAACCGCATGCATGAATTGCATGTTTCGTTTCGTTTTCTTGTTTTACACATAAACATTTAGTTAATTAGACATTTAAATTTGTGAATGCAAACGTATACATTTATATGGTTGCTAGTTAGTGTTATGTATTCGTATTTTCTCGGTTCTGTCATCTAATGCTGACTAGAATGGCGCTGCAAATAGGAGGACGTGCCTACAACTATTGATATTGTGCCTAACGGCTGTCTTTTTGTTTTTAATCATTTTCTTTTGTTTTTTGCTGTCTTTTGTGCTAATTGCTGCCTCAGAAAAGACACAAGAAAAAGGGGAAGAGTTACGAGTTAAACATTTATGCTAAAGTTTCAAGTGCGAATTGCAGTTTATGCGCTGTAGTAAATATCAAAGGGTGTATACGTGTATTTCTGTATGTGTGTGTGTGTGTATGTGTGCTTGTATCTATGTGTTTGTGTGTGTGTGTGTTCACGTCAACGCCAGCGCTGCTAGTTGGTGCTGCTAACAACTATCATCTATTACAACGGAACCCCCTAATAATATCGCTAGCAATCATAATTGCAGCAAGTCTTTTGTAAGCGATTACAAGTACAAATATAGATATACATATCTAAGATAAAACTAAATACATAAATATACATATAGATTCGTAGATCAATTGAAATTCGCTAAACCTCGCTTGCCATACAGCTAAACTAAACATAAGTCAATCAATCAATCAATCAATCAATCAGTAGATGAATGTCTGAGCAGACGGTAAGGCTCAGACAGCCAATCAATAAAGCAATCAATCAAGAGTCGAGCCACATGCGTGGCTCAAACTTTCACAGAAATCGAGTGTTGTACAAGAGTCGAAAAAAAAAAAATTAAAGTACAAAATTAAAATATATAAACTAAAGCCTGAGAGAGGGTCTTGAAGTAAGGGTCGAAATGGTTGTTGTATATTAGCAGCAGGGCGGCAGAAGGGGAAGCGGAAGCGGGGGCAACAGCTGCGGCATTGGTATTGTGAGCATCAGGGCTGCGTCTTTAATTGCATTTGGAATCGTTAGACGCAGCATCCAGGTGCTGCGCCATTGTCACCTGGCATGGCCGCTGCCGGCAGTCTGCGCCTTTGGCTGTTTGCCACCTGCAGAGTTGGCACCGCTGCCAGCTCCACCAGCACCACTACCACCCGTGCTAGCTCCACTTCCTCCTCCTCCTCCTCCTCCAGCTGCTGTGCCAGAGCTCTGCGCTGCCTCGCCTCGATGATGATGTTGGTGATGATGATTGTGATTGTGATGCCGCCGACCGCCGCGATAATGCCGACGATTGTGGTGCTGATAGTTGTTGTTTGTGGGCTCGGGCAGCACCCGTTGCGTGTCTTGCACTACAGGAGCAAAACTGCTAACCATGGGCTTGGCTTGCGCAGCCGCGCTGCTTGCCGGCTCTACCGCGCCGGCCAGCTTCTTGGCTGCCTCAGCCTCTTCGCGAAGTCGACGTCGACGCACATCCTCCTCCGTCTCAATGGCTATGACTGTGCCCGCCTCAGCCTCGACATCGATGATGGCGCCGCGGCTCTTCTGGTGCAGATAGAGCTGCGACATGTGCTGCTGCATTTGTCGCAGTTCTTCCGTCACTTCGAAATCGGGCGCATTTTCCAGCTCGGAGGGCGGCATTGCGCACTTCAAACTGTCTGATTCGTCGCGTATGTGCTCTCGACAGACGGGGCACAGGGCCTGGAAGGGATCGGCAGTCTTTTGCAGCCAGGCGGGTAACTTATCGAACTCCTCCTTGTAGGTGCGACGCAGCGCATTCAAATGCCGGGCCAAGCAATAGCTGTGTAGGTAATGGAAGCACTCGGTGCGTGTGAACTCGTCGCCCTCGCTAAAGCCATACAGGCAGATGACGCACTGACCACTGGGTAAATTGCTGTCGGTCAAGTGCTCGCGCACCACCTCAATCAGATCGAAGACGACGGGCAGACCGATGGACTCCTTGATCTTGGCATTGCACGCACTGCGTATGGCCTCTAGCCGGGCATCGTCTAAGCCACGGGGACGTAGGAGCTTAAACTCTGGGCTCACGTCCGGATAGCCAGGTGGGGGCAGCACCTGGAGCGTAACACAAATATATTTCTGCTCATCCTGCTCGCCAGTGAGCGGCAGAACCGTCGTCTCAATTACGTCCACAGCGCCACTGTAAGTTACCAATAGTATGTAGTATATATTGTGCATTGGGAGGTATAGATAGTTGCGAGACCTACCTGGCACCTCGTACAATGCGCACATCGTCCATGAGAATCGCCTCCAGCGACTCCAATTCCTCGTCTAACAAACTGCAAATGAGTCAGAGAACAATGTTGTTTTCGCAAATGCAAAAGCATTTCACACCTATGTTACAATGTCTGCTTACCTGTCCATATTCGTTGTTTTTTTTGCTAGGGTCGTTAAATGCTATTTTCTTAAATATATAATAAAAAATCGATTGAGACAAAAATTTCGCTCCTGACAACAACAACTAAAGTTCGGCAGTCGCAACGCAGCGTATACAAAAAGACCAGTCACAGCAAGCGTTGACACGAGGGCTGGCGCTGCACCGTGCGCCATCTATTGCGGAGTAGCTAAAAGTATTTGTTGCTATTGTGAATGAGTGTGACTGATAACGGATACGGCTACATAAATGTGTATTTAACCGGCAAATTTAAAATTCAGGTACATACTCGAAATATCTGATAAACATACATATGTTTTAAATAAGGTTTATCATAACTTGTATTAAAATTATAGAAAAAATTTACAAATAATAAAAATAATATTACATAGGTAAATATTGAATTATGCGTTTAAAATAATTTTTTTTCGCTACTTCGTTAAAATTTTACTAAATTAAATGTATAAAAATTACAGTTACAAATTAGAATACAAATTTTCAGCTTTAAGCTACTTACTTTTTGGTTTATTATATGATCTTATGTCGTAATGATTCTGTCAACACTTTAATATAATATTTTAAAATATTGCTGTACTGAAATTGCAAAGGAAAATAACGATTTTACTGTGATTGTTTTTTAAATACTTTGCATTGATAATTTTAATTATTTGTATAAATTAATGTGCTTACTTCGGCGATTTCATTCACTTTCATACGTTCACTTGTTCTCTTTTCATAACTTGATTTCTCTTTCTCTTACTCTGACTACTAGCAAAGGACACTGGTGGCATTCCCATGAGTCGCTTGCCTTCTAACACATTCAAACACATACGCACATCTATACACATCTACATACATATATAAAGCTAACCTCTGTTTATGGGTAGCGGTTGGGTGTGCTTTTTTTTGGCTTGAGCATTTTAATACGCTCGCCAAAATAATTTTAGAACTGAAAAATTTCCATGGCAGAGTCCTACGCCGTTTGTGTGCGTCAATTCCCAGTTGTTAGATGATGGTGGTGCTTCGGTGGTGGGTCTGGCGGTGCTTGTGGTGGCAATGTGTGCTCGCGCGCTTTTCACCACGGTCAGCTATCGAATGTGGGTATGGAAATGAAATCGAATGAAGCGCATATCGCACCCCAGAGCAGTCGCTATTAAATGGCACTGGCAGCATTTTCGGTACTCGGCGCCAAGCGAAAAATCAGTTTACAACGGAAACCACACAGCGACGGTCGTTAAAATTGTGTCAAGTTGCGGGAAAATTAAATACAAAAATTAATTAATAAAAAAAAAAAAAAAAATAATAATCCCAAGCGAAACAAAATTTAACGTAAATTCTGCGTGGTAAAGAAATAAAAGGTGTTGAAATTCCTCCGAGTGTCTCTGTTCTGTGCATTAAATTCCACGAGTTGCCAAAGGACTTGGCCAGCGAGGCTAATAAAGCTGTGCGTGTCCTGTGCTAGCAAAAATCCGCCCCAAAAACCAGAAGCTAAGCCAACTCAAAGTTTGGTACGTTGTCGCATGAGAAAAGAAGTGAAAGAATGAGGCACAGATGAAATAGCGCATAGCATTTCGAAGCACTTTTATCCTGACGTGTCCTGCGCACGCAGCACATGCGAGCAGAGGGACACACACACACACACACACACACCCACACATACACATAGTCACATATATGTACATCTGTATGTGCGCATATAAGCAAAGGGATGCACGTGCTTTAGTCGAATTGTCTTTGCTTCGACACCTTAAATATTTCAATATTTGCATACAAAGCGCTTCCAAAAAGACAATTCGAACAATCAGCACATATTTGCATGCGCGTCGTACTTATTTATTTATTTATTTCTATTTTATTTTTTTTTATCGAAAAAACATTCAAATCTAGTGAAATTATGTCTCAGCGGCAACAGCACGTGTTGCAGCAGCAGCTACAACAGTTGTATGAACTGCAGCTTGAACACTATATTTAGTTAATTATCTAATTGTTACATTGAATGTACATTGCATCGTCTTTGGCATAAGTCATAAACATAAACATTTGTCAGACATGGAAATGCTTTATTAAATGCATTACAAGAATTTGAATTTTTTTTCCCGCAAGCTTTTCACGTCTGCTCATCCATTCACACCTCTCGCCCTCTCGTTCTTCTCTCTCTCTTGCTCTCTCTCTCTCTCTCTTGCCCTCTCTCTCTCTTTTTCTCTTTCTCTCATCTGCGTGATGTGGTAAAGGGAAATTGCATTGAGGCTGGCAATGGCATTGGCTGGGGGTTGTTCTGCCCAAAAAAGTGGAATATAAATGAAAAGCTCACACTCTTGACAAATCGCCCTTCCTCTTGGATACACATCCTCAGAGGCATGCTTATTGTTGGCCCAACAGTTGCCAAAAAAAAAACACATCACAGAAAAAAGAGCATTCGAAAGTGAACTTTGTGCTTGGCTGATTGCAGTTTGGCCCTGGCAAATTTCCTTCTCGCTCCCACTGCCGCTGGCAGAGCGAGAGCGAAAGTGCATGCCGCTATATAAGGCAGCGGTAATTTAGTTTTTGGCATTTCCCGAGCGTATTTGACGCTGTGATGAATCGCTTTTACTTGTGTCCCAACATTATTCTATTGATTAAGTTTCTTTTTACATAGACGCATTGACTCGCATATATCAGCTGCTTTTGAGTGTCGGATAATGAAAGGTTTCCGTGGAATCGTTGGAAATCAGTTTGAAGCGAGAAACAGCTGATTTTGAATCCAACTTAAGTTACTTCAATAGTTCGACGATTCGCTGTCTATTTGATATTTAATATCTATTTTACCTTTCAGCAGTTCAGCCAGACAAACTATGTTAATATGAAATCAAACACAGCTGAGCTGAACTTATTCATGAAGGTAGTTGGACTTTAATATCTTTAATGTAAAGTAAACTCATTGAAATCCCGTTTAGTAATTCGTATTCTTTGATGTTAATATACTCTGCTCAAACGTAGGATACATTTTGAATTGTTCTCAATATCCAGTTTAAGATCTATCTATCAGACCTTAGCATATAAGAGATTTCCAAAAGGGCACTTCATGGCTCGCTGAATATTGACAAAAGTCTCTATGAAAATTCCATTGTTGGGCATCTAACGAAAAATTAATGAAAACTTTCCATATGCTGAACAGCTGAACCACAGCCACATCAGCTGCAAGTGTTTACATGAGAATTCTGGCAACTTGCAATAGAGCAAGGTTAGGATGCATAAACAATAAAATAAAATAAATATAAAAGGCAAGCAGATGAAATACAAAACCATTGCACAGAGCAGTTAAAGCCAAACTCAAAGCAGTTTAAGCAGTGCCAAGTGGCTCCAACCAGTCCAGTCCAGCCCAGTCCATGGCCAGCTACGACAGAGACTAACTCGGATTTCCAGGAAGCCAAATGCGTCCAATGCGGGCGTTGTTGGTAACAATCAAGGCCAGAAGCACAAAAGAGAGGGAGAGAAACGGTAGCCAGAGGGAAAAGGACAATAGACAGAAGGAGGCAAGGTCGTGGAAGCTGCACTTGAATTTTGCCATCGATTATATATATATGGCATATATTTTCGACAGCAAATGACGAAAACTAGTGAAGTGGTACATAAGCCACAGCGTAATACTCTGTGCACAGTGGGAAAATCCCACTTAAATTGGAAACCTTTTAATCGATTATTGTGATGATAAGTCAAAGATGTTAGAGCTAAAGGCTGTGACTAAAGTATATATTCTGCTGGATTTAGAGGGCAAAGAGATTTTTAATTGTCTGAAAAATGACATTGGAATGAATTTTCTTCGAATATTTTGTATATCATTTAAATAATTTCCTACTCACAAAGAATTGTTTAATATTATTAATTTACATAAGATAACTTTAAAGGATCGTATTTGGGGAAACGCTCTGAATCCAATAAATTTCGCTTCTTTGTTAGATAGCTTATCGAAGTATTTCCGACCATAAAGTGCGAGTTCCAGGCATGTGTATGGAATATACTATTCTGCAGAACAACGCACTTAAAGCTTATTCTAATCTAACAACTATAGCTACAAAATAATAATAAGAATTCGAAAAACAATTAATTAAGTGGAAAAATTTAATGTTATAAGGCAAGCATTTACCCTAATATTTTTAGAGGTCATTTATATATAAATTTATTGCAATTTGCCAATCCTCAACCCATATGCCGCTTCGCTCCGTCCCAACAGAGTAAGTATATTTTCAAGAGCAAAGGCCAACCGCAACGTTTGTGCTACATTTGAGTGAAGCAGTTTTGAAAAAGTGCCGCCAGCTAATCCGAGCAAATGCCAAAATATGTCGAATCCAAAAATAGCTCGGAAATGTGCAAGTATTTACATGAATTGGCTGTGTTTACAAGTGCAACAGCGACGCTGTTTGTGCGCGATCTGGAAGCAATTGCAATTCGAAAAAAAGCCATAAAAAATGCACAAATCGATTGCTTGAATTGAATGCATTTTACAGTCAATCAAACTACATGATTTATGTAAAATCGTTAAGACCCTAACAACTGTCTCGCTCTCTATATAGTATGTATCTATTTCCTATCTATTTCTCTATCATGCTCATGGCTCTATCGCTCACCTCAATTCGCGTATCGATTTGCTCTGACAAAGTCGCCAGGCATATGCACTCAGGCTCCCCGTCTGCCACATCTGACGACCCTTCCTATCCAAAAATTTGTGATACATGACTGTGTGAGTGCCAGTGTGAGTGTGAGTGTGAGTATGTTTATCTGCGTGCAAACTTGACGGAGTCCGCAACAACAGCTTTAAAGCAACCCCGCGCGGGCTCTACGCCTGTAATGGGGATGAAGTTCAAATACCCTGTGATTGTACAATTAATATAAAGAAAGTTTGTGTGCCATAGAAAATAATTTTCATTAATGCAAATTATTTGTTTGCTACAAATATCACTCTATTTATAAGGATACTAGTTGTTATTAAAATAGTTATAATAGTCTTAATATTTAAAATTAATTAAATTATATTATTATATTATATTTATATTATTTTGCTTTTAATGAATATTATTTAATTTAAACCAAATATATTTTACTTATTTTTTTTAAAGATACTTGCTGTTATTAGAATAAATGTTATAATAGCTTTAATATTTTATTTAACATTTATATAATTACATTTTTATATATGTATATGTTTAATTTAATACAAATTTATTTTTAATTATTTTAAATATTATATATCATATATAATTACAAAATATAACATTACATTTGCTTCTTTTTGTTATAAGTATATGTATTTATTTAAATAATTTATGATATTTTACTTTATGTTTAAAGATAGTCTTCTATTTACATTTTTGATTTGCAGATAGTATTGAATGTAAGTTTAACAATGTTAACTTGCTTATGTATTCAATCGAATGGATGAGTCTCATCTTAATCTAGATGCACAATTAACTGTATGTAGGGTATCTGCTAGTCGAGCATTGCATGCACAGAGCGCGCTTTCTTGTTTTTAATATAATATTTGGCACGACGCAATTTCGAATAGTCCTTTATTCTGGTTTTCAAGTTGAGTCTCACCAAAAGAGACACCAACACAAATGCCAAATGGCAAGCTTTTTGCTACCAGTGTGTGTGTGTCTGTGTGTGTGTGTGTGGGTATAAGGTATACATAGGTATCGTTGTTTTAGGTTACACGCTGGTAGATTTCCATTCATTTAAAATGTATTTCTGTACTCGGAAAGAGCTCGCTGTGCTATTTGCCTTTAATAAATCTGTTTGCATTTTGGTTGTTATATAATTGGACGCCAGCAGGATATCTACATATTGATATATACTGCTACACAGAGTATGGCTGTGTATAAAAATAAATATTTGAGTGTGGCGCTTGCCAAGCTAGGCGCTTGGCCTCCCCGAGTGCCAATAAAAAACAATTTGGGTGGCAGGGTATTATTGAGTAATTTCCTATAAAAATTGTTTAAGCATTCTGTCGCACACCTCTTGGAAGCTAAAGCTCATACATACAGACGCACATACACATCTATGCATAGCTTGGCGTTGACAGGGCCAGGGCCAGACGTGTCCTGCGAATAGTAACGAGTTGACAGCTTAAGCTTAAAAAAAAACGCCGGTCGGGCGTGCTTGAGGCATGGGCCCGCTGCCAGGTGGCTTTAACAAAAAATAAACTGCGACGTAGAAATCTCAGCAAGCCAACAACAATAACGACAACAACAGCAAAAGCCATGAACAACAATGGCCAGAGCCTCAGCGCTCACCGCTCAGCGCTCAACGCAATTGCAGAACGTTTATTTTTTGCGCTCAGCTTTACGTAACACAAGTGAGATTGTGTAACCATAAACAGAGGGTAAGAAGGATAGAAAGGCCAGATCTGTCCTGGCAGCACTGCTTTAACAATAATAATAATAATAACAACAACAACAACAACAACAACAACAAAAACAACAACAACAATTGTTTGCACTAGGTCAAGGGTGTTTGCTCAGTAAACAATAAATTTTCAATGCAAAATGTTTTGGACTTTGTTGTTATTTTGTGTTTGTTACTTTTTTCTGTAGCACTTTACATAAGCATTTCTGATTATGAATAATTATAATTTATTACAATTAGACCCAAGCCCAGTTCCCCCTCGTTGGTCTATCGGAAATTCCACTAAATACGCAATTGCTGCTGGCTGTTTGCTTAAGGCAGTCAAAGACGTCACAGCGCATTACGTATACGCAATGTTGGACACAGCAAAGAGCTGCCAACACTCGCACACACTGACAGTCACATATACATATAGGCGCACACCCACATACCCTCACACATCACACACACAAGCGCAGCTAGGCGCATTTGCCATCAATGAAGCGGCTGTCGCTGCAGGACGCCAAAATAAAAGCTTTTGTCGCTTAGCTTTCAACATTCTCTAGCTCGTTCGCTCTCCCTGCGTCTGTACTTTGCGCCCGCTCTCTATGTCTCTGTCTTTCGTGGTGAGTTTCTCTTTCATTTGTGCAGCAGCTGCTGCTGCTTCTGCTTCTTGCTGCACAGCTGCTTACATGCATACACGCTCACGCTCACACCCACATTATGAACGTTCTATCTCTCTCTTACCACCGTTATTACCCTCTCTGTCTCTTTTGCTCACTCCCTCTCTCTTTTTCTCGCTCTCTCTCTCTCGTTCTCTCTCTCTCGCTGTCGCTCTCTCTCTTTCTTTGGCGCTTTTGCTTCCGCATGGCTTGGACTTCCGCTGGCGACTATTTTTACTACGTCAGCAGGCGAGACGAGCCTCCAAGTAAATAGCACACTCTACATAGACATCGCTGTATATATGTATGTATGCATACATACTTACACTCATGTAAACATGTAAGGCTATATGTGTATTTGTGTCTGTGTCTGTGTTTGTGTGTGCGACCTTCTGCCATAGATTGTTTGGTTGAGGTTGAGTGTTTTGAGTGCAGTTTTGGGCTAATGGCAAGGCATGAACTTGCAGCAGTGACTGTCAAACTGTGATACACACATTCACACACATACACTGAAATGGAGGTATGTGTGTCGTTTCATTAGCTATGACCTTTTCATGGAAAACTGTTGACACTTGAGCTTTAGATATAGACAGCAAGAAATGTTTGCTAGCCAAAAAGTTCCAAGTAGTACTTAGTTTAACTAAGTTAGTTAATAAATTTAAGTACACAAGTTGGCGCATAAATTGCACAGAAAGAAGGAAATTTGCTTAATGGACTAGTAGTTAGGTCACAAATTGAGTTAAGCGTCAGTAGGTAGAGACGCCCACGCGCCAGGGCACTTGAAAGCACAGCTCAAGGACGAACCAAAAAATGGCTAGCTATTACAGATTTCCATATAATATTCATGAGTAACTAACTAACACACACACATACATACACACACAACTAAAATGAATGTTTACACACGCACACCTAAAAAACTCTGGGTAACTTATTGATCAAACATCCCGAGTGTCCTCAAAGAGTTGCATGCTGTGTGTAAGTTTGTGGCGGAGCAAGAGATACAGAGAATGTGTGTGAGAGAGAAAGAGAGTGAACTACATAATAAAAATTTAACATATATAACAGCAAGAGGGTTTGACTAATAGATGCCATGTAAACAGGTGAAAAAAGTTCTCAGTCCCATAATATATAAAATGTTAAATATATATATACAATTTTTAAAGGTGATCTGTGCTCGCGCTTAAGTAGGATTTTAAAATTAAGAATTACATTATTTAAATTTTTTATATATACAAGAATATTTAAAGTAGTTAGCATAACAAAGTGCTTGAGCAAATTTGAGCTCTTGAATAAAGTACAAAATATAAACATACATAAAATCCATTGAGGGCAATATCTTTCTATTCAAGAATTCCAAATGAATGTTTGTTCCACATTCTTATAATAATGTATTTGTTCCAAACTATGCAAATCAAACTAATTAAATTTTCACATGAATTCGAGCTTAAAGAACGTTAAATTAAATTTTAGTATTGTAATGAATTCATAATCATGATTGAGAGAATTGAGTGTATTCCCTAAAATATAAAATATAAAAATATATAAAACGTAACCAAATCCATGTCTTTACCATGTAGTCTTTCCCATGTTTACACACATGCAGAATAATATGATTCAATTTAAGAGAGATTTCAATATATTAATTTGATATAACATTAATTTTTTTTTTAATTTGAAAGCTATTATTCCATCTTATAAAGTGATCATCGCCCTAATCAACATAAGGCCCCACTTGGGACACTAGTTTTAACAGGGTATACACACATTTGATTGCATCTTTTAAACATTTTTATGACTGGCACAAGCTTCTGCATGGCTTTGTAATTTGCTTGCCGCTGTAGGGTATAATAAGCGTGATTGGGCTCGAGTTTTAGACTGCAGCACATGCAACAGCGCACTCGCCTGGCCATATGTCATGCGGCACACAATTCTTTAGGGACTGAGTTTTCGCTGTTTATTCCAGCTCAGCTGTGCGACCATAAGCCACGTTAGCTGACAGCTTGCTACAGAAATACTAATTAAATTGCATTTGCTTTTGTTGTCCTTGCAGAAGACGACGGTTCGTTGGAAAGGCCAAGACATAGAGTTAATTGCCGACGTTGATGGCTGCCACTAAAATCATTGATGCACCACGAAACGGCCATGAAATGGCACCACTGAACACGAGAGCGCGGGGCGATGGCACCCATGGGGTGACCATTGTCCTAACTGCGCCGCAGCGCAATTCGGTGCAGTCGGTGGATATACCTGGAGAGCCAGATCGCGCTGCCTGGAGTGGCAAGATGCAGTTCTTTCTCAGCATTATTGGCTATTCCGTTGGCCTGGGCAACATCTGGCGTTTTCCGTATCTCTGCCAGCAGAATGGTGGCGGTGAGTAGTAGCCATTGTTAAAGTATTTATCGTATTACCCCAAAAGCCTCTCTGGCAACAGTCGGTCGACGAACGACCAAAAATTTGCAATGCTTGGCAAAAATGAAAAAGCGTGTTCCAGTCAATGGGTGCACTTGGCAACCCGCTGATAGCAAACAAATACCTTGGGGAGTTCCAATTACAATCCCAGTTCCACTCCCAGCTAAAGCCAATCGTCACCTGTTCGCCGTCGATAAAGCTAATTACTTTCGCTGCAGCTGCTCGATATTGGGTGCAGTAATAGGCTACAGGAGCGGAGCTCGAATATTATGTCAATTGGCGCATGTTTAACTTTGCGAAATATTTGCAAGTGCTTAAATTAAATGCAAAAGCAAATAAAGTATTAAAGAAAGTAAAAAAAAAATAGGTTATATTCAAAACTCTTAAATATTTTATTCCACCTAGATCGATTGAGAAAAAATTATAGCACTACAGCTTGTAATTTGTTATTGTAAATTGAAACTTCCTTTTAAAAGGAATAGGAAACTGTATATAATTTGTAGGTAAGGCAAAAAGTATTTGAGTTTCAGTTATCTAAGGGGTTTAAGGGGTTTCGTTCAAAGTAAAATATATTTTTTTGAATAATATAATCCAATATAATATAATTTATTATATATTTAGTTATATAAAGATCGAAACAACTTTTAGAAATTTTAGAAATGATCTATGAGTAAATTTAAATTTATTTGCAAACTTATTTTTGTGTATGTATTTATGCATTACTGCTAACACCTAAATATTGTTTCCTAATGGATGTGTAAAAAAATTATTATATTAAATGGGTCTAATTTATTATCTATCACTATAAATTAATCATCCCCTCGTATATATTCCAAATGTCGTCTCAAAAAATTTTTAAATTGTTAGTTTCAAAACATTGCTCTTTTGGGCCCAGATTACTGCTGAATTCGCTCCTGTCCGCTATGTACATACAGAACCGATATCGTGTGTCTGCCAAAGCTAATCAAATGCGCAACAATAACATTATGAGATTTAATGCGAACTAATTGCAGAGCTTTCGAATGGTCGAATGAATGGCTCGTTCATATGGTTGGGACGGGGTCACATGGGGTTGAAGGGCAAGGGTTATTTGCACATAATTTGTGCGCCTGCCGGAAGAGCTTAATTGGGAGACTTTTCTTTTTTTATGGGTGGGTTCGGCTAGGGTGCCTCGTGCCAAACAACGCATTTTTATTGAAAGACACATTCCAAGCTTAAATCCCACACGCTTCTAATTCAATTACGAACGAGACAAAAGGCAAATCAAGCAACAAGTAAATGCGACGAATTGGAAATGCACTAACATGAGCTAGAATGTAATGCAATGATCAGATATATAAATTAATTAATCAAATTAAAGATATTAAAAATAATATATCATAATATATAACATAATAATAATATATCAACTTTTGGCTGTCCCTTTGTTTTAGGTGCGTTTCTCATACCTTTTATGATCATGTTAATATTGGAGGGCATACCGCTGTTCCTCATCGAGCTGGGCATGGGGCAGCGCATGCGTTTGGGCGCCTTGGGCGTATGGAATACCATACATCCCTGGCTGGGCGGCATTGGCATCTCCTCGTGCATTGTGACGCTGTTCGTGGCGCTCTACTATAACGTGATCATCACGTGGGTCTTCTATTATCTGTTTAATAGCTTTCGAGTGAGTATCTAATCTAATCGAATAAGTCTACAGCTCTAATACTTTCTCTTTGCTTGTTTAGTATCCGCTGCCCTGGTCCACTTGTCCCACAAACAGTAGTGGCTTCGAGCTGGAGGAATGCGCGAAGTCTTCAGAGACAACATATTTCTGGTATAGAACCACCTTGGATGCGGCACCGTCGATGGATGAGCCCGGCGGCTTGAAATGGTGGATCGTCCTCTGCTTGCTGCTCTCTTGGACCATTGTCTTCTTCATTGTGATGAAGGGCATCCAGAGCTCTGGCAAGGTGGTCTACTTCACCTCACTCTTCCCCTACATTGTGCTGACCATCTTCTTCATACGGGGCATCACGCTGCGAGGCGCCGGCGCCGGACTAATGCATATGTATACGCCGAAGGTGGAAAAGCTGCTGGAGCCGACAGTTTGGCTCGACGCGGCCACGCAGGTATTTTACTCATTTGGCTTAGCCTTTGGGTCGCTGATTGCCTTCGGCAGCTACAATACACCCAAGAACAACTGCGTCCGAGATGTGCTGTTGGTGTCTGTCTGCAATGCAGTCACAGCAATCTATGCGAGTGTCGTCATCTTTGCTATACTGGGCTTCAAGGCCACTGTCAATGTGGATCGCTGTGTGGCCAGGTGAGTACAGTGAGGGTATATTGTGATTGCGTCTAGGTGTAAAACAGAAAATAGTGTAAAGGGCAGATGTTCGATTAAAGTACTGCGAAACATCCATATGCCAAAAGAATATACATTCTTTTATACTCCTAGCTTACATATTATATAGTTACTATTATATATATATGTATTTACTTTTATATATATTTACTGCTAGTGCTAAAATCGTTGAGTACGTAGTATATTTTAGTCGGAACTTTTCACAGCAGCTCAACTTCTCATTATTGGGTTGGGGTCAGGTCATTGCAAGTTCAACAGCACGCTTCAACGATTTACATTAGGTGGGTCACGCAGTCAGCCAGTCCAGCCCGTCAGTTGATTAGTCAGTCAGTCAGTCAGTCAGTCAGTCAGTCAGTCAGTCAGTCAGTCAGTCAGTCGGTCAATCAGTCAGTAAGTGATTCTGTTTACTCGTTCATCAGCCAGTTGTAACCGCATTGGATAGCGGCTTTGCCCATCTTTCTCTTTGTTATTTATTCATTGATATACCAATCGATACGCGCTCGTCTGTCTGTTTGTCCATGAGGTCCGTCTGTTTGTCAATTAGTTTCAATTAATGGGCGCTGCACAGGTTTTTGCATTGTGTCCCCATTTGCCCGTCGCCCGCTTGCCCGTCCCTTGCATTATTGACAATTGCTCTTGAGCTATTTGTGTGAGTGGCGCCCAGGTATCGAGCTATTGTCTGCAATGCTGGCTGTAACCGATTCGAGCCGGCTATCCAATAATAAACCTCCACTTATCCGCTCTCTATTTATAGCAATACGGATATATTGGTCAAGAATGCGCTGTTGCCCTTCAAGAATGCCACCAGCGAAGATTACGAATCGGCTATGCAAAAGATCAATGGCACCGAATTTAATGCACTGCAGCTCAGTGAGTGCAGCCTGTCCAAGGAGCTGGACAATGTAAGTAACATAATATTTGTATAAATACCAGAGAACCTTTCTTCGTTTTTTAAGTATTTTTATTTAGAGTTTTATCATATCATGGTTTCAAACTTCAATCTAATAACAAAAACTCTGCAAAATTTTCGTATTCTTTAGTTCGGAAAAAAAAAATAGAAGCGTTTTCTACATGTCATAAAAAAATTGAAATAAATAGCAAATAATTCAAATGAAATGAATGAAACAAACATTTAAGAAATAGTTTTCTGTACTATGGAACCTACTCTGCTTACTTGCTCCTTATCTCCGTCAGGATTTTGGCTTCAGTTTCTAAATGTTCAAAACTTAGCCTCCACATTGAAGAGAGATAACTATTGATTTCACTAAAATGTGGTTTCAATTTAATTGAATATTTCAATATATTTTTAGTGCAATATTTTGAGTTTTGAATCTTTGAAAGAGCATTACTTTTGTTTGGGCACAATGATAATTGTTATATAAAACGATGATATTAATGATGACTGTGATGGCCATGATCATGAAATGATTGTTACTGATGATAATAATAGTAATAGCAATGATAATGGTGTCAATAATAAAAAAAAAGTAGATAATAAAATTGATGGTCGAAATAAAGATGAAGATGGATATGCGATGATAATAATAATGTTTATCGCTGACAATAATAATGATATTGACAGTCATGGCAATAACAATTTTTATTAGCATAATGATTCATATTTAAATCCAGATATAACATTTCCGTTTATAATTCAATTGATTAATATTTATATTAATTCAATTTAATTTTATTTAATTTAATTTAATTAAATGCGATTTGTTTTTAATTTCACAGGCCGCTGAAGGCACTGGCTTGGCGTTTATCGTGTTTACTCAGGCTATAGTCGAGCTGCCAGGCGCACCGTTCTGGGCAGTGTTGTTCTTCACTATGCTACTGTCGCTTGGGTTGGGCTCCCAGATTGGCATTCTTGAGGGGATGCTGTGCACGTTGTTCGACATAGACATCATCAAGCGGGTTAAGAAACAACATGTCACTGGTGTGGTATGTCTATTCTGCTTTATTGTCGGTTTCATCTTCTGCACAGGTGCCGGTGAATATTGGCTCAAGATGTTTGATTCTTTTGCCGGTACAATTGGCTTGGTTGTAGTTGCCCTTATGGAAATGATAGCAGTTATTTTTATATATGGCCATGAGCGGTATGTAATCACTATCATATTGCTCACAGATGAAAGCGATATTCTATTTGTTTATATCCTTACACAGCTTCACTGAGGACATCTATCAGATGACGGGCTATCGACCCGGCCTTTATTGGCAGATGACTTGGCGCTACATTGGCCCAGTTATCATGGTCTGCATTTTGGTCTCGTCTATCGTCTTTATGGTCATACGTAATCCGACATATGGTGCCTGGAATGCCGAAAAGGTATGAGGAACTTTTCAGCTTTGTTTTTTGCTATACTATAAATATATTTATTTTTGGTGGTGTTTAGGGTCTTGTTGAACAGAAGGATTATCCGAATTGGGTTATGGGCATTGCCCTCGCTATGATCCTGGCTGGAGTATTGCCGATGCCCATTGTGTTCCTCATGCGCAGCTTCCAGTGCCTCAAAGTGGATCTGGACATACACCAAGGCTCAATTAGACGCAATGAGACAACCGCTTCAACTAAGGAAATGATTGACAACGATGACGATGTGAGTTCCGTTCGGTTAAGCTTTCGTATATATAAATGTTTTTCTTTTGAACAAATTATTATTTTGACATAGTACTTGTATCTAATTTTTGGTCCAAGTTATTTGTTGTGTTTGTTTTGATAATAAGTTAAGCTATGATAGTCTCTCTATCTATCTCTCTATCGTATGATAAATGTGACTAATTGTGTCTTTCTCTCACCTAACGATTCATCCCACACATTTACGCTTGTTTCTCTATCTGATCAATAATGCTTAAACAATACCTAAAAATCTATTGAAAACAAACTTACATTCTTCACGCGCTTAATGTCGTTCAGAATTTGAGTCCGGATATGCCACCGCAAGATTTATTAGCCACACGCTTCACAATTGGAGACTTTGAAGTAAGTTGTTTGTTTACCTTTCCGCAAAAAACCTATCCAGTAAATCGAACGCTCTCCGAACTATCTGCTAATCACACAATTCTTGACTCTCTTCTCTCTCTTTCTTCTGTGTCATATTGTATATTCTACAGAACTAGAAACTGAAGTACTCAAAACACTCAACATGATACCTAACCTTTAACTTAACTAACTCAAAAAAAAGTAGCCTCCCACAAAAAGAAAGAAAGAAAAAAAAAAAAAAAAAAAGCAATGCCTGACACCTACACTGTGAGGATAAATTTCACGCGCCGTCTGCCTGACTAGAAATACCCTATAAAAAGAAAAATCGCACACACGTTACGTAACAATTCGAACCGATCCGCATTCGCCACTAAGTAAACTATGAATACTTTTAAAAGACGCACAGCAAAAACTTAACTGTAGCTAAAGAAAATTGAAAAACAAAAACAATCGCAATGCCATTTAAATGTAATAGAGTTTGATAAACGATAAGCGATTAACTTTGGTAACAAGTATTCTTCAGCGCCTTCTTTACAAAGAACAAAAAGAAAAAAAATATATATAAAAAAGTGAAACAGAGGAAAAACCATTACAATTATTTACCAGTAAACTAGTTTAGTGCAATGTTTACGAACTAAGCTAAATATTTATAAACTAAAGTTTAGAGACGTAACGCTCACCTAGAAAGCTCAATGTTTAGTCCTAGGGCTGTAGCAAAATAATAATAATACTTTCGATTGACTTTGAAGACGGTTCAGAATTGCAATTCCAGAAGGTAAAGTACAAATCGTTTGAAAATCTATGTTAAAAAACTTGTAAATTAGATTACTGTCATTTTTGTTGTTGTTGTTCTGTTGTTGTTGTTTTTTATATTTATAGTCGAACGATTGTGTTCAAAGATAATATATTATTGAATAATTATATTTCATAGTAAAGAAAATTGCCACTGTTGGCGCTGCGTGCAGCGCCCTCTATCGGTTGTTTACGAGAGCTTTAGCCGTCGGCTTGCAGCTTTGTGATATTGCGCATACGCCGCGTGTCCATATGTTTTGTGTTTAATAACAAATAAGCTGAACATAAATAAATGTGTTATTTATAGATAATTATGGTTTTAAGATATAATTTTACTTTAAATATATTTTGATAGGCTTTTATTAATAAAAATATGATCTTTGCAACAGGAGGACGATGAGGAGGATGATGAGAACGACTTTAGTGGGCCCGCATTGGGTGGTCATGTGAAAACCCAGAGCGATTTCTCCGACGAGGACGAGGAGGATAAGCCTATGACTATGCGTATGATGATGATGCGTTCGACTACAGTTAATGCAGCCACGCCCCTCAAAAAATTGGGCGGCAATCATCTAAATGTGCCAACAAGCAGAAAGCAAAACTTTAAAAAGAATGCCTACGATGTGTAGATAAGCAAGTGTGGCCAGGGTAAGCCAAACCTTTCAAATGTAGGGCTCAAGTCAAAGAAATACCTATATAAAAAAAAAAAAAAAAATATATATATATATATATATATATATATATATATATATACAAATATATATATGTATATAATATATGTATATATATGGCACTATGCTACTATATATATGTACTGCGAAGATAGCGCAAAAACCATTTATATATTTACACTAAGTATTTTAACAAAATTTATATTTAAAGAAACTTAGGATTAAGTGAAAAACAACATAAAATAAAATATTGTATTACACGTTTAAGAAATATGTGAAACCGAAATTGTTAAAATAACATTTTAATACCCACACCCACACCCACACATATATACACAACTAAACTATGTACGATGAGCTACAATTGAACTAAAAACGGGTTTTTGAAGAGAGTTAAAAAACATATAAACTTTTGTCATTTTTGTTGCCGTAGCATTTAGTTGAAAAGGTTTTTAGGCGTTAACTGTTAACTTTATAAACCCTAGACCCTATATATTATATAAACTATATATAACCCAGTTGTATGCCCTTCCTAGCCATGAGAACTTTTAATTACTAAACGCTTTTCGTAGTGTAATCCCAAAGAAACTTTTAACCAAACGCATTTCCAAGAGTTTAACTCATTATTTTTTATTTACCTAGTAGCATTCAGTTTCAAGTTCAACTTATCTTGCCCAATAATAAAACAAAAAGATACTAAATATATATTCAGTTTAGCTCTACACAGATGAAACAAACATACAAAACTAAATATGTATATGTATGTAAAAATATAAAAGGTATTGTAATAATAATAATAAGAATTAATTGAAAATTGAACGATAAGTTAATCAAGTTAAAATATTAATGAAAATACTAGTTCAGTTGTTAACTGCAAATAAAAAGAAATACTTAAAAGAAATACCAAAAATATACTGCAAGTGAAACACATTTACAGAAAATCCATAGAGAAAATAATAACAAAAATATAGAAGCATAGCATGTGTGATATTCTAAATAATATCCTCGAATTATAATCTAAGCATATATCATTTATTCGTTGTTCAACACTGTCTACAGCCACTTGCTTCTACTTAATCGCAAATTATTTAATTTTTAATATTTTCTGCCTATGCATTCATACACACTGGAAGTATTTTCTTACATACAAAAAATAAACTGCTGTGAATAGTTTTAGTGGTTGTAAAATTCTATTACATGAGATCGAAGAGTTACGAAAGAAAAATAAACGTTATAAATAATTATATATGATTAATTTTTAAGATGGTATTAAGCCCTTTGATCTGATCTGATCTGATCAACTCAGCTAAGTTCACTCTATCAGATCCTAAAAGAAAACATAATCCAATTTCAAATTCGGTTTCCGCAAAAGCACTGCAACAGGTTTTTATTACAAAACAATCCACAGAATCCATAGAATCAAAAAGTATGACATAATGAACAAATTTCGATTTCGGATCAAACAACATACGAATAATCAAAAGTAGAAGGAAGGAACATGGAAATTTTCAGTACTAGTTCTCGTAAACGGCAACGTTGAAGACAATAAAGCATAAAAATAAAAAAATAGAGAATACTTATGATATGATGACGAACTTGACCGAACTGGACTTCGAAGGAAGCGCAACTTTATACAGAGTTTTTTTATGATTTACCATTTTTCGAAGATTTAATGAAAAATAAATAGAGCAGAACACAAATTTCCTTTTGCAGTCTGTATGAACAGTAGCGGGATGGTAATGCCATTTAAGAGTTCGATTAATGTACCTTTGAGATGGTTAGTTGAGTTAGTTGATAAGCTAATAGATACAGATGAGAAAGCGTACAGCTGAATTACAGACGAGCCTATATATGTATATTTATATATATGAAATATGTTGATATACTAGAATCCAAAAATATCCAAATTAAATGTTTTACAGATAAGGTACTCATAAGTGTTATAAAAGTATAACGCTCTACAGCAAGGAAAATATATAAGGAACTCGTATAATGCCACAGTTAAGAGCCATCAGATCATATCCTCGCAAACCGTTAACCGATACCAAAAAGTTACCAAAATCTTACTGTATAGTTAATTCACAACTAATTCTTAACTCAAGCATACTATATATACATATATTGTATATCAATTATTGTCGTAGTGCTTAAGCGAAATATTTATATGCATATTACACATATTTATATATATATATATACATATATGAGTATATGTATGTATGCGAAGAAAATGGACTCGTGTAAATTTAATTGTATTTAAAACGTAAAGTGAAATTACTTATGTGAAACATTATTATGATATACGCAGGTAATTATTATTAAATAAAGATATATAATAAATAGTGCGTTAAGTTAAAAAGAGCAAAACATAAAAGATTTTTCATTATTTTTCAGGGAAAGTCGAAATATAAAGGTTAATTAGTAATTTGTAATTCAAATCTTTCTCGTTTTTCTTTAATTTTAAAATTAATGTACTTGAAAGATTATGTATATTTTGTATTATTTATATTTTGTTTCCTCGTTAATTTCAATCTTTTCTATCATTTATGGACATCTCTTTCGCTATTTATTTCAATTTTCTGGTATATTTATTATATTTGTTTTTAGTTCTCACAAGCACTTTACTCTCAGTAAAGCTTGCCAAAAGCTGAAAAATTCTCATGTGCAGATTAGACTTATCGCCTGGGTTCAAGTTTCGTTTTGGCTGAGTTGGTTTTTGCAGCGGTGCAAAATCAGCATTTGATAAGTCATCAACAATCTACTTCTTCTCTTCCTCTTCTTGACTCTAACTGACAGTCGCTCTCTGCCTCTCTATCTCTCTCTATATTTCTCCTAATAAACAGCTCATTATGCAAGTGCAGCGTGTGTGACCATAGTTCAGGCACCGGAGGCAGCTCTCAGGGAATAAATGTCGATTAAAAACACCATTAATTGTGACATTGGGGTAACTGAAAAATGCCGTAGAGAATAACAGCCATAAACATTTCGATACTGATCAATTGATAAGCTTGGCGTATGCCAACACAGAACAATACTTGTGAAGAATTATCAAATAAACAATTCCCTGTACTTAATTATGAGACAAATTAGAGTTTTAAAATACCTTTTATCAGACTCTAGAAACTCTTTGCATCAATATGTTTAACAGATAACTGGACAAGTGGATGCTGTTAAATCCAAAAACATCATTAAAATAGAAAAAATATTTCTGAAATTTCAAGAAATTGTTCATACTCATATATTTATTCGTATTCGTATGTTCATATTCGTAGTTCATGAAAAAACATAGCTGAAATTCGTCAGCTCTTATGATATTTGAAATACCTTTACGGTACCCGACTACGGGGTATACTATTAATGATATTTTCCATCTGCAAACACCAAGAATAATCAAATTATTACTTGAAAATACGAAACAAACTTTGTCTGTATTTGGCAGATACCCTACATATAATTACAAAATAAGTGCTGCAAATCTTCAGGAGCTCTCAGTTGCTCTCGGATCCAACTGGTTTTGTATAAATATTTGTAACTAAGATACTGATATCTGGCCCCAGGCTTTAGGGTATAATGCTGGGATTAAATTTGTAAACTTTTTATTATGTGAGTTAACATACCCGTTAAATGAATTAATACAGGATAAAATAATTAGATAAGTAGTGGATGGCAATAACTTTGAAAAATTACTTTATTATTAGTATTCTTTCATAATAGTGTATACTACAATATGCTCTCGGGCTCTCAATACAGGGCATGCAAAATCAAAGCCACAAATAAATGATAAGCTGCTATGGCTGTGGCTATGGCAACGGCAGCTGGCTCTGGTCGGCTGATGAATGATGTAAGCGGGGCCGCCAACTCTTGGTCCACAGGCCACATCCATTGATAAGGAAACATTCGAATTTGGCGCTGGGGAAAGAGAGTTTAGCTATCTGCGTGGGCTTGACTCTGTGGGTGTGTGGCGACAGCTGAGCCGAGCTAAGCCGAGCAGGTTGGGTTAATATGGCAGCAGGAGGCGCGGCGCCTAGTACATGCGGTGGGTGGCACGTACAAGGCAATCCCCAGGCGATGTGGGCATGACGCTTATCTTATCAGTCAGCGGGCGCTGCATAAAAAATACACAGAAAGAGCGCAAAAAAAACCTCTCACACACACACACAGAGATGGTTGACAAAAGTGTATGAACAAATACTCTGAATAATGTGTAGCACATCTGTTACTTAAGCGCGCCGGCTGACGTAGAGTTTCAGTTTCGTTTGTTGTGTGAAGGCAGCAACAAGTGCCCCGGCAGCAGCGGCAACAGTAGCAGCAGCACCAGCAGTAGCGATAGCAACAGCAGCATCAACAGTTGTTGAAGCGCAACAAGTGCCACGCAAAGAGCGAGAACGAGTACGAGAAAGGGAGAGAGAGTGAGATTGAGATTGAGAGAGCGAAGGGAGCAAAGAATAATTGCCAGAGCTAAAAGCGCGCCACGTATCTTCAATTAGCTCTGCTGCAGTTTTATTTAAATTTAAATTCGCATTAACACGAAATAAATTCATTTAACGCAATTCAATTGGCAGCTGCAACAGCTGAGCGAAAGTAAGGAAGGAAACGTGCAAAAAAAGTGAAAGGCGACAAGGAAAAAGGGAAAACAATAAGTGGAAATGTTGTTCAAAGGCGTTCAACTGCTGCGCAGCGGGTGAGTCTCAAGAGCTCTTATATATACATATATATATATAGTATATACATATATATATATATATACATATATATATAAATATATCTATATAGATCATTATGCGGGTCAATGTCAGATGGTGGTTGAGGGATCCAGGTACACTCTGTCATTGGTTAACCTACTTGATTTACCTCCACACTTTGTCACGTAGACCACAAATAACCTACCTCAATTTTATTCCACATTACAACCTAAAATGCTGCTTATCGCCGTGATAAAAACATAATTAATGTATGTGTGCAAAATTCCATATTGATCAAGTACATGTCACATCTATTGCAAATACATAAACACACAGTCACATTTGCTTATATGCAGAAGCCTCACTGTTAATGTCGCAGATAATCTACGGATCAATGCACTTGCTGTGGGGACGAGAATAAGCATAACAACTAGAACTGTAGCTTCAATAATAACAATTGCAATAACAAGCACAAAAACGTCTACAATAACATTGAAGACCACAAAACCATCCACATCAGTTCTTAGTAATCGCTGCTCTCTGCATGTCTGTCTTCTCTCTCTCTCTCTCTCTCTCTCTCTCTCTCTCTCTCTACTATTTTACAAACACTTTACACACATATAGTTTGTTTATAAACAATTGTTCACTCACGCTGTCAATCTCCCTTGGCGCCCCATTCACCCTTTCCCAGCCACAATTTATCAATGAATTTCTTTGCTTTGGTTGAGGCTTTTCTGGGGCACACAAAAGAAGGCAACACTTTTAAGATTTCCACATTGCGTAGTATGTGAGAGTATGAGCTTCTCAGTATATAGAACTTGTTATAAACCTCTTATTTGATTACTTTATGTAGTATATAATACTCAACAGAGACTTATATACAACATTAAGTTTAAAAGTGAAAAGCTTTCTTTGAATAAATTTTAATATACATGATGAAAATTTAAAACAAAATGAAAAACTTAGTAATTGACATCTTTATTTTAAAAAAATCTTTATGTATTTAAGGCAAACTCTAGAGAGCAGCGAAATAGGTTTTCTAACGTACAGTTATCTATGAGTTGCGCTAAGATAGATTACATAATATATGTATTTAAAATAATGAAAATAATAATATGGAGTCATCAAATAAGCCACCAGTATTTCCCTAGCGTTCAGTTTATGAGAGTAAGTTTTAGACTTTGGATTTAAATCAATTAAACTTTTTTTTAAATGTTTGTGTTATGAAATTAATTAGTATTAGAAAATAATTCAATCCTTATCTTGTCTTTAAGATGAGTCAAGGCTAACATAAAAACCTTGATTCTTTCAACCCAAACCAAGTAATTCAAATCTAACTCGTGATAATATTCCTATAACATTAAGTATGTTTAGTAATCTGACATCAAGACCTGAGCCATAGCACTTAATTGTTTATTTGAAGTCATGTCCCGAAATACTGATCGATCTCTTGGTAATATTCCTATAGCATTAGGTCCACTGAATAATCTACTATCAAGACTTTAGCTGAAGCTGCTCATTCGAGTAAATAACCTTATCATTTTAATGTTAATCGGTATCAACCGGTCAATCTTTTCAAAAGTATAGCATACTCTTCGGCTGGCCATATTTGTTGGCTTTCATGAAGTAAAAACTCGCTAAAATTCGCAATTGCATACTTTTCTGGGTTTAAAGAGCTTTCGAGCGTAGAGCTGTTTCTTTGTTTTGCTTTGTGCCTTATTTCTTTGTTAGCTTTTCAATTGACGCCGCAACCCGCCCCTCGTTTCCGTCCGCTTCCAATGAACACTGTTTTTGTGTTTTTGTTTTGGCTCCAGTTTTTTTTTGCGGTGCTATCTTTGCTCTTTCTGTATGTGCGCGAGTGTGTGTGAGTGTGAGGGAAATAGCGAGCACGATCTGTGCGCGAAGAGCACCGCTGCAGTTGACCGACAAGTTTTGCTGTCTGCCCCCACCCACTCGCTGTCTCATTTGACAGTCTGTGTGTGTGCATGTGTTTGAGGTTTGCATTGGTGTGCTGCCTCTGCTGTGGCTTTTGGGGACACTTAGCAACAGCGCCGGACACTGAAAATCTGAAAAACCAAAATAAAAAAGAAGAGAAAAGAAGAAAAAAAGTACAAACATCTCTTTGGCTTTTAGTCGACTTGTTTGGCTTGCTATTGCCTTTTGTTTTGATAGCCGCTTTTTTGGTGTGTGGCGTGTTTTGTATCGGTCTACCATGTGTGGCCTGACCATTTCGAATACCCTGTAGATATTGAATGTGAGTCGAATCAGAGTAATGAGGCAACATGAATTATTTATCTATATTTTATTCAGCATTAACAAGCAGCTTGATCAAGGCTTGTCTCCCTCTCTGGTAACCTCATTGTTCGTCTGTCTAATATGTATGCACACGCACACACACGCACACATTCACATTCGATATACAGACAATTGTTCGCAGGGTACTGGCTAGTCAACCAGCTTTGACATTAGCCCTTTTTATTAATTTTTGCACTTGTCTTGCATGGGTTTCCTCTTAGCGTCGACCTCTTTTCCATGAACTACAGTTATATATCTGTCAGATACACGACGTGGCAGACATTGTTGTACTTGCGCAATCTATAGACAGACAACATCAACATCAAAACCTGCCTGTCTGTCTCTCTTTCTCTCTTTCTGTCTGAACTCTTTGAATGATAACCTCAGACAACCCGAACAACCGATGACAACAATAAGATTGTTTTTATTGACGTCTCGCATTGGCATTTAGCTCGCTAGGCGAGCCCCCCAATCGAGCGCAGCGGAACAGAAATAGAAATACGACAAAAAAAGCACAATATTCATTTAATAGAATAATATTTGTTGCATCTAGGCTAACAATAACAATAACAAAACTTAAATAATATAAATATATGTGTATATGAATAATATTTTCCAGTTAAGTGGAAAAGTCTCGAATTCCCATTGCTCAATAAAAACAATTCGATGCAAAGCAAAGCATAATAATGAAAAATTCAGCTGCTAATTACGTTTATATAGTATTGGTTAGAACTTATCAGTTAATGGTTTGTTTACTACACTTGCAATATTTATCACTCGAATTTCGTTTCGGCTTCAAAGAATTCTTCATTGCTGATAAGATTAGATAGCTAATTTCGATAGTTTCGAGTAAACACATGTTTTATATGCGCCATCGATATCATTTCGATGACGTGAAATATATCCCATATGCACTGCGAAGAATATGAAATTAAACCTTATGAAATGCAAAAAATATTTGCTAAGATTTCGTTTCCTATTTGAAATATTATGATAGAAATATGGCATTATCTACACTTCTCTTCTTCTAGATAGATTAAGAGAGAGGGAGGGAGAGCGAGAAAGAGAGACAGAGAGAGAGAGAGAGAGAGAGAGAGAGAGAGAGACATTTGAATTCATATTTGAGTTAAATGATACATATGAATGAATGAAGTATTTTAAGACAGTTTAATTTTTAGTATTGATAAATATGCTGAATTTTAAGGCGTGTGATATTTTTACTGATTATCCGTCAATGATATTTACTCTCTTTCTCTGCCTCTTCCTCTAACTCCTTCGTCTAACTACGCCACAGCACGAGAATTTGCATGCACTGTATTCGAGTGCGCTTGCATATATGTCGTTGTTGCCTCGTTGTTATATATGCGTACATATATTACCTACCACATCACTTACTTGAATATATATATTTATATATTCATATACATGTATATATAAATATATTTCTATATATATATATGTATTTCTATATATACATGAAATGCTCTATAATCTACTCAGACAGACAACTTGTATACGCCTACATTATGTAGAAGTTCTTGCTTATCAGCTGGTAAACACATCGACACATACTAACACATACCGAGCCGATGTTTCTGGTTGTCGCTTGGACTTTGTGATGCTATAAAGCCTCATTAAATTAAATATAGCATTTCGAAAAAATATTTGAGTTCTCTAAAATTAATAAGTTTTAGTTCTCAATGAAATTTAGCTTCAGTGAAACAACATTCAACAACATTGTCGACCTTGGCACTGAGCTGGTGGCATACTTTCTTGAGTGGGTTTCGCCTCTGACAACATTATTGGAGCTTGTAGGACTTATTAGTGTGAGCAATAATGTATATTATATATATACGTAGAACCTATCAACAAATAGTTAATACAAAGAAATTGTAGTTTGTAGTCCGCATACGTATAATGAATTGTTTATTAAAATTAATAATCGAGTAGTATATCGAGTATACTTATTTTGGTATATTTTACCTTGCATTCCAAATTATTTATAAATATAATCTGAAATATAGATTTATGTAAAAGAATTTAAATTGGTAATTAAAAAACTAGTTTAATTAATTTATTTCTCACTACATTTTAATTTTTGTATTCAATTTCTTTTCCTCATTCAAAAGCATAACAATGCCACAGAAAATGTTTTTAAAAATTTGTATTTTCAATCATTTTTCTTACGAAATACTGCTTATGTTTGCCTAGGAAAACTTAAAGCTAAAATCTATAATATAATATAGATTAGTATAATTTTTAAAACACTATAGAGACGCAAATGATTTCGAACCCGGACTTTAGTTTAATTAGTAATTAGTAAAGTATAATAAAATTCCAAAGTGTTCCTGCTTTTTATACATGTACATATAGTGCATAGATTAATATGTGACGTCAAGTCGGCTATGGAAAAACCTTTCATAGCAAATGCGCCTCAAATTATTCCTAGCTATAAACCAATTCCTAGTTAAACTCTCTATATAGAACATCTATAGAGAAGTTCCAAAAATAAAAAGACCCAATAAATATTATATGCATATAAAAATATTTATGCTCGAATAGAGAACTTTTTCGCATTCACACTTTTCTAGTAATTTCCCCATCGTCACAAACTTGATATTGATTATTGCATTACATGATAATATATTATGACGTCTGTAACTGTAGTTGAAGTGCCTTACAGCTGATCGACTCTCAGGCATAAGACTTTAACATTAAACGCGATCTCTAAACAATTTTGGCACATATACGATTTATATAGATCTTTTAAAATCAAATGAAATTAATTGTTTCTTCGCATTTTAAATTTTTTAGCCACGCGTCGTCATCAATTGTAATTTTATTTTGTTTAATTTTTTTCTTTGCTTTGCTGTCGGTGGCAACTGGTTCAAACCGGAGCCGGGCCAACTGGTTTGATTTGAAGTGCTTGCTGTGATGGCCAACTGATAAGAGTGAAAAGGGGCTCCCAATACAGCGACGCATAAATCTGAATGTATGTGTGTGTGATTAGAGGTGCCCTTAGCCGTCTGTGTGATTGTGCTCTGTCTGGGAGCAGAAACTAAGGCCTCGACTGGTTGGCTTAGTTGTTGAACTTGTTCAAAGCCAAATTAAAGTTCATTGAGAGAAAGAGCTAGCTTTTTAACAAAGAAATTTTCTCGAAAATTTTATGTTCAAATCAACTGTAAATGAAATTTTCAGTTACTGTTGCCACTTATCCAAAAATAAAAATGCCACGTCACAATGTATAAATGTACAGTCAGGCACACCCAACTATACATAGTTGTCGCTATAAATTTTCCATATATACATCACATATATATATTTAAATATACATATATATATAACTACATATGTTATATATATATATACATATAAGTAGAAAAACACGCGCTTGTTAATTTTCTGCGTATTCCTTTTCGCAACGCGTAAAAATTCAATAAAAATAAAAATAAATATGCTGCACGAAAATAAAATGTTCCAAAGAGCAGCTGCCAGCATGCGTTGCGGCATGCCAAAAAAAAAAAAAATGGGCGTCAGAATGGGTGGAAATACCCTGTACTCAAATGTTAACATAATAATAATAATAATAAAAGATCGGGTATTCTATAGTCTATAATATATAAATGTTGTATCTTTGTCTTTGCTAACAAAGGAAGAGAATACGTTCAATCTGTTTCAATACAAAAGAGAAATTTGAAAAATTTGTATAAATAAAGTAGTGGCTTGATTAATGCTTTACAAAAGGTCTTTGTGGAGAGGAATTTACCATTGGAATTAGAGGGTATATTGTATAAATATATAATATATGCCTAGTCGCACTGCATATAAACAAAAGAATGGTATCTTGAGGTCTGCACATTTTAATTATTATTGTTATCAAATGGGGCATATAATATCAATGTAGTTAATGGGTATTCTTATTTTATTTTCCAAAGTAAACTTAAGAGTTTCTCGACTTGCAGGGTATTACTTAGTTCATACGTTGTGTATAACATAATAATTAGACTTGCACGTAGCATTAAAACGCATTTGCCATTTGCAAAATGCCAAGAGAACAAACGCACTGTAGAGCGTGCCAAGCTAAATAATGCTGATCCCATTTCGAATTCCCATTCCCAATACCCTATTCGTTTCGCATGTGTTATCTTGTGCTCTTCTAATCAGCTGAAATTGAACTCTTCGTTTGCCTTGTGCGCGTGGCTGCCATCAAATATTGTCGAGTCGTCTGTACCGAATAATTAGCTACAAGTGTCGAAGCCGATAACGAAAATCTCGCTATACAGCGAGAGCTCTTCTCTACTTAACTATGGTCAGTTCTTATCATTAGCAAGCTCATGGCACACAAAAATGGCATAAATAAAAAATAAATACGAAAAATAAATACACTTAAAAGGCGTATTAAAAACTAAATCACCCAAACGGTGGCAGCTCAAAAAGAAAATATTTAATCTGGGAGGGATTTATTTAATCTGCGGTTTCGGTTTTCGGAATGCAAATGGAAGCTCAAGAAGTTGGCAAAAGTTGAAAAAGATAAACAATAGAGCTCTCTGCGTATCTCTATAAATGCTGTCAATTTGATAAAACAACACAAACATTTATTAAACATTCATTCGCTTTGAATTAGCAGGCAAATTAATTAGCGCATCGCGATTTGATTTGACGCAAATGAAGGAAGGTTAGTTTGAGAGAATGCGCAAAAAAAAAAAAAAAAAAAAAAAAAAAAAAACGAATTTCTATTATACAAATAGGAGAAATGCACTCAATATAGAATTAGTATAGGCAGAAAACCAGGTCGAAGTTAGAACTGGGTTTGTATAAAAATAAATCAAAGGAAGATAAACTGTACTTCATAAATTAAAAAATTTTTCCTAAACAAATTCTGATAAGTTATTCTTTTATTTAAGTATAGGCATAACAAATATATTTGATAATTGATTGAATTAATATTTCATTATATAATCCTTGAAATAAGTACATATATTTTTGAAATCAGTAAAAAGTGCTGAAAATAACATTTGTTTAATATGTGTTGTATGTAACTATATTAAAAATAATTACGAATTTTTTTTATAAATTTTAAACTGTCTAAAAATATGTACAGATATATATTTAGTTTATAATCCAATAATACTTATAGATATATATGTATATTTTATTTATAGATATATATGTATATTTGAATTATGAAATTACAAAAAAATTGAATCTTTAACTGCGTATATATGTATGTATCTATGCAAATGAAATTTAAATATTTCATATAGAGCCTCACAATACATTTAATAAATTAAGTTAAATTTGTAGCTGGCTGGGTGGTTTAATTATATATATTTAACATTAATTGTTAAAATTCGCTAAATATCACACGAAAAACTGATGTTATTTATATAAAATATACCGATACAAAACGTTATTTAAGCATTTGTCAAGATCTAAGCTGACTTAGTCAACGTTTCATTCGGGCCCACTGAGCACAATGAGAAGTCCCAAGCTAATGCGGAATTTTATGTAATAGCTTTCGTATAATTATGTTTTTCATTTAATTTACGCTCAGGGAGCATTGCATTTGTCTGTGAATTAGCTTGATGACATTTCAAATACAGCATCGAGTATTTTTTATTATGTGCCAAGCTGTGTGCATATAGTTAATGTGTGTTAATAACTCGAACCGGGGCACTGACAATCTGATATACAGACCACGCACAAGCAAGCATATAGTATATATAGTATATATGAACATGTATGTATATGCATAGAGTATTTGAGTAGCTAAACGCGCCACTAGAAAATGCGCAGTTTCCGAAAAAAATTTGTCGTCTGACCGAAGCAAAATTAGATTACATAAATGTGTGACGTCACGGAGCGACAAAGAACGACAATGGCGTGAATAGTCGTTGGACTTTGGACCCTCCAGGCAATGTAACTAGAACTAGACGATTGTGCCCCAGATACAAGATACGAGATATGCTCATTAATATGATAAACTATGCCGATAAATAGCTATTGACGAAGAGATTATAGATAGCGAGCTGAAGGGCGTCTGATTTGATAAACTGAAGTGCAAAATAATGGCCATGATTGCCAATCTGTAACACTTACAGCCAGGGTCAACAAACAGCTGTGATCAGCGACAGCAAAAGAAGAGAGAGAGAGAGATTATCTCCTAGAATAACCATAACAGAGAACACAACATTAGCTGCCGTCCCAGAGACTGGCTGATGAAATATTGCATCATACAATTGCGTTCGGCCGGTTCAGCGAAACGAAAGTGAGGCAGTCATGACGCCTTCACATTTCTCTCTCTCTCTTTCTCTCTGATTTGCTCTCTCCCTCTTTCTCTCACTATGTTGTCTCTGACAATTGAAGGTTGTCTCTCTGGGGCTGCTGCTTTGGATTCCCCAAACCGAACGCGCTATGCAAAAGTCGAAGCAAGTTTTTCATGAATTCACAAGCAGCAAACAGAAATAATTAGAAATTGAATATTGATCAACTATCAGATACTCTGTAAATATAAAAAATGTATACTATTTACAGAACCGATATATAGCTTATAATATCTCACCTTCTCATTGTTTTCTTACAGAGAGGGTCTCAAAATTCGTAGATAAACAGAATTTTTTAAAGTAAAGTCATAACGCTGAGAAATGTACAAGAATTTATAGATCAGCTGGCTCTTAAGCTAAGATAGGCCCAAAGTCTTAATGCTAAAGGGGAAATGCTGATAGTCAGTTTCTGCCTGCCTCCATCCAAAAATATACCCGTTGCACCAGCTGCTTTATAGGGTAATGTCAGAAACCTGCACAACCAGCCAACAGCTGATTAGCCAGTTTTTGTTTTACAATTGTGTGTGGGACAAATGCGACGGGTGACGGCAACTCAACTCTTTTTTCCAACATACTTAGAATACTAATTGAGGTACAGTTGTGCGCAAAACATGTAGATAAAGCGGGCTACAGGCAGGTAAATTCGTTAAGCCCTAAAAGCAGCTGCGTTAGGATTGGAATATACATATACCTGACCAGGTAGCTCGTAACATTTCACTTATCTGAAGCAATTACTTTTCTTTACAGATTGGCCTCTCCGCCCAAGTGCTACCATTTTCGGCTGGTCTGCCGTTCGCTGTCTGTCCAATATGGCGACGTGAAGACATTGACGCCCGCTGTCCGAGACTATGTGGATAAGTGCGTGAATCTGTGCCAACCGGATCGTGTGCACATCTGCGATGGCAGCACTGCTGAGAGTAAGCTGCTGCAAGGCCTGATGCTGAAGCAGGGCACCATCCTTCCATTGCCTAAGTACGAGAATTGCTGGCTGGCGCGCACCAACCCGGCAGATGTAGCCCGCGTGGAGTCGAAGACTTTTATCAGCACGGAACGCAAGGAGGAGACGGTGCCAGTTACGCCCAATGCCACGCCCGGAACTCTTGGCAATTGGATCTCCGATGCCGATCTAAAGGCTGCCATCGCAGAGCGATTCCCTGGCAGCATGAAAGGTCGCACTATGTACGTGATTCCCTTTAGCATGGGCCCGGTGGGCTCGCCTCTTTCCAAAATAGGCATTGAGATCACTGATTCTCCATACGTAGTAGAGTCCATGAAGATTATGACTCGAGCAGGCACTCCAGTTCTGCAAGTGTTGCAGCAGGGCGACGGACAGTTCGTCAAGTGTCTTCACTCGGTCGGCACCCCAGCCAGTGGTGTACAGGCCCAGGCCTCATGGCCATGCGATCCAGAGCGCACCATCATCCTCCACAAGCCAGCCGAGAACGAGATTGTGTCCTATGGCTCGGGCTACGGTGGCAACTCGCTGCTGGGCAAAAAGTGCTTTGCCCTGCGTATTGGCAGCACCATTGCCAAGCGGGAGGGCTGGCTGGCCGAGCATATGCTTATTCTGGGCATCACCAATCCTCAGGGCAAGAAGATCTATGTGGCAGCCGCTTTTCCCTCGGCATGCGGCAAGACCAATCTAGCCATGATGACGCCCAGTCTGCCAGGCTACAAGGTGGAGTGCGTGGGCGATGACATTGCCTGGATGAAGTTCGATTCGCAGGGTGTGCTGCGTGCCATCAATCCCGAGAATGGCTTCTTCGGCGTGGCGCCTGGCACCTCGCGTGCCACTAATCCCATTGCTATGGATACCATCTTCCGTAACACGGTCTTCACCAATGTGGCCTCCACGTCGGATGGCGGCGTGTACTGGGAGGGCATGGATGCATCGCAGTTGGGCAATGTTACAGTCACCGATTGGCTGGGCAAACTCTGGTCAGCAGAGTCGGGCAAGCCGGCTGCTCACCCCAACTCTCGCTTCTGCACACCTGCTGCTCAGTGCCCAATTATCGATCCCGCCTGGGAGGACAGTGCTGGTGTACCCATCTCAGCCATTCTGTTCGGCGGTCGTCGTCCTGCAGGCGTTCCTTTGGTCTATGAGGCACGTGATTGGGCACATGGTGTCTTTATAGGGGCTGCCATGCGTAGCGAAGCAACTGCTGCCGCTGAGCACAAGGCCAAGGTTATCATGCACGATCCGTTCGCAATGCGCCCATTCTTTGGCTACAACTTTGGTGATTATCTCGCGCACTGGCTGAGCATGGAGCAGCGTGGTAAGGTGCCAAAGATCTTCCACGTGAATTGGTTCCGTAAGAGCGATGAGGGTAAGTTCTTGTGGCCAGGGTTTGGTGATAATTCCCGAGTTCTGGACTGGATCTTCCGGCGAGTGGAAGGCGAGAAATGCTACGACGAGTCTCCCATTGGACTGCTGCCCAGCCAGGGTGCCTTGAATGTTGAGGGCGTGGAGGGCAATGTGGACCTCAAGCAGCTGTTTGATCTACCCAAAGACTTTTGGCAGCAGGAGGTGAAAGAGATCGAACAGTACTTCCAGGATCAAGTGGGCGATCATTTGCCACGCCCCGTAGCAGATCAACTGACTGAACTGAAGAAGCGTGTGGCCAACATGTGATGTGCGGTTTCATAGGTTATTCATAATCTTAGTTTAATAAAGTCTCATAAAAACCAGCAAAAAAGATTTTGTTGTATCGCATTCCATGGGTATGGGCGTGGGGCAAGAAAGAGAAGGAGAAAACGCGAATAAAAGGAGGCAGAGCGAGAAAGTGGGAGAGAGGCCCGTCTAAAAATTGGCGTAAACAAGAATATAAAAGCGTAATCGTGTTAACCTCTCTGCACCACTGCGAATTATCAAGATTGCTCGAAAAAACGAGCAAATATTATTGGAATATGAAAAAAACATAAATATTATTACCGAAAACTTGGAGCCCCAAGAACGTGCCAGGCAGTTGTTAAGGTCTGATTAGAGACCTAGTCATGGGTGGTGTGATTCAACATGCTGAAAATTAGAAAGGAAACAAGCCTGATAACGCATTAGGTGTACTCGAGAAAGGGTTTTGTTAGATCCGGTTAGATGTGCATAAACAATTTAAATATACAGACAATAGCTACAAACTCAACTTCGAGTATAAATGACAAATTTTGGTTGATAACTGTGTAATTATCGTAAATTATCAGACTTTTTCAAAAGCGATCATTGATGACTATACTAAAAAATTTATTTTAAGACATAAAGATAAGGTCTATTAGAGTAATTATTGGTATTTCGTATATAAAGCTTTATATATATTTATAGGTATTTAGTAGGTTTAGCTCTGTTATATAATAGTATATGAAGCTATATATATATTTACAGGTATATAGTTGGTATCGCAGGTTATATCATGGAATCTAATCAAGGTTTGGCTAATTATTTTATTTATGGCATTTAAGATTATTAAAGCTTATAAAGGTTTAAGGTCGATGGGAATTCCAGGTCTATCACACAACCATTAAAAATGATGCCCAGAGCCTGCTGCAGTAACACTTGAATTTTTTTCGTAAGCAATTAGCAATTTTTAGATCCGGATTACTATTAAAAACAGCGTTTGGGTCTATATTTAGAATAAAATATTTTCCATTGCATCTAGACTGCAGGGGCTCGTTTGTCCAGGCTGATAAGGCCCGTTACAATATATATTTAGCTATATGTATATTGATTTTCATTATTATTTATTGATCCGCCAACTCATTGACGTAAATTCAAAAAATTAAGTCAAGTCATCAAACACGCTTTGGCTATATAGCAAGGCGATCTTTGCACGACGCGGGGCCGAGACAAGGGGCATAGGGATTGAGAAAGTGAGGAGCTGAGCAGGAGGCTGGCAGGTAGGCGGGGTAGCACAAGCAGACAGTCGATGATGATTGTGATGATGATGATGATGCTGCTTATCAAGCTCAACTAGAAAAACAAGTCCATGGTTTAAAAATAAATACACAAAAAAAAAAAAAAAAAAATCATTCCGCGAATTTTTGTTGAATATTTTTTTATACTTTTCCATTTGACATTAAAAGAGGCGCGTGGAAGTTGGCTGATATAATAATCTGTAATGCAACTTTTCAAGTATTTCAAGGTCATGACTTCATCAATTTAAGGTCAGCTTCCCGATTAAATTGCCATTTACTTTTGGGTACAGATCACATAATGGTTGAGAACCTTCATTTCTCCTTCGAAGAGCACATGATGATAATATCCATGGGGCTGTTCACGTCATGTCATGTGAAATTCACTATGTCCATTCATGGCCTCCAAGTCGTTTGGCTGATGGCCATGGCCAACATTATAATAGAACAGCGGAGAATTTTGCTCGATCATCGAATCATCTTCCCCGTCACCAGTTTCGCCAATAAGCGAAAGTGGCCAAACAAAACATATACGATCTGGCAATGTGACAACAAATCGAAAAGGCCATGTGATTCTGTCTCGTGGGGAAAGCGTAGGTGGGCGCGTGTGTATCAGCCTTAGAGGGGAATGAAGGCATTACTGCCATAGGCTGGTGTGCCACAAATTAGCTGTATGAATTTCAAAAGGGATGAGTTAAAAGGAAAGGGTGAGAGTGGGTGGATTAATATGCAATTTAATACACGTATGTATAATTCAAGTTCACAGTCAATGTTATATGAGTTCACATGAATTTGTTAATATGTGTAAAAGGAAGAAGAGTTTCCTCTATATAAATATACATATATTATAATTATGGAGTCTCATAAGATTGTTTCTATACATGAAAGTGTATTAAGCAAATTGGTATTGCTCGTTACTGAGCAAGAAATTGAGTAATTCATGGACAGAATAAGTATAACAACATAGATTATCTGCATCATATATATGTATGTATATGTGTAATATGCATGTATTGAAAAGAAAACAAATGCAGAGTATAACTGAAGATCTCTACTTAACATCAAGCAAATATTGAAGCTCATCATATGTAGGTTATTACTGCTGGTTATATCTCAGCGTAGCTGCAGCATATCACTAGAAAGTATAATAATTCGTTACTCAATGAAGTACATTATTTACACTCAGAACTACCTATTAACAGGTACTGCTATTAATAGTTTCATATTCAAGAGTATAGATGGAGAATTTATAAATATTATATGCACATATGTTTATATTAATAAAGTGAATCAAAATATACAAATAATTGTATTACTCAAGCCGAGTTCTGGGAAATTTCGATAACGAAATACAGACCAGAAGGCACCCCCTGTTACGATAATTGTACGTTGGTGGATCTTTTTGATACGTAATTGACTACATTTAATAACCGAGCTATTTACGCACTGAAATGATATCGAGTGGAAAACATAAATAAACAAAGTAATTAAATTAGCAGCAGCTGACAGAGCGAAAAAGCAAATAACAACCGAGTGGAACGTAAATAGTGCTAAATGATTCTTATCAATCGCGAATAGAGGCGCTATCAAAATAACAGCAAAAACGAATCCAAGAGCGGCGAATCGAACTAAATAATATGAGATACCAGACAATAATAAACTGTAACTTGCTACAGCGACTGTGACAACAAGGCCTGTTGTCAAGCGGCACAAGCCGCCCGCTGCTGCCGCTGTCTCTCCCTCTCTCTCGCGCCCAGAAGCTCAGTGAAAAACCAAAACAATTGCCGAGCCTCCGACCCAACAGCCAATCAGCTGGCCCGAAGTTTGACCTGCGGCGTGCGCTACTCATAAAAAGATAGAAACAAATACAAACGACGCGAGCCGAGGCGAGCCGAAGCCACACGGCAGCCGATCGTGCGGCCCCCGTTAATCATGTTCTAGTCGCATCGGGCAGACGCCAGGCAGGCAGCACAGCGTATAAAAGGCCGATTGCAGCAAGCAGTTGGCATCAGTTACTCGTGGACTGAGTAAATGGAAAGATCAAGTGAAACTTTCAATTTCAGTGGTCTGAAAATCAAATTGATGTTTGATAAAAAACTCTGGAAAAACATATGAAACTACAACCAAGCATAAGCTGAACTCAAAAAAAGTTGAAATTGTGATAATTAAAATTGTGATACTTAAATTTTTTTTGCACAAACAAAAGCAAAGAAATCAAACCGTTAATTAGTGCGCCATATTCCAAAGTCTTTTAAAGAACATTCATTTCTAATACAAATCTAAAGCAAAAAAAAAACTAACAAAATGCCTGAGCTCATTGAACAAAGCAAAATTATGTAAGTACGAGTTGTTTCCACAACAACAAAGAAAAAGTAATGCAAAGCAAGCATATGCATCACCACACCCAGAAAACTCTAGCATGTTGCATGCGGCATGCCCCATAAAGTATTTTTAACAGAAAAAAACATTTGTGATTTTCATCAACGTGAACTAAAAATACAAAAATGTTGCAAAAATAGTTTCCAAATTATTGTGATTCAAATAATTATTCGCAAATATAGAACGTGACTTTGAAAATATATTTAAATATTTTGTTAACAAATTTCAAAAGCAAAGAAGATTGTTCAGATTCAAAAAAATATTCCAAGTGAAATAAATTCAAACAAATACATATGTTTATCTATATGTATGCACAAGATATATGTATATTCTGCAAGTCTTTGAGTAGTCTCCCCACATGTTATCATCTTACCCGGCCTCTCGCTTTCTTTCACAAGTTTTACTTATAAATTCTTTGTCTTTTTCTGTTCAGTTCCGCCAACGGCTGTGCTCTGCCCCAGCTGAACAAGCTCCGCCAGGACAATTGCGGACTGTATAGCCACATTCGAGGCATTCCCACCTCGTATGGCGATGTTAACTCCTTGACTGCTGGTGTGCGCAGCTTCGTGGAGGAGGCAGTTGCTCTCTGCCAACCCGATCAGGTGCACATTTGCGATGGTTCCGAGCAGGAGAACAAGATGCTCATCAAGGTTCTGCTCGAGTCCGGCACTATTGTAGCGCTGCCCAAGTACGAGAACTGCTGGTTGGCACGCACCAACCCTGGAGATGTGGCCCGCGTGGAGTCCAAGACCTTCATCTGCACCGAGAAGCGCGAGGAAACCATTCCCACGCCCAAGGAAGGCGTCAAGGGAACTTTGGGCAACTGGATTTCGCCAGCGGACATGGAAGCTGCCATTCAGCAGCGCTTCCCTGGCTGCATGAAGGGTCGCACCATGTATGTGGTGCCCTTCAGCATGGGCCCAGTGGGATCCCCTCTCTCGAAGATTGGCATTGAGATCACCGATTCGGCATATGTCGTAGCCTCCATGCGCATCATGACTCGCATGGGATCAGCTGTGCTGCAGCAGTTGGCAAAGAAGGAAGAGTTCGTGCGCGCCCTGCATTCGGTGGGCACACCAGCTAGCGGCGTAGTGGAACAGCCATCCTGGCCATGCGACCCAGAACGTACCATCATTTTGCACAAGCCCGCTGAGAACCTGATTGTGTCCTATGGCTCTGGCTACGGTGGCAACTCGCTGCTGGGCAAGAAATGCTTTGCTCTGCGCATTGGCAGCACCATTGCCAAGCGCGAGGGCTGGCTGGCCGAGCACATGCTTATTCTAGGAATCACCGATCCCAAGGGCGTCAAGAAATACATCACTGCCGCGTTCCCCTCAGCTTGTGGCAAGACCAATCTGGCCATGTTGAACCCCTCGCTAGCCAACTACAAGGTGGAGTGCGTGGGCGATGATATCGCCTGGATGAAGTTCGATTCGCAGGGTTTGCTGCGTGCCATCAATCCTGAGAATGGCTTCTTCGGCGTTGCACCTGGCACATCGAAGGAAACGAATCCCATTGCCATGAGCACAGTCTTTAAGAACACCATCTTCACTAACGTGGCTTCGACCTCAGATGGCGGAGTCTACTGGGAGGGCATGGAGAGCAGCTTGGCACCCAATGTACAGATCACCGATTGGTTGGGCAACCCCTGGACCAAGGAGTCGGGCAAACCAGCTGCCCATCCCAACTCTCGCTTCTGCACACCTGCAGCCCAGTGCCCCATCATTGATAGTGCCTGGGAGGATCCAGCTGGCGTGCCCATCTCTGCAATGCTCTTTGGCGGTCGCCGTCCAGCTGGCGTTCCTCTAATCTATGAAGCACGTGACTGGACCCATGGTGTCTTCATTGGTGCCGCTATGCGCAGCGAGGCTACAGCTGCAGCTGAGCACAAGGGCAAGGTGATCATGCACGATCCCTTCGCGATGCGTCCCTTCTTTGGCTACAACTTCGGCGACTATGTGGCCCATTGGCTGAGCATGGAGAAGCGTGGTAAAGTGCCCAAGATCTTCCATGTCAACTGGTTCCGCAAGAGCGATCAGGGCAAATTCATGTGGCCCGGATACGGCGAGAACTCCCGTGTGCTCGAGTGGGTTCTGCGCCGTGTGAACGGTGAACCCTGCTACGTCGACTCTGCCATTGGCCACATACCCGCTGAGGGTGAGCTTAACTTGACCGGCATGAAGGAGCAGATCGATGTGAAACAACTGTTCTCGCTGCCCAAGGACTTCTGGACTCAGGAGGTGCAGGACATCCGCAACTACTTTGAGTCGCAGGTGGGCGCCGATCTGCCCGCTAGCATCTATGCCGAGCTGGACAAGCTGAAAGCACGCGTTGCCGACTTGTAAGAAGAGTCGAGGAGGCGACAGAATTTATCACAAACATACATCTTTACCCGCCTTGCACCACCTATGAGCCTACGCAACCCTATACCCCAGTACCAAAAAATGCATATAACTTATAATCCCGCCCGCATACACAACCATATATACTCTATATAACCCCGAAGACTATACTAACGATACAATTTTTTCACTTAGTCGTTTCTCTAGAGTTTAAGCCGCAGACTTCCAAAACTATTTATTCTATAAGTGTTTATCTTTAAGCCCTAACCTAAGATCTGTATAAAGAAAACAAAAAAAAAAAAAAAAAAAAAAAAACAACAAGCACAAAAAGTGAAACAAATTAAAGTTTAAATAAAACTAAAAGATTTTATTATACAAAAACTAACGTGTTTTGATTTACTTCACCTCAGCCTTAGTCATATTGATTCACATATGAATAATCTAAGTAATAATCTATATCAGAGATCATATTTTGATGTGATATACATATATTGGAGATACAAATGGGAACAAGGCAAAGAAAGAATTTGCTTACGCAAAGACCATTTCAAAAGTTTTAATTAATAGCACAATACTTATGTATATATCAATGTATACTGTTTCCAATTTGAAGATGTGGAATATAAGCCTACTGACTAATTGAACCAAAATGTCACTTAATGAAAGCTATATCTACACGATCAACTAAAGCAATACACTAGCACAAGTCTTGCCAGAATATTGAATGCATATTGAATGAAAATAAATTAATGTGAATTATAAATAAGAATTATAAAATAATAATGAAAAAGAGAAATAGGCTGAGAGTAATATACATTTTGATTAATTTCCAGCCTTAAGTTATATCCAGTGGTCAGTCAGCTTACCTTATCTTAATCCAATATAGTTTGTATATTATATGAGCTGATATGTATGTTCATTCCTATTTCGAAAGGTTTTGGTATATTACACCTATATATTGTGGATATACGCAATTTTTATATCTATTCTAAATTAATAATTCAAATTCGAAAAATCAAATTCTAAAAAGTCTGTTTTAAATATTGCAGGCAGAATCTTTTACATATATAAAACTTAAAGGAAATCTTAAAGGAAACTTTTCTCACTCAAACGAAATCTAAATCAACTAAAACAGAATATGTTAATAAAGATAAGAAAGTTTTGATAAAGAGAAACGGGCTGAAAAAACATCATAAGCCAGCATCTGTCAGCCGCAAAATAAGAAGCAGCATCATTTAACCGCAAATCAGAAGCAAAACTTAAAAGAAATAGCGCCGAATTTTGAGAAGAAACTCAGCCACTCAGCTGAAGGACTTCCAGGCTGGAAGCGCGAGCTTTTAAAGCTCTGTTGGCCAGTCTCAACAAAAATGCAGCTGAGTCGCGTGGCATGCCACAGTTCAGCTCGAGCTGCTTGCGCGCTCGGTCGGGCCATATTGAGCGGCTACCAGCGGCAGTTGCGGCAGCAGCGCGCGTCCAAGCGGAAACGGTAGTGCAATTAAAAAAAGAAAATAAATAAATAAAAAAAAAGAACAAAAACAAAAAAAAATCAAAATAACTGTACAAACTGTTGCTGTAGACAATTGGCAAAGAAAAAAGGCAATTGGCAAAGTAAGAGAAGAAAGTGCAGAAACATTTTCGAGAATTGCAAATCAAAATAATGGTAAAGCTGAAATATGATTTTAACAACAGTTATGTGAGCTGTGTGTGAGTGTGAGTGCATCTGTGTGTGAGTTGCTGTTGGCTATGTGCCTTTGTGTGTGTGTGTGTATGTGTGCGAGTGTCTGTTAAGCTGCGATTTGACATGTTGATTTATGCGCTGCCTCTCACTTTCATATACAACTGCTAGGCGCTGCTGTGTGTGCGTGTGCTCGTGTGTGTGTGTGTGTGTGTAATTCGCTGGGATTATGCGTGTGCTTTTTAGCACTTGTTGCGTTTGTTGCGCTTGTTGCCTCACACAGACAGGACATTCACTTAATTGCTAGTCCTCGCACCCCAATCACTCCGACGCCCCAGACGCGTCTAATTACACGTAAGTTGCCGCAAAATGCTGCCACCTGCCATCTGCCGCCAAACTAGCCCCGGACGTTCGCAAATGACGCATTTAAAGGCAAATTGGCCGCCAAAAGCAACTGCTGCCCCACTTAATATGCCATTAACATGAGATTTGCCGAAATACCGCCCGTCAAAGAATTATGTGTGGCAATAAAATCGATGGCTTAGGCCGGAGTAGGCGGCGCAACTGTGGGTGGGGCTGTGGCTGTGCTTCCTCTAATAACTAAGTTGTCGAACGTGACTTTTGGCCCACAATTCTAATTCTGACCTGAGCAACTGAGCAGCTGACCAACTGGATGCTCCTCTTAGCCACCGCACCACCACCACACAAACTACATCGGGCGCCGCTAAATAGGCAACATTTTTGCTGACGTTCCCCGTATATTGTTTGATCCTAAGTGTTTTATGGACTTTTCTTGTTTATGCTTCAGAAATACACTCCGTACACACAGACAGACACCCACACGCACGAACACACACACACAGACACACACACACACACACACACGCATACAGACACATTTATTTTTACAACAAACGCTAATTCTGCAGCCAAGTGCTGGTCAATGTTGAGCATTCAGCGCAGAGGCGTCGGATAAAAGGGGACGTGCGGGGGGTCCAATGCTGAGAAAATATTTATGTTTACTCATAGCATACAAGCATTTGTATGTGAGTGTGTATGCGTGTGTTAAATATGTGCTTAACGGGTGCGGGCCTGTAATTAAGCAAAGTTTACTAAAAGGGTTGTCCAGGAAAGGACATAATAAAAAAGAGCTACCTAAGAGCTAGCTCCTTAAATGGGGGCCATAGTGCACTGCGGAGAAAGTTGGTTTCATCCACAAACATAAAGTTAATCATACTGTGAAAAGGACTTCACTTGTAAAATATACCCAATTGGATAATTGTGAAATGAACTTTACTTAGACGATATACCCAATTATCTAATAGGGTATATCTTAAAAGTTAAGTTCATTTCACAGTAGAGCAAACCTACCATGAGATATGATTGATAAGAGACAAAAAAAAAAAAAAAAAAATAAATAAAACATTTATATTTAATGTCTTAAATAGTGTGCTCGTGTTCTTATTTAAAACTACAAAACTATATTAGCTTAAAATACTTCAATTTCAAGTCTGGAAAATAAAATAAAAGAAATGAATAAAAGAATAAATAAAGATAAATACTAAAAAATGAATTTCATAATCAACTTTTTAAATTACTTCAAACTTTTAAGTATTATTCCAAAGAATTTCAAAGCTCAGAAAATATGCTACAAACTTAAGAATTTCATTAAATAAACAGACAATTTATTAAGAAATTCGTAATGCTTAGTATGGGCATAAGGAGTTGAAAATGGTTTTCAGAAGAATATTATATTTACTTGTATTTAAAGGAAACTGAGCATTGAGGAAGAACTGATTTGAAGAGCTAATGTTTAATAATCTATCTATCTCAGCTCAATTTAAAAAATAAATTCTAGTAAGTAGAAATATAGTTTAATATTTTCTAGTTTATAGTAATCGAACTTAAATCGAAAAAGTTCTTTAACAAAAATGATTGCAATTGGCTTTAAAAATGTTGAAGTTGATTGACGTTTGTCAAACTGAAAACTTCTCGAACTCTGCCCCCATTTCTCTGACTGCAGAACAAGCCACAAGTTAATGGCTGTGAGAAATGCACTTGAGTTCATTATACTCTATGACGTTAATAGGGGCTGGCGTTGGGATTAGGGTTACAATTGGAAGCAACAGACATCAAAGTTGTGTTTTTTTCTGCTGCAGGTCACAGACATTTGAACTTTTTCTCTTCTTTTTTTATGACTGCTAGCCAACTATTTTTTTCTTGGCACGCGTAATACTCAAACAAATTACATTGTCAATTCAGTCGAGTTTTCCCAAATATGCAAATCCCTTTTTCCCCTTTTCAGTCGCAGTCATCAACCCACGCACACACGAACTCGCAAAGTAAGTCCAATGCTAAATCAAATCAGTTTTAGTTGGTTTGGCCCGCAGATTTGTTCGATCAAATGCATGCATAACTCGCAAATACAGTCAAACTACAATATAAGAAACAACTGGATTGAATGCCTATTCTATTGCCAGAAAGTCTTGAATAAGTTTAGCAATTTGAAAACCTTATATTCCATCGCTTTTCATTTCTTATCGTCCGTTATAGGCGATTTCAACTGTATAACATTCCAGCAAAAACAAATGAATTTGCATAAAATACAAGTTTGGCTAAAGGAAGTATGAATATATTATGTTTTTTATGCCAACGATTTATTTCTATTAAAATCATAATAATAAAGTTTTAGACTAAAGATTTGTTTAAGGACTGCTTTCAGTTCATCATGTTGGGTAGTTTAAATCATATATACTTCATTTTCGATTGTCAATGAAATATCCTAACGACTGATGAGCGAATTAGCTTTTGCAGAAGTCGAAAGCGGAGCAAGTAAAAAAAAAAGCTACAATTACTTTGCGAAAATCCGGACAGTTGCCTTTTCTGTTTTAAATTCTTTCAAAAGCAATGCTTGGATCACAATGGCAATGGCAATGGCAATGGCAATGGCAATGCCATTGACAAAGCTGGGTGGAGGCTTTTGGGTTTCGCTTTCAGATTTATCATTCATGCATAGACAATAAACATAATGCCAATGGAAACTCGAATTGAAGACCAGTTGAATGAGAGCTGACACACGACTCCTTTTGCCAGACGGCTGAAGCGTTGGGTAGGTTGAAGGAAGGGTTGAGTCGCTTGGGTTGATTCTCTTTTTTATCCCATTGAATTTATTGTTGTTGTCCATGTCCATGACTGGCCTTGAACGTATCTGAAACGTTCTCTATTCAACATTTTTATTCCTTCCATCCATGTCACAATTGTGACCCTCTCCCTGTGTTGCTCTGTCCGTTCGGGCGTTTGGTTGCGCTGGTAACGGGCCAGGTTCCGTGTTACCCTAACGTGGTTGGGTTGATTAGAAAAACAAGGTGAGCTACTATAGGACGCCTTGTAACTTGGATGGAAAATCTGCTGAAACAGATATGAGATTGAAAAGATTTAGTAATTACCCCGATAATCTACTATAAGCGATTACATAATTTTTCTGAAACTGCTAAAATGTTTGTAGATGAGTTAATCGAAGTTTGACTTTCTCAATTTAGAATTTAATTAAAGAAGATTCTGTATTATTGAGCTTTCAGAAAGAGAAGTTAGCATTCGTCTTACTTATATTCAACTCAGTTTAATACACGCTTCCCCCGTTTCAACATTTCATTATTTAATTTCCCACAATTCGCACAGCTCCAAAACTTATCCAATCGTAATATACTCCCCACAGACAAGAGGTTAGGGCCATATAAACGACCAACAGGTAGCATATAAGTACACATTTGTACATATGTATTTTATCTGTGCGCGCATTCATATTATTTGCTCAACATTATGAACACGTATGCACGCTTTGTGTCCGGCCGTGGAGAGTGAAGAGTGAAGAGTGGGTGTCCGGCTATTTGTATGGAGGCTCATACAATAGATAAGTTATTTAGCTGGCGGGTCAGGTGGCTGCAGAAGCAGTTGGCGGCGCAAAACACAGGCGACAGCCAACGGTCGACAGACGACAGACGACAGACGAAAGGCAACAGTTGGGATTTACGTTACGAGCAATGCGGACAGGAGCTGCAACTAGAGACGCACAATTGAATGGGACACTAGGTTGGCGCATGTAATGACGAGGGCGATTTTATGGTTGGATGATTATAATATACATGTATATGTATGTATGTATATAAAAATAAATACTTATTTTTTTGTTTATTTATAGATACCCTGAAAGATAGATAGTTTGTGATAAAATAGATTTGTTTGGTTGTAAAAGTCGTCTAGACCGAATTCAAAGATTTCAGTGAGGTAATGCTAAAAATTGCTAAACAATATTTTATTTCACCTTTAAAATAAAATATTCCATTAAATGGACATATCAAGTATTAATGATATTATGGCCCATACTAAGCTACTTACTGTAAGTCTTAGTGTTTATCATATTGTTGCGCGTCTATTTTATACATATTAATCCCTATTTACGGGGTATCTTATAACTTACTCCTTTAATATACGCAATTCCAACTGGGTTCTATTGTTATTCGGGAGCAGACAGTCATAAAAGTATAGCAAACTATAGCACAAATAATATGATCCGCTTGGTTGCAACAATCACAGCAAAATCAGGAGACAGCTGTCCCGAGAACTTTCTGAGCTGGGACTGCAAAATACTGAGCACATTTGCCAGCTAATGCTGCTAGCAACTGGGCAACTTATTACACCCGAGTCAATGGCATAAGTAGCAGCCACAGCCGCTGCCGCGGCTGGAGACGCAGTCACAACGGCAGCAGCCATAGACTTCGAATTCAACTTCGAGTCAGTCGCAGACTTGGTTCAAGTTAAGTAACTGCTGCAAAGTGCTTCACGAAAACTTCGCGCACAAATCTTTTGTAGCCAATGCACAAAAGTTTGTGTGTGGCAAGAGTGCGACAGTGTGCGTGATTGTGTATATACAAGCATATACATACACAGGTGTATGTGTGTGAGTGCTCTTCTGGGTGAGAGTAAGGTCTGATGTGAGTTGGCAGTGTGCGAATCCAAAAGAAAGCAGGGAAAAAGGCAAATGAACTTGATGCCAACAAAATTAATAATTAGATACAGAATTTAAACTTTATATCGAAATCAGATATGTCTATCAATGTTTATTGATTTAAAAATATTAACAAAAAAGTCCTTAAATAACAAAAGAAACTTATAGTACTTATTACAAATTATACAATTTCAAAAACATCGAATCATTCAGAACTGATCTTTCGAATCGATATTTCTAGCTTATTTACAGATAGAAAAACGGATTGTTTTATATACGTTAATCAATTAACTTAATGATAAGAATTGAATCAATAAGATTTTATAAATAAGCTTATTTAATAAAAAAAATCGAAAATTATCGTTCAGGTGAACATATCAGTCAATATTATCTTAACAGTTAACTTTGAAACTACCGTGACAGAGGAAAAAAACAAATATAGTATAACCGATATCTATTGAATTTGATGCAAAATTATTAAGTTAAATAAAAATCAATCAAATTTTGATCAATATTGATTATTGATAGAGCTGAGTCTTTAAAATTTTTAAAGCAATAGATAATAAATATTCAGTCTTAGCTTTTGTTTTAAAGAAAATGTTCATATAGAATTAATTTGTTTTATGCATGACTTAGATATTGACATTCTCCACCCTCAACTGAATGTAAAACCATAAGACGAATGCGATCAAAAGACATTGAGATTTTTAGACAAATCTGTAAAGTCTAAGCTGGACATTAATAGCTTTTTTTCCTTTTCTCTCCATCTCTGTCCAACTTTATCTCTCTCCTCCCTTACATTCTCACAATATTAGCTTCTTAACTCATTTACAATGTGGCAACAGGGTATAACAAGCATTTATTTTTAACACATGGCAAAAGCCAACTGTTGCATATAACAACGACTGCGGCATACTTGCAATGTCAAACGAGAAAGAGAGAGGGAGAGAGAGACAGAGAGAGAGTGTGTGTGAGTGAGAGCCGCTTAGGTGGAAGCTATAGCTGTTAGGTGGCTGATGATATTGCTGGTAGATGGGGGTCTCGAGTCACGGCCAGGACCAGGGCCATGGCTACGGCCACTTGGGCTGTCAACTTAAAGCGAGATGAACGCACATTTCACAACAATTTGCTGACACACGCAGCACCCACACAGACACACATACTCCCACACACACACACACACACACACACACACAGAAGAGCTGCCCGCGGGCAGAATTGAATGTTGGATGTCGGATGTAGACATGGAAGTCAGCGTAGCCATTTTATGAGTTTTGCTTTTATTGTAGTTTGCATTATTTTATTAAATAAAGATAAAACCATAAATTATGTGTGCACAGTGCGTGCGACTGTGTGTGTGTGTGTGAGTGTGAGTGTGAGTGTGTGCGTGTGTTGAGTAATGGCCCGTGATATTTACACATGAGTGGCATTCAACTTACAGCAGCAGCAACAGCATTGGCAGCAACATCAGCAGCTGGAGCAGTAAATCTACTCGACCGTCCCGAATCCCCGCCAGTTTTTGGTAAACATGGCACAGCAGCAGCATAGCTGGGATGGCGGCGATGCGTGCTCCAACTATGGCACACACGGACACCCATACGCACAGGCAGGCGGCCATACACACAGCCATGGCGGACACAAGACGCCAGCGCGTGCTGCGAGCAATCCGTTGCCCTACAAAGGCGCCACACCCAAGTCGCCCAGGTGAGTCGCCAAAGGCCACATTCCAATTGTTCAGTTCAAAAATAGGCATTGCCCCAAGCAGGAGCTACTACGCGGCGCCGCCTTCCGTCTACGCCACGCCCACACAGTCGAGCAGCAGCTACGGCAACTATGGCAACTACGATCAGCCGCCGCGCAGTCCGAAAATAACAACAACCTATGCTAATGATAGCTGTGACGGGGGAAGCATCTCCACGCCCTCGTCCTACTATCAGACGCCCCCGTCGGGCTCCATTGACGACTCCGCCTCGCTGCTGACTCACAGCCCGAAGTCTCCATGCAAATTCGTCTTCGACGCTGTCAGCCCAGCTGGCGGCATGGATCAGGCAGCACTGGGCAAGAAATTCGAATACTATGAGCCCATCTCTCCGGATGATGGCTCGCTCTACTATGAGCCGCCCAGCTCTCCCAGGCGGCAGGGCTCCAAGAAGCTAATGCGTGGCCACGCGACGCAGCTGGAGCAGGTGCCACAGCTAACCACAACAGGTGTGGCAGGCAAGCGACGGCGGGATGAATGGGAGCTGCCCATCATAACAAAGATCGATGCGCGTTCTCTGAATGCAGCAGCAGCAGCTGCATTAGGTGATGGCGGAGGAGGAGGAGGAGGAGGAGGAGGCGGAGGCGGAGGCGGAGGAACGGGAGCTGGGTCATCTGGCGGATATTCGACTCCCAATTACTATGGCCTAAAGCGTGACTCCTGCGTCACGGAGTGCACTCAGCTATCCATGGAGTCGGGCGATACGGCGACCCAGCACACAACCACCACCACGACGAGCTTCAGCTACACGGACACGGATGCAGGCCAGCCGCAACAGCAGCAGCAACAGCAGCAGCGCCAGCGTCGTCACGCCATCAACATCACCTCGAATCCGGGCTACCAGGTGCTACACAGCTCTCATTCCACCTTGGATCGCACCTGCTCGGATAGCGTTGTGTCGTTGCGCTATCGCAAGTCGACAAGCGACTTAACCCAGGACGCTGAGCACGAGCTAAGCGGCTGTAAGCCAGCAAAGCCAAAGCGAGATGCCGTCGAGTACAAACCAAGACGCAGGGGCAGCTCCAAGGGTGGACTGGCCTACTTGGCCAGTCGACGCAGCTCGCGTGAATCCATGAAGAGCGCCTGCTCGAATGCTTCCATATTCTCTAACGATGACATTGGCCCATTGGCCTTTCAGAGCTCCAATCGCGGGCGCCAGCGACGCACTTCCAATTTTTTGGAACTTCCAGGTGGGTAATATCCATGTATATAATAGATATTACATCTTTGCATTTCAATTTATATAAAATATAAAAAATTATTTCTTTAGTTTTTCTAGTCTTTCCATTCATATTTTTATTTTTATTTTTTTCTTCACCTTTATAATACTAAACAGTTTTCATTTAATATTCTTGACTCGCACGTTTCAATTTAAAAATGGAATTTATGACGAGTTAAGGCGGGTTATGAATTTATGTGATTTTTTTTATATATATATATATACAGTGGACGATTTAATACAACTTGTTGTGAATTGATTCAAGTCGTATTTGACACACAAACATTATCAGAATTGAGGTTCTAATTTGATTATTTGGTTATAGATCACGCATATTATAAGGACATTATTACTTTTTTTAACTTGATCTATGAAACAGTAACAGAAAATAAAAAAAATAAATCTTGCAAGAACATTTTTACTCATCTTTGACGCTTGCTGATAGCACTCTTTAAAAGTGGCTCAACATCAGCTGCAGAATATTCGATTAGTTAAGCCTCGATTCGCTTTCTTTACAGTTCCCGATCATGTACGCCCGCGCGTATGTTCGCTGCCTGAGCGTCCGTACAATCCGCGGGCCAGCGATGATCTCTATCGGCTGCGCCACTTCTCTATCAGCAAAGGCAATGTGGTGAACTGTGGGGATTCGATCATATCACGACGATCGCGCAGCAACACAAGCGTCAATTCGACGAATAGTCGAGCCAGTGAACGCTCACCCTTCGAGGGCAGCTGCTGTGGTGCGGGTTACGCTAATGTGGATTCGCTGCCCGCCTCTCCGGATGACTCGGAGAACATGGATCCGCCGCCACCGGCGCGATATCGGGTCGTAATGCTAGGTGATGCGGGCGTGGGAAAAACGGCGCTGGTCAATCAATTCATGACATCGGAGTATATGCACACATACGATGCGAGTCTAGGTAAGTTGATAGATCTTTCTCTCTCCCTCTGGATGTGCCTTGATTGCCCCGGGCCAAGTCTCGAACAAGTGGGTGTTGAGTATGCAGAGTGAGTAGCGATTGATCCCCTTAGATGAAACCTATGCGTGTCGTATGATCCTCAGTCGATCCCGATTGCCGCTGGTTTCCGCTTCCGTCTATAGAGTTTAATTCTGATCTGAGTTTTAGACGATGAGTTCGGCGAGAAGACGGTCAGCGTTCTGCTCGACGACGAGGAGTCCGACATGGTCTTCATAGACCATCCCAGTGTTGAGATGAGTGTCGAGAACTCGCTTTCCACCTACGAGCCACATGGCTGTGTTGTGGTGTTCTCTGTGGTGGACAAAGGCTCGTTTCGCATCGCCGAGGAGATTATCAACTATTTGTGGCAGGAGAATTACACCAAGGACAAAGCAGTCATACTTGTGGGTAATAAAGCGGACTTGGCTCGGGCAAGGCTTATCACGTCACAAGGTGAGTAATGGGCTTGAAAAGAGCGGGAGGTTATAATTAGAGATGGTTGCGACGGGCGCTGATAAAAAGATTCCTTTTACCTTAAGCAACGTGAAATATAGTCAACGAAATTATCGAATCGAATAGGTCTAGTGATGAGAAATAATGAGTGCAGTGCGTATATATGAAAGACGCTAAAGTTGGGAATTGTTCAAATATGCTCACATATATGCCAGTTACTCTATGTATATATATAATATTGTCAGTATTTATGAGTATATGAGTTAGTGGATATCTTTTTTGCAGATAGAGTTTCTCATATATAATGATTATACGATGACAAACACATATGTACATATAATGCTAATCTGAGCTTTCAGTTATATTGACGAGTAAAAATGAATCCTTCACGCTTCCTTCTCTAGTTATAGAATAGAAAAGTCCAGACGGGCGGTTATGCCTTGTCTTAATTATGATTTCTCATTTCTCATTTTACATTTAATATTTCACGTTTCACGCTTTGACGCACACACAGAGGGCAAAACGTTGGCTGCCTCACGCGATGCCAAATTTATTGAGACGTCCAGCGGCATACAGCACAATGTCGATGAGCTGCTCGTCGGGATACTGAAACAGGTAAGCGGGATACTGAAACAGGTAAAGCACGAGCACGAGTAGGAGCAGGAGCAGGAGCAGGAGCTGGGGCAGCAGTAGCTGTCGTTACAGCTTGGGGCTCGGAGCGTAGTTCTGCTCGGGGTCGGGTTGACTGTGCGGTTATTTAGGTTTAGGTGCGAAATACACGCAACTCATTGATGCATGCGAAAATTGTGCAGGAAATAACTTAAATGGATTTGTGATACGTTCAGTTGTGGGTTGTAGCCTCTCGCATCGTTTCACTAATTAATGAAAATTGAGCTGAGCCGAGCCGCAGTCGGACTAGCTGAATGGTATTAAAAGTGGGCCAGCTAGCAACCTCAAATTTTTAAAGAGTGCCGCTATAAAATTTCTTGTGTTACTCACATTACATTTGCAGATGCGGCTAAAGGAGACGCGCGAGAAGAAGGCTACCTCATCGAAGATGAAGACCTCGCGCACTCACATCTCGCTGCATCTGGCCAAGGAAATACTGCAAAAAATTTGCCTTAGCGATATTTCCAAATCGAAAAGCTGTGAAAATCTTCACGTGCTCTAAAAAAACAATGCGAAAATGGAGCAAGCAAAACAAAGCAAATTTCCCCCAAAACAAGCAAAGCAGAAATCAATAGTGAAAAGAAAAAAAGAGAGAAGAGAAGAATAAGAAAAATAAGTAAAAACAAAACAGAGCTAAACAAAGAATATTTTGCTAGCATTTTAAAGCCATATAATACCCATATATAAAGCACACATATATATATGTAAATATATATATATTTATATATTATATAGCCGATGCTCAGCTTGCATTAAAACTGTTTTGATGCTCTCTTTTTAAAGGCGTTTTTACGAGTATTATAAACATATACGAATTATTATGAATGTTGAGTAAAAAATTCAAAATTCCAAAAAAAAAAAGAAAAACAAATAATATAAAACATGTTACAGCCAATTTGTGTACAATATAGACCTATATAATATATATATATATATATATATATATATATATATATATATATATATATATGTATATGTGAGGAGGGATTTTCATAGCAGCTAGGAGCAGGTGCTGAGCCACAAATTGTTCACAAATTTGTGTCTTTGCAAAGCCATTTCGGATGTTTTTAGCAGGTGCGTCAATAGATTGCCTCTGCTTATTTTGTTATTAACTGTCAATTGAACAAAGCAGAGAATTAAGCTTTCACAACTTTGAGCTAAACTGGCTATGAATAGGCATTATGCGAACTAAGCTAAAGCTGAATAACTGTCATGGGATTTGGCAGTTGAAAATGTTAAAACTCTAAAATTGATTGAAGATGTTTACTTAAACTTTTGCTAACCAACTAACATGAACTTTGACAGTGGGTAAAGAGATATAAAGTGAGAGAGCTCCGAAAACTCGGTTGATTAATAATCAAAAACTTTGACAGGAATATATGAACAAAGTCTGCCTGACCTTGATCATATGTATGTAAAGAAAGTCTGCCATTGGTTTAACATATTAACTAACTTCGGCCAACTCAAATGTAACATATAAATCCTTAAGAACTTTGAGGGCAAACCTCAAATGAAGCATTCGAAAAATGTCTACTGAAAAATTTTGATTAACTTAAGTCTAGTAAAACTGAAGCAGACTTTAGAGAATGTGAGGTAAATTCTAGGATTCTAACTTCATGTTAACTTAGACGAACTTTGAGAGGATCATGAATTTTAAATGAATTTAAAGACAAGCGTCACTTTGTTATTGATTTAATAAGGGAAAGCAAATTTACACCTTGATTAACTAAAATTAATTATGAAAGAAAAAACGGATTAAGCTCAACAAACTTAAAGAGGGCATAATTTATTATCAACTGCCATGAACCGGCACTTAGTCAGAAGTAAATTTAAGGCCGGCCTAAGTTAAGGCAACATGAGCGTTGATAGCAAGATATCCTCTGAATCCACTGAGATTAGGCAAAGCGAACTTGAGGCTAATTTAAATTGTGGAACATCGACTACGTGCTCACTTCTTATAAACTTGTTAGAGCGCATTTCTCACATGTGCTCAAGTCGTTGGCATTTTGGGCCGTGCGGTCAGGCCCCCGACTCGACTCGAGTTGCGATTGTCGCATTTTGTTTATGGCGGATGTTGTGATTGGATTGCCAGCACAGACCCAGACAGCAGCGAGGCAGCGAGGCAGCGCGTCAGCATTTATCGCCAGTTCGAGCGTCTGGCCTTGGCATAGCCCCAAGGCAAAGCAAAATTCTTTTTCTTTTTTCTTTTTTTTTTTTTGAGGTTGATAACAGCGTTAAGCAGACGCGTGGCAGTTAGAATTAGCTGAGAGATAGCCTCACATGTACATACACAAACATAATTATATTTCTATGTGTTCCAAAAACAAATTTTCAATTCAATAATGTGCTGTCAATTTTTTTTTCCAAAAAATATGAAGAAATATGCTTAAAGTATATAATCCAGCAAAAGTAACATATAAAAGTATTTAAATAAATAAATGTGTTTTAATATATTTATATTTTTAAGTGTGTCTTTAACTAAGCTCCTTTGAGTAACTAGACGATATATATATAAATATATTTTCAAATGAGCGCCAACTATATCAAAAAATAAAAGAAAACTAACTAACTTTAGACTTGGCAAACAAACAAACAAGAAATCTCTTCCAAAAACACAAATTGCAAATGAAACTCATATCGGAATGACTGTTAAATGTTGACTGTTGTTATTAACTAAGCCTAAAATGTTACTGAATTTAGTAAAACTCTATATATACATATAAAAATATACTATATATGAATATCTATATATACATTACATATATTTATGTAACTCTCTTTTAGAAAATCTAAAGCGAAATGTTCAAGAACAAATATTTACACTGCGGTTGCCTACTCTCTTTTCTATCCAACTATCAACTCATGCGCTTCTATAGTTAAATAAGGCAGAGTTATATACTAGATACTTTATCAACCAAACATACACATACACATACATATATATATATATACACATACACACACTTAACTCTTTTCACATGCGCCAATTGTAATTGGAGTTCGCGAGCTGCTGCCTGCCACAGAGCTGGCCAGGACTTTGGCTTTGTTTAACCTTCACTCACAGATTTCTCAAGTGCACTTTATCATTTGGCAGACAATCACACAAACACACTCACACACATACAAACATACACACGCACATAGCAGCACTGGCTGAACTTGGATGTTGATTCGACTGCATCTGAAAAATAAATGTAAAAAAAGTTTCGCTTGGTCCAACTTTTAATTTGCAGCAGTTTGTAAAGTGCGCAACAAAAAACAGCAACAACATCAATAACAACAACAACAACATATATACACGCACACATACACTCGCAGAAGTGCGCTAACTTTTACCAAGCCCATAACAAAAGTAAATAATATAAATATATGTAAAACATGGCGTATACGCAATCTGCATCGCGCATACGCTGCGTGCGACGACTTTAAATTTGATTTACGCCAAAAAAGAAAAAAAACAAAATGTAAAAAAAAACTTTCGCTAAACATAAATTCAAATCAAAGCTAACTAAATGCCCACCGAATTTATTGTGTACTCTATAAATCGTAAAAAAATAATATAAAATATATGCATATGTGTTAAACTGTAAAAGAAAGATTTAACATTTGTCTAAGCATTTAACTAATCATCAAGAATTTATTGAGCTAACAAAAGAGGCTTGAAACTGAAGGAGGAAACGGCAGCGAGAAGCGTTTGGGCAATAAAGAAGTCGAAGCAACAGCAGTACAAATATTGAAAAAAGTATTTGCCGAGGAGTTAACAAAGCGAGAAGCGAGATAAGCAATATATGTATTGAGAAATATATGTAAGTGTAGGAGAAAATTGAGCACATAAATATAAAATCAGTTAAATAATAGAGCGAAGATAAGTATATAGAAACGATGAAATAAACACAAATAGAAAAGACGGGTTAATAAAAGGGTGGAGAAAGGATAATCATATGGAGAGGGGACACCTAAATCAAACAAAGATAGGAAAATGAGTTTTAAACAGAAGATTATAAAGAGAAACATTAAAAGAAGTTAACAAGCCACTTAACCAAGTACAGTAAATACGCCTGATACGTAGATAATCCAGGGTAATATATTTAAATAGAAAGAGAAGAAAATCTGGCAAGTATTAAAGCTCAGGAAAATACCTATTATTTTCTGTTTGTTTTGCAAATGAAAGCGTATAGCAGTAGGGACTATTTTGCTATGGACTATAAAAAAGGATACTTAATCGAGTTTCCATCCATTTTCGCTTGACAAACCACTTTGAACTTCTCCAACCCGCTTCTCGCTGCCCAACTGATATCAGCCAAAGGCATAACTGTACATACATATATATTTTTTCACTGCTCGATATGCAACAAATGAACACTTTATCAAATTGCATCGTTAACTCAATTTCTGAAGTGACCTACATAACTTTAAACGAAATTGTTGCATATGTTTGATGAAATCTAACAAAAAAAAAAAAAAAAAAAAAAAAAGAAAAACTATAAAAACTAACTATTCATGAAAATGTGCTGATATCACGTATGTAGATGCGTGTGCAAAAGATAAATCTATTCGCAGCCTACTAAGCATTGAGATACAATGCAAATTGTTCTAGTTGTGATGTGTCTCTGTCTTTGTCACTCTGTCTCTGTCATACTCACATACATACGCAGACAAAGGATAAGCATTATATAAAGGACAAAATAACTAAAAATTTATAACCTGACGTTTCATTGGGTGGGCATTTGGGGATTGTAACTTTTATTTTATTTTTTTCAAATTATTAATTTTATTAAATTATTTTTAATTATTAAATGTTGAATTTATTTCATTCAAACTTAGAATCTTGACAATACAATTGAGAAAATATAATATAATGGATTATTTTACATGCAAAAAAACTCAATTGTGATTAAAATTGTTGCAATAATAAAGATATTCTCTTTAAAATCAGATTTTACTTAAATTTTCGTGTAGTTTGATTTACATACTTCTATTCTCTTTAGTAGCTTTAATGGTGAATGCTAAGGAGATAACCCAACAGATTCTATATTTAAACTTGTCAAGCTGACAATCGTATAAGAAGCCTCAAAAAAGTATTAAAAGGAAATTTCTTTAATATAAATTAGTCTGCCACGTCTCCTTGAGGAGCTGTCCAACTTATTTCCGGATCATCAGTGGAGGAGGTCAGCAGTAACTCAACTTTATCTCAAATACTTAAGCTTTCTTTTAATGCGAGTACTAATTATCAATAAAAGCGTTTAAGATACCAGAAAAATATATCACAATTTTTGACGTCCTAGGGGACATGTCCAAAAAATCTGAATATTTTACAAAGCGAATGCTCAACAGAATATATTCAGCAGTCGGACGAACGGACAGCAAGACAAAATTAGCATAAATAGTATTATTTAGTAAATTACAAATAATTTTAATGAACTGTCTATAAAGATATTTTGATATAATATTAATAAATATAATTACCTATATAGCTATAACAGACTAACGCCTGTATTTACAGCAATAAATATTTGTTTAACACATTAAAGCTAACTAGAAGAATCCTCACAGATGAATGCACAGAAATCTTTTTCTATTAACTCTGAGTTTTCGAACTTTAACTATTTCGGAATTTTATTATAACGCAATAAAAGCCGTTGGTAGTTGGCAGCTGGCAGTTGGCAGTCATCATTCCTGCTTTAATTTGATTTACTCGGAAAGTTGTCAACACACAGTTTTTGGCCAAATGTGTTTGTGTGGCACGTGGCACAGAGGCAAATTCACATGCTGTCAACTCATGCAGCGACGGCAGGCTGCTCAGCTCAAATCTGCTCTGCTCTGCTCCGCTCAACTGTTGCGCACTTGCGGCTCATTAACGACGGCCCCAGGGCGCAGTGGTGGGCGGAACGTGCCAGCTATAGTGGAGTTTGTGTCCACTTTGGGGCGACACAGAAATGCGTTAAGTGCCTGATGTCAATCAGAGTCAGCCGTGGGGCAGGCAACACGAACGGATTACATGCTTCGCTGCATCAGCGAGTGAATCTTTCACTGATTTCTTCAATATCTCTCTCTCTCTCGCTCTCTCTATCTCTATCATCTCTCACGCTCTGTCTTTCTCTCTTTCTCTCTCTCTCTCTGTCTCTCTATTTCTCTCGCTCTATCTCTGCCTGTCATTATCTCATTCTATCTCGCTCATTGTCTGTTTCGTTCCGCCATGCGTGCGAGAATCAATCAAGCGCAAAACTTTCATAATTAACTTAAAGTTGACAATGCGGCTGCCTCAGGACTCAGCCCCCAAATGCCCTCGATGCTCCTGATTGATGAAGCAAATGGGCAGCCAAATGCCATAGTAACAAGACTTAAGATGCCAATCCCCGGCTAGAGATGGGCGCGTGTCTTAGATACAAGTCTGATGCACGAGTATGGGTAGTTGAGTTCCTTGAATAATAGATGCTAATAGTCATATCGAATTGGATGTAAATGCGCAAATTGGCAATAATAAGCTACAGCTGGAATGGTTATGAGAAAGCAATAATAAAGAAGCTTTAAGGATTTAAGGATAAACAGAGGTCAAAGTTATTGTAAATATATAAATTATAAGTGGAAACGGAGATGACTTGAACAACTAAAAGTTGTGAAAGAAATGTAAGCCAAAAAGTCCAAAGATAGAAATATTAGGTGCAAATTCATTTCGGGTAAAATATTAAAATTCCGACGTGATTACTGTGACGGTGCGGTACACTAAAAGAAATGAAGACAAGGCTAGTATGAGAAATAATATTTAATTACCAAAAATATATATGCATATAGATTAAGATGTATATAAAATGAGAACATTAAAAGAAATAAAGCTTTGCCCACAAAAGAAAAGATGAAAAATACAAATAAATAAATAAAGATATACTAAAAATAAAATAAAATAAATATATAAAAGAATCTTTTTATGTAAATATAATATTAATTAGATACGGTCTTTAATAGGCATGTATTCTATTCAACACTCTTATATATAAGCTATGAAAGTCTGTTCTAAGCTGTACAGCAAAATATGCAAAATCTGAAATTATATGGTTTCCAGTTCTTTATAATCGACTTAGTTCCGGACTCACATACATTCTACAATATAGCTTAAGTTCAACTAAAAGAACTTTAAAGAAAATCTAAATACAAATCATAAGTAATTCGGATAGTCTTAGATATTTTCGTTCTACTCTATAAAGAAGAGCTTTCTACAAGCAACGTGCATATTTCTTAGCTCAAGTATGAGCTTTCGCAATAGTTTCAATTAACATGAATTAGCTTACTTCATGTAGAAGCCGTCGCTAGGTGTCACGACTTTTGGGCCTTCTCTAAATAGCCAGGCACAGTGCTTGTTTATACTCTGCGATCTCGGCACATTGCCACCTGCTCGGGGCTCATCATTTTAATGAGCTTATTTCATTATATTTAACGCGCTGGCTGCCATCTACTTTTGCAGGATTCATCGTTGGATGACGATGATAGGGCGGAAGGGGCGGGGGGGACTTATTATACAAATTGCAGTGCCATTTTGTATCTTCTTCTCCTTCGTTTTAGGCATTTTTGTGTGTGTTTTATAATTTGTGTTTGGTTTTGTTGTTGATGCTTTTGTTTTTGTCGTTGCTGCTGTTGGTTGGCTCTCATCTTATTGCGCTGTCATTTACAATTAGCTTTGGTGTTTGCTTTAGGCAGAACGCGGGCAGCGAGGTCAAATAAAACTAATTTAAAGTTCAATAAAGAAGCAGCAACAAATGCGTACATCCTGTAGCTGTTGCTGTTCTTTAATCAACGCCCGCGTCATCATCATCATTCAACAGCAACAGCAACAGCAACAGCAACAGCCACAGTCAACAACAAATATTGACATACTTTAAATAATTTATGAAAATATCTGCAACGTCATTGGGAATCGAGCGAGATATTCAAGGTGCCTCTGCCACAGTCTCTTTCTCTCGTCTCACCCTCTCTCTATCTCTCTTTCTCCCTATCGCTTTCTCTCTCCCTCTCTCTCTCCGTATTTCCTTTGGTGTGTGTACTTTACGTTGCGGTGTCGTAATCGTAATTGAGTCAAGTCCATGGGGGCTAGCAGTGAAGATTGAAGCGTGGCGCGGGCGCGGGCGCACGGCATACACAAATCGATTAAGAACTTAACAAGGATTATGCCATGATAACACGACCCAGCTTAATATGCTACTGCCGCACTAAAGGAAAGCGTCCAATTAAAGCCGCACATTTCAGTTGAATCACTAGAACACGAGGACGCACAAATGATAGGGTGCTGAGAAGTCGAGGTGGCACTAACTGATGTGAACTGAGGATAAGAATAATAATGTCCTAACATGACATCATTTAGCGAATATATTAACTATATCACAAAGGTGTTGTGTCCATTTAAAAGAAATTTGATATATCGAATATTGTAATCAGAAGAATATTATTTCGATATTAATTAAACACAATCTTATAATTTTTATTGTTAGCAGATACTATATTCTGACTAGTTGTCTATATACAGCAACGGATTGCTATGTCATCATACAGTAGGAGTATAATTTGTTAAGGAAAATTATGCTGATTCTGTCTATTTTATCAACTACATGTTGCATAATCATGTTAAAAATTCCGCATTTAAACATTTTTAACAAAACGGTCCCTAGAAGTATATACGGTCATATGAACTGCAGCCTAGCTGCTGAGAAAGATCGCTAGAGTCCCATGGTATATGAAATGTACCAAAAGTTTGAATAAGAATCCAAAACTTGACCAAAAAATACCTCAAGATCTCCTTTGATAACGATGCCCAAGGATCCACACCGGAACGCCTACTACATAAAATCTATCAAATATCCATTAAGACTTCATCTGTGATATTAAGACCCTGCAATTTGTTGTTTAATTATACATCATTCATTACTATTTAGTTTTGGTTGCCGTTTATAATATGCTCATTTCTCTAAATTCTCTATATTTGTTGTTACCTTCAAGTTCATAACTTAAAATACAGATAACTGTATTTTGACCACTAAGGATGTATAATTAGTGGTACAACGATATGCCAATGTGTAGAAAAAAACGTAAATGCGGGAAAAATTTGTTAATATTTATTTATTAAGTTTGGACTTAATGAACAACAACTTCGAAATATGTAATAATCGATTGGTTCATTATTCTGACTTTTACAATTTACAATTTTTATTCCGTTTCTATTTGAGTTTACAAAATCTGTAAAATCATATTTATGTATTTACTGTTAGATTAAATGGCTTTGAAGCTTTTGCAACAAGGCAGATAACGGAATAAGCTGCTATCCTAAACCCTTCTAACGGATTAGTTTGCACTCAATGTCAGCGCTGTGAAATGTATTGGGACTGAGATGGAGGAGGGATCAAAAAGGATGCCAAAGCATACAAGAATTTTATAGAGCACAAGCTGTTTGCATAGCTCAATGTGTGTTTGTGTGTGTGTGTGTGTGCGAATATAATCGAGAATATGTATATATATGTTTACATATACTCGTGTATATATATTTATATAAACTCAGGTATTCTAGCCGGCCACTCAAAGCCAGAGGCTAAGATGCTCCACTCTCATACCCACACACACACACAGAGAGTGAGAGAGACCTGCCCAGAGTATTATGAAGAAATATTCGCTCGGGACTCATAACCAAATAAGCAAAAATTTGTTTTAAAGCATACTTTATTTTGCCCTGTGCAAATTACCAAGCCAAAAATGCACAAAATTGGAGTTTGCAGAATGAAACTTTAAGCAATGTTTATATATAAAAAAGAAAAAATTGAAATTTAAATAACGATTTATTGCCTTTGAAGTATGATTATTTGTACAGACGCTACAGAGGCGGCAAATAAAACAACTCTGACGTCACAAAAGCGAAAGTGAGAAGCAAGAGAAGATAAGACGACTATCGAATGCACTACCCCTAACATATATTGTCTATATATATTGTTATACTAATATTGGATAAATCTAAGAACATTTCAAGCGAATTATACAAATCTAGAATGCGGAATGCATCGCTACTATTTTGAGTACTTTCTGCAAATAATTACTGAAAGAAATAATACAAATATTATATTTGCTAAATAAGCTTATCAGAATTGTAGAGCTTAAGATATGTATGTCTTTTTTTAGCAAGCGCATCTTCACTGCACGCGCACTTCACGAAACTAATTGCACATAACTTTGATATAGCATTTCTGGATAAAGAGTGAAGAGTGAGAATGAGAGCAGTTTTAGTACCCAAAGCTCTTTCAAATGACCGGCTTGACCGCAGCTTAATATGCAAGTTGTATGTGTGTTGTAAGTGTGTGTGTGTGAGGTATGCAGGATTCGCACCAGTTGGACCGCAGCTAAGAGTAAAAGTGAAAGCATTAGACATAAGCATGTCCACAATACAAATAGCTGCAAGCTGCGTCTACATGAATTGTTTTTGTTTTATTCCGAGAGAGAGAGAGAGAGAGAGAGAGAGACCATGTGTCTTGCATGGAATTCGAAATGGGGTTATGTAAGCATGGTACATGCCATGTGGCCTAGCTAATGTGCCCTAATGACAAGTCTTTTTTCTTGATTATGGCTAGCACGGGCCAAATAAAGGCCAAATTTGTAATGCGCTCAAACAGACAAACAGGAGGAAACCATAGCGAGCAGAAAGGCCTTGCATGCTGTGTGTGTGTGTGTGTGAGCGTAGTCAAAATCAAATACGGGTTGGAACAGGGATAGGGCATGGGCAGCCAATCAGAATGGGGGCCAGCCTTGTTGCTGTCACTGTCGCTGTCGATGCGAGGCACCGTGCTTAAAAGCAATGCCACGAAATTGCTTTTTGCGAAAGGTAACGGCTACAACAGCAACAAGTGAGCGCGTGTGCGTGTGCGTGCGCTTATGCCTCTCGTTGTGTTTTTGTGTGTTGTGTGATTGTGTTTGTACTACACAAAGGAAATGAGAAAAGGTTGTTGCTGGCTTCCTTTTGCTGCTTTTGTTAAATTTGCGTAGCGTCGGCGCCAGTATTGAGGAAACAGGAAGTTGCCCGGACATTGTTTATACTTTTTCGCTGGCAGACAAAATACCAGCCGCAAACGGCATAAGTCAAAAGCAACAAGCGTGCATCCCACAAACAACAACAACAATAACAACAACAACAAGCTCATAAATTACAAACGGAATTTAGATTGTGTTACCTAGCCCAATGGACGTCGCTCAAATGTCGGCTGCTCCGGACAAAATAAAGGAAACTTAAATGTTTAAGAACGTTGACAAAATAATCTGCTAAATGTGAACGTAAATATATGAGGAGAAAGGCAGGGAGAGAGAGAGAGAGAGAGAGAGGGCAGTCTGGGTGCCAGAGCGAGCAATAAGCAAATGCTAAATGGACGCCATCTTTGTTGTTGGAATTGCTGTTGTTATGCGTACGAAAGTTGGAAGAGATGAGGTATAATGTTTTCTCACTAACTGATGTTATTTGTTTAAATACTTATATTTAATTTAAATATTATTTATAACATATAAAATAATATTATAAATAGCGTTATTTTCTACATTATTATTCTGATCCACAGATTTACATTTTAAATTATAATATTTTTCACATCAGTTTGGATTACACGGTATCGCCTCCTCGGTGATTCTCGTATCTCGCACACTCCTGCTAGTTGTTGTTGCACAGCTAAATGCCAAAATGCCATTTTCACAAAGTTTGCCCCGAAAGTAAACAGACGAGGCCTCGCAGGAAGGCGACCGACCACGAAGATGAATACGACGCGAAGAAGAAGCAGGAGCAAGCGCAGGCGATGCCAACGTTGGTTAAAGCATAAAAGTCAAAGGCGAGCCAAGCAGCAGCAAAAAGTCGGTTTTCGCTTTCAACCATTGCCAAAAAAAAAACTTGTGTTGTTATTTCGGCTGTTGTTGTTGTGTTTGTGTTGAAGCTTTATCAACGCCCTGTGTCAGCGAGCACACTTGTTGAGCATTAGGTGGGCTGGCAGCGCAGCACTAGGGCGAAGTGAAAGGACAGCCGAGTAAGAACACCAATAACCGTTACAGCAACAGCTAGGGGAAGATGAAAAACAGCGCAACAAAAGTGACAAAGAAATTGAAATTCTGTCGGTGTACAGGAGGTGGGCCAAATGGGTTCAGTGGAAGTGGCTTGTGGGCTGCAGTAATCGGTTCTTAGAATACCCTGCAAAAGCTAAGGCTTACATACATGCTATATATACATACATACATATTGCAAGTTGGCTATATCATTTGTTGTTATATTTTTCTATATATAATTAATTATTGATTCTGTTGCAAAATTGCATTTGATGCATGTAAATGTGTGATACAGGGTATATCAAAGCGAATAAAATACATAAAATATGAAAAGTAATTGCATATGTAAAATAAATAGAGAGTAACCTGTGTATCTTTGCATATACAGGGTATTTTAGAGTCCATGATCAAAAGACGATAGATAGATATAATAGCAAAAAACCTCATAAATGTATATAAAACGAAATATATGTATGTTAATATAGTTGATAAATTCAATGCCTTGGGTCTAGTAGAGAGTGTCTTTGATTGAAGCAGATGAGAGCATTTAAGAAGTATCGTAAAGCCCAAAGTTAAAGCCCAAGTGAGTGAATATGTGTGTAATAAATATTTAGCATTAAAGTGAAATACATGGTATAAATCAGTCATGCACACTTTAAAGATTTTTGGTCTGTCTGTGTGCCCTTCTGGCAGTTGACTCTGCTGGTGGATGGAAGAGAAGGCAATGACAAAACTTCGTTATCAAACGCAGACATACACCTACACCTACACCTACACACACATGCACTTATACACAGTCACACCACACACACACACACACGCACACACACTGTAGCTCAGTTATAATGCAGTCAACTCACGAGCTAGCAAAAATATTCAGCTCTACCAAAAAAGAAAACCAAACGCATACGAGTCTCCCGACGCTTGCTGTCATCGGGCGGCTGCAATCTTTTTGGCCTTCAAAAGATACGAATGAAGATACGAGTGAAGGATAGATGGCCCAAAGCGGAAAAAGGTGCAGACTATTTGCCCTTCCAATTGGAAAATGCCTATTCGCGACTGCAGCCAGCTGTCAGGGGACGGACACATTCGCAAAAAAGCACGCCTATCTTAAATATCTCATTCAATGGGCTCTATCAAGGCACACATGCACTCACACAGACACACGCACTATCTCGCTCTCGCACGCATCCAGAGTAATACTGAAATAAAGCACCATGCATCACTGTTGCATGCTGGAAACGAGGCGCATGTGCCACAACCAATTTGTCCGCTTTCATACCCTGTTCGCAATCAACGTAACGTTCAATGGGGTATATAAGAAAGTTGTTTCCAACTTACATCAAAATATTACAACAAATAAATTTGAAATACATAAATACTAATAATATATGTGCACAGTGCATAAAAATTACTTGCTTGATCTTTAATTGATAGATATTGATAAAGTTTAACACAAATATCGAATATTGCACAAATCGTAAATAGAATTCTAAATAAATTTTCAAAATAATTATAATTTGTAATTTATCAGTAAAGATTTCAGTTTGTGCAGTTGTCGATTCAATTCGATTGTTGTTATATTATTGTGAAATTAGTATATTTAATATAATCAGCTATCGTTTATTTCGATTATTATCGACCACAAAATGTGTACCCATTACTTAATCAATAAAATAAGAACTCTTATCGATACATCTTATCTGTTTTGAAAAATCGATAAATATCGAATATCCGCAGATTGTGACTACTTATATATACTGCATACCCACGCCAGGGTACCTCTTAGTCATTGTATCTCATCTTTCGCAATTTGATTCGTTTCGTTGTTGTTGGTTTTTGGGTTCACGCTGATGTTTGCTTTGCGCCGCGACAGGTGGCGCTTGGTTGGGCGTTAATAACTATAAACTGTTTGCCTAGCGTGTGTGTACGTGTGGTTGTGGTTGTCTTTCTGTGTGCACGCGTGTCTGTGTATGTGTGTGCGTGTGTGGACTGGACATTTGCGCTTCAATTATGCAAATTTCCTGTGAGTTTTTCAATATGCTTCGCGGACTGGAGACTTGGACATTGTTGTATGAAGTGCGTTGAATGACATAACATACACATATAAACAAGTCAATGAGTGTGTGTGTGTGTGTGTGTATGTATTGTGCGCCCGTTTTCTGATTTAATTTTCCAGCTTATTGCATTCTGGGCGGATTTCAATACCCTGTAAACAATAAAAAAAATTAAAAATTAAAAATAGAAAAACTATATAATTACAAACACGATAGGCTGAGATTTTAAAGTAGAACTAAATATTTTTATATGCTTTTAAAATGTTTATTTGAAATATATATTTTTTGGTACAAATTTTAAAAATAATTCTTTTCTTCTTCATTCCTTCTTAGCTCTTAGCTTGACAATTGATTATCTAAAAAATGTAGTATACTTTTCAGGGTTAACTAAAATTGCCATTCGAAATTACTTTTTGTATGGTGACATATTATATATATATTGCGAAGATATGAATATATATTATATCTAGCATGTAATATTGTAGAATGAATTTGAACATTTTAACTCCTCTTCTTTAATTCAAACTACATACATCCCCCTTTAGAGAGCATCTGGCAAGTCAGGCTCTTGCAACTCTTTTATTGCGACTTGTTTCTATGAATTCCGTTTAATGACTACAGCGCGAGAGAACGCTTCCATTTGCATAATGAGCGAGTTTTCATACCATTTTTTTTTTTACAAAAAATAAATTTCAGATATGAATGTTAGATTATGCATTTTGCAAGTGCCAATGGGATCAACCCCTTTCAGTCCCAAAGAGTATTTCAATTAAAGCGAATCGATGCAAAAAATTCAAATATTTACCAAGTGAATATTTTATGACAGATATCTGTTTACCAAAAACTCTTTTGCAAACCAAATGTGAAGTCTCGTCCCTTGTCAACAGTTGTCAGTTGGCAATCGAAATTGTAGCGACAGCCCAAGTCAGGATTTTAAGTAGTAAAGCGGATTGAGCTTTCATTACACAATTGATATTTTTGTATGTATGAAGGTTTTATGGAAGACAGCCGGGATTGTGCACAGAGATGAAATCGATTCGAAAAAGACTTCAATTAATTAAATTAAAGAATGTTTCCTGATAATTGAAGCTTAAGATGAACACTCTAGACTTGGCCTGCCGTATTAAATAATATTCGGAAAGCTATAAGCTTAAAGATTAATTGATTTGTTATTAAAATATCCTCAACTTAAAGCTCATTAATTAATTATTAATTTTTATGAAGATAATTACATATTTTAAGGTACAAAAAAGGGATCCCTTAAAGTAAACAAAAGAATGATATTCGAGCTCTCAGCTATTTAGCTGCCTTTCGAATTCATTTACCTAGATTTAAGGTTACTATTAAATATCCATTTATAAACCATTTTTACAATATTTAAATTTATTTATAATTTGCATTTTTAAATGATTAAATTAAATATGAAGTTAAATTTTGTTAATATAGTTGAGGTTTTTCGCCGAGGTCAGTGCTTATATTCAGATGATAATTAATTGAAAAAGTCCGTTTACTAACCGGGTAACTTTTTTTGAGTCTCCTGTCAAAAATGCAATACCATAGATTTGTATTCTACATTTCCAAATTGAGGCCAGTTTAGTTTTGTATAATTGTAAGAATTTCATTTTTAATTTAAAGTTTATTAATGCACTTGGGTAGCCAATAATACTTGTTGTATTCTTTGATATTTAGAAATATTTTGATGTACATAGCTTATTGAGTTTTGAATATTTGTGAAATGTTACTCATTACAAAAATATTTGCTATATTATGAAAATATTTCAGTTGGTATAAAGTGAATCTATTCAGAAAGACAAATTCAGAGAACGTTGACAAAGAAGCGTGCAGCAGTCGAGTCCCATCCCCTCGCTAATATTCAAGAAATTTTGTAGTTCCATTAAATTGCAAAATATATATCTTAAATTCACTTTATTATAACATTTAATTTTTTTTTATTATTATTATTTGAAGGTGAATAATGCAATTATGGTCTTTCTGCATAAAGTTTGAATAATGTGAGATGAATGTACTGTGTAAACAACTACTAAATTAATTAAGCTCTCAGATCTATTGCGTAGATTATTCAATTAAGTTATTATTTTTTTTCTGTGATAGTATTTGTAAATATATAATATTTAAAGGCCTTTAATATTATGCTTTTCAATTCGAATTTGTATAAAACAACTTTGATATTTGTTAAATTTTTCAGATGTAAATTGAAATGCTCATGCACATTTGAAATGCGAATTAGGATATGAGCAGATGATTGATTGTTTCAAGTGGAAAGGACTTGTTGCCTGGCATTTGGTAGTTGGCAGTTGGCAGTTGGCAGTTGGCAGTTGGCATTTGGCCAGGTCAAATTAGGCCACATGGCTCGTAACTGTTTTGCCCCCAGATGCAAAAAGAAAATAAAGGCGCCACTGGCGAAGAGCAATCAGCCAAATGCATAAAATGCACATGAAATTTATAAAAAGGGAAATGGCAAGGAAACGCAGGGCAAACTCTAAATGGGAAGCGAAGGCAACCCTTAAGCACTGGCCAGGTCTGCCACCTGCCACCTGCACATTTATTGAGCACGGTGCCCCGAGGAGGTGGTCCGCCAGGACATTAGTTTTATGCGCTGATCAAGGACCACGTCGCACCCACAAGAAAGTGAAATTCAAGCCATGCCAAGCAAAGGGTGGCTGCAACCACCCCATCGCACCCCTATACGCAAAGCACAACCTCAGAGAGCGTGAAACAAGCTAAAGAGCACGCGTGAGCTTTTCACGCTCTTCAATTCATTCGGCTACTCTTCAGTTTTCATGGGAAAACGCAGACAGAGGCGGCCTTTTTCATAGGGGTAGCTACCCCTAACCGGCCGGCTATTCGAAATTTATTTGAATTGGGTTTAGGCATACATATAACTCATTTTGTATTATTATTATTTAATATGACTTAACATTTAATTACTAGGCTTTAATTCAGTAAAGAACATGAATAAAGTACTGACAACCTTTTGAGTCAGCTTTAGATTTAGTTTTAAATTATTAAATTAAGATTGATAAAATTTCGGAAGAAACTATATTTTTAGAATTTAATAAGGTATGAGAGTCCAATTTATCCCTGAGTAAAAATCTATTTGAAATGTTTTTCAGATTTAAAAAAATAAATAAATAAAAAATTATGAAGTGAGCGAAGTGGGGTTTCACTATAGATATGAAGGTGAAATTCAGAGTAAAATCTTCTGAAACACAATATCTATTTTGTTTTTTAATTCTAAAATTTATACATTTTACCTTTTTTTTTTTAATTTTTTTTAAACAAATATGTAAGTGCTAAAAAATGGAAGTACAGTAGTATCTTAAAAAATATATCCAATCATTAAGAGAATTATTCCTTAAAGACAGATTGTCCAGATTGACTAAAAAATAGAATATGAATGCTACACATAGTGAAAACCACCCTCAGTTCATTAATGCATTTATTTTTCATGCAAGCATTCTCCTACTTAGCCCACTGTGCACTATAACAGGGTCAAACATAGTAGACGCTGCCATGACAACAAGGAGTCCACTTTTTTGATTAGTTTTTTGTTTACGCCAAACAGAGCAGTTCAAGCAAAAGCTATCAAGAGTAAGGAGCTCAAGCTCAAGGAACATAAGCATGGCCAGAAGAAGCGTTCCAATCACAGATCTGGATCAGAGCGACCAGGAGCCAGAGCAGGAGCAGGATCAGGAGAGGGAGCAGGTGCCTGAGCAGTTGAGGCCAGCAACACAGCCGAAAAGACAACGCAAAGCTTTACAAACATTGACGGGAAATTTCAGTCGAAGATCACGCAGCGTCGAGGTGGAGCATCGCCACCCGGCCGATGTGAGTGGCGGAAGTAGCAAGAAGAAGCAGCAGAGCCAAGAGCGTACGCTAAATGGATTGGTAAGTGAATAGAAAGCCAAATAGTCGAGCAAGGAAACTAACACTCGATATATGCCTTGCAGCTGCAGGCCAAGGAGCAGCAACTGGAGCAGCTGCTCCAGCGTCTGTCCACGCTCCACAAATACAACGAGCAGTTCGCCAGGGAAAACGAGCAGCTGCGTGAGCAGAGTGAGCAGCTGGAGCAGCGTCTGCGCGAGGCAGAGCAGCGTGTGGCCAACTGCGAGCGTTGCCAGCAGCTGCAGCAGCAACAGAATCAACTGCTGCAACAGAACCAGGAGCTGAGCTGCGACGTGGACATGCTGAAGACTCTGGTCTTTCGGCTCAATGTACAAATCGAATGTTATCAGGATCAGCGACGCACAGGGCAGGCAGAGGACGCGCCTCTTGGTAGCTCGGCCAACAGAGGTTCACTGCCCCAATTTCCCGCTCAGCTGGCCAGGCACACTTTGACACCCTTGCTGCAGGCCTATGACGAGTCCTTGCGAGACAAGGATGCGCTGCTTGGCCAGTACGCAGCTGACTTTGAGCTGTTCTCGAACGAACTGAAGCGTGCGCTGGAGGAGAACACAAAGCTGCTGCAAGCACAGGAGCAACTGCGTCGCGACATGGGCGGTTGGCAGGAGGAACGAGTGCGGCTGCAAGCGCAGCTGAGCGTGTGCCGCAGTAAAGCCGAAACACAGACGCGCAAAACTGATCTGGTCAAGGAGAAGCTGGTGGAGGTGATGCACTTTTACGAGCAGCGCAATCAGACACTGCTCCTGGACATGAATCATCTACAGGATGCGTTCGCGCGCTGTAAAGCGGAGCTCGTTTCGCTGAAGAGTCCAACTCCAGCCGCAGCTCCCGTGCCGGCGCCTGTGGATGCAAATGCTGCTGAGCTGCAGCAGTGTAAGGCTCTGCTGGAGCAGCTCAAGCAGGAGCATGCTAGGGAACGCGCCTTACTCGAGGCAGAGAAGCAGGCGAGCAGTACGCGCGTTGCCTCTCTCCAGCGCAGCTGTGAGAAGGCGAAGCACGCCAGAGACCGCCTGAAGGCTCGCCTGCGCATGACCCTCCAGTGGGCACAGAAACTGGAGGCGGGCCAAATGGAACTGCGTGAGACCTATGACGCAGTGCAGCAGCTGTCGACGCTGCTGAAGCACAAGGAGTCTCAGCTGCGTGGCATGCAGCTGCGCAACAACGAGGAGCTGGACAAGCTGCGGCACAAACTCCAGCAGAAGGATGAAACCATACGAAATCTGCTGCGCAGCAAGATCGAACGGCGACCCGCTGTGGACTAGCCGGAGCCGCCAGCTGCACAGAGAAAGCTAAAAGAACACAGAGTTTAACAATTAAAAATATATAATTTCAATACAAAATACATTAATAACTTAAAGACTGTTGTTTTGAAAGCTTTCGGAGCACAGCTGTGAACGAGGACTTGGTTGCAGCATCAGTCGAGCGTGGTGCAGTTGTTGGAATCGGTGGCCAACGCTTCGTAATCGTCGACGTCGACGCCTGCACCGCTGCCGCTGCCGCTACCACCGCCGGCACAGACAACGCACGCCTTTGGCACCGTCTGCTCTATGTACATGTTAATCTTCTCGAGCACCTCGGGGCTGACGGCGTGCATCAGCTGCTCGTAGCGGGCGGGCCCCAGTTGAGATTGTAAATGTTGCAGCTGCCATTTGAGGTATTCGGTTAGGGGTATCTTGTATACGGGATCCTTGAGCACCAGCTGACGATGCCTGTCGTCGTGATAGGTCTTTGAATGGAAGTCATCGTAAAGCTGCGGCTGGAACTCCTCCAGCTCGTGCTCGTCGTGTATGACCAGAGAGTCGTAGAATCTTGGCGTTGTCTTCTCGGCGGCCTCATCTGCGGCCGCATATTGCTTGTCCATCACCTCGCCGAGCGTCTCCTCCACCAGCTGCAGGATGTGCGGCAATCGCGCCAGCAGCAGCTCATTATTTCCGAAAATCGAAGCGAACGCCAGGCAGAAGAGCTTCCTCTTCTCCGCATGCGTATCGGCCACTAGTGGAAACATCTCTATCCACACATCCAGGATGCGGGCCAGTGCATCCGTCTGTGGCAACTCCTGCACTACAGACATGAACACCGCCTGATCGATAAGCAGGGTGCGCGCCAACAGAGTCAAGTACCAGCTCATGGTCATCGGGTATTCCTGCTTGAGGCACACCTGCTGGAAGACAAAAGGCAGAGCGGGTCGCACCAGCCGCAAGCCCATTGCTGCATCCGTCTTCAAGCACGTCTCAAAGATTCGCAACATGGCGATGATGCCCTCCGTACGAATATCCTCAAAGGAGCGCACGCAATACGCCACAAAGCCTTCGCCGTACCGACTCAGATATGCCTGCAAAGGAAGCGCATATTAGATTCTGATATTTTATAGATATTTTGTAAATTCTCAGATTTTACATGCGCATCGAGTAGTATGTAGGCGTGGATAAGCTGCAGCACTGTGCGCAGATTCTCCGAGGACATCTCAATGATGGGCAACAGATGATCGCAGAGCCCCAAGAGCTCAGGTGTCAGTGCAGTCGAGTTGCCAATTACCGCCAGCCACAGCATGATCCCATCCTCTATCAGATAGACGTGAGAGCGTTGCTAAGCGGAGAAGTGACAAAATATGGGTTAATATTATTCATGTAAAACTGGATAAAGTTGTCTCTACAAATATGATTCTCAATAAATATTAATAATATGAGGATTATTCAATACATAATAGTAACTTCAAATTTGACAATGCATGGGTAAAAGACTATTCATGTAAAATTAGCTGAATACTTGTTTTATAAAATAATCAATTGGAGAATAAGTAATATTCAAATGATATGTTAAGAGTAATTATTAATCAATTTAAGTAACACATAAATTAAAAACTAAGTAAATTAATTAAGAAAAATATATCATAAAAAGAAATTAATATTTCAATTAACTCAATTGGTTCGATCAGCTCAGCTCAGTAGTAGGACGTGGATTCAGAACGGAATAGTTCGGAGTCCGCTCACAATTGTTGAATGATACAAAGAGGAAAATGAACTCAAGAGTAAATTGCAATGTTTACCTGCAAGTCAGTGCTCAGCTCGATGACGCTGTAGAGGAAGGGCTTCATGCTCTCGGGGACATCGCGAATGGTTCGCACGAGCTGCTCCAATGTGCCGATAATAGCGCATCGGAGCATGTTGTACTCGTGCTCCTCGCTCTCGCGCCAGAGCAGAGGCAAATATGCAATGAATTGTAGGGCCTGGGGCTCGATGTATTCGCTCATCTTTTCGACGAGCAGAGTCATTGTGCCCAGGACGACGATCTTCGTGTCGCAAGCGCCCGCCTCGCGTAGCAGCAAGAACAGCGCCTCGAACAAGGCGGCGAAGTACGGATGAAAAGCCTCGGGCATAAATTCAAAGTCGTCGATTAGCAGATTCAGAGTGCGGGCGGCGGCCAGGCGGATGGGCATGTCCTCCTCCGGGCGGAGGAGATGCAGACACGCTTCGTAGGCCAGCGGGCGCAGCTCGCGGGGCAACTGCACGCCCACCCAATTGCCCACCAACCAAATGATACGGCGACGCAGGATGCGGAAATTCGAGGCCTCGATGCGTAGCTCGGCGAGCAGCTGCGAGGTCAGCCACGAACCAAAGTCCAGTTTGTTGAAGAAGTGAAACGAAGCCTGGCCGACAGCATTGTAAATGGCGTCCTTTAGCAAGATGGCCTTCAGCTCGGAGTCCTGCGTCAGCTGCAGCTGCTGGGCGCGACGCACGAACTTGAGGACCTCGTTGATCATGACATTCGAGTGTTGGGTGAAGCAGGTGAAGTACAGAGACTCGACGCAGGGGCGCAATTCGTATTTCCAGGCGTCGCCGCCACCGTCGTCCTGGCCATAGCTCTCCGGGTCCTGCTGCCACTCGGCCAACTCATCGGGAGTCAGCAGGAAGTAGTGCGTGACGATTTTCTCGCACAAATATGTGACGCGCTCCACGCTGAAGAACTTGGTCTGCGTCTGCGACGCCGTTGCCAGCAGCTCGTCCTCCAGGGAGTTCGCCGTCTGGTCCTGGACTATGCTGTCGTTGCCGCTCATCATGATGCCCTTTAGCAGATTGATGGCCTGAATGATGAAGTGGCTGAAGTTTATACGCTCGCCCGCATCGAAGATTAGGGCGGTGCCCTCGTGGAACACATAATGAAAGCTGAATTCCAATGCCACAGGCACGAATCTGGCAAATGACAACGAGTGACGGTCCATGAACTCATTCAAGGTCTTCATCATCTTTAGGATGAAGCGCTCCAGATCGCTGATCAGCTGCTCGTTGCCCGACGAACCCAGTCGCAGCTCGTAGCGAAGCTCCAGGCACTGGCGCAGTCGCTCGAACAGTTGTTCGATGAAGTTCATGTGGTCGCTGGACTTGTAGGGCTTGCTCCCACAGCCGTAGACGAGCAGCTTCCTCAGCGTGCGCATGGCTATGTGGGCACGCTGCAGGCAACTGTGCGCCGCCGGATCCGTCTTCTGCAGCTGAAGGAACCGAGTAGTCAGCGTCGCCCAAATGTTCCAAGCCATGTAGCTGAAGATCTGCGCTGACAGCTCCTCGAAGGCGCGCTTCTCGGCCATGAGGCGACGCGAGGCCAGCGCCTTGATCACATAGTGGAGCACCAGCAGCGTCCGCTGCTGCTGCACTGGCGTCTCGCTGCACGCCTGCAGCTGCTTCATCAGCGTGGGAAGCAGCTCGGGCCAGCAGTCCATGCGCGCAATTTTACTAAGCAGAACTGCCACCTGCAGCGCCACTTGGGGCACATCCTCGGCGTCGTAGTGCTGCAGCAGTATCTCACGTATTTGCTGCTTCTGCTCCTGAGCCAGCTCCTGGCGGGAATTGTGACGCCAATAGCGTTCGATGCCATTTTTCAGATAGACTGCGGCCATCCAGCGAATTTTCACTGAGTCACTGAGCGTTGCTGCTGCAGCCGCTGCGGAGGTGGCTGCGGCCGCTGCATCGCTGTCATCTTGCAGCTTCATACTGAGGCGCGCCAATATGGGAAAGAAGCCTGGCTGCTGCTCCCATTCACTGAGCTGCGCCTCTGCCTTTTGCACAATTTCGTGATTGGGATTGGCGGCACCCTGTAAGGCGGCTGCAACAAACTGCTCCGCCGTGGCCATAGCACACTCGCACACACACACACGCACACCGAGAGAACAGTGGACAGTGGACAGACGAGTTGAAGGCCACCAAGAATTGGTGTGTAAACTTGTCTAATACCGTTTTACAGCAATCGCGAAAATTATTGACGAAAAATTACATCGCCATTCCGGCTGAAGCGCTATTCAATTAGTGATGTTCAATCAAACATATCGATTGCATGCGATGAATGGTTCAAAAGTTTGAGTTTTGAAAGCAGCATACTAGACCTGAGAACTTACACCAAAATGATTTGGAATTTGATATTGTTTTTCTCATTTTTATGTTAAAAGATTCATTAGCATAATTGCATTGACTACGACAATGTTTTATTAAAGCATAATAGAAAAGAAATGTACATTTTTTATTATATATATCTTGGTATTTGCCCGCATTGTTTATAAAAACAATATTGATTAATATGACATTGCAGTTTTTGTTTGGCAATGCAATACACTGACACATTTTTGTGAATGAATTTATATTATGACTTCAATAAGCACAAACATAATACTTGTATTACTTATAATATAAGTACCATATTTAAATACAGAATAATTGATTGAGAAACAAAAATATATATATATTAGGTTGCTACATGCAATTATTATTGAATTATTGCGCCTAAACAGCATACTATTGCCGATATATCATAGCACGAAATGTAACTATCGCCAGAAACCCGATAAGGTTGGCAACGTAATGCACACATCAGCTGACTGTGTGGTGGCAACGCGATATCGATAGTTTATATATTGGCAACGTAAACACAATTTGATATCAGTTCAGTTAATAGATAAGAGAATTATATGCACAAGAAAAATTTAGTCATTAGCTGCTCAATTGCTTAACCTAAAATATGTTGAAGGCAATAATACTGATTGGCGGCCCACAAAAGGGCACTCGCTTCCGCCCGCTGTCGCTGGATACGCCAAAGCCACTTTTCCCAGTTGCCGGGCGCCCTCTGATTGCTCATCATATCGAAGCCTGCGTCCAGGTGAAAGATCTGCGCGAAATCCTCATCATTGGCTTCTATCCACAGACGCAAATGGAAGGTTTTGTCAGCGACATGCAGGCTCTCTACAGCAGCAGTAACATTAATATCAGGTGAGCCACCCGATATACCCCTTAGGCTTTGCTAAATGTGTAAGGGCGGGTATATTGAAATTGATGTAGAGTATGTTGTACGAAAACATTTACATTCTCAAACGGTAATATCATAAGAGATAGCTCCAGCACTATTTCATTTATTTTATTTGTTAGACATATGTAAAATTAGTAAAAATAAAAATACGCTAGAAAAATATTTTTATTTTCCTTTAATATTATATTTGTAATTGGTCTTGAACTAAACAAATAAATTGACTAACAATAACAATTCATACAATAATAAAATTGTACTATAATTATCAGGGTATTTAACGCATTAGATAAACATTTGATTGATGTCACAAAAGCTATTTGTATTCGTGGAAGTAGAAACAATCATAATTTGTTATCTATTTCCCTTTTACAGGGTATCTACGTACCTGTACCCTGCCTTAGCATAATCAGAGAGCTGACGTGTTCTATCTCTGCTTTCTTTTAGGTACCTGCAGGAGTTCACCTCTCTGGGCACGGCTGGCGGCATGTATCACTTCCGCGATCAGATACGGGCTGGCAATCCGCGCGCGTTCTTCGTGCTCAACGGCGACGTCTGTGCGGACTTTCCGCTGCAGGAGCTGTACAGCTTTCATATGGAGAGGCCGGCGAGCGCCTTGGTGACAATAATGAGCACGGAGGCGACGCGCCAGCAATCGCTCCACTATGGCTGTCTCGTCTTCGATCGTGCAAGTGGTGCCGTCTCGCATTACGTGGAGAAGCCCAGCTCCTATGTCTCAACGTACATCAACTGCGGCGTCTATGTCTGCTCCATGGACATCTTCACGAAGCTCGCGCAGATCTTCCATGCGAAGTGCGAGGAATACAGCTGCATCAGCTACAGCAATGGCAACGGCAAGGATCAAGGCCACATCAAGTGGGAGCAAGAGGTGCTCACTCCTCTAGCCGGCACCGACATGCTCTTTGCCATGCCTGTGCCCAATTGGTGGTCTCAGATGAAGACCGCCGGATCGGCCATCTATGCCAATCGACACTATCTCGATCTCTACAAGCGCACCCATCCCGAGCGTCTGGCCAATGTGGGCAACAAGCGGGGTGAGGGTGATGGCAATCTGATATGCACCATATATCCGGATGTCTATGTCCATCCAAGTGCAACAGTCCATCACTCGGCTGTGGTAAGTACACCTTGAATATATTGTACAACTAAGAAAACGGAATATGGGCATGACAAACTTTGTATACATTGTACAAAGTAGAAGCCGGTATATATGATAGGCATGAGTTCCAAATCACTTCACTTAGTCCCATTGTATACATTATACAAGTAGAGGCACAACAGTGAGTTCCAATTGTCGATAGTTTAGCTTGAATAGCCTGTTTACATTACACTAGTAAGAAAACGGATATATAGGTATCGCCGATGAGTAATCACAGCTAATTATTATTGAGTAACATAGTTGTTAAAGATATATTTATATAAATATTGTATCTATATGCATTTCAAGCTGACATCGAAAATATACGCTCATTAAGAAAGCGTTCTTTAACGCTCAAGGTAAATCGATAACTAAATCTAATTGTTATAAACATATTATGAAACGATTTGTAATATATAATACAATAATATTTATACTTATTATCAAAATGAAACTGAATGATATTTACAATTGGTCGTGAGCAACCACTTAAATCTGCTATAATTGATTAAGCTTTAATTTGAACTTTCTTTTAGCTCGGTCCCAATGTGGCCATAGGCCCTGGAGTTACGATCGGTCCTGGTGTTCGCATACGTGAGTCGATTGTACTGGAGCAGGCGCAGATTAAGGATCACACGCTCATCCTCCACTCGATTGTGGGGCGTGGCTGCACCATTGGCGCCTGGACTCGAGTCGAGGGCACGCCCAGCGATCCGGATCCAAATAAGCCATTTGCCAAAATGGAGAATCCGCCCTTGTTCAACAATGAGGGCAAACTGAATCCATCGATAACTATACTGGGTTCGTTTTTCGAAGATTGCTGTAAAAATCTAAAGTATAGCAAATACTTACCATTTTTTCTCTACTCCTCAGGCTGCTTTGTGCAAATACCCGCCGAGAAGATCCTGCTTAATAGCATCGTCCTGCCGCACAAGGAGCTCAGTCGAAGCTTTAAGAACGAAATTATTTTGTGAAAATCTTTTTGGATGCGGTCACGATCCTGTTTCTAATTTATTTATAAAAATACAAATTATATATTATACATTTTTTAGTATTTTATCCGATCTTGGTATTGTGCAATAATCCTTAAAAAAAACGTCGCTTTTGCCATTTCAATAATTGTTTTATATCTTTTTGCAACCGTTTTACGGTATTGGCGTTTGTTTTTGCCAGTGTAGCGAAATGATTTAATAAAATCGTTTTTTATTCTATGAATTTTAAATAATAATGTTTTATTTTTATTTTTATTATATATTGAGTACGATTTTTTTATTATTTCAAAGCGACCTTTGCGATATATTGGCAAATTATGCGAATACGATATTCGAAATTCAATTAGATTAGCTTGAAGTAATCCCATATTCATATTCGATCGAGAGTACTGGTAAAACTCGATTTATAAGCATTTAATTTATTAATTTATATTTTATATGATTAAGTTTAATTACTTAATAAATATATTGAGTAACATTATAAAAGATGTAAGCTTTTAATAAATAGAAATACATAAATTTATACAAAAATAGATTTGTTATATTTATATTAAGTGTTTGCAACATTTTTTATTTATGATCTAAATTTCTTATGCTATTTAGTTTTAATTAATGTATTGAACAATTTATTAGCCCCACTCTGAGCAGTTTAGAGCCGACTACGACATTCCGACCGCTGATAGCTGAATTGCATGTCATGCAGCACCGACTCACTCTTGCACTGCATGACATGCACTGGCGCCCAGGTAGGCAGCCCAGTCAAATGCAAACACACTTAATATGCGCTCTCTCGATCTCTCCCTCTGCCACTCTCTAAATCTACCTATATACTCTCTCACTCATTGCCTTTCGACCAAAACGCGTTTACGTTCCGCGCTTTTGTCAGTCTGTAGCCGTCGCTTGTTGCTGCTAGAAGAAAAGAGTGAGAGAGGAAAAAAAGAGAGTAGAGCGCATTCCATCTCCATTAACGTTAAAATTCGATAAGCAAATACATTCGATAGTTGTTTTCAATATGTAATTAACAAATGCCAAATTGTGAAAAAAAAACAAACGCACTGAGAATGCGCAAATATTGCGAAAAATGGCTGAACTGGAATTGGAATTTTACCGCTTGAAAAATACAAACAGGTACGTGGGCAGTTCTGTTGGTAATTGAGCAAGCTAAAGAAGAAGAAGAACAAGCAGTAACAGCAACACACACACACGCCACGCTGCTGCACAGGTGTGTACGCGCGGGGGCTGCGCGAGTGGCTTCTCGCAGGTAACTTCCAGAGCGCAACCAGTGAGAGAGCATAAGAAAAACGAGAGGGAGAGAGCCTGTCATGGCTCAGCGAGCGTAACTATCTTTATGTGTGTGTGCGTGACGTTGTGTGCGCAGCGTGGGAAAACTGCAATAAGCATAAGAGAGAGACGGCCGATCCCTGCTGAAACTGCTGCTGACTACGCTACTGCCTATTGTGAGTGTATGTGTCTCGCCTAACTGTTGTTGCTCAATTTGGAGTTTCTTTCTTGTGATCTGCATTCATTCATTGGTTCAATGACAGCTTTGTTATTGCTTTTGCTTTTGCATACCGCAAGGCTGATGCCGCGTTGCCAACCATTGGCAAATCTAGTCAGTTTGTCTATATAAATGACTGCTATTGTGTTGTGCGTTTGCGTGTTGGAATCTTGTTTGGCACCAGCCACCATCTAAGTGGCCCATACACCTGAGCTATGTGAGCCACCGACACGCTCTCCCTCTCATTATCTCTCTCTGTCTCTCTATCTATCTGTCTTTCGCTCGCTCAGTGTTTATTGTCGCTCTCCACAAAGGTTTACACACACTTACACATGCACACCTGCAGGCAAGCGCAGCTCACTTACCTTCGTGGCTGCTTGTGGCCCACGAAGTTGATCAGTTGCTGTTTAAACCTGGAGACAGACACACGCGGCCGTCGCTAGAGCAGCAAGAGAAAAGACAACTTAATACACTCACATATACTCGAGTACTCACACGCTCACACGTACACCTCTTAGTCCAAAACTAGAAAGAAAACAAAAACAACAGTTAAAAAAGTAATATAAAGACACACACAAAGTGGTAGAAGAAGCAGCCGCAGCAAAGAAGGCGAAAAAAGTGACTTGTTTTTTGTTTGCATGTATTGCGCCGACGTTGACGTTGACGTTGACGCTGGCGTCAGCGTCGCTGTCCGTTTTGTACGTGTTGGTATTAAGATCGGCGGTGTCGTGTGTGGAAAGGCAAAACGGACAACACACACACAAATACAGGCATACTAAACTAACTGCTAGTCAGTGTGACTAGCAAAAGAAGCAGGCGAATTACACAGAAGAAGGGCTTACATACATACATACGTACATGCATATGTACCTAAAAATACATACAAATACATACATACATACATGTGTACATGTGTGCTTACGTACAAAATTGTTTGTATGCATGTGTGTGAAAAAGAAAGTGCAATAATAATAATAAAAAAACGAGTGGTAAAAAGCATACAACAACAATAAAAACAACAAGTGCAATGTAAAGCAAAAAGCGGGGAAAGAGAAGAAAAACAAAAATACAAAAAATAAATTCAGTTCAAGCAGAAGGATCAACCTGTTGCTCAAGCCAACGAATAACTGTGCACAAAAGCTTTAAGCGCTGGCATTTCCCATTGGTTGCTGTAAGTTGTAAAACTATTTGACAAATTTGTGACACACATACCTATGCCTATCGACATACATGTGTATATGTACATATATCCATGTATGTGTGTGGCCAGTGCGAATGAACGAGCGAATGAGCAACAACAACAACAGCAACAAAAAGTAGAAGGAGAAGAAGCAGAAGAGCAGCTCAAAGACACGGTACACGTTAAAAGCAGATGCGCAAACATAACAAAGTGAAAACATATTTACAGTTACACAGACAAGAAATAATAAAAGAGCGCAGCAGCGCAGCGGCACAGCGCGTCGCTGCTGCTTCTGCTCAAACGTTACAAAGCTTACAAAGTAAACTGCTGCTGCGCTTTGAGAGACTTGTTGTGGTCGTTGGTGCTGTTGGTTTTGCTTCTGCTTCTGCTTTGTGCTCTTGTGCATTTTTTTTTTGTGTTAACTCTTTGACATGCGCTCTTCCACACACACACATTCATATACACATACGTACAGGCAGAATCACAACAACGGCAACCACAACAATTGCTGCTGCACTTGTTGCTGCTGCAAATGCAATTTAGTGCGACAGAGTAAGAGAGAGAGAGAGAGAGAGAGAGAGAAAGATAGAGCGCCGCAGCATAACTTTGGCAATTGGCATTTCGCTCGCATGCAATTTTGTGCGCAATCATAAGTTTCCTGTTGCCAAACACAAAAAAAAAGCAAAGAGATAACGGCACACGCCAATTGCAATTGCAATTCCAAATCAAATTCCATTGCCCCTTCCAGTCATTTTCACTGGAACAATGCGAACACTTGCGTAATACATGCAACCAATTAATCAAAATAAGAGCAAATCAAATTGTAACTTGTAATGGATAAGAAGTGTTCTTTGGCAAAAATTGTGTGACTGTAAAAACCCGTTTTGTTATACCACTAAAAATTAGTTTAAAATAGATTTTATTTTTATATCTATTGAGAAAAGAAGAATATTTTATGATTTTTAATTAGAAAGTCAAGTGAAAGCTTTTCTTCACGATGTTCATATTATTAAACGAAATATTAAGAGATTATTGAAAAATTGTTGATTTGCATAAAAAATAAGATATATCAAAAATATCAGAAAATTCAAATTCCAGTTTCATGATAATGATAAAAAATATTTATTAGTAATATGAAATTATTTCTACAGTCTTTAAAAAACGATAACAACTAAATATTTTCTGCAGATATTATTTATCAGTATTTCAGTATTATTCTTTATACTTGAAACTCTTCAGACAAGTTTCTTATGTCTGCTACCAAACACTTGCTCAACTATAATATAACGCTTATTGTTAGCTAATTTATACTTCATTCTTCATACTGAGTGCATAATGCATTTCTGATCAATCTGACTGGTTTACCAACTTATTAATTGCATTGGCTGCTTTTTCTATTGTTGCGGCAGTTATTTATCACTAATATATACCAGTGATATAATTTGGTATTCATTGTGTTTTCGAAATAACCGTTCAATGCTGTTATTTCTCTTTAATGAAGATTTCGTTGTTGGTTTTGTTGTTGTTGTTTCTGTTGCTTTCTTCCAGTTCTAATTAGCTGCCATCTCAGCAACAACCCGTTATTCATTAATGAGCAACTCGACGGAAAATAAGATTTATTGTCTATATTTTTCTCTTTTTTTTTTATTTTTCTTTTTCGTTTGTCACGGCGCGACGCGTCGTCACTTCGAAAAAAAAAAAAAAACGATTTTCCACACGTTCCACAGTGAAAACTTCGCAACTGGACCTAGGCCTTGGCTTTCGGTCAGGCCTCAGCGAGTCTTCAAGTGCGAAACGAAAGGGAAATTCATCCACAACAACAAGTTTATGAAGTGTTACGATCTCTAAACATAAAGATAATTAAATTCACTGGCGCTATTTTTGTTATTAAAATTCTGTCAATTATTTGTACATTAAAATCAAATCAAGTCAACTCTTATATCGCTCATAAATATTTTCTAATAAGCCAGCAATTTATGGAGCTATAAATGGAATCTAAAAAACAATAGAACATACTGTAACAAATATTTCAAGTGGCGCTTTAACAAATTTGCTTTAGATAAAAGTGAGCTTAAAGTCTGTTCAATATGTTATTTATTGAGTGGAAAATGACACCCAACTGTTATTAGCTCGAAAAGTGCTCGAACAGCAACGATATCAGCTAATAATGTAAAGGTTTGAATCAATTGTTGTAAGCAGAGGTCGGAAATTACCAATACAGAAATGTTAGCATGAAAAAGTTAATTATGGAGGTTTAAAATATTTTAAATGATTTTCGAATGTTTATCACGACATTTTAATGGGAAAATGTTAAATGTGAATGTTTAGAGCAACGAGAAGAAAAAAATAGATGTAAAATAAAGCAAAGAGAATAATGTGAAATGTTAGCATTCAAATTTTTTATTTGGTTAATGCATTCTTAGACTTATATATATTAATAGATTTGATTGTAATTATTATTCCAATTGAACATTTTCATTTCAATGGATTCCGATCCTCTTGTCGAACCGCGGAAACGATTTTTAAGAACTGAAACAATTTAAAAGTAGTCAACGACTTTTAATTCGTAAATGTTTTGTAAGAAATATAAACAGCAAATCGTAGCATTTGTAATAATAATGGACTTAACATAATTGACAAAGCTTAGCATAACTGGTTACAGAGCGCCTCAGCTGTTGAGCTTAACAGAAAGCGCAGGAATTCAAGCATTTCTGCAGCTTATGATTATATTAGAGAAACCGTTACATACATTTAGAAATTAGATAATTAGACCTCCATTTCCGTATTTATCCGTATTATCAGCAGCAAGACTTTTCTTTTTTATTGAACACTTCGGAATGCAGTTTCTACTGAGAGATTGTTTTTTGCCTGGGTATTAAATTCTCGGGAATAAAATTCGCACACTCTGTGCACATAGCCACATAACGAAAAAAACTATGCATATACCTATAGATATATATATGATGATAAAAAGAGAGAGAGAGAGAGAGAGAGAGAGAGAGAGAGAGGAGAGGCGCGAGAGAGAGAGAGAGAGGGAGTGCGAAAGCTCAGCATAAATTGCAATCGTCTTCGAAGAGCACGCACACAAAATACTCATTAAAAAAATATTGACCATTTCCCCAGCACACGAAGCGGAAACTTGCAGAAAAAAGGCAAACGACTCTTGTTCGTGTTTTTTTTTTTATCAGAAAAAAGTTATTAAATGCAAAGACGCAGAAACATGCATAAAACAAAATGAAAAAAATACTAAACAAAAAAGAAGAAATGTGTAAAAATAAAAACATTTCGAAGTTAAGAAACTGTCGCAAACTGTGTTTTAAATCGTTTTTGCCTGTCTTAATTACAAAAGCTTGGACGTTGTGTTGAATACCCTGTAGAAATTTGGTATGATGGGTATATTAGTTATGCATGGATTATACAACAGTATAAAGTGTAAAGGAACTGCAGTCATTAATTTGGAATATGTAATATTATAAATTAATTTATTGCTTGGAAGGAACTTGAAAGTTCCTCTTTGGCATTTATACAGCTTACATCATATTAATGTCCCAAAAGAGATCAATTGCCAATAAAAGTCAGGGTATATTCTGGTTTGGCATTCGTGACATTAGTGCTCTTTTATGCCTTTTTCTCACTTTTTCTTGTTTTTGTTATTGTTTTAATTACAACAAAAAATCATCATAAACTCAATTGCAAAAGATTGTGCTCAGAGTCACAGTGCGCCTGTGCACCTCGATTAACACACGACCTTTGGCTCTGCCTTTGCCTTTAATGTCTGAACATCAACAGTCACTCAGCCAGTCAGTCAGTCAGTCAGTCAATCAGTCGAGCTATGCTTGATGTTGCTTTGTGTTTGCTGTTTTTCATTAAAAGTAAAACTTTTCACATTAAAAATGCTCATAAAATTGCACTTTAATTTTTTGCTGTTGTTGTTATTGTTGTTGCTGTTGCTGTTGCTGGTTTTGTTGGTTGTTGCGAACGTTTCCACATTCGCCCTTTGCTCGACTTTGTCCAATCCCCTTGTCCAGGCCCCAAGCTCGGGCTTGACTGGCTGCTTGGCAACCGAATGGAGCACAAAATTAAATTTCAAATCGTTGTGCAGGTTAATAATTTCAATTTGACCTCTTTGCTCATGCTCTTTGTGACAATTTTCAGTGACTTCGTGCGTTAGACGTCGTTTTAGTCGTTTGATTGCCACTTTCAAATGCGTCACTGAAAATTGGCAACGCTGCTTGACTCAGCAGCCAACAGTGCATGGATTATGCAAAATTTAAGTTCATAAGACGAGGTGACAACTGGCAACAGTCAAGTACTTCGATTTAAATGAACCGAAAATTGGCAACGTAGCCAAGATAGACAACTCTGAATTGGCTCTTAAATTTTGCAACGTTGCTCCGATGAATATCGTTCGCTACGACTGAAAACTGGCAACCCAGCACTTGTGTGAAATCTGAAATCAACAGTGCTTAGCTTACGCAAATGTCATCTGAATCCGATAAGGCACTTAAAGTGTTTTTATTAGCTTAAAATTTGGCAACGTCGCACCGTCGTCTAATTAGAAAATTGCCTTGCAAATTGGCAACGTCGCTGGTGCAAATTTCCAATTGGCACCCATTTGGATTGCATTTACTGCCAATTCGCATTGGTTGGCATTTTCTTTGAATTGCATACGAAATTAGCTTTTCGAATCGCCGCCTGCTGTCAAAGGTTCAAAATATTGTATAAGCAGACACTCACCTTTAAACCCTTTTCGCACCTCACTCATCCATAATATTTATTTGCTTTTCCACTTTTTTTGCTCTGTTTTACAGCCATATCCAATGGGTATCTGAGCAGAGAATGCAGTGCCATCAGCTACGCAACGACAGCATTTGCAATTGATAGCAAATAGAATGCCAACTTAAGTTCACTTTCGGAGCGAGCGACCTCACACATACCCTTTAATTACGAGAGATCAAAGACAGAGACAATCTCAACAACAACAGCAACAACAATAGCTACAATAAAACAACAATCACGACGACTGCAGCAGCAACAACATGCAGGTGCCCGAACACGTTGTCTCCCTTTATATAGCCACATGCGGCCAGAATGGGCCCGGCCTTGGCTCGGATGAAAAGGAAATTATACTGATGGTCTATGTGCTGCTGGAAGTGGCAACGGGACAGGTGAGTTTATGAGTCGACACACGTGTTAACGCTATTGTCTAAGCCCTTCAGCTCTGCTGTCCGACCACACAAACTTGAGCAGCGAGCGCTAAGCGCCGCCTACTGAGCGACGCCATTTTGTGAAGCGTGTGCGCTGTCGGCGCTTAATTAATGAATACACACACACACACATACACACACACACACACACATACACACGCGCATAACAATACGACATATGTATATGTATGTACACTCAATAATACATTGTTATTGTATAAGCTGCACTTTCAACTGTGCGCGTTGATTATGTTACAACAACAACAGCAAAGCCAAAGCCAACGACAACTCGACTTTGATTCGTTTAACAACTACAAGTACTTACTGAACACAACTGTGCAAATATAGACGCGAATATACCCTGTATAACATATATATACATATATATATATAAAGTTCTATACCCTAGTTTGAGATATCTCTTCAAACTTAGTAAAGTTGTGTATATATCGAGATTCATATATTCCTTGATCTATTACTCTTATGTAGTATATTATACATTACTGAACTAAAGACTTATCTTATTATTTAACAATCTTGGCAATAGGCTCCAATACTTTTTAATGTATCCCAATCAAATCTAGTGAATAATCACATTAACTTAATCAGAGTGAAACTTTTCCCACATCTTCATTTCTAGTTATCATTATTAATTACAAAGACAATAGCCTTCATCTGGGGTGTTATATATCAACAGGGTATTCAATTGATATGAATGTGGAGCCTGTTGATTGCTGCCATTTGCTTGAGCTAGGGAACATTCCATTGGTCTTTCCAATATAATCAACGACAACTTTGAGCTGTCAGTGGGAGATGGGGAGGAGAGAAGAGGCGTGTAGCCCCTATCCGGCGACAATATAAATATAAGTATAGCCCATAGTCAGTCCGTATTTGCATATTTTGAGTTTGCCAAGCGATTGACACTAATTGTTTAAAAATGAAAATGACTAAAACGACGCATCGTCTAAGCTATGTGGTGTGGTACTCATTGCGAAATCCCTACAAATAACCTCTCATATATATTATATGGACTTGCATTTATATATGGCTTTGGCGTTCAACACGTGTATATTTACCTTTCTAAAAGCAACCAATTTTCCAAGTAATACTTAAGTTTTCAACTTATTTTATGTCTTAGGAGGAGTTTTTTTTTTTCAAATACTTTGAGGTGTTAGGTATTTGAATTCATTGATGTGTACATAGATATATAATTTGGATATTTCAATCTCCAAAAAAAAAAAAAAAAAAAAAAAAAAAAAAAATTAAAATATCTACAAGATTAACAGTTGAATACCAAATAATTATCAAAATTTTGAATATTGATTTATTGCCTAGCTGCAAACTCCTGAAATGCATCCAAATCTGCTATTTACATAATGAAAATATGAATTGAAACCTTTAGGATTAATTATATAAATATAATTATGTAAAATTATAATCTGTTTGAGAAATATTTTAATCTGTTTTGTAGTTTAATCAATAAATACTCTATCAATAGAGAAACCATAACTTAACTATGTCTATATAGAAATAAGATTTCATCGGCAAAATACTATCCTTATTCTTATCATAATCATAACGATAGGTAAAACAAAAACTATATTAGTTCCAAGTTCTCGAAATAACAGAATAAATGATTTGATTTCATAAGTATTGAAGTAATTTTAAGAAAATCTTGATAAAATGTTCAATAATTTTCATAATATTTGATACTTTGAAACATTTCATTTTCCCATTTTTCATTTCGAATAAGTTTTATTCAATGTACAAAATGTACATCTACTTAGATGTTTATATGAGTTTTCGGAAAATCTTGATATTTTTGCAACGATTTTCATTACATTGTATTTTCAAGCTTATGTTATGCTCATAATGGACTTTCCATTGCATAATTGACTTGTGCAGTTTGTTACTTCAGACGCTTTTACACATTTTTCGAATAAAAGCATAAATCATCGAAAATTGGCTCTTGAATGGGATTTCGTAATCAATTGTTTGCATCTGGCTTTGGCATAATATTTGATTTTGTTTTTCCACTGAAAACTCTCGTCTCCTTTTATTATTCTCCCTTTTTCCGATTTTTCATCGTTTTTATTTGCATGCACAACAAAAAGCGAGTCTTGGGCCAGCGTCTGGTCAATAATTTCCATATACGCAATATTATTTGCAAAATGCTTGACAGCACGTTACGTAGCCGAGCTCTACAGCTGCCCCTCCCTGTAGTCCACTTGCTGTTAGGGTATAGAGTGAGCTGCGTGTTTGGCAACAAAATGGCTTGACAATTTATATATACAAATATATATATATATATATATATATATACATACATGTATGTGTGTGCATCTCTGGCTGGGACTGTATTTACCAGCATTTAACTGATGTTTGTCTGCCTTGCCATAGGCTTTACGTCTAGATCTCAGCAGTCAGAAACTTTTTTGTTTATGACTTGAACACGCAATATACATTTCTGTAAGTGCATCTCCATTTTGTCTCTTTTTACCGATTTGGATGACATTAAGTGCTTTTTAATGGCATTGCCTCTCGAAAGATTTTAAACGTCTCGGCATTATCTATGGAAAGGGTTAGTACCAGGGTCTTTATCTTTTCGGGGTCTCATTATTAGCCACGCTTTTGGCCAAATTATGATTAATTTTCTAAATGCTGGTGGAAGTAGTAGCCAAGCAAAGCGAATTCAAATTGGAATTTTTGTTTGTATATATGTATATAGATATATATAAATATATATGTATATTCATTTATATATATTTTTATACATTCGCAAGTCGAAAGAGTTTTTGGTTCGCTCTGTGGCCGTTATTATGGTAATCTTCGTGGTGAGTCCCCGGTTTGGGAAAGCTAGACTCACTAAAGTTCATCAAAATTTCATTAAAATCTAGCGCTTTGCAGGTTTTTGGTTTTTTTTTTTAATTTTACTTTGTTTTATTTATATTTTTGCGATCATAGTCCACTGGCTTGCTTTTGAAATTGGCGTTCTTTTAAGCTTGACAGGTGTTGGCCATGCGGTCCTAAATGGCACGGAAGAGGAGCTTGAATCCCACAGTTTGTGTTAGTTCAATATAATATTATAATAACTCTATTATTTTTGTTTGCGAAAATATCTCAAATTTATGCGAATATCGGCCAGTTGAAATTTATTGCTGTTAAGCGGATGAAAGTTGCTGGGTCCTATAAGCCGCTTAAAAATGGATGGAGCTCAAAACTTTCTACGGACACTATGAGTCTTCGTTTCACACTTGATATACGGCTATATTTTCTAGGCTGAAACTGCGAAAACTGAATAATATATACCTACAGATATAGATAAATATGTCTTTATGGGCTGGACTCATTTGCGGAATGAACGCCCAGATGTCATACATTTGATTTGTAGTCTCTTAACTACACACGACAACTTTTCAAGCCCCTAAACATTGAAATTGAAAACCCAAAATCAAGCTAGAACCTATCTTTGAAATGCTCGACCAGTCGATACCTGGCTTGTATATCAGCTCAAAATAATCGTTACGTATATTCGAGTTGTAATAAGTTTATTATTTAAAATGTGCTTTTTATAAATATGTATATGAATAAAGAAGGTTTGTGATCTTTTTGTATAAAAGTATACCAACTTTAATAGCTTGTGTAAGGAAAAACAAAAGTTTTTATACAGAAATGTTCTATAAATTTAACAGTTACAACTCTCGTCACTTCACTTCATATAGAACAATATTCCTTTTAATCACTTTTAACAATTACAGGGTATTCTGATACTAAAACTGAAACTCACTGAGCCACAACGGCGCCGTCATCAAACGGCTTTTAGCTAGCCACAGAGAGTTTTGAGCATTAGCTTTAATGGCTTATGAAATATCTGTAAAATGTGTACATAGAACAGCCGCCGACCATAACCGAAATGAAATAAACTTTGAAGCCCCTTCAAATTGCTGCAAAACACGATTGTTTATCGGTTGGAAAAGAGCTTAGATTCAGTTGTTGGCCAGCTGACGCATAGCCAATGCCCAAATATTACACAAATCTAATAATTGGGGGCCCGCTATCCGTCTCTATGTGTCTGGCATTGACATGACTATTTTTAATATAATTTCTTGATTTCTATATGCAATTAAACTGCCAAATGGAGCGCAAGTTTCACTATTTTGGGCAGAGCATATCGTTGATTAGAATTCAAATTTCATTAAAGAATATATAAATAATATATATACATATATATCTATATGCAACCGATAGAAATCTGATGGACGTTTTCCTTATCGCAGTGTCTATAATGAGACAAATTATATTAAATATTTGATATGTTGACCCATAGATTATAGAATTTGATTATTTTGGATTTTGACATTTAAGAAACCTTTGGTAATGATCATTATTTTAAAAATTTGTTATTTTTCTACATATATTTTCAATATATATGTACATAAATAACCTTTCTGATCCGTCCAGTCAGTCAAAAAATATTTTTTCTCTCTTACAACTTATATTCCAAAATATTTAGTTTAAATTATTTTTTTTTACTTTCAATATGGAGATCCTATGATCATTTACTTATGATGAGCTAAGATCTCATGTTTAAGCTGTCATTAGCTAAATTTGTTTAAATTGACATTCAGTTTATTGAACCCATTCGGACAGCGAATTGACGTAGTCAATTCGTTTGCTTTCTAAATTGAAAAAGCAAACTGAAAATCTGACGAGAGTTTCCTTCCGTGCGAAAAACTTCCTCTCAATCATCCCGAGTTTTCTCCTTTTGTCTGGCGAGTGTTATAGATTTCTTGCAACAGCAAAATTGCTTTGGATTGACAGATACTCACACTCACATACACTCACACACCTGCGGCTAGTGTAATTGGCATGTTAATTACAGGCTGGTTATGACTCGAATGGCAACAATTAAACTTAATTAGCATTCGTGTGCAGCCCAGCGGGAGGGGATTTGAAAAAATCACACAAAGAGTGCAACTTTTGCATGGAGTTTTTTTTGTTTCTTGCGATTTTAGCGGAGAGCCTGATTGGAATATAGCATTTGTGAAGTCAGCCAAGTTTCTTCTAGGCCAGGCCAAGACGTCTGCATTGACATTCAGTTAATTTCATTGAGTTTTCACTTGGTTAAGGGGATCACGGGGCACGCGACAGAACTGGAACTCTTGGCACGTTTTCATTGATCTAGAAACGGCGGCAGCAGTGCTTAATAGATCGCTTAATCTGTATCTAATATTCCGGTTTTTATCTTGTCTATATATTTGTACATATACATATAGTATATTTTGCTATTTTTCAATGGGTCAATACGAAGTGGTCTAAATTTTCCACAATTGTGAATGTTGAATCTATGACGAAAATTACTTTACATTTCTCTCTTCGCACTCTCTCTTGGATGTACCTCTCTCTATCGTTCCATCTCCCTCGTTCTCTGTTGATCTCACTGTGTTAGCTTCGTAGCGTATAATTAGTTTGCGGGCTTAACCCCACTTTGAACCCACCCGAAGGCGAGAAAATCGTTTTTTCCTTGCTTTCATTCTTGGGTTTCTGTTGTCGTATTTCTTTCTTTTTTATTTTCTGTTTTTTTTTATTTTGTTGAATTTAACATCAGGCGACGAGCTCATAAATATTTCATACATGGTATCCTACGTAGTGCGTGCATCGTGTTATATATTCAAAAGCTATGCAAATCGATGGCATCAGAAGTCAGGAATCAGTAATCCGAAAGAAAACAAAAATGGAAAAATAAAAAGAATTTCAAAAACTGTTTTCTATATGTTTAGATTTCGCTGTAGGTTTGTTTGCTTTTTTTTTTCTTTTTTTTTGTGTAGTTTGCATAGCTCAGTAGCTACCTGCAATCGCAGTCGGTCTCAATGCTCCATTTCTAATTACTAATGCCCCATTCCCAGTACCCAATTCCCAGTACCCAATTCCGAATTCCAATTCCGATTTTAAGCCCACATCCGCTGACGCAAACGTCAACGTCGCTCCGTAGGCTTGTTTCAAAGTGGAGCGTCTTCATGTTCACGTTTTTTTTTTTTTTTTTTCACCTTGATTTTAATGAATCATGGGGAGACGTAGATCCCCACAGGAAAGCTCGAGGCAACAAGTTTCAACTGAGCTCCGCTCTCTTGTAGACTAGTGCCATGTGCCCTATCTAGCGACAATATTTGGTGCTGATATCCACGTTACATATCGTAGGCAAATGTTTCTTTTTCCACTGGGTCCGTTTAATCTTGTGCTCATTATTGTCTACCCCACCTTGAGAGCTTATCAGGTGTAAACTGGTAGTATAGTGTTTATCTTACGCTCTTGTTGGGGATAGTGTAATTCTGTAATGGACGACAATTGCTATTCTTTGAATATGTTTGAATTGGAGTATTTGTGGGATGAATTTCAATAGAAATCAGTTTTGAAATTATGTTATATTGTCTATAATTTAAAAAGATGTTAAATTAACTAAGAATTCAATTGATAATGATTTATAAATGTATTTGAAAACATGTACAATGTATAATTAAAAAGTTTCATGAACATATTTTTAAAGAAAGATTACTACTGGGAAGTTCCGCTTTTAGTGTAAAATCTTTTCTGATTAATGAGCAATATATATTAGAGTTTAAATATCTCTTAATGTTTGTTATTTTACTTTGTCATCATTTGTCCTCTTGTTTATTCTTCTATCTGTTAATGTTTTCTTCTGTAATGTTTTCTTCGTCTAATCGCTGGTCTTTCTATTCTATCTTCTTTAGATCATTGGCACCAAACAAATACTCGTACGCCCTGATGGTTATTTCATTAAGGATCGCACCATATCTAGCTCATCGGACAACTCGAATGCTACAAACAACACAGCCTGCTCGCCGCCACTAGCCATTGGCTATACCGGCGATAATAGCTCAAATAACAACAACAACATCAATGCAACGAATAACATCACAAATGCGAGCGGCAGCAGCAGCGGGAACAGCGCCACAAATGGCATCTGCCTCAGCACTCTAGAGAACAGCAACGAACTCATATTGCCCATTGCGGAGGCTCAGTCGGCTGGAAAGCCCCTAGCCGAAGCTATCGAGGAGGTGAGTAAGAAGGGTCATTGGAGGGGTAGGGAGGAGTAGGTTAAAAGATATAAGAGAAGAGAAGATCGATAGAAAGAGAGAGAGGCAGATCCATGGAAAATAAGTTAATAAGAAGTAGATCAAAGGATATATGAGAAGAGAAACACAAGATGGATAGAGAGAGAAAAAGAGAGAGAGAGAGAGAGAGAGAGAGAGTGATAGAGAGAGAGAGAGAGAGAGAGAGAGAGAGAGAGAGAGAGAGAGGAAACGCGAGAGAGAGAGAGAGAGAGAGAGAGAGAGAGATTAAGAGGCGGACAGAGAGAGAGTGAGAGAGGATATGAAAATGACGGAAGGAACTGAGTAAGTAAGTAAGTACTCCCTTGATAAAGGAAGTAAGTAAAATTAAAACAGAAACGGTGACAACGAGATGGAGTGATAAATCTGAAATAAATACATGTACAACACCATACAAATCAAAGGAAATAAACTATGTATGTCAAGCGTGGAGTATAAAAGGGGACATAATTCACACTTTCATAGTTCGCAGCTATCGCGCGTGGGAGTCAAGCTAACGCATTAGATAAGATTAGTTTAAGAGATACATATATGGAGAGAACGAAAATTAAAGAGAGAGAGAGATAGACAGAGAATAGTTGAGGGAACTAGAGAGAGGCAGTCGTGGAGAAAAACAGAAATTAAGAAAGAGAAGGAAAGATAGAATCTGATAGACAACAAGAGGGGGAGAGAGTTTACTAGACCACGCGCTGTTCTATTTTTAGTAATAACCCCAGCTGATCTTCGAAATTCGATGATCTAAAGATAAGAGAACGCAATCAATTTTTCAATAACTCATGATGACTGGAATTGTTTGGTTGTTTCTCGTCATCGAGTCATTGGGGACTGCATTTGCTCATTAGGTTCCGTGTTTCTCTTTGGCCCCTGGACAACACCACTGATTGGGAGCTGTGAAGCGTTCGGCTCGAAATCTTATCACAGTCTCTGATAAGCATACGTTGCGCTGCTACTTGAGCATTTCGACAAGCTGCGCGCTCCCCCTTTCGAAGCTTACTCGTTACGGAAATGTAAACGCTTGTAGGGTAAATACTTATGTAGAACCAAGTAGATGTTGAAGATAAAGCTCTCGCAGATCGGAGAATGAGTTCTGTACACTTGGGCGCAGCAGTCAGTGTTACGCTTTTGTTTAACTGTGTCACGTATGTATATGCTACATGCATTTAAATGAAAACACTTTCAGGGACATAAAACGCATTAATATTAACTTCAATCAGAACAACTGATTAAATATATCACTAATTATCCGTATCGGACATTTAAATATGAAAAACAAGACGACTCGACTATACTCATTAACGAAGTGAAATTTGGAATATGTAGTTAAAGATATTTTCGAAAGATAAGGATGTTAGGATTTTCCTGAAGTGTTAGAGAGTTGAAATATAATTAATCGGGTAAAGCTGTATTGTCTACAGGTTTTGAACTAGAGCTCCAAAATATTGAACGAGTTTCTGTTAGGGTATTTTTTTTTTTTTTTTTTGGAACATTACTGTTTTCTATAGTTTCTTGGCTTATTTATAATATTTATTAAGCTCTCACCGTAATATTAACTATACTGTAAATTCAATATGAAATATTTAGTTTTCTTACGAATTTGAGAAGTATTAAAATATTTTTCTGAAGCAGCTTTATAAATACGTTCTTCTTGTACTAAGTGATTGCATTTAATGTCGTATATCGAGTACTTTGAAGAGTCATGAAATCGAAGCAAATGATCTATAGTTAACAATCAGAATATAGCTTGCGTGTGACCTCCAACTAAATACCCTAATGAACTCTATAAAATCTCAACTAGAGAGATGCCTAACTAACTTGGATCATTAAGACGTTGTTGTACTCTGCACCTGAATGTCATTAATCTACTTTATGGAGTGTGTGGACGGTTGTGCGTCAATTAGATGTCATATTAAACATATATATAAGTATATATATATATGAATGCAACTTCGGCAACAGATCCGTAAGCGACACGTGACGTAATGCCAGCAAAAAAGAGCGAGATATCGAAAGAAAGGGAATGAGAAGGAGAGGGAAAGCGAGTTTAGCTATTGGCTATTGTGTGCGTCTGCCTTGGCTGGCATACTAATTTGCCTGGTCAATACACAGTTGGCAATTAAATGACGAGAACGTTATTCTCGAACCCTATCAGAAAGGGCCTGGTCAGTTGAGATGCGGCTCACAAGGTAGCTCAGAAGGCAGCTCAGATACAAGCTCTGTCTAGAGATTAACCCGAGCTAATGCGACATAAAGTTGCTTGTTATGTTTACTCACGATGACATGGCTAAAATAAAACTATAGCTAAAACGATTTGTTGTTTCTGTTATTTATTTACCATGTAATTGACAATAATTGCAGCAACAACAACAACGACATCAGCAACAACAGAACACCGCCACCAACAATAATAATAACAACAACAAATACTAAACGGGTTTAAACAAATTGCATTCGTAACCTAGAAACTTGCGCCAAAAGAATTTGCATAAAGCCAAATAATCCCCACAAACCTTTCGTCAGTTTTTAACCGTTGAACTTTGAATTTTGTTAAGGTTTGATTGTCAGCGTCATCGCTAATATTTGCTCGACATATGTATATATACATATATATATCTATACAGAATGCATATCGTTCTTTGGGTTTTTACTCAATTAACAGTTCATTTGTTTCGTTTATATTTTATTTTGCGTTTTTATGTAGTATATTTGTTAGGAAAGTTTTAAGTGATAGGTTTAAAGGTATTAAATATTACAATTAGTCTGGGGAAAATTTCAGAAAATATTTTGCAAATATTTGCTTAGTCTGAAATACATAGTTCGTTTACAAGGTAAGATATAAGTTTGTTATCAATAATCAATCCAGCTCGGAGTGACCATTTAGGAGTTAACCCTGAACATGAACCTTAGCAAATATTTCAATCTCTCCACACTGCTCTTAGACTCCTGTGATGCGCTTATTGAACACATAAGTCTAAGAAACTGTAATCAATGATCGATTATTATCGATAATAGTAATACAAATAAATAATGCGCGCGGCATACTGCATGCATGATATATTAAATTTCAAATGATCGACTTAGCTAGGTGAAGAATATACATATGTTTATACTTAACGGTGCCTGTCTGGGTAATATATTTTCAGAAAACTATTATTCTCTGAATTCCCATTTTCAATGGGATATATATTTCTATAATATAAATATTCTTTATTTTTGTCATAATCGAAGATCTGATTAAATTAAATAGATATAGCTTGGCAGAAACAGGTTTATATCATTTAATGAAAAAGAAAAAAATCATTCTTTGGGCAATACCTATTAGTATAATATATATAAATAAATGTAAATAATATTATACTCATTATTCAGGCTATACAAGATATTTATATATATACCCATATATTTATATATATATATTGGTATATAATTATATTTGTGTATTCTTTAAGAATGTTTACCAATCGTATTAATTGGCAAAGACTTGATCTTATTTAATATAAAACGTAAATTCCTTGAGTAATTATTGACAGATTTAGATAAATCAAAGATAGCAAGCAGTTTCTGTTGAGTGTATATACATATATTATATATAATAAGCGAAGCTATTTGTAACTTATATCCGTTTGTTCTTCATCTCAGTTCGATTGCTATCTACGCTCCCTATCGCTCCACGATACGGAGATCAAGCTGATCACCGATGGGCAGCTGCCGTTGCGCCAATGTCTACATCGGGAGGCTTGCGCCAAGGATGTGGAGCTGCCTGCCTATTACAACAGATTCAGCGATCTGCGCAAAGAGTTTCAGCGCTATAAGTCAGGTGATCTATCTCGCGCCCTCGTTCCACTCAAGGACATCAAGAAGATGCTGCAGTCACCTGTGCTGCCCATGCCGCAGTCTATTGGTGAAATGCTTAAAGGTGAGTTTGCATTGTCTTTCGCTTGGCCTCAATTCGATAATGATTTCTTTTGTGTCTCTATTATGCAGAGCTGAATGCAACGTCTGTGGAAGATAATGATTTCTATATACGCGAATCTCGCGATATGGTCACTGTGATTCAATCGCTGCTTCAGGCGGGTGAGTTTGGTGTTGGGGATTTTTTATGAATTGAGAAACTTTTTTATTTATTTTATGTATGATTTTTAGGTCATAAGTTCGAAACTAATGAACAGGTTAATCTTGTGCTGGAACCTGGAATTTGGTAAGTTGAAATAAATTAATTAGCTCAAAGCCAATGAATATCAACATTCAAAATTCATGAACCTTATTGAATTATAAGGTAGAATAACTTAAAAAAAAGCTTAAGAATTGACTGAGCTGCCACTCAATCAAATTAAGTATTAATAATAATTAAATAATAAAATAAATCATATTATTTACTTGAAGAGTTCTTTATCGGTTTATATAAACGTATAATATTAACATTATAATATAAATATAAAATTATAAATAAATAAAAGTTAATTAATTAAAAATATAATATTAACAAATCATAAAACAATGCTTTGGATTACAGAATTAATTCTAAATGCTTAAATGAATATAAATGAATTCTAGAGCAGTTTTGTAAATGAAGAACATGTATTCGCTTATTAGTCCGAAGTTGAGTTGACCATTTTATATAATAAGCTTTTTAACAGCTTTCATAAGAGAAAAGCCATTTAGACCCAGCTGGTCACAATGTAATATATATATATATAGAGCCAAATGATTGGGATAGAATTCATATCATGATAACCAATTCTTATCGAGTATATTTTATTATAAATCTATATTTAATATTCCAAACAAAGATGTCGACTTCATTCATATCAAAAGTTTAAACAATAGTATTTAAATATATATATGTATATATATATATATATATAAATATATATATATTTTTGTATATATGTATAAATAAATATGTTCATTTTGATGTATACAAAATGGAAAATACCAGCTAAAATACCAAATCGAATATTAAATGAGATAAGCCACATTGTACCTAAGGTAAGGCTGACTCAATATGTGCGAGAACTCTTCAGAGACCGATTCAGTACCTGCCTTCGCTTGACTGTACATTCTCTCATTCAGCGAAACTCACTCAATGACTATGAGTGTCACTTAAATTGCAACTGTGTCTCAAAATCAGGCAGAGACTCATTCTGAGCATTCAGTTCTCGAGTCTCTTATGCGCTCCAATTCTGTGTTCATGCTTGCACTATTTCAAGTCAGCCACAGCCCAGAAACACTCAAACTATAAAAAAAAAACGAATACGATTTTTGTTGTTGTTGAAAATATAAAACCATTCAGAAAACGAAATATTACTCAGAGCTGCTGACTGTGAGCGAAGCGTCGCGACAAAAATCGTGGAACGGATCGCGGCTCAGTCGGCGATTGGATCGGTGAGCGATAAGAACTCACCATCTCTCAAGTGTAGAAAATTGAAAGAGTCCCTGATGAATTGTGACTATTGTTATCGCTAAAACAGAATAAGAACAAAAAAAAAAAAAAAAAAAAAAAAAAAAAATGAAATAAATGAAATTGAAGTGAAATAAAAACACATTTGCCATAATCTTTACCCGACTAATAAGTGTGTCACATAAGTAGAGTAAGAAGTTTTGCTGGGAAGCAAAAGTCACAAGAAAGAACCCATTAAAAGCAATTCCAATTAGTGTTCAGGTAAGGCAAAGCAGTGCAAAACATTCACGAATTCCATTTCAGACAATATGCCACAAAATTATGATTATATTTGAGTTTTTGGTTTTCGACGTTTGTGCTGTCGCTGCTTCTTCTGATTATTCATGTTTTTATTTGTTTGTATTGTGACAGACCCTATGTCTGAGTGTGTCTGTGAAAAGTCAGCAAAAAATGTTTATGTTCTTGAAAATCGAAACGTGACTTCAGAGAAGAAACCTAAGTTTTAAAACTATACACTATATATTATATACTATATGTATGTACCTATGTATGTATAACAAATTCCACAGACACCCAAGTCCACCCTAGCGTTAGGATTTCTTAAATAGAACTCTTATATACAAACAAATGTGTACGTATAACCTATACGTGTAAATATATATACTCTAGCTCCTCTTACTTTGCAAAGAATTCGTTTTAAATTGTAATCTGAGACTGAACTTTATATTTTTCTCTGGTATTGTGCTTACAGCTCAATTGACGACGAGGTGGACGGCAATTGCATTGTGCGTGCTCGTGGTTTGCCCTGGCAGAGCAGCGATCAGGATATCGCCAAGTTCTTTCGCGGACTCAACGTAGCCAAGTGAGTAGAGCATTGACTGAGTGACAAAGAATCATCTTCGCTTTGCCAATGACGAGGTTTTAGTATACTTAAGGATTTACGATTTTTCAAATGGTTGTTCTCTGATTAAACTGTTCCATATGATGAGCTGTTTCAATAATGCCTTTACGATTTGAAACATTATTTGTTGTGAAATTATTTAGTTTGTCATAGTAATGATGACTTAATGCTTCTGATTGATGAATTTAAGTTTCCCAAATTAAAGAGCAAGCCACAGCTGTTTAAAATGTATAACACAATTCAGTATTGTGCTTATTTGAAGGCAAGGTTATTATGATTGCTTTACAAAGTCTCTTAAAATACTCTCTAAAAATATTAAAAAATATTTTGTACTGTGAGGCAACTATAAACGAATTTATTTAATATGTTTTACATTTACTTAAATTTTTTTATACTATAAAAAACTAGTTCTCATATTAGTATATTCTTCACAAACAATGCTTTACGTACAACTCTAGAGGGTAGGTACCATGCCATGTCTCATGGGAAAACCATTATACCCTCTGCAAGTGTATACTCGCTGAGATCGACGTAACCCATTGATAAGCTGTGCTTGCTGCGCATCTTATCAAAGGTCAGCGGGTCGGTGGCAGATTACGGACGACGACCAATGAAATTCTTAGCTATTGGACAGAATTTTCTTTATGATATGCGCTGTTCTTTAAACACTTCATTTTTTCTCTCTCTCATTTCTTTTATCCTCTATCTCCCTCTTCTCGTCTGCAGAGGCGGCGTTGCTTTGTGCCTGTCGCCGCTGGGTCGGCGCAACGGAGAGGCTTTGATTCGCTTCGTTTCACAGGAGCATCGCGACATGGCTCTGAAGAGGCATAAGCATCACATTGGCTCGCGCTATATAGAGGTATATCGCGCATCGGGCGAGGACTTTCTGGCCATAGCTGGCGGTGCTTCGAACGAGGCACAGGCCTTCCTCTCCAAGGGCGCCCAGGTGATAATACGCATGCGCGGACTGCCCTACGATTGCACGCCGAAGCAAGTGGTAAGTGTGTGGGGCAGATGAAGAGCCCTTCTCTCAACTAACTGTGAATATATTATTATATCAATTTCATTCACTATTTGCAGCTGGAGTTCTTTACCACTGGTGATTCGCCTTGCCACGTATTGGATGGCAACGAGGGCGTGCTCTTTGTGAAGAAGCCAGATGGACGTGCCACGGGAGATGCCTTTGTGCTGTTTGCCAACGAGAGTGATTCGCCCAAGGCGCTGGGACGTCATCGTGAGTCGATCGGGCAGCGCTACATCGAGCTATTCCGTTCGACGACGGCGGAGGTGCAGCAGGTGCTGAATCGATCGATGGATCCGAAGACCTACGAATCGAACAACCATGGCCAGCCGCCGTTAATAGCACAGTTGCCCACCATGCAGTTGCCGTTGCTGCCGCAGGTGGGTGCCGCTGCTGGCCACGCCCTCAACCCGCTGACAGCTAATGCTAGCCACGCTAACCTGTGCCCTCCACTTACCCATGCTCCACAGCATCTCATCACCTCGGGCACCACCAAGAACTGCATACGACTGCGCGGCCTGCCCTACGAGGCGATGGTGGAGCATATTCTACACTTTCTGGACGACTTTGCCAAGCACATCATCTACCAGGGCGTGCACATGGTCATTAATGCGCAGGTGAGCGAAGGATCCATTCAATCCACCTCTGGAAGGTTCTTGAATATAGAAGCTTAACATAAAACAAGCATCTTTTGAGATATATATATATATATATATATATATATATATATATATATATATATATATATATATATATATTAATATAAATAATGATGATCTCTTTCAGGGCCAGCCCAGTGGCGAGGCTTTCATTCAAATGGACTCGGAGGATTCGGCTCGTCTCTGCGCTCAGCGGAAGCACAATCAGTTCATGGTCTTTGGCAAGAAATTTCGTTATATCGAGGTCTTCCAGTGCTCCGGCGATGATATGAACCATGTGCTGAATGGAGGCTTGGCCTCGCCTGTGGCGGCGCCTCCTCATCCTAGCCACGCCCATTTAGCCGCTGCTGCTGCCGCCGCCGCAGCCGCTGCTGCTGCCGGCAAACAACCGTCGCTGCTCTCTCCGGGTATGTTAGCTCAACCGCCGCCGCCACCCGCCGGCGCTCAGGGCATCGGCTCACACTCGCACACACACCCACACTCGCACACCCATACGCATGCGCACGCACACTCACACACAGCAGCAGCTGCTGCCGCTGCTGCTGCTGCCGCTCATCATGCATTGCAAACGTCTCCGGCGGCCGCGGCTGCTGCTGCGGCTAGCCTAATGGGCGCCACGTCACACGCTCCGCTCACAGCGGGTACGGCCAGCGGCTTGGCTGGCTTTATGAGTGCCACGCCCCAAGCTAGCATGACCAGTCACTCGTCGCTGTCGAGTAGTGGCCTGGCTCAGGGCGGCCTTTCCGCCGCTTCACATGCTGGCTATCCTTTCAATCTTACGTTGCCGCCGTCTGCAGGTGCCGCTGCCGCTGCAGCTGCTGCTGCCTCCAATCCTGCACTGCTCGCCCAGCAGCAGGCGCAGTTCATAGCACAGCAGAATCTGCTGGCACGCCAGCAAGCAGCCGCCGTGGCTGCGGAGCAACAACAGCAGCAGCTTTATGCTAATGCCGCCATGCTGCAGACCCATCAGTTCTACATGCAGCATCCAGGCGCTGCTGCCGCTGCTGCCGCCGCTGCCATGGGCGGCCAGCCGCAGTTTGTGTTCATGCAGCGGCCCTATATGCAGCCCTTTCCCCTGGGCTATATGCCCGCCGCGGCCGGCTACCAGTTCGCAGGCGCCTCCACAGCCGCCGCTGCAGCTGGTATGCCAACGGGCGCCAGTGCCGCGGGCGCAGCCACTGCAGCGGGCAATGCAGCCCTCGCACTTCAATCGCATTCCATGAAGCGCTCCTATGAGAATGCCTTTCAGCAGGATCCAACTGGGGCAGCGGCTGCAGCGAGCGCTGCCAAGCGCGCCCTAACCCGAGCGCCCAGCAACGTTTATTCCTACTATAATCCAGGCATTTAGTAGCTTTCTACAATGATTGATGCTAGATAGAAAAATATAATTCTATATCAACCGAACGTACTCAATCATATTTTAATCTGCTTAGAATATGTTTTATTCTCTATCAATAATATTTCATTGATTGAAATTTTAATTGATTTAACGTCAATCAAACAGCTGCTGTGGCCAAGCTCATTTACGTCTATATCTGATATCAATCATGATTGATAAATTGCTTCTCAAAGTAACCATCACTTTTCCATATTCTTAATCATATTTGATTGATTTAGTAATAGCTCTTTGTCTGTTCTTTCATTATTTAGTCTGTCATTATTGATTGATAATTCACTTTGATGAAGCTCTAACACTTCTAGCACTTTACACTCATCATGAGTGATGGTCAAATGCTTCTCATAAAAAATAAGCGAATATATGTAATCAATCATGCTTGATTGATTCGACTTTTTATGAAACTCCGACACTTCAAACACATTCCAAGGTTTTACATTCTAATACATTTCATACACTTAGTAGGTCTTAGTTTGCTATGAAACAAGATTAATTATTTGGCGCTTCGACTCTTATCTTCGGCTCTTGCAATGCATCTTGAGTGGCTATATATATATATATATATATATATATATATATCATTGCTCATCTTGGCAACTCACACATACATACATATATCCACACTTACACACACACATACCAGACATTTTTAATTGTACATTTTTATAGAGAAATTTCGTAGTCGTAAGTCAAGCGAAGAGTAAGGAATTTGTTTAAGGTCTTAGCATTACTTACATACATATATCTGTATATCTTTATCTATACACTGCACACAAACACGCTCACGTACGGCATACACCCACACACACACACACACACAAACACAAACACAAACACAAACACAAACAAACACATCCCGGGCAAGCTAACAAATGTGCAAAGCAAATTGTTTTCGTCTGTTTTCGATTCTCTTCCAAATTGTTTGTAAACTAAAAAAAATAATGAAGCTGATTCGTAAGCTATATAATATTTAACTGCTACGTGTAATGTGTATGTGCTTATGTGTGTGTGTGTGTGTGTGTGTGGGTGTTTGTATGTGTGCGTGTGCGAAGCGCTACTTCAACAACAGAGGCTAATGTCCTTCAGGCAGCGATCGTTGGCTGCGTGCTTCCATCTATCACTCAGTGTCTGAAAGTGGGTGTGTGGGTGCCACGCCCATCAAGTGCAATTTCAAAATTATTATTTAAGCATAGGCACACACACACACACACTCATACGCACTCGCTCACTGTCTGAAGGTCATCAGGTGTTGGCTCATGCGTAAAAGAATCAAAACTTAAATCAAAATGTGCAAAAAAAAAATAAAAAAATCTTTTAGTGTAAAACCTAGCGTAATACGTATATACCATATATATACCATATAAAATAATATTAATAATAGTAATGGAATACCCTAGCTTTAAGTCGTACAACTTGTAAAATTGGTTGGTTACACGAAACATTTTTGATTAATATTTAAAAAACAAACAAAAAATGTGGAACTAAGCACTAGAAAACTTTCCTATGTCCACTTATAGCTGTAGCCACAGCCGCAGCACTGCGATCTGGGCGACAACACACTCACACATCAATATCGTAAATGTATTCCCGATATACTATATAGTACATCCTACATAAGCTCATTATGGGATCGCACAGATCGCAGTGTTCAGTTGTGGACAGTTTCTAACACTCAAAACTCATTTATAAATGGAATTTGAAATTTGATTTTGGATATATTTATACAAAATTATCAAAACATTTACATATACAGTATATAGTATATCGTAAATCGTTATATGTATACCATTATCCTATAAGTGTGCGTAACTGGTGTTAGTCGCAAATTGGAATTTCTATCGATATATATATATCAACTATGTGTATTCTCTGTCATCACTAATTTTAGATTATAGTCAAAATTCCCTTTTTATTACTCTCACTCTCCCTCTCTATCTTTCTAAACCTCTGCCACTCTGACTATATATCAATCAGATGTTCGTATACATATCTATATATAAATATATGTTGTATTTAAATATATTTATATTTATATATAATATATATACAATATGGTATGAATAAGAGTTAATTCGAAATTGCTTTTGTTTCATTTGTACGTTCTTAGCGCATTAGTGTATATGCACTATATATAGTGCATATATAGATAACTGACATATCGTTTTCTATATATTCTATATCTATATATATATATATATGGTTCTGGATATTTTTTGGGTTTATGCTCTAAGTGTATATCTTTAAAATACGATTATACATAATATGTCTGTCATTGTCTTCAAAAGGTAATTGTGTATGTTTTACTGGGCGCTATTAATCGCGCTTTTTAAACAATAATTGCGTCTAGCAGAGAACCAAAATATAATATACATATATATATCTATAAAAGCAAACGTCTACCGATTCTAACTCCCCTTCTGCGTCTAACAAACAGTTCTGCGCTGCTTTTTGCATTTCGATATATATATATATATAAAAAAAACAAAATAATTAAATATGCATGGGAAAGATTTTTATAGTTTAGCATCTAAAATAGTCTAATTGTTAGTTAACTCTTAGTTCATACGACAATCGAGTGGTTCCCCATGGGTTATTTCTGCAATATACATTTACGATCTATGGCTTCCATACAAAAGAAAAACTCATAAGCAGCCACTTAAAAAAACAAAAAACAAAAAAACAAAAAAAAAAAACAAAAACAAAAAAAAAAAAACAATTTTATTAATAACATTTATAATAAACAAATACATTTTGAATAACCTAATTAGTTTTAGCACCTAAACAAATATTTCTGATATTTAGCCTACAGACAATCAAACTTTTATTACGACAAATTTTGATACTTCAATAAATATATATTTCGCTACCTGCATATCTATGAATGCTCGCAAATCCCACTATCTCTGCCTATCTATCGGCCTCTCTTTTGCATTCATCATGCCAGTTAAAGGCAAAACTCTTTATCTATTGAATATTTTGATATTATATTTCGATAAGTTTACTTGTCGATAAATTATTATATTAACTAAATTGTGTCATCGTTTGCCCCGTCTGGCCATCTCCCTTGCTGCACTTTGTTTCTTTCATTCACTCACTCTCACTCTCACTTATCACTCATCTCTCTCTCTCTCTCTCTAACTTCTGAGATATTTATACGTACAGTGGCTCACAGCTTATTTCGTGCAGCGGTATAGTAAAACTTTAAAGACGTATTGCCGCTAAACCAGTAAAGATATCCCAAAAATTTAAATGAGGTTTTATTTATTAGTCATTCATTATATAGTAAAGCACTTCATTATTTTTCTATCCTAAGAAATAACATTTAAAACTAAAGAAAACTAAAATAACTGCCCTTTTCTATGTCACAGCTTATTTCGTGCACTGCACTTAACACTCCAAATTATCAACAAATTCTTAAATTATTATTTTGTATGATATACTTTATGTTTAATAACCTCTTACAAACGTGATTCCATCGAGTTTACCAATTTTTGGGTGACCTCGCTGTCGATTTTTGGCCATTATTCCATAAAGGCCATTTTCAGGTAATTTTTATTATATTTTGACCTATTCCGGATGGCCATGTCCAATATTGCCCAAAAATTTTCAATAACGTTTATGTCGGGGGCATGGGCTTGAGGATTGACCACATGGGGACAGTTCCAGATCAACCAGGACTGGGCAATCCCGATTTATGCTTCGGATGACTATCCTGATAAAATCGGAATCGCCCCTCTTGACCCAGTTTTTTGGTACCTGGGAGCAAATTGACCTTTAAAAAGGGATAGGTACATATTATACTATATTATACTTATATGAAAACTAAGTTTCCAACACCCGAAGCTGCCATGTAGGCCCAAACCATGCCCGAGTAGCACGGAAGAAGCCGTTTATTAATATTAAAAACCAAACATGTGGACTAAAATTTGCAAAGGAGCAAGTTGGTCGCCCCATTTCTTTCTGGAATCATGTAATATATGCAGTAAAGTCGAAATTTAATATATTTGGACCGGATGGGATGCAATATGTTTGGCGTCAACCAAATACCGAGCTCCAAAATAATCACCTAAAACCAACAATAAGACATGGCGGTGGAAGTGGTTTGGTTTGGGCCTGTATGGCAGCTTCGGGTGTTGGAAACTTAGTTTTCATATAAGTATAATATAGTATAATATGTACCTATCCTTTTTTAAAGGTCAATTTGCTCCCAGGTACCAAAAAACTGGGTCAAGAGGGGCGATTCCGATTTTATCAGGATAGTCATCCGAAGCATAAATCGGGATTGCCCAGTCCTGATTGATCTGGAACTGTCCCCATGTGGTCAATCCTCAAGCCCATGCCCCCGACATAAACGTTATTGAAAATTTTTGGGCAATATTGGACATGGCCATCCGGAATAGGTCAAAATATAATAAAAATTACCTGAAAATGGCCTTTATGGAATAATGGCCAAAAATCGACAGCGAGGTCACCCAAAAATTGGTAAACTCGATGGAATCACGTTTGTAAGAGGTTATTAAACATAAAGTATATCATACAAAATAATAATTTAAGAATTTGTTGATAATTTGGAGTGTTAAGTGCAGTGCACGAAATAAGCTGTGACATAGAAAAGGTCAGTTATTTTAGTTTTCTTTAGTTTTAAATGTTATTTCTTAGGATAGAAAAATAATGAAGTGCTTTACTATATAATTAATGACTAATAAATAAAACCTCATTTAAATTTTTGGGATATCTTTACTGGTTTAGCGGCAATACGTCTTTAAAGTTTTACTATACCGCTGCACGAAATAAGCTGTGAGCCACTGTATTTGTAACTCTCGGGTCTGGGCTTGGGTCAAGCTTTACACGTATTTTCAGGCGAATCCTCTCTGGGCTCTTGTATATGTGGCCGCAGCGGTTGCTTTATATAATTTTTGACGGCGTTACGAGTTGTTAAATTGTAAAAATTTGTCGATGACTTTTTGGATTTGGAAATTTGTCGTCTATATTCACTTATTTGTGATTGCAACTGCGTAACGTCTGATGAGAAACATCTAAGCCGTAAAATGCAAAAATGTAAACCGTAATACCACCTAGCTTTATTTTATAGACACATTCAGCATGTATGTAACAATGTTTAAGTGAAGCTATAGATAAATTGGAAAACTTTCGACATGCATTTAAAACAAATATGATAAACCATCGATAAGTTATCGATAAGCTATTAAAGGAGTAAATACCTGTTCTATTAACCACAGTCTGTTGACATATAACCATCAATCTAAATTATTGACAAACAACTGTTGATTATCAATTAAAACAGTAATCGACAATTAAATAAATTATAAAACAACGATAGTTATCGATCAATAAATAAAGTCGATAGATAATAAATAATACCGTTTTTGGAAATATGTTACTGATAGCCCATCGATTAACTAGCGACAAATATTTATATAGTGTTCGATAGAATATCGATAACAAATCAAATTGGTCTTCTGCTGCTTTTGTGTAACTCGTTGAGGAACTGGTTGTGCTCTCCTAGACCTAACTGTAATCGCATATATATTTATTTGTACCATGACTTAACGATAATGATAATGATAATGATAATGATAACGATAACTCGACTCTTTATTCATACGCCGTCGTTGTTGTCCATGGTCCAGCTCTCTCTCTCTCTCTCTTACTGTGTGTGTGTGTACTTGGTTTCTTTTTAATTTTTTTTTATTACATTTTTGAAGGCTGGTTGGTGCTTGGATTAAACAAAAAATCAGAAATGCAAAAACTGAACGGGATATAAACATGTTTTTAAGTTTACTGTGTGCGCAAAATGTATTCATGGTCTCTGGGTAAACTGGTAAATATATATGTATAAATATAAATATAAATATATATATTTAAAAATATGTATATTTATATAGATATTTATACTTAAATTTTACATGCATATCTTCAAAATCAAATTACAATTACTTTATACTACATGTCTACTCTACCATATTTTGCAAATGTCTAAACGGTGAGTGTTTTTGAATACGATTATACCTAACTTGAACTACTGATATAAACTGATATATGATTTAACAGATAAGAGTACTAACAACGTATCTAAACTAACCCTAACAAGTACAACAATATCTACTAAAACTCAACTCTACTTCTCCTCTACATCTTTTGTGTTTGCTTTTTCTTATCCTTACCGTTGGCTTCTTCTTCTTCTTCGAGACTAACAAACTATTCCAGCTCCGACTATAATTGAAAAGATAAATGATCTAGTATACCCAGCCATACTCACAACACTGACCTTCAATTATTTTATTCTTGTTTTTTTCGTTGCTTTCCTTCGGAAATTATATTATCGATTCTTTATTTATTTATATTCCTTCGACAGGTACTACTGTGCTGGGCGCGCATTTCGGTGCTCACTTTCCAGCTTATGGCGCACCTCAGCCGCCGCATCACTCTCCGCTGCTGGCCACGCCTCGTGCACATCACGCCCATGCCCATGCCCACGCCCATGCGCATGCGCACCATCATCATCATCATCATCATGCCTCCGCATTCTATCCGCCTCCCCTCGTCTACTGGCCGTATCCCAGCCCACCCGTATCGCCCACCACGTACTACAGCCAGCCAGGTACACATTCGCCTTCACAGCATCAAGCTATGGTAAGTTCGCATTGAATGCATTTAAATGATTGACTGAGTGATTGAATATGAGACAATTGGGAAACTGATTCCTCATATCAAACATATTTATTTATACTTCTTTATTAAAAGTTCAAAGTTTAAATTCAGTTAAGTGAGTTATTGATTTATTGTTTATTAACGTACACATAAACCCTTAGGATCGTGTATGCAAAATTTCTCTTTTTTTGTATACAAAGAAGCGTAAGAAAATAACTTCAAGACAAGTATGTAAATTGACTAATTAAGTGTTGATTAACTGAAGATTAATTCGATTTCGAGCAATTTGAAAAGAAAATGATATATGTATATGATGGAAAGCTAAGAATAATAGCGCAGATTGGATTGTGTGGTCAGAAACATTGTGTTGTGATGCATTTTCGAACACAATTTGAGTTTCATTTAAACTTAACTTGAAATTCAATTCGCCGTCTTTTCATGTTCCGAAATATTGCTTATTTATTTGTTTATTTATTTCCATATCTATATTTGACAGTATCCGATGGATTTTTTTCCACCCTCACCGCTCTCACCGCCCAATGCCGGCATCATACTCACGCCCAACAAGAACGCCGTGCCATTTGTGCCACTAAAACAAGCAGCTAACAATAACAACAACAACAGCAGCAACAACAACGTCAAATTAACAGCTGCGCCAACTATTACTACCGCCAGTGTATCGCAGCCGTCGACACCAGCGCCCGTTGTGAATGGTAGCGGAATAGTTGCTGCTGTTGCGCCTGCTCAGCCTGTCAGGGCGAATTCGACACCGCCGCCATTGCTTAGCCCGGACACGAACCACACCACAAGTGTGCCAACGCCCGCATTGAAAACAGGTAGCCCAAATGCCACAGTGAACGCCTCGCCCATTGTGAGCAACTCCTGCGTGGAGCTCTATATAACGTAGATTCTCTAGCTGCCCCAAATATGCTCTCTCTCTCTCTCTCTCTCTCTTTATCTCTTACACTCTCTCGCTCTCATTCTCACTTGCTAATGAGAAAGAGAATTTGTCTTGCCAATCGAAGAAACTTGTTTGTAGTCTAGTTTAGAACCAGCTGTAGATAAGTCGCAAACCACTAGCGAAACGCTGAGCGGCGAATTACGGCAGCTGCACTTAACGAAAGGAATCTCGCCCAATTTAAAAACCATAAATCAAAAGAAAAAGAAAATTGAGAAGAGAATTTGATGAATTTTGAAAATAGAATCGGTTTTAATTAATGCTTTAAGTAGACGCCCAGTGCAAATTGCAAACACTATTTATTATTGAAATGCTGCATTAAATATATTTAATATACACACATATATATTCCAAATATACATTTTAGCGAATTAGCAAAAAACTAAAAGAAAAACAAAAACAAAAGAAAGAAAAACAAAACAAATACTACAAATTTATCCCTAGTCAATAGTCAAATTATTTATATAAATATATATATTGCAATTATCTAATTTTAACTGCATGTTATGTCGAAAAAAACAAAAAAGAGAAAAGAAATGGAAAAGAAAGAAAATATTGTGCAATTGTCAGTCAAGTAAATATATCACTAAAATAATAGAATATGCGTTGTTTCATAATAATCATGTTTTGTTTAGGCTAAGCCATCAAATTTTTGTTACTTGTGAAACCAAGATTTCAATTTTTTTAATTTGTTAAGTTTCAGTTCGAAAAACATCAACACGATATTATCAATTGTTTTCAAATATGCAATTATTATAAATTAAATCAATAAATGAATCAAAAATTAAATCAAGCTCATTTTTATGGGCTTAATACTCTTTGATTGCCTTGACTGTAAGTAAATACACTCCATTTGAGTTCTCGATCCAATTGGATTCAGTTCAGATCTGGTAATTCCTAACTCAATGCCAGGCGAACAGCATAAGTTGCTGCTATCTGCGATCGTTTTGCTGTCTCAGTAAAGCTTTTTCTCTCGAAAAGCAAGATGACTCAATGCTTAACTAACTGTGTGTGGCGCCTTAGAACTCAGCTTTCACTCAGCTCTCAATGAAAGGCAACGCTCTCTGCTGTAGCTGCTGTTCGCCTGGTGTTTCGCTTCAATAAATGCTGCAGCAAAACGATTTTAGCTAATTAAAATTGGTGTTTTTATACTGCGCTTGCCCTGCGGTCATTTAATTTCCAGTTGTATTTAAAATTTTATGCTGATTTGCTAAGTTTTTGGCCAGGCGAGCAGCATTGATAATGCCGCTGCAAGGTTGGGTCTACAACATCTTTGTTTTGGGTAATGGAGACGCGCTCTCTCTCTCTCTCTTTCTTTCCCTGCATGAGCTTTAATTTCGGTTATTTTCTTTGCCAAGCCCAAAATCAACCACAACAACAAAAAACGTGTGCCATAACAATATGAGTAATCTCGTTTTGATCAGATCTTGCTTAACGCAAGGGGCGCATGTGCGCAGATTACCTGTGAGTAAAAGAATGAAAGATTGAGAACATTTGAGAGTAGAATTTTTATGCTCAAAGTATAAGCAAAGGAGAGAGCGCGATTATATAATAAACAGCTCAGCTCTACAGGCGACTCCTCTCAACCTATATTGCTGCGCTCTCATTCATTCATTATACTGACAACTGTATCTAATGGGGCACAAGGAGCTTGCTGAAATATTAAGATAACTGTCTCAGCTGCTGGCCTGTTCTTAACTCGGCATCGGGCATAAAAGGAATAAAACAAGAATGAAGGCTGTAGTAATACTTTTCTTCTTTACGCACGTATTAACGCGTGCTCTTCTAACTGCGCAGTTGCTGCCGAGGCTCGGGGGTGGGTTGGGCTATACTTTAGACGTTTAAAACTCCATTTCTAGATGTAACTTTCGGAAAATATATATATCAACTTATTTTTTTGTGATGATCAAGAATATATATACTTTGTGAAATCTCCTTCTCCCTTTTATATACATTTTCACAAAACCATTATACCCTGCATTCCCATTTTCAATGGGTTCAGGGTAAAAAAAGCTTTTTTTCTGCTCTAGCCAATCAAATCAAATTAGAATTTCATTTTGTTGTTGTTGAGTATTGAGTAATGAAACACATTCAACATACATATACATATAATAAGTAAATTAGTTAGCTTTATTCAATAAAACAGCAGACAAATTAACACATATTAATAACTAATTAATTATGAATAACAGTTGAAGCTATAAATAAACACCTTTAATTGCTGATATCTGATTTGCTGATAAATCGTTGACAAATGGCGTTACAAACGGACGAAAGTCCCACCGACCCGTTGGAAAACTGCACGGTCGTTGTGAACCATCATCCGGTCGCACCGTACCATAAACCACATTTAAAATAGATTAAATTTGTTTTTTTTGTTTTTTTTTTTTTTTGTGCATTCTTTTTTTATCAAGCAGCTGCACCTGACGACGGGTCGAAACGCTTCTCTGCTGATGTCCACATGATAATTTATCAGTGGCTGCTGTTTTGGACATTCAGCTAACTGCTGATGTCTCATCTCTTTCTGGCCCATTCCTCGACGGTCTCCGGTCTCCGGGGCGCCTATCAAAAGTGCATTAGGCGTGGTCCTGCGGCGCGCCATTTGCGTTGACAACTTCGTCCAGGCCAAACGAAAAGAGCAAAGAAAATAGTTGGTTAATGCGACAAAAATGCAGGCAATATATATGCGAGCGTAAATGTGTGTGCTTGGGTGTGTGTGTGTGTGCCACATTTAGTGGGCAAAGGGTTTGTGGTGCGGGATTCAAACCACGAGCCGTTTGGCATTTTTATGGCCGCACACTCGAGTTGGCAATGCACTTCCTCTAATGCAGCCGGAAATGGCAAATAAATCTCATTTGTAATCGCCAAATATATGTATGTACATAGACGCTTTCATATATATATGTATATATTTTCAGCACTTTGAACAGTGAGTAAAAAAGTTGTGCATAGTTGGGCGCAAAAGTTTTGCGTTTGCCACTCGAAAGTAAGTCAATAAAAATGCCTTCAACCAGCCAATGCAACACAGAACAAACAATATAATTCCCAAAAAAAAATACCAAAAATAAAAAAGAAGAAGCTGAAAGAAAAGGATGTCGGCATATTTTGTAGAGCTTAGCGACTTAGCGACTGTCGTCAACTGGCATTGAGAGCCGCGCAAGGGCACTTTCCGGTTCGTATTAAGCCATCGAAACTTTTATTGATTTAGCGGCTTTACTTTTTCTTTTTGTTTTTTTTTTTGCTTTATTGTTTGCCTGCATTAATATGCAGTTGGGGTTTAAGTGAATAGCCATGAATACCATGAATCATGAGATTAGCTCTATCTGAGAATTCCGATAAGAGAATAAGGCAACATTTGGACTGAGAACTGAGAACTTCGGAGCTGCAAGCAATATTAACTTTTATTGCGAAGGCATCTCGGATCGGATAATATTACATACATTCAGTTTGCTTCATCTATTTGCCTAGCTAAGTATGAAGTCTGAGTTGGAGTAGTGATTCGAGCTTTGAATGTAACTTGAAAACTAACTATGAAAAGGAATTGAGTTTTATGTATATACTTTAAGCTAGGAATTCTAGATCCAGTTCAAAACTTTCATTTACATACCATGTGAATTCAATTAAATATGAAAAATACCTATTAGATCCTTAAAAGGAAACCTACAATTTCTATGCATGTGAGGTACGCCACTCGATTCGATTCAATGACATAATTTAAGAATTATGCATTTAACGATCTGCAACTAAATAATATAATTGTATGATTTGATTCTATTCACAAAATTAGTTTTAGCATTCGCAGTTCATGCAGATCCAATTCCATTTGAGGTTTTTTGTTCATATCTGAAATAAAAATGAAAAAAAAAAAAAGAATAATTAATACATGATTATAAATTATTAAATAGTTAAACTAAGAAGTAAATTTCCTATTTATCATTAAAAAACAATACAATTGAACCTAAGACTAAATACTCAAACATTCAACTTTCTTTAAGCTCTCAATCTCACAATAAATTTTCAGCTGCGTCTGGAGCTCAAAAGGAAAGAATAAAAGAATATAGAAAAGTTCAAACAGCATTTCGACACCTTCACGAATTTTGACCAAATATTTACCCGCAGGATATGCACTCCAGCAACGTGTGCCCCCTCTAGAAGCTGCCCCCATTCGCCCCTGTTGTGCGCCGCTGTTGCCTGGTTGTCTGGCAAAAAGAAAATCAATTTCAGGCACATTACGAGAACACAACCCGAACGGAATTTCAAGTTGATTTTATTATTTACTTGTACTTGGGATTTGTCTTCGTACTTTCGTATTTGTATTTGTATTTGTATTTTGTGTGTTTGTATTTGCTGTTTGACAGATTTAGCTGAATGCTCAGACAACAGAGACTTTAAAATTGCCCAAGGCTGGGAAGGCGGAAGGCAGAAGGCAGGCCAAAAAATGACTGCATTGCGTCCTTTTGGGACACGTTATAAGCTCTGCCTGCCTAAGCATTGAGGCATTCACTTCACACCCCGCTCTCCCCCCGCAACTCAAATAAATCGAAATATTTCGAGTGCGGCAGCCAAGTGGGAATCCTTAAGAGAGCTGCTTGCGTGTCGTGTCGTGACGTGACACGAATGAAAGCGTGCTGCAGAACTCAATGCCATTTATAATGTATTTTTGATATCACACATTAATATATAACTGAATATTTGATCGAACAAAATTATAATATTTTTAATTAAATATGATTGTTTCTCTTAATGTTGTATATCATCATGTTGTATGTCATCGACATATTCCATTTCAAAAATATCTCAGGTCTGTTGGTACATTGCATATCGATAAATTATCGATCAATCGTTCAATATATTTAAATAATTGTATAATATTGTCAAAAGTCTTATAGCAGTTGTTTGATTATAGATTATTATTGTATTCTCTTCAAATAAAGATCAATGCATGTTTGCTGAGAATATTCATGATAGTCTTGTTATGTAAATTGATATTAGATCTTTGAGCTGTGCTTGTCCACAATATATTTCACTACAAATATATCGTAACAGTATTGAATTGTATCGTAATAGAATGATATATGCACACGCTCTCAGCCCTAATTTCTTAGCAAATAATAGAGTTTGGGCACTTAAATGGCTGCTTAAGGTTTCTCATTAGAGTGGACCTAAATGGCGGCAGCTAAACTCGAATTTAGAGTCAAAGTTTTTCTGTTGGCTTTTATCTGATTTAAGCTAAACTACTTTAGGCAATTGATTGTCAATGTGTGTGTGTGCTATTGTAGAATGTCTAGTTTCCTCTTTCTCTCTCTCTCTCTCTATGTGTGTTTTTCCCTCCCTCTCTCTCCCTGCTTGCTGGCGGCGACTGAGCTGTCGCTTTTTGATGTCTGTCTTCAGTTTTTTTCTAGCCTTTTTTTTTGCCTATTTTTTTTGCAGCTCTTGTGCGATTTCATTTACTTTGTATAACACACACACACCCATCTCCAAGGTGTGTGTGTGTGTCTCGTGAGGCAATGAAGTGCATTTGAAGCACACTTGATGCACGTACAACACGCAGCGCCTTTTTAGATGTATTGTAAAAATGACTGCAGTGGGCGGCACATTTGTGGGCGTGGCGCTGGGTTTGTCGACGCGGTTCGTTAGTTTTGATACACACACACACACACACTCACACATACGGGCAGACAGGAATAGGAAGTGGGCGTGTGTGTGTCTGTATCTGTGTATGGCGTCTGTTTGATAAGTGGCAGCAATTTTTTGCAGCTGCTGCTTCTTCATCTAGCACTCCTTTCAGCTTAGCCACTTTGTGTGAGTGTGTGTGTGTGTGTGTGTGTATGTGTTGTTTTTTAGCCTGACATAGAACGTCAAGCAGGCATCCTTGCTTGATCCTTTGGCAAGAAATATAAAGAGTAAAAAAAAAAAAAAAAAATAGGAAAAACGAACGAGCGAACTGGGTCCACTAATGAAATTGTTAATTTTTGTTAGCAAAGTCACGTACACGATGTGTTGATGACGCTCGAGTGTGCCACGCCTACAAGCCCACGCCGCTGGCAATTGGCAAGGCGCCGCAAAGGCTGCCAGAGACGCCCAAGGGTTGGGGGGATGAAGGATCTCATAAGCTGCAGCATTTTGGTAGACAATTTGCGAGCTAAACTGAATTTATGTGCAACAGTTTTTCTTGTTACTTTGTTTGCTTTGGGGAAAATCGAAAAGTTTTACTCGAGTGCGCGCTGTGATTTTCGCGTGATTTGTGCTGCAATATTTGAGTACAAAAAACAGTTATTTAGCTTATGGCCGACACACACACACACACACACAACAATATAGCACGTGCATGCAACGACTTGCCTCAAAGCCAAAGCCGAAAAAGTCGCATTGCAGCAAAATTTTTGTGTTACGCTTGCCAACTGCTCCCTGAGAGGGGCGAAAGGGGTTGGCTGTAATGCAGAAGGAGAGAACTCTGAAGAGGTTAGAGCAGTTAGGGGGTACTGGTTGCCTAGCCATTAATACCATTTACCTATATCTTGGCCTGCGCTGGCACGTAGCCCAAACACCCTGCGAGAGAGTTTCTCGCTCCTATCTCTCTCTTTATCTCTCTCTCTCTCTCTCTGAAAGTTGCCCAAAATGTATATTACGTATACGCCAAAGTGGCTGACTGACTGTATACCGTTTCGGCTACCCGCTACCCGCTACCCGCTACCCTGCTCTAAACCCCTCTTCCATATCCCTGCCCGTTGTGGTGCCATTTTGCGCCTCGTCGCTTCTTGTGTTTTGTTGCAAGTTTCGCCTTGCATTTCATTCTACTTTATTCACGTTTCTTTTCGCTTTTCTTCGTTCTTGTTTCATTTTCCATCTTTTTTTTTTTTTCCTATTGTATTTATGCACAAGTGCAGAACGTGGCAACAACAAAATGTCTGCGTTGCATGCAACATTTATTTTTTTATGGTTTTTATTTATTTTTTATTTCTTATTTTTTTGTTTGTTTGTTGGTTTTTTTTTTTATATATATAGTATATATACTTCCTTTCTTTTTTATTTTTATTGCCGCTTTGTTTGGCTCTTCTTAGGGAATTTTCCATTGTTACGGTTACATAAAATTCAAATGCAATGAAAATTCATTAGAAAACAAAACAAATTGTTTGTCATTGCATTATTTTTGTGGCGAGGTAGGAGTGGGATGTGTGCAAGGGAAAAGGATCTATTAAAGGCGAAAAGAAATGTAGAACTCTCTTTTGCTTGAGTGGAAGAGTTACATTAATTGAGAAGATTGGATTAGAGATTGGTTTCTTATGCAGAAAGAGTTTCTGTTGAGCATTGAGACGAGAAGGAAATTGCAGAAAAGCAATATTAGAAAACCTCACATAAAAACAGACAGTATGCAGATACATATAAAGATTGTGCTGCTATTGTATTATTATTTAAGCATAACCCAATTCATATATCAATTTAGATTTCGATAACGAAATGGTTAGTGTTCAAAATTGAGTTCTGTTTAGGTTAGATCCAATTTTCTCTGTCCTCTTCACAACACAGCAGCTGTCTAATCGAATGTAATATCCACGTAAACTGTGGCTATTAGGTGTAACAGCCTCTAAGCACCTGTTCGCCCTTCTCCGTTGCCTCATTCCATGTGGCGTTTACTGCAAACATCTGGCAAAGATTACACAACATTTTCTCACCTGTTTTCACAATCAATTTGCGACCGTCATCAGCTGTAATCTTGGCCAAAAAGATGTGGGTGCGCCACATGGTCAATACACACACACACATGCACGCATATGCGCGCTTAAACATATTCTCTACACACGCACATGTGGCGTATACGTAATCTGTTTAAACACACAATAAATAATGAAAAACTGCGCATATGCGAATAAAGCTGAAAGCGGAATTTGCATATAAAAAGAGCCGCAAGAGGGGAGCATGGCGAAGACGCAGAGCAAAGAAAGCACAACAACGAAAAGCCGTAAGCGTAACATATAATGGCCAACAAACAGTAGCCTATAGTGGTTGGAGGAGTGAAGTGAAGTGGAGAGGGAGAGGGAGAGGCAGAGGGAGAGGGAGGATCTGTTAGCTGTTAGCTGCGAGTAGCTGGTCACGTTTGTAGCAAGGGCAGAAGGGACGGCGCGGCCTGGGCGGTAGGTGTGGCAATCATGAACATGCCATAATGTTTGTGACCGCGACTATTAAATCAACACACGCGCTACCAAACACACACGCACACACACACACAACAATAGAAGGAGTGGGGGCTAAATGGGGCGGGCGGGGCTTGGGTAGCGCATGCATATTTCCTATGATTTATTATTATTTCGTGCGGTTTTTCGCTATTATTTAAATTTTAAATAGCTGTAAAGTGCACACACACACACACACACACACATGGAGCTACACTCGCCCACTAGAAATTGTATTTGCAGGCTGGTCTCTGATTTTATTATAGTCCTTGCAGCGCTTGGCTTTTAAAATCCTGGTTGCAAGCTGTTCTTGTTGTTGTTGTTGCTGTTGCTGGCACTGGTATCATTATTATTATCGCTGCCATTGTTTGTTGGCATGTTGTTGCATGGCCCATGGCTGAAGTTACAGCTGTTGTTGCTATTGTTGTTATTGTTGTTGCCTGCTGCCATTTTGTGGTAAATAGAGTCGTTTAAATGCATACAAATAGTGCCCAATTCTTTCCCACTCCCCTCTCTTTCTCTCTCATTCTGTGTTTGTGTTGTGTCTTTGTGTGCTTGTGGCAAGATTTTATAATAACATTCCATAATGCAACGTTCGCATGTCACTCTGCACAACATTAACAAGCCACGTAAATTATTATTTAATTTTTTTTTTTTCGTTGCCTACATTTCGAGGCGATTTGGGTTACCATACCCGCTGCAATGGTCACCCGCATGGAAATGCTCATGCTCAAATTTACATAGTTAAATTTGCATTCGCTTGACTTCATCTGGAGAGCTAAATGTGATCAGAGTAAAGCTGAACCGGAAAATGATTTGGTTTTAAAGTAAACTTCTTCTTGTGCTGCAGAAAGAAGCGAAGAGTTGAACTTATCTATGCACAAAAGTAATTCTGTTAAGTTACTCTTTGAGCTTAACATTCATTCTTGCATTTCATTCTATTTCAATCTCAATTATATATCACCCTTTGCTTGTATCAAATTCTTTCCTTATGCAAAGATTGACTCTCTGCTGCGCCTCCTGCTGCTCTGTCATTTTTCTTCACACGCTGCCCCACGGAAATTGTGAATAAGGCAAGGCAATGCCTATTTATCATAATGTTGCGAGTGCTCATAGCTGGAAAGAAGCCAATTGTTGGCCCCGAAATCTATGTAACATGAATAGAATTGAAATACTGCCGCAACACCCAGAGCTTTTGGGGCTCACACGAGGGCTGCTTGGCGCTGAGGCAGGCGGCTCATTACATGTCACGAATTGTCTGGGGCGCTTAGCGGATTTTGTGACAGGCAAGTGGCAGCAACAGTCAGTTCTATCTCGGCCACCCTGTCACTGCCACTCCCACTGCCACTCCCACTGCCTCTGCCTCTGTCTCTGCCACCCAGCCAGACTCATGTCAAACCAATCACTTGTAATGCGGCTCATGTCGCGGGCTGTGGGCGGCACGACTTGCGAGCTGCGAATCTAACTCGAGCCACATCGATTTTTTATGACGCAAAGACAAAAGTTATTAGCAGCAAGTGACATTAAGTGACAACAGAAGCAAAGCCGAAGCAGCACTCGAGCAGCAGCTGTATGCTCTTAAAATTCGTAATCGTGGCAGCTGCTGCAAAGTGCGGCATAAATGTAATAGTGTCTCGCTGAATAAAAGCGCCTTTCATTAACTTTTATGTGAGAATATTTTATTATAGTTAAGCGAAGCAAGCAGCGGATGGGTTGAGAATCTTTGATAAAAATCACATAGGAAAAGCGACGTTAATGGAAAAGCTTACAATGCAGAAGAAGAAAGAAGCAAAAAAAAAAAGCAGTTAAGTATGAAAAGTTTGAGCTAAAATTGAAAGATTCTTAGGAAAAGAGAGAGAGAGAGAGAGAGAGAGAGAGAGAGAGAGAGAGAGAGAGAGAGAGAAGTAATATAAGATAAGAATCTACAATATAACGAGTACGCGATACACGAATTTGTACGTTCGCTAAATGAATACTCGAAAGCAAGAAGCAAAATGATAAGTAAAGCTCATTCAAAAGCAAGACGAATGATTTTTATATAAATACAGCATTGTTAAACTTTTTATGGCTATGTCAATAATCATAAAACAAATGTGTCTGCAACTGCATTTCCTTTCGATGCGATTCAACTTCCACTCTGTGCCCCGATTTCCTGGCTACAGTTTGATTGATTTAGCCTTTTTTTTAGAGAAGTTTCGTGCAGCTGCCCAATAAATGTTACTAAATGTCAACAATGAAATACGCCCCCAATGCTGCGTTGCGTTGCGCTCCGTTGCACTGTGCCGGGCGAAACTTGGCGTATACTTAATAATATTATAATAAATGTGCGCCAGTTGCATAGCCCAACGTTTGGGTCGGCTGCATAAACTGACGTTTTATTTGGCACACAACATTTTGGCCAAGAGAGTGAGTGTGTGTGTGAGCACCATAACTGGCAACATAACTGGCATTGTGTTCTATGGATATGGCTGTGGCTGCGGCCATGACTATGGCTGTGGCTGTGGCTGCCTTTGCGGCTCGGTGCCACTCGGTGCAGAACAGCAAATGAAACTGGCTAAAAATGAAAACAAATAGAAATTTATTGCCTGGAATTTATGACAATTTACTTTTGGTCTTTTATGCAGCGTCCTCCTTTGGATAAACAAAACAAAAATACGAAAATATATATGTATATATGCATAATCTGAGTCGCCTGACCAAATCTTCAATGGGATTTTCTATTTTTAGCCAGCATTAATAAGTGCTCAAAGTGACTGTTAAAGCGGATGGCTATGAATATGAAGAATTGAGATTTAAACGAACTTAATTGCATGTGAGAAAGCGCATTAAAGCTTAATGAGCTTTAAAAGCTGCATGCTGAAAATGCACAGCTAATATGAACTACTTTTAGAAGAAACACTGATTTAGGCAATTTTAAAAAATAATAATAAATAATAAACAAGTGTTAAGCGAGCGAGTTCATTGTCTTATAGTCTTAATGCAGGAAGGAAGTTAAAACTCGTATCCAAATGGACGACTTCTCCTAAAACAATTTGAAATTAGTTCAGTATTAGAGTCAAGTTGCAAGTCGATTTTCTACAAACATATTATTAAACTCTGAAAATGAATTTTATTTCGGCAGCTGAGTTTTGGTTTTAAATAAATATTGAATTTATGGTAATTCCAAGCTGAGGGAGTAAATAAAAATTGACATGAAACTTGAACAGAGAAATCATTATTAGAAAATTTGGATTGAAGTCTTTTACAAGTTTCGATATAAGATTAATATCAAATAACTATCAGATTAATTTACTACCTTTGAGTTCTCCTTAAAGTTTTTGCTTCTTTATTAAAGTTGGTTTTTTCTGGCATTTCTTTTGTTGAACTATTTAAACGCTTTGCTTAAACTCTTGCTGCACGCATCAAGTTTTTGGCCCTTAGCAAACGTTTCCAGCCAAAAACTGTAACCAACAACAAAAACAATAAATAACATTTGTTGGCACATGTTCAAAACAAATGCTAACGCTTAGCTGCTTCTTGCTTTGTCTTTGTATAATTTCTTTCTTGTTTCTATTGTTTTTGTTGTTTTTTTTTGTCTTATGCTTTATCCGTTGGCACTTGCGCCAACTGCCACACGCTGCCTGCCTAGCTCTGCCTGCCACATGCAGCTTGCAACACTTAAAATGCATTTTGCTTTTTGGCCCGCCTCTTGGCGCATTGAAAAGCTGTCGGGCCCCGACGAAGTCTTACAGTTCTAGCTTTCGCCTCAGCCCCAGCTGCTGCAACTGGCACTGCCTCTGCCTCTGCCTCTGCTATCTACCGCATCTCGCTCTCTACCTCTCACTCTCTACTCTTGCCGCATATCGGTCTCCCTTCCATTGCGCGCCCTGCGTCTGCTTCTAATTCGATTAAAATGTTGTAAATTATTGCACTCACATGGCCAGCTTTGCATTACTAATGCAGCTGTGTGTGTGTGACTTGGCAATATTACGTAATGCTTTATTGAATTCGCCATTTCGAGTGTGGGCTATGTGTGTGTGTGGAAATGTGTTTTCAATGAACGCTTTTTTTGCCTTTTTCGTTTTTTTGCGTTTTTGCATTTTTGTGCAGCATGAAAAATGTCCTCGTCGCACATAAATCTTGCCATATCCTGGGGCCATGTCGTGGCTGCGGCTTGAATTTGAATTGCACAGAAGTCGACGCCAGAGCAAATGATATTGCAAAATAAATGCGTAAATGATCGTAACTCGAAGGCAAATGTTAAAGTGGTGCGAGGAGAGAAATAGAGAGGAGAGGTCCTGCCTCTGGGGTTGGGGACCTTTAAATTGATATAAGAAACGTTTGGCAAAGACAGGCCACTGCATAATGTATTGCCATACATTTAGTCATTTTGGCAACTGACGCATGCCACATGGGGCATATCAAAAATGTTATGCCTGGCAGGCAGGCAGGTACGTAGGCAGACGCACATGCAGCAATCAAATGTGGCAATTTAATTTATTGTTTATTTTGGCCAACAAGCAAATGAGGGCAAAAGGGCCACAGGACAGCACGTTGCACGACGCTTGTGGCAGAGTGGCAAAGTCAATCGAAGAAGTAGTTCGAGATGCTGTTACCAAAAAAGAAGAAGCGGGGGAGGGGAAAGGGAGCAGCAGCTGGAGACAAGTAGCTGTATCAAAGAAGGTGGAGTCAAAGTAGCTGGAGCATGGGAAGCAGAGTAGGAGTAAACGCATAAAGTGGTAGAACGTTTGGTGAGAGTTAGAATGAAGCAATTGATTCGAAGGGCAACAGCTGATGCAATCAGAAAGAGTAGGAGCTAGAGAAGGAGTACTAACTGGAGCTGAAAGAGACAAAAGGAACAGTAGGTACAGCAACAACAGAATATAGCCTAACAAAACTGGAGAAGGTTATCTAAGAATGCAGAAACTAGGGAGAATATGAAACATTATCCAAGAGACAATAAAATGCCAAGAAGGAGGAGTTCGTGGAAAAGGTTAATAATGCGAATAAGTTTCAGCAATGAGCACAAATAACAAGACCGACTAAAATAAATAGAAATTTACACATAAACAATTAAAGCAACAGAGAAGCAAACTAATAACAGCCAATTAAACTAGAGTTGACTCCTGCTGCTTCAGTTTAAGCAAACAGGAGCCTGCAGCAATCGTAGAGGCACAATCGAGCCGCATCAGTTGGTGCCCCAAGCACAAAACGCACGTTAATAAATAATTTTTGTCTCTGCGCCGCAAAAGAGAGAAGAACCCTTCAATCATACACACGACGCAAAGGGTCTGGAGGCTGGGGCTGCCGGCTGTCGGCTGCCGGCTGCTGGCTGGGGCTGCTCTTTGCAAACAGACAAAATAGAAATTAATGACTGCGGCTCGTTGTACGCATGTAAACTGTGCTGTGCCCCACGGCTCGTCAATGGTGCGTGCCTGTGCAAATCAAAGCAAATCACAGGACAGCCAAACCATACTCCATCTACCCTTATGTCTCTTCCTCTTCCCCTATGCTTCGGCACAAACTTGGGCAACAGAACGCAAGATGCGTCTAGTGGCTGGGCGTGGCAGCCTTTATGTGTCCCTCGAGTGGCAACTAAAGTTGCGGCTGAGGCAGCCGATTATTATTATTATCATTATTATTATTATTATCATTATGGTTACTGCTGCTGCATACTTTTATTGTTTATGGGCGTGGCTGGGCATAAGGGTCGCTTGTCCTTGTGTACCGCAATAAAGCAAAATATAAAACGAATTCATTACATTTATTGTGGAAATTAGTAAAGCATTTGTCGTAGTTGTTGTTTTTTGTTGTTGTTGTTGTTGTTGGTGTTGCGCTGCGGTTGCTGCTCGAAAAGCCAATCAACTTAATTAAAAATAAATAAATATGTAATTTTAATTAAAAATCAATCACAGTCCGCTCTCAATTGACATTTCTATGGCTCGAATTTAATTTAAATGCGATTAAAACACGCGATTAAGTGCTTTTCCGGCTATCGAGCAACTCTTTCGAGTGCAATTGACTGAAAGATGCTTTTACAGCACTCTCTGAACAGGTGAGTTCATGGGACAGCCGTGTTAAGCCCTCATATTGGACATTCACTTAACAAATTAATATCTAGACAGATGTATATTCATTATGGATTTCAATGCACACTAGAATTTATTTTACAATAAAGTAACTCTTTGGCCTGTATACAACATTGAAATCGTTTGAATTTGGAACTACTCAAATGAGCTAAATTTCTTCTAAACAAAGTTCACAGCACAGCAAACTAAAAATAGAAAAGAAAAGGAAATCAACATATTTTGAGTTTGAATATATAAAATCGAACTTGTGTGTATTTCAACAATTATTTGTTCAACTTTGTTTTTGCCCAACGCGCTTCAGTCTCACATTGCATATTATATGATTGATAATTACTAATGTAATATAAAAGAAAGATTTCTATTATTTATTAAATTTTTGTTTTCCCTTGCATTTATTTAAATATTTATGAATACTTACACATTTCTCTGTTTAATAAACGACAAAAAATAACATTTAATGTAAATGCAATGTTATTAAATCATATTTAGTTGTCAGTTTCTATATTCAATATCTTTTAGTTTTTAATAACAGATTGCCAATTCAAAGCTTTGCTTGGTATTAATATTAAAATCTTTACTTAAAGCTTGCCTCATTCAAAAATAGCAACTATCTTCATTCTATTCTCTCCGGATCTTTTACACTGCTCGACAAGCACTCTTAGCATGCATAACTGCACTTGCAATTGGTCTCATTGGCTTTACATTATTCATTGGCCTTATACAAGTTGTAAAACTTGCTTATAAAGCGCTGCAAAATGTCATTAATCATTTAATTGTTTTTGGACTTTTGCACCTGGCCAATTTCGCAGGCTCAACAAACAGTAATAATAAAAACTGGCCAAAACTGTTGTAATAAATGTGCGAGCGGGTGAGTGTATGTGTGTGCAGCTGCCATAATTGTATGCGTACACAATATTTATTATTTATGGCAATAGCAGACGGCCAGTGCAGTTCAGGCAGTGCAGGCCGTGTCCAGGCATTGTCCTTGCAGCCAACTGATAATGCGACGCGTTATAACTTTTAATTTTAATTTAAAATGCAGTTTCGAACGCCGACCAACAGCAGTCCCGACTGCCCGGCCTGTGTCTGTGTTTATACGCGAAATGGGTTTTAAATTAATGTGATTTTGTTATTTATGAGGGACGACGCGTCGTATACGCAACTTAAAGCCACCATGCGTGGAGCGACATTTGGGCCAGTTGCAAGTGGCACACACAAATCAGCAACAGGCAAACAAAGCACACGCATTACAAATTTAAATTTACACACACCCGCACACACACACACACATTCGCACACACACACACGCACACCTATACACACTCATGAAATATGCAATAGCTGTAGAGCAATTGACAGCCTCTTCAAACACACACCCACACCCATACACGCCCACTCACACACACTCACACCTGCCTGCTTAACCCTTAAGCCAGCCAGCCGTAAGTTCATTTAAAATTCTAATTGTTTTCCAAATTCATCAGTCGCTCAGTTGCCCCACCCATCCGCCTCTTTCAGTCTGCAATTGATTTAAATGTATGTCGTTTGATTTGCACTTCCTTTTGGGCTCGCATTTCATTTCGCATTTCGCATTTCCATTGAAATTGATAATAAATTGTAGTTGTCAATAATTTTAATACCATGTGTCTATCACGTACTCCCATGCCAAACACCTCTGGCCACGCCCCGCCGTCAAAGAGCTGATTGCGCCCTGTGATTGATACCTTTGATTGATTTTTACGCTGAAATATTGCAAAATGTGGCACAGTTGACACAATTTTATGTCCTGTCCTCCCCAATGGCCTCCAGGCAAAGCCCCGTTTACAATTATAAATATGTAAAGTTCATACAAAATTAATGGATTTATTCAAGAGGCAGCAGCTAAATTGATGAATTTAAATGAGAAATATATAAAAAGAAAGGGAAGAATTGCTTTTGCTTAAAGTCGAACACAAATTATTTGTATCTAAATTTGTAATTATAGTTGACATAACAATTTTAAACAATTTGTTGGACGAACATTTATCATGATATGGAATTTATGAACATCTCAAACATCAAAGCGAAAAATTATATGAATGTATGTGCTTTCTAGTCTAATTAAGCTCTGTGGGAAACCATGGCAATAGACATATTTAATTGGATAAGAATTTTAACATCCTTTGTATCAAATTGGATATCAGGCTAACTTTTAAAGCACATAAAACCATAGCAAAATTGAAAACTTAGTTTAGATGCTGAGAGTCTCTAAGAAATTATTTTATAATAAACAAATAGCCACCTTAATGGCTAAAGCAGATTTTGCAGTCCTGTGGAATGCATACCTCTATGGCGTTCTGCGGGGCAGACTTCAACTGTCAAAAATACAATATTTCTCGAATATGGCTAAACAGTTTAAGATGAAAGGTAAAAGAATTACATCTTCTGGGTCTATATGGAATCTATTATTCTAAAGTATTTTAAATCGACATGAATTATTGTATATTTCAGTTAGATATATTAATTATTATATAAATATTTAGAATCTATGACAATGACCTGGAACAAATTGAACTGTATACAATCACAGTTTATTGCGATAATTTTTATAATAATCCAAGTCCAAAAGTGCTTTCTTAGTATACAATTTCAAAGTACACTTTAAGAATGACAATTGAAAGTTAGTTGAATATTCGATATTTATTTAACAGTTACTAATCGATCGAAAAGTGCCAAAGCTATGTTCCCATTGTGATAGAATTGAAGTCATACAAAATGCAGAAAGTAAATAGAAGAGCTACAAATATTTTTACTGAATTGTTTGCACTCTTGGGGCTAACATCAACAGGGAGGATATACAAAATACAAAATAAAATAAAAATAAAAATAACAAGTAAGAAAACTCTAGTCGAGAGTGCTCGACTAGATAATACCCTGAACCCAATGTTAATAAAATAAAATAATAATCTGTACTGTGATGGCAATCGCAAGCAACAGACTAATCTTTTTACAGAACACAATTGAAGTTTCAGTGTTGGATAATGTCTAAAATCTGCTAAACATGTTCCTTTAGTTATTGCACCCACATAAATGAATGATAATCAATCACACAATTACTGATAAGTGATTGTAAGTTTAGATTTTCGCTGTGTGTAATTATTATACGCCTATTTATCATCATAGCTTGAGAATACAGATATTTTTAATATCATTACTCAATAGTGATGATACTTTAACTTATTATATTATATAAATCAGAAAGTATATGTAGATATGAATGTATGCGTGTTACGTTCAAAATGTACATATGTATGTACATGTATGTATATATACATATGTGTGTATGCATTGCCAAAAAAATAATAATAGATGGCGCTTATATTAGTTGAAATTCGAAAAATTTTATATTATTAAATATCATTAAAAATTGACCCAACAAATAGAAGTTCCTCGATTAACACGCATCACCTTGATTAACAAAGACATTTCATAATTGTAAAAGAAATACTATATCAATGCCACTCGAAACTCTAATAGCCATAATAAATAAGTTCACTGCTAAAGCGCCATCTAGCAAGTTTAAATTCTTAGACCATGCTAGGCTAGTTTTGTGTATACATATGTGTGCATACATATAGGAAAACTCTTACCGCAGATGTCACGTGCTTTTGTTATTTGGGCAAACTTTTTGTTCATTATTTTCTGTTGACTTAACGGAATAAAATATAATTGAAAGAAAAACACTTTCAGAAATTATGCTATTAAATATTTGAAATTTTTGAAAAAAAACGCGCTTATTCACAATTAGTTAAACTAGCAACTGACTTTCAAAGGTATCAAATACAAAAGAATAAAAATAATAATAAAAAAAAATATATATGTATATATAAAAGAAATTTAGAAAGGCTCAGGCGGGACTAGAACCTGCGACACCTACATTCGTTGCATCTGCCTAGCCATCTACACCACATCTCACTTAAACGGCAGAATAGCGAAAACGAATGAAATTCGCCTTAAACGAAAGAAACACTAAAGCTTTGGCTGAAAATACAAATACAATTCAAAGACAATTCTAACGCAATTCAAAAACAATTGTGATTCTTAGAATATACACGCATAGCAACATAGAAAACGGCCCAAGATGTTTTGTGTGTATATGTGCACACGCATACGAAAATTGATTTGCATTGCTCAACGTTGCTTGCATTTCCATTGTTATTTTAATTGTTTTAAAATTTTTAAAATATATAATGGAATGTAATGAGAGTTTCAGCATATGATCTACATATTCTATTTAATATTTTACGTTTTTTTTTTAGAAATCATAACTCTTTTACAATTAGCTTTACATGCACAAATATGTACATACATATGTATGTATGTATGTACGATTGCAGCCACACGCTGATCTACGCTTGCACACATATACATACATACATACATACATACATACATATGTATGTATGTATGTGCGCCCGCAATGCGTCTTGCTGTTTCGCTGCCTTACTTGCTGCGCCACATGGGTTTTGATGAGAAAACTTTATAGACTAATAATTCTGTTTCTAGATGGACAATCATATTGATATGTTCAGATTAAGATTAGGATATTCATATCTATATGCCAAACCAAACTGCATGTCTCTAGTATTTGAAATGCATTTTTTACACATTTGGGGGTGTGGGGGCGAATTGGGTACCGGAATCCAAAATCTGACAAAAACCGAAATTGCATTAAATTAGTATCTATATATATGCAGAAGACTTGGAGACTCTAACTCTAAAGATGAATTAGCTAGAATTTTATAACTGGTCCCCGATAAATTCATTTATCGATAACTTTGCAAATATACAAGTTATCGAATTTCTGAAACAAACTCGTACTGCGCGCGCAATATACGAACCTAACACAAAAAGAATGAACTCTCTAGCTTTTGTATCTTCGGAAATCGACGCGTTCAAACATACGGACAGACGGACAGACGGACAGACGGACAGACAGACAGACGGACATGGCTATATCAACTTTTCTCGTCAACCTGATCAAGAATATATATACTTTATGGGGTCTGCCACGCCTCCTTCTGCCTGTTACATACTTTCAACAAAACCATTATACCCTGATTTCCCATTTTCAATGGGTTCAGGGTATAAAAATAAAAATAGGTAAATATTTACAAATATATTTAGTGTACACTAAATGTTTCAGTAGCATAAATTGATTCCCAAAGGAAATTGAATAATCGTTGCCTTTTTTCCTGCAATTCTTGGCATTTTGTTTAATATTTACGAAAAGGAAAAAATTAAATCAAATTTGTTTTGCGCCCACGCTCTTTGCTTAATCAGCAGAATTTGTAACATATTTGCCAAAAGCTGTGGCATAATTTTAGGCGCTGTGTCATGGCAGAGTTGGGGGCAGTGCGTGCAACAAATGGGGGCACCGACTCGCGTAAGAATATGATGACATGACAGTAAAGTCTTAGTGCTGAGTGAGTAGCAAGTGAATACAATGTGAATACGAGTTGAATGATTAAATGCAGCCAGCTGCCTCAGCTGCTGGACACGCCCCATCGTTGAGGGCGATAATAAATCAAGCGCTGCTGCCGGACATTTCCGCTTTCGTTGCGCTTTGTCATGTTTAAGGACAAGAGTGTGCAGAGAAATAGAATAAGGAAGTGCCGGGGGCAGCAGTTGTGAGCGAACTTCAAAAGCAAAGTCAACATTTAGCGGCCCATTTGACGCAATCAATGTTGCTGCCACAGCTGCCCCCTAACAAGTAAATCAGTGAGCGGCCAAGCATTGAAATTTGATGAAGTCAACACACTCACACACGCACGCACGCACGCATTAGCATTAGCATTAGCTCTGACTGCGTATGTGTGTGTGCGTGTGTGTGTGTGTGAGTGGGATTTGTAAAGGCTCGGGAAAAATCTCTTATTTATAATCACTTAGATCCGACTAGCAAATCGCTTGGAATAGCACAAAAAGAGCCTCAATCTGGGTGCGAAACATACATTTCCAATACCCTGTATACAATGTGAGGCTGAGAAGCGTATTTGTAAGTTGTAAGAGAAAGAGGCAGAGTCTAAATATCAATCGATAAATAAAGTATCTTATTACAGTCCAACCTGAAAACTTTTGTAGCTAAACTCTTTTAAAGGTCCGGTGTACAAGATAATATGAGCTCAGATCTAACTTATTGATAATAGAATTTTGTTTAAAGAATGCTTTTGGAGTCGTTGGTATTGCTCATAATAATACATCATTTCTATTGAATATTTAATAATATTAATAAATTCAAAATATATTTACTGATTTTTATTTGATCGCTTTTTAGAGACAAATATTACAGGGCATTTAGCCGCAATATTTGTTCTTTTGATACACATTTTTCTTGGCCTTCTGCAGAATGTTATTGTGTGTGCGTGTGTACTCTGCTTCTTCTTTTGTTGCCTTGGCCGCGGGCGTGTCCAAGGCTGGGTAGAAAATTATATGGCAGTTTAATTTGCGTGCGGCCCGCTTTGTGCCTGGGCGCATTTAATGATGCGTATACGCAACGTTGACCCAGGCGACAGGACGGACAGGCAAATGCGGTGCATATCAAATTAATGGAGCTTAAGAGAGCGTGCAGAAAGAAAAATAACAAGAAGCGGAGCAAAAAATAAGTAGGCGACGCCAGTTGCTGCTGACTTTGGCACAATAATTAAAAGCGATGCGGGCCCCAAAAAGTATGCAATGTCAGCGTGAAGTGAAACGAAAGAAAAGAGCCAAGTACTGAAACGATGGCCAAAGTAAAGACACAGGCACTGGCACTAGCAGAGGCAGAGACTGAGACAGACTCTGAAGCAAAAGCAAAGGCAAATAAATGGCATTAAGCGCTTAAGCGTTGTCTTCCCAAAAATATCTTTGCCACACTTTGCACAACTCAGCTGCAACTTTATGCAATTATGTTAATAACAATGAAGAGCCGCTGCAGCCGCCATCCCTAGCTAGCTGCAAACTTTGAAGGCGTCTTTATGCTAGATGCGACAAAAATAAAGAAAAAGCTAAAGTAGAAGATGCTGAGAAAAGAAAAGTGTGTGTGCAGCAATCGCAGCGAAGGGGGTGGGTGGCTCAAAGGTGGTTGGGACTTTTGGTTTGTTTTAGGTCGCTTACATATAATGGAATAATTGCCAGACAGCAAAGGCATTTGCGTTGCAAACTTTGAGCACATAATTTAATAAGTAAACACACACACACACTAACTTGATGGTGGCATATAAATCTGAATATATGTATATATTCAATTTTTGTGCAAATTTTCACATTTGCGTTGGACAGGCTTAGTCTTAATTGCCGCCATAAACTTGAGAAGTCCGATAAAACTTGAGCTTGTAATGGAGCAGATAGCTGAAAGGCCTTGCAGATGCCTAATAAATTGCAGAAATTGCCCAGAGAATGGGGCTATCTTGAGTTTGGTTTACATATGCATTACATGTGTAATTTGTGCTGAGTATGTAACGAAATTAGAACTTTTACTGCAGCAAAAACTTGTGAAAATCTCAAGAAAATGAACTGTATGGCAATGCAAGGAATGAGGTTGGGGGTTGGGGTGGGTGTGGGTGTGGGGGTGGGTTACTCGTTGCAGACAGTTAGCAAGTTGAGTCTATGGCGCAGATTAACTTGTAGCAAAGAACAAACACAACAGGCCGTAGGGCCTGAAAGGGGCTCTGAGGGCGGAAGCCAGCCCAAAATGCAGTTGAAGAAATTGAAAAAGTTTCCTTTTCTTTTTAGCTATCTTCTACTTTTTGTGCTTTATTTTGAATGCAAAGTTCATGCGAGTTGCCTGTCTGACAGTCTACGGTTCTGCAGAAACTCTGACATTGAGCTAGTGTGTGTGTGTGTGTGTGTGTGTGCAGTGAAGCATGCGCTAGCGCAGCTGCAAAGCTGAAAGCTGTCTAAAAAAAGAAAAGCGCTAAAGCACAAACATAACACACACATACATACATACATAAACATTACACGCTGTAGTTGCATATGCACCACGCCCACTGGCAAACATGTGTTGCTCAACGCCCCGTCTTGTAGCTGGCTCTTAAATTACACAAACTTGACTGCTATAAAATTCAAATTAACTCTTGCGCTGGGACGCTGTGTGCGCCTCTCTCTCTCTGTGTGTGTGTGTGTACTGTGTTCGCTCTAATATGAAAAATGAAAACAAATCTTAATTAAAAATTATTGTTGACATTTCTTTCGCTTCCCTGCACTTTTTCCCCGTTTCATTTTCGACAATTTTTGTTTTCCCGCTTTTCGCTCTTTGCTTTTCGACTGGTGCCACGCGGCGTATGCGTAATTCACATGAGCGAGCAGCAAGACAATTAAAAATGTTCTCCTCGTTGTTGTTGTTGCCAGCACTTTCAACAAGTGTTTGTGCAAGTTTGCGAAGATTGTTAATTTATAAAGAGATTGCTTAGGTAAATGCAGAAGTTGGCTAAATAAGTTTCGCCGGATTGAGCCTATTAAAAATTTAGATTCGCAACTTTTCTCTTTAAGGATTTTGAAGTGTTTACTTAGCTGCTTTTTACTTAATTGAACAGTTATATTGAAGCGGAAGCTATAATTATGAGAGTTCTTTACTTAATGATATTCTTTAATTCAAAATTTAATGAAAATTTGTCAAACTTCATTAATCTTAAGAATAAATAATTTGGAATATTTGAATATAGTAAACTAAATTGATGGTTATAAAACATAGTAAAGAGGAGGTAGTTACTGAGAGCAAAATGAAATTATAAGAGCAAAGTGAGAAAATATCTCTCTATTAAGAAGAGAGAAAGAAAGAGAAGCAGCAGGGACCGTTTCGTATAGCTTGGCTTAAAATACAAGTTAACCTGACTTATGTTGGATACTCTATTTGACATTTATTCATTAACGTTCTAGTTTCCGCTCTATATAAAATTAATTAATATGTCGGAAAACTAATCGGGAGATGGTTTAGAAAATCCCTCATATTATATTCATTTAAATCAGAAATTCGCTTTGAGTGGCGCTGCCTTTGGCAGCACTAATTTCACACCTGAATACCAGAAGCTTAATCAAGTTAAGCTCTTAATTTATATAACGCTAAAAGCATATTAACAACAGATTTGATGAGGCGCACGAATTTATCGGCAACATTTTCGTGGCTATAATTTGCACACGCAACCCGCAAATGGAGCGGCTCGAAGATTAGGCCACGCCCCCATATCGCAAAGCTAAGCAATTTAATGCATGGGACACGTGCGCCGCCTTAAGCTGCGACTTATCGATTTGCTTAAATTGCGAAACTGAGCCTAAGCCGTGCTTTAATAAAAACTACGTCTCTCCTCTGTGGGCCGGCAGCCATTTTGTATAGCCAATGAGCTTAAAGCCGTATAAGCTGCAAGCAGTGTTGCAAAGTTTCGCGAAAGTTTCATTTTAACTTTGTTACGCAGGTTTTTTTTTTTTTGTTATTTTGCTGTTCACTTTTTATGCGATATTAAGAACGCTGTTAACCCCTTGTTGCCGGCATGACTACAACGACCTATTTTAAACTCCGGCCAAAGTTTTCCCATACACACACACACATACAGACACACGCCTCATTGCATGCAAATAAACATTCAATATGTAAGGACACTGCAACATGTCGCAGGATAAAGTTTCTTTTTTTTTCTTGCTATGTCTGTGTGTGTATGTGTGTGTGTGTGCCTGTCTGTCTGTAGTTGGTTTTCCCATTCCCCCCAATTGGTTTCTATCAGCGCATTTTGATTTTGTTCTTGAACGAGTTGCTCAATTGTTTTAGCCATGTTGCAAAGAGCAGTTGCAACTAGTTTACTTTTATTGCATTGTCGTGCGGTTGCAAGTCGCCAAGAAGTATGCTTTTAATTTGAGAAAGTTGCATGTGCGCCAGCACTTGCCCAAAAACTTCCAAGTGCCACACAGACAGAGACAGTCAGTGAGTGGGTAATGCGAGAGGGATGAAGCAGAGAGAGAGAGAGAGACTACCTGCGGCTGATTAGAGCTGCTTGGCACACCTGATGTGTGAGTGTGTGTACCACAATTTACAGTTAACAGCTAGTGTGGCCAATTAAAACATGTCTAGAAAGTGCTTATCTGGCCAATTAGTGGCAAATCATGCCATAGCTTAGACTTGCCACACACACTTCCCTACTCCCCCTGCTCTTCCTCTGGCCTCGTCAAGCCACGCCATAAACTGCTAGTTAAATGTGTGCTCTTTTTTGTTGTTTTGTAACTAAAGTTTCGCACGTAAAAAATTCTGTGGAAACAACAACAGAAGCAGCAACGACAACTTGTCATAAAAAGCAAATTAAATGGAAAAGATTTGAGACGCGCACGCATCGAGCAATTAGTTTTTGCAATTTTAAGTTAAACTAATTAAATTTAATTGCGAGCACTTGGCAAAAGCCTCTAAAAGTAAACCAACTTTTTCAACAAAATGAGAGAGAAAATAATATATATAAAATAAATGCTCTGAATAGAAAACGGGCTGAGAACTGTTTCAGTTCAAATGCCCTCGCTCAGAGCCAGAACGCTGTTTGGAAGTGAAAACACGATTTGACGCGAAATATAATTGTTATGATAAGATATGAGAAACTTGAATAGTTTAGTTTAGAAAGAATAATTCTTGTAAAATCTCTATTTATAATATTTAATCAATATAAATAGTCGAAAGCCAAATGTGCAGATAGTAAAAGTAATAAACGATTGTGAGAGCTCTACAGACAGTCCATTTAGGTTTGGATTGATACTAGTAATACGGAAATTCATGAGCTCAATACCATCATATCTATATTGTTTAACAGCTACTAAATTAGCTTAAGATAGAATAAATTTTTTTATTAATATATTAAAACTAAATGCAAGTCGGCTTCTTTCCTTGACCCCGCCCAAAATTTCATATGAATTTGATTTCTGCTTTAGTAAGTATACATTAGATCTACAATATATAATCAAATTGAGTCTCAATTTGAATTTAATTCAATTTTCTCATAAAGAAAACATAATAAAGTTAGTTTGTGTAATTTGAAATAAAACAACACAATTCACAATTCAATTATGACGAGTCTATATACATATATTTTTCTAAACGCAAAAAAGGTTTCTCCAGTCTAATACCCTTCAAGAAAGACCATGGTGTGAATAAGGTAATTAAAAGCTAATACATATAAAAGAATAAAAACATTTATAATTTGCATAAATATTTACCTGGATAATAAATCGCGCAAGGCTGTGCGTGTCTGCAAACGAGAGAGAGAGCAAAAGAAGGAAATTAATTTAATTATATGAGTTTAGATAGCTTAAAGAGTAGTAATAATAGGTTTATTACGAGTACTGTATCATTTACATAACACACACACACACATACACACACACATCTAAAATGTTGATGGCTTTTTGCGGCTGCCACAGAACAAGTTGCAAAATGTGAAAAATGTACAATTTCTGCTGCTGCTTTTCCACCTTATTGGCTTTCAAGTGGGCTTAGTTGGAAAAGTTATTCATTTTATTTGCAGCCGCTGCTGCTTCTTCTTGCTATTGAGGACAGCTGCCGCCGCGGGCCTACGCTCGGCAACGAGTCCTCACTGTATCCAAAGCTCGTATAATGCCATGTCATGCCATGCAACTGTGGCGCGACCTTCGTCGTGTGTCTGCCTGTGTATTGGCAGCGTGTCTGTGTGTGTGTGTGTGTGAGAAACTGTGCACCTTGCAAGTTGCAATAGCAAATAGAAAGAGACAGCTAGCGAGAGCTAACTATCGTGCTCCTAGCCCTCTTTCACTACCTGCGTCAGGCCCCTTGCTTCCTTCCTGCTGCACAGAAATCGAGGCAAGGCGAATTTTTATGCAATTTTCTTCTTCTTCTTCTTCTTCATTTTTGTTTGCCATGGCAAATGCCAAGGAAAACTGCGACGACAGCGGCTTAAAATTTAAATCGCTCCACAAAATCGAAATTGAAAAAAGAAGAAGCAGAAAAGCTGTCGGACAAGTCACACGGCCCATTTACTTAAAAAGGAAATCAGGATATAAGAAACAGCCCATCAAATCGATAGGCAACAATTTGCATAATGAAATTTTTCAATATAATATTGATACGAGAATATACTTAGAGATGGCAAACTGTAAAGCGCTTTTAATACCTATCAATGAATATAGTAATGATTCATTTATATACTACATTGTGGATCGATACATCAATTAAATCAAATGATTAAATCAATTTTAAACGCTTCTTGTAATTTCACATACGTATATATATATTGTTCTCACCCCTCTCTAAGTGAAAATCATTTCTAATCTAAATAAAATATTGATAAATCAGTTTCTCTATTGAAGCCCCTTTTTATTAAACTTATGTTGCTAACAGTTTTTACTAAATAATAACTCATTTTATTGAAAAAAAAAAAATTATTAAATTGTTAGTTGAGAAATGTCTTTATTGGATTTCTATTTTTGCTTCTAATCGACCAAGTTTGCAATTTAATTTAATTGATTGCCTTCAATAAAAAATCGAAATGGCATGGAATTTTTCTCTTTCAACGGCGCTCGAGGACTTTGTAGGAATATAATCAAATTGGCAACATGCTGCTCCCGTTGCAGCCACCTTGCCTGCATCGCGACGTTGGCAATTGATGTTGCAACACTTTTGGTATTTGGGGACTGCCACCAAATTGATGGCAGCATCTGCGGGCCGTGTCAATTTTGGTGCATTTTGCTGCTTGATTTGCGCGCGTGGCGCGAATTTTGCATAACAATTGCGAATAGGGCTCAATGGAGCGGGCGGGGCAGGGCATTGGGGCACAATTGATTTAAATGTTTGCGCACATGTTTTCCAGCCAGCAGCATGTTGCAAAAAGAAATCCAAGGGAGCGGGAAATTGAGAGAGAGAGAGGGAGCGAACGCAAAAGCGCAGAATTGCAACAAACGAAAAGAATTCACGTAATAATATGCAAAGCGTGGGACAGGCAGGAGGTGGGAGGCTGGCGGCAGGAGGCAGCGATGTGTAACGAGTGGGCGGCTATGGGAACTAGTCGAGGGAGCGTGGCGACTGCTTGCAATTGTCGCAGCATGTCGCGCCGAGCTGGGCGTTCGCGTCAACAACATTTTTCCAACTCAATTACCAGGCAGCTGCGACGTGTGCAACGTGCAACGTGCCACGTAAAAAGCAAATCTCAAGCGGCAACAGAAGCTGCTGCTGCTACTGCTGCAAATAAACTCAAATATTGACAGGCTGCATTAGAGAGGAATAGAGGGAGGTAGAGGACTTATGGCTTATAGGGTTTAACTTTTGGTCGACTACTTTAAGCAGCAGCCAAGGAGTTAAAGCCTCCTCAAGCTCTGCGGCTGAAGGCCCTGTGGCACGTGCAATGTGGCAGCTGTTGCAGCTATTTATATTTGCCTTCCACAAACAAACAGATGGCATGACACACACACACACACCTACATATACACACAGCAACACCGGCACACACTAATAAATAAACACGGCAACTGTCAGTCAGCTGAGATGAGCCCTTGCCTTCCTTCAGCTGCAAACTTCTGTCAGTGGCTAATCACTCATATAAATAAACCCTAGCTGAGAATGCTCTGCATACCTCTGCATGTGTGAGTGTTGAGTGTGTGGCTTTCTGCAGGTGCTTGCCAACAATGCGGCGCTCATTTGTTGTTGGTTTCTGTTGCTATCATGCTGCTGCTGGAGCTCCTTGCTGCATGTTTGGCATATGTAAATTATGCCAGTGCCAAGTCAGCCACTTAACTCACAACCAGTCGCCTCTGCACGCCCCACCGTCTACCCACTTTATGCCCTCTGTCAGTCATTCAGTCAGCTTGAAAATTTGCCGCTCACCCATCAACGTCAGCGCACAGGCAACTGCAGCTCCTGCTGATTGCAAAAGTCAACTTTTTGGCTCCACACTGTCTCCAGCTCTTTACCTCTCTCTCACCCCTTAATCTATCTGTCTCTCTCTCTCTCTCTCTTTTATACACTTGATATCTCTTTCTCGTTTTTTTCGGGCATTGAGTGTTTGCACTTTGCATACCCTGTTCACATTCAGCGTCGTAAGCAAGCTCTTTGAGCTGGATAGGCTTAGAGTCTAAGGTTTAAATTAATTAAATATAATTAGTATGCTATCCTCTTTTTGTGTTCACTAATAGATTTGTTAGAATTACTTCTTTTAGATCATCCCATTATTGTCTATTTGTTATTTAATACTAGAACTTTTTCTCTGTTTTCTATTTCTCTATAATATTTCAAATTGCATATTTCTGGTTTAATATATTTGTACAAGGTATGTCATAGTCGGTCAGCTGAGCACTTTGTATGCAGATTGTTTGTATTTGCTGTCGTTATTGTTGCTGTTGTTGTTTCTTGCTGTTGTTGCACTCGAGTGAGCAAATACTTTATTAAAACTCTGTTTGGGCGCCGTCAAGCCAAATGTAAATCATTCATGTGCCACAACAGCAGCAGCAGCAGCAGAAGTAGCAGCAGCAGTTGCTGTGTGTTTGCGTGTGTGTGGGGGCGTGGCTAATGAGCAGCTCTTGTGCACTTGTTTTAATTTTGGTTTACGGCTCAAGTGTTTGGCTTGAGCTATAAGTTAAATATATGCCAGCTAAAGCAAACATACGTTACGTATACGCAATGTTTGCCAAGGCAACAACAGACGCAGATGATGATGCAGTGGAAACGACGAAGACGTGGGATTCAGCTGGGTAATTGATATGAGAGCTAATAGTATTACGCAGCAAGTGTAGCCGGATGTTTGCGAAGGCCACTTGAGCAGCCATCAGCCAGCCAGCTCAGCAAATTGCTTGCATCGCCGAAGGACATGAAAGGACAATTGAACTGGCACAGACACTGAGCTATGTCAAGGGCCGACTTGAGTCTAACCCTTTTTGCTGGCTTTGATGTGTTCGACACCTTGACAAAAGCCGTCCAAAAATGTCGAGTGTCAAAAGCAGCTGCTGCCTCATGCCAAACACCCACCCTTTCATCGACAGCCATAAAATGTGATACTCGCGCCCGTAAGGGTGCTATAAAAAGCTTCGAATCACGTCATTCGAATGTCAACATTTATGTATTTTTACTTCTTTTTTTTTTTCTTATTTGATTCATTCACTTGACTAGAGCGTCAGTCAATTCGAAGCTTAAAATTTGCTATTGTTCAGACAGAGTGTACTTGACTAGCAGCTACTCTTTTAAAAGCGAAAATATTATTGATAATTTATATATTTTTTTTCTGATAATTTATTTTATTGTTATAGTATTTTATTGTTTAGATAGGTTTTTTTTTTTTTGTTAGTATACATCAGCAATTAATTTTGTTGTTAAGAAACCAAATTTGAATGGCTTGACCTTAATACTTTAATAATAATAAAACAAAATAATTCCCTGATTCTGCGCTAGTTCGAAGAGTTTCTGAGTTAGATGGGATGATGCTGTTGAACAAATCAATACCTAAGATTTTAATGAGAAAATATATTGAAATAAAGTTGAATGATTATTCATATAAATTGTAAACAAAGATTATGGTTTTAATTCGCTTTATATTATGCAACTTTAGCCTCAACTAACTACAATTGCTTCCAGCAAACGTGTCTGTACATTCTATAGTCTCTATTTCTATTTTAACTATTTACAGTTCATTTAAATATAGACAAAAGACCTTTTATCTATTCATATTGCCTAACTCGCTGTCTGTCCGTATATTGTCTAACTGTTACTGTCTCTGTCCGTGTCTTTCTGTCTGATTGTTCCGTCTAATTTCAGAGTGCCTGTATTTCTCTTTCGGAGCTCCATTGCTATCGACTTGTCTATCTGACTCGCCTGTCTGTCGCGCCACGCCCCGCTTGCCGCCGCGCCTCCGCCACCGCCATGCTATGCTATGCCTTGCAGTAATGTGTCAAACTCTTGATGTCAACTTCTGACATAATATTGACAGCTAAACAAATCCAATTATGCCCAACTCCTGCAGCACACACATGAAACGGTTCAAGGGTGAGAGACTGTCGGAGCTTCTAGCTTCCGGAATATGCTAAATGTTGACCATGTTTGCTTTAGCTATGCAAGTGGATGTGTGAGTGTTTGTGTGTGGGTGTGGGTGTGAGTGTGTGTATGTGCGTTCAAGCGCTTTAAACGTTTTCCCACTGCTGACCAGTGGAGCAACTGCTACGATATTTCAATATTCCGATAGGCTGCCTGCTGATTGTTGTTGTTCTTGCTCTTCCACAGATGTTGCTGCTGCTGCTGCTGTTGTTGTTGCTGTCGTTGCTGTTGTGGCGCCAGTAAATTGCGTAGGTGTGCAATTGAATTATTGCAGTCAATGCACACATTCACACTGCCCTTCCCAGCCTTCCTCCTTTCATCTGCTCCTGGTCAGCCGCCGCCTCCTGCTACCATAAATATGAAATTGTGAGCCTACGCAGTAATGCAGGCGGCACAGCCTGCATATTATCCACAGCTATTCCTCCCCCTTTACACTTTACTCTTCGCTCCTGCCACATCCTGCTGCCAGTTGCCTGCTGCCTGCTGTGCTGGCCAAACTCTCAGAGACTGTGCCAACAACCATTTTACGGTTTATTTTTGGGGCATTGAATGCAAATATTGGCATAAATTTTGGCTGTTGCGGTTGGCAGCAAGTTTCTGCCTCACCCTCTCCCTCTCCCTCTCACTCTCTCTCTATCTCTCTCTCTCTCTCACTCTCTTGCTCTGTGTATGTGTGTGTGAGTCACACAGCTTCTGATTCAGCTTGACTATAGCCAAATTTCATTTGGCTTTTACCACAAACACGCACACACACATACAATCTGGCAGACACACACTTCAGCTTGACTGCATTGTTTGCGTTGCGACAGAATGTACTTGGATTTCGAATTTCGGATTTTGGATTTCAGATTCTGAATTTGGCAATTGGAAACTTGGTTGTGCCGCTCGTTTCGGCCAGCAAATCGTATTTTGTGTTAACAAATTTGTTCAATAAAGGTCGAGATGTGCTAGGAATTGGTCAAGGAATTTCAAAACTGAAATTATCGATAAATAAAAGTCAGCTACACAGGCAGAAAATCAGAAATCAACACTGAGAGAAAGTTCGTTTTTTTTTTTTTTTTTTTTGAGAAGTTACTACAATTGCATTTGTCAGTGAGTAGACATTAAAATTATCCAGCATCTACACAGATGACAATCTACTATAAAGTCTTTTTCTTCTATCTTCCTATTTGTCTACTCGCAAAGAGTGCGAACTCTGATATTTTCTCTAAATATTTTTACTGCCATGTATTAAAGCGTGAAACACATAAAAACTTTAGCTGTTAAAATATCGAGCGAACGAATTGACCAAATCTAAAGATTTTAGAAGCAAAGTCGGCCAATAATTATAGGAATGTTTAACTTTAACTTGCTGGCCAACTGTCACTTGGCCCCGCCTCCTTTGCCTTGTTGCCCTCGACTGTTGGACGACGGCCTACCACGTGGCTGTTGATTTATGTGTTTGTTTTTGGTTTTTGGCTGCCTGCGGCACATTTATCAGCGAAACAACAAAGCAACTGACAACAACAACAGCAACAATGGGAAGAAAAACAAACAAGGGGCACAACAAATGACAGATCAGCCTCAGCAGTGGCCCATTGGCCAAGTCCTTGGCGAGTTTATTTAGGCAGCCGCAACTATTTGAATTCCTTCGTGAAAAGCACTCAAGAAGAGTGCGGTTCGCAGCCAATTGGAATTCAATACGCTTGGCATTTTCAAGCGTTTCGGTTCAAAGTTCAATTAAGTGAACATTTGTGAACGGGGTATCGAGAGTGTGAGGAGCATTCATTGTTAAGCCTTTGATTGCTATTTAGGGCAAACATATAAATTTGCACAGCTAGAACATGGCTGCGGGCAACGCCCAGCTCGAAATTCGAAACGCCCCTTCTTCCACAATGTAGGCAATTCCTGTGCCTGCTCTGGTTTCTGCTTCTCTTTCTCCTGCTGCGGCTGCTGCTGCTTCTGCTCCTGCTCCTGACCCAAATCAATAAATTAAACGCGCCTTTAAAGATATTTTCGGTTACCCATTCTCAGTCTGTTTAGCTATCTCTCTCTCTCTCTCTCTCTCCCTCTCTCTCTCTTTGTCTATCTCAGTCACACAAATTTTGGCTGAGCCGTAAATCGTTTGCACGGGAAATTGGCAAAAACATCAAAAAACTTTTCTTGGCCCGCAAAACTATGCTACAGCGAATGTTTGCCTGCTGCCTAAAACTATGCTAATTTCCGAGTATTTTTGTGTTCTGTTTGTCTCTATGTTGTCCTCGCCTGTACACATGTCCTTCGCTCCTAAGTAAACCAATTTGTTATTTGTCCTTGTGTGTGTGTGTGTGTGCGTGTGTTTGTGTGTGCGAGCCTCGAAAATTCTATTAAAATGGCATAAATTACAAACTCGATTTACAGCTGAAGAGGCGCGACTGCCGAGGCGGACGGGAAGTGACAACGCACTTAAATACATTTTAATTAGCTGCCAAGGCAATTGGCAGGACACTCTCCACCCACACCCATTCGCCCACACTCATTCGCCCCCACAGACAGCCAGCTCAATGGCGCTTTTGATTTTCGCCTCAAAGTGTGCTACAGTCTCTACTTTTTTTCCTTTGCTCTTCGCTTTTCCTTCATTTTCCGGTTTTCATTTGCACAAAAGCTACTTAGACACGATTTTGCCCCGGTCCAGCAACTACAACAACAATGGTCATTGGTTTTGGTCCATGGCAAAATGATGAAAGGCATTTGGCTGTGATGTTTAGTTGCAAAACAATTAAGCTGAAAGCAAAGCTGTGTAGTCAAGTGTGTGTGAGTGTAGGTGTAAGTGTAAGCGTAGGTTTGTGTGTGTGAAATGAAATGAGATGAAACGAAGTGAAATCGCTCCGAAGAAGATCAAGCAAAAGCAAGTCACAAGCAAATAAACGACTGCTTAATACGCTATGTCAAGCATATAAATACTTATTCTTTGCTTCTATTTATTCAAAGTTGATTTAATGGCAATCAAATTTTAAGAGTATATTTCTTAATTCAAGTTGATGAAATATAGATCGTGAAGAACATTTCAGAGAAAAGAATTCCCTGAAATATTTGTAAATATTTTTATGCAAATGCTCAGTAGAAGTTCAAAATATTTTAACTGGAATAATAATAATACATAATTTAAACAAAGTAGCTACATTATATTAAGCTGAGCAAGTATTTAAATAATCCACAGGCATTCATACATCAAAACGTATTCAATTGCCTAAAAGCCCCAGGCCAAAAGTTTGCAATTCAAATAAAATTCAATCTATTACTCATCAAGCCTTAAATTTATATTGAATTGCCTTGAGGTTAATGCCAGTGAATGCCTCACATATTTTTATTTGAGCTGAATAACTTGTACCTTTAAAAGGTTTTCATTAACAAATATGCAAATTATACAAAAATAAACCAAGGCATTGATATGCAGAGACAATAATGGAGGGGTTAGGAGACTTAATGAAGTACCTGAAAGGATTCTTAATAGTAGAAATACAACGGGTTAACTAGAATCTTCATTACTTAGAATCTAAAATAAAAGCATTTTATATTGTAGATATTTAACCATATTATCAATTGTCAATTAGTTTCACTCGAATATACTTTGACTTTCTTTAGCCGTTACAAATCCTTCAACAAGTTATATATGCCCTCTAACCTATTTGTTGTTTGTCAATAGGGTATATGGATAGCGTAAATGTTTCGTCATTGACAAATGTGAAGTGCGTTGGAGCGATGTTTCGACATTAGCATTAATAGTGTGGCATTAATTTCAAGGCACAATATATAAGTACACATTTATATATAACATTTATATGTGTATTTAGAGGGACGCAATTATAACTACAGACCGCCATCCAATGTATGCGTGTGCGTGTGCCTGTGCGTGTGCGTGTTCGTGTGGGTGTGAATGTGTGGGTGTGGATTGTGTGTGTGTCCGGGCGTGTATGCGGATGGGCTTTAAAGAGCACATAAACACATTACCACATTACGTATACAACGGAGCTGTCAGGCCCCAGGCTCCATTAAATCCACTTGACAACAACTTGAGGTAATGTTTGCATATGCCAGGATCCTAGCTACGCTCTGTGCCGCGCCCCGCCGTACCCGCTCGGCCCCATCACACAGTTTGCATAAATAATTCATTCGAAAGGACGCTTTTAGGTTCGCAAAACTGTTGTAGACAAAACTGCTTAAATATGCATAATTACCTGAAACATCTGGGGGTGCTGCCACGCCCCGCGCTTCTTAAGTGAAAAAGACACAGTGAGAGAGAGAGCGGGGAGGCAGATAGAACGAGCGAGAGTAGCCAAGTTTTCTCAAGTCAAGTCAAGTCTGACGTGCTCGTGCCGGAAGTGTGTGCTAGAGAACGCATCCCGTTGCTCGTCTTCCGTCCTTAGTCCTTCGTCCTGTACCATGTCCCATGTCTCGTCTCCTTTGCCTCGGACTCTTGGCATAAATTTTGGCCTCTGTAAAAGCAAACAAACAAAAAATAACATAAACAACAGTTAGAGTCAAGTGGGAAAATGAGCGGATTTTCTTTCGCCGCAATTTCCACAATTTCCACAATTGCCACAAAATTGGCGCACATTAAAATAATAAAAATTGTTTACAAAATATTTTACTAATTGGGCCGTACTCTCGTTCGAGGCCAATAAAAATCAGTTGAAATATGCCGCTAAAGCGACAAGCGCAGCCAAAGAGTCAACAATAAAAAAAAAATGTCATCCAGGTGGTGACACGCAACATTGTGCCGAGGCATGTTGGGGCTCGCTGCCACCCTCACCTGCACGTTCTACATTTCGCTTCCGTTTGGCCATAAATATAATTACAATAATAAAGGAAATATTTACAACAATTGTAAATATCTCGACTCAACTGTGCCTTTCAACACGCACGGCCCCAAATTAATAAACTCCAATTGGCAACGCCTCAAACCTACCCTCTAGCATACCCGCATACCTCTCACCTCAGGCAGAACTGCCAGCCTGATTGCCGGCGCCAGCGCTTCCTGATGAGCGTGTGAGCTCATAAAGATTTCCTGCCCCTGCAGGCTGCAGGCTGTAGGCTGTGCGTGCGCCAAGTGACACAAAACAAGCTATTTATTCGGATATTTGACTTGCTAATACCCTGTATTATCTAAAAACTATAATCACATCATGATTTTATTTGGTAATAGAAATTTTATTTTATTCAATGTCTCATATCACTGTCTGATGAGCATACGTTTCATTCTATTTAATTCAATAGCTGAGGAGTGCTTTGTGTTTGTCTAAGGACATAAGCAGCTGTCTTTTAATTATCATCTAAGACTTGCCTTCTCATGCTCCGTCACACACTGCTAATACCTTTAATCGGTGTGCAGGGTATCTGAGTGGAGGGCGTGTCGCTTTGTGACACTTGCACGCCCTTCGACCCCCACTGCCGGAGCTACTTAATAGAACTTTTACGTTTAACTGTAACTCGGACTCGCTCGCTGGTATCTGATTACAGTCGCACGCCATAATGTCATCATAAATTGTAGTTAGCCGGGTTAAGGACCAGTTCAGACAGTGGCTTTGATGGTCGGCTCTGTGTGCCAGTGCCAGTTCAGCCACTGTGCCTTTGTGGCAGGTTGAAAAAGCGTGGCGCATAGAGAATTGTGTTTAACATGCGGCACTTGAGCGAAATGAAATTTATGATTAAACCAAAGCTCTTGCCCCATGGACACGCTACGTAGTCAAAGGTAAGCGCTCTAGCTTCGGCCACAGCTCCAGCTACAGCTCCAGCTCTAGCTGCCCAACTGCTCAGGGCCGTATGCTAAAGAGATCAGTGTGCGGGTGTGTGTGTCAACGGGGGGGCAGGACAAAGTGGAGCAGGGGCACTCGCACAATGGCGGCCGTTTACCGCAGGCCAAAATGCCACACTTAAGTGAATTACAAAAGCAGCTTGCCGAGCCAGCTTGTCGAGCACTGTGCAAAGGGCAGGAGGGGCAATGGGGCAGTCAGCGTGTGGTATGCGGCACGCGGGCAGAAAGTCAGCCAGTCAACGCGTTGACAGCCACAACAAGCGGCTTAATCGCATTAGAGCCCCTCGCCATCCCCATGCCCCAGCTCCATCTAGCCAGTGCCAGGCCCTTGAAGTGCCGACGGACGAGCGACCGGCAACGATATTCCAAGAGCCAAGTGCGACAAACTGATTGTGTGGCGCCACACAGTGCATAGAGTCACGAGTGGGCGTGGCATCTCTCGCCCCCAGCCACCAGCCACCAGCTAGCAGCTAGCAGAGGCGCTAAGCTTCGCATTGTGCGCGCCAACAACAGCGACAACCCAAACGCCACTATTTATATAAAGAAAAGCCAGTCGAGCAGCTCCTGTGGGGACAGACAGCGACAGGGGCTGAGGACCAGCTATGGAAACTACAGCAGGACGTAGCCATGGTGCCAGGTCGCCTGGGCAATTGCTCTGCCACACAAAAGTTCACAGGCGGCAGGCAAAATATATGAATAAAAAACCAACAAAAAAAAATCGAAGTCGAAAGAAATGTTTGTGGAGTTTGCTCAACTACATGTTACTCTTTCTTTATAACAGTTTGGTCGTTTATAAAAATTTATTTTTTTTTTTTCAGTTCTTAACTTACTTTTGTCGAAAGATAGAAAAATCAAGGTATTATTTTCTCTTTTCTCTTCTTCATCTCGATGAACAACAGTTATTTATTCTCCTTTTCTTCCATAAACTAAAATAGTTTCTTCTGTTCTTCTTGTACATAAAAAAAATTGTTGAAACTATTTCTTCTCCTCTATGAACATCTTGAAGAGAATATTATGGCAATATATTTATACCGATAATAAAATATCCCAATATTTTCCCACTACAAATACACCCACTTCGATAATTTGATATCTTCCTCCAAGCATTGTCAAGGCAACTATATAGCCGTTCAGCAACTTTTTTGTTATAACTACAAGGTATACAAAAAAAAAGAAATATTTATATTTCACACAAACAAAAAATGTAATTTTGTAGCAAAAAAAAAAAGTTAAAAAAAATGCAATTAATCTACGACAGCGCGCATTTCGTACACAAAGGACACGCGCAAGGATAGGCGAACAGTTGTAGTCGCAGTCGCAGTCGCAGCCGCAGCCGCAGTCACAGTCAGATTCACAGTCACAGTCGAAAAGTCTGGCAACGCTGGCAACTGCGTTGGGGAGAGCACAAAGTGCGCTTATACCCTACTTCCTGTCCAGCAAATCCAATAACTTATCTTGATTTTATGGTTATTTCAACAAAGGCCGGAAGTTGTAGGTGCAGCAAAGACGACAGCGCACCCAAAAAAAGGCAACATGGACGGCGGCAGGGAGCAGGCAGCAAGGCTAAGGGGCATGGTTGGCACTCAAAAACATTGTGTAGTTATTCCCCGCCTCTCCCGACCGACCGCACGCCCTTGCTGAATGTGTTTTTGCATTTGACATGCCATTGTGTTTGTCCACAGGGTTAGAGAGGGGCTGAGCATTTAAGTTTCCTTGTCTGCTGTCCGTTACAATTCTATTTGTGTGAGTGTGTGTGGGTGTATGAATGTGTGGGTGTGTATGTGTGTGCAATTGACATATGGTTTCTTTAGAGTATTCGTTTGTCTACTCCCACCCTCTCTCTCTCTCTCTCTCTCTCTCTCTCTCTCTCTCTCTCTCTCTCTGTTTCTGTGTGTGTGCTTTGTAAATTTTGCATGAAATATTTTATTTGAAATGTCCTACATTGTATTGTAGAGTCCTGCCACTTGTTTCTATTCCCACAGTTGCTGCAGCTGATGGGCATTTATTGATGCAACTCAAACCGCCTTTGTCACCGTCACCCCCTCGAGTCCTAGCCAGTAGAAGTCAAGCAGTTTGTAAGCTGACATTATCAAGATTAATTGAGGTTTCCTATATATTTGAATATATAGAAATGATATTTATGCGACAGTTACAAGGCGCTTCGCCAGGTGTTTCCGTGTGCATTTGCATTTGACATTTATGAGCCGCATAAATCTTGCGACAACAAACAGCATTTAAATGCAACATCGGCTTTTCGACTAATTGATTAAACAAATTGCACACAGGCTCAAACTTCTGCGTCTGGCAAACGTGTGAGAGCTTTACAGCTTGTAGTCGACAGAAACAGCAACAGCAACAGCAACAACAGCAGCAGCAGCAGGACAAAAATTTCAATAAATATTTAAATTTTAATAATCAAATTATGTTGCAGCAATTACGAGAAAAGTAAATGAAAAACTGCGGGGAGACCGAGAGAGGGCGCCCCAAGCACAGCCAAGCGAAATCAAATTGGGCAAAGCTGCTGCGGGGATACGAAAAGTTTTTGCCAGATTGGCATGCTGAACATTTTTCGACGCACCCGCAGGAGAACATCTGCCAAGTGCAGGGCGAAAAAAAATAGCCGAGGAACAGATGAAAATAAAAGGAAAGCTAGATAGAAAGTGTGGAATAGCGACGGGGCAGACGGCAGACGGCAGATGGCACAGACAATGATAATGATATTTTCTTTATTCCTGCAGGAGGGATGCTCCAAATTTATGCGCCAATGGTTTTTCTGCTTTTCGACCATATTACATATTCATTAAATTGCAGCGAGCGGAGGCTGCCTACCAATCTCGGTTGAAACGCTCTCTGTAGGCAGCTCAACTCAAGCATCAATGGCAATGCTTCTCTGCCTCTCGCGCTCTGCCCGGGCTTCAGCTAGTATCTAGTTTAATCTAATTGGTAATCATCGCGGCGCACAGCATCCGCAACAGCGTCAAGAAATCACTGAAATAATGTTCAAATCGACCTCAAAACTCGTTTGTTTCAAACTGTAGCAAACAGCGTCGAAACTGAGACAATGACGCAATTTGATATTCGCTTTGTGCTTCAAAGTCGTTGCACAAATATATATGAGTATATATATTTTATGCTTTATATATTATTAAAGAAGCTCTGAACAAATGACATCAGTAAATTGCATCATGCGCAGAAAATGTGGAGACATTAGAGTATCGAACATGTATTCAATAGCTTGTCTGAATTTCATCTTTAATAATCTGATCAAATGAACACCAATTAATACTGATGAAACTTTTAATAAGACTTTGTTTAACAACTAATTATATATATATAGATTCATAGTCACCTTTATAAAAAAAAAATCAAAATTATTATTTAAAGATAATTTACTATCTTTTGCATCTATTGTTCACATTTTAATATAGTATATACACATCTATTTTCCTTTTTAAGAAAATATTTATATATTGAAATTAGAAAAATAAATAATGAATAATAATATAAATATAATAAAAGTCGGATATTTAGGCGCAATATTTACGCCTACTCAGAATATGTCACAGTGTCAAATAATATTTATTCTAAAAAAAAAAAAAAAAAGACAAACAGTTGTTTGTTCACACCTAAACTTTGTAAAATAATCAAAAACATGCAAAACCAAAAACAGAAAGAGGAAAATTAAATTACCTTAATTGTATTTTTTATTCGGTGTTTATTAAAAACAGTTGGGCAGCTGCTGCCACGAAGTGTCAATAAATTCTAATAAAATGCAATTAAAGCGCTCGCGACGGCTTTTTAATAGCCGTTTTATGTGGCCGCAGGACCCAGCGAACGTCAGGAGCAAAAGGACAAAGGGATTACAAACAAACGGTCGGCCGAAACCGCATATGCAAAATGCGGGGCCATCAGAATGTGGAAAAATATAAATCAACGCGAAACCAATGAAGCATAATTTGTGCGCAGTTCTATTTGCTTTAAACAAGCAAGAAAGGGCAGCAAAATAAATTAAGAGTGTTTGAAAATAATTTAAATAAATATTATATATAAATATTTGCGACAAAAGTCAACTGCGAATTATGATAATTCATAATTGTGTCTATCAAAATATCATTCTGAAAGGCACAAATAATATATATTACTATAAATATATTAATATAAATATAAATCTCAACAACAAATATGCAAACACATTTTAAAAATATGCACGTCAATTGTTTGCGCAACAAAACTGTAAAAAGTCAATTTAAATTGACGCCACTATAAATTTATTTATTTATCAATTTATGTGAAAAGCGAAAATGAGAAAAATATGTGAAAAAAAGAGTGGAAAATAATATATAAATTAAATAAATTATAAAATCGCATGTGATTTAAATGGCTGTTGACGAAATTGTCGCGCTAATTTGTTTGCGGCTAGCGAATGAATAAAAAAAAATTAATAACAAAAAGCACTAAGAGGAAAGCGAACGACTAAGTGATGCTCTGTAGTTAAGACTGCAATTGAATTTAATATAAATATTATCAAAAATATGTACTTCATAGGTATAATATTTGTAGTTCCTACAATCATAAAAACTTATATTTTTTGAAAAATTAGATATTAATTAAAAAGTCTGACTGCGAACCAAAGAAAAATTGACTTAAGTTCAACAGAATGAAAACCTTGAGAATAATTTTGTGAATATATTTAACCATCTAAATTAAGCGAGTCCAGTATAAATTGTGGTTTTAAATTTTAAGTGAATTATAGTTTATTTTCAAATATATATAGTTGTTCTTAGCGTAGCGCAAGCACAGCAATTGCGTGTTTAGCATTTCTTTACTGTTTGCTGCGCCATAGCATTTTCAGTGATTTTAATGTTTACAGGGTATTTATGTGCTCTAACATATGAGGACAATTTTATGATATAGCCGTGGCAATAACAATTGAATAGCCAGTTAGGGTGCTAGGAAGGAGGGGAGCGTAAATGTCGGAAGTGCACGCAAAATGGGCGCAATTAAACAATCAGCACAACAATTACAAAATGTTGACAATGTTGGGCGAGTGAGTGTGTGTGTATCCGCGTGTGTGTGGTTTAAATAATGGCCAAGGCAAGTTGATAACGTTGACAATGTTAGCAGCAAGTTTGTGGCATTAATTTATTGTAACCGAATGCACGATAAACTGACTGCAAGTCCAATTGTTGAATTGCGGAATTTATGAGGCACAAAGCCAAACAATATTCCAATTAGTTGCATGTAACAACTTGCCACAAAAGTGAGGCGGGCAGGCGGATAGGCAGCTGGAAGGAAGGCACAATGCATTGTCAACAGCTAAAAACCCATCTTAAGATTAACTAAATGTTTGCCTAGTGCCTCAAGGCAGCTAAAGTTCTCTTACACTAAGCGAAAAATATCGAACATTACAAATTTTAGCCTAATCTAGTCTAGATTCACATTTAAAGTCAGCAGCGAATTAAAACGGAAGAAGAATGAAAGTAGTTTGTCCGAACTATAATACATATTAAATAATATATAATATAGGTAATGAATAACATATGTAAATTAAAAATGTTTAGAATGGAATGGTAAGCTCGATTGGATATTGATAATAATTATTATTAATTTAGGCTGAACTGAATAAACTTCAAAGCTAAAAGACTAATTTATTGATTTTGCATGCATTGTGATAAATAAATAAATAAACTACATACATGCAAAATTCTTTAGCACTCAAAAATCTAAATTAACTTTTATTCTAAATAAATAATGAAGCCAAAAAAAAATAATTTAATAAACGATCTTTTAGGGACCTTAAATAAGCAACTCTTGGTATTTTTTGCCAAGTGCACGACTAGAGTTTGCTGTTAAGTTGTTTCAGAGCTGGGCTCTTCAAATGATTGATATGTTAATATGAAGCATGCCGCAGCAGGCGGCTTCTCAGCGCAGCCTCAGCTTCAGCTACTGCTGCTGGCATTTGCATATAGACATCATATGCAAATATGTACCGCAATCTAAAGGATGTGCCTCAAAAAGTATCTGCGAATTTGCGAATATGTGTATGCAGAGAGAGTGTGTGTAAACGTATGTATGTGTGTGTTTCTTTTAATGTATGCATATGCAAGATGGCGTCGCTCGCATGCCATATTCTTCATTGCAGCTTGTCTCATTTTCCATTTTCTACATTTTTCATTTTTCATTTCTCATGCTCAAATATTGCTTTATTAGACGCGTCGCCGCTGACAGAAAGCTCTTCAGTTACTGGAATATACACATACATATATATCATTACATATAGCTGACTAAACGTCTAGCGAGCAGCTGTGTGGGCGTGGCACTGCCTCTGTTCGCTATAAAGACTAACTGAGTAACTGTCTAGCTGACTGACTGACGGACTTGTCAAAGGCAGCAGCGGCGGCGGCAGCGGCAGCGGCAGCGGCAGGTAAACTCCTTGTTGTTGTCCTATGACAACGACGACAGCTTGACAAACGAATAGCAACAATATTCACTATAAAAAATGTTGCCTTTTGTTATTGTGATTTGCGCTGATTTGTTACTCGGGCGCTGCGTCATGCGCCTTGTTTTTTTCCGGCGCTCAGGTCTTTGGGTCAGCGCCATAGAAAAGGTGTGGAGCAGGAGCGACAGAGTCAAAAAACTTGCCACACTCTCTCACACACACTCACACACTCACATTGGCGGCATTTCCTTTTTATGTTTGTTATGCCCATGTCCTGCCATATGTCCTTTGTGTCAATGCGGGCATATAACCTATTTGAGGGTGTGTGAGTGTGCGTGTGTATTTTGATTATAGCCTTTTGGATGTAGCTACTGTGCTTTTGGCTGCTGTTTCTTCTATTTGTGTCCCTAAGCTGATTTACGTGGATATTATGTGTGTGGGTGTATGTGTGTGTGTGTGTGCTTGTCTTTTTTGCTCTGCACAAATGGTCGTATGAGCGATATTTTTTTGCGTTGTGCTTTTTTTTTTTGTTGTTGTTATGTTGTTGGGTCTCTCTTGTCTGGCTTTTGTACAGTGTTTAGTTGCTGGCAACAGTTGATTGATTGATTGAACGTTTTGATAAGTGCTGTCACTGGGCTAGCTACGTTTTTTATTGACTTGTCTGTGGTTGAGTTTTTAGACCGCATCCATCCACACAAACACACACACACTCTCTTTTTTCTATCTATTGTGTAGAGCGCAAAAAACTGTAAGCTTTATCCCTACAAAATTGCTGCGGAGCTTGGTTTTCTTTTACAGACTTCGGCTGCAGCACAAGTCAAACATAATTGACCACAAGCCAAGGCAAATGCTGGCCAAGGAAAACCCAGTGGGATATTGTTTATATATCAAACCAATCTGCTCAAAGATTGCTGAATAATATGCTACCTTTATATTGCCAAATGCCAAAGGGTTCAATTTAAGCCAAATGTTGTTTAACTTTTGCATTTTCAAATCTTTTATTGGTGTCAAAAATATATTTTATTGAACTTGTAGTTGAAGTTTATAGTCTTGAAAATTAGATAAGTCAAATCTCAAATGCAAACTTATTTAATTTTAAAATTATTATTAATTTTATCAAAGATTTGTACAATGAATGAGATTTTTATTTTCTTCATAAAATAGAAATTTCAAATATTAAGTATTTAGCTCTGAAGTTCTATGATCAAACACATCATGTACTCATATTTAGTGTAAATACAAATGAAATCGATAAATTAAAAAAAAAAAAGAACTTGATTGTTAAAGTCTATTTCATCCATATATCGAGAATTTTAATAACTAATAGCTTGCAGAAAGGTGGGCTGGAAAGCCTGCAAAGTTGTTCCCAACGGAGCCAATACTTTGCGTTAAAAGTTTTTGCATATTAAATTAATTAATAGGGGTTTGTATTGCTAAAGTTTTTAATAAATGTGGGCGTAGTACAATAGCTTAATAAGCGTTTAGCTGAGCAACTGCAATCGACAATTGAGACATTGCCTCAAGCGCTACCCCACTTGAGGCATATACTCGAAGCCAAAGACACATGCATAGAAGCGCTGAGAGAGAGAGAGAGAGAGAGAGAGAAAAATAGAGAGAGTAAGACAGAGAGAGGAACATTACTTATACTCGGACTCGCTGGCCAAGTGGTGGCAGCCAGCGTGCACTTAAGTAAACTGCACGAGTGCCTGTTCGACGTCCACAAGATTTGTGAGACAGGGTGGCAACGCTCACAGACTGCACTCGAAACGGATTTCCTTGTTATGCACAGAGAGAACGAGATAGACAGAGAGGGCGAAAGGAGGATAGGGAAGAAAGCCAACTCTTGGGCATAAACTTGTACGCAAAAGTTTCATTCATGCACTTGATAGCACCTAATGCAGTCAAGGATTGAAATTGAAGCGTAGGCGTTGCTGGCAGTGGGCGTGTCTGGAAAGGGTGGCTGTGGCCGGGCGCTGCTTGTGAAACTGCGCAATTAGTACGCATCGATAGACACGCGCGTGCACTCGACACCAGCGAGCACAACAAAAGCGAGCAATCCAAGCAAAATGCTAATTAAGTGGATGGACAAAAGCTTTTGCTTTAAGAAGCTGCCTGCCACACATGCCACTTGCCACTTGCCACATGCCACACATGGCGCCGAACAGTCATATATCATAGTCAGCTCCAACTGTGCCAAAAAAATAAAAAAAAAATTAAAACCCAGCGCATTATACATCAGCACAAAAAAATTATGTATACGAGCGGGTCAGCTGCTTGTCGTGCGACCATTACAAATGTGAACATTTTGCAGCACTGGTCGATTTTCTGGTACTTCTGCCAGCACGCATGCCGCAACTTTCGGCACAATTAATGCATGCAGAATTTGTTTAATTGACGACTCGCATGCCATAACTTATATGCCAACACACACACACACACACACACACACACACACACACATACACACACACACGCGCACGAGCACAGACACAAAAGTCTGAACTTTTGGCCAGAGTTGGGCAGGAAAGGGTATGGGGAAGTTGGTAACGAGTGCTTGTTAATTGCACTGCGTTTGACATGCTTGAAACGACTTGGTGCTGTTGGTTTTTAATACCCTGTAAATTGAGAGAGCTTTTACTAATTGGCATATGATGTGCATGTGGAAATATTTATGAAATTTTTCTCATGGAATACTTAACGAGCTAGAGTGATGATATTTTCTCTGCGGCTCTCAATATATTCAATGATATTTCAACATTGCGTCAAATGCTTGAACAAATTATTAAAAATTTAAAGTTTTTCGATAGTTCAAGAAAAAACTTGCCACAACAAACATCGTCAACATTAATTCACATACTCTGCTAATCATGTGTATCAATTCTTTCATTCTCTTCTCATATATATATATTCTATTCTCCATCTCAATCGATATACAGGGTATATGGTAGCTGATTCTGTACCCCTTTGCTTTCACTGCTGCACTTTGCCTTTGGCAGACATTCAACTTTCTGACAGCGTGCTTTTGGCCAGAAGGCATCGGACAGAAACGTCACCCCTTTGGGCCGCCTAAGCGAATTTGCAAGTTAAAGTTAAAGTTTTTGTCGCCTGTGCGTGTCGCTGCAGCGTATAATAAAAGAAGGCAGCAAACGAGAAGCAGAATTAAATGGAAAAAAAAAACTATGAGAAAAAACAAGAAGAGCAAAGTTTTTAACGGCGAAGCCATTTCATGCTTATAAGCATAACTTTGCAATTTAAGAGTTTTGGAATTTTGGGAATTCGCATGCAAAAGCACAGCTCGAAGTGGAGCGTGAAAATGAGCGAGGGCCGAGAGCTGAGGCAAATAATTTGTTGTTAGCTCGAACTAAGTTTTGGCTTAAAGTTGGCTCGACTGCGGCCAACTTTGCTTTACAATCAATTATGAGTGCAGGTTGAGTGGAGAGTATTGTTAACCTGTCCGGCACACATTTAAATGCAATTTAATGCAATTTATGGCCTGTTGCCAGGCCCTATAATGCGTTCGCCAGAGCCAAAGCCAGAGTCAGAGTCAGAGCCCAGAGCCCAGAGCCAGAACAACAGCCCTTATTAAAAGCGGAAACAATGCGCACTTCCGCCTCAATTGTGCAACTGCAACCTGCATGCGTGTGTGTGAGTGTGTGAGTGTGTGTGTCTGTGTGTGTGTGTGTGTGTGTACCGTAGGACACGCAAATGAGCACTCGTATAATGTGCATGCATTATTATTCATGTTGTTGGCGCGCTGATAAAGAACAACAAAAAAAAACATAAAAACAACCACACGAACAAGAAGCACAACTACAACCACAGCGCAAACTTAACAATTTATAGTGCTCTCCAGCCCCCAACTACAGCGCGCCACGCCTCTTTTTGACTTATGCATAGACCAAGAGAGTGGTGAGCGGATAACCGAAGAAAACCACTTGGCCGCATTTAAATTACCAGCCATAAATAAACAGCGTTCAATTAATATGGCCAAAGAAAGCTGCGTGTATAGTTGGCTTCTGCCCGTCGCCCTACTGAAACGTTGCGTATACGCAATGTGAAAGCAAATGGTGTTGGCTGAGGCAGGGAGCAACAAGAGTTGGCATTATTATCATAAGCAGCCACATCAGCAATAAACAGCGCAGAACACAAGGCGTCGTCGATATGAATATAAGTTAAACTTGAAATAATACTCTACAAAGGATATATTCAGCTTTTCTTATCTGTATTGCTTTTTGTCTGCCTCTCAATAGTGTTCTTCAATCGCAAACTTTTCGACTGTAATATAGCATAAAGCTGAGCTCAACTGTGATATGAAACATATTGAACGTATTTTTAAAGTCAATTTAAAAGATTTTCACGTGACTGAAAGAAAAAATGATAAAATGCATTACTGGTCAAGAGTTGACTGTTTGACTAATAGATTGATGGATGAATGGATGAATGGATTAATGATTTACTGATTGAGGGCTGACTAATGGCATGATGAACGATTGAGGCACAGTCCAATAAAGAAAACTCTATGTCTCACAAGTCTCACATTCTATGTTTATCAAAGCACTAAATTTTACAATAAGCTATGTTCAGCAACGTTGCCTCAGCTTTATTCTTCTCCTTTATTATGATTATTATTATTAGTTTTTGGAAAAAAACATATATTCATAAATTCAGCTTAAACACAAAAACTTACCTCATTTAAAAGCCACACACATATTGTTGGAGAATCTGCCTCGTCAGCTCGATGCCAGATCTGAAATGGAAATAAGTGAAATATGATGTTGAGTATTTGATTTTGAAATGTGTCTTAGACAACAAGAATTATATAGCTTTAGCTATATACATATTTCGCAGCGTCTCACTTTTCAGCTCTATATTCATTTTATTCTCCTTCGAATTAACATAAAAGTCGCATTTATCAAATTGCGAGGCAGAACTTTTGAAAATAAGAAAAGTAAACACAAGAAAAGGGGTTCGCATAGCTGTGGAGCAAGTCAAACGCCCCGTGCGCTAGCCACGCCCACTTGTAAGACGCCAAACTAAAAGGAAGGAAAGCAAAGAAAATAAAAAGAAACTGAAACGTTGTCAAATGTTTGCTTTTATCAAAGGAGACATTTTTAGTTGGCATTTTGTGTTGTGATTTAGATGAAATTTCGCATTTTCCTCGGTTTCTCTTCGAATTTTTACCATTCGCTTCGGATTTGCTTCACCCTTGCAGGGCCGCACTTTGAGTGAGTTCAAGGGATCAAAGTGCTGTTTAAGCAGCCGTTCTAAACTCATTTGACCATTTTAATGTCGTTTTAAAGACAACAAACTGACACAAAAAGGATGTGCTGCAAGACACACACACCAACACACACACACACTAACACATGCACACTCACAGCTGGGTAAAACTTGTCGTTTGATTTTGTGTGTTTGGGTTTTGTGGGGAGAGCCAAATATGCTGTCATCACGATTATCCTTAACGTCGTATGGCTGCCAATACCAGTTGTTTCCTCTTCCGTTATAACAGCAGCACACTCACACACACACACACTCACATGACACTGCGGATGTGTAAGAAATTTGTAAAACGAGCCACAGACCGAACGTAAGAGATAGCAGAGAGTGAGTGAGTGAGAGAGAGAGAAAGGCATAAGCTAGTACAACAGTCAACTAAAGTCTGACCTGCCACGCCTCTTGCTGCCTGCTGCCTGTCCGTGTCGTTCATTGCCTACCCATCGCCCCCCCCCCCCCCCCTCGCAAGCCCTTAGCCCACTTCGACTTTTTCTGGCCTGATTGCCAAAATGTGCGTTTCTCTAGCTGCAAAAAAAAAAAAATGGGGGGTTTCCTTCTATAACTTTCCTCTGCAGCTCTTTGCTTTACTGTTCTTTGTTGTCTGCTAATTTTGGGTATTTTTCTGTTGCTGTTGTTATTGGTATTTTGTCAGCCGCATCTTCCTCTTCTTCATTTGCGTATTTTTATTCACTTGCCGAACTTTTGCTTCGCCATTTCATGCATAATTTTTCTTTTATTTCATTTCAGTTCACTTTTGAGTTTTTTCTTCTCATTTTTTTCTCGGTTGCAAATTGAAATTTAAAATTTATGCAAATTGTGCTGTCAACCCCAAAAGGGTTCTCGTGACGGTGTAGGAAATGGTTATTGCCACACACACACAGAGTGAGAGAGAGAGAGAGGGAGTGAGAGAGACATACACTCATATTATAGTCCGATTTCAGCTTCAATTCTGCTGTCATTTAATGGTGTTGGTAATTGTGTGCCTGTCCGTCTGTCTATCTGTCTGACTTGCTTCACAAATTAATCGAAATTAAAGTTTCAGATCAGCTCGGCTGTGAACATTTTTTATGGCATACTTTGTGGCGTCGCAGCGCTAACAAGCCACGCCCAGCCGGCACGCACTGGCAACGAGTATGAGTTGGAGGTCAAGCTTATCTAAAATCCTAGCACGCTATTCAAGTCCACAGCTCCAGTGACCAGACGAGTCATTCAGCGGCTTAATCACAGCACAACACGCAGCCACGCCCACATCTGCAGCACATGTGCTACGGCAGGAGCGGAGGGTTGGAGACTTTACTTCAGCGTCGCCTCGTGCAATTAATTAAAAACAAACAAATTTCAGAAATTCACGGCAGTAACGCGCCTCGAGCCCCGCGCCACGTCTCCAGAAGCTGTCGATGAACAATGAGGGGGCAGACATGGGTACAGCCATGCAGTATGGTCAGGATGGTCAAAGAGGACACTGACCAGAGCGCAGCTCTACACCGATTCAGGCAGACAGGAGCAGCAGGCAGTCGCCAGGCAGGCGACAGGCGACAGGCGACAAAAGTTGCTGCTCTAAGCGTTTTTTAATGCAGCGCAGCGCACAGATTTCAGCCTCACGACTGCTCACTGTTCTTCTCCCTCTCCCTATCTCACACACTCTCTCTCTCTCGCTCTCTCTCTCTCTCTCTCTCTGTGTCTGTCTCTCTTGCTCTGCTCTCTAGTGTCCTGTCTCTGGTAATTTCGTTTTATTATTTTGCAGTTTTCTGTGTCGCTATTCGACGCTGTGTGCTCTACTTTGTAAATATTAAATTATGAACAAAAAAAACCTGTATATAGCTAGAAGGAAATGCACAAAAAAAAAAAAAATCCCCAAAGGCGAGTGAGCGAGCATCCAGTGTTTTTTATTATATTATTATTTTTTGTTGTTTTTTTTTTTGGCCCACTGTCAACGGCAGCTGCAGCCAACAAAAGCAAAAGGCAGCCAAAGAAATCAGATAACTGTTATGGTTATGGACCATAATAACTGCAATCCAGGTGAGACCAAGAGACAGTGAGGCTGTGAGACGCGGCCAGCGAGCCGGTGTCGTGTCTGCACGACTGCAGTAATCTGGCTTCGAGCCGTGCTTAGGCGACAGCCGCAGCTGCATATGCTGCGTATACGTAATGCGCATTACGTATACGTATACGTGTACGTATACGAATACGTTATGTGCGCCATTTAAACCAGCCAGCGCTACAGCCTGTGCCTGTGCCATTTGCTTTAACAATTACGTGACATTCGCAGCAACTAGCCATATTTCTATCTCCCTCTCTGTCTTTGTATTCCTCTTGCTCCTTCTCTTTATCTGTTTCTACACACATTTGGCACACCGCATTTCACATTCGCGCAGCATGTGCAGTAAATGACCAACGCTGAGGCGTGGTCACGGACTAGGGCGTTATTATTATAGCTACAACCTCAACTACTTGGCGAACAATATGCGTTTTATTCTATTCTCACCACAAGAAAACAACATGACAGCGATAAAGGAATGAAAGTCTATTATAGATCTGTTACATGTCACATCTTATGGGGAACGGGTTTTGAAAAGATAAGTTAAAGGAAACAAAAATACCCGCAATAACTGAGATTTATTCATATTCATAATATTTTATGTTAAGGAATAGTCGATATCAAACCTTCTCTCTAATATGTACTTAAACCTTCCAAAGATTGACTCTAAGATATTTTAAACTAAACAAAAGTAAACGATTTGCCTTTACGCAAAAAAAAAAAGGTTTGTTGGCACAAATATCTATTCAAGGATAATTGACAGCTTTAAATTTCCTTTAGACTGAGCTACTATTACTAATGTGACAACTTCTCCTTTATAATAGTTTTAAAAGGTCTGACAAAAGTGGGAAATATTCCAAGTTCAGAATGGGCAATCTAATTTAATCTAATTTAAAGGAAGGCTGTTTCAAAGGTTTACCCAGATTTTATAAATGCTTCTAAATTTTATCTCCAAGTGTACCACAACATGATATGCCACTGATGGTCATTGAGCTAACTGCTTCAAGTGTGTCGCTGGCTCTCGACTCTTCGTGGCTCTGGCAATGAATCCGCCCCGGTTGACTGTAATACGTAGAAAAAATGCACAAACCAAAAATAAAAAAAAAAATAAAATAAAAATAGTAAAAACGAAAATTAAAATTGAAAACGACAAAAAGTTGCGACCGCATCCGGAACAGGCCGCGACTGTTGGCCCCATCTCTGGCTGGCCTGCTGCTCCTGCTGCTGCTGCTGCTGTCGTTTGTCCTTTGTCGCATGCAATAAGTGCTAGTTGAGTGGCGGCACTTGAAAGCAGAGCCACACCAAGAACACACACACACACACACGCACACACACACTGACTGCTGGTTATTCAATTGGCCAGCTGCATGTGTTTCTGGCGGCGCTTCGGATTACAGTTTTTGGCCCCCGTTGGTGTCGGTGTCGTTTGTTGGTCTGGCGACCTGACGCCGCCATTTCCGTTTCAGCCAGCACGGAAGTGGCAACGAGTTGCCCCTTTCTTTCCCTCTGCTTCCCATTTCACTTCACCCTTCGCAGCCATCCAACTGTTGGCGTTTCGTGCGGATTTGCTGCGGCCATTGCATACAAAATGTGTTGCATACATTTGAGCGCTTTGCAGTAGGAAAATCGACGCGAATGAATGAAATGAAAAAAAAAAAACAAAAACTCACTGAGAGACCGAGCGCCATGGCAATCAAAATGGAAATGGGAAAACGACAGCCAAACAAATATAGCCCAGCAATATCTTATTGTTGTTGTTGTATAATACAAATAAATACAACACCAACTACAATGATCCACATCAGTTCGCGTTGTTTCTATTTAAAAGCCAAAGGCAGCAAAGAGTAAGAGAAGAGTTAAACAGTGGCAAAAATAAAGAAGCCATTGACTAATCAATTGAATATCTCTGAAATGCTATAAAATTGAGGAGATTTGAAGTAATTAGCAAAATATATCTATATTATATTCCATATCAAATTGTTGCACTTTTAACTGAATCATTGACATGTGAGACAAATAATCAAATCAATAATTGATTGAGAGGAATGTGTTTTGCCAAACCCGTTTATAATATTTCCTCTCTTCCAGGATTAGTATATTTTAATTGTTTTTCTGTTCAATAAAGTTTATAATACATTATCAATATACTGAAGCTGGATTTCACTAGCTCTTGAGCATCAAATAAACTTGAGTACTATTTTAGCTTAAAGTCGTTAACACAGTCAGAGTTGACACCTTAATTTCAACTGCTATTCAGCACTTCTGACCCACTGTGCTTGGCTACACATTTATAGAGTCGCATATGCCGCCTATGCCACGACTAGTGGACAATAACAAATGTAATGTCCTTCAGTCACATTAAGCCACACTACTATTGCCTGCCTCTCTTGCTTTAACAGCTCTTCCATTGCTGTCTCTCTGTCTTTCGCTTTGAGTGCTTGGGACCGCGAGAACTGCCGCCATTTGCCATTTGGTGTTTCCGTTTCTGCTTAGGGCCTCGTTTTTGCCTTTGCCATTGCCGTTGCCATTGCCGTTGACCGTTTTTAACGGCTCGACTAACTTGGCCATTTAAGCACATTTGTCGTCATTGTCCTGCCCTGCCAGCTTGGCTTGACCAGCGGCTGACAGTGTGCTAATTAGAAGTCCTTGTTGCTTGTGGCCACAACAAAACAGACGAACGGTCAAATATGCAGGCGCACAAAACAATGAAAACTACTTTCGGCGCAAAGTCAGGACGTGTGTTGTGCCTGTGTGTGGGTGTGTGTCTGTATGTGTGTGTGTGTGTGTGTGTAAACGTGAGGCCAAAAACTGTGGCCTTTTGTCTTCAATGCTATAAAATGCATGGCACTGCCAGCTGTTGTCCTGCTGTCCTATCGTTCCATCGTCCTTTAGCGCGGCACGTTTTTATGCTTTGTTCAATTATTTGGCAAGGCTTTAATCAATGGGCGTGGCCAGTTAAAACCTTTATCAAGTGCGAGTTGCTCGCTTAGCCTTTTATGGCTGAAAGCCGCAGGAAGTAAAAAAAAAATAAATAAAAGAAAACAAGATATAAATAATTGCCTTGCTTGCTCAGCTGTAAAAAGTGAAGCGGACGAGTGTGTGTGTGTGTATGGCATATAAACTGCTTAATGTGGCTCGCATTGTCTTCCAGTGCAACGCACATTTGTCTATGGTTCAGCTCCAAGAGCTGCGGCCCAACCACAAGGCATGCCTGCTTGTTTATCATGAGCTGCTTCTTCTTGCTAGCCGCTGGTAAAATGCTTTACCATGAGGAGCACTCACACACACACACACTCACGCACTAACAAAATTTGTTTATTATGAAAATCCAACGAGGCGGATAAGCAACTACTGCCAAGCAGGAGAGAGAGAGAGAGAGAGTGAGAGAGACAGATGTAGAGCGTGCTGACCATGTTAATTGCTGTGGCTATGACTGTGGCTGTGGCTGTGGCTGTTGCTCAACTTGCCAAGAAATAAAACAGAAATGCTTGTAAATTATCGTCAGAGTTTCGTAGCTTAAGCCAAGTTTTAGCAGATATTATCTAAGATAATATCCAACAGCTCGTATCTTCAGCTGTTCTCTGATTGTAAACTGCAAATTGCAAATTGCGCGTGCAACTGCATCTAAATAAATATCTAAGGAAATTTATATGTGCATGCGGCAGCCAAGGCAATTCTTCTTCTTTCGCAGTGGCATGCCCTAAGCCCACTCCTGTAGCCCTCCCTCTGACGTCGCCTCTGAGTAATTGCGACCCATAAATAATGTGTCTGCTCTGACGCCCTGTCACTGAGCGGCGACGGAGGGGCACATGCAACACAAGGACTTGCAACGTTGCCAGCAATTCTTTTGATAACTCAATGCGTCGTTTATGCGCTTTGTTTGCCCCGCGCTCAAGCGGAAATGCACAAGGGGGCGAGAGAGAGGGAGCGAGTGACAGTGTAAGGGATGGCTATGGGGAAGGGATTGCCAGCTCCCCCTCGTTTGCTTCCAGTTTAATATCTACACGATTTGATATACGCACGAACAACAACACTTTTATTGCCACTTAAAAGCTGAGCTATTCAAATGGCATTAAAGCTCCGGCAGGCTACGTGAGCGGCTATTAACCTAATACCTAATTTGTATGGATTGCAGCCTTTTCCAAAGAAGTTATTAAAAAGCAAAGAGCTTTGGCGCGTTGCTTGGGTTTGGCATTCAAATTGGATTCGACCTATGATTCCCTAATGGCAAGGCAACATTCCGGAATACAAAAAGAGGCGAATTGAAAGAGTTAAATGAGATTTTATTTAAAATCAATTGATTTTATTTATCAATTTTATTTATAAACATTTATCACATTCTTTTGCCTCATTTAAAAAAAAATTATTATTATTAGGTATGAGACTCCGCATATCAGATTCAATTGGTAGAGCTAAATTAGAAATTTTTTTTATTTAATTCCCCAAACTAATGTTATGTATATCTAATGAATTTTTTTTAAAAAGAGTAGCAAGACATTAATTTATAAATACTTTATAAACAAATAAAATTATATAAGTAAACATTTTGAGCAAACCTTAACAAACGATTCTCTTTCGATTGTCCCAATTACCAGTATTGGAAGTCACTTGTAAATATATATACATATAGGTATATACATGTACGAATAGTATGACTTTTATAGCTTTTTATAGTTACTTATACTTTTCAATTTATTTGTTGGCAAATCAATTTATAAATCAATCAAAATAAAGCCAAAGTCCAAGCAACGAAACTGACTAATAAATTACATAGATATCTACGTTCTACAATTTGAATAAACAAATTAAACATTATTTACTAAAAGGAATGTACAGCAAAATAATACCGATAATTGATAAATGCTGAATTTAACTTTGAATAAATTTCATTTTTTTCACTTATAACTATTGATTAATGAGTTTTACTCAAAACTTTCTATTACAAGCAATCCTCTATCACACTTAAGTTGTCTCTTGCAGCTTTTGTAAAATGTAAATGGGAAATGTTCTCTGGTCTTTCTGCTGCTGACGCTGATGTAGATAAATTGAGTTTTTAGTTTTTTATTTGCATAAATCTGGGAATTTTCAACATATTTATAAATTATGGAGCCATATTTCAACTATATATATATATATATATCTGTCTCTGCCTGAGTCATATGTTTTACTGCAAAAATCAAATAAATAAAAAATCATACAAGGAATTGCTCTAAGCACAACGCTCTGCACAAGTGCGTGAAAGTAGGCGTTGGGAAGGTTGTGCAGTCCCAAGGATGAGTCAGTTGCTGTCAGACACATGACACACACACACACACACACACATACACATACTCAGACGCATACATACATGCACATGGCAGTGTCACGCTTTTGAGTTGTTGTTGCTGCGTTGTTAATTTCATTCATTATTTATGGTTTACCTCGTCGAAAACGCATCGGGCACAAACTGGCATTGCACCCGCTCTTACAGCACTCGCTCCATCTCGCTCGCACTCGCTCGCTCTCTTTATCTCTTTCGGACCGTACCCCGGTTACACTTTTAATTAACAAACGCACGAAAATGCTATTTAACATGAGACATGTCACAGCGCCGAGCGTAGCAACTGGCTCTGGAGTCGGGTTAAGTGGCATACGCTGTCTGCTCAGCTACATGTATGTATGTGTGTGTGTGTGAGTGTACGCCTTGCATGAGCGCACTAATTTACAAGACACACACATACGCAGAGACACTGTCGCACGCATGCCACAACACAGTCGCATTTCATATGCAGCCGCAACTCGACTTCGCATTACGCATACGCAAAGTAAGCCGACATATTAAAGCGCAGCACATTACGTATACGCGACGTGAAAGTGCACCACATACTTAAAGTCTATCTGTTGTAGAAAAAATGAATACATATGTGCTTATTAATTGAGAAATCAAATGGGAAAACTTGAAATATGAGTATAACTTTATATCAAGTGAACTATTCTGTGACGATATCTGACCGATATCAACCCATTAGCTTTGAATTTTGATTAGGTCGATATAAATAATATATGAACACAATTTTGATTTGGTTAACAAAAGAATTAATCTAATGCTGGGCAACAAAAAGTAAATTATGCATTTATTGTCATAGAGTACTTCCACTTCATTTGCAACAATTAAACTCGTTTAAAGTCTACTTTCTGGCGCTTCGAAGCTGACGCATTGTTTTGTGCTTTGCCATTCGTTGGTCTAGAAACTTTTTTTTGGGCTTTCTGCAATTAAAAGCGCGCATTAATCAACAGGCGGCGCGACGGAAATTGCAGCCCCCGTCCCAGCCCTGCCGACTGCCTCCTGCCCTACCTCTAAATAGTGCCGCGCTTCATTTAGGGGAAGTACTGGCCGCACCTCTCCGCGCGCCAACTTTAATTTATTTAGACCAAATACAACGCAAGCGAAAAATGGCAAACGACAGAAATTTATCTCTCGCACGCCTTGTCGCATAAATTATGTCGAACAACCACACAGCGCCCATCTCCCATCTCCCCGCTCCCCCTTCCCCATCACCTAGCACTAACTAACAAAGAGCCCCCCACTACACTAGCATAGTGGCACAGTCAGCGGCGCCGGCGAAAATTAATGAAAGCGACGCAGCGGCAAAAGATGCCGAAGCAGCGTAAAACAAAGAACAAAAGACATTTAAAATGAACTAAAATCAAATGAAATGTAGCCAAGGGATGAGAGCCTAGAGAGAGAGAGAGAGAGAGAGAGAGAGAGAGGGGCCTAATGACAACCACAATGAAGCAGCTGGCAAGCGGAAACGGAAATGAAAGCAACGCAACGCAATGCAGAATGAGAAACGGCCGAATGACAACACGAATGATGCGACGGCTCATGATGTTGCATGCAACAAATCACAAACGTCGCGCGCGCGCTCTTCACAGCAAATGTTGCATGGCAAATGCGATTGTCAAGCAATGACCTCATTAGAGCAGCGGCCGAGACACAGACAGACAGAGAGTATTTAGAGAGAAAGAGACTGCTATAAGGATATGGCAATGTCTCATGCTGCACGCAGCAACCGCAAGCAATTAAAGAATGAGGAGCAGAGGTAAGAGCAATGGAGAGTCTCAGCCTGCAGGCGAGCTGTCAACATGCATAGAGCGTCATATACGTCAACTGTGTGACGTGAGACACACCAGCAATAGCAGCAGCTTTCAGCACGAGCAGCAGCAACAGCAGCAGCAACAGCAGCAGCAGCAGCAGCAGCAGCAGCAGCGACAGCATCAGTCAGAGCAGTGTCTAATAAAGGAGATATAATCAGTGAAACTCTGAATGAAGAACTGAGAGCACAACATATTAATGAGCTACTATAAATACAAGTATATATATAAATACATATATAAATATATAAAAACTAAACATTAAGTAATATCCTAGGATGTGTGCCTCATATTGAGTGATTCTTTGTATCCCCTGAACCCATTGAAAATGGAAATTCAGGGTATAATGGTTTTTTGAGAATGTATGTAACACGCAGACGGAGACGTCGCAGACCCCAAACAAAGTATACATATTCCGTTCGTAAAATATATAGAATGAAATAAACACCGAATAAATATTTAATTTAAATCAACTTACCAAGTTTTCTAGCTCTAGCACGGTCAGTCTTCTAGATTCTGCAATAAAAGAAATTAATTTTATGAAATTATTATAATTTGTTTTTCATTTTGAATCTCCTTAATACATTAGTTCATTTCCTTAGGTTTATTTGGCTACAAAGTCTATACTTGAGTCATTAAATAGTTCAATTTCCCACAACTCGAATTGCTTTTACTGATTCCCTCCATCAACAGCTCCTTCACATATGCTTCTTTAAAGCCAAGAGTCAGTCACAGCTCAAGGACAATGACATTGCACTTTAAAGGCAACTTCAACTCGCCCACTTTCAACTGTCACACGCAGTGCTCCAACAGCTGTCAACCGCAATCATAAAGACAACAAACACACACACACCTTTTTATAGACCCACACACACACACACACACAGGCAGCTCAGAAATGAGAATGAACTGTAAGCCGTCACATAAGATATTCTAAGCTCCTAAGCTGGCTTAGCCTCGACGTTGAGTAACCAAGCAAATTACGTCGCATTTAAGTTTCATAATATGCTTAAAATTAAAAACGCAAAAAAAAAAGTAAAATAGAAGAAGAACTTTCTCATCTACTACTGTTTTCCATTTCGCTGCAGGATTTAAAGGTAATGTTTTCTTTGGGCATTGTTCGAAACTACAAAGCACGAAACACCTGCCAGACAAAAGACAAAGGCGGGACACACAAAAACACAAAACAGTTGGACCATGAAAACAGTAACTAAAAGGAGCAGCAGACGTCACATTACTAAGCAAGTTGCCTCCGTCTCGAGTCTCTAAAACTCACTCCCTCTCCCTCCCTATCACTCTCTCTGTGTGTGTGTGTGTGTGTCAAGACAATGGACTGCGACAAGTGCGGAGTCTATAAAAATTACATGCATTCAGCGCGGGGGCGACACAACTACTACAAAAACTACAACTTGCAAATGCACAGCTAACAGCGCAGCTAACACAGCGAGATGTGAGGAGACGAGACGGGTTGTCGACAAAAACACAAAAGAAAAACTTGTAAAAGAACTTTAGCTAGAGGTGCACAAATTTTAAATACCCTAAACTGCCGGTATTACTTTTCTTTTAAAAAAAGATATAGATTCTTCTTAATATGCGATGTGCTACATTTTCTTATTCTTGCTTAGTATTTTAGTATGAAATCTTTCGTGCAATTAGCTATATATTATTGCATGTCCAGTTAGGAACTCTGATCTGCCTTTATGCAACTCAATTAAAAGCTAAAATGTTTACAGTGTGCTGAGTTCCTTATTCAAGTTTCTTGAAATCATAGATCACATATGCATATCATATTATATCTTACTATACTGCCCTATATTATAATAATCCTGCAAGAAATGCAGCATATGATAAATATGCCCTTAATAGCTATAGAGTTTGGCGAGCTAAGCTAGATACATAAAGAGAATTTAGATTCCTTCAACTATATAAATACTATACCAATAAAGTTGCCACAATTTACAGGGTATAGAAAACCGCATGCTCAACATAAAAACTACAACCGCACAACTACAATGAAAGTTTGTGCTGGTTGTATAGCTCGACATGCACTTGGGCGCATTTGTATTGGACAGCTGAAGCAGCAGGAGCTAAGCACTGGGAGAGACGCAGACACAACACAAGGAGACAAAAAAGGTAAAGGAGATGAAGGACATGAAGGAGCTGTCGCATTGTCTATGCGTCGAGTTGTTAAGCACAGCGTTGCATTTCGTACTTGCAACAACAGCAGCAGCAGCAGCATCAGCAACAGCAACAAGACAATAACCCACACCAAAGTGCATGTGTCTGGTCTGAAATGTTTGTTGTGTTGTCTTTTGTTGCGGCAGTGCAAAGAAGAGCGTGCGACAGCTGTTGCAATTGCTTCGTGCTCTTTCCAAGCAAATTTTCAATGCGAACCAAACGAAAATATAAAGTAAATTATTGACTTTCGGTTAAGCCGAAAGCTTGCGGCTGGCGGCACATTTGACTAACTCGCAAAAGCTAATTGACTTGTTGTTGCCCCTGCAACAGGACATTAATAAACATTTCAAGCCCCGAAGGCAACAAATGCTAATTGCCCTCAACTTTTGAACTTGTTGAGTTGGCAGAGAAATGGGAAACACGAAAGGTTTTCATGAGGGGAGATAAAAAGCCAAAAAGCGCTGAACATTTTGCGATACCCGCGGCGCCATTTAAGGCACGACAGAGCTATCGAAGAGATTGAAGACATGAGAGTAAAGTAGCTCTTAAAGAGTTTGCAAGGAGTATGGGAAAAAAATCACAATGGAATTTAAGAAAAATAATAAACAGATTTAAAGTAATGTAAAATTGAAGCTGAGCAAGCATTTCAATTAAGTCTTATGCGAAGAGGTTTAGAAGGAAAATTAAGTAGAAGAGGATTTTAATGATATTTATGAAGGCTTCTAAATAAGTTCTTGCAAAGGAAGTTTCTACTCTATAGCTGACCAAGTCCTGACTTAGTTCGCTTAATAGAAAACTTGAAGATATAGCGTTCTTGTAGCGCGTGACCTCCTCATTAAGAACTTAAAGTAGTTTCAAGCTTGGAGCGCTTCAAGTTTCGCAAGAGCAAAAACAAATTATGCCGCAGCTGATATAAATCATTAAGAAGTTAATAGGCATGGTTGGGGCTTTTGGGTGGGGCAGCGATAGCCCAGTGCTTGCCCTATACACACACATGCGACCACATGCGGCGCTGGGTCACTTAAAAATTATGACAAGCAGCCAGCGAGCCAAAAACTGCAAAACAGACAGCCGCAGAGAGATAAAGAGAAAGAGTTAGAAAAAGGGAGAGAGAGAGAGAGGGAGATACTTGACTGGCATTGTAGTTGGTTATGCATGCAACACACAAAAACCTTGCAACCGGCAGCTGGCAGGCAGCCCAGTGGCAAACGAATGAGTGTGAGGTAAAGTGAGGGAGTAGCAGCAGGAGGAGAAGAAGGAGGAGGAGGAGGAGGAGGCATGCCGAGCAGCTAGGTCAGGCAGCTAAACGAGTTTTTGCCACGGCCTACGCCAATTGGCAAAGGCAAACAAAACGTAGCGCCAGGCCAAAAACAAGCAGCCAGCCACCTTGGCACCGCTGGCCCACCAGCCAAGTGGGGGAGTTATTTTTGGGGCTAAAGGGCGTGGCACCTAAGCAGCAAACGGGCACAAAAAAAAAGAAGGAGGGAGAGAGCTGTTGTTGGCAAGCCAAACGGAACTTTTGGCTCGTTAAGGCCCATATTGGCACAGCAGGAGAAGGCAGTTGAAATAAGAGAAAAGCAGTTACAAAATCAGCTTCAGCTTCAGCTTCAGCTTCAGCTTCAGCTTCAGCTCCAGCTTCGGCATTTGCTTTGCCTTTCTTTCATATGCAACAAACAAACAAATCAGACAAATAAATATGTATAATGTTATGTATGCCACATATCAAACAAGCTGTTTCAAGTGGAAGACATTCGAAGAGGTGGGCGTTAAGAGGTGGGCATGGCAGCATCTACCTGTAAACAATTTCGCTTCCCACAGCCAGTCAAATATTTTCGCATATTAATTCGGGCACATAAATTATGTCCAAAACACAAGATGTTGAAAACTTTTCTTCAGCAGGCTCTAAAAATTCCAGAGGCGCAGAAAAGTAGGCAACACGCAAGCCGAAGTCAAGAAAAAGTTCCAAGTCATGTTAAAGTGTGTAAATAAAGTCGAGAAAATTAAATAAATAAAAAATTAAATAATAAAAAAAACTTTACATTAAATGAATATTAATATACTCTGTAAATCTTGATAACAGAGCTCTATAAACCCACATATTTTAAGAATACTATAATATCTAATACATCCGTGATAATAAGAAGACGAAGTCCACAAAGGGGTTGTAGTCCCGTATGACTTTTTAAATAAACAGAGAAAACAAGAATTTTCACCCAAATATTTGAGGTAGGTTTCTATAATATAACAGATATTATAAAACCAAATATACTCTGTGAATCTTCTAAGAAAACAGGCAAATAATTTCTATTAGAATCAAAGTTTAGCTTGATAAGGAAACTTATCTATATGTTGCATTTGAAAATACGTCAAACATAAAAACACTAAATAGACTTCTATAAAACCCAATATACCCTTTGTAACATTCAACACAGCGTATTTCACATTAGGCTAAAACAATTTTGAAAACTTGAGTTTGATAAGCTGTCAAATAAAATGTTACGTAACATTTTAATACATATCAAATGATTTAATTTGACGCTAAAGAGAAAACATCTGGGTGTATAAGAGTGAATGTGTAAGGCAGAGGCAGCAGCAGAGGCAGAGGCAGAGGCGTGGTCAAAACTGAGAAATGAAAATGGCGATGGCCGCGGGTAATTACTTTGATGAAAAATGGCAGTTACAGTGATTAAGCAAAGAGTGAGAGGGAGAGAGACGGCTAAAGAGAGATGGAACGAGAGTGAGAGAGAGAGAGAGAGAGAGTGAGAGGAATTGAGTAAGAGCGGGGTAGGAGGAAGTTGGCTACAATATAGTAGATTACACATACGCCATGTGGTGCCTGGCAGGAAATTAAGCTGGTCAAAACGGAAGCAGCCAGCCAAGGCAATGTGTGTGTGTGTGTGCAAGTACGAGTGTGTGGGCGCGCGAGTATGTGTATGTATATGTGTGTGTGGCGGCCTAATGATGTCAGCCATGTTTGCAGCGAACACGCAGTTGCCGCATTAGTTATAATTGCACCCCAAAAATGTAGAAAAAGAAAAAAAAAGAACTCAACTTTAAAGCAGCTAAATGGCAATGAGATGGCTGCCAAAACGTGCCCCAAGGCATGCCACAAAAACGTTGCAAGCCGTCCGTTGTGTATTTTTTAACTAAAATATCGACAAAATATGCCAAGCACATAAAGCAGAAGGACCTTGCCGACAGACAGGCATAAAATATCTAGCAGCAAGCAGCTTGCCACGAGAGGAAAAAAGCGTAAGAGACAAGTTGCAACAGCAACAGCAACAGCCACAACAACACTGACAATAAATTGCAACAAAAATGAGCAATGAGTAATTCATATTGTAAGTTGCAAGCAGAATCAGCCCTGGACATGCCCCACCTCCTGCCTCGAGCTAAAGCTGGAGCAATTCAACGCAACATCAATCTTCAGCAGCAGCAGCCATCGTAGCAGGAGGAGCCAGGCGCCGCAGCGTCTGCCACAATTTGGATGAACGTGGCAACGCGCTTTGCTGCTGCTGCTGCTGCTGCTCCTACTGTTGGGAATACTGAAAACGTGGCAGCACTCAGTTTGAGGCATTGTGGCAACTACTACGTGAGCTGCGACGCTTCGCGTAATATGCTTGTAAATGCAATAAATTTTGTTAGCTTCGCTTCGCAAAACTTTCAACGTTCGGACACAAAGTCAGACAGAAACATACACTCCAACAGAACGAGTAAGAGTAGGAAAGAGAGAAGGAGCGAGAGAGGGCTGACGGAGAGTGAGACAGACGGAACACATCAGCAGCGACCATAAAACGCGTTTTTGATTTGCTAAATTTATGTGGCCACATTAAAGCCAAAAGACAGAGCAAAGCAGTCGAACAACGGCAGCAACGGCAAGGGCGTGGGCGTGGTCGCGGGGCATGGTTTGTGGGGTGTGGCATTTGGATCAGTTGTGCGCAATGGGTGGGGCAGCAACAGGCGTTAGAGTACTGCGGCAACAGGCGGCAGGTGTTACGCATTTGACATGCTTAAGAATACAATTCGCTTGAGAACAATCATTATCTAAGTCATTCAGCTTTCAATGGTAACAAATGAAACTCATTGAATCTGATTTAAGAATGAAGCTCTTTGAACGATTTTTATAGCTTGAAGCTAGCTAAGATTGTTATCCAATTTGCCTTTAAGATTTCTTTTTGATACAAGTCCAAAACTCATTCTCTTTTCTAATCAATTAAAAATATTTAACATTTTTCACTTAATAATAATAATGAAAGCATATGGGCAATTCTCTAGTGTCGAATGTGACATTTCGTACACACTTAAAGTAAAAAAAAACTAATGCCAAAACAATTTTTTATTCTGATAAAGAGTGGATCTTATAGCTCTTGATGAGCACTATAATTGGTGCTAAGGGTGATTTTGAGCAAGTATTAATTTTCAAGATAATTACAAAAAACCAAGCTGGTCGAACGTGACAAAAAGTGGAAGTTGATTTTGAAATTAACCATTCAATCGCAGATTTTAGCGAAACCTTAAGTGATAAATTATTAAAATTAATTTTAAATTATCAGAAATTGACACATCTTATTAATGTATTTTATTTGATTCCAAAATATTGAGTAGTTTATTTTATTTTTTAGTTTTAATCAGGGTCGAACGTGACGTGTCGAACGTGACATTTTTTCCACCATACATTTTTTTTTTTTTTTTTTTACTTTTTATGTAATTGAACATGAATAAAAGAAATAGAAATAATTTTCAATATATTCTATTTATTAATTTTTTGAAAAACTTAACAATATTAAAAAAAAAAAAAATAAAAATAAAAAATAAATAAATTCAGAAAAACAAAAATACGATCGTTCGGCATCGCAGTTTCTACTTTTTTAACTGCTTTGGCCAAGCCTTGTTTACTTTTGTAAGGATAGTTTGGATTCTGTCGTTTAAATTTTTTGTTTTTAGTTTTTGTTGCCTATTTTGTTGTCGTACACGATCCAATTTTTGTTCCTTTTCGATCAGACGTTCATCATCCAGCCATCTCCTCTTTTGTCTAACACTCTGCCTTCTTTAAATGTTTTTCAATTTATAGTTCTCATTCTTTACTTTCAATCTCCATCGTTTGCATTTTTCGCTGTTTGTTGTACTCATCTATAATCAATAATTATATTTTTAATTTCAATATTCACAACCTGGGATGCAAATTCACTTTAGTTTATTCAAAATTTTTCTTTACCTTTTTATGGTGTCGAACGCTACACACTTTAAATTTAATATATATATTGAACGGATTGATATATTCGTTTGATTTTTTTTTTAATAAATTCGCAATTGAAAACTGTGTTTGCAACTGAATTTTGCTGTTTGTTGCTCATATACATTTGATTTACTGATAACAAAACCTATTTTTCGGTGTCGAACGTGACATCGAAATATACGGTGAAACAAACGAAAAATTTTACCGTTTAGGTTATTTCATAATTTCTTTTACATTTTTCTCTTACTATTTAAAGGTAAACGAAGATAAAAAAATTTTTTTTTATTGCATAGTGTCTCTCTATAAGAACATAAATAAAATCAAAATGTGCAATAGAAATGCTCAAATCACAACTTCTGCACTTGTTCAGCTTTGGGTGTCAATATTTCGAGATGGGTTATTAATATATATAAAATTGGCTTATATTAGTTAAATTTAATATATTCGCTATAAAAAAATGTTATAAGGCAATGCACTTATTGACTTTGAATTTTTCGGCTGTGGTTGACTTTTCTGGAGAATTGCCCATATGCAAAAAATATCGTTAGCCTTTTAAATAATATTTTTATATTATTTATTATATTTAAGCTTCTGCAGTTTCATCCACTAAACTCAATTTAAATTCTAATCAAACTTAAAAGCGAGCTGTCTGCAAATGGAGTTAAAAGAATTCCCAAATTGATATCAAATATGAGCGAAATACATTTTGGAAAACTTTTAGCTAAATGAACATAAACTCTAAACTAAAAGCGAGCTGTAAACAAGCTTATCATAAGGATAAAAAATAAATAAAAGAAATGTGCATAATAAATATAGATATGCGCGGCATATTAAAGCGTCGCCCACGCTGACAAGCTCTGACTGCTGACAAGCTGTTGCTGCTAGTCGCGTGTGGCATTTGATCCGAGCTCCCTATTTGCTACGCGGGGGGTAGCTGTTAGTGTGGAGAGTAGAGTGCGAGAGTGCGAGTCTGCAGAGATGGGTGTGGGGGTGGGCTAGGTGTCAACGTTGGGTTTATCGTCATCATAGCTCATGGCTCGTGGCTGCCGCCTGCCGCCTGCCGTCTGTTGATGTTGTTTTGTTTGCTCTCTGTTCAGGTTTTATTTTCCTCTTCTTCTTCTACTTTTTGTTTCTCTTTGTTTTTATTTGTTTACAGCCAGTTTTTATGTATCGCGAATTGCGTATTCGCATATGCGAAAGCGTACGCCAAGCATGTGGGCACTGCCTGCATATGAGCATGAGCTAGAGTATGTATCTATGTATCTACATACGAACGTATCTACAGCAGCGCGTATCTCGCGTTCAGTACACTGACGTAATGCCCATGAAAATAGCCGCAGAACCATAATGCGCTGCCTAAACAGCTTTTGCAAAATTCTGTCTTTCTTTTTTTTGCCACATTTCCAGCACAGTTTCCACAAAATGAATCGCTGAATTTTAAGTGGGCCCCAGAACTATGCTACAAGTATTACAACTATTACAGCATGACTGGACATAAAACGTTTAGCTATGCTAAACCGAGTGCCAGAGTCGTAAATATAACAGCTGTGTTTCCCTCGGTCCTCAAAAACGTGTTTGGTTTAACAAGCATTATCAGGCACGAGATGATGGCAGTGTAGTAAATAGCTCAGCAAATTAGCTAAATTGACTAAGTAAAACATTTAAGAATCGCTGACATGGCAGTACTAGAAAAAAAAGCTAAACTAAATGATGTCGTATGAGATCAAATTGACGGAGTTGTGAAGAAATTCTAAAATTGTTTGTGGTTTAGAATTAGGGAGTGCTAATTTCAAGTCATAACAAAAGCTAATCTAAATACATAAAAGAATAAACACACTTCAATTGACACGAGTGCCATTCTACAAAGAACTTTAACATCAATTGTGGAGGGAGAAATAGAGTTCTTTGAAATTAAGAATATTTAAGAATCTCTTAAAGGATGAAGAAAACAATGGACAAGAATAATGAATGCAAATATGCAAAAGGTACTCAGCTCCAGAGGTAAACCGAGAAAGTGAAATGATAAAAAATGAATTAAGATTCAGATTAATCATAGCATAGCTGACCGGACTGTTAAATAAAACACACCCATCGGGTGTGTTTTGTACTTTTTTAGGCTTTATTACAATACAATTATATTTGTCTTAAGCTCTAGTTTTGTCAACATCTTCATTAGAAAAAAAAAAAATAAAATAAATAAAAAATCGATTACAAAAAGGAAAGCAAAAATGCATAGCCAGATGAAAAATAAATCAATTTAATTAAAGACCAAGTCTAAAATCTAGGAAAAAACAAAAATAATCAGAGTGTACATACATATATCAATATATAAATTGACCCAAAGTCAGCTCAATAAAATATATTTAATTGGCTTTCGATTCCTTTAGTGCATTTCGGTTCAGTTCAAATCAAGCTGAGGCAATTCCCAGTGACAGCATTATAAATCATTTGGAAGCCATCAGACAGAGAAAAGGCACTGAGTGGCATTACGCTGGATGCACATATATCATGGGCTAATCTCAATGTATATATATATATATAGTATATATATGGATAGATCCCAAACCATTCAAACAATTGAAGTTCTTGCAATTCCCCAGTTTCTGTTGTCAATTAAATTGCGCACAAATTGCATTTATCTAAACTAAAGTGGAGAAAACTATAGCAACGCCTGTTATTTATGGATAAATGGACTTCTCGCTCGCCTACTGTCGCTGGCTCTGTCGCTCTCTTGTGGAGCAAATCATGGTGAAATTTGTGTTGATATTTCAATATTTTACTAGCCCCTAGTTTTTGCCAACAATAAATTGCAGCAGTTGCGATGCGGCCAAAAGAAAACAAGGACAATAAATAAATGCTGTGCAGCTAAATGGAAACGCAGCTACAGCAACAGCCACAGATACAGAAACAGCTACAGCTACAGCTACAGCATCCAATGGAAATACAGTTACAGCATGAATGGCACAATAAATAAATCGGAGCAACGTTTTAAAACAAATCCAAACAACAAACCCAAGCGCAAACGAAATAAAAACAACAACAAATACAACGAAACAAAAACCCGCGCATAAAAAGCGAAATAAAATTTGCATTTTTTTTATAGTTGTTCTTATATACATATAAATATATATATATATCAGCATATATATGTTTATACATGTATTTTAAGCGTCGTATCAGCTACAACAACAAACTATTGTATATTTATATAGAGCGAAATGCGCAAAGTCAAAGTCGCAGCGAAATGTTATCGAAATGTTATTGAACACGAAGAAGCAAACAGATAGAGACGCAGCTGTAGAGTTAGCGAGATGCGATGGAGGAGGAGAGGGAGCGTAGCTACTGCCCCGCCTTTTGCTCTGCCGAAGATACTTCTTACTTATGTGCATATATTTACCGACATATAAGCATATACCCCAGCCAAGAGCCGTGTTATCGACAATTGAATGTATGTCTGCAGCTACAGCTGTCTGATTCTTGATTATGCGCTGCCAAATTTCGGGGTCTATCGGTTAGGTGAGCATATTAAATGCAGATTGATTAACTATATAGGATACCACAGCTTTATGAAAGCGTCATTTGCTTAACAAATATATACAAGTTGTGGTAAATTCTCAGCTGATTAAAATTTTTAAATATATAATTATGTTTTACTTAATTCAATACTCCATAATGTTTTATTAGTTTTTTAGAATTGATGTAGAGACCAAATTTATTTTATTTTAGGTAGAACAAAATAGAGTCTAATAGAAACAAAAATTGTATGTCCATAAAAAACATAAAGCTGTGCTATCTTAATAGAGTGGAGTGATTCTTTCATGCTATTCGCTGATTCATTGAAATTCACTAAAACTAAACTAAAAGAACTTTCAGAATCTTTTAGTTTTTGTTTAAGCAAACGTTCTAGGTCGCTCATTATTAGTTGCTGATTAATCAATCCTTTAATGATTCAATCAATTGGGCAGTATTTTTTATGCGAAACTTCAGGAAAACTTTGCAATTTGATTTAATGATTAAAAGTCGCTGCACAAACTGAGCTGCCTAATGGCAGCTTACTTAATAGCTTTGACAAATTGCGAAAAACTAAAAATATAAAAAAAAATTTTAAAAATTTGTTTTCAATAAATAAATCTTGGGTTTAATTATATATTATACATTTTATAATAAAAGAAGGTCATTTTTTCAATATATTGTAAAGCTAAAATTTATTTAATTTGATGTAGAATTAGAAAGAATCTAATAGAAACAAACATTGTGTGACCATAGTGAATGATTCTATTGCAATCTACTCCTATTAAATATACTTACTTAGGCATCAATTTATAACTAAGAAACCTCATCCTTAGTGAGAGTATTTAGCTATTCACATTTGTTAGATCGATTTCTTAGCAGTTCTTTGTTGCTCTTGACTTTTGTTTGTCTTTGGCTACAACTTCGTTTGCGCTTTGCCACTTTTCTGAGGCGCGTTAGCATTTATTCTTACGGTTTGCCTGGCTTTTTATACGCTTTTAATCAGATACAAAGTGAATTTTGTTCAGCATTTTTCGACGCTTCTTTTTTTTTCATAAGTAAATACACGAAGACGTAGACAAATACAAATAAAAATGCATGTTTTTTCAATGCCAGCTGCTGTTGTCAACGTTGCGTATGAGCAACGCGTTGTGACTCATGCGATCTCTTTTTATCTACTCCAATCTTTCTCTCCCTCTCCCACACTATCTCTCTCTCTCACTCTCGCTGTGTCTACTGACCCACCACACTTGCCACTGGGCGCAATCACAAATCATTTTTATGGCTCTGCTCTTTCATTTGGCTTTTAAATTTTCGTGCCCATTTGATTAAACCAACTTCACTTTACAATCTCCTCCCTTGAGTGAAGCGTCCCTCTCTCACTCTCTCTGTATCTCTCTTCTCATTCTATCGTTTGTCTTTTTTTCTTTTATCTGCAGCTTGTCTTCGCCTCGCATTTCCATTTCCTTATCGTCGTATCAATAAATTAATTCGAAAACTTTGCCGCTTCCATGCCGATTGAGTTGCCTACCCCCTTTAACTTTGCCCCGTACTACGCCCATGCTTTCGACATCGCTTCTTTTTTTTTCATTTTTAATTTTTCGTGCAAATTTCATTCATTTTCTCGCTTTTTATTCTTTTCTTCTTCATTCTTTTTTTTTTTGTGCTCGTCATTCGAGTCGTATCTTGTATCTATAAGTTTGCTGCCTGCTATCGAGTAATTTGTGCCTCTTCTTCCTCGCTTTTTTTTTTTTGTGCAAACGACAAGTACAGTGCAGCCCATCCGCCCCTCGTTTGGCACGCCTCTGGCCTAGCTATTTTTCGGCTATTGAATTGCTTTCGTGCTCATGCATTTTCTATGAAATTGTCTGAATGTCTGGCACCGGCTGCCACGCCCACCCTGAACCGCCCCCTCTTAATGGCAGCCAAAATAGTCAGGCTTACAAACTGTTTGGCGCTGCAATTAGTGGACAACATTCGTTAACCAACACTGGCACACAGGCAATGCAGGTATCTAGCAGCTAACTGCGACGCTTATCTTTATTGCAACGGGGTTGGAGTTGGAGGTCGGCATGGGGGCTAGGGCTGGGGTTGGTGTTAGAATTACCCAGCACAAAATGTGGGTGCCACACACACACACACACAGAGAGAGAGAGAGAGAGGAACGTTAGAAAACATGTTGCATAAAATTGTAGCAAAAAGTTTTTTTTTTCTTTTTTCTCCCTCGTCGTTTCTTTCTTTTCTTCTGCCCATTTCAAGTAGAATTTTAATCCATGGTTTTTTAAATGCGGGCGATAAACTTTTACTACAATTGTCGAAAACCTAACTGTACATGGGTGTTTAGCTCACTCTGTGTGTGTGTGTGTGTGTGTGTGACTTGGCAGACAGCTCGGCCGGGTTAGCTTGCATTGCTCGCTCACTCGGTCGCTCACTCGGTCGCTCGACTGGCTCGTTCAGGTGCTACAGTTTAATTATGTGACGTCGCTTAATGTTTTAATTAAATGTTTTATTAGCACGCTTCTGGGGCACGCCCCGTTAAACGAGACACTGGGCAGAGAGGGAGAGAGACAGAGGGGTGTCTGTTGTAAGTGTGTAAATGTGATTGTGTGTGTGTCTGTGTGTGTGCCAACGTGCCCCCTTTTTAGTTGCCTCTGTTAAACGGCAAACAAGCAACGACTTTCAGCTTGATTCGAAAGCGCATTTGATAGTCTAATTGGTTTTTGGGAATTGGAATTTATGTAAATATATATATAGAGATTGTAGATCTAGCCTTAACTATGTAGCACATATATGCGAAATTCGGAATAGAATATCGTGTTAATTTGTGAAAAAAAAAAAAAACTAAGACAGCTTTAGAACAAGTTTTAACAGATTTGAGAAATTCCTCAACAAAACAATGATATAACATCTAGTGAAGTAGAATATTGGGTCAAGCTATATTTCCTTATCTGCAAATTTATATATTGAACATCAAAATCCGATTTTAAACTAATTATTGAAAGTAACGGATTAACAGAGTTTAAAGTTAAAATGTCATAGAACTTACTCGATGAAAAAACTTACAAGGTTGATATATATATATATATATATATATATATATATATATATATATATATATGATATATATTTTATTTTAGATTTTTCTTTATCTTGTTTTCAAAATGTGATTTCCACTAAATTGATATATTACTAAAATAAAAATTTAAATCATCTAAAAAATCTGTTCCTAATATTATATTTCCATTAAAATATATATAAAAGAAATGCATTGCATAGGTTCTATACAAAGAATATAATAAAATAAAAAGTATTATATTGTAATCATATTTATTTAACTTATCAATAAATATTCTCAAATGTAAATTTTCGAAAATATTTTCAATCTCCTAAAAAAAATATTTGCCAAACATCTTTTCAGTTAGATCTTCTTAAGACTTTAATTTCCTAAATTGATGACCCCCGATTCAGCATGACTTATAAAAATGCACTAAGCTTAATTCTCTCGCTTACCTATTTAAAGCTGTGTTTGTCCATTCCACGGCTGTCTATATATGGAGTATAGAGTATATAGTATATAGTAAAGAGAGAGAGAGAGAGAGAGAGAAAGAGAGAGTATATGAGGAGTGTGTAGAGAGTATATGAATATGCACTCTTGTCTGGCTTTGTTTCTGGCCTCATTCAAGCGTGTTGCAAGTCTTTTATCTAGCATCATTTTGCATTCTTTTTCATCGTGCTTCAAGGCAGCGCCAGTGTTGCAAATGTTCCAGCGAGGGTGTGCGTATGCCACTCTCTGTGTGTGTGTGTGTGTATGTGTGTGTGCGAGTGTGAGTGTTAAGATGGCTGCTGCTTGGCTTGGACCATGTTTTGTGTTTGTTGCGGCCAACAAATCAACATCCGGTTAGCTGGCTGATACAACGCACAGCACAGCAGCCAACACAGGCACAAACATTGCACATATGAAATTTATAGGCCCGGTCTCGCTCGCTCGCTCGCTCGCTCTAGCCCACACACTCTCGCTGTCGCTCTCTCCCCCTCTTCCCCATCTGCTTCTCCTCCTCTGTCTTTCTCTCCATCTCTCTCTCTCTCTCGCTCTCTCTGTCTGGACAAGTTGACAGGCCGGCGGCGGCCGCATTTGATAACTGTAGCTGCTAACTGCTAGCTGTATGTGTTTATGTGTTTGTGAGTCGTCTGGCCGGCCTGCTGCTGTTTTGTTGTCTCTCTTCACAGTTGAATGTGTGCGTGTGTCTGTGTCTGGCGATAGTCAAGTTTATTTTATTTTATTTTACTTATTTTTAAATTTATTTTGCATGAATAACGCGTTTGCTTTTGTGTGTTGTATTTGATTTGATTGCTGCGAATGTTCACTTGGGCACTTTAAAGCACTGTTTTGTCTTTCTTGCTGAACACTGTCTACCTGACTGTATGATTGTATGAAGTGTCTGACTCTGCGTGTGTGTGTGAGAGTGTCTGTGTGTCTCAGTGTATGATGGCAAATGAAGCACATTCTATAAGACCTGAGCAGCTTTGGACGACCGGCACAGACGAGACGCGCAATACGAATGAATGGAGTTGACGAACAAACGACTTGGCATAGCATACAGCAGCCTCTGTCGCTGTCGCTGCCGACAGCGGCAGCGGCGGCAGCAGAGGCGGCTGAAGCAGCGACGACACACGATTGCCAAGACACGATGGCGCTACGACGCCACACGATAGCCGAATCGAGCCGAGGGCATTTTTGACGCTCTCTCACGCGCGCTCTCGCTCACGCGTGTAGGTCGTCTAGAGGCCGTTTGGGGCTGACATCTGTTTGCCTTGTTTCGGGCTCTCTCGCGAAATTATTCTCTCACGCTTGTGAAAATTACTTGGCTCTGGCCGTTTAACTGCAAATCAAAGTCGAGGTCGTTGTACGAATGTCGGAATGTGCTTGTTGTTGTAGCGCTTACATTCGCTGCTGGCGTCGCTGTCGCTGTCGGCGTCGCAGTCGCTGCCGCTGCTACCGCTGCTGCCACTGCCGCTGCTACTACTGCTGCTGCTGCTTTGATGTTTAATGCTAGCTACGATCCGCCATTGTTGTTGTAACTGTGTCTGTCTCTTGCACTTCTCTGCTGCATTATGCTGCTTTTGTTTGTCTGCGCTCTCTTCGCCTCTCTGTCACTCACTCACTCTCTCTCTCTCGTGCTCTGTCTCTCTCTTTAACTGTGTGTGTGTGTGTGTTTGTGTCAGTGCTTGGCATGCCTTAACTTGGCTTTCTTTTGAATAATGTTGCTTCATGCTTTCGTAGTCTTGTTCTTCATCTGCCAGTTCGTTCGTCTCAGCGTCTGTCTGTGCATTTGTCTGCTAGGCAAAAATGCTGTTACTTTTTATGTGCACTCTCCCACTCTGCCCACTCCCCTTCCCCTGATGACTCCTTCGCTCTTCCCTTCGGCCCAGGCACTCCTTTTGGAATTTTGTTAGATTCGGTCTTTTTTTTTTTTTTTGCTTACTTATTTTTACTTCTTTTTTAATACATTTTCGGCTAACGGTTTGCGGGTTGCTTCTCTCTCTTTTTTTTTTTTTTTTGTGCCGCTTTCGCGCGTTTGTAATAAAAACTCGTTATAAGTAGAAATTCTTTAGTTCATTTTTTGCTCTCATGTTTCTATTTCATTTTCTTCTCTTCCCATTTTTTTTTTTTTTATATATATATTTTTTTTCACCTGCGACCCTACCCAGCCTCCGCTCTGCTCTTGGCACACTCATCTATTTCCATTTTTAAGCACTCTTTGCGGCCACTTTTCTTTATTATGAACTCCCCTTTCATAAGCTCCCCCACTCCTGGTTCTTCCATGACAAATGTGAGAACCGCTTTTGGCTGAAAAGAAAAAAGCTTTGCTCAATCGGCGGCTGCTTAGAAGTTTGCTCGACTGGTTAACGCCCCCAACACACACACACTTACCTCACAGGTAGGTAAGCGCCTTCCCTCTAGCACCTGCCTCCTCGTTCAAACTCAATTATTAGGCCAGTTGGCAAGCTAATTTGCTTATCAGCAAATGCAATTGCGCGAAAAGCGACCCTGGGGCGGGGACTACTGGGACAGCGGGGGCCCTGGCGGGGGTCGACAGCAAAATGCGCGCCAAATAAAATTGTCATTTTGCAGGCAGGCGCTGATAAGAGCCCCTCTCGGTTACGCCCCCGCCCCCGCTCCACACACTCTCGCTCACTCTCTTTCCCATGCTCTTCTCTCTATCTCTTAAATTGTCTATTTGCGCTGATAAGAAGAGTGTGGCGAAAAATTGTAGGAAAAAAAGCTCGAAATTAGTTTCGACTTGCCAAAAAAAAAAATGCAACTCATCGCACTCGAAAGGGTTTAAGCGAAGAGGCCACTGGAGGGGCTAAGCGGGGCTGAGAGGCCCTGGAATGTTCATCAAAATCTGAGCTCTCCGTTCGAGCCAAACTATTTAACACCATTTATTATTAGACCCAAACAATGGGCGAAGAAGCGTACTAAATGATCAAGCAGAAACTAAATTGTTGCTCGCTTCGCCTTCTGGCCTCTGAGTGGATATTGCGAAAAGGAATTTTCGAAATTTATAGAAAATATATGACTGCAGAAGAATCTGGCAAAAAACTGGTGTGAAGAATATCTCTATTCCATGTATTAATAAAGTGTGAAAGATCTTACTATCCATAAAAAAGAATCATAGAATTATCATATTGATTGATCGGTTCTATAAATAGAGTTCTAATATATATAATTTAATTATTATGATTTAACCGTATTTCATCTCTTTTAAGAATGATATTTGTGAAACTTGACTTACATTAAAAATTGTATAACATTGCACTAAAATATATTTTCTTACAAAAATTCTAGAATTTTCTATTTATATTTTAAGACCAAACAATGTTCGAATATAAATCTCAGGCCAGCGAGATAAATATCATATTATCGTAAGAAATCATAATATTTAATGATTATCCACAACTATTTGTTATTTATAAGATTAAACTTTACTATCTATCATCAGATAGACTTATCATATCATCATAATAGATAGTTTTTTAGGAAAACCTATTTAAATTTCTTTATATTCAAAACGTATTCTATACGAATAATCGAATTGTATTAAATTAGATTTATGTAGATTCACTTTTTATGTAATCAATTTCCAAAGAGCAACCCACAATTATGTATTTATCATATTGTAATGCTAAACATCATATTATATTCCAGTCTATATATACATCATATCTTTCGATCGTAAATTCCCTTATTACAACTTCATGAAGATATGAATTCCCGATAATTCCCCATAGATTTTAGCCCGTCCACAACTTTCAATCAGTCGATTTGCGGCGCCCATTCACTGTCTCATATCTCGTTGTCATATCATATCAAATGTATATGCATATATATACGTGCATATATGTATCATATATCATATTCAATGCAAATATCATATTCATTGCACTCACCTGTCGGCGGCCCTTCCATATAAAGTGTATTGCATTCAGGAATTTCCAGCGATTGCATTTTCTCTCTCTCTCTCTCTCTCTTTCTGATTTGTTGTTTTTTAATGTTTTTGTTTTTGGTTTTCTGATTATTATTTTTGCTTTTGTTCCAGTCTATCATTCCGTTATGTATTTTGTTTATATGGCAAAAACGACGCGACGTAGAAATGGAAAATGAATTTACGGCGAATTGATAACAAGACCTCGCATTACACGGCGAGTAGTCCGTTAAACATATATTGTATGTATGTAGTATATATTTACAGTTTTTTATTATTGTTAATTCTTTCTTTTACTTTTGCTGATCACCAAAAATTTGAGAAAATCTTTTTTGTTTGTCAACTTTATGGTTAAGCTGCATTGGCAACACTTGACGAATGTCTAACTGTATGTGTGTTAGTACCGTTAGATGGAACGTGCGTTTGCGCAGCGTTTCGCAATATGAACGCAACGTAGCTGAGCCCAACAGTCGACCGTTGCGGCTGAGCGGCCAAAAGCGACTGCCAGTAAAGTGCGACAGCGACTGCGACTGTGGCTGTGTTTGCTTCTGCTGCTGCTGCTGCCACTGCTACTGCTACTGAGGCTGCGGCTGCGAGTGCTGCTGCGCTGAACTGGTTGAACTGCACTTGTCGCCGCTGGGCAACCGCAGCTGGCGAATGTTGCGTTTCGACTGAATGCCAACTAGACGGGGACTTGCCCAACGAGAACTGATGTGTGCAAGCAAACGCAGCCGAAGCAGCAGCAGCAGTTGCAGAAGTGGCAGCGACAGCTGGTGAAGGTGAAGGTGGGCCGTAGCGCTGACAAACGAACAACCGCGACGCCAATCAATGGGAGCGACAGAGAGAGAGAGACAGAGAGAGCACTGTGCTGCGTCGGCGCGCTGCGCTGCACTGCAACTGATGTTGCGACTGCTGTCGCTGCATAGCCAAGTGCCGAAGCCGAACAGTGGGCGCCAGACGATGACGACGACGACAACGACGACGTCGACGTACCGTTGAGTGCATTGGCATAGTAAACTTTGCACGAGGCGCCGACGACGCCTGCAGTAAAAAATTACACAGTGCGCACGAGCAAACGAACAAGCGAGCGAGTGAGAGAGAGGGAGAGAGAGAAAGAGAGCGTGCCAGACGAACTCTCATTTGCATTGTAGTTGCAAAACGAATGCCGTTAGATGCGCCGCACTTGGCGCTCGTTGTTCATCAACAAGTCAGCGACTGCGACTGCGACAGCGATGCCAGCGTCGACTGCGACGTCAGCGTTACAATAAAGGAATTCCCTGAATTGGCAGCGTCGCCAGCGGCACATAAATCATATGTTAAATGAACAGCTAATAATTAAAAATAATAATTTTTTATTACAAAATAAATAAATAAATTAATGCACTTGATGGCATAAGCAGCAGCCGTACACCGCGACAGAGAGGGTGTGCGTTTGTATGGCGCTTTCAGTGACAGCGGCTGCGGCAGTAATTGCTGCTGGCACCAGCAGCGGAAGTAAACGGAAAGCTTCAATTTAGCCGGCATTCTGCAATGTATCCGCTTGGCTGAGCAGCGACAGAGAACTCCTGGGGGGTGTGCGCCAGCAAAGAGCGTAAAGAGCGCACAGGACTTAAGAGCGACGCTCTTCTTTCGGCACGTGGGGCAGGTCAGTTATGCGAACTGACACTCTAAGACGTTGCGACGCGTTTCCCATGCGGCGCTCAGCGTGCGACAGACAGCAGACAGGCAGCACCAGCGGCAGCACTAGCAGCAATAGCGACAGCGACAGCAGTTGCCGACAGGAGCTGGGGCACAGCTCTCTTAGGCGCCTGCTCTCACTATTTTTTGTTGTAGCCTTATTAGATTTATCGTGTTTTAGCGCTTAAGCAGATGCCAACGCTACCCGGTGCCCGCGCCACCAGCGCTGCCACTGACCATAAAGTGGAACTGGGCACATTTTATGACTGCTGTTGCTGCTGAGGCTACCGCTGCTTCTGCTTCTACCGCTGCCACTGCTGCTGCTGCTGCTGCTGTGGGCTCTTTTCTCATCATTATTTGCGCCCCGAATTTAGTGCTCTTTTATTTATTTTTTTTTTTTCTTTTACTTTTTTTTTTGTGCGACGTTTGCTTTCGTCCTGCTGCAGTTTATGTTCGGCGCTGACTTTTCATTATTATTATTAGCACATCTTGAGTTGAACAGCTACTTAACGGTAGATATGTAAGTGTATGCAAGTATTTCTCTGCCGCTCTCTTTTTCTCTCTCTCCATCTCTCTCTTTCTCTCGCTCTCTCGTTCAGTTTTTGCAATTGGCATGCAAATATTTAATTAGCTTGGCGAATGTGGCTGCTTCAAGCTGTTGCCGCACTTGACGCTTGATTAATTCAAGCCCCATTTTATTTTTATTTTCTCCTCTCCATCTCGTTACCTCACGCTAGCGCTCTGTCTGTTTTCTGGCAACTTTAATTTAGCCAGACAACAACAATTAAATTAGAAACCAATTTGTGAGTGTTGCCCAACTTTGTCTGTCTGCAAAATTGTTATTAGATTTGTCCGAAATAAAAACACAAGCACAAACGCTCACGCACACATACATTCACACATTCACACATTCACACACCCACACACACACGCACACACGCACACACACACACACATAGATACACACACGTTGACAGCTTTCGCTGTCGCCTTTTAACCGCGCACAATTTTCATATGCGAAATTTGTAAAGTATTCGAAATGCACAAAAATATGCAAACAAAAATGTACACTGAGCGAAAATGTGAACATAGTTATTTATACCTGCTCCAGCAGGAAAGCTTATCAAGTGATTTCATTGATATCTCAGCTATAAACAAATTATAGCAAGTAATAAAGTCAAAGAAAATCCATCAAAGTGTAAGAACCTTTTAAATTACATCAGAAACGTTTGAAATTTGATTAATTTGTAATTTAATTTTAATTTAATAAATCGATTTCGACTAAGAACATGTTTATTTCATGAACATTCAACTCTGTACCAAACATATAAATTATTTTTACTTTTTATTCACTTATTTGACTTTGCATTCTTTGTTGTCAGTGTATTTTTGTAGGTGTCGCTCTGCGTGGGTGTATTTGTTGTGTATTAGATAGGAGATTTTGGCAAACAGCATTTTAGGTATTTTGTCGCTAAATTGAGTTCCGGTTTAATGTTGGCTTTTCTGTGGATAAATTTTAAGTTTTAATTTTTGTTTTTGTTTTATTCAGGCTGCTATCCAAGCCAATTGCACGCAGGCTTCTGTCTGTTGTTTATTTTATGGAACAACAGAATTCGTTTTTGGCTACACCGATGCAGATATTATTGAGATACTATATAGTATATACCCTGTAAATGTTGTAATTGGAGAACTGGAACTTTAAAGCATTTAAACTAAAGTTTCTTGTGATGTCATATCTATGATTAGAATTTCACAGATCAATAGCCTAACCGAACTCTGAAAGCATTCGAGCTAGAGATTCGATGTTTGCTAAATATTCCATTTAATGCAAAGTTGTATAGAAATGTAATAGATCCAAAAACATTATCGAGCTAAGGAACTTATGAAAATGGGTTGACAAATTTTGTATTTCTCATAGATCCCAGAAGACTTGTATTTCATATTGGAATTCAATATAAATATGAAATGTCTTAACGTATTTTCGTCATGTTTCATCCACTTGAAAATGTCGAGAAATAAATGCTTTCGAGTGCTATACATAGCTTTACATATGCCCATTAAATACACCCTTGCATAGCATAATAAATCGTTTTATGTTAATATTAGTTGTTTTTGCATTTTTCATTTTTGTTTTATTTTTGTGTTGGATATTTGCGCGCCGGAAAATAGCCTCGCAATTAAAACCAAAAATTATGTTGCCAAAATTGAAAGCAGCGACAGCGGCGCGTAACAAGAAGTTGGCAGCAATTAGCAATGAAATATAAATTATTTACAATTTTTGGCAACGCCATTAACACAAAGCCGAGCAATTGCCAGGCGCCAATAAATTGCAAAAACAAAATATATAAAGGAAAAGCTGCACAATATATATACGTATATATATATATTGAAAAATGTATTTAAATATATCTATTATGTATTTTTGTATTTTTGTAAAATGTTTCATGTGCAGCTAATGGCAGTCACCAGAGCCTAAATTAAACATTAAAACGATGCTAATCAGACGATCCCCAATGGCAATGGCAATGGCGAATGGCGAATGGTAAAAACTATGCTAAAAGCCCTGCATTCAAGTTATGCGACGCTCGCCCATTAGATGCCGCGAAATATGCGCAAAATATTCAAATGCATTCTAAATAAATATGAGCATTTTATATAAACAGCAACAAAAATGCTGCACAAAAAGATATGCGACAAACAGAAATACCAAAAGCAGAAGCCAACTTTGCTAGCTGCGGCTACATGGGGAGTAGCCCATCAAGAGATACCCTGTATAAAGAGTGTGTACAAAGATATATAAGATTTGTTTTATAAGTTCTCTATCTGCAAACTCATATATGAATCTTTAAAGGGTTTGAAAGAGAAAGAGAGATAAACTAAATGTTGTTTAGTAACTATTCTAGCTTAAAGAATTTATATAATAATATTTATAAGTTTTTAATTACAAATATTATTATTTTTAAATACATGTTAAAAAGAATTTTTGGTATTTTAATTTATTTCTCATATATTTAGTTTAAGTTATATTTATTTTTCTATATTCAAGTACATCAATAAATAAAGCTAAAAATAAATATAAGAGAAATTAATTAAAATATTAATTATTTATTTCATTTAATTTTTTTTAATTTAATTAATTATTTTCCTTAAAATTGCTTAATTTCATATTTATTTTTTAGTATATTTATTTATGTAATATTTAATATTTGTTTATTTACTTGTTATCCATAAATACATATAAATATATTATTTATTTATTAAATATTCTATCTAAATTGTTTTACATTTGTCATATTTATTATTTTATTAAGATTTATCTGAAAAATGTCAAATATTTTCCTATGTACATACGTATATCATAATGACAATTCTATAGCTTTTCTCATATCAAACTTCTATTCACTTTCATTCAAGTTTCTTGAGTTGCTCGACTTTCCATTGAAATATCAAATAAACTAAGCTCAGCTCTCAATTAACAAGCTAGCAGCTCAGCTACCTAACGACCCACTAATATGCAGGGTATTAAAAAAAAAAAAAAAAAAAAGACGTATCAAACACGACACGCACTCGTAATATTCAAATGGATTAACTTTGATCAGATGCAAATGAGGAGCGTTAAAGCGGGCGGGCACAGAAGCGTCGAGGGACGCGGCTGGGGCACAAATTGAGCTAATTGCAAACTAGATATACAGAGAGACAGAGAGAATATGAGAGGGAGAGAGAGAGTGAGTGAAGTTGATATGGAGGCTAAAGGACACGCACATTAATAGCCGAATTAGAATTAAAGTGCGCTCGCATTGTCAGCCTCTCCGAGGACCAGAAACAGAGTGACAATTGCCCCTGCCTCTCTCTCTCTTCCTACACGTCTCTCTCTGTCTCACTCTCTGACTACCCTTAGCTGTTTAAAAGTCCCAAAATGCAATATCAGACAATTAGTCTATGGCAGCCGACAATCAGACAATATCCATTTGATTGACATGCCTATTCACTCAATACTCTCAACGCGTGTTGGCAAATTGACTTCAATTATGCAGAGCAAATGCGGGCTAAGGGCTGCCTAAGGGCAGCCAAGGGTAGCTGCAGTGGAATAGGCCTAACAAGTAATTGGCAACGATTTCAATCAGGTCAAAGCATCAGCAATGCAAATAGTTGACGAATTTGCCCAAGACATAACTGAATGAACTTTTTCATGATGTAATTCAAGAGAAATTCTTACATTTATATAAATATCATTTCATGTTTCATTCATCATTGATCGAAACAATATTAAAAATACAAATTAAAAATGAAAAACTATCGTAAGTTTACATAATAAAATTTTCTTATTTTCACTACTCAAACTAAGGCTGAGAGAGAGAGAGAGAATAGATATCTGGCTAAAATACTAAATTTAATAAAAATTTAGATATAATAATATTATCATATGAATAAAATTCATTTAAATATTAAATAGACTTTTATTAAGAGATTTCTTAATACTAATTCAGTATATAGACATGTTAAATATTTAACTAATGTTAAATACTAATTCCTAATAAAAACATATGCTTAAGCTATTTACTTGACTTCTGACTTCCGTCTTCCTGCTTAGCTACACTTCAAATGAAGTTCACATTGAAAATTAAGCGCCTGTCAAATGTGTGAGAGGAAAACTAAGCCTCAAATTAACAATGATCGGAGCAGATTAAATTAGGCTTCATCCTTAATTAAATTACATTTCATTCATGCAAACATTTTTAGCAAAGGAAACAAGTGACGCGTGTGGCTTCAAGCCTAAAACTTAAGTGTTGACTTAATGACAGGGCAAATGGCCACAATGCCAATGTCAAATGGCAAATGAGTGCTGACAGGTGTCATACGCAACTTTCTGAATGTTAAGGACAAAGAACGAGGGATGAACGCCGAAAGCCTCAGCCGGCAGCAGGCAGCAGGCAGCTGGCAACTGGCAGCAGAAGGCAGTTGTAGCTAATTGAAAAACGCTGCACGCCGTGCAGCTTGACGTATACTTAATCTTTGAACAAGCACAACAGAGAGTCCTTTGTAAGTGTGTGCGTGTGTGTGTGTGTGTGTGTGTGTGTGTGTGTGCTGCCTGCTGTGTGTACCTCAATGTCGAGCAGCACATCAAATAGGGTTAACAGGCAGCCGCAAGACTTGACACACTGAAAAACGCAGCAGATTCAATGCAAATATCAACAAATCAGATGGAAGGGTGCAAACGAAGGTATGAACAGAGCAATAGGCGGGGGCAGTGGTAAATGGGGGGGAACAAGCTCAGCACAAACTGTAGGCGTGCTCAGAGACACTTGGAGAAAAAATGTTCAACTTCAGCATAAAGATTTAATATTGGAAATATAAAAGTACTTTTTATATGAATCATATAGTATATAAATATGCAGCATATACATATATATAATAAGAAAATATCACCTCATTTGTAGCAAATCAAAGAAACTATGATAAATAAAAGTTCAATACAAATAAGTAAAGAAATATTTATTTAAGCGAGAAAATACGAAATTGAAATATATAAAAAAAAACCTGAATGGTATCTAAAGAAGAAAATAAATACAGAACAATTTTTCTCCTTCACCTATATTATATATTATTAGCTTATTAATTATTGTCTTTCCCATTATGAAACAAAATTTTTTAAATAAATGTTAAATATTCTCAACGTTATTAAATAATTAATATAAGTTCTGGACCTATGGCATATATAAATAATTAAAAAAAAAAAAAAAAAAGCATATTTACAGTACATATTTAATAGTTGTTAAGACTTGTATCCTGTTTCTTTCAGTGCATCAACTCTGCCTTTACAGGATTCTATGCTCTCCCCATCCTCTGCCGGCTTTCCTTATTGTTGCTTTAAAAAACGCCGCAGATCAGCAGAAAATGTTTAGAAAATGCCACCAGCTGGCTGGCTGGCAGGCAGGCAAAACATATGGAAATTACATTTCCACAACAACAACAACAACAATTTTGGGAAAAACGAATATAAGAAAAAGAAAAGCGTTCAAAAATGTTCGTTGCAGCATTTTTTGGGATTTGGGCTAAAGTTTTTCGTAGGCATTTTGTGTGGGCTTTTAGAAAATGAAAACTTGCAACAACAGCAGCAGCTACAAGAAGGGTTTAGAGCAGGAGGTCCGGTGGAGAAGGAGCAGGTGGAGAGGGAATGGGTGTGGGAATGGGTGAGGTATATTGGGGCATGTTGGCTGAGCTGTTCGCTAGCCACACAAGTGCGGCCAGAAAAGCACTTAATCATCTTAAACCGTTGTTTGCACGGCTTGCCACAGACGGGGCTGCCACAAGCGCATACACACACCCTCACACACACACACTAGCCCACAAACACACAGCTTGTGGCACACGTGTTTTCATCTGCTGCGTCGCACGCAAAAATAAAAACAGCCAAAGCTGAAATAGAACAAAACAAAACAAAACAACAACAAAAAATAGCAAAGAAACAATTGCCACGCCCGCAATTTGGCTAGCTGCGCAGCTTACTAAACACGGCCAGCTACTATCTAACCATATGACAATACCATGCCACGCCCCTGCCCTCGGTTCGCTCACTCGCTGCTGGCGCATTTCATGCAGCTGCCCAAAAAGCTAAACCGCATTTAGCGCGCGTTTAGTGGTCACAATTTGAAACTGCGCCCCCTTATGCCATCCTCCCTTACTCCTTCACTACGCCACTTGCGCTCCCTCTGCCATCACTCGAGCAGATTTATGCAATGGAAAATATGCCACTGTCTAAAGTTTCAGTCAGGCGCACTGCCACGCCCACATGACACATGCCGCCTCTGCAAACAGCCACAGTTGCAAATTTGTGTTTTTTTTTTTTTTTTTGTTTTGTTAATTAAAAAATTTTACTTGCTTATATGCAAATCAATTACCTGCGAAAGGGGGTGGGAAAAGGGCGACCACCTGAGGCATAGCTAGAGAGGCAGCGAGAGAGAGAGAGTGAGAGGGAGAGGGAGTGGGCAGCAGTCAGAGACGGGCACAAAGCAATAACCGATATCAGTCTCTGATTTTCAAGCAGTTGCATATGTGTGGGCCTTGATGTATGTGCAAGTGTATGTAGGTGAGAGTGTATGTGTATGTGCTGTGTGTGTGTGTGTGTGCATGTGTGAGGCACTTACTTTGTAGTGCAAGTGCTGCAACTATTGCTACCTATCTAACCACTCGACTAATGCTCTGCATATGTACATCAATGTATGTATGTACATATATGTAAATCATAAAGTAAAGGAAATAAATGTATTATAAATAAATAATATAATAACTATATGATAATTTATAATGTATGTGCATCTTCACGAATGTAGACGTAACACAGTAACTAACTGGATTAAATATTTAAAAAAGTGAAACTAGTAGTTTTTTAGATATACTTTGAAATAAATTGAAGTGTTTTATATCATTTCATAGCTTAAAGTAATAGAGAATAATAACTGTCCATTCAAATCTATTAAATGTGATTGCATTCGAAACTCGCAGCTTCGATTTTCTGGGAGCGTAATTAAGGACATATTCTCATATTATTCGCATATGCATTTGAATTGAATAGTTTTCAATTATATAATTAATAGTAAAATATAATGTAGGATTCTAATGATCAAATAATGAACTAATGGATCGATTTATCTTGTAGTTTTGGAGCATATTCAATACTGGCAATCAAATTTTATTATATTATATTAAATTATACTATCGTATAGATAACACACTCTTATATTATCATATATACTTACAGTTGCAGTTCTCAGTTTATATAATAAAATATATTATGGCCGCAATTTTGATTCACTGTGCACTGCTTTGATCAATGTCTGTGTCAAGTTACAGCCAATCAAATTCAATAAAAATTATGGAAACTCATTTCGTTTGATGATGTGTGATAAACTGTGTGAGGGTCTCCTTTGTTTGTTGCCCGAAGCAACAGTTGCACGTTGCCGTTGCTGTTGCTGTGTGGCAAGTAGAAAGTAGCAAGTAGCACGCTGCCAGTTGCCAGTTGCCGGTTGCCAGTTGGAGCCTGGGAAATACTTTTGCATATTGTTTGACTGCCTCAAGCAAAAGAACAGCGACAAAACTTGCCGCAGCCCTTTGAATTTTGAACTCACTGGAGAGTTGACGAGGCCAAAAAAAAAAAAAAAAAAAAAAAAAAAGGAAAACAAATGTGCGAGGAAAATTTGACTAACACATACTCTGTAGAATATGAAAAAGTATTACCACAACGACTTCAGATTAATGCATATGGATGCAGAATGGAATAGATTGAAATTGAAAAGAACTCAATAAAATGAATTAAATTGAAATGAAACAAATAAAAATTCAATTGTGATTGATTGGAATGAAATACAATATAATAAAATCAAGTTGAATTTGAATTAAATGAAATGAAATGAAAATAAGTATATACGTGAAATAGTATATATAAATGTTGAATAAAATGAAATCGAAAACGATATATTGGAAAAGTAACGCAATCGTGCAGAGCACATATGTGCTTATAAAATATTTGATAATAAAGAATAAGAATAATAAAGAACATTATATGATAATAAAGTTTGATAATTGTTAGTTAAGATACGCAAACATTGGATTATATGTATTATATGTAGATATATAATAATATTCGCTTAACAACATTGTCAGATTTTAAGTAAGAAGAAAATATTGAGCTTATTTGTTGATATAATCAAATCTATTTAAATGTGTTAAATGAACTTTAAGACATGCACCTCAAGCAATTAGTCACACTATTTGCGATTCATTAAACTTTGTGCACTCCCAACCAACATAATAATATCCCACGTTTCTAAGCTCTTCAGCCTGTTGACAGGGTATTGAAAAATATAAAACTTGCGTCTGCATCGCATTTCAGCAGCGGCGAAACAACTAAAAGTCAAATAAACAATTCAACTAAACGCTGTCAACGGCAGAAGCCGTAGAAGGATATAGGGGTGCAAGAGCAGGAGCAGGAGCAGGAGCAGGATAGGAGCACGAGCAGTGAGTAGTCAGCGAAGGAGCCAGCATCATCATCGCTCATAATACAAACAACATCAGCTGAAGGCGAAGGCAAGGACAAGTAGTAGGACAAGTAGCTAGGAAAGGAGCAAGTAGCAAGTGGCTGAGGCAAGTAGCTGAAGCCTTCGCAGGACCCGCTGCCTGCCGCCAGCTCCTAGCTCCTAGCTCCTAGCTACTTGTGCCATAGTTTCATATTTCGCTGGGTTTTGCATGTTTTATTTATTGTCGAGAGCGCTGCTCGGGCCAAAGGTTACAACTCTTGACTTTAATTGTTAACAAGTGACGGCTCCGAGCTTAAATTATTGAATGCCAAATGCGGAAGTTCGCATTGTTCTTGTTCCTCCCGTTATTGTTGTTGTCTTTGCTGTTGTTGCTGTTATCCAGCTCCTTCGTCTTCAGCTTCATCTTCATCTTCATCTTCAGCATCGTCCTGGCTGGCTGGCTGGCTGACTGGCATGAAAAATTGTAGTGCATCATATTTCAAACATTTTTGACGCAGCGCAAGAAAGTGTGAAGCTGAGTTGGGCATGATATATGAAAGGATGCGGTATTTTGGGGCAAAAGGCGTGAGTGTCCTGCGCGTGTCCTGCACGTGTGTCCTGATTAAAGCGCCACATTTTGTGGCATTAAGGCCGCAAATGAGGTCACTAACACGCAGCTGACTTAATGGCCCCTGCAGCTAATAGATGCCGCAGGTGTGGCATGCATACCTCACAATGCGACTGCGACAGAGACAGAGACAGACGCAGCGGCAGACAGAGACACTAGATGTGAGGCCTCACATCATTTGTCTTCATCAACAGCCGCGTCTGAGGACATGTGCGAGGCCTGCGCTGCGTATACGTAACGTGAGATATTTTATGACAACTGGCAATGGGCGTACAGATAAGTGAGAGAGAAAGAGAGAGAGGGGGCATCGGGCGGGTGTCAGAGGGAGACAGACACAGAGACAGCCTGCTGGCAAGCTGAGATACTCAGCCTGTTAGACAGCACCTTCAGCACTCAAATAAAACTCAAAGCAAACAAGTCAGTTGTGACACTTGCCAATGCACGCACACAAAATACCCTGTAAACAGATAAAGGTAGACGTATAACTATTCTTTGAAGCTCTCTGTCCTTGACTGTGTGAAATAAACTAAGCAATGTATATATAGATATATAGATAGATATATATAGAGTTCATTTATAATCTTGCAAGTGTAACGAAGAGGAAAGCTGCAGAAGTAGTACTTAATATGTAGGTATAATATATAAACTAATATAATTTTAATCCTTCATAATTTATTATATTATATATGTGTTAACTGACTGAAAGGCATGAAACAACTTGATGGTGAATTTGAGTGAATGATGATGAGCGAAAGCCATATGACACGGATCGAGTGATCTGAAAACTAACTAAATAAATAAGTAAAAATACTAATAATTTGTATTTAATCATAGTAATAAATGTAAATTATAATATTGTTGAAGACAGCTTAACTAACTCTAATATAATTCATATGGGCTTATAAAAGGATATTCATAAATTGATCTATAGGAATCTAATATGATTGGGCTGAGAAATCTGCGACTCTATATTTTATTAGTGATTAATAACATATTTGAGTAAATCTAAATCTTATTGGAAATATATATGTTTATATATGCAGAGCTTTTCAGTTTCCATTTGTCACAAAGCCAACCATTAGGGAGAGCATACTCTTTCACCCATACGCTGTTCTACACGGTATTAAAAAGGTGAAAAAGCGAAAAAGTTTGCCTTCAATTAACTTTGATGTGTTGAAATTCAGCCGCAGGCTTGAAAATAATTAATTGCTGTTGTTGTGTGTAGTTTTCTGTATGAGTGTGTGTGTGTGTGTATTGTGTGTGTACGACATAAAAAAAACTGTGTTGAGTCTTCGCACTTGACGCTGTCGTCTGACTTTGTTTTGTCAAGTGTTGAGCATTGTTTTGCGAGATTGTGTGGCAAGAGTTGCAAGAGTTAAATTTAAACCAGCTGTCAGGTTTTCGGCCAATGAATCATGAATAGACAGGACATGGAATAGGACATGCTGCATGCCACACGATATCAATGCAAATTGAAGTGGCCAGCGTTTGTCGCTGCCCAATTGACGAGCTGTTGGCCGTGTGGCTGTGTCGGGCGTGGCAGCTGGAGCTGGAGCTAGAGCTAGAGCTAGAGCTAGAGCTGAAGCTGGAGCTGGAGCTGGGGCTGTCGCTGGGGCTTCGGCTGGGACTGGGGCTGAGGCAAGTGCACATTTGAAATTCAATGAATTTTTACCCAGGCCAAGCGACAGCGCAGCCAAAGTTTTGCGGCTTAGATGAATAACAGACACACACACACACATACACATGCACATGCATGACACAGGAGACGAGACGTGCACCTGCAACATGTCAATTGGCCAGCGCCATTGCCACAGAGCGCTTGCCACACAGAGCTTGCCACAGAGCTTGCATTATGAATGATTCGGTCAGCCAAATTGCCACAAACTGTTTGCAGTTTAAGTTGAATTCAATTTCCGTCCAAGTACCATCTCTCTATCTACCTCCCTCCATCCCTCCCTCTCCGTCTCTCCCTCTTGCCATCTGACGAATGTCCTTAAAATGTGCCATAAATTCCAGACGTCAAAACTCTGCAAATTGCCGCTAATTATCGTGAGTGCTAAAGGATTCCAGCATTCAGCGGCAGCAGTCGCCGAGAAATCTGGCAAAAAAAAAAAAAAATTGAGTGCGATACTCTCTATGCAATAGTCAAAAAGAGTATATTAGACTTGGCATGCTCTATAGCTATAAGCTCTAAATTCGTATCTACTAATCTCTGCTTTGTCTACATATATTGGAGTTGAGTATTCCCCATAGCTGGGAATTGTAAATATATATATTATCTACCTACATTTCATTTAGAAATCTCGTTACTCTGTTCAATAAGAGTATATTTCGTATATTTTCATAAATTTCTCATTAGGAGAAAACTGTGAATCTGTAGAGCTGTTCAAAGCATTGTTTATCTTAGACTTGTCTCTATCGCATATAAAATTTCTTTAGATAAAACAATCTATAAATATTTCTTTTAAGCCAATCCATAGATGTAAGCATCTCAGTTATAGCATTATATATCTGTAGATCTATATTTATATACATACATACATACATCAATCTATTCAGTTATCTGGCCTCAAAATTCTGCTTTTTTAAGTCTCCTTTTTATATTTACACAATATTCAATAGTCGTTCATACCCCATTACATTGTTCCCATTTCAAATGAGCATAATTTAATATTATTTACACATTAAAAATGGAAATGAATAATGCGAGCTACTTTACGTTTTTATGGCTGCATTACAAAAATAAGATAATGATTTAAAATGTACAAAATGAACAGCTATATTATACCCTGTATACACTGTACATACATGTAAGTAACTATAATTTATATGAACTTTTAAAATTTGTACTCTCTATGATGATCGAAGTTAATGTTAAGGAATGTAAAGAGTTCACATTTAGGCGTAAATGTATATAACTTTATATAATATATAGAAAAGCTTTCTCTTGCAAGCTGTATGAAGTATTCCCAAAAAAAGGGCCAAAAAAATTCCCTTGGATTTCTACAAAAAAAATTAAAAATCCATATCTAAAAAGAAGCATTTTTAATTTTATTTTTGAATGCACTGTATTAATTTTATTTTATTATTAAAACAAAGCACAGTAAACAAAAACAATTTTTTTGTTGAAAAACTCTTCTTGCAGCTCTGTGAAATTTAAATTTAAATGGAAACTCGACTGCTAAGATTATAATAAATAATTGAAAGCTTATACATATATATTTTCACATGAACATGCACATAAATATAATTGCAGGGTATTTGACAGATTAAATACCCAAATTAATTAACCACAAAATATTGTATATGTCAAGCGGCTACACGCCACAAAATTTCCTTTTCGGCTGCTTGCGAAAATTGTCTTAAATTTTGCAGAAAATTCATGAATATTTCAGACAATTTTGTAGGCCAATAAGCAAAGTGGCCAAGACTCAACTGTTGTCTATATATGTGTGTGTGTGTGTGTGTGAAGAGAAGCTCTGACATTATCCTGAGGGAATTGACAGCTCAACGAGCCAAGAAACAACAACATTGCGTATACGCAATAAACAATTATCAAAAGCTAAAAGCAAAATGCAATTTAATATGCCCCACTAGAAGAAACAGACGAAGAAGAAGAAGGAGATGGTGAATATGAAGGATTGCAGGAGCAAAGCTCTGGTTCGTACAAATTCCTTGAGGAGCTCAAACAAATCGAAATTAATTTGATTTGTTTGCCGCTTGGCCAACATGGCGTATGTGCAACGTGCGCCGTGCAACGTGCTGCATGCAACAGAAAACGAACAACTTGTCAAGCTGAGCAATTAATAAATCAAATTTGATCCCCCAGATTCTTTCTTGTATTTAATTTTGTATTTATTTCATGTCATTCACAGAACGAGAAAGTGCGAGAGAGGAAACAGCTGCCAACAATCAACAACTGAGCGTGTTACACACACCCCTTGAAGCTCATCCAACTCCTCTCAGCGCTGCTTGACCAACTTGAGCCATGCAAAGACAAGAAGCAGCAACAGGAAATTCAATTAGGAAATCAACGCAAAACGCCGTCTGAGCCAAGTCCAAAAGCCAGCTGGGGAACTGTCCAACATAAAAGTAGCTGATATAGCGTATACCCTGTAAAACTACGAGAGGAAGAAAGACAGGGAGAGAGCGAAACAGAGAGATTAATATGCAAAGTTGTTTGCTAAATGTTTGTCTTGCTGTTAATTGTTGTTCTTCATTTCTCTCTGAATCAGTCTGTTAGAGAGTCGAAATGAAACACTCCACATTTACCGAATTCAAAGCTTGAACTGTTTATTTCTTAAAATCCTAGTGCTTATATACCTTAAAAATACTTCCAGGCACTGGAAGGCTACAATTAATTCCATGCACACAAGTGCACAGATGTTTGTCAAGTGTCCCTTTTCGATCGCTAAGCCGTTCTCACGTCTCGCGTTACATTTTTATTACTTGCTGCAGTAAAGGGATGACATGTTTATTGTTTGGCGTCAGATAGCGCGCAGGCTATCGACTATTGCCTATTTTTAATATGTTTGTATATAAGTGGCATGTTCATGCTTGAACACAGTCTCTTCCCAAACCCCTTGAAAATGTGAATTCAGAGTATTATATCTTAAAAGACCCCATTAAGTATTTTCCTCTTGACCATCCAAATAATGAACTCTTATTTCATAATTTTTAACTATCGATCAAAATCAATTTTTCAGTTTCCATTGAATGAAAGCAAAAGTGAGTATTAGAGATGTAATAATTGCTCTTTAAAGCATTGTTAACATAGTTCATTAAGAACCGAAAAAATACAATACTTAATTTAACCATAGCATGGCCCATAAATCAGCCGAAGCTTACCAAGAGCTCGGAGCAGATATCGGGGTATCCCTTAGTATAGTATATATAATTTCTCTCTCTATATATGTAGATGTATATACGTAGCTCTGTATCTGTTTATCTTTTTCTGTCACTCATCATTTCACTCTTCTTTGCTGTCTTGCTCTATCTCTCTCTCTCTCTCTCTCTCTCTCTCTCTCTCTCTCTCTCTCTCTCTCTCTCTCTCATTCTCCCTCACTCACTTTCTATCTCTTTCCTGAATGTACTGCTTCTTTACTATCTTTTCATCTCAGTTTCTCTCTCTCTCTCTCTCATTATCTTTACCTACAGGGTAGCTTCATGCCTTGCATACTCAATTACTCGTTGTTTTAATTGTTGTCAATCATACGAAACACGCGCAAGCCGTGCACACACACACACACATGTTTAGGAACACGTGCACACACACACACACACACACACACACACACACAAATGATTGTGGCTATTTTTGGACATAAAACGCAAGACCAAATAACAGTTAGGTCTGAACAGTTGTTAAGCGGCGTTCCGTCAGGTAAATGAACTAAAAGTGCGATACGGTGCGTGGCAACAACAACAACAAGAACAACAACAATTAAAAGCGTAGCAAAGCGATCGCAAAAGAAAATTAGATTGCCACACTTTCAAAAGAAAGAAGGAGAAAGAGAGAGCGGGAGAGAGAAGGAGTGAAAGAGCAAGCAGTCAAGGGCCACATTTTAATCCGTTTCATTCAGCGAATCGACAAAGCCAGCGTCGGCGCCAACGCAGACGTCGACATCGGCGGCGACTCATTCACACGAACTGCGAACAGCTGAGCGCCAGTGATTATGTAATTGTAGAACGGTAAAAAGACGCTGCCCTCTTATGCTGGTCGCTGTCCAGCTGACGAAGCCAGCGCCAGCCACCAATGCCAACGTCGACGTCGACGCCAGCTGTGACTGCATCGTTTGGCTGGCCAAGCGGCACCAAAACCCAAAAACTAAAAAAACAAACAGCAAAAATTTAAATCTGAATAAAAAAATTGACTGCAACTTGAAGTGTTAAATGGCACGCCTCGATGTCCGTAATTCGGCCGCAGAGAATGTACAGTGAAGCCTCCAATTGATGTAACTAATAAGCTCTTATTTGATGATACAGATTTACAGATACATAATTGTTGTATGACGAAAATGCTAATAATAATACTAATACAAATGCTAATGCTAACATTAATCATAATCCTAATACTCTTGGTGATCCTAATAACATTATGTTTTAATATTAATCTAACGCAATTGCTAATACTACTAAATAATAGCTAATAATAATAGTGATGCTAACAGTAATACTAATGCATATATAAATACTAATAGTGCTTCTGTTACTAATGCTAATATTCATGTTAATTCTAATAATAATACCAATAATACTCATAATAATACTAATGATAATAATATGAATACTAATGCTACTATTCATGCTTGTGCTAATGCTAATACTAATAAAAATACTCATAATACTAACGATTATAATAATATGAATATTAACACTAATAAAAATAATTTAATAATATGAATACTAATACTAATACTAATAACATAACTACTGCAGCTAAAGGTACGTAAACTAATACTGTTACTAATACAATTTCTAATATTAATATTAAAACTAATGCCTATATTATTGCTAATTCGAATACTGACTGTTTATTTAAATATAAACTCTAACATTGATATGTTAATACACAATAATACTTAAACTAATATTAATACGAGTATAATCACTAATCGCTAATAATAATTCTCATATTTATTTATCTTAATCCCAATGGCAAATGTAGGCATGTTTCACTGTACCTAGATGGATGCTACATGCATTCACTTCCTCAATGGCTGGTGGTTTGTCTAGTTTGCCGGCTGTCGCCTCCGCCGCCGCCACCGCCGCTGCTGCTGCTGCTGCTGCTGCTGCTGCTGCTGCGCTGACTGCACAACCGAGTCGCAAGTCTTAGAGTCGCCAAGACTCCGTCGACTTGAATTTCGGAATGCGGAGAAAGTAGGCCGCGATCGTCTGCCGCTGCCACTGCTGCTGCTGCTTCTTCTTTCGCTGCCACAGCTGACGCGAGCATCGGCATTGAAGTTAACGTCGGCGTCGGCGTCAGCGTTGGCCGCTTGTCGCGTGCAGCATTCCGCATGTTGCAACAGCCACATTGAACAGTTAGACGAAGCTGCAGTTCCGTTTGCTGCCAAGCGGATTTTTGAGCCACTAATTGGTCTCAATATGTCTGGCAACGGATCGGCAACGATCGTCATCATCATCATCATCATCATCAACATCATTATCTACAGCATTGCTCATTACGATATTCGCTAGCGACGGCCTCAGCGCAAGGTTGTTGCACGCTGCAACCAGCCATTAGTGCAACATTATTGCAGCACCCCTTTAAAGATGTCTGGCCACGCGGCCTACACTGCACGAAAAGTTCCCATTAGTTTCTATTAATGCGAAAAGTCTAAAGTCTAGAGATAAATGCAACCCATTAAGAAAAGATTTAATATTAAAGTTTGTTAATTTCAAATCAGAATTTACATATGTAATTCAAATCTTAATTGAAGAATAGAATCAGGAAAGAATTATTAAAAAAAAAAAAAACTTAAAAAAGCATTTATGTATATAAATAAGTTTATTTTTAGGTAATTTACTAATAAACTTTGTTATCTTAGTTATTATTCTTAAATAATTTTCATTAGAAAAAAAAAAAAAAAAAAAAAAAAAAAAAAAAAAAAAAATGACACAAGAAGAATAAACTTTAAAGAGGCGCAGATAGCGCTGATTCCAAATATGTTTTTATTGCCTAATTCCCTCAATAAGATATGCATATACTTTTATATTCATAGATTTAACTACTATTTTATTATTGTCTCAGTGTAACTCTTATATGGGGGTCTAAGATTGAAGCTGCTGTTTGCTTTTAGCCGCCTTTCATTTGCTTTGTTTCTTCGTCTGCATTTGCAATTGATGTTGCTCTTGTTGTTGTTGTTGTTGTTGTTGCTGCAACTGTTGAGTCGCCTACTGCTCGTAATGTTGCATTAGAAAGCAGCAGCAGCAGCAGCAACAGCTGTAAGCACAGACAACACTCGCTCAGACAAACAGCTTTAAAGGCATTAGATGAGAGTTAACACATAAAGCAAAAAAAAGAAGAAGAAAAATGAGCTGTGGATTGGCTTGGATAATTTTGAAGGAATTCAAGAAGAAGCAGGGAAAGTCTTACTCTTAAAATAACTGAAATTTCAAGATTAAATAACGATATTGAATGAAATCATTTTAATTCTTAAAATTTTATAATAATATTTTCAAACATTTTACTAATGTACAACATAAGTATGATTATTTTATTAAAGAAATATTTCTGCATTTATATTCTTTATTTCTAGATTGGTCAGTCAATAAGTTTGAATCTAATCATATGATAAAAATCACTTTGACATATTATTTTGTTGTACATTTAGTAAGAAAATACAATTTATATATAATATTTTAGATATTGCTAAAACTCTACGAATAAAATAAATAAAATATATTTTCATACTACGTACAGAATATACATAAGCTCTTGTATTTTTCATAAAATAGCTTCAATCAAAACCATCTAAATTATCTTTAAGTAAATATATCTAAATTGCATTTATGTGTTTCACACACATAATCAAATATATAGAATAAATGGAGTAATATTCTCGAAATAAATTCATATTTATATATTTATTAAATTATCTACAGCTGCATTTGGAGATATCTACATATATCACAATACAATACATTATATACTAAGTTGTTCTGTAGATATCGCATACCAATTCTATATGGCATGAACTGGTATTTTCTAGACCTTAGACCTTCAGACTTTAGGCAGCTGCACTTCTAAAGAAAACCTAGCAATAGACGAGTTTTCATTTCCCCCACTTCAAGTGGGCAATACTCAAAGTTCGTTTAACATTTTAAATATTTCAGTTAACACAATTTACACAACGTGGCCAAAGTTTTGCTAAACTTGTTCATTGAAATTTATTTACGAATATGTTTCATTCGCCAATATTGAATTTCCATGGCTCAGCGTAATTTATGCTTTACATATTATATATATTTATTTATAAATATATATTCTTGTATTTTTGTTTCGTTTCGTTTCTTTTTTACTTCTTTTCAACACACATGTTTGCATATAAATTGAGCACTTGTTTCTGTTGTTGTTGTTGTTGTTGTAATATTGACAAAGAAAACTGAATTTGCGCAGCATTTTGCTAATAAAAATAAACATAAACAAAGTTGAGATTCACAACAAATTGCATATACCCTAACTTTTCGAAAATGAAGTGTGTATATTCGGAACTTTAAACTGAATTTGAATAGTAGAAAGCTGCATCATAGCTCAAAAGTAAATATTTAATTTTGATATATGTATAATACTTATAAATTAATTACTTTTATTTATTTAGTTTTTGGCTTTAACCAATTATCTGTCATAGTGAGCATACCCCATAACTAGCCATATACAATTATAAATACTTGAAAGTTGAGAACGACGCCAATTCGGAGAGTCCCCAAGTTCGTTTGTATCTACGATTGTGTGTGTGTGTGTGTGTGTATAAATACTCGAAAACAACAACAAAAGTTCGCAAATTCCACCTTAGCGGCTGCCGCTGCTCACCGCGCCTACCCGCTGCGCCGCATAAACAACTAAAATGCCTCAGCAGCAGCTGCTGCGTAAAAAATGCGAGAGCGAAACCCAACACTGTATAAACCGCAACCCCTTCCCGCGCAACAACCCACACACTGCTCTGCTCTACTCAACACAAACCAAAAGAGATAGAAACAGACAAAAAGTACTTAAACATTTCAACTACTTAACGAGTGTGCGTCTGGCTGTGTGTGTGTGTGTGTGAGTAAACCAATTATACAAATATAGAGATTGCGTTACAGCGCTCTGTTGCTTTGAATTCTCTTTGTGTAATAATCATAAATATTTCTGCGCATAAGAGACATTTATGGCATTTCCATTCAACCGGAAGTTCATTTACCTTTCAACAACAGTGGCGCCGTCGAAGAGATCAGCAATAATAAAGAGCGCAAACATTTGCGTTTTACAAATGCCCAAAGATCTCTTACCTATGCCGCTCTCTTATTCTCTCGCTCTCGCATTTCAGCAAACGACCACAAAACGAACTTGACACACTGACGCAGTTATTTTTTATTTTTTTGCTTCATGGCAGTGCATCTTGATCAGCGGGCGGGGCTGGCTGCGCCATGCTCTTGCATGTGTGTGAGCGGACATGTGTGCGTGTGCATGAGCCGCTCTCTGTAACTGTTAAACAAATATGTATTTACGCTGCGCTTTCTGTTTGTTATTTGATTTATTTGCCGTTTGCACTTGAATTCTTGAATTCTGTTTCTCATCGTCTGCGAAGACGACGACGACGGCGACTGCGACGGAGGCCGCTGCTGTCGCTCTTTACATTCAACTCATTTAACTGCACTTGTCTGTCTGTCTCTGTTGCTGCTGTTAATGTGCTTGTTGGTGTTGTTATTGTTGTAGTTGTAGTTGTTACTATTGCGAAAGCTGTTTAAAATTACAGTTAACGTTAGACGCCTTCTGCCGTTAAGTAGCCTGGCTTAGCTGTGCATACCCCAAGCCGCTTCTCACCGCCATTGCTCACTCTCTCTCTCTCTCTCTCGCTCTGACTCTCGCATACTCATTTCTACAGTATGCTTTGCCATTTTTGCTGAATGATCTAAAAATAGACGTTTGCCTTATTGAAACGCAGCTTGAGCTGCGTTCCGTCTACCCAGAAGCCAAGCCTCGAGTGACGTCAGCGCTTAGGCAGCTAGCGAAAGAGAGAAAAAAAAACCAACTGTTAATTAGCCAATCTTCAAGTGTTGGCTAAAGTTCACCGCGGCCGTATATAGCTCAAAGGTAGCTAAATATAGATATTTGTATTTTTGATCTAATTTTAAGTAGAGATATGACATCACACTCAAAACTGAATCTGCGAACTAAATGAGGCATGAAAATTAAAGGTAAACTATAAAGATCAAGTATGAAGATGTTTAGTAATAATGAGAAATTGTATTATGTATATAGAAAAGTATACTACAATGAATTGGTAACTACATATATGATAAATATAGACATAAAATAGACAGCAGATAAATATGGAAGACTTGTAGAAGTTAATAAGAAATTCAAAGTTAAATGTGAAAAATTGAATTGAGAAAGGGATTGGAATGGGTATACATGATATAAATGTATACAACATGCAAAAGGATATATATTCGATGAACTCGTATCCGTCTGTCCGGCTGCAACTCCTTATGTGTGAGCAGCCCAAAAGTAACAAACTTGAAATTATGTATTTAAAATAATAATAAAGTATTATATTTTAATTATTATCTTAACTTTTTTTTAAATATTTAATAATTTTGTTCCTCGCTGTAAAAGTAATTTAAAAATAAACCTTTGTTTCAATGTTTGCTCCTTGGTAACCCGAGCTCAATTAAAATCTTCAGCTTCATCATGAATGCAACCGCTTTATATGCCAATATCTTTGAAAGGATTTTTGGCTTGCTCGTAAACCACGCTTTAAGCACTCGCCTTATAAACAACTTTCAAACAATGCGTAAGAAAAAATGTGCTGCAAAACAAAAATTCCAAAAAATTCCAACCCAAAAACTTTTAAACATAATTTACAATGTTTTTTGCTCGGTTTTAATGACAACTTTTTCGCCACATCATAATTCTTGGCCAAAAAATGGAAAAATGCAAAAATGGAAAAATGGCACAGCAGCACCTCACAATGCACCCACAACTGTTTCAACATAACTTCTACCCTATCTTTTGCAATCCCCTTCGCTACGAGCACCTTCCCCAATCCCACACCCCCACCCCCTCACCACATTGTTGTGTTAATTAAATGTCAGACGTGAGAAAATTGGCGCCATATTGGATTTTATCTGACTGAGCTGCAGTTCACATACATATATACAATCACACACACACACACACACACACACATGCAGAGAGAGTCATACACTTTGCATACGCATGCATGTGGCTGCAGTTGCACCTCAACGTACACCCCATTCGCACCCCCACCTTATGCCGGTTCTCCCACTCCACGTTCAATTCTTTTGGCTCAGCTGCTGCTGCTTATCTGCCTTTTGGCTTTTGGCAAATTAATGAGCCACCTTCTGTCCCCGCAGCTGCCAGCCCCTGCGGCTAGTGCTATGCCCAACAAGCATCCTCATATACCCTGTAAACATTGCTCACATTGTGGCTTTATCGCGTTCCAGCAGGTAATATTCTTTTCTGGATTTTTCCAGATTTAAATAAGGGATGGAATAAAGAGTGGAAAATATCATATAAATTATATTAAACAGTAATATATTGATAAATTATATCAATACATGTATTTATCGAACAAGCAAAGCACTAATATCGACTCGTTTATCGATTAAGTATAAAGCATGTATCGATATATAGAGATAAAGTAACTCGTGTGTATTGATATTGATGTCTATCAATATCAATCAAGTAAAATACTTAACACATATATCGATGAAGTAAATCCCAATTATCGATATTCTCAATTAACAAATGTATCGATCCATGCTACAAAGTCGATATATGACTGATCATCTTTCCACATTATAACAACTTTAAATATAAGAGAAAACAAAACAACTTTAAAACTATATACCTTGAGCAAGACATAATACTCTCTTTGTTATAAAATCGATATATATCGATTTTAGGTAAAACACGATTGCAATTCAATTTGCTTTATAAAATTCATTTCGTCATTTTCATTTCTCGTAAGCAATCTCAGCAGGCGAATTGACTAGCTGCTTACAGGGTACAAGCTAGTCGAGCATAATTCAATTATATTATACAACTTCGCATTTTTGTTGCTTTTGCTGCTGTTGTTGTTGTTGTTGTTGTTTCGCAGGCGCCTTTTGCGAAAACCAACTTATAAGTAAAACATGTAATTTCAATTTTGTGGCTTTTTCGCAATTGTTGTTGTTGTTGTCCTGTGGCACATCGCGTATGCAGGACAGGTTTTTTTTTCTCGTTGCTGTTGCTGTTGTTGCTGCTGTGCAGAATTGTGGGCGGGGCAACTGATTTGTGGAGCCCGGCAACGTCGACAGTCAAAATTGAAGTTGATAATAATGCAGTGCGATTTCTTTTTGCGGCCCGCCTCATGATGTAAGCAGAGGCCAACAGCGGGCAGCGGCAGCGCCTGACAGGGACTGCGGGAAGAGGGGCCTGACGAACTTGGGGCATGGCTGGACTGCGGAGAGGTTGGAGAGGGCGCGCGCGCGCGTTGGCGGCCTGCAGTTCATATGTCAAATTTTTTGGCACATGTCCAAAATAAAAATACATGAGGCCCAAAAAACGAAGCGCACGAAGAAGCTGAAAAAAAAAAAAACAAGCAAAAGTCGTAAAAATCAACGGGGATGGGGCTCATATAGGCTGGGCTGGGGGCTGTGTTTTTGCCCGTTCAGGTCGTCAGCAGTTCTTGGTCGAGTGTTGGAAAACGGGCGACGGTGGCGGCACTTAGCCAAACAGCAAAGCCGAAGCGACAAAACAAAGTCGGATGCCCCTCGTGGAAGTACCCCTCGCCCAGGAGCACATCCGTTGGTGATGCAACGGAAGCGGATGTTCGTATTTGCACTTTTGCATTTTCGCTAAATGCGCAATTTTGTTATGCGCCACTGGCTAACGGGCCACGCCTACCCCACACAGCTGACGCCCACTCGACGGCGAAGAGGGGTTTGAGCGCCTTTCCCATATGCTTTTTTTTTCATTTTTTTATTTTTATTTTCTATTTTTTTGTTTTTCCTACAAGACACTTGGCATATGCGGCGTATGTGTAATGTCTGCTTTGCCAGCTTTTTTCACTCTTTGATTTCGGTTTTTGTTGTTCGTATTTTTTCTAATTACTTGAAAGCCTCCGAAAAAGCGAGTGATAGAATGTTAGAATGATGACAGAGACAGAGTCGACCACTCATAACATTGAAGATGATGCAAGTCTTTAGGCTAATGAAGGGGCTGCTCCACTGGACACGGGGCGTGGCCTGACTTGAAGCTGAAGCTCAGCCTGAGACTGGAACTGAGACAAAGGGAAAAGTTTTTCCCTAATCAAATTGCATTTTGTGGTTGTTGCAGCTGCAATCAGCACAGCAAAAGTCAAAGCAATGAGCATAAAGCGCAGCAAAGGAAATCAGCAAAGTCAGGCATGACTAGCATATACCCTGTAAAATAGTTAAATTTACTTAATGATAACCACTATTCAATACTCTGTAATAAATACTACAGGCAGTGAAACCTACTTAGACAACATTTGCTTTCCGTTATTAGATATTTTATTAAATATACACGAATAGATATCCTTTAAATTGTTAAGTTTTTAAAAAATATGCATATACAAATATTTTTTTTTTTTGACAGTCACTTGGAAAAACCTAAATTTTTTTAAAAATGTGTTTATAAACTATTAAAAGATTCATTTAGTTTTTTCAAACGATTTCTATGATTGACTTTTTAATTCGCATTCAATCTTATTGTAATCAGAAATAGCCTGTAAATAGATCAGAAGTGATTATAGATTCATTATTAATTCATTTTGCTCTCATATTGACCATTTGCAGAGGTTAAACATTATTTTGTTCTTAAATTCGTAATTGTCTTAAATATGGCTCAGTTGAAATGAATTAAATAAATAATGAATGAATGATGAATGAAATGAAAACAAGTCCGCAGCATTATATACTCTGTAGCTAAAGCTGAAAAAATACATAAAAATAATAATTAAATGAATTTGTTTTTTGCGTACTATATATCTATTAATTTTCTAAAAATAGAATGCAAAATATTATGACAAAACTAAAAAATATAACAAACTCATTAAAAAATAAATATATCAATGCCATTCAGAGATATTTCCACTTTTACAGGGTATTCCATAAGCAAAGACCGCACACAACAATTGCAACACGCCCCAAAAATAACTGAAAAAAGAACTAGAAAGAAGCAGCAGAAAGATGACAACAACAACAGCAACAACAACAAAGACGAAAAAAATTTGTTGGGCAGCTGGAAGCAAATTTAAAATGAAATACAAACGTTCTGGCTGAATGGCTTGACATGGACTTAAACCGGAAACGGAAACGTAAACATTACTTTCAATATGACCAAGTGGCTAAGGGAGAGTGAGAGAGAGAGAGAGCGAGAGCGAGAGAGAGAGAGAGAGTGAGTTAGGGAGAGTGAGGGCTGTGCAATAGGCGTATGAAAGCCGCAGTCCATGTCCTACGAGCAGCTCCGATGCCATCCTGGGCCGATGTTCATGTCCTGTCAGGCCTCAAAACGCAAACTGCATACCAAATGCGTGTGTGTCGCAAAAAGCCCCAAAAACTGCGAATAACGTTGACTGTGTGATGGGTTAGCCCATGGGCCAGGCCATAAGGGGGCCGCTGGAGGGGCGCTGAAAGGGAGCTGAAGGGGCGTGGCTGGCCAACTGGGCAATCTTTTTGCTGGACATTACAATAAATCTAAAATAAATATACAACGAACGAGGCAGCAACAACAATGATGAGAATGAGGCACACACACACACACACACACACATTTTACGATGTGGCAAAACGAAAATGACTTTTGCAAGTTTTTGGTTCAGTTTTTATTCCCCCTTTTTTGCGACTCATTTCCTACGGCTCGCCTGGACTTGAAATTAGGTGCAAAATGAGCACACAAAATAAATTTTCAATTGCAACGCCCAAAAAAAAAGAACAACAACAACAATGAAACACAATAATAATGGGCAGCCGGACCAAAGGCAGAAGCAAGTCAAGTGCCAGGCCGTTCAACACATCAAGAATTTCAACAGAGAGAGAACCAAAAATATGAACTTTAATTTCTAGCACAACGAAGCTGAGATACTCTAGAAGCTAGTCTACCCAATGCTAGTTTTCTTTAGAAAACTCTTTAAGAGTTGCGAAAACTTGAACACAAGACTTCAAATATGTAGAGCCTATGCAGTCAAACAGTTTCAAATCAATTCTATGCAAGGCGAAATATAAATTAAGACAAAGCCTCGATGCAGTTTGAATTTTTACTTGAGCCTGCTTTGAGCTAGTTTATAGAAATATTATTATGCAAGAAGATGTAAATTCTATGTTCAAGTGAAGCAAACATTCTTACTAAACAAATTTATAATATAAACAAAATTCTGCTCAATCGTTAATGAGATTTGATTGAATTTAAAGGGAACAATATATGTTTCTTAACGAATTAAAAAAAAATGTATGCTCCAGTTTTTTATCTGACATCTAAAAGCTGAGCAATCAAATTCCAGCTTTAAATTAAGCCATACTCAACCTGTATAAAATAGGGTTAACAAAATCTCTTAACAGTCCAACCCCAAACACTACTTATAGTTTAAACTGTACAAAATGTATATTGAGCTTTATTTGAGCCAGCTCATAAATAAAATTGAATATTTCACTAGTTGCCCATTTATTTGTAAATTAACTTAAATATATTTTAAGCAGCTAAGAACTCACTTCAAAAGATTTAAAACTTAATTAAATCAAAGGAAGCTGTAAACTTGTTTCTAATATTCCAAGTAGTAATTAAAGCAGATGATATTATTTGTTATTTCATATCTATATTGGTAATATATAGAAAACCTATAGAATATGTCTCCCCACCACATTGCAGCCTCTTCGCTTTCAATCCCATTAAATACATTAAACTTGCATTAAAGCTATTTGCTAGACAGCGCAGAATGTCTTCCTAAATGAGTATACAACCTTTTATAGGGTATGCAAATCAAGGGAACCCAAAGGTTTTCCAGTGTTTTCCGCGTTTCGTTCTTCTTTACTTTTTACGTCGTTTTTATGCGCATTTTATGGTCTTTGTTTTACGATCGACGAACTTAAAGTGGCAGCTACTTTAAGTCAAACAATGTGAAGAAGAGCGAGTGGGAGGGAACATGCTTGAGTGAAAGAGATGGCTAAACATAAGAAGAGATGTCTGGCTTTAATAACATAAAGTCAAACGTTTAATATGCATAATTGTTTTGGCATGCTAGTCAAGGCGACAGGCTAAATGCCAAATAAGCTAGACCCAAAGCAGTTAAGCACACATACACGCACATGCAAAGTGGAGGTGAATGCGAGAGAGAGAGAGAGGAGAGAGAGAGAGAGAGAGGCGAAAGAGACATAGACACATACAAGCAGCTCAGACAACTTTATGTTGGCTCTCAGGAAATTTATGCCAGCTTAAAGCGTAGTTCCTTTCATATTGGACGTGTGTGAGTGAGTGTGTGATAAGTGTAGGTGTGTGTGTGTGTGATGTTGGTATGCGTATGCTGTGCTCGCTCGCTTGCTTGCTGCAGACTTTCAGGATTTGCTGTGTAAATGCGTTAATCTCTAGTCTTGCCATCAAATAACCTGAAACCTGGTAACAAAACAATTAAAACAATATGCAATTTTGATATGTTTATTTGTTGCCACACACACAGACACACACACACACACACACACACACACACACACACACACACACACACACACACACACACTTGCCACGCCCCTTGCCACTTAGCTCGTCTTATTTGAGGCTGCATCCTTTGGGTGCAACAGAAGCAACTTTTGATGTAGCTGCAGTAATTGCATTTTAGTTCAGGTTTTCAACTTGACTTTTTGGTCTCTATGCACTTGTGTGTATCTCTAGCTTGTTATTCTGTGCGTGTATGTGTGTGTGTGTGTGTGTGTTTGTGTTTGTGTTTGTGCTTGTGTTGTGGCATAATGTTTAGCTCAGTTGGCAATGCATTTCATAAGCAATGCGTCTATTTTGAGCAAAACTCTAACTCTGTCAAGTTTACTTTCTGTCTCTCACTCTCCTTCGCTCTCTCCCGCCCTCTTCCTCTGTTCATGCGTATTTTTGGTCTTCCATATTTGTTCTTACACATTCCATCTTGAACTTAGCACACAACAATTGCCTGCTGCAATTTCCCTCAAGCTAATTGCTGCACTGAAAGAAATGTAAATATAGAAATTTGAATCAAACAAACAAATTAATATTTAATTATCTGTTTTGTTGTATTTATTTTATTATTATTATTATTATTATATATATATATATTTTTTTTTTTTTTGCTTTATTAACTTTTAATATTACTTTTGACAATATATATGTATATAATATATATGCATATATTGTCACAAGTGAATCTATATATTATACGGTGTTTAGCTGCTGCTTTTCAACTAAGAAATACTTTGATTTATTTATTTAAAAATTCTTCTTTTAAGTAACAGTATTGTAATTGGCAAGGAAAGTGTGAGAAGAAAGCCTTGACTGTTAAAATAATATTTTTTCTGAATTAATTGATTTTAGTTTCAACAGTTAGGTCCGGAAATTTATTCTAATATATAGCTCTACACCCATGAGAACTTTGTGCTTATAAAATTTCTTAGCTTAAGATTTGTTTCAAGCGATCATACAAAGTTGTTCAATTAACAGATCTACCTTGAAAGTGAGAGTTATTAAAGTGAGAGCCTTGCAATGAAATTATAAGAAATTTAATGACTTTGGAAACTTCAAGACTTTTAAATTTTATATATACTATTTTTGTTGCTTAAATACAATTTAAATAACAGAGAACAATGGGTAGAGTATTTTATTGGACCTATAAATATAAACATTTTATTGGATATATAAATATAAACTTTTTGTTATACACAAATTTTTAAATTTCCAAAAATCTTATTCAACTCTCAAACACGTTCCTCAACTTTTTCTCTGAGTGCACCAAAATTTGTTTCTAAATATTGTTGCTATTAAATAGAATTTGCCAAAAACCGCCAAACAAATGCAGCATAAGCCTTTTTTGTTTGTCTCATAGTCTTCCCAATCCCACACACACACACACATAGGCTGCCCACATTCCTGGCACGCCCACAACAATCAATTGTCAGCATATTGAGCTGCCACGCCTACACTCCCATCCACAAAAGATTCAGACCAATATAGTTGCAACTGCAGCAATTGCAATTTTCGGTCAATTTTCAACATAATTTTTGCGGTCAATTGCCATTGCCACGCCCACTGCAGGCCTCTGTCAATCTCCCTCTCTCTCTCTCTCTCTTTCTCTCTTTCTCTCTCTATCTATGCGATTAACATTGTGAGCTGCAGCCCTGCATCAGGAACAACAAAAGTCAATGCACCACCCACCGCAACCGCCCAATGCAATGGTTAATTTGTGGCTGTTGCTGCTGCTGCTGCTGCTGTGGCCAATGCGTCAAAGGCAACAAATTTGTGCTCCTTCGTAATTTAATTCGCATTTTATTTATTTTTTTTTTCTGTTTCTGTTTGTCTTGTTGCCTTTGCCTGTCGCTGACTGGAAGCCGAAGCCAAATTGTCGCAAGACTTGATTAAAATTTTGGGGATATTTCTGCGTGACTCTGGGGGCCAAACGGGCAATGCGGCTAAGAGTCGTCTAAACATTAGCATAGTAAGCGCTCTGACTAGACTGACCTCAACGCGGGTAGTTGCGACTTAAGGTATGGTATGACATAAATAATAACAAAACAAATAAAGTATTTTTGACTGGTTGACAGGAGAACTGAGATAAACTGCAGACGTTGCAAATTGTTGCAAATGAGTTGATGAGCTTTTCCCATCTCAGCTTTTACTTTTTCTTCTTTGTTGTCTCCCATACTTTCACTATTTTAGTTTATATTCTAACTTAACTCTTAACATAACCCTTAACTCTTAACATACTCCTCTTTTAGGATTTATTTTAGATTTATTTTCGCATCTTGTTGCTTTATCTCTAATATTTCCAATTTCGCTTTTTAACACGATTTGTCTATAATCGATATATTATATTATATTTTAGTTAGCTTTAATTCAATATTCACTCTAACTGATTTAAATAAATAAATAAATAGTATATATTATATTAATAATTAGTTGTAACCTTCTCAGCTCAATGTTTCGTTGAATTCCATATCTTATGAGTTTGTTGCTTTGATGATCTAATTTTAAACTGAATGAAATATATATTTGTCATGCTAATTTCGTTTGTCATATGTTCTTATTTCACAATTTTCTGTAGTGAGTGATTTCTCGCTAACATAAATTTTACCTTCCGAGACAGTTTCTCGCTGCATTGTTTAAAAACAAATTTGCTCCTCACTACTATTGATTTGATCACAACTCAATCGATATGCTTTATCATTTCATATCTCACAAATTATTAGCAAATATAAAACAATAATATTCTTAAGTAAAACTGAAAGTAAGATGAATTAAAAATAGTTAATATTCTCTCATTTATGTTACTTTCTGTTTGATTTTTATGTTCAGTTTGCTTGTGCAATTTATTTTTCTCTTCACTGACTTTATTATTCGTAACAAATATATTTGCATTTGCTTACGGAGTATCTTTTAGTGATGCTTCATTTTTTTATTTATTTTTATTTTTATTTATTTTTTTAAGTCTGACCAAAGCTGTTTGGTTATGTGTCGCTACGCTTGTTGGCAATTTAACAAACATATCCGCATTAAGGTTACAAACTTTTAATTGTTTGCTTGTTGTGAGTGGCACACACACACACACACATATATATATATACACATATATATATGTGAGCTTGGGTCACAGCTGCCGCCTTCTTGGCGGCGTTTTACAGTTCGGCCCTGGCCCGAAAAAGGGAGCACTAATTAAAATTCGCGCGCAATTCGCGCTGGTCAACCAGCATCAACAGCAATAGCAACAACAGCAACAACAACAACAAGGAGAGTGAAAAAAACTTTAGCACAAATGTCATTTCTTTTGTGGACTGTTTTCCAAGGGACCACGAGGCGAATCGGGCAGAGTGGACAGGGCTTAGAGGGTGCTTTATACAGTTAGGGGCACTTGTATGCTCTACAAATGCCCAACAGCGTTTTTCGGCCATTTTACGTACTTGGCTTGTTATTAATTTTTCCATTTTTCCTTCTCTGGTTTTTTGTTTTTTTTTTTTTTTTTTCACCCAACAGCAGCTTTTGTTTGCCGTTTGAAGGCAGAGTTAAAAATGGAGCTGGCTCCACTCAGCTGGACTTGTATGTCACTTGTGCGAATCCTTTGACTACTCTGCCAGTCAGTCTTTGTTATTGTTGTTTTAGTTGTTGTTGCCGCTGTTGTTGTCGCAGTTGTTGTTGCTGTAGCTCTTGCTGTTGTTGTTGCAGCACATTCTAATGAAGTTTACCCACAGCAATTGTTTAGCAAACGTGCCTTGGCCTGCGTTTAAGCGATTTTTTGTCAACGCGCGCACAAAAGTCGACTACGTTTTAGAAATTGGCGGCAAAGGGTTGCAGCATGGCTTGGACAAAGGAGATTGGCTGGCTAACACTATGATACCCTGTAGAGCATGGTTTTCATTTAGGCATTCATTGAAATTCAATGAAATAAATATCACTTTTAAAATTGTATTTTGAAGAAATGAATTTCTATTTATTCAACTCAATTGTTTCAGATTACTATCTTAGACTTTTAAGCTCATTTAGTATATATTTGGATATGGAACGAACTGATCAATCAGCATATTACATAAGAGAGTAGTAGTTATCGGCAAACCGTTTACTGTCTTATCCTTTACCAGGTCTCCAAGCGTATAACAATTAACTGATTTTTCCTAAACATGACAATGTTCTAATACCCGACAAAAATGCAGAACGTCAAATACTCTACTTAAAAGCATATTCAGATTGATTGCTAATTCCAGTTTACTTTAACAGTTGAACCTTAATCAATTTGTAATCAATGCTACTCAGGCAGACACACAAATCAATTAGTCAACCAATAAGTCAGTCAGTCAATCACCTACGATATGTATTGGTATATAATAATCGATAATATAATTTAACAATCAAAAACGATACAATCGACCAATCAGTCAATCGTTTGTCTTTTGGTCAACCACTTGTTCAATGCAACTCGTTAGACAATAAGTTGGATTTGCTTTTAGTCAATCAAGAAGTCAGAATTCAGTCTATCAAATTCTTCAATCAAATAGCCATTCCACCAATCAATGACTGCATGGACTCAACTGCAATTAGCCTGCTTAACAATTATCTAAATCAACTTCCTAATCAGTTGAGCTAAAGTCAGCTATATATAACTCAGCAGTTAGTCGTCAAAAGTTGCTAAATTGTAGAGCTAAGAGATCACATTATAAATAATTAATATTTTACTATAAATACAATCTATCATTGAGCCAATCAATCAACTACTCAACTTATGCGTTCAAGTCAATTCAACATCTACTCAGCTTCTTTTAAGTTCTTCACTCAGGTTTCTTTATAATGGAAATTCTATGCTTTCTATTCAATTATATAGCAATATCAGTTGCCATAACAGGGAAACTTAGAGTCGATTAAACTCTATTCAGATCATTCTCATATGTTTGCTCTTGTTGGTGTGCATGTCACTTGGTTTTCAGTTTGTTTCTTGTTGTCGTAAGCGCTTTTTTTGTTTTTTTTTTTTTGTTTTTTTCTTTTTGTCATGTCCTGTGCGCAAAGGATCTGCTCGACCGTGGTTCGAATTTAATAGAATTTAAAGCTGGCAAGAGAGACAGGCTGAGGGTAGGCGAGGAGTACGAGTATCGTGTACCCCTTTCTTTTTTTTGGCCAAGTTGGCCGTAAAAATAGTGAATTTAGTTCCCTGTTGTCGTTCGGCTGCTTTATGTGCGACAATAAACATGAGCACAGACATAAATGTGTTTTATTTATATTTCACTCGTATTTCTCTGCTAAAAAAAATAACTACGAAAAGTAGCTCGAAAAGGGGCAAGAAAAATAATATTGTATATATGGACAAGAGCTGAGAATAGAAACATTACAAAATACGAAACCCAATAAAGTGTAAGTAACGAGAGCGACAAGAGTGAGAGAGAGAGAGAGAGTGAGAGAGAGAGAGGCGGGAAACTAAGATGTAGAACGGGGATTGAGCGGAAAACTACGTCGGAAATGTACACAAAATATTGGCAGCTGTTTAAGCTTTTTGGCCAATTTTCGCATTTATTTTGTGGCAGAACAAAAATTGCTTGTTGCGGTTAAGAGTGGTCAGCGGTGTGGCCAGTGAAGAGGTTTTTTTTTCGCTGTTGGTAAGCACGGTATTAGCAAAAAGTTTCATTTATTAAAAAGTTTGTCACGCGGCCACTTTTCAAATGACTGGGCAATTTTTCACGTGACAATTCGCTGTCTCACGCTCTCTCTTTCTAACCGCCTCTCTCACTCTCTCCCACTCTCTCTCTTGCTTGCCAGTTGTCCCTGTCTGTTTGGCAATTAGCAAACAGTTTGCTGTTGACTTTTCAGCACAATTTGTCTTCGCGCGCCTGAATGTAGGCAACAAAACTTCATAAATTGCTTGTGCAAAAAAGATGGAAGAACCGAAAGAGAGAGAGAGAGAGAGAGAGAGAGAGATAGGGAGAGAGAGAGAGGAGACAAACATAGAGAGATAGTAAGAGATATATATAGGCACAGCTGTAGCTAGTCATAGGCCTTTCCCCCTCCCCCCTCCACTTATGCCAACCCCTATTGGATACTTGGTGACGTCGCATCGCCACGCACGATTTATCATAATTTTTGTTGTATGCCACTTAAACAGCAGCAGCGGCAGCAGCAGCAGCAGCAGTAGCAGCATCAGTTGCGGCACCAACAGCAGGCGCGCACAATGCGGCGTATGAGCGATATTTGTTATTTATGCAAATGAAGTCTGTTGTCCTCTGCATATTTCATATCGAAAACTGCCCCAATCTGACTTTAAAATGCCCGTAAGCAAAGTTAAAAGCAGAAAGAAATAGTACAAAAAATACAGATTGAACAGACAACAGTCAATATACCCTTGCCACTGAAATATATTGGTCGTTGTAGATGTGGATTTCATTAAAGCGAGTTGATAAGCCTCGTGCTTAGTTCTTTCCGATTGCAACATGAAACCGGCAATGAAAAACTTGTGCATAATATTGGAAATTTTATTTTACATATTGAAAAAATGTATTATTACAAAGTTGCATATATTATTTATTAAACTTATTAATTAAAACAAGCTAACCTAAAATCAGGTATTCCCATTCAACGTTCTCGATATTTGAAGAGTTATATTTCATTTATTTTCGTATTATGAATTCGGAATTTATAAAATTATTCATATATATGTATATATATATATATAAATATCTTATAGAATTATTTGGCATGTGGTTGATTCTACACTTTTTTATTTGAAACCAATCTTGAATCAATTTTAAGAGTGTGCAAGAACTTTCTTTGAATACAAAGAAGAGGATTTTGTTGAAATTGATTTTCTCCTATGATGATAAGAAAACTATTCTAACGCTGCTCTTATGATATGCTGATCTCTCATTTACTCTAATTTATTCACGTTTGTAAGATTCTCAAATAAAGCTTAAAATTAAAATTTTTAATTTAGATCTCGACTCAAAGATAATTCATAAGATATCTTTCTGAATGATTCTTCTCAATCAAAAAACACAAACTGATCTTAAAAAGTTTACTTCGAAACATACATTTGATGCAATTTGCATATTTCTCTGTTTATTTAAAGAAACGAAAAAAAGGATTCAATTAAAACAACACATTTATGCTACAATTATGCTATAATATTGGGTAGATTCCAACTTATTTTATATTTTATTCTAAACCGCTGTTACAGACTCCATATATTAGAATAAAAAAAAATATATATATACAAATATATTTATTTGAAGATTTAATAATATATTATTTTTATTTAACTTTTTTTTATAAAAATCAATGAATGTTCAGTTTCCCTTAATAGTTTTGGAAAATGATATTTCAGTGTTGTTGAGCTGTATCAATGGGAGAGATCATCGAGTGCAAGAGCTATCTAGCTAGGGTAACTCTCTGTCTATCCGGCAATTTCTCTGCCCGTCCCCCTTATTTCTCACCCTACTGCGAAAGCAGCCAATCAAAAGGCAAATGCAATAAATTTGAACGAATGCAAAATGCATTTGCAAAGCAGGACCATCGACCGTTGAGTGTTGTTTGGTTGAGGGTTCATGGGTCGAGGTTTGTGTAACGTGAAAACTCGAACTATGACTGTTGGCCAGTTTATGGGCCAGGCGAAACAACAACTGAAAACTTTGTATGTTGCTTGCTTGTTGCTTTGTCTTTTTGCCTGTTTTTTGTTTTTTTGTTCTTTGCCTGTTTGTTTTTTCTCTCACAGGCTTCTTCTTTGCGCTTCTTTTTAGTTATGTGCTGCAGATGCACTAAAAACTGCCAAAGCAAAACACGAAACGAATGGTGAAAAGCCTTGCGCCTTGCCGCTAAATTTTGCGCCTCTACGTGCGACATGCGCCACGCAAATGGCCCAACAACAACAACAGCAGCAGCAACAACAAAGGCAGCAGTAGCAACTGTTGCAACAACAACAACTGCTGCATGCAAAAATGTTTCGGCGTATCTGCAACGCTAAGTGGGTCGCCGCCAACAGGACACAACGCAGTCGGCAGGCACACGAATCCTTTAGGCCTCTTGCCACACTGCTACTGCTCTGCTACTGCTGGCTCTGTCCCAGTCACGTTAACCAGGCCCAATCAGCCGTTAAGATGTGACTCTTGCGTTGTCCATTAGCCAAGCAAGAAAAAAAAGATTCGCAAAAAAATCTGTTCATGCGTTTTTTTTTTTTTTTTTTGCAACATCTGCCTTTGTCTGTTTGCACTGCCACAGTTGCAGTTGCTTCCTGCCAACGATGTTGCCACCTCTGACACTCTGCATTTCAGTCGTATGTTTTGTTTCGTTTCTTCTTTTATCTAAGCTTGCTGCTGTTGTTAGTGTGACGATGGCATCTTCTTTGCTCGATTCTCTTTCGTGGATTCTACTCTTTGATCTGTAAGATCTGTTATGCATAGCAAGCAGTGCAACTATCAATTGTTTTCCTGTATGTTCCTTATCTATATCAAAAATATCTTCTCCTTATTCGCTATTCAACATCCACAGGTGTCCCGTTAGTTCTTCAACGTCCATATTTCCTTCACATAATTCTTCAAGTAATCCATATTGTTCTTTTGGTTGATCTTCAGTCTTTGCAGTCTGCATGTCATTTAACTCATAGCTCATCTCTTCTGCTGTTTTCCTCTTTCTGCACCTTCTGATATCTCTCCCTGATATCTCTTCTTCCATTGTTTCATATTATTCATCTGATAATTGCAACCACATTTTCACATCATCTGCCAATACTTTCAACTCCTGCTTCTCCTTCCTCAACTACGGCTTCAATGGACTATTTACTCTTCCTAGCTAATTATAGTGCTGTGTACCAGTGTAATCTCGTGCCACTGCTCCGTTGCTTCAGCTCAACTGCATTAAGACGTTCGCTCTCCATCCTCTGCTTAATGCTGACCTTTCTCTTTTTATCATACCAACAGTCGCGACTCCTGCGTCCTCTTTTGCTGCTGCACTCTGTCCCATTCCAGCCCTCTGCCCCGCTCATTCTGGGCATTGCTTCTGCTGCACTTACTTTAGCTTCACTGCTGACTTCGCCTCGTTTCCCGTGGCACAACATCTTCCAACGGCTTCTTCCTGTGCCTACTTTTTGTTGCGCCGCATTTTGGGGCACTTGCCGCAACGATTTATCAAGCAAGACGAAGTCGCAGCGCCGCGCAAATTGATTATGCTAATTTCATTGTTGTCCTTGTTGTTGCTGTGGCTGTTGCTGTTGCTGTTCTCCTTGTAGTATTATGACCGCAACACTTTTGGCCTACGGCCCAGCTCACCTCCTAGCTAACTCCTCCACACCCCATTAGCCACATTAATGACTGTCATTATGTAATGACAGCGACAAGCGACGCGTCCTTGCAGCAGGAAGAACGGGCCTCTTTTCCCTTTCTTCCAGCGCCGAAATATAAAATTTGCATAGTCCTGACAAGTCTGGGAAATAAGTTAGTAGACAAGTCGAGGGACAAGTCCCGTTCAGTTCGGTTCAATTGCTGCCTCGGCTTGTCACACAACTCGCTGACAGTTCCACAGTCACAAATCGCACGAGTCGCAACGGCCCGTCAATTGTTTACATTTGCCTAGGCCAGAATAAACAGTCACACAGACTGACTGGCGGGAGAGGAACTGAAAGACAGACAGGCAGACAGACAGACAAAGATGATGACAGGCCGTTTTTTGTTTAATTTTTGTTTTGCGCGAGCCTAAGCGGAGGCCAGCGACCACGCCCAGCGACCATCAAACAGATGCTTTCAACACCAAATAAAACAATTGCCAAAAAACAAAAACGTAACAAAAATACATAAATAAGTAAAAGGGAAATATAATGGATAGGACGCTGATTGGTTACTCTTTAATTTAATGCAAGGCAGTAAAGAGAATCGATTATTAAGGCAATCAATAAAACAATGCCGAGAACTTTGCTAATATTTGTTGAGATGGTCTGAAAAGAAGCCAAGGAATCAATAACTGAAACCTAATCTATAATTTATATTTATCAATTACCAATAATTAATGAAACAAGAAAATTGAAACCTATAGAAATTTTTTCTTTTCTTAATGAGAATATATTTGTTACATTCAGCAATAAAACTGACTGTTAAGTTACTTAAAATGTCCAATTCAGAATTGTGCCATTAATTATTTAAAAGTATACATATATTATGTTTAAATAAATATTTTCCGATATAGTTTTTAAAAGTTTATTTTCTCTGTAGGTCATTAGATTAGATTGAATTATTTTACTTATGTACATATATATTACAAAACACCTAAAAAGCACTTTTAAACAATTATTTACTTAGAAGTAAAGTTCCGCGAAAATTTGTAAGATGTGAGATTATTAAGTGCATATTTTGAATACGTGTATTTTTGAGGTCTGCAAATTCAAAAAATTATTCCTATATTTGAAACAAATTTTTTTTTTTAGTTAAAGTTTGTTTTTTAATCCTGTTCATTTCAGCGTTATTGGTTTTTCTTTATATAGCGTTACCTTTTTTATACAGTCTACATATATAAAATCACTTGAAGGTATTATTCTTAGTTGAAATAAGCAGATCTACTTTAAAATGGTTTTAATATCAATTATACTGAAACACTTAACACTTTTTTAAATCACAGCACCTCTACAATAGAGTATTCAAATACCGTAAATGGCTAAATGGAGTCCGTCCCATAGAAACTGCTCTGGTCTGGGCAAATTAAAAATATTTGCACAAATATAAAAATCGAGCAACTTATCTGTTCGCGTCTCGCTTCTCTTCTATTTTTTTTTTTTTTTTTTGTATATATTTTGCTATATTTTTACATGTCGCTTCCGCTTTTGCTGAATGTTGCATGCAACAAAAAAATGTTGTCAACTTTTATTACAATTGTTGTTGCCTTTTGTTGCTGTTGTCGCGTTGACACTTAATTGATGGTGGCAAGCCGTGATTGGTGCCATCGCGCGCTTAGCGCGTTTAGCCCATGATGGCGTGTGGGCAGAGGGGCGCGGGCGGGAGGCAGAGGCGGGGCAGATACAGGAGGACACTGGGACTGAAGCCGGGGCATTGCAGTAAACTGCAGCGCTATCAAATGAAATTGGCGCGAAAATCGTTTTGCCAATTGCAGTTTTAGTTTTGGTCATTAAATTCAGGCCAAAAGCAACGAGATAAACCCATAAAATAATTTGTGTATGTGTGTGTGGATTTTTTAATTTTTTTAATGCTGGAAATTTTCGCGATTAAAAAATGCCAAACTTTGCAATTAAAAATGCAGTTGCTTTTAGCTCGTTTGGGAAATTTTTGTTTGGCCAAAAGAAGTGACAAGAAATTTACAATATGGATTTATAGATATCAGTTCTTAAAGAATCCTATTATATTATCTTGTCAAATTATTTGTCGTAATAGAATTTATGGAAATGTTTTAAGTTATACAGAAGATAAAACATAACTCGAAATAAATCTGCCAGATAAAAAGGAGATATAATTAGAATATCTACATGTAGCGAAACTTATAAGTTTAATATGAAAAAAAAAACTTTAAATCCAAATATAATAACTAACACAATTTCATCTTCATAAAAAACTAGTTGGTTAATAGTTTTAGAAGTAAAAACTTTTCTACTAAAAAACGAAGATGTTAGATGATTTCTAAGAGGAATATGCAAATCAGATTTGAATTTATATTGAAAGGGCTGCGACTGTCGACCCTAGACTGATTCGGCATAGCCTATTATTTAGCTTATAATTAAACAAAAAAATTCTTTCTGATCAACAATATAATAAAAATTTCTTTAATCATAAGTAATTTTTAAATATTTCATCAAACAACTTTTCAGTTTGCTGTATGTAAAAATTCAAAGTATTATTTTCAAACTAAATGAAATACTGAAAAATATTTTCAAATAAATACTATAAATTTCCATAATACCATTTTAATCAAAATAATAGCATCAAATTCAAATACTCTTCACTTTACAACCATGCAAATACTAATAAGAATTGTTCCTTTTCCTTAAACATGTAAGCTTATCTATAAAGTAAGCATTAATGTAACTTCGATTGCTTACATCGCTGAGCTGCATACACATTACGCATACGCACCGTAAACTCGAGCTCCAATCGAGCGAGTGGGCAGGAAATCTTGGTTAAAGCACAGTTCAGGTGATTCGTAACCGACAAAATTAAACGAAAAGAAATCGTAAATCAATGTATGCGTGACCAGATACGAGCAGCTCAGCCCAGTTCGGCAGTACGCCCGCCTGGCTGCCCGACTCTGGATTCCTACTCGTTCTGGACTCGCATTTCCGGTTACGCCTTTTAAATTATGTTATCATTGAGCGAAATGCAATTAAGCGCCGATAGCCTACGGTGTGTCAATCAACGGCAAATAAAGCTTGCCATGGCCTCAATGTTTAAGCAGATAATAAAGCAGGACGCGCTGACTGAATGAGACGAAAGGGAGAGAGATCCCTTAGCCTCGGGTGAGCAGGCACTGAATGCAATGCGAGAACACCAGGAGCCAGGCATGTGCAGAGTTATCATTTTGCGGTAACCAGCGACAAGCACAACTACACACACAGTCGCACACTTAACATATCACTAGCAGGAGGCATGGGGCAGGAGGCAGGAGGCAGGAGGCAGGAGGCGGCAGGCAGACGGCAAAAGGCAATCCTGCAATCCTGCAATCCTCAGCCGCCCCGGAGTGCGCAAATTGACTTTTGCCTGTGCCAATGCAGTTGCCGTTGTCATTTCCTGGATTGCACATGGCGAGGCGACACATGGCGACAACTTGCAAGACAGCGGCAGAAGCAGTGGCAACTGAGGCAGCTGCTGCTGGTTGGGGCATGCCACGCCGTACGCCGTACGCCACACGCCTCACACGCACTCGACTGTAACGTGATAATTTGTCTGACTTGTCGCACACTCGCATCGCACGTCTCACTCAGTCACTCACACACAAACTGACGATGTCTCCGCTTGTCGCTCATTGTGGCTTTTGGCCGAGATTGTCGGGATGTGTGGCAACCACGCCTCACGCCCAATACCTAGCACCCCATCCAGTCCCATATGCATCGTTGACATGCCACGTTCCTCTTCTTCTTCTTCTGCTTCTTCTTCTTCTTCTGCATCTGCTTCTGCTCGTTCTTCGCTCTTTGCTGCCATTTTCATTCAGCAAATCTGTCACCTGAGTAACAATTATAGCTGCTGGCATTTTAAGTGTGTGTGTGTGTCTGAGTGTGTGTGTGTGTGTAACTGCTCTTCGTTAACTGCAACACTTAATGGCAACAGCTCCTTCTGTGTGTGTGTGTGTGTGTGTGTGTGTGTGTGTGTGTGTGTGTGTGTGTGTGTGTGTGTGTGTCTGTGGCACTCGAATCAATCACCTTGCAGGGCCTAGTTAAAAAGTCAGTTGACTTTCAATTGCAAAGTTGGCCATAAATGAAATGAAATTTTCTGTTTTTCTTATTAATGCTATTTCTGTCGTTCTCCTTTCTCGCTCTGTATCTATATGTAGATATATGTCTATATATCTATTCTATCACTATTTATTTTTTCTGTCTTTCTTTCTCACGTACAATCTATCTATCTTGTATATTGTCAAATCTCTAATTTTATAACTATATGTCAATTTATTTCTAAATCTCTTGCTTTGTCTAGAATCTATTTCTATCTATCATTCTATCATCTCTCTAGCAATCTATACTCTAACTATAAATTTATTTTAAAGATCAATTTATCCGTCGATATATATCTAGCATTCTTGATGTATGTATGTACGTGTCCTTCATTCCTTGAAAACTCTCTTCCTCTCATTTTGACATTTTATTCCGTTTTTACGTTCTCTTCCTCTTTCTATCTATCTGTCTAAATATACTTATATTTCAACTATTTTATTACCTATATATATATATGACTCTGTTTCTCTCTCTTTCTTAATTCTATCCTCATATCATAGATTTTACTATTCTCCCTCTTCCTATTTCATTTACACTTCATTCGTTTTCCTTTTATTTCCCATCAATTTTTCTGGCCTACTTGCTTATAAATGACATAATGAACAATAAAACGATTTTCCAGCTGCTTAACATAGAGTAAATTATAAATTTAATTAAGCTGCATCTTAAATACCCTTTACACTACATATATATAAATAATATAAAAAAGAAAAGTCAGAGACAATTAAAGTTTAACCCTGGTAAACTGGTGTAACACATAGAGCATTATATATTAAATATCAACTCTAATAGTAGAGTTCACCAAGCTTTTGCAGAATGTAAGAGAAATATACATAATATCATATTATATTAGGAATACACACTATCTAAATATCCATCTTTAATTAGGCGAATAATAATCTGCCTAAGCCAAGGGCATAATTGATATCAAACTAATTTGCTTTGAGTATAGAGAAAATGGAGAAATTTGTTAAAGAGAGGAAGCGTTTGTCACTGAAAGCAAGCGATTTGCCAACAAAGAGGGAGAGAGAGAGAGACAGAGCTAGCATAGATCGTAGGGCCATAAATCAATTGGTTTTAATGCCTGGCTGGGCACAACAGCAAATCTGAAACCTGAGTGCAAAACCGCAACCCAAAACGCGCTTTCGATCATAAATTATGATGTGACGATGGTCAGAAGGCGACTAACGGTGGCCAAGTGGCAAGAGGCAATTGGCAAGTGGCAAACAGCAAGCGGCAGGCGGCGCCTGGCTGAAGGCAACACCTCTTGCAGGCAGCCGCAGCGACAGCAGCAGTAGCAGCCACTGGTCAAAAACCTAATTAAGCCAGGACGCAAAGCGCACAACCGGAAGTGCGGCGACCGGGAAGGGAGGGAGGTCGGCGCAGGTTTATGTTGCCAGCCCCATTGTGCCTGGCGCCAGGAAGCGCTCAAGTGTGGCAACAATGGTTAATGCTTAAGTAATTACAATGCCTCGGCGATTAACTATGCAAGGACTATATGCAAAAGTGGCTGGCAGGCCAGGCTAATGAAGCTTCTACCACCAGCAGGACACACAGCATGCAGCTAATTATCACACATGAAACGTAGCTGCCACATGCCACACTTGCCAGTCCATGCCGAACAGTGGCCCCGGCTAAACTGGGCGCATTTTATGAAAATTTATGTTATGAGCTCATCGATGAATGGCACTTGTTTAGCTGATTGATTGGCGCGCTGCGTGTGGCACATGCCACAAAATGGTGGCGCTTGCTGCCACAGTTATAGCAGCTACCAAGGACTTTTGAGGCGCAGACTTTGTGACGCTTCTGCCACTGCTTGTGCCTGTGACTGTGCTTGTGCTGCCCTCAAAGCGTTTGCCCATTATTTGTGGCATGCACAACGCACTTCAGACATTTTTATGCTTTATGCCACAGTCAGTAGCAGGAAGCAATGTGGTTGTTGCAATACCCTGTATCTAAGGCTAAGTGGCAAGCAAGGCCATAGACAATGCCACAATCACTATTTTCAACTATTAATAATGACCTTAATATTACTCTCTATATCTATACATGAATATGAATGTGACGCCGTTTAATAAACAACGATTAAAGATTCTCTAAAGATTCTCTAAAATATATAATTTAATGACATGAAATATACAAAACAAGTCATTAAATTAAATGATGACTAGTTCTACAACTAGAATGGCATGGATTGAATGGTGCCCTTTAATGTAATTGACAGTTTTAAATTAATTTCTTAATCTATTTTGTATTTATAATACATATTAAATGCTGCATAAAATAATTACAATCAAAAATCTTTGATTATGTATCATATCTATATTTGTTTATATTTATATTTTGTTGCAAAAACAAACATATAAATATAAAAACTATTACTTAATGTAAACTTTATATATTTTTAATTTAATTACAATTTATTACAAATTTATCCTGTTTTATTTTTATTTATTTTTTTTTTTTCATAGTTCGCAATTAGAATAAAATCACTAAACCGATAAAAAAAAAAAACAATTATTGAGTATTAATTTGTAATCTTTTATCGTTATATTGCCAGCGTTGATATTATATATTTAAATTCTATTTTGTATATATCTCAAAATTTATAAATGTATACTTATATTAAGCCCACCTTTTAAGAGCTTACATAACAACAGAGTTAACACTAAAGCCATCATCTTAAATAGAAATATAGCAGAAAATTTCAATAAATGGAGCATTTTCTAAATTATTCTTATTCTATATAATAAACATATAGATACCTTCATTGATTTACAGTAACAAACTTGATTTTTTTTGCACATATAAATTTTATTGCTATTTGTCTAGCATATGAAAGTTCCAAGTGCATTTCAGCTCTGAGTAGCTATCAGTCGTGCACTCCTCATCGATTTATTGTTGTTATTGCCGTTGGTGGTTTGGTTAGCTTGGCCAACGCATAAGCCACTTAAGTTTTTGTGGCACACGCGCCTGGAGCCACCATTTAGCGCCTCGGCCAAAGTTTTGGGCGTCATCGATGCCAAAGCGAGGCTGCCAAAAACGCATTTGTTCGCTTAAAGGGGGATCGTCTGGAGGGGGAAGGGAGGGAGGTATTGAAGCAACTGAAGGAAGGGCTGCCATTGCATAGCTTAAGGCGAAACTCTCTTCTATTTTTCGCGACGCTTCTATTTTTTTCTTTGTTTGGCCATGGCACATAAATTGCCGGACTGTAAAGCGGCTTAAACGAATTGCCGCTCCGCCGCAGCAACAACTTGGCAGCTCGCACTTGCCACACTGCCACGCCCCCACCCCATGCCGCCAAGGCGCCTGCCCAAGTTTGTTGTTGCTTTGGCAAGTTTTGCACAATTTATAAATAGTTTGCTTGGTTTTAAAGTTTACTCATCTGCTCCCTTTTTTTCGCAACTCCCTTCTAGCCATTATCGAGCGCAATGCCGCAAAGTATGCATTGCAACTTGCAACTTGCACTTGCCGCTTGCAACTTGCAACTTTTTGATAGTTTGCGCCAAAATTAACAAAGGAATTTCATTGGCAAATTAGATTTTTGGCGCATTGCATTCAAGATATTTTAACCAACGCCCATTTATTTAGACTAACTAATGAAGCAACTCTCGTTAAACAAGTGGAAGTTTAAGTACTTTTTTATGTTTAAATCGAATGGCATTTGCAGTTATTTATTAATTTTTTTTAAATCATTTATCTGCTTTAATGCGCTTAGTTTGAGTGTTTAGTTGGCATAATCCAAAAAGTAAGAAAACACTTCAATCGCTGGAAAAATTTCCATAGTCTTAAGCTTTATTATTTAAAAAATATATATATTTTATTTTTTTATTATATTTATATTTTTATAATAGATTTATAATATATATATATTTTATTTATTTATTAAGTGCAGAACATTTAGATTACACTTAAGACCTTAACAACATATAGAAGAAGAATAAATTAGGTATCTCAATTTATATCCAAATATAAAATATCCAAAGGCCTTAGCTAGGCGTTGCTTTTAAAGTCAACTTAAAAGTTGGATAGGGAGAAGTCTGCTTGCATATATATTTATTTAATTTCTCTTTATTTCGTAAATAATTGATCATATCAAACATAGTTTTGTAAATTTATCATAACTGGAAGATCGCTTAGTCATTACGATCTTTACATTTTCATACAGACATTTCCATTTAATTTTCAAATAAATACAGCAGCAGCCCACACTTTAAGATTCCCAATATTTTTTCAGTTTTCATTAAAATATTTGCCTTTTTTGTCGATATTTCTGCGCTTTGTCACAAGTGCTGCATTTTAATGTTTCAGAAATTATATTACTTTAGAGTTAACTTGATAAATAGTAAAATAAGATCAGAGAGCATATATTCATTGGCAAATAAATAAATAAAGATTTTTCAAAATGTTTTATAATTTTTGCTGAATGCTTACATATATCTTAAAATAAAATATTTCCTAATTCCAGCATTAACATAAACATAAAAGATTTATTCAATTTATAAATGAATAGAAATTTGTATATACATTTTTCCACCTTTACATAAATTAATATTGTGTATGTATTTCAATTACATTTTTTAATTGCTAGAAGTGAGGAGGTTTTTATTATATTTATATATAATAATTTAGTATAATGAAAACTCAAGTTTATATCATTATTGATTGGCTTCACAACTAAAGCCAACAACTCTACTCTTTAACCACGATGGCATAGATCGAAGAAGAGATACAAAATCGTTAAACAACATTTCTACTCTTTCAATCCCTGTCACAGGCAGCTCTCATTGATTTGTATTTTAACACATTTCGCTAACAGCGAATGCTGCAACATTTTCTGCCACTTAATACGCGCCAATGTGTTGAATGCCACAAACTGTGGCAAGGCAAGTGATGCATTTAAAACATGGCCGCGCATTGCGCTCTTGACAAATCTGACAGGGCGACAAAGCGTCGCCTCAATGCAGTTCCCCCTTCTCTCTCTCTCTCTCTCTCTTTCTCTCACTCTCTCTTTCTCGCTGTCTCTCTCACTCTCTGGTATGGCAAATGGCTTGCTTTCAACATATTTTACATGCCAATCTCTTAGCTGGCAAAAGAGGCAAAAAGGGGCGTGGCTAAGGCGAAGAAGTTGCAATGACTGCATTTATGCACAAGTTGTAAGTAAAAGTTTTCGCACGCAAAACGCAGCTCGTAAAGTAAACACACTCCACAACTAACTTTCGGCCCAAAAGGGCGTCAACGGGCTGCGTCCCCGGGGTAGCGGCCTTTACATTGGGCCTGTCTTTCGGCTCTTGCTTCTTGCGCTCAATTTGCGCATTTTTTGCGCACAATTACTCAGCGCGACTTTTTTTTTTTTTTTGCATTTCAGTTTTTTTTTTTTTTTTTTTTGGGCGTCCATGGTTGCACGTTGCAAGTTGTTGCTGTTGGTTGCCCCTGGCTGGTGCGGCACTAAGTTGGCTTCTTTTGAGCTTCAGCGCTTGGCCGGCTGACTGGCCTCATAAGCCGCCTAAAAGGTGCAAAGTAACTGCCATAAGCCGCTTGCCGTTACTTGCCAGCGCGCTTTGCTCCTCTGCCAAGTTCCTCAATCACTTTTTATGAGCCAGAGACAACAAAAATAAGACAAAGAAAAAAGAATGGGGAAAACACAACGCACAAGGAACTTGATATACTCTTGCAGAGCGAGGTTCCTCTAGTTATTTGATGTGAAAACTTTGTTTCCACTAAAAATCCTATATATTCAATATAAGATAAGTGAACAAATATTTAAAAAATACAAATTGTCAAAGACAATATTCAAGAAATTTTATAAAATTAAGATTAATTACACTTTTTATTGACTTATGTAAAGAATATTAATATCTTATAAATTAACAATATTCTACTAATTTTACAACATTTGTATTTATTTTATTTATTTAGTGTTATTAGTGTAATTCATGAATATATAATGTGTAGATTAATATTTAGTATCATAATAATTATTATTCATTATATGAATTATTATTAATATTCATATTAAATAATTATTATCCAATTTAATAAATTTTTAAAGTTTTATTAAGTGACAACCTTAGTTACTTTAATATTATTTTAAATTTGAAACACACAGAGTACACTGCTTTTCATAATGCAATTAAATAAACGTAATAAATATAAATTCTAATACATATATATATTTTAATTATTTAAATTATATACATTCGCTGCCATAAAACCACAATGCCCACAATTGGTGGCATAACCAAAAAACATTTGTTGACACTGGATTGTCGTGAGTTACGTGCACGTTGTCATTGTCGCTTGCTCATTGTGCCGGCTCACACTGCGTATGCTTAATGCTCAGACCTTGTCTCCAACTCATTCTGCCTCACGTGCGCATACTTTGGACTTTCATTGAGTGACTTTTAATTGGCTGCCAGCGCTTAACCCTTGCCACATAAATCTTACTCACACATGCCACTCACACACACGCACACACTTGCATACGCCCGTCTCCCTCTGTGCCACACCTCTCGTGCCTTGAGCTAGTCAAATCGTCTTTTAATCTGCCGCATATGCTCGAGCATCAACTGACCAGAGGGTCAAATTCAGACACCCACGCCACAGTCACCTTTTTCCAGCTCTTTTTGCCAAGAACAATGAAAAAGAGAAGAAAAATACAGAGACAGATAGAGAGAAGAGAGAGAGAATGAGATAAGCTAAGCAAGTTGTGTTCAAAGTTTTGTCTGCAAGTTTGCCGCGTTTATAGATTCAACTGAAGACTTGTCTAATTGAGCACAATTAAATGTTCATTTTAGAAATCTGCGATAACTTGATTCAACAAGAAATATTTCTCTCTTTCAGTCCTACTTTATTTCTTGTCTCCATTTCTGTTAGATTAGAAAGTCAATTAAATAATTAATAATCACTTAATAGCTTCTATAAAATGAATATAAAATAAACTGTAAATAAAATGTATTATTATGCCACTACTACTACTTAGGTTTCTGGCGGTATGAAAGAACTATATAAACAAAATTCTATTTAGAAAGTATATTAAAATAATTTAATAATAAGTAACCTTTAGAGTTCGAAAATATTTGATCTTATGAAATATAATAGTATATAAAAGTATTATTTAAAAATATAACAATCGTTAAGCCTATTAAAATATATTATTAATATGATAAACGACTATTATATTTCATAAGACCAATTTTATTAAGCCATCTTACTATTTTTTCTTAGCATACTCGTCTTGCTTTGGTGACTCGAGAAACCCTCACTATTTGCAGTCCACTAAAATCAGATGTGTCTCTCAACTCGATGGTAAAGTTCTGCTGACAACTTAAGCGATTTTTAAGCAGGATCAAAGCACTGTCAATGCCTCTGTCAGTTAGAGAGTCGCATGTCCTGGCACACCATTATGCTATCCATTTGGCAATAGTGTCTACGCTCCATGAAGCGATCCATTGACGCACTTCATTTCAGTCAATGACAAATGACAGCTGCCCAGCGAGAGCAGGAAGGAAAGGGAGAGGCTTGTGGGATGGGTGTCATAAGAAGCAGCATTACGGGCAACATATTGCAATATGGACGGCTGGAAGAGGTCGGTTTAAATTTATGCGCTTGTTTGTTCAAAGTAGCGCACGGCTATTTCAATGGGGCGCCGCCACGGCAGAGGAGTGGAGTATGAGCAGGACAACTATTCATTTATCGTCTTATTTATGGGCGCATTTAAGAGCCGACAAAGCGGCCAATGGCCAACCGCCTGTCACGGAGCGAAAGCGAAGCGCTGGAAGTGTGCAGAGTTGCCAAGCTTACGTAGTTCATGGCAATTGGCTAACTGGCGTCCTGTACGGTATGGACTCGCTAATGGATTGCGGCACACAAATCTTTAAAATTACCCGGTAAAACTTTGAAATTAGACGTGGTCGCAGCCACAGCAGCGACAGCAGGCCAACTGGCGTCTGTCTAGCCGACAAGTCTTGGCTAATTTGTAGTTTCATATTTGATCAAAGGCCAACAAAATACAAGAAGTAAAGCGGAACTCAAGTGCAATGCGACTGCCAGATATCCTAGCTGAGATGTTGAGAAAAATATATTAAAGTGAAATCAATAAAAATAAAGACTTTCCTGCTTTACATCTGCTTTTGGCTGTCTGTTGCATATGCTACTTCCTCGGCAAACAACTCTCTTCGAAGACATCTTCGTTTGCAGGGAATTGCTAAACGAGCTGCTATTTCGAACTGATTGCCCAAAACTGCAAAGTTGCGGCCGAAAATGTTTGCTGCACATGTCGTTGGCAATTTGCTATCGAACAAATTGTTTGTGTCTACTTACTTTAAAGCTGTGGCCAAAAAATACAAAATAAAAGAAAAGACAAACACTAATTGAAGGCCAAAGACACATCAAGCCAATCAAATTCGTATCGCAAAGTGGGCGTGGCAGCACGTAATGCGCCGAACGGCAAAAGAGAATGCTGCCAAAAGATAAAGGCAGCCGCGTAGACCCAAAGCAAACAGCAACTGACAAGCATATATCAGTAAATATATATAGCAAGAAGAGTTTTATATTTTCATATGTGTATATATGCGTGCATATAAAGCTAGCAGATCTAGACAGATCGGGGCTCAGACTCCGTGGGCTGACAGGCTATAGGACTTTGTCGCGAGCTTGCGCCAAATCGCAAAATCCCAGGCCTAAAAAACCGCTGCGAATAAGTAAACCAAAGTAGACACATTCTCACACACACACACGCACATACACCAGTCACACACACACACACACACACACACACACACTCACACAGACGCTCGTACAGCCATTGAGCTCACATGGCAAATGTAACGTAAAACGTAAAATATTCCTGAATGCAATTCCCATGCATACCAGCACACACTCGCACACACACACACTCACACACACACTACACACACACACACGTACACATACCATTTTGTATGGAAAAAGTCAAACTACAGCATTGCGGATGTTCAGGACATTCAACTGCACTTTGACCCATATTCCATTCCATTTTGTTGCAAATAGCTGCAGCTGCGGACGCACTGCACAAAAACGACCAGCAACAACAACAACAACAACAACAACAACAACAGCAAAGTCGCCCCAAGGCCTGAACATGGCCAGCAACCACCAGCTGTTGGCATCGACTCTAGACTCGGCCCAGTCTCAAACAGCCAGTAAATCGTTTAGCCTGCCCGGCTCACGATTTGCTTTGTGGCAACAGTAGCCTAACTTATCCCCACCTCACCCCACTCCCCTCTGCCATTGCTCTCGCATCCATCATGATTTTAACCTGCAAATATCTTGCTCTTGCTGTTCGCATGATCTAGCCACACACGGCTGATATGCCAGTTTAGTGCGAGAGGCTTTCAAAAACTATTTCGAAATGCATTTTTGTTGCCTACTTTTTGGGGAATTTCAATTTTTTACCAACTTGTGTGATTTATGTGCATTTTAGGATTCGTGCGTTATAGTATTTTCAAATACTTGAAGAAACAAATTATGAAAATATTTTCGCCACCTGTCTCTGACGATTCACAGCATTTTCCAAATGCTTTGAATAAAAATGTGAAATTAATTGCAACTAATTCAGTATTGCATAACGATCTACACATGCCAACAATTGCCGAACTTATTGGACGTCACTCCTCCAGGTACGCGGACAGACTCTTAGCGCATCCAAACAGATTAGCTACCGATCTGGCTCGCAACACCAATAGGCGAAGGCTGAAAAGAATTCACCCCCTGGACCGCAGAGTATAAACGCAGTAACTTAAGAATTAAATGATATTATTAAATTATATAAAATACGGGCTTCTAGCCCATAAATAGGTTAAGGTATATCTATATCTGCGCTACAGAGTCAGAGACAATAAGCTGCAATAAAGAAAAAATAAAATTTAAAAAAAAAAAAAAAAAAAAAAAAAAAAATTGCAACTAAATTCTTTAAGGAAATTATAATGAAAGACAAGCAACATGTAATTTTTAGAATACATTTTATGGAAATTTCGAATGGAAAGTGCGAAGAAACACAACCTAAATGCAAAGCACATGCAAATAAAACAACGCTACAAGTAAAGAGAGCAAAGCAAATTCAGTTAGCAATGCGAAATTGGTGAGGGTGAAGCAAAAACCAAATCGAAGCTAAGCGAGAAGCAAAGCTAGAAGAAATATCAAAAGCAGATCAAAATGAGAAGCGAAAGGCAGAAAGAGTCATAGCAATTAACAAAATAAAAAGCAAAAGCGAACACATGTCAAGAATTTCAAAAAGAATTTTATAAAATAAAAAATAAATAAATAAAATCAAAATAAACATGTAAGAAAACTCTAGTCGAGACTGCTTGACTACGAGATCCCCTGAAGCCTTCTTCGAACCAATAATATATCAAGAATTATTGGATTTGTTTCTGCAAGCATAACAAACTATACATGTACACACATGCACGCAGCCACACACTGATATACGCTTGTACGCATGTATGTGTTGCTGTCTCGCTTAATATATCTTTTTCTAGACGGACCAAACTCTATGTCTCTAGTATTTGAAATACATATGTACACCTTTTTCGGTTGTGGGAGTGAATTGAGGACCGGAACCAAAAATATGCATATGCAAAGGACTTGGACTTAATAACTGATTAACGATAAATGTTTTATCGACAGCTCTAGAACTATAAAATGTATCGAGTTTCTGAAACAAACTCGTACTGCGCGTGCAATATACGAACCTAACATAAAAGGAGTGAAGTCTCTAGCTCTCTAAGCATACGGACAGACGAACAAACGGACGGACAGACAAACGGAATAGTAGATAATCAAAGGTGAAAAACCCCAAAACAATATCATATCAGACGAATAATTGTTAACTGAGATCAGTTCACCAGATCAACCGAATATAATTATACTTACTCAGTCTCGCTCTGAGCAGACAAAAAAATAATGAAATATAGCTTCATAAAACTCAACCAGAGCAAAAAACAAATACAAATATGTCTATCCGATTTGGAAAGAACTCTTCCACTCAATCGGTTGCTCCCTAAGTTTTTTCTCAACATGTGAGTAAAAGACACTTATCTATATATATTGAGAAACGTCAGTAGATGTTTGCGAGCTCTGCATAACATCGATCAGTCAGAGCTTTAGTAGACTTCCAAAATTAATTTCTCATTCAAACTTAATGCTAAACGTCAAATGATTTTAATCCGCTCTGTAATAAACTAATTTCATATTTGCCCTTTAAGCCTAAATGTCTCCATTTATCCAGCTTTAAAGCCGTGTAATCACAATTCCCAAACGACGCATCGAACCAAACTCAATCATATTTCATCAAACAAAATGCCAAAATGACCAACTAGAAAGCAATAAAAATAAAGCCAAGCTAACAGAAAAAAATAAAGCAAAACAGACACATTCTGCTTTTGACCAGGTTCTAAAGCCCATTTAAAAGCGTTTGGGGAGTGGTCAGACAATTTGGCCAGGCCAAAAGGCTGCAGGGCCCAAGGTGCTGGGGTGGGTCGCATCCGCAATGCAAGGTAATAAACCAAAAATACGTCAACAACAAAACCACAAAACCAAAAAACACCAACACACACAGTGGGGAGGGAGGGAGAGAGACCGCCACATGTGTGTGCCAGGTAAACGAGGTAATTTTAATTATGGCCACAATGGAGCCACCCTCAAAATGATGGGCAAAATGCCTGACGCGCGCTACTTGGTTCATCAGCATGCCGCAGGCAGACATTGCCACAGTTACAGCTAGATATACATAGCATAGCAAGCATATCTAACGGTAAAGCTATCGACATCGACGTTCGTTATGGATGCGCGCCAATTGCTGCAGATGCGACGCAACGCTTTGCCTCTTAGCCAAATTACATAAATTAGTCGCGAGCTCTTTGCTACTCTACTTCTCCTCCTTCTAGCTTTTCCTTTTTTTTTTCCTGCTCTAAATCAAAGCGCTACGAAAATTTAATGGACTCCTGTGTAAAGTTTGCGTTCAAAGGAAACGCACAAAAAAACCGGAACACACAACAACAAATGTAACTAAACGTCGAATACGTGATACTTGGACGAAGCAAAAAAACAGCCAATTGCATATATGCAAATGACAGACTAGGCGATGCCCTGTAGCCATTACGATATGCTTTGAAGTACAAAATAAGTTGATACTATTGATTTAAAATAAATGTTGCAACATTATCAACATCTTAACATCCCAACTTCATGTTAATTTTAATTTATCGTGTAAAATAAATATTTAAAAAATTTTTTTTTAATTTTTTGAAAACATTATTTTGAATTGATTTTTAAAATAATTTAACTTTTGAATAAGACAAAAACATAAAACTAAGAATAACTAAAAATATTTCTATTCAGTAGATAAATAAAAGAATAATAAAAAATTAATTTAAGAACCTTTTTTAAATTTAACAAATAAATGAAATCACTCAAAGCTGATACTTATATTTAATAAACCAAATTATTAAATAAATAAAATCACTCATAGCTGAAGCTTATCTGATATAATATATATATTTGATTATTACTTATTTTTATTTTTTTTATAAACATTTTTATTGTCAAAATTTCTTCATAACAAAAAAGTTTATTCTATTTTAAATAGCATACGCTGTTAAGATTCCGTTTCTGGTCAGCTTGTGGTCTACAGGGTATTTGAAAGCGAAAAAATCTTGATTTCGGTACATTACTGATTTCATTAGAAGCCACGGAGCATCGAATGAGAGAGGATTGTCAATGGGGTATATGTGGGTTTTCTATTTTTTTTTATTGGGGATTTTGGCGGTGCACCACTGCGTATACGTAATGTTGCATTTTTAGTGCTCATCGCAGTCGTGCTGTTAGGTTCGTTGTCTGCGGCTCTTGTTGTACATTTCTGCTGCAGTTTGGGAATTGCTTTGCCCCAGTCCCAGTCACAGTCGCAGTCGCAGTCGCAGTCTCCCTTGAAAAGCAAACCCCAGCCAAGCCCCAACCCATCCTGGTTTTGTGCATTTTTGCGCATACCTTTGGCAGTTTTTGGCAAAGTCAAAGGTCTGCCCGACCCGCCCCCCGTTCGAACCGCCCCTGGGCTACTCTGACCGCTTTCTTGTTGCGTTTCTTTTGCGGTCATAAAATGTAGCCGGGCCCCGCAACGAAATATGGGCCCAGGTCTCGCACATTGCACATCGAAAGAGGTAATTTAATTTATGATGCAGTAAAATTGAAAATCCTCCCGGGCATTGCAACCGAAAGAGGAAGAGTCTGTAGCAGAGGGCAGCTGGCAGCAGGCAGCAGGCAGCAGGCAGAGGCACGGAGATGAAATTCTGCTTTTGGTGACATGCTGCGCCTCTGCGTGTCCGTTGTCCATGGACATGGACACCAGGTAGGCCCAGCCTGGCCGGGACTGACAGTTACAGATGCACAACTTGTTGTCCAGCTTAGTGAGATGAGCCAAGTTATGCATGCGAACGCGTGCCACAGCCGCTCTGATGAGCTGCATAATACACTTTGCGAAAAATCTAATGAAAAGCTAGCTGGGGTCATAAAGCCAAATTTGTTTACGACTAATAAGACTTTATGTGAGGCTGATGGTAGTACTAAATAAGCTAAGTTAAATACATATTAAAATTAGTTAGCCATTGCTTATGAGTTGTCCTTATGAATAATAAAAATGCAGTAGCTAAAGAGCAATGGCTTATCAAGTTAGGACCAACAAGTTAGGATGAACTTTAACTGTTCACCTTAACTGTTTCTTGAAACTTGTTAACAATTTATTTGATTGTATAACTGATACATCAGATTAGCCGAAACGGCTTCTCAACTCTTCAAATGTGAGGACTAGCTTCACACACATGACTTCATATCAACTAAAACATGATTTAAAATATGCTAAAAGTAAAAAAGTATAAAAACTACCAAAATTGTTAATAAAAAGTTTTAAGAATCGCCAAATATTTTAAATAAAAAGCAAACAAAAAAATGTTCATGTAAAGTCGCAACACAAATTTGGAATAAGAATCGTATATTCATAGTCTTTTTTAGACAGTAGGTCAATAATCGAAACTAGAATATGGATGTAGCCCAAAGCGGAGTCCAAACTTATCAGTGATATTTAAAAAATTGTTATTGTTATAAAATATCCTTTATTACCTTTCGTGCAGTGCATATTTTGTCAACGCACGAGCAGTGACTGCTACTAGCAACAACAATAGGAACAACAGGAGCAGCAGGTGCATATCAACGTAAAAGTGCGACACATAGGTTCGCTTTATATATATATATATATATATATATTTATATATGTATATAGAGGAGCTACGAAGAAACTGATAACATACTGTGTGAGTCGCACGGGCTGGACACGAGGCTTCAAGTTGGTTTTGATTTTTGTGTTTCTCTTTTCATTTTTTTCGGCTGGTTGCAGCGTCTGCAAGTTCTACACGGTGTCGCTTGGCCCATGGCTTTGCATATTAAATATGCAACAGCCGCATGCCCCTGCCCTGCTCTGGCAACTATCCACTCTGCAGCTCAACCACAACAAGGCTCATAAAGCACCTGGAAATGGCTGACAACAACAGCAACAGCAACAACAGCCAGAGAAATGCGCCTATCGCAGCGGCTGCACGAGCCATGCAAAGGAATTTACGAGCTGGCAACGTCCAACAAAAGAACGAACGGAGCACCGAGACGCGGTGGACAGCGGGCCACGGGCTGTTGCCGTGTTGCACTGTGTTGCAGCAGTCGCAGATATGACGTGCATCCAATCATTTTAACGCAAATAAACCACAACAGATGGCGCTGTGTGAGCCTTGTAAGTTGACGCACGACTGCGCCCCAAATGCCAAATGCGAATCAAGTAAAGCCACGATAGGCCATAATGAGCAACTAGTAAGTACCCTGTAATAATTTGATGCCCATAAAAATGTGTGAAAATGAGAGACAAAGAGAAATGTCCCAGTCTTGCTGTCTCTTCAAGGATGAAATAAAAAAGCTTATTGATAACACAGCATCCGATAACCTTACCTAACATGGTTCCAAATAATAAACAATATACATATATATATTTTTTATAGCTGTAACGAGCAATCGAACACTAAATAAAAATAGATAAAATGTCTCTGAATCTTCAATTCCAAACTAAAATCTAAGCTAAGCTTGACTAATAGAAACTTATGATACGATGACACATCATCACCTGTGACAACAGCCTGCATTACACCTGATTTCCAAATTAGAGGGTATCAAAAAATACAGTAGCCAGACAGACCAAAGTCTGACAACTGAAAATATAAAAAAAAAGGAGGGACTGCAACCAGGACGCAGCTCAGCTTGCGGCCCAAAAATGGATGCGTGCGTACTGCGTGGCAGCTTATCACAACAACAACAACAAGTAGCAGCAGCAGCAGCAACAACAACAGCAAGAACGGCAGCCAGAGAAGGCCGTAAGATGCTCTGGTTTATGCATGGTGCCTGGACCTGTGGTCACTTGTGGCATGCCACGCCAACAGTTTACTTTTGTTTGCGCTGCGGCCCCATCGCTGGCAATTGGAATTTTTGTCGCATTTACCCAAAGTGCAGCGGGACACGCGGCAACTGCTGTTGTTGTTGTTGCTGCCGCTGCTGCTGCTGCTGCTGCTGCTGCTGCTTGTGGCCAATGTGCTGCAGATAAATCTCATGAAATAATTACACGTGTTACAGTAAATGCTGTTAAATTGCCAGGACATTCATCCCTCCACTCCTTCGCATGCTCCTGCACCTCCTCCATCTGTTGGCCATGTTAAATGCATTCATGAATGAGTGGACTGCATAAGAGCCACAGCAGCGACCACGCAATGAAAACGACTTGGCTAAAAGAGAGAGAATGCCGCGTAACGACTGCGAGTGTTTCAATTTGCACAGCTCACACACACACACACACACACACACACACACATACACATACATACACAGAAAGTGAAGGGAGAGAGGCAAAAAGAGAGGGTGTGGCAGCCGCAGGACTTATATGCCCAATTGGGGAAAATGATTTTGTGCCACTGCGGCAAAGGAAATAAAATAAATATAAAGCCAAGAGTATAAAAAAAAAAAAAATATATATATATATATATATATATAATATACATATAAATATATATGTATATACGAAAAAAAAATTAACAAAAATATAATGATAACAATAAAAAGAAAACCAATCAATGAGCAACTGAAGGACTAATAAATACCCTGCACGAAATGCAAATAATACATTTGTGATACATAGAATATTTAGTTGAGTCTACAACTGCGTGTATACATCTATATGCCTAGATTTGTGATATTCAATATAACGCCTAGGCTGCCACTCGAAAGTTAATTTATATATATGTATATTATATATACTGTATCTTGAGTATCTTCAAATCGTGAGTCTATCTTCATGACTTTTACCTTAAACGGTCTTTATCAAACTGACAACGGACTCTCGGAATCGAAGCTTCTTTTCTGAGACTCTGCGAAGCCTCGTACACTATTCTAAATAATTGCTAATGAACAATCTGGCTATTTTCAGTACAGTCTCTGATACAGAGTAATCAAGTATTCCTTGAACTATATAATTAAATTAGGTAGGCTCAAAAGTAATTTTATTTCAGAACTGTGTTTGTGCATTTACCTTGATGTGACTGATTGAATTGTCTCAAGGTATTTAGAGTTTACTTTTACATACTGATAGTTGCTTCAGTGTGTGAAAGCGCAATTAAAATGTCATAAATCGGAAATTTAATTCTGAAACTTTGAAATATAAACATCCTTACATTGAAGAAGCTAACATAATCAAGCAAACATCTCCTTAAGTGCAAACCTACTTGCCAAGTTTATATATTCCATAAATAAGCCCTGCTTACTTTTACTCATAAATCAATTATCATATTTGATGATTTAATTTCACGTGATAATTCAAATTTACTGTACAAGCCATCATGCTTTAGTTTAATTAGCGGCCAATTACAGGGTATTTAATTGGCACATAAACTCTGTGCTTATCCTAGTATATAGCTGGCACTCACATAATAAATGCGTGCGTTTCGTGTGCTTTAAAATAAATTGAAAATCAACTGCGCGTCGAGTCGTGTCCAGTCGCGTAGCTCATTAGCGGTCGATGGCGTGCCAAATTTGTTGCCTGCTTTTTGGCGCAAGTCAATAAAAGCCATTAAACAAATTTCAACAGCTGCATTTGGAAGGCGAACCGGCCAACCGACAAAAATAATAATAGCAATAATAATAATGATGATAATGGTACTAATAATAGTAGCAATGATAATGATTATAATAATGAAATGACACCACCGCATGTCTCGGCAATAGACGTGTCCAACAATTTATATATTTAAAAGCTCTCGGGCATTTATAAAAGTTGCTGCATTTCACATATATTTACAATATGATTTTATCAAGCTATGCATATCATATTTTTGCAATATTATTTTATCAAGTCGCATGTGCCTGGCTGAACACGGAAAAAATACAGCTTAATTAACTTAATGGCAAGCCATATAGCAAGTGTTGCTGGGAAGGAGTTCGAGTTGCTTGTGTGACTTAATGTATATTTGCTTTAAAGCCAAGCCTATATAATTTATAGATAAGCAAGTTCCTGTTTTCAGCTTTAACGACCAGCAAAAACTAACAGGAAGAAAAAATACTGAAAAGTAAGTAAGGAATTGAGGGCAGGCAAATCTAGTGGTTCATAATTTATAACGCAATCACGTGCCGCACTCGCTCCACAGCGCGGCCCGGCAAAGGCGCCAAAAATATGAATACATATATGAATAGAGAGCGACTAAATAATTTGGAAATGATTTACAATATTGCCCAGTCAGGCCGAAGGCAGGCAAAGGACTGCGACTTGTCGGCGGTTGTTCATAAATCTAACGCCATGACGAAAAGATGCACTGCAGTCAAGAGATTCAAACAAAAAAAAAAAAAAAAAAAGGAGAGCTCTGAACCTTTAAAAATGACAGGAAAGCTGCAGAATAGAGCTGCGAACTATTGTTCAATTGAACTGTATTCTTCTTTTCATACTCGGACTTACTAGTTCCATCATTAAATGAATGAATTAAGCTCAAATAACCAAATAACTCAATGAGAGGAATCGTTGATGAGCAATTAAATAACTAATAAATTGTTTATGAAGGAAAGAGCTTGAAAGAACTGGATTGAAATCAACCAAAAAACAACATATAACTAAAAAAAATTAATATCATGGATTCACTCACAAGCAAACAAAAAATCATTAAAAATAATAAACTACAAAATACATATATAAATTTTAATGAGTAAGAAGAAGAAATGAGAATATCACCCAGTAAATATTAAATAATAAATCAAGAAAACTGCATTGGATCACTTATTGCTTACTACCTTAAGAAGTTCAAAATATCGTTCTAATGAACCGCTCAATTGAGCTTATATGGAACAACTCAACTCTAATGCCAAACTGACAAGCAAAGAGGGAGTTGATAGGTGGTAGGTAGAGGAGAGGGTCTATATTTGTATAACCCTTGACAAAGCTCATCAAATAACAAGTTAGAACATTGAAGTCCAGTCCAACCGACTGGTTAATACTCGTTCATGGTTAAATATATTAAAGGATTATAAATTTCTAAGTAAAATATAAATAAAATAAGAATATAACGGTAAAGAAAATAATATTAATTAAAGAAAATAACGACAGTAACTTGACAACTATATCTATGTAAGCGGTAACAAGTCTTCAAGTACAACAACCCAATAAGTATTAGTGTGTACTCTACAAAGAACAAAGTAGTTCTTATAGTGCACAACAGTTTCCAATTTTTAATGCTCTCAAGTCTCTTGCCGCCTAAGCAAAGTACGATTAGACAGAAAAACTCACAATGTACAGAACCAATATACTCTTTTCAAGTCGTGCAACATACTGTGGTATAAATATAGATATGCATATGAAAGCAAATGCCCCGCAGCGCTAATTCAGTTATATATCACCAGTTGAGCCTAATCTAGCGGCAAAAATGATCAAAAGGCAATTCGAGACATATGACGCGTTGCGCTTAACCGCTCTACTCCATTGCAGTGCTCTCTTCTCTTGCTGATGGCGATGGTGCTGCTACAGCTACTGCTGCTGCTGCTGCTGCGATAATTGCTACTGCTGCCATTTCAATTTGCACGCTGCCAGGCCGCTTTGATAGATGGCGCGCCCACCCGTTGACCCAGCTCTTAGTCCGTGGTTCAACGTTGTTGTCAAACAATTCGCGCCTTGGCCATTTGTCTCGTTTTTCTGATGCCGCGATGCAAGAGTGTCACACTTACCAACATGGGCTAGTGAGTTTTAAATTAAAGAGGTAACGTGCGAATGCTATCAAGAAATAAAGTGAGAATATAGTTGACTCCAGATCTGGATCTCCAAATTTTCTTAACATTGCTATATCACCTATTGCTGAATAAATATAGTCCAAAATGGATTTTTAGTTCAAGATAGATTAATCAGTTTAGTATGAGGTACACAGGCTCGAGTCAGAGCTTATCGAACATTTTGAAATGCAACCAATAATTCAAATCATGAATTGGAGAGCCTTAATGCTTTTTTATGTTGAATTTCATAATTCTATTTTCAGATCTATGTTCTATGTTTTTAGATTATTGAAACTCAATCTTAGATATTAAACTCATAATTATCCCATCATCAATCGAAATAACTCTATATTTTTTAAAAACATTATATATATATATATATTAATAAAAAAAATTCAACTTCTTCGCAAAATCAACCAAATTTATATATTATTCAAAAGTCAAATCAAATTGGATTAATTAAATCTTGTTTTCAAAGCAAAACTTGCATTTTAGGTCGCTTTGTGGTTCTTGAGTTAATAATAAAATAAAAGACAGTTTCTTCAAGTTTAAGCAATTTTCAGAATGAAACCATTTATGGGCGAACTTACTCTGAATTTATTTGTATGTTATCCAGGGATGTACTTGGCTATTAAAATAAGTATATATTCAATAACTACACCTACTTATTTTACATATTATCTCCATACTTAAATTGAAATAAAAATGTTTGTAGAGCATTTGGGATTCGTTTTGGGCTAGTTTATTTGGCACTTTCTTGTTGTTTTGCTATTGCAATGCGGCGCCTTAATTAAAAAGCTGCATGCCGTTTTACAGTGCGCTCAGTGCAGCTGGATCAATCGGCCCTGAAAGAGTTAAAAACTGGCATAGGCCAGGGGTGGTGCAGCATTACGGCATATAGAGGGCTTTGCTGGTGCGAAACAGCGGCACTACTTGTATTTATGACTTGGCACGCAGCGCAGGCATGATTTACAGTTTATTGAGAGAAACAAAGCGAGCGCCAAGAATTAGCCGCAATGGCTCATCAATCACTTGATGGGTGGGAGCAGGCCGAATACAGAGAGTGGGGAGAGTGGGGAGAGAGAGAGAGGCTGCCAGGACGAGGTCCACCTTTTTAGCTGTAATCCTTTTGGGGCACTTATGACTCGACTCGACTCGACTCGAATCGACTCGGCTCGGCTTTATGGCCATATTATGCTTAATAAAGCTGCCTTTCATTTTTTTGCCTCTTCCTCTTTTTTTTTTATCTCTGTATCAGAGTTTTATCTGCGAGTCGCGTTATAATGGAGCACAGCCATTGAGCAGGCGCTTTGCTCCTGGAGCTGCAAGCGCGTGATTTATGTGATTACTTCAATGCGGCGGCGTTGCGCCAAAAAAAGAATACATATACATATATATCTATAGAAATATATATATATATAGAAAAAATGAAGAAAAATCAAACAAACAGCCAAGTAAGAAACGAGAGCTAGATACATAAATGTATATCACGCATAGAGAGCGGGCCAAAATTTAAGTACGTAATAATAAACTGAGACCATAAAATGGACATTGACTGCAAACATTTTGCGGCTTCAAAATTGTCGTCTGTCGACAGCAGCACAGCAAATAAACACATTTATATATGTATATATATATATATATATATCTATGTATATGTATGTGTGTGTACATTATATGTGTGCATCAATATACTTTTGTAGCTTTATTTTATTACAATTAACACTTGCAAACAGGAGTTACAGTAGCAATCCCCCATTTCCTCACACTTTCCCAATCTATTGATCTACTTGTATATCTTTGAATACCTTATACTTTATTTATTATTGGTCTCCCAAGAGTTTATTTTTTGGACGCACGCTTAGTCGCCGCTTCGACAAGCTTTCAAAAATGTTTCTTGAATACCTTCTGAATGCAATATAATATATCCATATATAGTAAGTTTTTTTATATGTATTAGATTACACATCAATGGGCATATCAATTTTGAGGCTTTCTGTTGTATATTTGTTTTATAGACTTAGTTTTATGCAGTGTGGATAATGATTACGCCGCAAATGGTGAAGAACTATGTAAATCTTACTAGCTAGAAAATATATGAGTATTACTTGTTGACCAAGTTGGGAATTTCTATGCAGTAGATTAATTATAAGTTTGTTCGTTTTCAAACAAAAAAGATCTACTACCATCTCACTCTGTCTCATTCTATCTCTCTTTATTTGTCTCCTTTATCATTCCTCTCGCATACTCTAATTCCTCCTTTCTGTATCTTTAGTTGCGCTCTCCCATTTCGTTTACATTTGTCTTGCTTGCAAACTCCTTTGATCTTTGCTTTTCCATGTATGTACGTATATTGTTTCTCTAGACATCTGTCCCAATCTATTTCCGTCTCTCTCTATATATATTTATATATTTTCACAAGAGATGGGTCTTCCTTCCATAAATTTCCCTTCTCTTTATCCCTCTCTCCACCCTGCCTGCCACTCGCCCTATCTCTTTCTTCCCCTCAACCTACCTCCTTCTCACTCGCTCTATTTATCTCACTCCATCGCATCAGTTTTCATTGTTTTATCTCCTTCCTCTCCTCTTATTGATCCTTTTCAATCTTACGATTACAAATTGCATTCTTTTGAGAATAATTTCAACTATTGCAGTATTATTTCCAATCAATGTTATTTAATCAATGCCTTGACTGATAGCTCATCAAATTGGCAGTTTGACAGATTTGCTATGCAGGCCAACACACACTCAAGCTTACATGTGTTCGCCGATAGGTGGCGCTGGCACTGGTATGATAGTATATGCCCATTCTGTAGCGTATTAAATGCCAGTTTGTTGAATATTTATAATATGCACACAATATGCTGCCATTATGTTTGCATGATCTGTCAATCTAGCCAATTGCCCAGGCACGCCCGCTGCCTTAAAAAAAACGAAAACAGATGGAAAATGGAGAAAGCCAAAAGAAAGGCAAAAGAAAAAGCAAGCGTAAAGTGCCGCTATCTATTTATATCGCTTTTGGCTTTTGCCAGGCAGCAAAAAAAGAAACGCTGAAAACTCCTAACGAACGACACCTGGAGGCGCCGCCAGCTGCGACAGCCGCACCTGGCTTGGGCCACTAGCGTGTGCCGCCTTTTTCGCTTCTTGTTGTTTTTTTTTTTTTTGTATTTTTGTTTCTGTTTGCATTGCATTGCATTTGTTGTCCGTTTCTTTTTTATTTTGGCTTTTTGTACCTGAGTGTGTTTTTTTTTTTTAATGCTGCGATACATACACCGAAATTGTTGCTGCTGCTGCTGCTTCTGCTGTTGCACGAATGTTGTAAATCAAAAGTAGGCGAGTCACACGAAGGCTTCTCCAGCTCCCTCTCAAGCTGCAGCGCCTATTTGACTGGCAGGCCGAGCGGATAACGCTGGCAATTATCGCGCTTGTGTTGCACGAACAGCGGAAGCGGCAGAGGCGCCATCATGTTACCCTTACCCAAACCCTAACCCTTACTCATCATCCCCCGTCCAGCTGTAGACCTCCGCCAAAAATTGAAACCAAGCGAGCGAGCGAGCGAGCCTAGTATTGCCTTTAGTTTGCTGCCATCTTTTTGTACAATGCAATTGTTAACAACAAAAAATAGGAATAAGTAAGCAGAGCTATCACCAGAGCTATAAAGTCAACGCTCAAATACTCTCAACTATGATATACTTATGATATGTTACTCAGCTCTACAAAGCAGACAATTTCAATTGGGATAAAGCGCATCTGTTTGGTTAAGTTTTTAATGGAAGTTGAATTTATTCTGTGTACTCGGTTGAATCTTTTCGAAAATTTAATTATTTTATTTATTTTTATTGTATTATATATTTAATAGCAGTGTCTCATTCATTCTTACTAATAAATCTAATTATATTTCTTATAGTTTTTCCCAGCTCTCATCTCACATGATAGTATGTCCGCTTTGCTGACACATCAATTAAATTCTTTGGATTCCAAATTAAAATCATCAATTTTATCTTTTGCTACAAATAGTTTTCTTTAAATTTGACTAAAGATTCCAAAAAGTATACATTTTTTAAATTTTATTATAGATTTTTGAGTTGTACTGTTACTTGAAGTAGTTCGTTTATTTAAGTGCGAATCGAATAATCATAAAATATCAAAATTAGCAAATTAAAAAAAGGAAATACTACAAATCTATATCTCTATATATATTTAAAATATAATTTAAATAATAAATAAAAAATAAAAAAAATTGCATTCAATATTGTAAATAAATTAAAAGTTGTCAAGTTACATGACTTTATTAAACTTTATTAACTAAAGCTAAATCTTTGATCACTTTAAGCATATTAAAATGTAATACGATTATTAAGACCTTTCTTTAACACAAAATAATGTTGCAACTTAGGCGACATATTTATGATGCCCTTTAGCCTTGCCGTCGCTCATGTGTCCCAAAATATGCCCCAAAAACAGTGAGATCCCCACTCCAGCCCCTCCCATTACCCCTACTGCAGCTAGGCAGCCAGTCAGTCAGTCATTGAAGTCATTTATTGCCACCAATGTTGCACGTTGTTTTTGCCGAACAACTGTACTAAGTTTTCTGCCGCGTTTTCCTTCAGAGTATGTGTGTATGTGTTTGTGTGTTGATAGCGGCTGGCCGAGAGTTCTGACCGTTTCGTGTGCAGGATGTGTTTGCAATTTGTGGACACGCCGACCGTCATTTGATTGCTATTGTTGTTGTGTATTTTATTGTTGTTGTTGGTATTATTGTTGTCGCCACTGCCATCGTCGATTTTATATATATAATATTGTTGTATATTTGGGTATATATATTTATTTTTTTTTTATTTATTTATTTATTTATTTTTTTTTTAATTATATGTAAATAAAAAAGGTTCTGAATGAACAACAGCTTTTTGTGGCAAAATGAAGTGGATGCCAATTTAAGATCGCAATGTGGGAATAAAATAATGGGAAAGAGCAACATGGAAGAGAGAGAGACAGATAGATTGTGTATCCGTTTCCAATAGTTTTTTAGCCATATTCTATTAGGCAGCCAGGCGGCCGCCCCGTTGATAAGCCAATTGTTTGTTTTCTTAGCGCCACGCGATGGTTAACGTGCTGCCCCTTCGCTATTTTCCTTTTTTTAATATCATGACATCCATAAAAAGTTCGAAGGCAAACATGCCATCATATACACACAAACATGTGAACACATATGTGGGCCAATTTACCCATTGACGTTTAAGGCGCGAGGTCTCATGAGACAATCAAAATTAAACGACTTTCAGCATTGACATGCAAGACACCAAAAATAAAAAAAAATAAATGCCAAATCTTAACGAAATGTTCCGAAAAACTTCGCACAGAAGCCACAAACCAAAATTGTCTTTTTTAGCCAGGACTTGAACCCACCTTTAGCAGCGACACCATCAAAGCGTTGCCAGACTACATTACCTGTTTAGTTAATTTGTTGCGCGTAAAATACCTGCTCGTTTCCATTTTTTTTTTTTTTTTAATTTTTAACAATATGTAAATTTTATTTTGAAACTAGAATAAAGTATTTAAAGACTGTTGAGCTAGTCAATATATAAATAATAGCGACTGTGTTTACTTACATACTTTTTTGCTTTATTTGAGGTACGATCAAATATTTAATAAATACATACATATACATATGAATATTGACGATCTGTATTCTTATTAATGGCTCAGTCGCCTTCTCTTCATCCACAATTTTTTTCGAGCTTACCGCCAAATGCTGGAAAATAGATGCGCCAATAAAAAATGAAGCTCGGAAGCCTAAGCAAACACTGTATCCCTTAAAAAAGAAAATACAAAAATATGAAGCCCTGGTACATAAAACAGCTGCTTAAAAAAAAATACACACGTTATTTGGTTTGGTAAACATCAAAATGGAATGCGTTGGCTGTGCAACTATAACTAATAAATATAAATGCAGCAAGTGCTTAGCACCCTAGTAAGTAATTGTAATGAATTTAAATCTTTAATGTATTAACTGTCCATGCAGTTGTTCCGTTAGCTGCTATAAAACACACAAAGAATCGCCAGAATGCGCGGAAAAGGCAGCAACTAAACAGACTGCGCAGCAAACGAAAAGTGCTGAGGAAGAGGAGCCCACAATATATCCACCTTTTAGTACTGATGATACTGTGCCCAATAATCTACTGGAGCAACTAGGTATATATGTTGTGTATTATATGTTAATTAGTCATTGTGAATATCTGCAATTGCAGCACACTCGGAGCCGTTGCGACAGTTGCTGCGTAATCCACATTTGTGTGCTTTACTCAAAGAAATCGATGTGGCGCATAATGCAAACCGTGCCATGGCAGCTGCCATGCAGGAACCGCTCTTTGTAGAATTTGCCAATGCCTGCTTAGATGTAGTTGAGCCCATGACGGACGCGGAACGAGAGGACCTAAAATTATGCAGCTGATGTCTAAATACTCAACATTAACAATTAGTATTAAATATTATTTAAAATATATTGAAATCATTTAATAATAAAATTAAGGAGCTAATAAAATAGACAAATATAGGGCTTTTCTTTTTGTAAATCTATTGCTTGGCATTTTCACCAGTTCGGCGTATTTTGGCCCAGTTGTCATCATCATCAAAGAGGTCATCGAAATCATTATAAAAATCAGCATGCACATGTTTATCATTTGTAGGTGCAGGCAAATGATCCATCATCATGCCTGTAGCGCTACCCGACTAGATTATTAAAAGAAAAAAAAAAAACAATTTGAATACATTTTTCTCTGTTTAGCACGAATAGAATTTCTGTAGCTCACCTCCTCCATGTCCATGTAACCAGCACCTTCTGAGAACATCTCATCAACTGCCAATGATGGTTTCATATTCAAGTCCATTAAGTTTTATGATATATTTTTGTTTGTGATTCCTTTATAAATATGTTTTCGCTTTAATTGTTTATGCTTAGTTGTCTAACAATCAGCGTTGCCACCTAGTTATCAAAGTTGTCAAATTTACTAATAAGTCTGGCAGCACCTTTCAGAACAGCTGTTATTTTCCGGTGTCTGTTTAGTAAAATGGTTCGTGTTGGCTTACAAATCTCTGCTAATCTAGAAAATATTGAAAAACTAGAAACGCATCCTGATTATGCGTATTTCTTAAAACTGACCTGCAGCAATTGCGGCGAAACATCCGAAAAATGGCATGATATAACGGAGTCGGAGCGTACGCAACAAGATTCGCGCAATACAGCGGGCTTTAATTTCTTTATGAAATGCAAAATGTGCGGTAGAGAAAATAGCATTGACATTGTAGAAAAATCAAATGGTGAGTGGAAATTCCAATTATTAAATATAGACATACTAAACTGCTTTTCTGTAATAGTGGCCTATACTGCTGACGATGCGGGAAAATTCAAAACGATTGCGATTTTCGATTGCCGTGGCGTAGAACCTGTTGAGTTTTCTCCTCGAACCGGCTGGAAGGTTCTTTCAGCAGACAATGGACAAGCCTTTGAAGATGTGGATCTATCCGAAGATGATTGGGTGGAATACGATCAGAAAAATAAGAACTCGGTCGGCATTTACGAGTTTGCATCCAAATTCATCAAGCTAAAGAAATAAAAGCCCAATTTCAATAAAGCATTTGTTATCTATAAATATAAAAAAAATCATTCTTTTTTTTTGAAAAGCAGTTTTCTTGCAGATTTATTTTCACATAGAAAATTTTAAGCGTACGTGAGGTCTAATAAATACATATTAATATAGTATATAAAATATAGATATTTTAATATTTAGTCATATTTTGTTAGGCTGAGGCGCTTTAAGACACTATGTATTACCACTAACCATACAACACATAGACTGGACAACTGGTACAAGTTAATGTGCACACTTATTTTTTGACATTAGAACCCCATCAACTTCGTATTTGCTCGGGTTTTTACTTTTAGGGTCGGGAGAAAAAAATTTCTGATGGCAAAATCATTCCGCTTCGAGCGCTCGACGGTGATGGTCGATTTTCAAAAAAGGCCTGACATGTGCCGCTCTTTCCCTTGCTCTCTTTCTCTTTCTGCCCTATGCTTTTTACTCTCTGCTCTCTTCTCACAAAAATATATGTATGCTGGCACAAACAGCAAGCAGCTCACAAAAATTGAAATTTCTTCTCGACGCGATCCCATTGGTTCCCTTCTGAGCGAAGGGTATACCGAATTCTTAAACGGCTTTGCCATGCTCATGCAAAATGTTAGCGTTTTCATGATTATTTGTGGAAAGGGTATGAAAGTGTTGACGTGCATAACGAATATTATTTTTCGATGACCATACACACACACATTTACACTTCCTTGCTATATGTGTAGGCATTTATGTGCCTGTGTGCAATATTCTTGCCGCCGCCTGCAGAGCACTATTAGAACCCCAGCAGTTGATTTTCGTTCGGTTGGGTAGCTGATGTGAGCATGCATACACACACACATTTACACTTCCTCGATATATGTGTAGGCATTTATGTGCCTGTGTGCGATATTCTTGCTGCCTGTAGTCCTACTATTAGAACCCCAGCAGTTGATTTTCGTTCGTTTCGGTAGCTGATGTGAACTTGCATACGCACACACATACACATACACATTTACACTTCCTTGCTATATGTGTAGGCTTTTATGTGCCTGTGTGCGATACACTTGCTGCATGTAGCAATTCTATTTTCCCAGCGATTGCTGTGGGTAGCTGATGTGAGCCTTTGAATTTGAATGAATGTTCTGCCTGGGGCATTTGCATGTTTCGTGCATGGGTCTCGAGTATTGGGCATGTGCCTACCTCAATTTTGAATTAAGTAAATGATTTTGGGTTCGAATTGCAGGAGAGGTCAATTATTTTGTATTACCTGTTGATTAGTTATCATTTGTTCTTTAATATGTAGTATTAGATTTGACCCTATAGGCAAAAATAGGACATGTTATTCACATGTCTAGATATACAGGTAAAATGGCCCTTTTATGCAAAAATTATGCATTCGTTATTAGTCATATTTTCCTTTTAATAACAATAATATACATGTATTATGTTAAATGTTTTATTTAATTTAAAATTCTTATTCGCGACGAATCATTTTCAGTTTTCTTTTACTAAAATTACCCAAAATCATTTACTTAATTCAAAATTGAGGTAGGCACATGCCCAATACTCGAGACCCATGCACGAAACATGCAAATGCCCCAGGCAGAACATTCATTCAAATTCAAAGGCTCACATCAGCTACCCACAGCAATCGCTGGGAAAATAGAATTGCTACATGCAGCAAGTGTATCGCACACAGGCACATAAAAGCCTACACATATAGCAAGGAAGTGTAAATGTGTATGTGTATGTGTGTGCGTATGCAAGTTCACATCAGCTACCGAAACGAACGAAAATCAACTGCTGGGGTTCTAATAGTAGGACTACAGGCAGCAAGAATATCGCACACAGGCACATAAATGCCTACACATATATCGAGGAAGTGTAAATGTGTGTGTGTATGCATGCTCACATCAGCTACACTGATGTCATTTCAGCTTTTTTCCAGCTAGATCTGGCTGTTTTGGAAATGCGATTACGGGAAAAATTTGAAAACAGCGGGCAGCGGGAATTCTAGCTTTTTTAGCAAATTGAAATATTTTTTTTTAAATTCTACTTTTTCTCAATTTTGTGAGTTTTTTCTATCGCATTTGTTGATTAAAATCCTATAAATGTAAGTCTATTTCACTTAAAAATTGCCTATGCAAATTTGTGCGTCTTCCATCACTAAAATTGTGAATTTTGTAGCGATGCCGAAAGTAATTTACAAACAAAAAGTCAGATATATGGCTGCAGAGCAAAGAGTTTAAGGATTGGCTGAGGAAGGATCCCACAGACTTAACACGGGCGTATTGTAGCTACTGTAAGTGCAGCATAATTGCAAAATTATGTGATTTGCGTGCTACAAAAAAGCCCATAAGTTCGATGAGCGGCTTTGTGCAAAAAAAAACAAAATACAATTTAGTCAAAAGGCAACAAAAACAACTGAGCAGGAGGCAGCGTTTTGCCTATTCGTTGCACAGCATAGCGCAATCGCTCCTGTTGATCATTTAAGTGAACTTTGCCAACAAAAGTTCGATGACAGTAGCACCTCGATAACAAAGATATTGATAACATAGTATTATTGGATAATACATTCATTCTTGAATAAAAAATAACAATATATAAAAATCAGCTTTTTTTTCCGCTTTTTTTCCCGGATATCCAGCTTTTTTTAGCTGTTTTCTTGAGTCGATTTAGCTGTTTTGGCGTTCCAAAAAATGACATCACTGATCAGCTACCCAACCGAACGAAAATCAACTGCTGGGGTTCTAATAGTGCTCTGCAGGCGGCGGCAAGAATATTGCACACAGGCACATAAATGCCTACACATATAGCAAGGAAGTGTAAATGTGTGTGTGTATGGTCATCGAAAAATAATATTCGTTATGCACGTCAACACTTTCATACCCTTTCCACAAATAATCATGAAAACGCTAACATTTTGCATGAGCATGGCAAAGCCGTTTAAGAATTCGGTATACCCTTCGCTCAGAAGGGAACCAATGGGATCGCGTCGAGAAGAAATTTCAATTTTTGTGAGCTGCTTGCTGTTTGTGCCAGCATACATATATTTTTGTGAGAAGAGAGCAGAGAGTAAAAAGCATAGGGCAGAAAGAGAAAGAGAGCAAGGGAAAGAGCGGCACATGTCAGGCCTTTTTTGAAAATCGACCATCACCGTCGAGCGCTCGAAGCGGAATGATTTTGCCATCAGAAATTTTTTTCTCCCGACCCTAAAAGTAAAAACCCGAGCAAATACGAAGTTGATGGGGTTCTAATGTCAAAAAATAAGTGTGCACATTAACTTGTACCAGTTGTCCAGTCTATGTGTTGTATGGTTAGTGGTATTACTATAATATATCATGCATGTATATATATATTCCCCTCAGTGATATATCTAGAGTAGTTGCAGTACATACATTACAAAATAGAGCTATGCTAGAGTTATGTAGCTAGATATTAGATATAAAGGAATAAACACAACGCCACTGTTAAATAGAGATAAAGATTACCCTTACGAATATAAATTAAATTAGTGAATGCGTCAGTTATATTACAATTTGTTTGAAGATTGAATCAAACAGAGAGCAATTGGTAACTTAAACGTGTTAGGAGCTACAAATTTAAATTCACGAATTCATGTTCTAGTTTTCTTAGTGGCACTTGTCCGCCACAATGGGAAAGCGTACAACGCGTATCTCGTTACCATAGTCACAGACCACGGAGTCACACGCGAGCATCATAAACTTTGGACACATCTGCAAATTGGCAAAGTCTAACTTAACCTCACGCGCCGGCTGGCCTGTCCGCACATCCCACACAATGAGAGACCCTAAAAGAGGATTAAGAAATTAATAAATTTCACAATACAATTGTAATATGACAATCAGCTTACCCATCTTGCTAGTGACTAACAGCGATGGCGTCAGCATCAGCAAGCTCGAATAGGCATTCGAGATTTTGATGGTCGTCAGCAGATTGCCCTGAAAGCGTTCCCACACACAGATCCGCTCATCAGTGCCCAGCGAAATCACATAGCTGGGCGCACAGGCAAGACAACTGACAGCTCCATCGTGAGCTTGTATATTGTACATGCAGGCGCCTGTAAATAGATCCCACACACAGAGCAGACCATCCTGTGAGCCAGAGCCCCCCGTTCCGGGCTGCCATCGATCGACAAAGAGGCAGGTCACAGGACCACAATGTCCATGCAGGGTATACTCCATATCCGATTTGTTCAGACAATACACCTGCAAAAAACACGTAGTAATTAGTACTCATCACCTTTGGATGTCATTAAACTCACCTTTAGTGTATGATCCTGACTGCCCGTGAAGACCATGTCGTTGACAACCTGCATGCAAGTAATTGGTTGCTGGTGTGCCAAGCGCACGCCCTCCAGGGTGATTTTCATTTCCTCCTTGGTGGTCTTCTGCGCTGCATCCTGCTGACGTTGCTGTTGCTGCGTCATCAGCCCGATGCTGCCCGTGGAGCCAGTGCGCACATGTGCTATAAAGAGAGATAAGGTATGATTTATATATATGATTGAATTACGTGCTCTCTCAACGATTGATGCTGATAAAAAAAGCATACATATATAATTTGCGCAAGATTCTTTTGAAGGTAACAAATCCAATTTGATTATATTGTAGGGAACAAAGAGAGGAAATAGGAAAAGGTCAAATAAGACTGTGATAACATATACACTTATCTGTTACGTTTCCCTTTATAACACTTACAGAAGAGTAACAACAATTTTAACAGAAGTGCTTTCGTTATTGATTAACAGCGCTTAGAATTGTAATTCAACAGAAGAGCACTGCAATAGCACTAACCACTGTTAAAAGACTCTGTTACTCAATCGTGGCTATTATGAATAGTTTTTTGATAGAACTTTTAAAGGAATTGCTCACTACTTTAACAGTGGTTTTTTCTTAGAAGTGCGCTAACAGACAGCTATGGTTAAAGCAAACTTTTTACAATTTTTAAAACTTACTGCGTCTGTAGGCCGATGTAAAGCCCCAATCGATCTGTTTGCCTTTGTAATATGTTTCCAGCCGGTAGAAATCCAGACGTCCGTTCAGGCGAGCGACAATCACACGGTCCCCATTCAAATGGATGTGTGTAATACCCTGATTACGTTTCGCATCCTCTTGGTAGACACACTTGAGCACACCAGCTGGCACCTCCCACAGCTCAACTCGGCCATTTGCACAGCCAACGGCAATGAGATTATCAAAATAGTCCAAGCACCAGACCGGCGATGTGGGCAGCTTGCGCAGCAGTGTCTGCCCATCCTGTCGTGGTTGCGCTATCTGCATATCGCTGCGTCCAATGCTAGCCAGTTGCTGGCCAGTTCGTCCATCCCAGACCCTAATTTGACCTTTCAAGCAGCAGCTGATGATGTAGTTGCCATCACATGCCAAACACTCGATGCGATGCTTGTGCCCGGCGATTTGTGTGGGCACTCCCTCCAGAATGTGTTCGGTCTCCTTGTAGGCTACCTCCGATTCATGCCAGCTGGAACGCCACTCAGCATAGTTTCGCGTACATATGCAGCGATAGAACACGACCATTGTATAACACAGCACGAATATGCTAATACAGCAAAGCAGCACGGCAAAGAATATCTCCATGGGACTCTTTGGCACAAGCGGCGTGCCCCCAGCCATGACTGTGGGTGATTCCCGTCTGGCATCGTCATCATTGAAGTCCAGTGGGTCCAGCGCAGCAGCCAGTGCCTTCCATTGAAAGTTCTGCTGCAGTTGCTCCTGTGGATTGCGCATTAATGCTGCCAGCTCTGGGGATATGGCATGCGTCAGCCGTATGGTCGGCAGCAGGGTAACATATTGCCCACTCAGCGAGACATTGTACTGTTTCATAATGGTCGACCAGTGAAAATTGGACAGGAAGTAGTTCAGCTCAAAATTGGGATAACGCAGGCGCAGCATCTCCGCCGCCGTCTCATTAACATCATGCAATGGCTGCTCCGTCGTTGGTAGCACATAGCTGGGCGTGCTGCCCAGCCGTTCGCCTGTTTGCTTAAATCCTTTGAGGAAGCTGCTGACAGCGCCTCGTGTCGCTTGCAAATGTCGCTGCAGCTCGTAGGCGGTGCTCATCGAGCCATTATTCTGCATGCTGAACAACTGTTCCAAACAACCCGAATTATAGACTATCGAGCATATCCACACGATCATCCAGATCATGAAGGCGCGCTGGAAAAAGCGCGTGCGTGCCCAGAAATTAACAATCTTAATGCGTTTGGGGATGCGTGCCTCCTGTGCAGCATGGGTGGCATGTCCATTGACCAGCTGTCTCTGATCTCCAGTATCAGCGAAGCATAGCTTGGGGTGCGATTGTGAGCGTTGGAAGGTGCCCGGTACGAAGGGCAACATGGGAGATGGTGGCGGTGGTGCAGCGCCAAAGAAACGAAACTCCTGGCGAGCCAACGAACCACCACCAGCCTGTCCATTGCCCAGCGTACAGCTGAGCATCATTTTGGGCAAATGCTTGGCCTCCGTGGTGTATTCCGCCCGCTTTATATTCATGGCCAGTATGGTGGAGAAGAGCAGCATTTGCAGCATGAAGTCTGACAGTAATCCCACAATCGCAAATACGCAAAACTCCTGTATGACCGGCACAAAGGTGGCCAATCCAATAGTTAAGATGGTGATCTCTGTTAGCAACGTCTTTGAAATATGCCAGCCCTCCTTGCTCAAGGCTTGAGCTACGCGAATTTTCACATCGAACGTGCCATCCATGGACACCACGCTCTTCGTTATGACCAGGCTGTTCTCTAGACCCACCAATATAACCAAATATGGAAATATATCCTTGGACTGCAATGATATGGTAAGTCCAAAGAAAAAGCACAAGCCCAGCGACATGGCCAAGCTGCCTGATGTGGTCAACACGCTACAGAGGGCCAGCAGCACTCGTGACCGAAACACATCCATCTTTCGCACAGAGAAGTAGACATAGACAAACACCAACACAAATGCCACGGATAGTGGCAGAAATTCCCAGATTTTGAACTCTCCTGGATAAAATATGTACGTGATGGTCGGGCCCTCCTCATCTAAAGCTTCAGCTGAGGCTGGTGACACGTTCAATGGTGGATAATATCGCAATAGTTTCTCCTTCAGTGTATCCAAATACTCCGGATCGTGCTTATTGAGAATCAGCGTTAGGGCGTATTGTATTATGCGCGAGCGGGCACGCAAAGGATAACGCTTGAAGCCAGTATCTTGCATGGGCAATCCAAATAACATTTCCGCCGCAGAAACTTTCGATTTTTGTAAATTCTAAAAAGGAGAAAAAAGAAGCAAAGTTCAATTAGATCGGCATAGATAATGTTTATTTAATGTTAAATAATTGATCGACCAAGTAGCGCCTTATCTATGCATTACCTCACAGTTGTACAAATGTACTTTGAAACCGCAAACTATTTCAATAATGATACACAAGACAGGTGAGTCACTTAGATTGGTGATACAAATTAATTGAGGGGTATCATCTATCTAATTACATGCATAATATTAATGATTGATGCATGATCGATCAGATTTGATCGAAATACAATGCATAGTTTCCAAATATCTCACATTTACAGCTTTTATTAAAATATAATTCATGTTAAAGTGTTCTTTATAGATAAAAAAAAAAAAAGAACATATATGAACTGCCTTATCAGGTCCTTATCAAATAGCTAAACTTTTAAATTTATTTTCAGTTAGATAAAAGCTGTTGCTGTGAATATTGCGCTCAGAAATAAATATTGCTTTAAATTGTTATATTATTATCAAATTACAATTTTTTATCAAACGTACTTCACTTCTAATACGATTTTTAAATTCGATTTTATTTAATTTCAATTTTTGAGTTTATTATTTATAGATAAAATATAATTATTTTATTATAAATTCTTGTGTTGTTTCCAAATACATATTTTACGTTATTTCGATATGTCTTAGTAGCTTAAAAACAATCTTTATGTTTGCCTTCTGCGGACATCCAATTCTACATAAATGAATGAAGTGGGCAAAGCTAATTACATTATTTTTTTAAGCACTCGAGATTAAGATTTCCATGTAAGCAGTTATGTTGTGAAATCTAACTGCGAGTCACACGCGTCAGCTTATCAAAATACAAATTTTTTGCGTAACAATCGTTAAATGCAAATCATATTTCTGAATTATCGATTATTTCCTTGCCACTGAAATATTTTACTTCAATTTTAATCAAGCCATAACACAATCTAAGCCTTGGCGCTGTTTATTATTATTTTCATTATCTTTTTTTTTTCTTTATTCCTAACAATTTTGGCTAAAAGCTCTCAGTATTCTAATCTCTTCAATTGTAAATAAATGTTCATTTTGTTCTTATCTTTTTGCATGCCTCTTCAGCAAACTTCCTTAGCATTCAATTTATTCATAGCTCTTTTATCAGTTCAGGAACCTAACAAACGTGTATTATTATTATTTTATATACTCAAGAACTTTCCATAATTGTCTGAAGTTCAAGATCGCGAGGTGGTCAAATGAAATCATCACAATACGAATCAAATTTCCCGCCATCGAACGAATGCCTAAACATAAGTTGAATGACTCATAAAGCTAAAATCGTTGATAGATCTATATATATAAAGAAATCTATCAGCAGGTGTGTTTCGATTGTGTATGCGCTTTCATTAGCACAATCAGCAAGGTAGTGTAGTTGGTTTGCTATAAAGAATAGCAAACAAAGAATAGCGCAGGCTTGCGCGGTATCCAAACGAGACTCGCCAAGCATTATGCATATAACACTCGCACACACGCATCACATACTACACACGTAGACGGAGCCTCTCAAGCATTCACACATCCATAATTATTTACACAAGCGAATTTATTACAATGCGTTTAGTAATTACCCTAAAACGGGCTTTTCATTTGCATACGAGACACTCGAATAGCGCATAAAAGTGAATTTGTTTGATTTCTATTAATATATTCGTGTTAATTTAGGCATTTAAGATCTGGAAACACTCGCAAAAGCATTTCAAACATTTGTGGGTATTTAACTTAACATTCATTTGCGTTTAACATGTATGGGAACTTAACATGAATTCGATTCGAGGTAATTTGATCCGATAAGCTGTGACGTTAATAACTTACATGATGCCAGATTGCCGTGTCAACAGATCGTCTAATATATACAAAGTAAATTCTATAAGTTGAAGTCTTACTTGATGCACGATCGAATTGGTAGCATAAAAAGCCTAAATGGCACCTAAGCATCGACATTATGAAAACATAATTGAAAACAGCTATGCGGCTAGCTGTGAACTGGACAATAATATATTATTATACCTAAGCTATAGAATATGACTACAACTATAGCAAAATTTAGCATGCATGTTCAGTTAACGTCGGCATTTAAATTGCATGTAATTGAGAGGCGATTAAATATAGCGAGACTCTAACTTGAAATTTCGAATCATTTATGGCTAATTTTGGCGGCTTTTGTAGCGAATCAATGCCAGGCAGACCTTATCAACAGGTGGCTACCATTTTGACATGTAGCTATCCATAATGTTTAACTGATAAGGCAAGCGGCTTTGAACAACTTAACAAACGACCTTTTTAGCTAATTAAATGTGTTACAGTCAAAGTGCAGTACAAATTTTATGAAATATTACGAGTGCTTAGGCAAATACAATTAACTGACTGGGAGAGCTTTATGAAATCCATTAGCCACATATAGACACACACGGACACTTACATGATACTGAAAGATGGTATTTAGTATATTGGTATCTCGGGTAAAATTCTGTTCGTTCTGTGTCCATAGATTCGCCGGGGACAACAATAGGCAGCCATATTCAGGGAAGATCTGATCCAATTGACTCTGGGCACCGCGCTTCACGTTGTCCACATGCAGACAGTTTTGCTCCAATGTGCGCTGACTGCAAGGGAATTTGATTCAATTAAAGGCAATGTCAGATATATGTATACATATATCTATATACATATCGTGTCTACTTACTTCTCGCTGCTCTGATGATTGCGCACAATTTCGAGCAATTTAAAAACTTCAGAAAGCGGCGCTCGGAACGCATCCATCAGCTGCATTTCATCTGCCCAAGGCAAAACGCTCGCTCGCAGCGTTATCTGTTGCACATAGAAGGCCGGACTGCTCTGCGCCCAGGGCAGGCCGCCTCCGCCTCCCCCACCGCTGTTACCACCACTGTTGCTTGCATTGAATGATGCACTGGCTCCACTTTGGTTATGGGCAGCTGCATCTGCTTCGCCAAAGAGCGGCGTATAGCGTCCCTCGTAAGGCAACACAATCTTGGTGGGTATTGTGCCAGGCAAAGGTATATTCATCAGTGGATAGCTGGAGAGAGAGCGAGAGAGAAGGAGAATGACAATGAGAATGAGAGATAGAGACCAAATGTTTTTAATGGGCCTATTAAACGAATCTTGTTAATTCAGCTATTTTCGAAGCAGGCGCGTGTTTGAGTATATTCTACCCTGTAACTATTATGTCTATTAAGTCTGATGATTATATGTAATATGTAAACTGTGCACTATTTAAACTAATCAATCACGGTAATCACTAAACTCTAATAATGCAAATTACTCTATTCGTATATATAAATAATAATCAATTTATATAATTTCACAGAATAATTTGTTTATATACATGTATGTACATTTTATACCAAATATACACAGTACTTATATTGTATTTTAATTTATTATTCATATATTCTATAATAGCTAGAAGTCATAACAACATTTAAACAAATTTTATATTTGTAGCAAAATGAATTACAGGGCAACAGCCTATCAAGCACAATAATGTTAAACAACCTAAGATGTTGTTCCTCTTTCTTCTACCAGTGATCGTTAAATTTGTCATCTAACGCGTGTCCCAAACGATTTACCGGCACATGTAAGGCCAGATACATATATATGTACCTATACATATACATATTCTACATATTCTATGAATTTATATATACACATTTGATTTATCAACAATTCTGTTTAATGGTCAGCATTTCATATATTCAAGGTTAGCAGGCCACGGCAAGAGCAACAGCAGCTAAAAGCGAAACGCGACCGAGCCCAACTGATAAGAGATTAGGCAAAGTAACCAATTAAATATAAAACATTTGCTGCATTACACCAGCGATAAGGCGGAGGCAGGCGCAGCGGTTGGTTGCCAACTGCAAATTAGTGAAATTTAGTTAAAGGTGAAATGAGAAATTGCACGACACAGGGCGACAGAGAAACCGAGAATAAGTTTGTTGGATCCAAATAATTCTAAACAAGAAACAAGAGCCAATTGTACTTGATTTAATGTCAAGTTTAAGTTTGCATTTTAATTCATAATGTTAAAATAACATGTATGTTAGAATAAAATGTTACACACGCTTGTTAAACTAATATCAGTTTTATAAATGAGATTTATAGCTGTTTGACAAAAACCTCGATCCGTTTTCGGAGGACCTGTGCAATAGTTTGCTTTACCTAAATAGGGTTTTGAATAAAGGTTTTATTTAAGCTTTAATGTCAACTTAATGAACTGAATTATAAATTAGAAACTAGTTCTTGGGGTGCGTTTCATGCATGGAAAGCCAAAAGCATATTTCTCGCATTTGAAATTCTCAAAATAATCAATAAACGATGCAAAACTGGAATAATTATAGTATTATGCGGTTTACGTGTATTTCATACAATCAGCGCGCTATGCTCCGTGTGACCGCCTGGAATTCTATCTATTCGAATTCGTGCATGAAATGGAGCAAGCACCACATGTGCAGGTCGCTCATTAATAATAGATGTGTGTGAGAGAAAGAGTGAATCTGTGTGTGTGTGATTGTGTCAGTACTTGTGAGTCTTGTGGGTATTATTGAATTATTCAATAATTTTGATTATCTATTGGACACTGTGCCGCAACCTGAGCACTTTTTGGGGCCAGTCTGGGGTCTAGACATTGTTTATTTATTTGTTCATCGTTTCAAATTGATAAAAATCTGTAGTTCGCGTGGCTCGATGCGAAATCGGACAAATTTATGAACATATAGACGAATGTATTATACATAATTGAAACGTTTTGCACATTCTAAAAATAAATATCTTGTTGGAATGCTCTTGATGTGACAACAAAAAGATGCTCTAATTGAGCAATCAAATTGCGGTGTGGCTTTAGCTCTATATATCAATGTATGTATATACTATATTTATAAATATACATATATCACAGGTCATTAATTACGTAGCAAATAGCTATATAATATGCATTTGTGCATCTCAGACTTATCAGCAATAAATTCAATTTATTTATTATTACTGTATAAGTATGTTTTTAAATAACTCCATTGACGCATGCCGGCCTGAGATTTATGAGTTCAATTATTTGTGCTGATAATTAATATTATAGTCTAACTGTAAGTCGGGCAAATACACAATCAGTATTTTGTCATGATCTTAATAGGAAATCATAGAAAATACATTAAATTTGCATTTTCCTTAATGTATAATATTTAGCATAATCTCTTGTAAATACATTCTCACGTAGAAAAATGCAGTAAATATACATTTTTTATATAATACATAATTGTTTTGACGTTAAAGCTCTTCTTCAATGTACATTTCAAAACTTTTATGCTTTAGATACATGAATAATTTAATTAATTTTAGATTTAGCAAAGTTCTGGTTACCTAATAACAATTATATTATTATGTAAGTATTTGAAGAGGTGCGTTTCACATGTTTTTCATGAAAGAAATTAAATATATAATTAAAACTGTTCAACGCTTTACAACTCTGCGAGGGTTTAAAAATTTTACCCTTTAATTATTGTCTTAGGCTTCTAGAGTTTATTTCTTAATAGTATTCCATTGTTGAGTCACTTTTGCTTGATAAAAATTGTGATAAAAAATAAATGGGACTTAGACATGCGATTTTTGCACTGGGGTTGTACATCCTGTGGGACAGTGAGAATATGTGCTATATAATGCATATATGTATATGTACATATATGTATGTGCATACAGGCATCAACATTTGACGAACAACTTTCACAAATAAGCAACTTGACAAATTTGTTTGCATTTTACGTATATTTCCCAGAATTTGCTTAGCGATTACCCTTACTAGCGTAGAATAGGGTATATTAAAAAGAACAAATATTAATGTTATCAACTATCAACAATCTTCAAAATCATTATCATTATTAAAACTGTAAAACTCAGTTGGACAAATGTATATCTATCGAATATGGGAAAACTTAAATATTAAATTGTTCCTTGCTTGAATTTCTTAATTTATTTAATATCAAATAATACAGGGCATAAGAGCGAACTTACCACGACAGTAAAATCGCCATTAGGGCAATACTGGAGGCGCATGTCGGATAGCTGGATAAAAATAGGCCGTGCTTGTAGTAAAAATGCGACACCGAAGCCGGCAGACCGGATGACGTTGACGCCGTTGTTGAGGCGGCTGCGTTTGACGTTGCTGGTGAATTGATTTTAAGCTTTGGCGATTTACCGTTGCCATTTGCAGTCAATGGCAACGACGTAGACGCAGCAGCCGCAGCTGCTGTCTTGGCAGAGCCATCTGTTGCAGCTGCCATGCCGCCTATGCACAGATTCTCTCACACACAGCAATATTTAGTGAGAGAACGCACGCGACCGGAATTTACAGCACACACACACTCAAATAGAAGAGCTATTGAAGTGAGAACGAGCGAGCGAGTGTGGTGAACTATAAGCGCAGTTTTAAACGTAAACTTTGAGTTTTGGCCTTACCAACTTTTCAATGCCAAATATTACGCAATTTCGCACATGCAACGCATCACTTGCGTAGGCAAAACGAGCAACAACAACAATAAAAGCGGCAGCAGAGGCGGCGGCAGCGATATTATTTATTAATAGCTTTGATTTAGGTTTTGCCGCTGCCGTCGTCGCTTTGATTTTCACTTGTATAAGAATATCGACACATTTTTGCATTCTGTTGTCTATTGATTTTTCTTTTTCTTGCGCTTCATTCGCACCTTTTAACCTCCGTTTGTGGTTGTTTTTAGTGTTGTTATTGTTGTTGCTGCTGTTGTTAATTAATTGACATTTTCGCGCATCTTTACAGGCCGCGCGCACACACACACACCCACAAACATACACGTACACGTACACAAGCTCACACACACGCCCTTACACAGATCACGCTTACATTTGCATGCCCATTCAATTTAGGCATGCATATGGATTATGTTATTGTTGTGGTTATTGCTATTGGCGTTGCTGATCCGTATTATTATCAAATTATCACTTTCAAAATAGCTTTCTGCCAATTTCTCGAATTCTCATAAGCTCAGCACTTTTTTCCTTTTCGTTCTGCGTTCTAGCTGGCTTTTTCTTGGTACCCTTTGGTATTTTTGCACGGCTGCGACGTAGAAAATATAACAGAGTATTTTCAATGCTTCGCCATTTGTTGTTCACTTCATAAAAACTTCTATGTTCACTTTATGTATATTTTTCGATTATTCGATGCAGTTGTGTAATTTTGTTATTGTATTAAACACGTTTTCGCTTGCGGCTGGCGAACAAGCTCCAGCGTACTCACGTCACGATAACTTTGAAAGAACAACATAAAACAGCTGAGCAGAGCTAACAGCTAACCCACTGTGGGCACCCAAGAAAAAACTCTTTTAACATTTACTCAAACGGTAATGTTAATATCGATTAACTAACGTAACAGTTTCTGCCTTAAGGTGACCAGTCTGTTAATTTCAAAATATATATAATAATTCAAAAATTTGAATTGCTTAGTGAGTTTGATTATTTATTTAATTGTTTTTTTTTTTTTTTTTTTAGATCGCTTACGTTTAAAAATGTACACATTATTGTATGCTTTTTGATTTTACACCAAAAATCAAATGTAAAATTGTAATATAATTGAACAAGTTAGAACCTTTCGAGCTGTTTCATTTCGATTGAAGCAAACCTCAATGAGCATAAATCTTATTCCGAATATTATATACACTTAAACATATTTTTGTTTTGCAACAGCTTTAAACTAAACTACCTACAAGGGGTCACTCCCTCGAGGAGAAACCAAACCTAACTCTTGATGCTGCTATCGCTGTTGCTGCTAGTTTAACTAATAGTCTATAATTTGACGGGTATAATCGACTGAGACATATCCTGTTGCCCATGTACACGCTGTACTAGTCAATCTTAGTCGTCGGCATCGTATATTCAGCCGTTATTGAATCTGCTGACATATACTCCTGCTGCACCGGCATCTGATGATATAGCACATGATCCGATCCCGAAACTGATCCCGTCTGCACATAAGTTTCACAACCATCGACAGCATTATTGTGTATGCAGTTCTCATTGGAGCGGCTCTTCCTCGAGCTAAAGATCAGGGCCGTGCCCTTGCTGAGCAGCGGACAGAGCAATGCCTGATGACAGCATGCAAACAGTCTGTAGTTCTGGCCCTGGAACGGATCCGACATGGCCGCACACAGCATATGATCCAGATTGATGCCAGTCAACTGCAAAAAGAGAAACGACATTAGGCACTTCAAAAAAATTTGATGCCTCTCTAAAACCAATGTCATCCAACCACATTTCAATTTCATCAATATTCTTTTTCATGCCCTAGTTCGTGGTATTCAAAAATATATGATTGGAGTATACAAACTGTATGATTATTTTAAATTAATTTGAAATTATTATTTTTTTTTTAATTTCGAATCTTATTCTTATTTTTAAACAAACTTCTATACACCATTTTCAGGCATTTTCAACTTTAGTAATCTACAAATATTTGGGATTATCTTGCATTATGTTGCTAACTCTTAAGAAATGCATTCCTTTGATTACAACTATCACTTACTATGGAAAGCGGCGAGAGCAGCACGAAATGATAGAAGAGCATGAAGGCGGTGCCAATTTTAGACCATTTAAAGTCGCCCAGATCCTCGATGGTGTAGGCTCCTAAAGCAGTCATATTAGAGAGGCAATTGATTGACCAATTTTATATCAGCTTACCACTCCTCAAGATGTAGATGGGTATGAGGTAGAGCAGCGCATGCTGTATCCAGTAGGTGGCCTGCTCGAATGGATAGGTTCGGCCCTCGACTTCGGGAAATAGAAAGGCGAGAAAAGGCCCATTCAAATTGCTCATCTGAATGCGAAACAATGCGGTTGTTGTCTTCGTGGGCTTGGCGGCCAGCAAATAGATCTGCAAAATACATTTTAAAATTAATACATATAACGAGATATAGCTATGGATAAGGTGTAGGAAGCCAACAGTCAATGGATTATAATAAATTTCATATAGAAAATAGCAAACATTATGCATGCATACATTTATTTTGTACTCATTCAAAGAGTCCTACTGTCGGTATACATCTCTTATAAGGGGTATACGGCTTTCCGTATATTCCACATACTCTAAATCTTAAATATACACGCACATTGACAAACTAAAAGAGATAAAGCAGATATATCTATGCATATATACAGCTTTGTAAACTAAAATTTTCGATAACTTCTAAAGTTAGAAGCTTTCTAACTCGATAATTATGGCTTAACAAATAAATTATACGTCCCTTTTGGGGAGAGGCACATCGAAAATACCGTATACTTTCTACAGTTTTGACGCCTCATTTTAAAGATTAGAAAACAATTCAATCCCCACTTAATTGGGTAGAGACAAATCGGAAAAAACATTATAGTTTTACAGTTACAGTTATTATAGTTTTACAGTTACAACTTAAAATTAACTCAGCTAGTTACTGTAGACTTCATCTAACAATTTACCAAAAATATTTCTAAATAATCCTCTTTCTGTAGTGTATATATCTCACCTGGAGACACGTCTGCACATGGCAGGGATTCAGTGCAAAGATCATTGAGCCTCCGGCCAGCTTGAACCCCATCTCGATGCCAAAGATGACAGACATGGAAATGAGGAGCACCAAACGCATCGGACTGTGCGGTTTCTGTATCTCGTGTGCGGGCGGCAATCGTATGGGAGCTAAGCGCTTCCACGATCCATGCATGATATAGATGAAGACGATGGAGAGCAGCACCGTTTCGGTCCAGCGTCGGCGATCGGTCATATAATTGATGCACTCTGGTCCTGTTGTTCTAGGTATTTCGTCCGTAATGCCTCCCACAGCCCAGTCCCAATTCATTTTGTTTATTTTTACTTAATTCGCCTCACCAAGGACTGTAATATAGAAATGGGGTAAAAACTTCAGGAACAACCACCTAACTCAGCTCTGCCATTGAAAATTAACCGCATTGCGTGTCGCTAACAACCCAAAAGGCATGAAGAAAGATAAGGAAAATTATTTTGTTGTTTGCAAAGCGTTTAAATAAATTGCTTGACGCAAGCCTTCCAAATAAACCCCCAGACGTGGGTCTATATGCGGTCTTATAATGGAAAAACAAACAAATCGAGTTCTCTAAAAGCCAGGAAGTACATTCACAAAAATGTTATCTAACAAATGTTAAAACATATAGAAGATGAAGTCCTTTGTAGAAATAGGGAAAAAGAAACTAGTTACCGTGCCTATTAAAGATAAAATTGTTGATTTCGTGCAGTATTTGCTAATCCGTACAACAAAGCGACGTATTAAAGAGTATCTAAATTGCGACTTATGTTTAACTTTTGTTCTTCTCTTTTATTTCCGTCTTTGTTACGGAAATCGTGAAATGCGACGGAGCGCGGAGCAACATACGTTAATGCCAAACAGGTGTACGCTAAGCCCATTCACCCACACCTAATCAAGCCTAAGTCCCCACCCAAACCTACAACCCCCTTATCCTTCTCCCTTCCTCTCCTATTCTTTTTTTGGCCAGCTGCCAAATGAGAGGCGTTACATACATGGGCGTGGCATGTGCATTATGTGTGCCGCTTGTTGAGCTGACAGCAATAAAATAAAGAACGCGCAAAGAGGTCAGTTATTGGGCAGGCAGGTGACCCGTGCAACAATGCTCAATAGCAATATATTACAAAACTAAATTAAAAATGAATTGTTGTCGACGTTGACAGCTGCCGCAGTTGCGTCTAAACTTGGCGAAGGGCCAAGATCACAAGTCAGATGCCAGAAGCCACTCAACCACTTGCAATGAAGCAACAACCACTAGGAATGCACACACACACACACTGCCATTGAAGTACAGCAATCCCAATGCCACTCATTATTTTGACCACCAGTGTATCCATATACGTTTGCATAAGTGCATTCGAAGAATCACACTTTTAAAGCCTACTTTTGAGCGTTTCGAACTGATGAATAACAAACTCACACAAACACACCTCGACTGGATGGACTGGACCATCATACATACTGATATGCAATGTCACACACATACACACTTTCGCAGACAGACAATAAACAGCCGTTATTGTAGTTTTCATTGTCAAGAGCACGCAAAGAGAGCAAATGCATGAGCCAGAGAGTCGGAAAGAGAGAGCGCAACGGCAGAGATAGAAACAAATGAAATGTTTACAAGGTTTTTATTGGATACAGCGGGTAGCGGGCAGTCAGCGGGGAGGCAGTGGGCAGCGGCAGCAAAGCTTAGCCGGCCAAGCGCCATTTCTGTCAGCTGTTTGCCAAAAGCAAGCGGCAGAGGGCGCCACCCCACCAGCAACACAGCAGCCATTTGCTAATTCGATTTTTCAATGAGTTTAATACTCGAAATAACCTAATTAGCAAAAGGTCCATAATTTAACTGTAGATATGCTTCAAATGTTTATTTACTGTTAATAATTTTACACTTTTGCTTTACTCTATTAATACACACTGCCACGTGATTGCTCTGAAAGCTTTACACGCACTTGAATCCACTTTTTCTACTTTAGACACATTCTGTGTATAGGAGAGCACATTCTTGATTTATTTATATTTATGCACGCGCTCACTTATGAAATCGCATAGTGAAATGTCTCGAATTGAAAAGAGCAATAATAAAATAAATAGAAATTTATGCTAGGAGCGTTTAATACGACGCGTCGCAACGTCCACTGTAAATGCGACTGCGATTATTACTGACTGACTATTGTCGCTCTGTATGTTCTGATTCCCCAACTGGGGGTTGTTTCCGGTCGTGATTTGTTTTCCAATCCTTGCAAGACAGTTCACGTAGTTATAAACATTTAACAGTGATTTATTTTACACGAGAATCAAATAATATTAAAACAGTCAATTCGTATATATCTAATTTTTAATTTAATTTACAAATATTCTCATATATATTCAAATTTAAGCATGTTGCCTCACAAAATTAACGTTGCTGCTCTCAAGTCCTTAAACATAAGTATATTCACCACAGCATTAACATAGCCAAATTTACCACCCTGTAAACTTGCTCAAAGAACGAACGCTATTCGGCGCTCTCTTCATAGCATTCGTATTTGAAACGAGGTCTCTGGCAATTTGGCGCCAAAACAACAGATAACGACGAGCAAAACAAATACATACACACATGCTTACATTTACAGGCACATATATACATATGTATCTATAAGCATATAGTTGTAATTTTGCATACATGTACGTATGTGTCATATACATGCATATATAAGTAATGCATATGTATGACAAATTGGATTATAAGCAGACAAAAACAATTGTGAAAACAAGGGAAAACAAAATGTTGATCTGCTGAGAGCAGCTTGGCCGATAATTATGAAATACATATTCATAAATATATATATGCATGCATATGCACATGCATATGGGTCAATGCATAGTGGGTGATATAATTAAGTGTAACAGTTTATTATTGTATGTAAACACAATCGTGCAATATTATGAATAAGTTCATTTTAATTAAAATTTTATGGTTTGCTCATTTTATTGATAAGCTTTTTAAAAATCTTGAAAAGAACGCTCGAACAACGAAAATACGAGACTTTACCGTTAGCAACCGTAACAGTCGAGCGCGCGTATGTAACTGTAATTAAGCATATACTGAAAAAGAACCACAACATTAACAAGAATGCATTGAGCGAGATTGACTGACTGACACATGACCTGTACGCAGAATATCTGAAATTTTAATAGTTGCTGGTTTTATTTTAGAGACACGTTTATAAAGCTAGGAAACAGTATAGAAATATACCATTACGTTGCTTAGATATGTAAGATAATAACCTCAACTAGTCTACTCGTTTCATTTACAGGGTATGCGAAGTACATGCGACAAAACAAGTGGCATGATAGCTATGGCAATTGGAAATCAAAGTCCGAACAACACACAACTGACACATCCATGTAAATCAAATTAGCCAAATGCAGAAATGAATTATTTACAGTTATGGTGCATATCCACTTTTCAACTGCCGTTTCCTAATACTATAGTAACAGTTAACAGTTGCCCTTGAATAGATTGCACACACATATGTACATATGTACAAATGCATGTACATACATATACGAAAGGCAAGGTCGTTAATAATTAAACTAATCGATAAATCGATGTGACAAATAATAGTTAAACACCTGATGTACCATGAGCCAAGTGGATCGAACTGTTGTAATAACGGTAACTAAGAAATGCAGGCACAGGATTGCACTGAAAACAAATTCGCACCAGCAAGTAGACATCACCTCCACTTAATTATTTTCCTTAAATTAATAAAAAATATATATATATAAAAAGACATTATATTTTTATACTATTCCAAAGCATTGGAAATTTTAAAATAACTGAAATTTGTAAATATTCTCAATTTGGCTAAACAATCTAATAAATCCTTACTTACAAGTAAAGTACACTTTAGCGCTAAAAATTAGAATAAATTCCTTCCATTGTTAAATCCATGGCTGATTCGAAGTTGCAATTCCAAGGATCTGCCGAGGAAGTGAAACCATGCCTTGTGATTATCTGCTGCTCGACACTTGACTAACTGCATATCTCCAAATTTAAGAGCAGTATTACGTCTGCTTTCTTCATGAAACTACTTATGTATTCCTGTGTGTGTGAATGTTTAATTTTTTGATTTTCCTTGAAGCTCTGTCTGGATTTCATCCAAGGTCTTGCCTTTTGTCTCCGGCACAAAGAAAATGAAAATAAATGCTAAAAGTGCGATGAGTGAGAAAATCCAGAAGGTTACACCTGGCCCGACATGGTTCAAGCATATTGGAAAAAGTTTGGTAACAGTAAACCCAAATATCCAACTCAATGTGCCCACAATGGCGGCGCATAGGGGCTTCACATCTTCCGCAAAGAGTTCGGCCGTGATCAACCACGGCACGGGGCCAAAGGACATCGAAAAGGCGAAGACAAATATGCAAATGGCAAGTATTGGCAGCCAGCCAACATTCTTTCGCATTAGCCAATAAAAGTAGGCGCCCATTATAAAGTGCATGACGCACATTGTGGCACTGGCGACGAACAGAAATATGCGGCGACCGGCACGATCGATGTATAGGATGGATGGTATGACGGCAATGCTGCCAACAATTCCGATTATAATGGTGCAAAGTTCGGAGGCTAATCCGGTACCGGCTTGCTTGAATAAAGTCGTCGTATAGAAGGCAATAGCGTTGATACCAATAAATTGTTGAAGAGCCAGCAAGGTTATCGAAATTCCCAGGCCCTTGCGGGTGGTCTTGCGACACATTCCGTCATGCAGATTAACTTTTTCTTTCTTAGCCTCAGTAGCTATGGCATTCAAATCGGCGGATATATCTGCATTTTTGCCACGCAGCCATTGCAAAACCTTTTCGGCCTGATCCAGCTTTCCTTTCTGTACGTAGTATGCAGGGGATTCTGGCATCCAAATGAACAATACAAAGTATACAGCTGGTGCAATAGTGGAGACGATGTTGAAGATTAATAGGGAGACATGGCCGCCGACTACGTAGCTGATCAATATGCCAATCGTAAGCCATAGCTGATAAAAACAGCCCATTATACCGCGCGTTGTCACTTCGGAAATTTCCGTATTATAGATGGGAACCAGTACACAATAAGTCCCAACCGATAATCCCGTTATAAATCGTCCCACCTGCACCATTATGACATGTGTAGCCGCCGTGATCAAGATCCAGCCCAGCAGCAATGGAATCACCAACGCTAGCATCATCATTTTTCGTCCGAAAACGCCAGCCAAGAAGCCCAAAGGTAAACAGCTGCAAGCAGCGCCCAGAGGCAGCAGAGAGGCAATCCAGCTAAATTCGGCATCGCTCGGTACAAATAGTTTATATCCTTTCCCTGTTTCTATTAGCATTTGGGCTGGTCCCGACCAACCCAAAGCCATGCCCAGGCACAGGGCGCCAAGTGAGCCGATTAAGCCGGCAACATATTGCTTTTTGAAAGGCATTTGCAAATTCTTTTTTTTTTTTTTTTTATTTATTTAAAATCTGATGTGTCTCTGTGTCAGTTCCCTATTACACTAGTTCAAATTACTAAAATTAAGAGTTCGATACATTTTAAAAAGAATTTTTTGATCATTTTCAATGTTTTTGATACAGGTTTTAATAAATATTGGTAATCAAGTCCAGTCCTCCGTTTCTGCTTCTATCTAATGGGCTCTGTAACTTTACAATTTTGCATCACATTCTTCTTATACCCCGAACCCATTGAAAAGGGGAAATCAGTGTATAATGAATTTCTGAAAATGTAATAGGCATAGGCAGAAGGTTCGGCATATCCCATTTAGTATATATATTCTTTATTATATGATTTCTGGCATAGCGGAAAATTAATTTTTTGATTCGCCACGCTCCCAGTGGGAGGGTCGTTTTTAACACTGCACTATGGGTAAAAAGCCCGATTTTTTGGCATAAATTGTCCCTGAAGAGATAGAAGCTTCAAATTTTGCATACATATTAGTATGAGTATTTTATAATTTCGGATTTTTTTTTTCCAAAATTGAACCACGCCCACATCCCCTCCCCCCTCATTCACTTACTTTTTTCTACGTTTTTTGGGCATAACTTCTACACCGTTTTAGCTAAAGACTTAAATTTTATATATTTAGATAGATATTATGGTAACGCAGATTTTGTAATTTTTAGATTTTGGATGCCACGCCCCCTCCGCCCCCAATTTAAAAAAAACGCATTTCAAATACTAGAGACTTGTAATTTCACACATAGGTACATTTAGTTACTCTTAATCTACTCTGAAAATTTCATGAAGATCGTCCTTCTAGAAATGAAGTTATCAGCGTCCAAAGTTCAGCCCAAAGTATAGTCCAACCCACCCCTAAGCCACGGCTTCAACAGCCCGGTTAGCAGAGCGCGTGGTCATACGTTCGTAAAGAAGAAGAGTATTTTTTTGGTCAATTAATTTAAGTTGATCTTCTGATTTGTTGTCTTTGATTATTTTGTTTGACTATATAATCTTTTATTGCACTTTCTTGTCGCTTGTTGCTGTTCCACACTTCCAGCAGCATGGAATTGCTGAACTCATGTGCAACTGCAACATGTCGATTATTTTGTAAAGGGGCAAAAATGGGCAAGATGTCTTTTTAATATTGGATTTAGCAAACATTAGTACACAATTTGTCATTTCAACATTTCAAATGCATTCGACAGGTCACAAGTTATGTCTAACGAAACGCACATGTAAATATTAGTTTTGATCTAAAAATATACACAGCAACACATTGCAAAATTGAACAATAAATCACAGAACTACAAAATAAATTGCAAAGATCTTATTCGACATACCTTCTTGAACTTTTTCCATAACAAAACTTTTTCACTATTTCAAACTGAAAATATTTATTCACTTTGAAAGTTGAGAATGATTTCCCGCGCTTTTTTCGATTTAACATGCAAGCCTGCATCAGCTGACTTTGACGAAGCTCATAAACAGCAGTCTTGAAAATTTTATAAAAATTATTTTTACATCTACTGGGGTATTATAAATGAGAAAAGCAAAACAGTTGGCGGATACTGAAAAAAAAAAAATTGGATTTATGCCAAAAAATCGGGCTTTTTACCCATAGTGCACTGGTTTGATTACCGTTAGAGCTAAAAATTTTATTAAACTGTGCTTAGTCTCTGTAATGAAAGCACATATTTTGTGATCCTTAGATTTTTTATACAATTCCCCGTTCGCTCCACATTAGAAAAGAAAAGAAAACGAAAGAAAGATGAATTTCACATACTAGAATATTATCAGGCCCTGAAAATTTGATGAGTATAGTCTATATTAAAAAGGATTCATGTCACTTAATAATATAGTCGAACTGGATACAGTGGGACTCTACTATCTGAAGAAATAGGAGATAGCTATATCATACGTATATGTATAAACATATACTTAGTTAGGTAACTATGGTTTTACCTTATGTAAGCACCAGCCCGAAGAACTAAAGAGTGATGCGATCCAGTAATAAGAAGTGATTATATTTATTTATTACTTCACTTTGTTAGAGAGTATTTCTTGAATTTCATCCAAAGGCTTGTTCCTTGTTTCCGGCACTAGAAAAATGACGAAAACACAGCCTAATATTGCAAAAATAGTAAAAATCCAAAATGTATAAGAAGGACCAATGGACGATAGCAGAATGGGAAACACTTTAGTTACACAAAATGCGAATATCCAACTGCAGGTGCCAACAATTGCACCACATACCGGCTTTACATCCTCAGAAAACAGTTCAGCCATAATTAGCCACGGTACTGGTCCGAAGCCCAATGAAAATCCAACAATAAATACGCTTATAGCTAAAATTGGTAGCCAGCCAACATCCTTGGATCTGAGACATTCAAAATAAACGCCCATTATTAGGGTAGTAGCACCCATCACAATTGCTGAAACTAATAGCAACAGTTTGCGGCCAGCCTTCTCAATTAGTAGTATCGCAGCTATTGTGGCAACCACCTGAACGAGACCAATAATAATCGTGCTAATTTCGGCACTCAGATTCGTGCCAGCACTTAAGAAAATGGTGGTCACGTAGAATAGAATGGCATTGATTCCAGTTACCTGCTGCAGGAACATCAGTCCTATTGCTATACCCAGACCCTTAAGGGTCGCCTTACGCGAGAAGGCTTCCTTGAAGTCTAACGCTTTGTCCTTTTTCGAATCTGCTTGCAGCGCATTCATTTCACCGCTCACATCTGCGTTTCCGCGCAACCACTTCAGTGCTTTTTCTGCTTTCTCGGTCTTACCTTGCTGAGCCAGGAACACCGGCGACTCGGGCATCCAAATCATAAATAAGATAAATAGCAATGGCAGGACAGTGCACAAGCTATTAACCAGGAGTGGTTTACAGTAGGAGCCCACAACGAATCCGTAGAGAATGCCGTGTACAATCATTAATTGGAAGAAGCATCCCAATACACCGCGTACTGAGAGCTGGGCTATTTCTGTTGTATACACGGGTGCCATCACACAGAAGGCGCCACCGCAGGCGCCCACAATAAAGCGGCCTAAGTAGAGCATTGCAACGTGTTGCGCAACGAGAATAAGTACCCATCCGATTAGATAGGGAATACATATTATAATCATGATTAATTTTCGTCCATATTTCGCAATCAATATTCCAACAGGTATGCACATACAAGCAGCTCCAAAAGTTAACATCGAACTGATCCAACCCCAAGAATCCGACGAGACAAAGAATTTGTACGCTGCACCTGCTGTTATTGGTACCTCCATGGGCCCGGTCCAGCCAATGGATGCTCCCAAGCAAAATGCTCCAAAGGCCGCTGCTAAACCAGCAACATATTGTCTAAGTACAGGCATGATGGTCTTTAATACTTCTGTGAATTTTAAATATAAATTTAAATTTACAACAGTCCCGAAATGAAACAACTTATTGAAAAGTAAAGAAAAAAGTGACGAAAACGATTGTTACGTTACATTTCTATATCAAATTTATAAAGCCTACTATGTTCCTCAATCGTATTTCGATCCACTTGAACTAAAACCAAGCTTAATCTTAATAAATCCAAATTCATATTCATGAGTATTCTTTTAGCCTTTGTAGTCCTTTTGTGTAAGGAGATCTCTAGCTCATCATGAAGTTCACTGAAACTTGATTCATTGTTCAGCACACAATAGTGTGAGATTAGCCCAACTATTTAAAAAAAATATATTGTTTCAGGTTGCAATTGGATGCGATTGTTATGAAAGAGTCGACGGTATTTTGAAGATTTTTCAATGGTCTCGAATTAGGTAATTAGCAATTAGCATTGCTCAACAAGATATGAAAACTTGTAGTTCCTGATATTTATAGGGCAACCGTCAGCCGTTTATTGTTCAACATTTCTTTAATTTCGGAATAGGACTTTCCCTTCGTCTCTGGCAGAAAGAAGTATACAAATATCAGGCACATAAATGCGATTCCTGTAAAAATCCAGAAGCCCACAGCCATATTCAGAGATGCCAATATATATGGAAACGACACTGAGCTGATAAATGCAAATAGTCCGTTAAACGTCAAAATAATGCTGGATGCCAGCATTTCCGTATGCGCTCCAAGCAATTCGCGGATCATCACAAACGGTAACACACCCACACCCAGTCCAAAGAAGAAAGAGAAGCAACAGAGACTCACAATGGGCAGCCATTGAAGCGAATGCTCGTAGTTATCCTTCATATGAAAATACATCGCCTGCAAGGCACAATTGAGACACAGCATAATGCCCGACCAAATCATCAGGGTTCGACGATCTGAATATTTGGATAACGAAATCAATGAGGATACTAAGAAAGAGAGGCCAATAAATACGATGGACACTTTGGAATCCATATAAATTTGGCTTCCGGCCGCGTCTAATATAAGTGTGGAATACGTTTTGATAACCATGCTGCCACATAAGTGCTTGAAGCCCATCATGATTGTGCAAATAATAATGGCCCTTATCACTGCAAAGCGCCTCAATTTTTGACACTTGTACTCATTATCCTCTTGAATCGTTTCTATAGTATCCAAAATACTTTCATACTCCATTAAGACATCGATATGCTTGCCCCGCAGCCATTGAAGCGAACGAATTGCCTTCGTCTTATTGTTCTTAAGCATATAATAGACCGGCGACTCTGGCATCCACACAAAGGTGAGCAGAAACACGGCAGGGCCTACGGCGCAGCCGTAATTAAGGTAACGCATATCGTTGAAAACACCCAGGATATAGGCATAGAGGATTCCTAGCATATAGAATATCACGGTAAAATTGGCCATATATGACTTCACTTCCAGCTGCGAAATTTCCACACAATATACGGGTGCGACTAACGCATAACAGCCACCGCACAGGCCTTGCAGTAGTCGCGAGAACATTAGCAAATACATATTGACCGGATAAATCGTTAGCGCCCATCCAGCTAAATATGGGGGCGCCACTAGCAACATTATCAACTTACGGCCTATACAGTTGGCTAATAGACCAGCTGGCAATACCGTTAAGCCGCTCCCTAAACTGGCCAACGCACAGGTCCAGCCATATTCAATAAGACTCAGTGTAAAGCCATAATATTTTTTCTGCCTAACCGCAAGCTCCGCAGGCGCGGACCAGCCGATTGTGACACCACAGTTAAATGCGCTGAGTGATGCAAAAAATGCCGCTATATATTGATTATGCCCACCAGGTCTGTCCCAGAAACTTGACATATCTTTTAAAATTTTGATTGAAAAATCTAAAAATAGTTAGAAAAAATAACAAGGAGTCATTTAAAGAAATTTATCGTTAATAGCGTTACCATGTCGTTTATAAATTGTCACCGATACTAGAAATCTAAAATCCGGCGTTAGCAGTGTAGCCAAGTCGGTCGCAGATAACATGCAGCCAACTTCACGCGGATTCTGATGATTGTTTTGATTTTACATTGTGTTCATTATTTTGCGCATTATATGTTTGTAACTGAGTCATCGTGAATTGGATCGCTAATTGAATCGTTGAGTTAAACATTTATTACCTTTTTCATCTAAAAGTTGAAGTGTAAACATGTCGCTTGTTAATGACGATGAGTGGACCCAGTTTAAGGTAGTTTATTGGGCTAATCAACTTTACAATTTAATGCATCTGAATATTTCAGACTACCCACAATAAGAAATATGTCGGAGATGAAGAACAGATGCGTCGTTCGTTATACGCGAAAGCCAAGGCAAAAGTCGAGGAGCATAATAAGAAATACGAGAGCGGCGAAGTAACTTGGAAAATGGGCATTAACTATATGTCGGACTTTACTCCAGAGGAATATGCTAGTAGGCTTGCAGCTAGACCACCCAAATAACGAATCTCACATATTAAGAATTTGTCTATGTACATATATGTATTTAATCTTTATCGATGCACATTTTAAAAATGCAATTAACACAAAAATGTATTAACACCAACTTAGAATTTGTTTTTTTTAAATCTGGTCACACTACAAAGAGACTAACTGTTGATATTTTACAAGGCATGCTATATGCTCAATCAACACTCCGTAATAAAAACAGAAAAAACAACTTCAAATATTAAGATCCTGGAAAATATCCAATCATAATCAAATGAACAAATCATATTTTACGCCACAAAGGTATCGATGTCAGCCTCAAAGTTATAATTGTTTGCAACCCTGGTAGGATATGTATTTCTCAATTTTCCGAACTCGGGTCACACTGCAGTCGACATATAACTTTTAAAAGTTTGTAAACTTTTTCATTTTATTCACATTGCCACAATAACGCGTCGCTTGCGCGTTTTTACTCTTTCACATTTATAAGCCAACACTGACTCAGTGGCTCGAGCACAAACTACACTAAAGTGCACCTTCTATTGCAGACACACAGCTGACCAGCAACAACCAACAAGATGTCCGGAATTATGCGTGCGCCATCGATTTTGGCCAAAAATGCATTCGCCTCAATGGTAGGTATCCAAACAATTAAATTATTTATTTAACAATGATATACATTTGCCAGGCAAGTAAACTAAATCCGCAGAGAGGAAATCTATTTCTCAGCGCAGCCTATAGAAGTGCTACCAAAATTTCGGCCCTCGCCGAGCCCGTGGCAGTGTTATGTAATTTGTTAAAATTGCGTCTGGCCAAGTGATTTCAACGAAGGTTTCCCGATAATTGCGTAAACTCTACACACATTAAGAAGTTTTATTCATTTGAACTGCAATTTGCATTGGTCGAATAATGCGTTACATTGCAAGTAATGCTCATAGGTTATGTTGTGCGTACCACGCACCGAAATTTCCCCGTGCGATAAGTTTGGCAACAAATGCGACACCGAAATTTGGATTTTTGTTAGGCGTTGGTGTGTGTCTTGTGTGTTATTTAAGCGCTATGCCGGGCAGATAAGCCCCTACATTCAATGTTCACTTGCGAGAGGCGCGACCGCTGCTCCACAGCTGATTATACAATGCAAATTATTGATATGAGCTACACTTATAATGCTAATTATTACATAAGCAACTCATTTGTTTGTATGCGTTCTTTTAAGCGACGCTTTAACTGATAAACCTCACGTCATTGGAAATCTTACCATGGCGTGTGCGGCTCTCTTTATTCTGCGTTAATGCCCAACACAGGCGCACATGCACACACCCATTTGCGCTTGAATATATGTGTGCAAATTGGCAATCTATGCAGTAACAAAATAAGTCATCTTATCTTAACATTTCCATTAGCACTTCCAGTTCAGATATCGCGATAAGTGTGCGAGCAATTTACTAAATCTACCTAATGCAGCAGAGGCGGAATATTTTTTGTATGCCGCCGTTATGGGGAAGAGTGCTAAATCGGCCAGTGTTACCGGATGTCAATATTTCCAATTAAATCTGACTGACATTACCTACCGAATTTATGAAAACTTTAGTCTACAAAGACCAATAGCATTTTATGGCCTTCGAATTCAAATAATTTTAAATCAGCGAACTTTAAATAAGACATTAAATTTTAGTTTTCAATAACTTGTTGAATCATTGTTGTCGTATTTTCCCGCTAAATCTAGCTTTTTTAGAATATCTACATTTTGACAGCACTGGGAAATGGCGTCTTTATCATATTTCAACACTTGTTTACTTATCGGCCGATTGAATGTTAAACATTAAAGAAAATTTTATTTCGTTGGGTTTCAGTCATTAAATATAGCTATATATATGATTGCAATCATTAAATTTACATTAGCCGTTAAATATGATTCCCTTGGAACAGCTGATCGAAAATTGCAATTCATTCGTAGTTTAGAAGCTTCAGAAATGACGTGACTAATTGCGGTTATCTCGTAACGTTTCATTAAATCTAATCAACATGCAATTTGTCAATTACAGCAACGTGTGGCAACAGTAGCTGCCGCAGCGACGCAGCAGCGCCGCAGCTATCATATAACTCCCGGATACCAGCAGGCGAAATCAGCAAATCCCGATGCCATCTCCAAGCAATATCCGATTATAGATCACGCATACGATGCAATTGTTGTCGGTGCTGGCGGTTCGGGACTGCGTGCTGCGTTCGGCCTGGTCGCTGAGGGCTTCCGCACGGCGGTTATCACGAAACTTTTTCCCACACGCTCACACACGATTGCTGCGCAGGGAGGCATCAATGCAGCACTTGGCAATATGGAGGAGGATGATTGGAAGTGGCACATGTACGATACTGTCAAGGGCAGTGATTGGCTGGGCGACCAAGATGCCATTCATTATATGACGCGCGAGGCACCAAAGGCTGTCATTGAGTTGGAGAACTACGGCATGCCCTTCTCCCGCACTCAGGATGGCAAGATTTATCAGCGTGCCTTCGGTGGCCAGAGTTTGAAGTTCGGCAAGGGCGGCCAGGCCCACAGATGTTGTGCAGTTGCAGATCGTACCGGTCACTCGCTCCTGCACACTTTGTACGGTCAGTCATTGAGCTACGATTGCAATTACTTTGTGGAATACTTTGCTCTGGATCTAATTTTCGAGAATGACGAGTGCCGTGGCGTGCTGGCCATCAATTTGGAGGATGGCAGTCTGCATCGTTTCCGTGCAAAGAATACGGTTGTGGCCACAGGTGGCTACGGACGCGCCTTCTTCTCCTGCACCTCGGCGCATACGTGCACTGGCGACGGCACCGCATTGGTGGCACGTCAGGGACTACCGTCAGAGGATCTGGAGTTTGTGCAGTTCCATCCCACGGGTATCTATGGTGCCGGCTGTCTTATCACTGAGGGCTGCCGCGGCGAGGGTGGCTATCTCATAAATTCCAAGGGCGAACGTTTCATGGAGCGCTACGCGCCCGTCGCAAAGGATTTGGCTTCTCGTGATGTTGTCTCCCGCTCCATTACCATTGAGGTTATGGAGGGCCGTGGTGTGGGACCTGAAAAAGATCACGTATTCTTGCAGCTGCATCATTTGCCACCTAAACAGCTGGCTGAACGTCTGCCCGGCATTTCAGAGACTGCCATGATCTTCGCAGGCGTTGATGTCACCCGGGAACCCATCCCCGTGCTGCCCACCGTGCATTACAACATGGGTGGCATTCCAACTAATTATCGCGGCCAGGTGCTAACCATTGACGAGAACGGTAAAGACAAGATTGTGCCTGGTCTCTATGCGGCCGGCGAGGCAGCCTGCAGCTCAGTGCATGGCGCTAATCGTTTGGGTGCCAACTCCCTGTTAGATCTGGTGGTGTTTGGCCGTGCCTGCGCCAAGACCATTGCCGAGGAAAACAAACCCGGTGAGAAAGCGCCCGAGCTGAAGGACGTAAGTCAACTACATCTATACATTTCGTTTAAACTTGTTTATTGATTCGCTAAATCATTTGCAGAATGCTGGAGAGTTCTCCGTGGCCAATTTGGATAAACTACGTCATGCCAATGGCAATATAACCACCGCAGATCTGCGCTTGAAGATGCAACGTTGCATGCAAAACCATGCTGCTGTGTTCCGCGATGGACCCATCCTACAGAAGGGCGTCAAAGAAATGAAGGAGATCTACAAACAGTTCAAGGACATCAAAGTTATTGACAAGTGCGTAGTTGCAACATTTTCTGATAGTTGCCTATTAAATATTGAGTTTGCGCAAGTTTAGGTCGCTTGTGTGGAACTCTGATCTAATTGAAACACTCGAGCTGCAGAATCTGCTGGCCAATGCTCAGATGACAATCGTCGGAGCTGAAGCGCGCAAGGAATCACGCGGCGCACACGCACGCGAAGATTTCAAGGACCGCATCGATGAATACGTAAGGAAAACCAGCTATAAATATTTAATATGCTTGCGCCGGACTGCTTATTAATACTCGTTTTTATATATCCTACAGGACTATAGCAAGCCATTGGAGTCGCAGCAGAAGAAGCCCATAGACCAGCACTGGCGCAAGCACACGCTCGCCTGGGTGTGTAGCGATGATGGTGATGTGGAACTCAAATACAGACCAGTTATTGACCAGACTCTGGACAATGAAGTGGAGACGGTGCCACCAGCGATTCGCTCCTATTAGAAGACGTCACAAAACCTACCCACACACACATACACACAGATACACTCGAACAGAAAATAAACTCACACACTAGCATGTTTACTTAACAGTTAACAGGCAAATTGTGAAAAAGATTCGCAAGTCGCAAACTTTGATAACGAAAAATTCTTCCGTGTCTACAACAAATCAGGTTTTGATGTCAAAATTGTAATATGTAGTTAATTTCATCGATTGTATATTTCGAAAAGCTTCTCTTTGTCCTCAACAAGAACACAAATAATTTTATTTCCCAACTTTAAATATATATGTAAATATATATTTTCGATAACTGAGCGACATTTGTGCAAAAATTAGTCAATGAAGACAACGCCTTTTTCTGTAAACAAAATCGTCAGGAATAACAATTTTCTAGTATTTGTTAATCTTATTAAATTATTAAAAACAAAGATATGTAAAAATATTTATAAAAAAAAAAAAAGAAAAACATCAAAATACTAAATAGTAAAAGATTACATTTACAAAAAATTAATAATAAATCAGGCTAGTAGTGCTTATCCACTGCAGATTGCCTTAATAATATAGGTAGATAATATATAGGAAAGTTTATAAAAACTGGACTACAACAAATTTACTATATTTTAAGCAAGTTTCCGATATTTGTTACTAGCCTGATTATTATATAAACAAGCAATTAATGAGTACGACTATCCCAATCTTATCCCTGAAAAACATGCATTTGCTCCGACTTCAATTGTAGTTCCTTTAAGCTATTAACTGCGGCTGTGTTAAAGCCTGCGGGTCCACATACTGCCACAAAGCTGAAGGTCTCGGCTTGCTGTCTATTGAACAAGGGCGCTAACAGATCCTGAGAAATACGGCCACCCGCCTCCGACAAAACGTTCCTGCAAGTGAAGCGTTCATCGGCATCCTGTAGACCTTGAAGCTTGTCTTTAAGCCAGATATCAGCTTCAGTTTTGTTAAAGTACAGCAGCTGAAGACGTTCACTGTAAGACCTTTGATTAATAAAAAGCTAAGGAGGAGCTTAAACATGAAATCCTTACATGCGATTCGACTGACGCTTGAGCAATGGCCGCAGCAGACTTAAGATGGGCGTAATGCCGCTGCCCGCAGCCAAGAGCAGAATGTTGCGATGCGCCTCTAGTGCGGATAGCCTGAAATTGCCGCGCGGCAGACTTAATTGCACTGCGGCACCTGCTTGCAGCTGATTCAGCTGGCTGGACACGGCTCCCTTTTCATAGCGCTTGATGAGGAATTCCTCGCGTCCGCTTGCACTATCATCGGCGTCAATTTGTTCGCTGTTAGATACCAGGCAGTTGTGTGGTACGGGCGTATAGCTTCGTTCTAGCATCTCACCATTGTGTGGGAGTTGCATGTCTAGGTGATAGCCCACTGGCAGATGCACGAACACAGACTGCTTAATGCTCTGGAGGCATAGCTCAAAGGAGTCATGATTAAAGGGCTCGCAATTTACCACTTCATATGTGAAGTATTCATCGCAAGTTGAATTTAGTTTGCTAATTTCGTGCGCACCATATGTTTGCCATGGCTCAGTCACCTGCTTGGTAAACACTACTTCAATTTTGCCCGTCTCTGGACCCACACGCACAGTCTTTGGTGGCCAGACAATAGCGGCGCTAAGCTTGAAATTAAATACATGCCAGCTGTTGGCCAATTGCACACGAACCTCCAGCTCCACTTCAGAAGAGTCCTTGCACGTCAGCAGCAAACCAGGATTAGCCATGCGTCGCGTATAGAAATAAAGTGTCAATTCACTGCGCTGTTGAATCCAATCAAAGCGCGGCACCAGCTCCGTTGGCGCCGGAGGTGGACGAATTAATTCTGTTTCTACTTTAACCGCAACGTTATCCTTCAACGGACCCACATAGCATTTACCTAGCAACTGCGGATAGTTCACCCAGGCGTGCACTTCGTCAAACAGTTTGGTAGCATCACGTCCTACACCACGCATTAGTTCATCTACACCGCCCGGATGAAAGTCCATGTAGCGAGTCACATTAAATACTCTGCCCCGTATAGCCATCCAGGCATCGTTCACCTGATTGTGCAAAGCCAGCTCGCTGCGACTAACTGGTACAACGCGTCCTCCAGTGCCAGAGAGATCAGAACCAGAATTACATAGACGTATCCAGCTCATCAAGGAGTAGCCAGGTTTCAGGGCGCATTTGTTGCGCGGATTTCCTGTTGCCGAGCCTGAGCTCGTCAGTTTCTGTGCCTCCGTGCTGGGCAGCTGTAAGCTATTAACGGCCAATGAAGCTATAGCTGGGGGTTTAAGTGGAGATTTATCCATTGATACAGGTGGTTTTAACTGCGAATCACTCATGGTGCAGTTAAATTGTTATTCTTATTGGCTCAACAGTTTAAATCGATATAAGCGGTTACTCACGAAGATCAGCTGGTTGCCATCGATAAGGTAGTCGTAAGAACAGCTCGAGCAATCGATAGCTATCGAAAGTAATAAGTAATCAAAAATAAATTAAATATGCTTTAAAGAATTATGCATTTAAAAGGAGTACAAGCATCTGAATAAAAATTATATTAATTTAAAACGTTTTAATCAATAATCATGCACTCATTGTGAATATCACAAAGTGTATGTATGTTATACACGTGAGCTGCATACCGTGCTACGCTTGTGCTAGTGCACAACAAACTAGCTCCGTTGTGTCAGTTTTCAACCAGTCGGTCAGCTGTTCGGATCGCTGTAATTGCGGGTACTGTTTCTGTCGCCTGACGCAGACTTATTTTGTGTATGCATTTCCAATAGCCATTATACAAATATCGTGTCGATTTTGTGCATGAAAAACAAAAGCAAAAAGTAAAGAAGGAATATTAGCTGTCATTATTATGTGTAATTCAACACGCATAGACAACAAATATTCATTACTTCTATGAGTGTGTGTGTGACTGTGCATTGTTCAATGGAATAAAAACTATAAATTGGCGCTTATTTGACGCTTCATTGGCAAACTGGTTTAATGCAAAATGATTTATATATAGTGGAAAATTTAAATCGTGCTAGTTTATGCATTGTATAAATACAACTACTACAATTACTTGTGTATATATGTCGGGGTTTGATTGTATGTATTTAGCAATCAGGGCATCAATTTGCTGAATTTTAACATAAACGGGCGGGTTCTTGTTTGTGTGATATATTGAATTTCCTTATACATGAATGCTTCATCCTTTTATAATTCAGTATTGTTAAATTTTTATTTTTTGCATGATGTCATTGTCCAGCCGCGCTTGCCGGTCGTTCCGTTTGCTTTGCCACCTTTCGCCACCCTCTTCCACAAATACGCACACGCACACGCATACATATAGAATCACACCCGCACAGACAGTTGCTATATTCATTCACTAGTGAATTCGCCGCGCGCCCGCAGCTCCACAAGTTTGACATTTAATTACTTGCACACGCAACCAAATGCGCTCTTGCTTACTGTCTGTCACTCCTAGTCAGTGCTGCCAGAATCTCCTAAGCAAATATTGCTAGATTTGGAAAAAAAAGTGGCTAAAAATAGCTAAAAATGTTGTGAAAATTGCCAATAAAAATTGCTAAACCATTAAAATTTTGATATTTAACAAATATACATATATATTTTCAAACAAAAAACAAATACAAATTAGAAACAACTTAATAAAAATTGAAACTAAAAAACTAAAAAGTGAAACTAAATAATAACTAAGTAATACTTAAAATATTTTCCAGTTCCTCAGCTTCACATTCAGTAGCGTACCTCGCACTACCAGTAATTTGAATCAAGTACTCATATGTCAGATCATAGTTATGGCAATACTTTTCATTCCCTCTAGTCCATACCTGTAATCGCCGGCAATCGCCGTGTGCTGAGCAATATGCAAGGATAATGTTGCTTCCTGCTCCTCGGTTTTGGTTGATTTTCTAACAAAACGCAACTTATTCTTTTGGGTACATACGCCTATCACAGTCTCTTTTTTTTTTTTTTTTTTTTTTTGACGCACTGTGGTTGCGGATGTCAAAAAGCTTTACGTTAATAGTTGATTGGCGATACGCACAATAAGCTCGTGTTTGATCAGTGCAATCCTTACGAATCCATTGCTTGAACTCGTCATCTTGCAGCCAGGCATCACGAAAACTTTGCTTATAAGCTTTCGGCATCTTGTTCTTGTTCACCAATCACATTTAAAGAGTTTTCAAACACCATAAACTAGTTCATATAATCGAACAACTGGGTTAAATACAAGTTCCTATATCCTAATCGTAAAAAGGCATAAGAAATGCAAAATCACTGAAGAAAAATATACGAATTGCTAGTTTTATAATAAAGTTGCTGAAATTGCTAAAAAATAATTTAAAATTGCTAGATTTGTGGCTAATAGCATTTACAAAATAAAAGTTGCAAATTTTTTTAAAAGTGGCCAAATCTAGCCACTAAATTGCTAAACTGGCAGCACTGCTCCTAGTTCTCTCAGTCCCCATCTCTTAACAGTTGCTCTCACGCAACAAGTGTTTAAATAGGCCTTTCATACACCAAAGCATTAAGATCTTGCTTAAGAACACGTTTGATGAATTTAACTGCAATCTTATCGGGCATAAAGTCCTGTTTTTCTTTTTATTATACATTATCTTAGTTTGATAATATATCAAACTTTGCGCAAACCAATTGGTAAATGTAGTATTAATAAACAACAAATATACTTTGTATACACATACATATGTATGTACCAAACATTTGTTGTCATGTGTAAATTGAAGCGTGTCCGTTTGGAAAGCCGCGCAATTCAATTAAACTTATTAAGAAAGCAAACTGTGCTCGAACAAATTGCGATATGCTGCCTCAAACAAATAGCTGATAAGAAATTGTAACAATAACAACATCAATACTGAGAACTTGTTCCCAGCTGTGACCATGACAGACAATTACACAATGTCGCCGCAATGAATTAGATAAGAAAGAGCGAAAAGACGAGCGGCGTCCTTCAACTTGTCGAAACTCAAACTGAACGACATAGAAAGAGAGAACGAAAAAGAGGGAGAATAAGCCATAAACAGGATGAAGCGCGGCATTTGCGACGTTTTTGTCGCATATACATACATACATACATATGTATGTACATACATACATAGGCATATACTGTTAAAACAAAAACATTTCAAACAAAAGTATTTAAAATTAAATATATTAAAAATATTAACAATTATTTAAAATTGATTATTCATAGTTGTGAACTCTGGGTTAAAATTTATTTATTTTTAAATGATTTTCAAATTTAAGCTTAGTCTGAACACCATTAAATTTTGCATGCTATGTTTAATGGCATACCCGTCATTCCCACTTGGGACCCTAGTGCTATGACTAATTGCAGTTTTATCAAATTAACATTTGCAGCTACGGCTTGTGCCGTCGTATGAGTCACACTTAGAAGTTTCTCAACTCTATTTCGCTTTGCCCGTTCCCTTCGACAATAACTTTAACAGCTTTCTATGTGAGACTGTTCATTGTGTAGTTAGTTCCAGACGTTGAATTTTTCCCATTTAATCTTTGTCATTGTAATCACTATTAAAGTCCAAAGTTAATCCTGGTTGGCTAATTCGACAGCATGCATTGGAAACCGATAAGATAATGGGACAGTAACAGATATTGAATGGCCCTCTACATATGGCAACAATGCTAAGCTGCAAAGATTTGGTCGTTTGATGAACTTTTTCCTTTTATCAGCCACAGCCACATACTGAATTATTTTTCCATCAAATGCGATTAAAAATTGTTCATTTATTTTATAAATAAACTGTGAAATGCTGATTCTAATTGCCAAACAAAAATCTCAACTTGTGTTTATAAAAAACTTCAAACTTATTTTCGACAACAGTTTAAAAGAAATATATACAAATATAATACATGTATACTAAATACACACGCTTCATAAATTATTTCTAGAGTCATTGGAATGGAAAAGTTTGCATTCTTTTATAACAAAATAAATGTATAACACAAGCTAAAAAGATTTCGCTGTCCAGATATGTATACCATGGAACTAAATATTTGGCAACATATGTACATACATAAACGAAACAAACATATGTATTTAAAGTATAATATTTGTATTATGAATTGGTATTGGTAGTGTAATTAGAGAGAATTTGCTTAACAAAATACGTAAGCTCAAACTGTAAGCGCTAGGCAGTTAAGAAAACAATACTATTTTATGTAATATATAAGAATAATTAGAGGGTATGTCCAGTAAACCTCAGTTATTTAAGCTAAGTAACTAAGTAAATGATTTGGTAAATTCTATTCAAAATATGACAAAAAGTTTAATAACTTTATTTATTTAATAATGATCGTATACCAAACACCGTTTTTCAAGTTAAACTTTTTTAATACCCTTAATTTATATAATATATATAACCTGTACAAATCGGAATAAATATAATTTGAGATGTGCTACAGGGTATGCTACAGTCGATTTCCTCTAAAACAAGCCTTGTTTAAGTTGGCAAATGTGCAATTGTTTGTTAGTTCTTTATATGATATCCGTTAGCCGACGCCGCCATTTGTATTTACTCATATAATGTTCCCGATCCGTTGAGCAGATAAAAGTTTTGTGAGGCCCAGACATCATAAACATGATAATGGATATGACTCAGTCGAAGTTGTGGCGGCGATCAAGGGGGCACGTGGCGATATTTAAGTGGCTGCTTCGATAGCTAAAAATAGTTCAGCAGTGTATTAAACTATGGAAGTTCATTGTCCAATTATATATTTGTGCATAATTCATCAAAATGCGACAAGAATTTATATTTCAAGAATATGATTAAACAAGATTTATAAAAGCAACTCAGAACGTTGAATCAGTTCGGATGCTACTCACTGCTCAATACACAACCGCCCTCCAAAAATATTCAAATCATCGTTTTTGGTAAGGGATGACGGACAGAGAAAACAGTTACTTAGCTTTTAAATTTTTGAGTCCCAGATCTAAAGCCTTTCAGTCATACAGTTCAATCAATGGTATACAAATTGATACTACTCTCCTAACTGAACTAGAGAACGAAAATAACAAAACAATTGACGACTCGAAAAAGAACTTAACGACTTATACATCTTATATTTCAAAGCCCTCTGCAAAATAATGTTAATCTTAAATTAGACTGTTATTAACATGACAGCATTCTGTTAATCCAATACACTCTGAGACTGTCCAGCTTGGAGCATTTTTATCGCGCAGATAAACCAAAAATACATTAACAAAAATTGTTGATGGAAATGTTTACACAAGATTATTCAAAAGCTCTTATTGTCTGTTTCTTATCTACACTTTAAATTATCCGGTTAAATAAATCTATTTATAATTTCTTTTCACAGAGAATTAACACATGGGCCTGATCAAGAACTGGAACTCAACCACAATTATAAAAACAAATTGCTAACCATATACATATGTGTATTCATATATAGATATTTATAGCTGTAGGTAGACATTCCACATTAGAAGCCATGTCGGAGAAGCAAGTGGAACAGAATAGCGTGCCCCTCAGCCGCAAGATTGGCGCCTTCATCTTTGGGTTGCTGCAAACCTTCTTTCGTTTTATCTTTCGTTTAATATATGGCGCCCATGGCAAACGCATGCCGCCCATAACGGATCCCATCCTCCTCGAGTCGGCCACATCCTTGGCCAGAAAAATACGAAACCAAGAGGTATAGAGAACTAGTCTGTCTTATTTCTCCTAATTTATGAATCTTTTTTTCACAGCTCAGCAGCGTACAGGTTCTTGAATCGTTTATACGCCGCATCAAAGAAGTTAACCCGTTGCTCAACTGTGTCGTGGATGAGCGCTACGATGACGCCCACAAAGAGGCAGCTGCAGCGGATGCATTGATCAAGTCCGGAAAATATACAACAGAAGAATTAGCCACGTTGAAACCCTTTTTGGGCGTGCCCATCACAACAAAGGACTGCATTTCCGTTAAAGGTGAGCTATAAACTAACAACTGGATTGGCTATAAGCTAAACTTAAAACAGGTCAAGCACATATTTTAGGTAATATTACTTACGATTTTAGACCAAGTAATTAACTTGTAAACCACAAGCTGGAGAGACGAATAGAATGAAGATAAGATTTTGTATGCCTCTTTAAACATATATATATATAATATCTACAATCTATGCAGATGGGACAATTAGCAAATTATTTTAGCTTTACCAGGAGGATAGTTATAATGGGAGCAGTCCCAGTGATGTTGGGAAGATCTAGTGGGTGGTATGCATTTGAGTTACCGAATTTCGAGCTCTTTGTGGATTTCTTAGCTAGATAATGAAGTAAGGAATATATTGACGTGTTCGCTATATACATAGATTAGGAAGTGTCTGGAAGACGTTGAAGTTGGACTCTTTTAGGTCAGTATTTTGAAGGAAAGTAGCAAAGATAAGTAAATGTGCAAGTGGATTGGTTTTATATAGTACATGTCTAGCGCTGGATAATGCTTAATCATCATCATTTATCAAAGGTAGGACAATTATAGCTATCGGAGATCAACATTATGTGAAAAGAACAAATATTATCAGTAGCATATACATACATATGTATGTATATAAATAATAAAGCATATCTAACAAGTAAGAAATCTGTAGTCGAGATTGCTCGACTACGAAATCCCCTGAGACCTTCTTCTTAAGAATCATATTCCAAGAATGCTTCGTTTCGATTCTCCACGCGTAAGAAACTATACATGCAAAAACTCGAGCACACACACACGCTGATCTATGCTTGTGCGCCTGTATGTGTGTAAGCATTGCAAGCACATTGCTGTGTCGCTGCTTTGCTGCTGCGTCGCATGGGTTTTGATGAGAAAACTTTTATGAATTATAATTCTGTTTCTAGAGGGACAATCGTATTGATATCTTCAGATTATGATTATGATATTCATATCTATATGTCAAACCAAGCTGCATGTCTCTAGTATTTGAAATGCATTTTTTATTCACATTTGTGGGTGGTGGGGGAAGTGGGAACCGGAATCCAAAATCTGACAAAAACCGAAATTGCATTAAATTAGTATCTATATACATATATGCAGAAGACTTGGAGACTCTAACTTTAAAGATGAATTAGCTAGAGTTTTATAACTGGTCCCAGATAAATTCGTTTATCGATAACTTTGCAAATATACAAGTTATCGAAATTCTGAAACAAACTCGTACTGCGCGTGCAATATACGAACCTAACACAAAAAGAATGAACTCTCTAGCTTTTGTATCTTCGGAAATCGACGCGTTCATACATACGGACAGACGGACAGACGGACATGGCTATATCAACTTTTCTCGTCACCCTGATCAAGAATATATATACTTTATGGGGTCTGCCATGCCTCCTTCTGCCTGTTACATACTTTTAAACCATTATACCCTGATTTCCCATTTTCAATGGGCTTTGGGTATAATAAATCCAGAGATAAGTATTGTGCTTTAAAACAATAATTTTATGAATTACTCAATGGAAAATTTCACAAGCATTGAACACTATTTATTATATGTCATATAATATTAATAATGCCAACTGATTTAACTTCACAGGTATGCTCCATACATCTGGATTGTATTCGCGGCGCGAAGTGCGCGCGGCAGACGATTCGGATGCGATGGCATTGATGCGAAAGGCGGGCGCCATACCCTTCGCGCTGACCAATGTTTCCGAGATGTGCATGTGGTGGGAGAGCAACAATACGGTGCACGGCAGGACAAACAATGCCTACGACACGAATCGCATAGTGGGCGGGTCCAGCGGCGGCGAAGGTTGTGTCCAATCGGCTGCAGGCTCGCCCTTTGGCTTAGGTTCCGATATTGGAGGATCCATTCGGATGCCCGCCTTTTTCAATGGCATCTTTGGGCACAAGCCCAGTAAGCTGATCGTTTCGAATAAGGGCCAGTTTCCTACCCCGTTCACTGAGGAGCAGAACTCGTTTTTGGGCCTAGGTCCCATGTCACGCTTTGCAGAGGATCTGCGACCCATGCTGCAGATTATGGCGGGAGAGCGGGCTGAACTATTACAGCTCAACAAGCCGGTGGAGCTGCAGAAAATGAATTTCTTCTATCAGGAATCGGACGGCGGTGGACGCATGGTCTCCGCCGTCGATAAGGACTTGCTACAGGCCATACGTCGAGTGGCCGAGCATTTGAGCAAGAAATTTGGCTCTGGTCAGGTGAAACAGGTTCAGCTGCCGCAGATCCGACAATCAGCGGCCATTTGGTTTGCTAACATGCGTGATGATTCCGGGCATGGCTTCAGCTATCAACTGGGCGATCTACGCTACGACGTCAACCCCTATTTGGAGCTGCTGAAGTGTCTGGTAGGCGCCTCCAAGCATACATTGATTGGCCTGATCACTGCCGTAATGGACAATGCCCAGTGTCAGCATGGCTCCTCCAAATACAAGCACTTGGTGGCCAAGCGGGATGATTTGCGCGCCACTCTACAGCAGCTGTTGGGTGACAATGGCGTGCTCATCTATCCCACACATCCCACTGTGGCGCCCTATCACAACGAGCCCATACTGCGTCCCATTAACTTCTCCTACACGGGCATAGTCAATGTGCTGGGCTTCCCGGCCACAGCTGTGCCGCTGGGCCTGGGTAGCGAAGGCTTGCCCCTGGGCGTGCAGGTCATAGCGAACTTCAATCAGGATCGATTGTGCCTGGCCGTGGCCGAGGAGCTGGAGCGTGCCTTTGGCGGTTGGCAGCGCCCTGAGTTGCGGCTGTGAAGCGGACTCTTTTATCATAAACAATATATACACAGCCGAGCATTTAGTTTTTAGTATTTGGGAATTGTATCCTGGGCCCCGCAATCAACCCACCAAACACAATCTAACCACGGCTTGTTATATACTATATACTATATACAAACGATCTATGAGCATGTCCTTTATATCAATATAAATGAGATGTGTGTATGTATGTGAACTGTAAAATATGCATATTAAGTGCATTTTAGTGCCTCGTAATATCAATATTTCGATGTATTTTTATTGCTATTATAATTACTTTGTATACAATATGTTTTTCTTAACCATAAACTTAGCAGTAATCTAAGCTCACATTTGATTTTGCATTTAAAATAAAAAAGAGTTGTTAACAATTCGTGAAGTTTAACTGTTCAAGGATCAAGGATTTGAAGGATCAGCGTACTGTTAGTAGAATTCGAACATAACAATATAATACAGTTGCAGCCAATCCACGTGGCAGATTATTCGCGGCGAACTTCAAAGAAAGCATGTTAAATAACATGAGCATTACAGAGACTTAACAGCAGTGCAACTTAACCGTACAATTTGAAGAAACAATATGTTAGAAAAGAAACATTATCAAAGATCTTATAAAATGCTGCCAAGCACAGGTCGGCTTGACGCTTGAAACAATACAACATACAAACATCCATATATACTAAATTACAAAATTGTTTAACCTTTTCCTACACTTTCCAGGCAACACGCACGTCACACGCTAACAAAGGCTGTGCGCCGACCTAACCACTGCACAGATTACAAATCACATGAGGAAAAACAATCAGAGCAGTTGCAGCAACATGAGCAAGGCGGATCCCATATCGCTCAGCTTCCACGACTCTTGTCTACGTATGTCCGACGTGCAACTGCTGCACGGGCCGCGCTGGCTGAACGATCAGGCAAATAGCTCAATGAATCCACAATAGTTTCATACTCATCTATGATAAATCTTGCTTGCAGATCTTGAGCTTCTACTATGAGTATCTTTCGCATGTCAAGTACAAGAACAACAACGATTTGTACTTTATAGCGCCCGAGGTGACGCAGTGCATGAAATATATGGACGACTCAGAGCTTGAGATGCTGCTGGACAAGAACAATGCCGCCTACAAACTGTTCATATTTTTTGCTCTCAACGATAACGGCGCCACCGAGGAAGGCGGCAGCCACTGGTCGCTGTTGGTGATGTCGCAGCCCGAGAAGACTTTCTTCCACTTTGACTCTTTCGGGAACAGCAATACAGCAACATCGGTGAAGCTGATGAATAGAGTGAAGAACTTCCTGGGCATGCGTCTGGCCAAGTTCTGTCCGATGCGCTGCCTGCAGCAGGCGAATGGCTACGACTGTGGCATCCATGTCATCTGCATGACCGATCACATAGCCGACTATGTGAACCGCTACGAGATGATAAACGGTCTGCCCGGGCTGCACATCGAGACTGTGAAGGCCAAGCGATCCGAGCTGCTCAAGCTGATCCACTCACTGGGGGGCAGCTGTTAATCATGTCGACCCTCCGCTGTATAGTATATACATATATTTCGATGTAATACAAACTCGAAATTCCCCGAATGCAGATGAGTGTATGTAATGTGATCGAAATGTTTACGCCTAACGATATTGATATGGATTATATATAATTGTTTAAAGTATTGTATTCCCTCCATCTGGCTGTGCATCATAATAAAGATATTGATATTGAAACGAAGCGTTAGTTGTATGCTCTTCAATATTTCTATTCTATATGTGTTCTTCTATATGTCTGTATTATTTGTGTATATATTGTATATATTATACATGTGAGGTATTTAGAGGATAATATTATTATACCCTGAACCCATTGAAAATGGGAATTCAGCTCGAAAAAACGTAAAAAATGGAAACCAATTTTTGATCGATAATTTGAAAATGGGATGAGTTATCAAAAAAAAAACAAAACAAACTCGTACTGCGTAACTAACATACGAATATTCATGTAAAATTTTAGCTCTCTAGCTTTTGTAGTTTCCGAAATCTCGACGTTCATACGGACGGACGGACGGACAGACGGACAGGGCTAGATCAACTTATTTTTTATGCTGATCAAGAATATATATACTTTATGGGGTCTGCCACGCTTCCTTCTGCTTGTTACATATGTACATTTAACAAAACCATTACACCATGATTTCCCATTTTCAATGGGCTCAGGGTATAAAAATCATTATTTCATTAATTTCTTAGGCTTTAAGATATTTTAGTAGGATCGAGATCAATGCCAATAATGTGTCTGATAATCGATTAAATCCAATAGGAATTGTATACGAATTTGTTAATCTTTAATTTAACACTTTTTGGTTATACATACATATGTATATATTTTATTTAAGAAAAAAAAAATATAGTATACATACATACTTTTTATTTTACAAAGTATATTTCTTATTGCTCAACAAATGAAACTGCAGCAGCAAAATCGAAAAAGTAATAATAGAGATCTGCATTTGAAACCAGCTGCGACGATTCACCTTGTAGAGACCGCAAACCCAAAGGTTCAGCTTCGAAGTGCAGGCATATAGGACAAAGGCATTCACCTGTAAGATTGATAAATTTGTAAATATATGTATATCTATTTATATACATATATGCGTGATATACACCTCTCTTGACCAAAGGCCCTCTCTGAGACTATGCTGTATCGAGCTCTGATATCTTATGGTCTGATCACACATGAGGTTCAAAAGGTAAAAGTCCATCAGATGCACATAATAGTTCGAGGCTCCATAAAGAATCATATAGAAGGGCGTGCTAACTGTGAATGAGAAGCGTATGCCCCAATATCCATTAATCGCAAAGAAGGCCAAATTCTCAAATCGAGCCGCCAACATAAGCAGTCCATGGATATTGTTAAGCCTCTGGGTGCAGCGCGTGAGCATGCTGTGCAGCATCCACAAATGCCGAAGCTGCTCCAGCTGGTGGCGCGACAGAGATTCTTGAGTCCGGCAATCCAGATGTAGCAGTTGTGACAGCTGTCTACTGAGATACTGGTAGCAACAGGTGATGTCCCACAAAGCCAGAAAATATCGATAGACGGCGAGCAGGGGAATATTCATGGCATTGCTGTAGAAGAAGGCGCACAGCAGAACGCTCAGCTTTCGCTCATTCGGTACCATCAGGCAGGCTAGGAGGCCCTGCAGACTAAGGAACAGTACGGAGCCCAACTTCAGGTAATACAAATGTCCAAGTGTGCCGCCAACAGATTGCTCAACTCTAAAATCCTGTGCTCTCTTTCGCTTCAATTGCTGCACAATTCTGTCCACTTCCAGCAGCGCCTTATCCCGACATGGGCGTGAGATTATAGTGTATGCTATAGTCGCATATGACACGGAGTAGAGTATATATGTGGTGTAGGTCAACAAATTTGGAAACCAGCTAGTTGTCCTGACGTATTGGGCGGTCAACCGGAATGCCAAAGGCAGCAGACAGAGCATCAGGACATTCACGACTAGGACATAGCCGCAAGTCAGCCGTGTCGCGCGATAAGTCTTTGACACGGGAAGGTACGAGGTAACGCCTAAGACTACCGAATAGTGATGATAGCAACGCAAAAAGAATTCAGCGACCATGTTTAGCGGACAATAATACACAACTGATTATTGTTTGTCAGCCAAGCCATGCCAAGAGTCTACTAATTAACAAATGCTGATTGTATCTTGGTTAATGCATCGTCAGATAAAAGCTGAAAAAAGTGGACACGAATATGAATCCATAGAGCATATAAGGCATTCAAATGAATCGAATGAGAAGGTCAATTCCCATTGTATATTGGAAGAATAATAACAATAAGGCGCACGATTTGAAATTATAAATAAAATTCAATAATATCCCAACCATTATCTTACGCTAGTATTTTTTACAGTCTTCTAAAGCGTTTTTAATTTTTATTATATATTTTTAAAATTATATTTTAGACAAATCAAAGAAAAGAAACATTTAAATTCTGCACCCATATTTCTTTTACTCGTATCTTAAATTCCGCTGGACAAACAAACAGAAATATTATGCTGTCCGTCCAGTGATAATAATAAACATGAGCTTATAGCTGAATAAACAAATCTTTATTCCAAGCCAACTATAGAATACATGAGTCGCACTTTCAAATGTGCTCGGGTTGGATTTTGTCTCATCATTTCATTATCGTTTTCGGTTTTGTTTCTGTTTTTGCAGTGCCTAGCACTGGGCAAGGGTAAACATTAAACATTAAATTAAACAAATTACAATTATTGATATAAATATCGCATTCATGTTGAAGATCAGCTTGCGTTCAATGCCTGAAGCAAGCACCTCATAAATTAGCTCACCTACAATTCCTCTCTCCAGCTGTCTTACAATTTTAAGCGTATACGTTGAGTCGTATTCACAGTGCGTTTTACAATCAGTAACGTTTTTATGAAAGGTCACTTAGGGGCTAGAAGATGCAACAAAAAAAGCATTTAGTCCTTGCCGCCCAGCGAAAGGATAAGCTTAAGCAACTCAGCTCGCTTTGCCTTCACCGTGTCGATGTGCAATGTGGACAGACCCTCAATAACCTCATATCGATTTACATAGTCTGCAATGTGATCGGTCATGCAGATAACATGGATGCCACAGTCGTAACCATTTGCCTGCTGCAGGCAACGCATCGGACGAAACTTTGCCTGCCGCACGCCAAGCAGCTCTTTCACCTTATTCATCAACTCCATTGAAGGACCCGTATTGTTATTGCCATACGAGTCGAAGTGGAAAAACGTTTTCTCTGGTCGTGAGAGCACCAACAGCGACCAATGGGTTCCTCCTGCCTCGGTGTTTCCATTGTCATTCAGTGCAAAGAATATGAATGGCTTATTGGCAGCATCATGCTCCTCGAACAGCATCTCAAGCTCTGAGTCGTCCATATATTTCATGCACTGCGTCACCTCGGGCGCTATAAAGTACAAATCGTTGTTGTTCTTGTACTTGACATGCGACAGATACTCATAGTAGAAGCTCAAGATCTGCAAGCAAGATTTATCATAGATGAGTATGAAACTATTGTGGATTCATTGAGCTATTTGCCTGATCGTTCAGCCAGCGCGGTCCGTGCAGCAGTTGCACGTCGGACATACGTAGACAAGAGTCGTGGAAGCTGAGCGATATGGGATCTGCCTTGCTCATCTTGTGCTTGTTGCTGCTGCTGTTGGTATTGCTGTTGCCGCTGTTGTGGTTGTTGAGTCTTCCAGCGTTAAGTCTTTGGACAGGCCGGCGCGCAGTCTGACTTTGATTCTGACGTGCGTGTTGCCTGTAAAAGATATTCCAGAATGGAGAATTTAGAAATCGTTAAAACTGGTGCAATCAATGCGCGTAAGCTTGCTGCACCTTAATATTTTTCTGTCGTTTGGCAACATTTTACAAAAAATTTATAAGGTAGGTGGATTTTCTTTTCTCTCTCCTTTTATTTTTTGTAATAATCACAACTGACAGAAACTCCAGCGAGGTTCGAATTCCGAATGTTACCATTCAAAGCCAACGTTGTTATGTTAATGCTATGTTATTCGAATGTTAGCTGACATGTTTCCGTTTCGCCGGCCGGCCGGCCGACCAAGTTGCCACAGTTACTACACTTACTGCAAAATTTATGCTTACAATGCAGAAATGAGTATTCTGCGTAGTCAAAATGTCTCGGAAGACTTTTCTAATTACAAGTGCAGCAATTTATTGTTTAAAAGCTATATTTCAACATGTTTTGTTAAATAAACTCTAACAATGTAATTTAGTTTCAGTATTCAAATAAATCGCATTTGATAATAAAAAACCAGCAATTGATTTATTTACTTAATTCTTTGAATTCTATTTGTTTATTAAGTTTTGTTGTAATAATAATAAAAACAATAACATAACAAACAATAATAATAAAACACTAATCTTGCGGCATTATTCGGCAGAATGAGCATAGCACAACAAAGGAGATGAACAAAATTGAGCGAATTGGTCTCGTATAAGAATGGACATGAAAAGCAACTTACCAAAAAATATGGCAGACTCTAGTTGAAATTTCTTTAAATAGCTTGGAGGCTTCTTGAACGCAGTGAATTTCAATGGGCTTATCATTGAAGTCTTTGCAATTTAGTAAATAGTTAAACGCGACCAATACAAACAATATTTTAACCAATATGAATTAAACACTTTTGCGTCTTGTATGCTTTGCTCTAGTTGGAAATTTTGTTAGCAGCCAACTTAATGCGAATTAAAATCTGCGCGCAGCCAACTTCAAGTAAGGCGTAAATTGCAAATTGCGTTGGGGCTAACTTCAAGTGAGGTGAAAATATAGCATGGCGGTAGAATTCAAAAGTAGTAAACATGAAAATATATTCCTATATTCAAAAACAAATTTAAAACGAGTATTATCACTTTGACTCCCGAAATGTTCTAACTGGTTCATAACTAACTTAAAATTTTAATATATTCATCATGTCCGAAAGCGAAGGAAGTTTAACTAGAAGAATTTCGCTAGTCAATCCAAATGATTTGGATTTAACCGATTGCTGTCGCATCTGTAAATGTCGAGCAACTCCAGAAAATGGTATTAAATTGCGCCCACTATTCAATGGCCGTCGCCTAACACGCATTATTGCCAATACAATTCACATTGAGGTATTTACTTATATATTTATTAACTAATAAGTAATGATTAGTGAATCCGTTACTCAGATCAAAGATATTCAGGGTCTGCCGCGATTTTTGTGTGAGAAGTGCTTGAACGTGTTAAAATCGTTTTCTGTTTTTCAAGTGGATTTCCGACGCTCTGAGGAGGATTTCAAAATGACAATCGAGGCACGTCGCACTTATCACATGGATGCTTTGATGGAGTTTTCTTCAGCCATCGAAATGGAAAAGCAACGAGAAAACGAACAGAAGAACGCGACTCTTGTCACCAACTTTCTGAAGAAGGCAAAAAAATCAAAGGCTAAACCGAAACTTCAAAATTGAAATTTGAACAAGGGACAGACATTTGTTATTATCTATTTTATTTCGTTTTAACACATTTATAATTTTACAATTTCACATCAATACTTAATATATTTTTCAATAAATTTAGCAGCTGGGCTTAAAATTTTCCGGGCACATATTTTTTACTTCAAACACGCTTTCTATTATCGAATCCCGACCCGGACACTTTTCCGGCTTATTACAGTCGGAGCTTTCGGTGAACAACATGAATCCATCAGCAGCAGTCCACGCGCCCTTATGGATGAGATCATTGACCCATTTCAATTGCTTGTTGATCTGCGATAAGCGCAAGTGCATAAAGAGTTGGGCAAAATTAATTACTAAATTGTTTACCAGTTTTATCAATTTCTTTTGTTTCTTCACACTGAACAGATCGGCGGCAAAGCTAAAGATGTTTTTGGGCTTCTCTTTAACGGCTTGCATTACAATTACGCGAATTATGGCACGTATCTAAAAACAAAAAAAGAAATAAAGAAATATTTTTAAAGATTTACATATTGTTTGAAATACCTCTGGATGTCTTCCCAAATATGTCCAATCTCCTTTACGTAAATTTCTGCATAGGTCACGTATGGTGTCATCAATTTGTTGGAAATCTTCGTCAGAGGGGTACTCTTCAGATTCGTCCTTAGGGGTCGAAGAGGATTTGTCGTTATAGAGATCCGATGCAAACATAAATTCCATTGTAATTTTCTTAGTAAACAATTTGAACAGCAGCCAAACTATGCTTTTGTGTACTAAAATTAGTTAATTTATATGTACTCTATAGCCTACTTTAGAAATGAAAAAATATTATAAAAATGTTTGTATTATTTTTTAAATATTAATAAAAAAAAAAAAAACCAACCCAACTCCGTGACAATGCATATTGCAGCATTGCCGTGACCAGGATTCGAACCTGGGTTACCACGGCCACAACGTGGGGTCCTAACCACTAGACGATCACGGCTACGCTGGGTTGTTGAACGCATTTGACTAAAACGCACTTTTGAGAGACATGCGCAAATAGCGCACTTATAAACGAAGCAAACAATACATTTTTACCAAGTGAAAGAAAAAAATTGAACATAATTTATATATATTTATTACTCAACCTTATTTAATGTTTTTTATTTGTTATATATATATTATTATTGTTAGCATTGACAGTATTAAGTATTTTAATGGTCAACTAATTATTCTTTAGACATAATTTATTTTTGCTATAATTGCTCAACCTTGTTTTTACTTGTTGTGGCTGGTTTTGTTACAATTGCTACATTCGAACGCTCCCTTCGTAGCTTAAGTCTCTCGTGGAACTGAAATTTCAGCATTTCAAGGGGCGTGTTTAGTGAAAAATGCATATCAGGCAGCTAACAAAAATATGAATACATTAATTATGTCTGAATATGTACATATTTCTTATGTTGCTTACGTGATAGGTAGTCAATAGGAAATTGCAACGCACACGCTCGTTGGCAATTCGTTGCACAACCGCATCCATCTCGTCTGTGTTTAACATATTCGCGATGACAATATTTAGGCTTTCGTTCTCCTTCGCCCGTTGGTCTTGTGCATCGACTGGTATTGTTTCGAATTGTATTTCAGACTCAAGTCCATTGCGTACTGTAAGTTGCGTTTTACGGGATCTATGGCGCACTTGGTTCTTTGTTTGCACCTCATTTTTGCTGTTGCTAGTGCTGTTTGTTGTGTTTGCGGGAGAGTTGCTCCTTGTTTCGGATGTTGTAGATCCTGGTGTTGTGACTGTTGTGGTCTCAGTTGCACTGGAAATCGAAATCTTTCTTCGTTTTTCGGGTGTATGTTCATTTATTTCAGCTGCACTGGATACTAATTTTGGTAACTCTAACGTTGGTCCTGACATGTCATCGTCGGAGTCTGTTATTTCAATAGAATTATACATGTTTTTACTTTCATTGGTTCTCTCCTTTTTATCGTGTTAGCCTGACATTCTCATATCGCATAGGTAAGTGTGTGCTTTCTTTAATCGATACTAATGGCAAATGATGAGTAAATTGAATATCACTTTCATTTAGTTTTTTATGATATAGGTAATTTTTGGTTGCAGCTTTGCCTAATTTCATAGAGAATTAAATATATTCAATTAAAAGCAACCAAATGGTATTTCACAAAATATCGATAGATATGTATATCGTTGTTAACGCTGCCAGACATTTCAGAGAAACAGCTGCTTTAGTCTATTTTGTAATCAAATTAAATTAAACAATTATAAAGTTTAGTCTGCTTGTATATATTATAAAATATAAACAAAATGATGCGCTACGAGGGTAATGAAAAGCTGGCAGATGAAACAGCTTGCGCCGGTGTTCGTGCAGATCTGAAAATGTGCCTGCTGGAGAGCGAGTGCTGCCGCTTGGACAAAAAGACACCGCGACAGTGCCTGCAAGACAATAGTGTGCCACCTGAGTGCCAGGTACTGCGCAACACCTTCTACGAGTGTAAGCGCTCACTTGTGAGTATCCAATGGTTGCGATGTAAACTACATAATAATAGTGATTTTTCCACAATTTCAGCTGGATAATAGACAACGCTTTCGTGGGCATAAGGGCTACTGATCGAAGGAGAGTCATAAAAACTTGAACTTATTTTTATTGTTACTTAGCTTTTATTGAATACACAAAGAAACTTAAATTAACGTGATTAATTACGACGGCGACGCACCCGCGATATACGCCACGCGTTTGGCTCCTCGTACTTGTTGTAGAGCGGTTCCAGTCGTTGGTTCTTCTTGAATTTGCTGAGCTTGGTGGGATCAGAGAAGCGGAAAAAGGATGGCGCGAACTCCACTAACCATTTGGGATCAATGGTTGTTACTTCGCGCATATACTCCTTTGTCGTTTGCACCAACTCATGGTAGATAACCCACTCAGGCTGTCGGTTAAATAGTGCGCTTGAAGGATGTATATAAACCACTTGCGAATCGACCAGGGTCCGATAGCCTTCTTGTGGATCCTTTTTGGCCGCATTACGAAAGAAGCCGGAGCATATGGCCTTTTGAATGCGCACCGAATTCTTGCCCGCTGAAACAACGTCCAGCTTATGGCGATCCATAATGCCGAGCAGCTGCTTCCTCACATCCTGCGAACGTTTCAGTGTACGGATTTGCACGAAATTCTCATAACACCAAGCGTTTGAGAACTTGTTGTTCTTCCAGCTGTTGTAGACCGCCAGCAAAGTTAGATGATCGCCTGCAGGGGTGACAATTAGATAAGCAATATCTTTATATTTATAGTTAACTTACCCTCTGCTTGGTTAAACTTGGCCTTCTTTTGATCGGCCAGCGCCTGCTTATCCTTGGGTCTATAGAATACGTTCTGTACGCTGAGCATCGAGACAATGGTTAGGATCTCATCCGAGCACTGCAGCGCAACAGACATGATTAACATTTTTGAAAGATTTGGCTCAAGTGGAAACTCGGCCATTCGTCGACCAAGACGTGTCAAAAGACCCTCGTCGTCAAGAGCGGAGAGCGAATGCAGCTGCTCTAATGCCATGACTAATGACTCAACAGGTGGCGCATCCATGAAATCAAAGTGCAGCAGGTCATTGATGCCCATCGTCTTCAACTGTAACACTGTGGTGGCCAGATTGGTACGTTGGATCTCCGGCACTGGCGTTGGTAGCATCTCATCTCGATAGGCTCGCTCCGTATAGAGGCGATAGCATTTGCCTGGTCCAGTACGACCAGCACGGCCGGCTCGCTGCTTGGCAGCTGCCTGGGAAATGGGCGTGACCACTAAAGAGTCCATGCCCGTCTTGGAATTGTAAACCTTCTGCTTCACAAAGCCGGGATCGACCACATAGAAGATGCCATCGATAGTGAGTGATGTTTCCGCTATATTTGTGGCAATCACCACTTTGCGACTGCCCGCAGGTGCTGGATCAAAGATTCGCGTCTGCATCTCGGAGGGAAGAGCCGAATACACAGGCAGTATAATTAGCTCAGGCACATCTGGACCCAAGCTTTTCATTCGCTCGTAGAGTATCTCACAGGCGGTATCAATTTCCTCCTGACCCGTTAAGAAGAGCAGTATATCGCCTGGCGGCTCACGCAAATGGATTTGCATTACAGTTATAAGCGAAGCATCCAGATAATCCGTCTCTGGCTCTTTAGTGTACAGCACCTCCACGGGAAACGTGCGCCCAGGTATCGTAAAAATGGGGGCTTCGAAGAAATACTGCGAAAACTTGACCGCATCCAACGTGGCCGAGGTGACAATCAACTTCAACTCAGGCCGCTTTTGTACGGCCGTTTTTAGCAGCCCGAAGAGTACATCCGTGTGGATCGTACGCTCGTGAGCCTCGTCCAACATGATGACAGAATACGACTTCAGCTCTGCTTCCATCAGGCACTCGCGCAACAACATGCCGTCCGTCATGTACTTGATTACTGTCTCCGGGCTGGTGCAGTCTTCGAAACGTATCGTGTAGCCCACCTCTTGGCCCAGCCGACAACCAAACTCCTCGGCCACTCGCTTAGCCACAGACATGGCAGCTACACGACGTGGCTGGGTGCATCCGATCTTGCCCCTGGCCGTGAACCCACACTCGCCTAGATATTGAGTAATCTGTGTTGTCTTGCCGGATCCCGTTTCACCAATTACAATGAGAATCTGGTTATCCGTAACGGCCTTGATAAGATCATCGCGAAGCTTGTAAATGGGTAGAGATTGGCGTTGCTCGACGAGAGTTAGATCGGTCTTCTTGCCGAAAGAAGATTTTTTGCCACCGATTACGTGCTTCTTCCACTCGGGCACCTCTTGTGGAGCGGCGCCCATGCCGCGCATATTGGCCGCCAGATGGCGTGCGGAATCATCCTCGGGCAGCGGATCGATCCAGTTCTTATTGAGATTGCTGGGCACAGCTTCCATTTCCTGTTCCCGCTGTAACATTTTCTGCTCACGACGCTCCTTAGACAAGGCGGATTGCATCATTGCAGCTTGGGCTAGGGAGCCATCTGGATTTTTAACTATCCGTACGGGCGATAGGTCATGCAATGCTCGTCCATGCCCAGAAAGGAAGGGCGGCTCCTCCTCCACAATTTCTATTTCAATATCTGCCTCGTCGTCCTCGTCTTTAGGCAAAAGCCCTGTCTCCTCATCGAAATCAGGCATTTCACTGCGATCCAGCACGCCCGAGCTTATCATTTGTTTAATTTCCCATCGCTCAGGGCTAGAGATGCGCGTCACTCGCTTTCGGGACTCGTGCTCATCGCCATCAATGTTGTTGCCCTGCAGGTTGAGCATGGAGGAGGTGCTGTTGTAGGGTCCATCGGGATTGTGATCCCGCAACGTCAACTCATCTTCCTCGGGTGCATGCGAAAGAGGATTCAGATCTCGCCCAGACTCCTGATCTACCTCCTTCATAGACAATGATACCTTTTGGCCAGTCACTGACATTACTTTCACTTTCACCGTCTGATTGCGTGCCACAACCTCGGTGACATCAGTGACGCGTCCCTCGGCGCGTAGCTGTGAGATATGCACCAGACCCTCCCAACGCTTACGCAGACCGAACAGCTGCACAAAACAACCAAATGGGACTATGTTGGCTACCTTGCCGGAGTAAATCTTCCCAAGTTCTGGATCATCGCTCATCCCAGCTGCTGGCGGCGGCATTTTCTCCTGCTGTTGATGGCGACTGGTGCGGTCATGGGATCGAGAGCGGGAGCGTCGTCTTCGTTGCTCGTGTCGGTCCTGCCGCTCTCGTGAGCTGGAGCGCCGTTTGCGATGGTCACGGTCACGGTCATGATCACGATCACGATCATGATCACGATCACGGCCATTATCGCGTTCATCTCGAGATCGGCTGCGCCGGCGCCGACGTTCCCTATCCCGCTCTCTATCCCTATTCCGTTCTCTGTCTCTCTGGTTATCCTTATCCTGTTCTCTATGTCTGTCGCTCTCCCTCTTCCTATCCCTGTCTCGTTCCTTCTCCCGATGCTTGTCCCTGTCGCGGTCTCTCTCGCGACTCCGACTGCGTTCTTTTCCCTTGTGGCGGTCCCGTGAGCTACTACTGCTCTCTTTTGCTGACTGTTGCTCTTCTCGTTCGCCAGGTTCCAAAGCCTCGAGCTCCAGCATCGCCGCATCAACGTCGCTCATATCATTTTTCTTTATTTTCGACTTGTGCTTCGACTCCTTCTCTTCGCTCTGTCCGTCCTCGTCCAGCTTGCTGCTGAATTTGTCATTGGGGAGAGCTAAGCCGGGAAACATTTTCTTTAGCTGCGATTTTTTGTCTTCCTTGCCATTCTCTCCAACCGTAATTTTTGCATCGTTTTCAGGTCTACTTGGTCGCATCAAATTGATGATGCGTTGCAAGTTCTGCACTAAAGAGTCAGGAAATTCTGCACCATTCTCCTGTAACGCTTTGCGAAACGTTTCGTAGCTTCGATGTTTATGCTCCAAATCAATGATAAACTCAGCTAAATCCTTGTCGTTAATGCCCAAATGATTGTCAAGCTCTGTGCAGATTTTTGACACCAACGACAGGTACTCCAATTGTTGCAGTTCGTCCATTTTGCATTATGGGCTAAAAAACCGTAATATTTATATATTTTATTTATAAAATCCACGCAAAACGTTTGGAAAGAAAAATGAAATAAAACGAAAACATGCAAACCAACTAGTGATGGGTGCGTGTAATCACGCGTGATATCACATTTGTCTCGTTTGATACCAATGTACCAAGAAGTGATACTGTAATCCATAGTACAATGGTTCTTGTTTTTATGACCGTCACATTTTCTACAATTTGATCTAAGATATAAATATTTAATAAAGTTATTCGTCTCTACATTGTACAAATCCAGAAAAACTAATTCACATTCATGTCGTGAATCTTTTCGAAGTACAGTGCGAAACACGGCACGCAGTCATATCAAGCATCAACAAAACAGCTGATTTGGAATAGTGTTGAAAAACTAGAATGGTACATATAGTGGCAACACTTTTGTAATCTTGACATATTTTGATCAAGCTACGCTCGCTTTTTAATGTTTTGTATATTGTTTATAAGTTTCAAAACATCCGTTTGAGTTTAAGTGAGACATTGTATATTAAACGCTTCGGAAATGTCTTCGTTTATCGAATGTTTTAACAATTTCGTGCAAAGTGGTGGGCACATTTCACAGAATGTGACCCATGAAGATACCGAATATCAACAGTCAAATAATTCAAATATGCTACCTGCAACGCCTGCGCCCAGTGACACAGTAAGTAATAGCTTATTAAACCGTGTTATTAAATAATATTGTTATTAAATACGTACGGTGGCGAAATATATAAATTTAGGTTCACTTGGTTGCAAAGCGTGGGGCTGCCAGACTTGAGTAACAATTACATGTATTGTTAGTTTAACCAATGTGGCAACGTCATACGCACACGCCATGTTTTAATTGCAAAGACGCAGGCAGGGATTTGCTGAGAAAAACTAAAAAAATCGGAATAATAGAAAATAAATGATTATTCATACCAGCGATAAAAATTAAATTAACAAAAAGACAAGTGTTATAAGTTTGTGTGTGTAGTGCAAGACACCGCCAAGAGCGCTGCAAAGCAGCCAAGAAAGAAGAAGCAAACCTACAGTCTGCGAGTAACGAAATAAAACAAATTGAACCAAAATGATGCAAATAAAACAAACAAAAAACAATAAAAATGAAATTATTATGGTCGAGAAGAAACCAAAGATGCAGTCGACCAACACAAACACCTCGATTATTACATACAGTCCGAGCAAATTTATAGCCAGGGCTGGAACACCATACACAAAAATACAATCCCACACACAAACACATACAAATACAAACATAGCCAGAGCGTCTGCTTCAGCAGCAGGAACAACAATAGCGACAGCTAAAATGCCAACAACAGCTGCATCCGCTAATACCTCTTACTATGTGGTTAAGGCGGGCCAGCTGGGTAGTGCGGCATCCATATTGAGCTCGCCGCCAAAAGCAGCGATAGCGGCCGCAGCCTCGTCTGCACCAATTTCAACAGAGAGTGTAATAATACGTCATAGCCTTCTTCAACTCCTCACTTCAGTTCAAGATTTGTCCTGCATGATTCTCTCACACATCCAATTCCATTTGCTTTTTTTTAATGCTAATTTTTGGCTTTTTATAATATATACGTATTTTTTTTGTTTGTAGTCGAGCACTATTTCTGCTCCCAGTGAAACATCCATGGAGCATACCTATATGCGCGATGCTCCGCGCCCGGACAATACACTAAACAACGGCTTAGCACCCGCTCGTACCATTCTTGTTCGCCATGCCCCACAGTGCCCCACTTGCCACACGTATCCAGCGCACGAGGAATCGTTAGATTCTGCCCAGACAGCTCACATTCCTCCCTATGATGAGATTGCGGCAAAGGAGGTGATGAACGAGTGCGCACGCATTGCCAAGTATGTGCGAAATAATAATTCTGATGATCAGGATTGGCAAGAGCGCGTCAATCGGTGAGTAATAAACGATATTTAGTAGTATTTATTGACTAATAGCTCCCTTTCCACAGCGTTGGTTGGACACCCATGCAGATAACGCTGTTTGATAAAGTTGCGACCATTTTGGACCAGGATCAATTAGCTCGTTTGGCCAACGATAAGCGCCAGCACGAGGCAGTGCATCGGCGAGTGGCTGTTGATAAGTCCAGTTCGCGTATGCGACGTGCTTTAGCCAGTGTTGCTTGGGAGCCACGGACCACGCAGTGGCTGCATGCGTTGCTCATGGAGCACCTGCCACCTTCATATATGGCCTCCTATTTGGATATTATACAAACACTTAAAAGCAAACTACCGACACTTATTGATAAAATGCTCTTCAGTCGTCCGTTGAACAATTGCCAAGAGTTGCTGGCTCCTGTGATGAAGAAGCGCTGGCAACCGGATATACTAGGGAAATCACGGCACTTGGCACACAACGCCATTATGGTTGCAATACCAAATATGCCTACTAGTGGCCCAGTGCCGCAGCGTATGCAAAATTGGTATGAAGCTTTGGCAACCATCACCCAAATTGTCCAGATCACGCTGCCCAATACGAGTAAGTTGTGCTTAGTTTATATAACTATATATATTTATAAAAGTAATTATTGTTTACAGATGATCGCATTGGAGGACAAAATCTGGATCAAGTGGCCGAGACAATTGTCTCACTGACACGTGTACGCATACACGAACTACGCACCGAAAACCCACATCGTGGCATCATTCTGGTTGGTTTTAATGCCGGAGCAGCACTCGCCTTGCAAGTGGCCATGTCGGAGAGCGTTGCGTGTGTGATTTGCATGGGATTTGCGTACAATACGTTACGCGGGCCACGCGGTGCACCCGATGACCGTCTGCTGGATATCAAGGCACCAATTCTGTTTGTCATTGGACAAAATTCGGCACGCAGCAGTCAGGAGGAAATGGAGGGCTTGCGTGAGCGAATGCAATCTGAATCTTCATTAGTCGTCGTCGGCAGTGCTGACGATGCACTGCGTGTGCCTAAAAGCAAGCGCCGCATCGAAGGTGTCACTCAAGCCATGGTTGACTCTATGGTCGTGGTGAGTATCCACGCGTTAATTTCCAATTAACATTTAATGTTTACAGCTAAACACTCAAATATTTCTGTAGGATGAGGTCTACGAGTTTGTTAACAAGACGTTGAGCAATCCGCCTGGTCCACGCATGCCCACTTCTCTGCTAGGCAGCAACTCGTATCAGCGGCAACCCAAGCATCACCAGCACATTCTGGCGGATGGCAATATGAACAAGGCACAGCTAGTACCAGCACGTAAACGTAAAGCACAAGATGGCGGGCAGGAGGAGAACTGCATGCAGCCCACCAAATCGAAAATTGTGCCGCACAGTGAGTCGCAGTATAAACTTTTCATATGCCTAAAAACCTTTTTCATTTAATCCCACTATTCATCATTATTATATATTTCTGTATCTATATGTATCTGTTATTCAATCGATCCGCCTTTGCATGTTGCTACACCTCCTACTAATATCCACTCACCAATCCACCTACTATTCTAATACCAATTGAAATCTGAAGGTCGCACGCCCAAGTTGCCCAAACCAAAGCCACCGCGTCTCATTGATCCATTCGCGGTGAAGCGGAAGGGTAAATCATAGTCTTTCGCAAGCAAATTCTGAATATCGGGGATCGTAACGGTTATGAGTTTTGTACCACTGTAAAGCTATACAACTAACTTTCTAATCCATTTACTATTAACCGTGTTCCTTCACTTGATGTTATCATTTATATATATATATATATTTTTTTTTTTTTTTCAATTTTCATTAATCTAATCATTTTGCATTTTCAATGACATTTAATTTAATTATTGATCTAATTTGAACGTACATCATACTCATAATTTATATTTACGGTCCCTGTCTTAAAATGCTGATCATTCCACCCCGTTTCATCGACTAACAGTACGCATCTCCACAGTTGGGCGCCCTCGCACGCGTCCACTGCCTGGTGGCGTGCCAGCATCTGGAATCAAGTCGAACTTGTTGGAGAAGCACGTTCTCACCAATGAGGAGATGAATATGTCCATTGAGTCTATGCTGGAGGAGACGCTCGATTATGATGATAATCAGCAGCCAACGACAACTACTGCGACGGCAGTGGTAAAGTCATCGCAGTCAAATGTTATAAAACCCGTGTCGACGTCGACTCCTATGTCTCTCTCAACGGGGACAAAGATCAAGATGATATCATCCAGCCAGTTTGTGCAGCTAAAGTCGCTGCCAACGCAGAACAAACTGGTCAACTATACTATCGGCAAGAGCAGCAGCATTAGCAGCAGCTCCGCGGCGGTGGCCAACACTAGCATTGGCAGCATTGTTAAGACTGTGCCACCGTCCAGTGGTCAACAGATCTTTACCCTTAAAACTCCGTCGGGTATGACAACGCAATTTGTGACCGCAGCAGCTGGAAACACCGCAACTACTTCTACAGCGGCAGCAACGGCGTCCCAGCAGAAGTATACAGTGGTCAAGAATGCCAGCGGCATAACCATGCTGCAGATGACCAAGACTCCGCAGCCAACTGTAGGCAATAATATGGATCTTTCGAATATTATAGACATGCCCATTGTGTTTGCCGATAACGAAGGCAATTTCGCCGAACAGCAGCAGCAGCAGCAACAACAACAGCAGCAGCAGCAGCAAGTGGAGTCCATTAAAACAGGTAAATAATATTAAATAATAAATATCATAAACTGAATATATATGAAATTTGTATTGAAGCAGCAAGCGGCAGCACCAACAGTCCCCTTATCATCAGCCAAAAGATCATCAAGGAGGCTACCAATACGCAAATTAAGCCAACCGGTATTGTGACCAACAGCAAAGGCATTGTGATTAATAAGGGCATTCAGCAGCTGTTTACTACAACATCAACTACTGGCAATAAGCTAGTCTATTTGAATCGCAGCAACATGAAGCCAATGGGCACAGTAACAGGAAGCACAACTACAACTACTGCGCGTTTGACTAACGGTGCCACTCCCCTTCCCATACGTATAGTGAGCAACCCGAAGGCGCCAATGGGCACGGTCACCACGAACAGTCCCTTACTGTTGGATGGTGCCAATATGAAAACGCTGAATCTGCAAGCAATCAAGTCAACAGGAGGGACGCCTGTGATAAATGCTGGTGCGACGGGCACATTACGAGTGGGAAATAAGCCGTATCCGCAATTTCAGCTAGTCAACAGTCCAGTTGTTGGCTCCGGCGTTGCGGGCGATGGCAAACAACAACAGCCCCTGCGAAACATTTACATTAAGTCCGCTACAGGGCTGAAGCCCGTGCAAATGTTATCTAACCGTTCGCCGGCAATACCCGCCACTGCGCCGGGCGGAGCTGCAGTGCGCCGCGTGCTCAACATTGGCCCTATTTCCAAATCAACCACTGTGACAGTCAATTCGCAGACGATTAAGGATTCCAAAATCATAAAAGCTTCACCTACGACAACAGCATCAGCAACCATAGTAACATCAGCCACTTCGACGACTGGCTCCATTGGAACTCTTTCACAAAGCAAGGCCTTGGAGTAGTAGCCCTTCTGCAAACCTCATTTTCCCGCCTTCTTTGTTAAGCTTACATTTAAATGTAATTGGACTCTGAAACCTTAAGATGTATATGCCATAAGTTATTTCATAACAGCTGTGTAAATAGAACATGTTGATCTTTTAAATATACATATGTTCATAATTAAGAAAAGTTTTTCTTATTTTATTAGACTCTTATCCAGTAACTGCTCTGTAACTATATATGTATATATTTATAACGGTATGAATTATATTAAATATTAGTTTTCGAAATTCTTTCAAAGTGAATTTCATTTCGGATTTAATATGTTGTCTTGAAAAATTTCTTTTATCTTTGAGCTAGGCCATTTGGGATTTGATTGTGTAGAGAGCTTTTGCTGCAAATGACTTTGAGAAGAAATGTATTATTCAAATATAGATGTGATGTCGTCCTCGGTTCTAAGAAGCTATCGTCGTCCGCACAGGAAACGAATCGTGAGAAATCCATCAGCGGCTTTCAAAGATTCTTACACAAGACCACAAATTCCAGTGAAGCAATAACAACAAAAACCTTCATATTGAGCATTTGCATGCGTAAAACGGAATTCAAGTAAGAATTTCAAAATATGTATATACTTACATATACATATATAAGTCATTAAGTATATATAAGTACATATTTCAATGGGCAGCATTTTTGTTATGTAAGTTACGATTCACACGCTGCACTGGGTTAGTGCTTGTCAAACTGTCGACAGCTAGGAGAACATTTCCTTTTTTCGCTGAACACTGCATTTTCTGTTCGCATTGCTGTTTGTAAAAAATCAAAGTGGGGTGGTTTGATTGTATAGTGCGAATGATAAGCTTAAATTATATACATGTGCTCAATAATAATATATTGATAGTAATTTATTTTTTAGTTAAATTGTAAATGCAAAAATATTTAATTGTGTATATTGTCAATATGTACATTAAACGATTTATAAATAGCGTCAATAGCTTTTGTGTTTGAAATCAGCTTACTTAGGATATAGGGTATCTAATAGTTAAAAGTCCAACAGTTGCGCTTCGGGTCGGGCTGTTGCATGCGACGAGGCTAATATTTCATTGAAGTACAGCGGAGCAGAGCAAACAAGTGGAGCTACAACATAAGCTAATGCTAATGCTCAATGTTTTTGTAGTCTGACAAAACTTTTCGATTAATCAGCAGAATATGGATTCGAAGGAGAAGTACGAGGAACAAGACAAGACTGGCTAAAGGCAAGAAGCATTTTGTTGAGTCTTCTCACTCACATAAGTATCTGATTGTTATATATATGTATTTATGTATATATGTGCATAAAGTAAGTTGTCTGATATATTTAATTACATTTATGTACAGTACCACAATGTGAACTTTTTTTGGTTCAGTTGACGATATCAGAGCCGATTGCCGAGCTCCTAATTCGAGGCCAGCTTTTTAGTAACGCGGCCAAGTTGAACGTGTGAGGAGCGAGTGGCTTAAAGAATTTATTAAGTGAAAAATATAAAGACAAAGTGAAAAGAAACTTTAACTAAGCTTAAAACAAAAAAAAAAATATATTTTTTTTTTAAATACTAGCGCTATTAAAAAAAAAATGTATTTGTAAATTAAATACACAAAGTGATCGAGCTGATAAAAAAAAAAAGTGTTTGCAAATTAAAGAAAAAAAAGATAAGTTTATAGAATTCTCAAACTGTTTTCATATATTTTTTTATATTAACCAATTCATTACTAAAAAAAAAAATGTGGAATTACATAAAAAGCTAAATCTTAATTTCATTTTTTTAATGCAATAATTAAAATAGCGTAAGAATGTTTGAGCATAACCTGGCAATAATCAGAAAACATCTTAAACTATTTATTTATTCATCTCAAAATCTGTATATTGTTGACAGTCTTCAAATTTTCAACATTTACTTACGCAATTGTAAAACGCAGTTCAGACCCCAATTCCCAGGCTCGAAAATCACACAAAATGACAAAACACAAATCGAATTTGATTTTTGGGCTGCTGCACTTTTTTTTCATGTGCAGATATATCATATATATAAATATAAATATATATTTTTTTCTTCAACATTTTTTGCCACCTGCGGTTTGAGCCGTTTAATTTGCGCCAATTTGTTGGCTCCAATTGCTGCTCCACTAGTTGCCTAGCCACAGATAAAGCCAAGTCGAGCCACACCAAGCCAAGATCTCAAATTCGACTGCGACTGCGGCTGCTACAGTCAAATTGCGACTTCGACATGTTCGCAATTTTTAAATTAATTTCTTAACATCATTTTCGCTAGTTTGCAGCACTTTTCAAGCTCGAATGATAAATGTGTTATATGTGCCTATTCCATGATTGACATCGTATTAGTTGAGCTCTGGCAGCAGGAAGCACATTATTTAAATTTGATTTATTTGTAAGTGTGTAATTTAGCTAGACAAATAAAAGTTTGTGCTCAGTGAGGTAGTGCGATAGAGAAAGAGAGAGAGAGAGAGAGAGAGAGAGAGAGAGAGAGCGGGTATAATGTAATTACAGTGAAAACTCAATAGCCGAACATCTGTCTTGATGGTAATGATATTCTTCAGACATTCAGCTACAATCTAATTATAATTTCAAAATATCAAAATTTATTAATTTGGCTAAATTTTTATAGCATATTGATGATAGTCAGGCTCTATATATGTATATAAATTCTTATAAAATCATTTTTCTTTGGAAAGCATTTCCATTGAGATATTTGATGTTTCCATGTTATTTATATAAATGTATATAATATTAATTAAATAAAATGTCGTGGCAAGTAACTTCTATAACATCTTTAACAAAATCGAAATCAAAATGTGTACGTTTACAGCAAAGCTTCACTTTAAGTGCATTTTACAGACCAAGCCTTTAGAAAGTGAATTTCTGATACGAGTGCCAGCACGTCCTTTCAGCCAGAACTCCCCTTCCCCCTCCCTCTACTTCCACAAATACTCAATCATTGCTGCATAATCAGATGGTCGCCTGACAGAAAATGCTGCTATTTGCGTATGAAAAATATTGAAAGTGCCCCCACACACATACAAAGTCTTCTCCCCCTTAAGTATGCATAGAAAGCAGGACAAATGGTTGCGAATGAGACAGAGAGAGAGAGAGAGGTAGAGTCAGGGACAGAGTGAGAGAGAAGGCACGAAATGATAGCAGCATTTTGGTTGCCACCCACGTTTCGCGTTGCATTTTCACATCATTTGCATTTTATTAAGCTTCCCAAATGGTGGGCGGGCATGGGTGTGGCTTGGCATGCCACATTTGTAAAACAAACTATCAGCAATGGCAGCAACCGATACCAACAATCATACTGCGCTCTTATTAGTATTTGTGCAAAGGATTTGCAAGATATGCAGGAAAGAAAATACTGCTCTTAGCGAACTTTTCACTCACAAATATTAACTAAATAGAAAATAACGTGGAAAAACGTGAAAAACGATTCGGGAATTGGCCACTACCTCGCACTCACGTGATGCACTCAAAACGCCGACGAGGACGTGAAAATTCCATTTTCTCGTTTTCCTTAGTCGTTTTGCGTTGATTTCATATTTCATGTGATGTGACGTAGTGGAACATTCCTGGCGTTTGCCCCAACGATCCGCAAGTGCTAAATAACCCCAAAAGGATGACGGCGCGAAAACAACGAAATGGAATGAAAGAAAGATGATGATGAAGATGATGATGATGATGTCTCACAGCTCTATCAAATGTCAGGAAACAAGCTGAAAAATGTTACGTTTGGCTGCGATTGAGATGATGAATGAAAATGGTCTACCTTCTTGAAGTTTGACAAGCACTGAACTAGACATTTCGCAGTAAATATTAAATAACATTTTAAAAATCGAAATTAAATTATAACAATCAAAAATATATATATTTTCAGCTTCCCCTTTGACAGACATTCACAAGTCTTAACTTTCTAAACTATGATATTAACAATATTATTAAATTTTATTTTTTAAAACTAAATTTTTTAGTTTTGTACATATAATTCACTTCTTTATTTCTCAACAATAAATATCTATGATATATTCATATTATATTTATATAATCATTTATTGTAATAATAATTTTTAAAATTTATTTATAATATTTATTTAACGTATAAATCTTACAGTTACAAATAAATAATTAAAAACGAAGAAAAAAAAATATTTAAAATCTAAAATACCAAAAAATTTTATTCAACTCTTAAATTTCAATCAAATTAAATTGGTAACAAAATAAATTATAACCAAGCAATTTTTTGAGTTATTTATAATAAAATGATAAATTGTAAAATAAATATAATAAACACATTTTACATTTTTTCACTTTCAATTAATGTACAATTAAAGAAATATAAGGAATCTACTAATTCTTATTAAAAATATATAAGTAAAACAAATAATAAATGTTTGCAGTTCTTCAGATTGATTGATACAGCTCTGCACAATAGGAAATTATCATATAACAATAATATAATTTAAATGATCACACATTATCTCGTTTCATACAACAAATAAATAAATTTGTTTTTTATTAATTTTATAATTCTTAGTGCTTCACAAATCACGCTCCCATCTCCAGAAAGAGCTGCCAGTCTGTCTACGCTTCAGCTAAAGTGAGAGATAAAAGATGAAAGCTAGCATCGTATCAAGTTGCGTTGCTAGTGCTCTCTCTCTCTCTCGCTCTCTCTCTCCTGTTGGAGCTGCTAACTCATCCTTCGCCGCCTGATGGGAGCCGGTGGCCGAAAAGTTTGACAAGCACAAAAGCCGCCAGAGACAAGGAGCAGAAGCATTGGCTCCTGAGCTGTGCAACAGCCCAACCTTGAGGCAGTTAAAAATAACAATCAGCCGTGTCCCCAAGGATTTCAAATGGAGCAGCAGAGTGTCCCTGACAAAGCCTCCTGCCATTCGCTACTAGCTCTCCTCTTGAATAATATGAATTACAATGTGCTTGGCAGCGCGTAATTCGCTCAAAGCTGAGCCCGCATTTTGGCCAGGTATGCGATTGTTCTTGTTGTTGTTGTTGTTGTTGTTGTTGTTGTTGTTGCTGTTGCTGCTTCATTTCTGCTGAACTCGCAACGTGACAGTTTACAGCTTGAAATCTTGGTTTTTACATAAATTTATTGCCTAATTCCTTAGTTGGCGACCGCAGAAATATTTTGCATAATCTTCATCCCAACTGATTTTAGATAAAAAACAGATGCGACGAATCTTTGGCCAAGCAGCGGCAGCAACTTTAATGAGAAGTAAAAGTACTCGACTGGCTAGAAGTGCAGCTATACGTCTAAAAGATAAACTAAACTACGGACTCTGGATCAGCATTTGGTCAAAAATGACGAAAGTATGTAAAAACAGTTTATATTTCAATATCCGCAAAATAATAAGTATAATCTATATAGCCGATATGGTAACTGTATTTTTAAATCAATTTAATAAATTAGGAATTGCTTAACCAATCTTGAAAACTCTATATTTTTAGCTATATATACATATGTACATATAAACAAAACGAAGGATTTGCATCTGTAACGCCGCCTCGATTCAGAGTCCTAAGACAAGTATAAAGTATAATACATAAATTAATTACTTTTAAAGTTAAGTTTTAATTTATCAAGCAGTTTCTAAAATGTTAAATTTCATTTAATTCGTTAAGGAATTTGATTGAAACATGGAAATAGTTTCATTTTTATTAAATAGTAAAACAAAAAATAAATAAATTCAACGCATATGTATGTATGTGTGGCATGAATCATTAAAAGTTTCTTCAGATATATTATTAAATTAATAATTTTAATAATAAATCATGAGAAGGCCAAAATGCCCCTTTTCGTTCGAGGAAATACATAATTTGGGAATTATAAAATGAGAGATCTGAGAATTATAAAGACAGAGTTTACTCAGTTTCGGCGATCGAACTTATAAGACATAGGCTTCATTTAAACTCGTTTTATGGTTCTAAACATTTTTATATTTTGTTACAATTCTTTGAAATTTTGGCAAATGTTGTAAAGGCTTTAGACTTTTCATTTCTGGAATTGCTAAATGAAAGTCCGAAGATATAACTTGAGCTTAACTTGAGTCTATCTAGGATTACCTAAAAATCTGATGGCACTCATAGGTAGCATCTTAACATTTGATGTTTAGCGAGTGCATAAATGAAAGCTTCAAATTCAGTGAAAACGGCTCTTCGAGCAGTCGAATCGATTGCATTTTTAATTTATCAAACAATTCGATTTTCCATTTGACATGCTTCACAGTTTGACAGGCGCTGCCAATTGCTGCATTTCCTCTTTGAGTTTTTCGATTCTGTTTGTGCTCCACGTTCCCTTTCGGTGTCCCCCTTTGGCGTTCACTTTCGCTCATTTAGCAGCGACCTGCTTCAATATTTTTTTTTTTTTTTTTGCATTTTATTTATGCAATTTCACTTTCCTATAGTTGAGCAAGATAGAAAATGCAAATCCATTTTCATGCAAATTTTGTTTTTTTTTTTTGCTCATTCTGTTGCCGTTGCGGCTGTTGCTGCCAAACATTTTCATTATGTTAAACGCATGCCACGCCTTCCCTCCCACCCGCTGGCACCGCCCCTGTCTGTCACTCAATGCCTTTTGCCGGCCGACTGGCAGCCGGTTTGTCTGGCCCAGCTTTTGGAACTGTCTTTAGTTTCAGCTTCGGCTCGTTAATATAGTAAATCACGAGGTTAGTGAGCCGTGAGCTGTGGCTGCAACACTGTCTTACAGTTTGACAGTCATCGCACCAAAGCAGTGCATGCGAGTCGTGACACGGGCCAGGAACTATTGTGAAAGAGTTTTGGCTTAAGCAGAGAATATAAATATAGTTTAATATAGTATAAATATAATATATTTAAAATAAAACTGTATATTATTTTACAATATTATAGCAAATATATAATACTTTTTTCATTGACACAATTAAAAGAGAATCTACAGAAAAAGCTTTTCGAATCCTGACAGAGAATTATATGTTGATCAACTCAGTTTTGTGATAAATAAAAAATTTACATAAAATACAATATGTGAACTTTGGAATGTACGATTCAGGATGTAAATGAAAAATTGAAAAAATTTAGTCCTTCCGTGGGTACTAAAAAGGTGAAGAATAAATAAACATTAGTCTACTTGCATTTGCACATTTTACATACTTTAATCTTTTGGTGTAATACTTAGTTTCAATTCCATTATTTTTGTTTAGGGCGGAAAATCAGCGAGACATGAAATCGATGAAGTCCTGGCACAGCTTGTTTGAAATTTGTTGCGCCGCCTTTTGCCTTTTGAAATATAAGTGCTATTAAATAAGATAAAGTAATAATGTGAACAAATATATGTTAAAACTAAGAAATTGGTAAATTTATTAATTATTTTCTACACACCATATAAATAGATAGATAAGATAGATAAGAAAACTAAAAAAAAGAAATAAATAAATTGTTTTTAATTTAATATATTCACATTATAATATATACTATTTATATTTCGATTATATTATGAACATATTTTATTTTATATATGTATATAAGCATTTAGAAAATGTGGCCTATCCGTCAATCTTTTCATTCGTCACGCTCCCATCTCAATGTGCATTTGCAACGACTTTCACTGCGCCTCTTGCAATCGCCTCTTCTCTTGGCTTAGCTGCACCGTGGTCAATTCCAAGCCCAAATCTCAAATCCATGTTGCTGCAGTTGCTGTTGCTGTTGCTGCTGCTGCAGCTGACGCGGGTGGCCTCCATTGCCACTTGCAGCTGCGCCTTTTGTGGCATCCATGTGGTCCGCTCCTCCTCCTTCTCCCCAGCACCATCACCTCGTCCGCGTCCACAATGTGCCTCACTATTGGCGCACAGTCCACCCACTGTGGCAGCTACCTGATTGTTATTTATCGTCTGCTTCGTCTGCTACTTTTGCTCTATCTGGACATTATGAAAGCGGCTGCTGCGCTAGGGAGTGCTGGGTTGGAGGGGGGCGTGGCACACACTCACGCAATGCGCGGCAGCTGGTCCATAAATCGTGTAATGAGCTCCGCAGTGACTGCCAAACTGTGCAGCAGCATTGTTAGTCCGCTGTGAAGCGCGTATCGTATCAGAGGCTGTTTATATGCTCGGATAAGCATCGATCCAACAACAACAACAACAACAAAAAGACGAAGAAGCAGCAATGACGAACAGGAAGAGGGCGAAGAAGAGATGGAGGTAGGCGAAAAACATTGTCAGTTGCATCTACTTAGAGTGCGTTGTCTGTTACGCGTTGTTACTGTCTTTGTTGTTATTGTTGTAGCTGTCTGCGTGGCATCAAAAGCGCACAGTGTGTTAAATATAAGATTCAAAACTTGTCATTTTCATTTATATTATTTTAATAATTATTGAATTTCAATTTAAATTAATATAATAAATAAGAAAATAAATAAGAAAATATTGATAATTTACGGTAAATGAATTTACCTATAACAAATTGATCTAGAATTCATAAATTATTCTTATTAAAATGTAATGTAACAATAATTTTTATAAATAAATTAAATAAAAATAATTTGAGTTTATTTTTTTTTTAAGCTTTTTTTAATAGTAATATTTCAATATAATACTATTTACTATTTCATTTATAAAATTTATTTTTAAAAACTATTATTACATTGTTTTAATAAACATAATTTATGAAAAATGCTTTTAAAGTCTTCGAAACAAAGTTGTGAGCTTCTAAATAATTCATATTTTTACTATTTTAGTTTCAGATTTTTCGCTTATTTCTCGCGTTTTCAGGTATTCATAACTGATAATTATGATACTGATAGTTTTTCAAATTATTTAGCGGATTTCATTTCTACCCATTTGTTAACTAATGTGTGAACTCAATCTTAATAGCTTAAACTAAATAGCTAAGTCCACTTCTCTTCTGATTAGTCTTTGAATCATTCAGCCATTCATTGAGTAGTTTTGTTTATAAATTATTTTATATAATTCATAAAGTTTCGTTTTGATGCATTGCTTCACAGTGCGCTGTTCGACTCACGTGGCTGATTTCATAAAGATGATAGCGCACCAGCCTCAGCCTCAGCCTCAGCCCCAACAACAACAACAAACAAGAGCTGGTAGTAGCTGCTAACGGCTGCCTTTTCCTTGGAACAACAAATAAAGTAACTCAACAAAAAATAAACAAAATTTGCCTCTGCTTGTCCACCTCTCTCGCTCTCACTCACACTCTTTCCCTTTCTCTCTCTGTCTGCGTTCTGCTAATTTGAAACTTTTTCCCCAGACGCGTCTTCTGTGAAAAACGAAACACAGCTTACTTCCACTTCAGTTCACTGCGTTGCCAAGCTCAACGCCTCGCTTCTCTCTCCAACTCATCCACTATATCTCTCTTTCCTCTGTTCTCTCTATCTCTCTTTCGCTCTAGTCTCTCTATTTGCTCACCTCCTTTCAGCTGATCGTCTGGATGCTAAGACGTTTACTTTATGGTCGCTTCGGGCACTTGGTCACATTTTGTTTACTTGTTTAACAACCAGATTAGCAACAACAACAAAAACAACAACAACAACAGCAACAACAACAACAACAACGTGTACAACCTCCTAACACGAGTCGGCGGCGCCTTTTGACCCATTCTCCAACATTTCGTTGTTATTGTTGTTGCTGATTATTAAACAAATTATGAATTAGGTTTCGTTTAACGGAAATGTTAAAAACTAAGAGTGTTTACAACGAATATGTTTTAAATATTAAATTTTACATTAATATTAAGATCATTAAAATAATATTATTTCAATTATAGTTAGATGAGAGAGCTTCAACAATTATTCCAAATAACAATAAATATGAATAAATCCTTTAATACTTTAATACTTGCTTATGACTTATGACAAAAATAAACTAATTTTAAGAATCGATATATTCCGAGACAGTTCCACAGCTTATTTCAACCACAAACTTTGCAGCTGATGATGATGAAATATCCGTTATTTTGCAATGCAACGGTAGAATTACTCCAGAAGTCACCAAAAAGTTGGCGGAATCTATCCCAAAAAAGGCTTAAATGGTAGTTAACCAAAAATGTGGTCACAACAAGTATTAATTTTTTGTTATTTTATGTAATTATAATGTTAAATAATGTTATTTCATAAGCGGTTGAAATAAGCTGTGGAACTGTCTTGGTCATATTTTTAGTTATTAAATTAAATAATGAAAACATATTAAAAAAAAAAAAATGATTTGATTTGTATTTGTTTAAACACCACACTAACAACCTGCGTTTAAATTTTTGAGATATTGCCAATAGTTTCGATTTTGTAAGGTGCTGGTTGAAATAAGCTATGTGGGTGTGCAATTTTATTTCATTTTACTCAATTAAACAACATCCCAAAGAAACGAAGTTTTAGGGACCCAAACTATTTAGAAAACATCTAACATTAATGGAATAGATGTCATTTTATTACTTTATGATGCAATATTCAATTTTATTTCGCATGTTCTCTTTCTCCTAATTTGAATTTTCACAAAATATTCTTATTTATAACGAATAAATTAAAAACATTATAATTTATTGGATTATACGATATATGCATATCATAAAAACTTATATAAAGCTAAATAAAATCAATATAATTTTTGTCAATCTTTGCAATGAGGACTTTCTCGAATGCACTCCTCCTATGCAAGCCGCCAATATCTGGTCTGTCTTTTGTTATCTGGCGCACTGCTCACAACTGCTATTCACATGACTTTTGGGCATTATTCCGCATTATAAATTTTGCCTTTGTCAGCTGCGATTTGGGCAAGCGGAAACGGAAGAGGGCAGAAAACCGACTTCGCTGCAGCCGAGCTGCGAAATTCAAATTCTGCATTTGAGAGCCTTTGGCCTCTAATCAGGAGCGAGCGCTGATAATTGCCTGGTCAATGGAGTTGGGCGGCTGGGCGTGACCACCTCACCTCGCACACTCCCAACCCCATCCATATACCCAACCCCAATGCTGAGCAATCTAATAGGGCGTGAAATTTGAAAGCTTTTGCGTGGCAAATTCATGTGTGCTAAATTTGCAATGCGATGGAAGGGGATGGTTGGCAAGAGGGCGAGGAGGGGTAGATGGTAAGTGGTTATAGTGGAGGCTAATGTAACTCAGTGTATTTCACATTGCTCACCGGCAGAGCTATCTGGTACCTTGGCTACCTGTCCAGTTCGTCCCGCTTGCGTTTGACCTTTGGGTTCAGGCCGTGGCTCACGTTTATTGCAACATTTTCATTTCCTGCCCCAAACGAAAAATGATTTACATAAATGCAGAAAAATTAGATTTGCCCAAAATGCAGGTAAATGAGAAAAGCAAAATATTAATAATTGAAAAAGCTTAAAAGCTTTAGATTCGCAACAAAGGTACAACTATATTTAACAAAAATTATATATGAAAAAAACATCTTATCAATTTTAAAATAGATTACTTCTTATTTGCCTCGAAATTCTTAGCTTTTTTTTTATGAAATTCTTTAATATTCATAGATTTTTAATATTATAAATATCATTTTACAATCGGTTTTATATTTACTTGTTTTGTTAGGAGGGCATAAAATTTTGCTTTATTTTATATGATTTTTTTTAAACATCTTAAATAAACATAAAAATAAAATAAATTATTAAATTACATATTATATTTTATACATTTTTAAAATGTGTATATATTTATAAAATTTTTGTCCTATTTAATTTTTTATTATTATTTGTTTATTATTTGTTATATATAACATTTTATTTATATAAGACCATTAAATTATTTTCGATTTACAAATGGAGATCTAAAATTAGTAAATTATAATGAAATTATTAAAAGTAAAATGTCAATAAACACCTAACTATGTTTTGCTCTAATATTTTATTTTATTTATTTACTTTTTGTTTATTACACATATTTTTGGAAAATTTGTGAATGTTCAAAATTATGGAATTAAATTAAATACCTCCATATTCTAACCTCACAATTACAAAAGACGCCCAAAGAAATTGAATGGTTTAACCGTTATAACAATGTGGCTAATGGCCGGCAACAAATGTCTTTAATGCTTTCTTTTTGTCACCCAATAATAAAAGGCGAAGGCAATCGGAGGCAGCCGTCTCTTCCCATAGCTCTTTCTGAGCAACAGCTGTTGCGAGACAAAACCTTAAAGGTAAAGTGTGCAAAGAGTGCCCAAGTGACCCAGAACTTGTTGTTGGTGGGGGATAGTGGATGTGACTGTGCCCAGTTTGATGTTATTTGCGCTCAATGGAAAAGTGGTCAATAAAAGCGCAGCGAAGGCAGCCAAAGCAGCTATTTATTTTGACAGACTGTTAACAATGTAACAGACTCTCTGCATAGTTTTCATTAACAGCATATAAGAGCTAGTAACAGTGACAGCGTTGAAATAACATAAATGAGAACATTTACTCAGTTAAAATATAACTTAAAATAAACGACGTAGCACTTAAGAGCTTAAGAGAATAAGCTTAGCATGGCAGAACCAACAGCGAAGAGCCGAACTGCGGAAACAACATTTATACATGTCTAACAGTTTGATTTGGTATTTTCTTTAGTATTTTATTAATGCGTTTTGTAAATGTACCACAAATGACGAGTTTTATATTTCACATATTTTGAATATATAAGGATTAAATTAGCTTAAGATACGAAATTAGTTCAGCATTATACTTTATTATTACTTATTTATTATACCTTTAATTTATACAATAAATATAAATTAATGTTTATACATTTTGATTTTAAAAAGCAGTCGTGAATACGTCGTGTAAGCAACTTATCGGCTGGCCGCCACTAGTTATCGGATGACTAGCTATCGCCTGTGCATCAAAATAGAAGTTAAATTTACGCAAATCCTGCATTTAATTTACAATTCAATGATGGATATCCTCAAGAAAAAGAAGTACTCTATTGTATTTCGCTGCACTGTGCCCAAGTGCTCGTATTCCAGCAAACGGCTCTACAATCTGCAGCGTCATGAAAAGACCCACGGCAAGGAGCACTGGCGCTCCAAGAGATTTCCATGTCCATGTTGTGCATACGCGGCAGCCACTCGGGCGCATCTCAAGCGCCACATGAGCAAAAAGCACCCGACGGAGGATATAACGAAACACAATATAACTGTACTCGCGTACGAAGAATTCGAAAAACCGGATGAAGAATTAAACACGGAGCCAATGGAGGAACAGCTAAAAGTTACGAAGGAGAAGCTCTTGGAAAGCAAAGAAGAACAACAGCGGGAACAGGAGCGAAGGATTGTGGGTCCAGTCACAGTGCTACAATTGGTGACGCCATTGAGTCCGCAAGAAAAGCCCAGACCAGGCGAAATGTATTGCAATGTCTCGCTGGAGGGCGAAGCCTTTCGCTTGATTCCTGTGGAACTTTTACCCGCTGATGTGGTCAACGAAGAGCTGTAACATCAATATACATAGCGATAGACACCAAGCGTTCTTCACATGTGAGAAGCCAAGCAAAGAGAGATATGGATATATATAGATATTTAGCAGAAATTCTTATTTTTCAACACATTTCTAATCTCATATTAATTTTAGATCTATATTCTGGCAACCGGAATTGGAGAAATTCACAAACAGGTGCAGCCGCATTTAGTTGGAAAGTGGAAACACAATACAGGGCAAATAAATATTCAGTCTACGAATGGATCGCAATTGCGGAGCATGAAATATTCCATCGAATGAAATTAATATTGAAATGAACGAACGATTCAATTTATGATTGGGCCAATAATTAGGCAGAGATACGTGGAATGAGCATAGGAATAACCAAAATTCAAAGAATGGAAAACAAGAATCTGCACGAGAGATAAATCTGCATTTGTCATTTCTTCAATCAAGGAAAATCTCATAAAGAACTAAAGGCGTGTACTGTACTAAACTGTAGGAGATAGAGGGTATATATATCCAACGAGCGCAAACAAACCGTGGACAAAATTGTTGTCAGCAATAGAAAATATGTCAATAATAGTATATAGGTATATATTGTATATAGGAAAGCATGAACTAAACGATATCAATTTTCAAGATCGTTTGCACAGAGAAAAAACTTTCGAAAGAGATCATTAACTTTTATAAGGACTGTTGCCGAAAAACTGAAGAGTAAAATTCATAAATTTTCGTTACCAAATATTAAACTATTTTGAATGATGAAAACTTAATTTATTTGTAAATTGAATATTTTAATACCAATTGAAATACAATTAATTCTATATATACATATATATTTATTGGGTACTAAGTGCATGTGCCTTTGTATATAGAGTACGAGTAAGCTTTATAATAAACAATATATTTTAATACAATTAATTGTTTATATTGAATAGATTAATGGGAAATTTAAATATAACACCAGCAGGTTAGCAGAAATGTTAACGTACGTGCGCTCTGCCACTGTTAAGTAGAGAGCGAGTATGAGAGATATTTACTGTTAACAGTACAGCCATTTTGAGTTTAGCAGCTGTAGTTTGTATCGCAGGTATAAGAGCCAGTGTTTAGTCTGCATACGACTCCGACTTAGAACGGTTGGTGTTAGTACGTCGCGGCAATGTGAGCGGCTAAATATCGAGTGCGAGTGAAACAGCAATAGAAAAATAAGTGATTTCGTGTAGGTGTGCAAAGGAGAAGCAAATCGAAAACGGAATAACGGTGCATACGCATGGGAATCAAAGAGAAAAAACCGCCGAGTGCAACTGTAGCGCGTTTTTTGCAATAGAAATTAAATTTCAATTAAATTTAATCAATCTCTGAATTGTTGTCAACTGCAGCGCAACAGCACCATCAGGCAAAGCCAACAAATACAAAGTGAAGTGCAAAAACAAAAACCGGTTCGCCTCTGCAGCAGCATCAGCAGTAGCAATAACAACAACAACAAGAACAACAACAGCAAAAACAACTCAAAAGCAAAGGCAAAGTAAAGGAAGGCAAAGCCAAAGGCAGCGAAAGAATTTTTGTTGCTTTCTGCGTGTTTGTTTGTGTTAGTGAGCGTGCGTGTGTGTCCGTTTCTCTGGGCCTGTATTTGTGCAAAGAAAAGGCAGCAGGAAAAGGCAGTTGGAATTTGTTGTTGCCGCTGCCACAGCCGGCTTTGGTGCTGCTACTTTGATTTTTTTTTGGGCGCATGTGAAGAATTTGTGTAGCCAATACAAACCTGTTCAACAACAGCGACAACAAAAACAACACATGCAACAAAAACAACAACAGCAAAACAAAACAGCGAAAAAAAAGTGGCACAAGTGAAAATTCCTGTGTTACGACTGTATTTGTTTGTATGTGTGATATTTTTTGACAGTCTTGGCCAAAAGTGAAAATCAATTTGCTGAGTGTGCGCGGGCTACAAACACAGAGAGAGAGCGAGTGAGTGAGCGAGAGAGAGCACGCAAAGTTTCGTCCTTTTGGGCTGAAATACCAAAAACCCTACAATGCGAGAATGAGAACGAAAACTTGACGAAAAATCTACCGAATGCCGATAAAAACAATAACAACAACGACGAGAGAAGAGCAACACAAAGCAAAAAGTAAACAAGCTGTGCAATACAACAGCAACAACAACTACAACAACATCAGCTGCACAGACAACGACTTAGTAAAAGGTCAGTATTCCAGCTACGCCTATGTTAAATGCATAAATCGTATAAGACTTTTATAAAAATAATAACAATGTAACATATACATACATACGTAAATGTAATTCACTTGTATGAAGAGCTTAACATAAATGTTAATGTATGGCTGCTAATTCTTATATTGATGATCATTCAAGTTTAGCCTTATCGCAGCAGAACAACAACAATTCTTTTTACTGCTCTTCTGCTGCGACCTTCGCTGGTGATTATAAAAAAATTGTATTATTACGAGAGCAGCCAGTCGAGAAATAGAAACTGTTCCCTATCAGCATTTAAATTGATAGCGGCAAATAAAAGTAACTCATATTAGTTGTACAGCCAGGTCTGCTTTAAGTGAACAGCTTCGTGTGTAAACTATAAAAAAAGAGTAAAAATTTTAACATTCCCAAGCTAGTATAACAATATTTGATTGTGCCATAAATTTGTGCCTCAAAGCGCAGTTCTCTTGCACAGTCTTCACTGTAGCTTTGGATCTTTGTTATGGCACGAGTTGGCCTCATCTTTTGTATATATATAAATTTTTTATAGTAATACATGTTTCTCCCCCGCTGTTTTGCTTGCATAACTACGATATTGAAAATTTTGCGTGTTTGCTCGTAGTATTTGGTTTTTGAAATGAGTTGTTATTATTTTTAGCATTTTTATCAGATAGGCATTAACTAAAATTTAGCATGTGCCCAGGTCACGTAACGCTCGTTGCAGCCTTGCTGGGGAATTTTAGTGACTATGTTTTTATATGACACGTACTGCTCTAAGTGCAGATCATCTTTGATCAGATCTGAAATCAGTGAATAAACACAGCTCATACATAGCATATGTATGCATACATTGTCAGTGTTATGATAGTTATGAAAGTTATATTCTCTGGTAAGTTTTCTTCTGCTCTAGTTAAGTTAGCTAATATATAATTTTCCGACTTAAATGGAAGTTTAATAAACTGACAATCGAATAAATCAGGTTCACATATCCGGAATCGAAATTGAAGAATACTTTACATATTCTGGGAATTGTAATCTAAAGTAAACCTAAAGTATATGTAAGGCTCTTGTCATAGCCTTGTCAGCCAGTTTTGAGCCGCTCGAAATATGCTTGGCCCACAAATTGACATTGTTTTTTTTTTTAGATTTATTTTTTTCGTTTTGATTTGGCCAACTATAATTTCTGACATTTCACCACATTTGCATAAATTGGTTATTTAAATTGTAGGTACAAATACAATAGGAAAAGCAAAAACAAAACAAAAATTGACTTTTATGGTCAACACATTTTGATTTATTTAATGAGCGAAAATTGTCGGCCGTAGGCGGCTGTAGATCTACGATTGGATCTGCGATTTGTTGAGGTGTTCAGTTTTTGTTTCTGTTTCTTCTTCTATATTTTTAGCTTTTTAGGCAATTTGCGGCGCTGATTTACTTTGGGGTCAATTAAGTTAGACATCGCAAAGCTGTTGAAAAAGTTTGATTTGAATTTGAGGCATCTCGTCAGCTTAACGGTAACCATATATAAAATTGATTAGTATGCTAAAAGCCTAAGCTGCAAACAAAATGAAATAAAAAATAAAAAATAAACTATAATTTGCAGTTGAGTTCTTACTTGATTCAAGACGGAGTTCTAACTGAACTACAATAATTTTTCATGTATAACTTTAATAATACTTTAGTTTTAGTTCGGCATATATTGGCTCGTGTATACAAATAGATTTAGTATTTAATAATTGGATTGATTATTTAAATGATTGATAACAAAACTTAGTTCAAATAATTTATGCTAGGATGGCTAATTTCATGCATTTGCTTATTCTGGCCGTCAAAGAATTTTCCTTCTCTGATTTCTTTTGCAAACTTCTATTGCTCGACCTGAGAATAGCTAAAATCAAGATTAGACTTTGTCTTATTTTTGCTCATCCTTTTCTTCTTTTCTTTTACTATCCTTGCCATTCTTACTAATAATATTCTTTTTGCTCAACATTTCCGAGCTTAAGCTACATTTTTTACGACTGAGCTTAGTTTTTTACTTAGGTTAATTTTTTGTGCGGCTTTTCTTTGCTGGTTTTCTGCATTTTTATATTTCCTATGGCTAATCATACTTGAGTTTCTTTATATTCTTCGCTTTTTTATGTCGAGCGCAAATTCTCAAGCAAGCTGCATTCATCAGGCAAACAAAAGTTTGGCAGTCAAAAGTTTTGTTGGGTCGCAGCTTCCACTTTCTCACTGAACGAAAAAAAGGACGAGAACGCACATTAAGGCACACCCAAACACACACAGACAGACACACGCACGCACACTACAAACAGAGGGAAAATCGATTTAAACAGATGATTTGACAGCAGGCGCCTTTCAGTTATGTATCTATATATTTTGCTAGCTGAGGCCCGTTTCACAGGCAGTTAAGATGTCTGCACAGGGACAACAGACAGCAGCTACTGGGAACGTCCCTCAGTTGTCCTTCCTCCTGCTTTGCCCGGCCTTCTCCTGCTCATGCTCCGTTTGTTTTTTGGGTTTTTTTTTTTCGCCAAATTTTTGCTCAAGTTTCAGCCAACAGCTGTAGCAGCAGCGGCAGCTTGGCCCGGGCCAACTGTCGCAGCTGGGGTGTCGCTAGTGGGCGTGGACATGGACCTTTTGGTTGGTGTGTTGCCATTAACACGAGCCTTGGAGCCAGCAGCATTGCCTTGCCTGATGCGCATTTAATGAGCAGATGATTAGCATTTTTATATGCGCTTCTGGAGAATCCTTTATATAGTTGTGCATTAGGTTCTCTTGCCTAGCGCCCTGGAAGTTAATTGAACTGTCAGATGCTGAGCATTTAGTTTATTGGCCCTTCATTTGTTAATAGTTCTCGGCCAGACAGTGGCTGTTGTCAGTTGGCGTACGGCGATAGCAGCGATAACCAAATGCGGCACGTGCCATATCAACGATTTATTTCGTCGTGGCTAAGCTAATGGGGGTGCGTTGGTCTACCTGGCTTACCAAATTGATGATGCCCATGCCGAGGGACGAGCTGATTTATGAACTGGAACTGGAACTGGAGCAGGAACAATGACTGCAAAAGAATAGATAAAAACAGCACAGCGTTCAAGGGTATTTGCAAAAATGGGAGTTTTCTTTTGTATTCGTTGTGAATTTAAGCTGCAAACGTAAGAGTAGAGCATCTATAATGATAGTTGGCAAAGATTTTCAGCATAATAAGGGCTCGATATACATTTATCATATGTGGTTCTCTGCTCAATGAAGGAATTCATGCAAAAAACGATGTAAACATGGCTTTTTATAAGTATAGAAAACTATAAAGAAGAAATACTAATAAAGTGTACCCTGACTCTATTAGTATATCTTCTTTACAGTTTTGTATTTAACATAATAATAAACATTTATAATGTATTTATATATATAAATATGTTTATTTTCAATTTATATGATTTGACAGATAATAACCATTGCAAAAATATATAGACATTTCTGCCGATTTAAAAGATCGATATAAATATACCACACTTGACATATGTAAATACATGCTTGCTAAAGAGAGAGAAAGAATAATATATAGAGAGGCGAAAGTTGTTCAGCTTCTCAGTTTATATTTACAAATAGATCGAACCAGATGTACATTTAGTATAAACTTAAAACAAAGTTCTTTCACAATTTAGAACACATTCTAGCTAGACTAGAGGATATCTGTAAGTCGAGTTTGAAAGCTTGTTACTTTCCATCTGTTTTTCACGCTAAACAAATTGGGATACACTTTGAGCTTGATTTGCTATTGTGTGTGCTCTAAAAGGTAATTACTATGTATATGGTATATACGGGAACATCCCAAAAAGTTGGCAAATCCTTGAACTAATTTCTACTTCCTACATATGTATGTATCTATACACACGTGCACATTCATAAAGAATGACGCAGACATAGTCAGGAAAGGCCTGCAACAATATAAATGAAAATAAACGGAATTGTGCAAAGCCATCAGGTTCCATTATCGCGTTCTCTCGTTCTCTCGATGGTAGTGTGTGTAAATCAGTGTAAAGCAAAGTTCGAACTATTAAGTCCACAATGCCGAGCCCTGCAACCGCACACAGAGATATCCACCACGCCTCCATCACCCCTGCCTACTATCAGCTACCACATGCATCCTGCCCGGCGCAGCAAATGAAATTAAGTTGTCCTCTTGTCCGTTTCCCGCCCACTTGTTGGGAAATGCCCTGCATAATGCAATTAAAAAACATTTTCTTTTGTTTTGGTTTTCCTTTTGTTTCCTCTTTTTTTTTAATGTTGAGCGCAAAAAGAAAAATCAATAAGGGAAGCATGTGAAAAACAACGAACAACAACTAAAAGCCAACAGTGCAAAGGCATTGAAATGGAGAGGTACGAACGACACTGATATACCCTGCCTCAACAGATACACGAGTTTAGATGATCAGAATTAGATAAGAATCTAGAATACTAGTTCGTATTAAAATAATATATACTTTGTATATGCATATTTTCCATTTCTATTCGCGATTCTATGGGAGACTTCAAATATGCCCAAAGGAACCGCAACTACGTGCTTTTAAAATCAATTTGGCACAAGGATAATAATATGCGAAGCAGGCACAGCTTCTAAATGCGTAGCTCGCTGAAGGTGTGTGTGTTTGTGTGTGGGCGTGGCAAGCTCTTACCGCATAAATGATGCACACAATGGAGCTTTTGCATTATGAATGAGAGCAAGAGATGAAAAGAAATCTCAACAACAGCTCACACTCGCGGTGTGGGAAAAAAGCAGTAACAGCAAATGACCTTCGCTTGATGCTTCGAACCCAGTTCCATATCCATACTATATATTCTCTTTATAAATTTATGCAATTCTTGTGATTTAACCGATTGCAGGCAGCTTAGTTGAAAGCTTTTCATACGATCCTACTTATCTAATATTAAAGACAACAAGATTAACGGCCATTACATTTACAGCCATTAAACGAAAGTCGTAATTAATGTTGCCTTTTGTTGTGGGCCGCCAGTGTTGGCCATTAGCTGTTCCTTATACCCTGTACCCTTTTGCAAATATGTGTAATAGGTTTTGTTACGTTGTTTTTCAAAATGATTATGTTGTATATTATGTGAACTAGGTATCTAATATTATTTTTCATTTACTGATTCGCTTGGCTTTCTATAGTATTTGACTCAATGGGGCTCCATTCTTTTGTTCTTAAGCTTTCTTCTATCCTTCTTTCTCCCTCTCTCCGTCTCTCTCTTTCTCTCACGCTTGCACATTATTTACGTTTCATTGAATTATAAGTACAGGGTAACCAGAAATGAAGCACTCTCGACTAGAACAATTCGCTTAGATACTATTCTTTACACAACTGCCTTCAAGCACTTGTGTGACATAGTTTTATGATTGTTTAAATGGAAGCGTGGGCCGGCTATCGGCTTGGCAATATATATGACTCAAATGGGTTTGTCGATAAGACTCTTCTGCCTCGCTTTTATTTTTAATTTTGTAATTCAAGGAAACCCTAATCTCATCGCGGCTTTCATTTTTTGCATGAAATGATATATATATTTATATATAAATGGTTTTATATAATATTTATATGCATAATCTATCAACACTTGTACTTAATTGTAGTTAAATATGCCGGACTGAAGCGCCTCGTATGTGGGCGATGTGGCATAATTCGTGCTGTTGCAAATTTGTTATTTGTTTATCGTTCAGCAAATAGTTGTTATACAAAAATGCATATGGAAATTTGTGGTTGCCTTTTATGCATATATTGTTCATATATATTGGTTTATTGTTTGTTTCGTTTATTGATTTTCACTGAAATTTTAATAAGCGAATGAATGCCAGGATTTTACGCCTGACTCTGGCATCGAAATTATAGCACGAATTTATTTAATATGACCTAAATGCTTGTTGGCCACAATTATTAAAAGCAAATCAATTGGGGTTAGTGTTATTACAACAACAACAATATTAGTTAGCAAACATTAAAGTTTACGTAGCTCATTAAAAGTCAGGAGAAATGTGCCTCAATGTGGGCAAATCAACATTTTTATTTGCCGAAACTCGAAAAGGGAATTCAAATGGCGTCCGACACGAATTCTTGGCCAGGGAAAACGTTGTAAATACACTTGAAGAAAACTTAGCAATGACATAAGATAATACAAATAAATATCATACAAATACTAAAAAAATATATATGTAATATAGGAAAATAGAAAAAATGTCAAAGTAAAGAAAGAAGAAAGTGTTATCGTACTCTTCTGTTTCAAACAAACTTTGTTCTCCAAGTGTAAACTTTGCCCTAAATGAGGCGCTGAATCTTACCTGTGGAGTGTGAGACGCATCCCATTTGAACCTGAAGCACGCAATGCGTTAAGCAATGCGAAATGGGCGTGGTAACGCCTTTAAACCAACTTAGCGCAAAGTTAGGCAGCTTACGCAAGCCAATAGGCTTAGCTGTAGTTGAGCAGGGCTTACTACAAAAGTTAGTCGAGGGTCAACTTTATATGGCTAAGGGGAGATTCAATCAAAGTTTGCTGCTAGCCAAAGCAAGTTGTGACGGAAAATTTGGTGAATAGGGAAATAATAATACAAATAATAATAATTAATAAATTAATTAGCTTTTTTTGAGCTAAGAAATTCCCAAAAGAGCAAACGCAGACAGAAAGAAAATCCAACCACAAGCCACAAGAAAACTAAAAGGAAAAAGAAAAAGAAAAACAACTATTGTAATAATATTTACAAAGCACTTGCAACGTTTTTTCCCTCCCTTCAAAGCGAGAGGGAAAAACTTTTAATTTTATTTCCGTTTGGCTAAGTGCAACTAAATTACGCTAATTGCTGTGCTGTGTGGAACACAAAATGCGTTTGAATTAAGCACAGAAGAAAGCCAACTTAAGAAAAAAATGGCAACAAAATGTGGCTAAATCAAGCACATAAAAAAAGAAGGCAAACAAAAAACATAATAAATTATATAAAACTTGCTGATGAATTTTCCCGGCAAAAAGCATTTTGTTTAGAAAGTAAAACAAAAAGAAAAAACTACAATAAAATGACACTGAATTAAAATTAAATGCCAAAAAAAAAAATCATTTTTATGGCCAAGGCAATGGAAAAAAAAACTAAGAAAGAAGAGTTCAAAGAAATTAAATGAAATTGAAAACAAAATCAATGGCCAAAATGAAAGCGAAGCGCTCGTCGATGCATTGGAATTTTTATATGGTCTCAGGGCGTGGTCATTGAGTGAGCCAGACAAAGTTAGATTGTGTGAAACAAAGAGAGAGAGAGAGAGAGGAGAGAGAGAGAGAGAAAGAGAAGCAGCGTGGAGTAGGGTATGCATGATGAATAGATTTATGAAGGACGCTTGTGAAATTGATGATGGATCAACGGATCAACAAAACCCACTTAAAACAAATGACGCCAGCAAAATGTTGTCCCAGATAAACAAAAATAAAATACCAAGAAACAAGCAAAACAAATCATAATGAATTTTCGATGGAACACACAAATGACAACAAGAAATAAAAATATAAATAAAAAAAAAAAAAATTGGCTTATATATTTTATAAGCCTGCATCGCAAAATGGGGAAAAAAATAGAATTGGCACAGAGAGCGATCAAGAAATTAAGTAAGGTAACCATGACCAACACACTTCAACAACAACGATAAATAAATTATAAGAATGTCGTCCAATACACTGAGAAAAATGCGTGTTTTTATTTAAATTGTTAATCAAACTTCTATGGTAAATGTTATTCAATTTATTTACTGATTTATTATATCATTGCATTACTTTAACTTGACAACACATATATAACAATGAATTTTACTATTGCATTGAAGCAGTACCTTATGAGTCTCTAATTTTGCACAGTGTAATACCATGCTATAAAGTTAACAATCATTTGAGAAAATAAAGGGGCGCAGAACACCGCGACGAAGGCTTAAACTTTGTTTGTGCGCTGCTTTAGCGACAAACTGAGCGACAATCAATCAATCAAACGATGTAACAATCAGGAGCCACAAACTCCGCAAACGAGGCTGCTGATGGAATGGGCCAAGATAATGGGCCAGAGCAGGCGAGGGAATGAAGTTTAATAAGTGCTAGGGAGCTTCCGCATTGGCAACAATTCTCAAGATTGACGATAGCAGATGAAAGAAAGAAAATGGCAACAGCGAGCAACACAGGAACAGAGCAACACAAAATAAAAATAGAAAACCCGTTCAGCATCAGGCTGGAAAAAAGTTAATAGAATATTAACGGGCTCCGGTGGAGGAGCTCTTGCAGAGTTCTGCCGGCGCGAAAAAGGGCGTGACAGAGTCTGGGGCGTTGCTCAGTTATAAAATGCAAACAGTTGAGCAACAGTTGGCCCAACTAACTGTAATCAATCAATGCGAGTGGAGAGGAGGCAGAAGTTGGGACTGAGTCTGGCACAGGGGCATGGCCAGGAGTTTAATTAAAAGGCAACTAACTTCTGAGCCGCTGGAGCACAAATATTTTCACAAAATTAAATAGCAAATTGCGTAATTCGCAGCTGCATGATAATAATAGACATCGGCAGGGGTTGTGTGGGGTTGCTCTGCAACACCCACCCCAACCCGCTACGCCCCATTCAGCGCTTGTCAAACTGTAAACAAGTCTAGGCCTTCGGCTGGCAATTATTTTGCAGCTCATTTAACAAAATTTTGTTCATCGAGATCAAATTGGATTCGGAATTTCGAGTCTGAGTTTGGTTTTTGGCTTTTGCTTTCAGCATTTTGTGGCAAATTATGAAAACCACATTTATTATTGTTTTTGCTGTTGCCGTTGTTGCTGCTGCTGCTGTTGTTATTGCTGTTGTTGTTGTTGTTTTGGTTGTTGTCATTATTATTGTTGGGGCTTACTTTGTAATCAAATTCCATATAGCATTAGGCAAGTCACAAAATATGTTGCGAGCACAAGTGTGCTCTGTGCACCGCACGAAATTATGATTGGTTTCTAATAGCAAATGGAAATTGAAGAAGAAAAAAAATGAAAATCAAAATAAAGCAAAAAAATTCTTAAACAAATAAATACAATTGTTTCTGTTAAAATAAAGCAAATTATATTTTATATGATTCGATACCGAAAAAAATCTTAATAAATAAAATTCAACTGAGAAACAGTTGCTGTAAGAAGATTTTATTGCATTCAAACTCTTGGAGTTAAGTATAATAGTAAGGGATTGAACATAAAAAAAGTTCTAAATGTTCAATGAAATTAGAGAAATGGTTAAAAATTAGGTGAGATGAAATTATTTGTAAATTTGCTTCTCTTTTTTCTTGTGTACAACAAAAAATTTCTGCTGGGCAATTGGGCATGGTTACCAGTTCCCCACAGGCGCCAAAGACGCTGAGAGACTGGGCATAGAGCAGGCTAAAACAGAACCACGGGGCATATTTGTGCACATAGACGCTCTCACAGAGACAAACACATACACACACACACACAGACTCGCACATACACTCGCATTAAAATGCAAATCACGCCGCTGACTGCTTATGGGCCTTGGCAATTTGAGCTCGGGCAAACACAGGGAACAGGCCACATACATAAGTAATCAGATACAGATGCACACACGCACTTACAAATACAGAAAAAATATACATTTAGGCATTTACGCGCACATAATTATGTGTGTTGTTGCTACGTGTGTGTGTGTGTGTGTGTGCCAGTGTGAGTGCGAGTGCGCTGGTATTTTGCTTTCGGGCTGCTAACAAGGCTGCTTGTTTAGGCCTTTGGCTTTCATCAAGTTGTCTGATTATGCACTACGTGAAAGGCCTTCAAGGAGCACTTGTATCTATATCTTTTTATCTATGAACACATCTGGTTGGATTAGCATTTAGATATCTTTCAGATTGAAACGAACGAATAAAACAATAAAACAATTGTTTAAACAAGAACTTTTTCTTAACAACTTCACAAATGCAAATCTATATAGGTTCTATGTATATAAATATAAATATATATAAATGTGTATATGTATGTATTTTTGTATTTTATTTACCAATTCCAACAATCGCACACTCAAGCGACAAGTGCGTCAAAATCTTCAAACAAAAGCGCAAATGAATGAAACAGTGGGTTCCAAAGAGAAGCTGCTGCTGGCCTTGTCATCATCATTCACATCATAATCACCATTCTCATCACCATCACCATCAACATCATCATCATCATCATCATCGGTGTTGGCTTCGTTGTTGAAACAGGCCTCAAATATTTGCCTTAGCGGCGTGGCATACAATAAAAGGTACTCATCAGAGAAACCTTTTGCTTGAATTTCGGTACAGATAGATATGAGGGCAGTTCTTTGAGTAATGAAAAACGAATTATTTGGAATTACAATTACAAATTTCTAATTGCTGGAAGTTTAATTTGTATAGGGCATTTTTACAGAGCTTCTTATTTTTTTAATCGAAATCAAATTATTTGGATTGATTGGCTACCCTAACTTATTTACAGTATTTAGTTATTGAATATTCCCATGAAGGTTTGAAAAAAGGCAGAGTATTGTATAATATACTTTTAAGAATTTGTTGAATTGAGAACTTTGTTAACATAAATTTGAGATGTTTGATTCCCTTTTTCGCAGAATGAAATTTTACTTTTCTCACTTAAAGCGAAATCATATTAACAAGTGAGAAACTTGCTTCGTTGACAGCTGGCATTATTAATAATGCATAAGAATTTAACATTCAATAAGAAAACTTTCCAACAATGTGATTATCCATGTGAGAATTCTAGGCACGAATACGGATTAAACTGCCCTCGCACGTGTGCTGTGCCCATATAACAAATATATGTGTATACATTTGTGCATATATATGTCTATATATATATATATATATTTACTTTTTTTTGTGTTGCCTCGCATTGAGGCACTCAGCATTTCAAAATGGCTGCTGTTTGATGCATGCCCCTTGAAATGAAATCGAAATACAGACACGAGTCTAGACGACAGCCATATGTATATCTCTATATATACGTATATATTTATACTGGCATGTGTGTATTATTTTTCTAACAAGGCGCCGAGCCGGGCCGAGCCGAGTTAAGCTTAAATTTCCCAGATTCACAACTGTCGGCAAAAACGTTTTCAACGAAATTAAAAGCCAAGCACTAAACTCCAAACATAAACTAAATAAACATTACAAAAACAAAAGAAAATGAAGAAAGAAAAGCTTTGCACTTTATTTCAGTTGACAAATGCAAAATAAAACGAAACACGAGCCAAAAAAAAAAAAAAAAAGAAACACGAAATCCACTGGCAAAACAAATAAATGTAATGCAACTACACTGAGCGAAAAAAGCGCCTAAAAGTTGTAATGCGAAAGTGTTAACATTTCAAATTCACTTGCTTTTCTCTCTGTGTATACACTATGTCTAGAAACTTCAGCTTAATTTCATTTGGCCATAAATGTGAGTTGGCTTGGCCTTTTATTGATTTCGTTTTTGGTAGCTCGTAGGCGTTGCACAAATTTTCGTACGTCCATTTTTGTGCATTCCCCCATAAAACTTTGGGTTGTTGCTATCGTTGATATTGTTGCTGTGGCCAAATATTAATAAAAATGTCGACAATTAATGTCCAATAAGTAATTATTTAATAATTGTGTGTTTTGAGATTTCGTACATATTGATTGACAAACGATGGGACATTTGATTGATGACATAAGTAAGACTGAAATAAAGTTGAGTGTCCAGCTGGCTTTGTCTTTCGGGATTATCAGCATGTTTATTTAAAAATTGTTTGAGCTGGAATGTTATGTAAAAATGTAAGAAGTTGAGCTAATTATCAAACACAGAAATGGGCATAGTTTATAATATATGTAGATTTATAGCAGGGTTACCATCAGGTTGATTCTTAAATTATGTGATAATTGCTTAATTATAGCTATAACAGGTATCTATAAAGGTATCTCTCAGTAGATTGGCCTCTTGATTAGATTTGTATGTTATGCGACGTTTGGCTGATGACATAAGTGACGAACACAAGAAGAAGAAAGCGAACTAAAGTGCATATACGGCATTGTTTCTTCAGCTAATTTCCAGAGTCCGGTCTAATATATGCTAAAACATTCGATTGTTGACATAAATCAACTATATATCTTTTCCACGGCACCGAACACAACTTACTTGAGATAATCAGATTTAGGCAGAGTTGCTCTTATGAAGTATTTGGAAAAAAAAAAACAAGTTCAATACTCAAATTGCGTTCACCACGAGTCTTTAATCAAAACAATTAACGCGTAAAAGTAGTCAGAAAAAAATATAAAAAATCAACTCGTGTTGGTCTGTAAAAAAAAACAACTTTCCTAAAGGTCGGTAACCGGTTTTCCACGTTTTTTATTTTTTTTTATTTTTTTATTTTATTTTTTTTTGGCATGAATCTGGGGTCCGCCATAGGGGCCAACATACAGTTTGAAATCAATTTTTGACTGCTTCATCTTTACACGTAATGTGTGTAATGTGTTCTTGTGGCCCATTAGAAGAACCGTTTGACGCTTAGCGCCTCTCTTACATGTTCAAATACCGTTAGCACAACGTTTTATGACAACACCTTCTGCTTAATGGTGTGTGTGCACGTATGTGTATGTGAGTGTGTGTGAGCGTGTATGTTCCAATTGATGCACAGACAAATGTCTGCAGCCAAATTCAATTTGTCTGCCTCTCCCAAGTTGAATGAACGAGAAGAAGGTCGCACTGTATATTAAAAGAACTTTTACTTCAATCAAAATTGGCAATTTGAGAGTGTTTTGATTGTATCGTAACATAAATTAATAAAATATAATAATTATTATTTAATATAGTTAGAAAATATTGCATGCAATAATAATTTTGTTGTTTGACATCAATTTGGGTTTGCTTAAATGTAATATATTTTTTTTTGAAATATATTGAATATATTTAATATTTTCTTATGTCATCAAGAACACATCAAAATACGTTCTTTTTACCTGCTTAACTATGCTGCTTAATTACCGCCTCCCCATTTTTCCTGTATATATATATAAATACCTTTATTCTTAGCCTCATTATTGCCTTGTCTTTGTTTTCACATTATTCATTGTTTACCTCGCTGCTTCGGTCTTCTGCTCTGCTTGATCTTCTTCTTTATATAGTTGGCTATACGCGGGTTCGTTTTGCTTACTTTTCTCACACGCTCTTTAAGAGAATTCCCAATTCATTTCTCATGCAGCCTAAGTAATTTCTTTCTTATGATTTATTGTGCTGTTTATTCAATTTTTATTGATTTCCCTTCTTTCCACATCTGATTATTCTCTTCTGGCTGCAGCTACTGGCTGTTGCTGTTGCTGCTCTCCACATGCAACCCTCTCCTCCAACTCCATTTGCTCACCTGTCTTATTGCTTTCTTGCTTTCGTTTCGTTTCTTTTGTGTGTGTTGTTGTGAGACTTTTGCATATTGCGCATATTTTGTTTTGGGTCTTGCCCAGTTTTCCAGCTTAAAGCCACATTTTTCGTTTTCATTTCGTTTTCGCTTTATTCGTTCGAGTATTGTTCGCATCATCCGAGTCCGAATTTGTATATGTATCTGTATCTATATCGGTGTCTCTGAATGTATCTATATCTGTTGATGTTGTTGCCTTTTCTTTCTTGGGGCTCAGCTGGTGGTGTTTTTTTGTGGACTTTGATGGCTCAGCATTTACATTTCGTTTTATATTGAAATTTGTTTTAGTTATTTATGTTCAAGCTGCGCTTTTTTTTGTTTCTTTCCTCATATTTTCTTTCAAGTCACCAGCCAGCCGCAACAACAACAACAAATGAACCGCTGATTGGGCGGCTCCGATTTGTGTTATTATAATAACGAAGTTTGATGTCTGTAGCGTAATTTGTTGTTATTCACTTTGTAGTTAATTGCATTGCATAGATGTCAATGCAATTAAACTGGCATGCAAAAAGGATATTTGCTTATTGAATTGAATTCAAATTGCCGCAGCAGCGGCTGTTGTAGCTGATGTGCATTTTAATTATGCAATATGTGTATCAAAAACTATATCCGTACACATACACACTCACACTCACACATACTCATTTATTTATATTTATGTATTTCGACACCAGCTAACTAACTAACATTAAACTGAACAGACACTCGGCTCGGCTTCATTCAATTGTCGAAATTGCATAATTATGTCGATAAGGCAAATTCACAACGATGCGTGATTGCCTCTGAAGGGGAGTGTGGGTACCTACCCACACTCACACACAGAGAGAGAAAGAGAGAGAGAGAGAGACACTGACATGTCTGTGTGTACGTTTCAATTTGCATTAATTAAAATTGACAGGCCAAAAATGTTGCACACAGTTTGAAAGCTTCGAAATTGCTGCGAAAAGCTATACATTTATTTAAATTTTTTCTCATTTTGTGCTTTTGAAAAGTTACCTCAAGTGAAGTCACTAAAACATAAAAATGCAGCCGTTGATGAATGTGAAGCAGAAATGGGAAAAGGAAAAGAAAAAGAGCTGGAAAATAATTATATGAGTGGCTTAAATGCCTGGCAGGTTCTTTAAAATGCGTGAAATGGGGAAAGGCCTTTAACCCGGCCTCTGTGTGAGAAAGAAAGAAAACAGAACCGGGTTTGCATGGCAGCATGGCAGCATGGAAGAATGCACTACGGCCTGCGAATTTAGTGAAGTGTTTGTGGCTTAGTGAGCGGCAGAGTTGCTTAAATGGTATTTAAGTCTAGCTCTGTGTGTATGAAAGAGAAAGAAAGAGAGAGTGAGAGAGAAGGAGTGAGTGTGTGTGAAAGCTTGAGGAGGATTAGCAAACAGAAGGACAACTTGGCTTAGATTGAAAAAGAATGTTGACATAGCTGAGTGAGCGTAGCTAAAAGCAGGATGAAAATGAAGATAATAAATGGACAGGATAATATGGTTGACATCGAACAGGATTCACAATTGTTGACAAGCAGGATAACAAGGTATAGCTACAAAAAGGGAACGCTAAAGGATATATTGTGGTTTATAAGCTGTACTGTTTCTAATGAGTCTGTTCGGTTTCTCAGTAAAAATAGAGAAGTAATCAAAGGCAGCTAGACGCTCTTGCTCATATGTAATATACAATGCCTGTTAGCCAAGGAGGAGGGAATTCCATGGCAGAAGAAATTAAAAGTGGAAGATTAGTAATTAGATGTAAACCCAAGCAGATAGCGTGTCTGCTAGTCGTACAGTTTGAAAAGTGAATCGTTGCGACTTTAATCAGTATTAGGACAACACTCACAAAATATACTTGATGTTTATGTGAGTGCGAGTGTTTGAGTGCTGTTTACGTCAGCCAGCATCGGCGCAATCGACAATCAACAAATTGAACAGACTCGTGGAAGTCACCTAAAATAATTGTCAGAAGCAAATGCATTTTCCAATTAACACGCCAGTTGCCTTGTTCAAAATTTGCGTGTGAAGTTGTATCTGAGAGTCGGAGCTGAAGTTTGTTTTGTATCTGGAGCTGAATCTGAATCTGGTTGGGTAATGTTTTCAATGTTGTTGCTGCTGCTGCTGTTGCTGCTGCTATAGATGCTAGAGCTATGAAACTCGCTCAAGTTTAGCCATGTGTGGGCACATTTGAAACTCACTTGGATTGCGCTTGGATGCAGTCAGTCAGTCAGTCAGTCAGTTAGTGAGTCGCCCACGCCAAAACCCTCAGAGAGAAAGATACAGAGTGGGAGAGTGAGAGAAAGAGAGCGAGGATTAACAAGCAGCCGACGGATGTCCAGAGTCTGAAGTGTCGACATGAAGTCTCACAATTGCAAATGTTGTTTGCAGCACGGGTCTATTTTGTTATAAATATACCCTGTACTTGTTGAATAGATTAATATTAATGGGGTATATCAAGCGTCGATATGTAGAATGAAAGCAAATAATTAAAGTGAGCTCTTTGCTTTTTAGCTGAGATGAAAACCTTAATAAAATTGATAAATAACTTATATGAATATTTTCGGTCGATAAAACAGTTAAAACTCAAGCTATTTGATTTGTGTAATATGATAAATTCATCATTAGTTTTATTGGTTTATTTTAGGCAATTTGAATTTTTAAAATAATAATAAACGAGAAGATGAAACCGGACTCACATACTAAAGACTTTCCAGGGTATCTTGCAATCACTTTAGTTGCTGCTGCACTTAATGCCATAATAAAGAAAAGGTGTATTTGAAGCACTTATTTGGCGCAAGATATCGCTCGATCGGAGTATAAATTATGAAATCGCAGCAGGCCACTTGAGATACAACAATTTTGTTTAGATTGGTTTGAATGTGTTTGGTGGCCAAGAGCTTTGGTTTCGGCTTCGGCTTACTAGCCTCCGCCTTCGTGTCTGCTGTTGATGGCTGATGGCTGGCTGAAGTTGATGTCAAGTTCATAGGCAAAACGAAGCTGAGCTGAGAGCGAACTTGTAATGCAGTTTCACACGAGCATCAAAGATGCGGCATTGAGGGGCATTCGCTGCAAGAATTATTTTTATAAATTAGCAAAAAAAAGGGGCGTCCAATGCGGTTGCTGTTGTCGTGTTGGTCTCGTTGTTCTTGTTGTTGATGATGTGGATGCTGTTGCAATTTTATGCGCAGACGCCTAAATTAAAAGCGACGCGAGGCGGCTGCCAACGAGGCGTTCCGCAAAAGGGGCACAGTTTGACAGGCAGTGGCACCGGCCTACACTGAGGCACACACAGAGACATAGAGGCACACAGCTATAGATACATATGTAAATACAAATCTCTAGGCAGCAAAGGGTCATTAACATGCCCAACAGAAAAAAAAGAGAGCCAGGCAAATCCAAGCGAAGCAAACGGTTGGCGACAAAAGCCGTGTAAAGCAGGCAGTCAGGGATAGAGAGTGAGGTCCATGGTAGGGTCGGGTCGGGCTGGGTCGTTTAGAAGAGTAGCATCTAGCATGTAGCGTGGAGCATGAATAGAGCGTGGAAAGCGCCTGTACAAACAGTCGTCCGACAAGCGACCCGACCATGGAAACGAGTCTGTTCTGTAATTGTGGGTGTCTGAAGGAGAGCCTGTCCAAGGGTTACCAGGGGCAGCATGGTTGCGGAGGATACGAAGCAATTTGCTGTGGCTATGTGAGTTTTGCTCTGCTCTGGCTCTGTACTGTACGTGCTCTGGTGGCCGTTTGTAAGTGGCCTATGGAATGGGCCGCAGCACCGAAAGCCCTGAAGAGGGTTCAAAGCGACGGGTCAGAGTTGCTTTTTGTTTACATTTTGCAAAGCTTCCACTTCACATAAAGCTGCAGCAGCGATAAAAATCTAAATTTCATTATCAATTACGATGTGAAGAGCTTTAATCGTCAGTTATCGAGTAATTTCTATATGATGATATGGGAACCATTTATAAAGTAGCAATTGATGCATGGAATAATCGATATATCGATAAGTTTATATTTGATTTGATAATTTAATTTATGCTTATCGAGAATTATTAAAATGCTAATATTTAATATAAGATCAACACATTAAGAAGCAATTATCGACAAGAAATTCCTTATTAACGGCGATCACAATTTTCGATAAGAGTTTCGATAACTGTATGTATATTTATCTATACATTGAAATATAAATATAAGTATATTTTATTAATGGAAAACATTCGCATATATCTATTAAATGCTCTCTCTCTCTCTTTTTCTTTGTATTTTAAATATTATCTTCAATATATCTTGTCTATAAGTAAATAAATTGAGTTTTTTCGCCAATTGAGACCTTTTCTGTACTAATTGCCGTTTTTTTTTATCTCTTTCAGGTAAATAAACGGATTTTTTCAACGGAATTATCCACGATATAAGCCGGCCAAAGTGTGAGTTGGCATAAATAAATATGGCTCATTTATTAAAACGCGCAGAATGCGTTAAAAACGTTGCCAAATGGTAAACAAAAGTGCGAGTAAAAAACACAAAATCTCTAGACTCAAGACTCTTTTGCCTTTGTTTGCAGAAATTGCCAAAGGGGCAGGCGGCGGCAAAGACGGGGCTTTGCTTTTTGTTTAGTTCGGCTGGAAACACGAGACCGCACTTTATGATGTCCAATTTGTTAATGTCTCTATAGAATGCAATGCGCTATGCGGCTCACTATTTGGCTATTATTTAGGACCGAAGTTAATGACCTTTCGAATGGGGAATTGAGAATGTGGAATGGGTCTTAGAATGAACAATCCTCTCTATGTCTCTCGAGTTTTATGTTTCGACACTTTCTTAGTGGAAAACATTTCCTGTGCCTAATATACTACAAACATGCAACAGCCACGAGTGACGCTTTTCATTAGGCCTGATATCATTAGATATACTGAATTGGTAGAAAAGCGGTTATTAACGTGATTAGCTTGGGTGATAAACTCCATTTGCTACAGTCGAAGAAAAGAGCCATAGAAAGAATCCAGCAATTTAGCAATTCATAATCCGAATTCAACACGTTTCAGCTCTTGCTTAGCATAATTTAGAAACCAACTTCATAAAAAGACGATTTAACAAAAAAATGCAAATTACAAGAATTTCAAAGGAAAAACGAAATTTATGTAAATACAAAATTATATTTAAATTCGCATGCTTTTAACTTTACAGAGAGATTATTACAGAATCAAATTATTAAAATAATTTTATCAAAATACATTTAATTTGTTCTTTTAAGAAATTTTGTTTTGTTTGTAGAAGAGTATTCCACCTTTTCGCTGAGTGTAACTTTCACTATCCATAAAGGCCGACTAATGTCAGCTATTATATGCCTTCTCATGCTCTAGTTAATAGTTAATAGGTAATATCGTATAGTCCGATGGTTAATCACACGGTTTGCCCCACATCTTACATCGAATGGACATATGTTTGGGCTCACAGGTCATAGATCAGTTTAGGTGGCAACTGTTTGAGTCGGTTTCAATTAGCATTTCGCTGCGCGGAAGATTTCCAGCTTGTCAGACACACAGTGAGAGCTGAAGGTTCTGTTAGCCATTGATTTATGTGTGCTCAGAATTAGCATTCGTCGACGATGTCTTGTTGTTTGTCTTCTGGGAAACTGAAAGAGAGACGCTGACTAGACAATCGACTATTTGTACAGTTTACGCTTGGCTGGCGAGCTGCTAGAACTGAAAGTGGCTCTAATGGCTGCTTAAAGTGACCAAAATGAATTCGTTTGGCTCGTGCAGCCCCACACCAGTGTGAAGCTAAGTGCTGTCAATTAGCGAAGGTGGAGTAAATTTGGAAGCTATATTAAGTGGCGTTAGGCCTGTAGAATAATTTATTGGACTACGAAATTGTCATTCGATAATTGACTAATAAATTACAAAGAGTGACAAATTAAGCCAATTATAGTGGAGACAAAGGTGTTCAATATAATATGTATAGCAATATTATACAAATTGTATTTAATTACAAATTTTCAATTATAAATATCAATATGTCTTTGTAATACCGGATATTAATGGTATTAATGCGTATCAGTTAGACAAAACCTGTATCAAAATTATTCAGATACAATTGTTTTCCGTGTAATCCATTTATCCCTTTTATTCACAACTATTTATAAATCTCTCTGTCTTATATACATATTAAAATATATTTGTATGCAATGTGCGTACTATATATTCCAATCAATTTAAATTACTCTTTTCTGCATGTAAATTGAAAGAATCATTTAAGATTACCATAACAGCTACCGTTTCTATTGTTCATTCTCAAACCAGTTGCGATGGCAACAAGACAATGCGAAAATAGTTTGCACAGTTTTGCCGGTGTCAACATTTTTTTGGGCACACTCTGAGCCATTTTTTATGCATTTCATTTGTTGAATTTGTTTTTGTTAAACGCTTTTTAAGCGCGGCGCGTTTCAAAAGCCATCTCCAAATGTCTCTCTTTTATATAATTTTATGATTTGTCGCGTTTTTTGAACGAGTTATTTTGGCATTTTTGGCGTTTTTGCCACTAATTTGACAAGGTCGTCTTGGCTGGCTTTTGTCTCGTTGTTGTTATTATTATTGTAGTTGTTTTTCATTTTTTGGGAATCGCAAACACGTTCGACTCGCATACATTCGCAGCTTAATTTTTTATTTGGGTTGTTAATTAAGCCCCGTGGCTGCCCCTTTGTCTGAAATGTGTTTCTCTGAATTTGTGTCTTTGTGTCTGCATTTAAGATATATTTGCATAAAACATTTGACCACTCATCTTTGGGTGCGAAATTGGTGCTGTGAAATCTATTCATATAAATTAGTGGGTCATTTTCGCTGCTTGACCCCAAATAAGTATTTTCAGTGGCCACAACGGATTTCCTGTTAGAAAGGCTCTGGGAGCGTTTCTCCCAAATTGAAATTGATTGTCGAATTCAGTTCGTGACTAGCCGAAAAGGGCAGACAATTAACCCTGCCATGACCAGGATAACTGTGACCCACCTGTACAATCCGAAGTCCACTTCACTGTGAACTCGTTACGTAAACGTGCTGCGAGGAGTCATAGACTCTGATGCGGCTCTGCCTTAATTAACGAGCTGGATTTCCAACGATAAAGCAGCGACGACAAAGCTAATTAAATTATAAACTAAGCTCAGGCTCTGCCGAGTTAACGGCCCGATGGCCAGAGCGCAGAGCGCAGCTTTGTCCTAAATGGCTTTATAATACGTATATAAATGAGCGTCAATTTTTGAAAAGTTTGCCCAACTACAGAGTTGAAGGTGTTTTAATATTTCAGCACATATTTTTGTAAAGAGCAAGAGGCAATAGAGTGGCGAGATTGACCAGCAGAGCAAGCTGTAATGCAACGTAATAGTTACAGTGGAACCGGACCAAGAATGAAGAGTAATGAAAAATATGCATGAAATTGAACTGTGAAGAAACTAATATCATAATGGCATCAATCATGCAAATCAAATTAGTTTTAATGAGGTTGTTCAAATATAAATAAAAATATATAATAATAAATAAAATATTATCATATATGTTAAAATAAATAAAATAATGAATATTAAAATAAATATATAATTACATACATAGATATCGAACTAAAGAGTAAATTATATTAGGTATGCAAATCTAATCATCGTCAACTGAACTTGCAAATAAAGTCAACTAATCTTATTCTGTTTTATATTCAATGGATCAGGCTTTCAATGTAGCGATCAACTGAACTAGTAATTATAATTACGACTGGCTAGACAACTCAATTGTTTGTATTTTATAGAGGAAAAGTAAAGAAATGAAGAATATTCAAGTTTGAGCAATAGTTTTTTCTTTTTCCCTTTACTTCGTCCCACTGTGCTGCGTTGTTTGGCCCGTGGCGTAGACCAAACATGAATTATGCGTCGCCAGAGACATGGATATGAACAGGCATCGGCATCGGCATCGGCATCCACTTTAACCGCTTGGGGCATTGCCAGAGGCCATTGAGGTACAACTTTTGGGCAACTGTTTTGGCATTCGAATAGCGGCTTATGCCCATAAATAAGCTTAGGGCGAGCTAAGAGGTGGGTGGGGCAGGTGGAGGAGTGGGCACTTGACGTTTGTCAAATCGAACAAATGTGATAGATAATGCGAATGTGATGTGACATTCGGGCCAAAGTTATGGCTAGTTATTTAGACAAATGCCGCTGAAATCGCGATGTCAGCTAATAATTCTATTATGTTAACTTATGTGATTTGTTGCCATTAAGGCCAGATTGCATTGAGGCGTGTCTGCTGCTGCCGGTGCTGCTGCCTGGGCTCCAGTTAAATGAGAGTTTAGATCTTAATATGGCCTCTAATGGCAGAGTCCAAGAGTGCATCCGATTCGTTTGAATATCCATTCAGCGCTTTGGCGGCTTTTCATTTAATTTAATTAATTAGCTAGCTGAGTAGCTTTAAGCGGTTAGCATATATTTAAATACCCTGGAGGGAATGCGGTGCTTGTGATGTGGTTTATAGCAGTTAGTTTGAGCACTATTATAAAATATTACAAATATTTTAGTGTGAACTTTAAGAATTTGAATATAATTTCAAAAGAAAATATTCTTCTTTACAGATATATAATAAAAGTTATGTATACCATGTATCATTTTATTTCGGAACTGGTTATAGGGTATCTAGTTGTCCAGCAATATGAACTATCGAGTTTACTTGCTTCTTTCTGACATTTCTTCTTCTAAGGCTGTTTGTGGAGTGTGCGGCGTGTGATGAACATTTCCGCTGAAGTTTGCATCTAGCAGGTTGCAGTTGTTGCTGGCTGCAATCAAAATTAATTAAGGCACACACAAAATGCAACCTGCCAAGGCATTTTGCATGCGCAGCTTCCCAGCCCCTTTTGGCATAGACTCTTTATGGCTTTTTACCGCTGTTGCCTCTGCTCCTGCTGCCGCCGCTTCTGCTGCTGTTGCACCTGCAACTCAACGTTGTGTCTTTGTCTTGACATGGAGATTTTGCCACCAGCAGCGACCGCCAGCTGCAACTTGGAATCGCGTTGCTCAAGTCGCGCATAATTAAAAGTGGAAAAACAGTTTAAACTGGCCAGTAATTGGCTCGATCTAAGCGAAAAGTCATCTATCAGCGAATCTTGTTGCCATAGCTCCCCTGTGTGTCATCCCATCCGTTAAGCTGAATGCTGGCCAATTCGTGAGCGCCTGCCAAAACTTACCAAACAACTGGTTTTACTTATTTATTTTCGGTTTCTGGCTGTAACAAGAAAATATATGCTAAAAACTTTATTCGTAATTGGGCTGTTTCAGCTGGCTGCTTATTAGCTAACTTTGCTAGCTTTGCTAACCATTTTGTTTATTTCATTGTAAGCAAACTAACACAGAGATGAATGTTATTTGAGAACTTTCTACTTTACAAGATTTTTAGTTTAGCTACAAGTAGCACAGCTTGTACTAGCTTACTAATTCGATGTTTATAAGTAAACTTTATGTTTCCTAATATGAGATTCAAAGGAACATTTTCTATATGCTTTAGAAAGTCTTGTTTGCTAGCAGCTCGGCAATAAAACCTCGACTTTACTGAAATGTGTGGCTTTTAAATGTCAAGTACCTTACATTGATCCTTAACTTTTGTGCTAAAAGAAGTTTTGTAGATTTTTGTAATGATGATCGCTGTGATTGTAAAAATCATCATTTAGCGCAACTCGTTCCCTTCACACAATCATCAAATAGCTATAAAAATCACAAAACGATGTCAGCAGCAGAACTTTCCCAGGCTGCAAGCCAAGCAGAAAGAGTGAAGAGACAAATAGGAGAAGGAGAGTGAGCGAGAGATAGAGAGAGGGAATATCATGCAAAGTGAAATATATAATGAGCATAATGTAGGTGCTCAGGCACGATGATAATGATAGTATGTGTATGTGTATGTATACTGTATTAGAGTTCCACGACACCTGAGAGCGCAGGAGCTTGACAACGGGACAGGCCGAGTGAAATTTGAGAAATGTGCAGAGTAATTAAATGCAAAGCTTGAAGCGCGACAGCCAAGTCTCTCAGATGCAAAAAGATAATGCATAATTGTGCAAGACAAAAGGAAATGGCAGCAAATGGAAATGCAGCCAGAACATAGCAGAAGAGCATGCAAAATATGAGCAGAGAAAAATCTAAGCGCTTGCTTAGTTGCCGAGCTGCTGCATGCCACCAGCTAAAACGGCGTCCAAATTAATGGCTGAGTTTCACATGGCTAAGACAGAGGCAACAACGGCAGCAGCAGTAGCAGCAGCAGCAGCCAATGCAGACAATCGGCCATGAGTGTTGTGCATGTGTGTTTGTGTGAAAGTGGAGTGTAGCTGCCGCTACAATTGCAGATAACTACAATACACGATACAAGTGGCCAGATACAAAATAGAACAAGAGCAGCAGCAGCAAGAACAATAAAAACAACAGCGTGTAATGAATGCGTGTAGGAAGCGAACAGACAAGACGAGTTGAGTCGAGATGAGACGAGACGAGACGAGACGAGACGAGACGAACAAGTGACTGGCGCTTCGACTCACTTGCTACAGATGCACAGACAACACGAAAAAATGGAAGGTAATAAACAGGAGTGCTTGACAGAGAGATTCCCTAGAGTGGAGTAGAGAAACCAGATCGTTTAGATAAGATGTGTAGATGATGGGAGTGATATATTGAAACTTTGTACTAAATATAGAATTAATTATAGAATTATATCATACAGACAATTTAGATAAATATGCAAATGACACGTGTGCTGTATATGATATGAAAGAAATCTCATTGATTTATAGATCAAATTTATTTAAAACGAGATAAAGTTATTTAAAGTATTTTGTTCACAAATATTTTGTGTCTAAATATAGAATTTCAGCGAAGGACACTTTCTTTTCATATAATAAGAGTTTCCGCAATTTTAACTTTAATGTGATATATATTATATCTTTATGATCATAGTTTGGTATAACAAATATATTTAAATTTCTATAATGTCATATTTTTATAAGTTTAAATTTTGCATTAAAGCATTGAATTCAAAAATTTTAAATACCCATACCCTATCAATCAGTTTTTTAGAGAGCATAGAAATCAAGACAACAGAAACTGCGCTGTTTTCAAAGGAAACTTTACGTAATTGTGAATGAGGAATGTTGCCAGCAGATGCCGCCCACGCGAACTATCTTTCAATTCGTTCGAGTTGCGAACAGGTGCCAAGAATGACACGCCAGAAACTAACGTGTACAGAACTTTAAGTGTAATCACCGTTACAGCGTTACATCGTTCTCTACAACTGTTGAAAAAGGAAAACGCTTTGGGGGCATTTAAAGGCTCTGGAACTAGTCGCCTTTCTGCGCATTTGTTTGCAACGAGCACACTGTAAATATGTTTTGGCGAAACTGTATTTAGGTTGGCGATTGCTCAAAAATTTATGAACAAGCAAGGAGGGAAATGTGGGGAGAGGTTGTGGAAGGGTTTGCTATTAAAGTTGACTGGCAAGGGAGTAGTTTGTGCAGTCCGCCCGAACTCAAGTTATTTAAAGTGGATCCATTTTTAATTGTGAGCGTGCGCCTTGTAGGAAGGCAGTGTACGAGGCACTGAGAGAAAATGTTAAGAAATAGAAATTTTTAAATAGTGACGATAGGGTATAAGGAGATGAATTATCAATAAATAATGTTGAAGCTGAAGTTTTTGTTCCATATATTTTATACAATATAATAGAATGTAGAACATTGGATTTTCTCTCAGTGCAGACGCTCCTGAGGAAGTTGTCGGCAAACTTATTATTTATGGCAGCCAAGTCTATTCATCTAGCAGGTATTTAAAGCAGGCCACCCACTCAAGTTTTTTTCTGCAGCTTGGGTAAAATATGGCCAGGCCAAGTGGCCAAGTGGCTAAGAGTGGAGGCTTGTGAGCGGCTTTCACGTTACGGAAGTTGAGCTGCTGAGTGGGCGAAAGTGGTGCAATTGGCTGGTGGTGCAGATGTTGGCCAACAGTTGTCATTGTACAAATTGGAATTTAATGTCAATGAGAAAACTCATAAATACATTAAATTAACGATTAAATCGCTTGGACAAATTGTAGAAAATTCAACTAAACGCTCATAAAGTTTTCTTTAAATGAATTTAAAATTAGTTTACTCTGTTTGCAAAGTGAAAGGGAGTATATTGATTGTATCCGGCTGTTTGCTTGAATCGATTAAAGAAGCTAACCGTTTGAAAGGAATTGGCCGTTTTTTGTAAAGTACTGCTCAAACTGTGAGCGTAAAATCCCTTCTCTTATACTTTTATTGAACGCTGTCAGCTGTTGCTATTCGCGGCAGCTCAAACCATTTCCAACATCTGATGTGTTCCCACAATTATAATAAAAATTATATTTATATATACATATATAACGAAAATTGCGCTCACGATTTATTGGGAATTACAATTTGCTAAACGGTCCTCAATGGACCAATGCATTCGGAGCGATATGCCACACGAAATCCACCCAATTAAATGTGACCGAATGCAACACGCTCGCCACCTTGCCACAAAACGTTGGGCAAATATGAAACCTGAAGATCTGCCGCAGAGAGGCAACTGCAATGAAAACAACAACAATCAAGAGGCGACCCGTTAGCGGAGGCGACATGTTGACGATGATATGCAAAGTGCAGCTGGAAGGCAACTGCGAGGGGGCCAGAAGCGGGAGGGCTTGGGTGTGCATGCAGAAAAATAAAAAACAAAAGGCGCACATGTGGCACCAAAACATGCTGAGCGATGGTTGACAGTGAAGCAAAGGCGAAGGCAGAAGCAGAGGCAGAAACAGAGGCCGAGGCACGGGCAGAGACAGAGTGGTCGGGAAGGTAGGGGCAGGGGCTATGGCAGCAGCAGCGACTGTCACTGTCACGTGGGAAATTTTCAAGTTCAAAGCAATTTTCCAAAGCAGAAGCAACTGTAAACAGCGAAGAAGGCAACAGTTGCAACTGCAACAAGAGGAGGCGAGCTACAGCAAAGCGTGCACTCACGTGAGGCTGATATTAATCGGCTTTTGGAATCGTGCTGCAGCCCAACGTGGAGGCACAAAATGCCAGCACAGCACAGACAAGGCAAATACTTGAAGCCAATTCTAATACACTTGGACAAAAGCTGAGGCACTTGGCCGCTTTGCCCACTGTGGCTGTTGCTGCTGCGGAAGCGACTGGTAAACAGGTTGACAACAACAATAACAACGAGTGCTGCAAATGCAACAAAAATACCAAACAAACAATTACAGTCGTTGATGGCTAGAGATGAGCACAAATCAGGCACGAAAGAATCGCGACAGTTGGTAGTAATGGAAGAGGTAGTGCTGCCAGATGAGCTAGAAGTGGTGGAGGTGTAGAAGACTTGTCGAGTAGAGGAGCAGAGAAGCAGAGGAGTAGAGGAATGGAGGGAACGAAATGTTAAAGAATCGAAGAGTGGAGTAGGCACCTCTGAATACTATTGAGCATACTCATGAAATATTTAATCTTTTCATACATGCTCACGTGAGCTCCTCTCACGTGTGAAGCTCTTCTCTAGCAGAGTTAGAACTCTTGGCCTTCGCTGCAGTTATCCATCACAGCTGAAGAGGCAGCGCCTCTTCACTCTCGCTGTGGCCTCGGTCTGTGGCTTTTCTCTGCCCCGCCCTACGATTGCTTGGCTACTGTTTAATGACCACCCCAGCGGGCAGCATACCGTGTGGCATACCAACAGTTAGAATTAATTGACGTTAATAATGTACCGATATCAAGATTTATGCCAAGAGCCAGTGTAGAGCTCTATTCTATTCCATTTGCTGGGCCTTCGACTTGACGACAGGTTTGAGTGTTGCGAATTCTCTGCGTCATGTGGCTCGAGTTGAGTTTGCGTTGGTCCATCGCAACGGTTCTTCGCCAGGCCCCTGAGCAACAGAAGCCCCATCAATTTTACAGCTGCTTCTTTGTGTCAGCACTTTGCATTTACCATCTACAATTTCCCGTTCCCCTTTTGCATGTAATGGAAAAATTTGTGACGATAATCGCAGTTGACAATTTGTCGCTTGCCCGGGTCATAATTTAGACGCTGTTGGCTCATAAACATTTTCCAGCCCGATGACTGACGATTAGATGGAGCTTTATGACCATCAGATGAAGCTAAGGTTGAGAGCTAAAAACAAACAATAATATAAATTCTATTCATATAGAACCGATCACAAGTTGAATCCATAGGAACACTTTTGAAATCTATGCAGTATCGAAGGAAAGGAAAAATGAATAAATATGATTAAATGTGGTATATGATATAGAAATATTGGAGAATATGTTAGGAAATTTGGATTGCTGATTATAGCTCAGTCTTTCATGATATGTTTCCCTGATAATACAACATCTTATCCGCTTCAAATATTCATGAATCAATTCTGCAGTTGGAAAACATTTAGTCTGAATGATGTAAAGAAAATGACAGAGGAACAGAGGAACAGAGGACTTTCAGTGGCCTATCTTTCCTTGGGCCAGACTTTAACTGGCCATTAACATGTCTCGCTCGTGACGTTTCTGTAGCTTGCTGTATTTTGTCAAGAAGTGGTACTCATTGTTTGGCTTTGAAGGCGTGTCGTTTGTTCCGTATATAGCTACCGTTTTTGGCCCTAAAAGTCGAGCAAATATAGTAAGTCTATAAGCAGCTCTTGAGGGCCTAATAGAATCTCGGACTTCCATGCCCGCGGGCACGTACCAAATCGCAATGGTTCATAAAAAGCAGTTTACGATGGCATACAAAAACTACAACGAGTGGCACACCTTAATGCGTCTACAAAGGAGAGTCGGCGGTATGGCGCTGCCAAGGGGGGTAATTAAAAAGAACTTAGCACATGGTCGCGACACGAGCGATAAATGCAAAGAGCAGCTGTCAACTGCCAGGTTCCAGCACAGAGAGTTCATAAATGTCAAGTTCAGGGTTATGAGCAAAAAGTACAGAAGAAGAAAAACATAAACAAAGACTGACACGTAATGCCACACATCAGAAATTGAGAGAGAGAGAGAGAGAGGGAGAGAGAGAGAGAGAGAGAGAGAGAGAGAGAGGCAGGGGCCGGGGCAGGGGTCAGTGCTTTTTAAATGCGACTTGGCCCAGTCAAAGTTAATGTGCCCAGGGGCAACAGCACATTAAAAACTACAATGAAATGCGTAATTAATTCGACGCACTGCATCTTAATCGCCTTCGCTCTGCTCAACACCTCCCTTGGCCTCTTCTTTCTTCGATAACTTGTCGCTGACAGCTTGTGAGAATCGCCTTGGCATTAGTCGTCTCCCCCTCTATGAGAACTTAAAGTTGATTTAATGAGTTTCTTTTTTTTTTTGTATTCTTCTTCTTGTTTTTGCTCGCGAAAAACGATTCAATTTTTATGTAAACAAGTTCAATGAGCCCGCGGGGGGACAATGGCTGCGCTCTGGAACAGATTTGAGCCAATTAAAAACTAATTAAGTCACATGATTTGATTAGGTTTTATAACCAGAAAAGACAAGCCAATAGTTATGTGTTCTTGTATAGGGTATTTAAATAAGTTCTGTTAGTCAGAAATAAAATATAGACGCCGAAAAATGTAGGCTATGCATAAAGATATCAAGAACGAAGATAAAAATCTGCCCAAATGAACAACTATAGATCTCTAATTGACTGATTCTGAATCTCTTAAATGACATACTCTATATATAGCCAAATTTTTTGAATATATTTGCCTTAGTTTCAGATGCAAATGGAGACTGGAAACAGTTAAACAGGTAGATTTGGCCCATTGACATAGCTCTAAGAGCTACACAAATAGTTTAATTGTTTTTAAAATAGCTCAACTTGAATATATTGAATTTTTACGGATTTTTGTTTTATATTAAACATGTATAATTCAGTAACAAGGCGATTATAAAATCTTAGAATATATTGAGTATATTTGTAAGTGAATTTATGAATTTCTTTAATGAATAATAAGAAAATAAGACTTGAGTGGAATGAATGCTCGCTACATCAACTAGACTTAATAAATACTGTCGAAGTCTATACAAGATTTGACCCCAAACGTCTTTTAGAATATCGCAAGCTCAATATATTCAATTTTCAGACACTTTTGAGTTTCCTTAAAGGGGAAGAGCCAAACAGCCTTAAGTCTGCCGCTTGACCAGCTTTGGCCACACAACTGGTCCCATCGAAATCCATTTATAATGACCATAATGTGTGAGAGTAACTCGGCATTTTACCGTTTGGGTCTTATGGCCATATAGTAGCTAGAGTTTCAACCATATGAGGAGACGTAGCTTCGACTTGTTGTGAAGAAATCGTAAAAATAAGCGGCTTAACTTGAGCCCAAATGCAAAACCTGCGTAATCAAATGCATGTAATTTGAGTTTAATGAGTGTCAAAGTTATTAAAAATCATTTGTTGGCCACATTTGGCCGGCTATAAAAACTGAAAAGTTGGCCAAAAGCGTTTACGAGTGCTTTTTTGCCTAGCCATATTTGGCAGTCATTGCAGCCTAATTACACACGTCAAGTGTTGAATGTGTGACATTGTGTACGTGTGTGTGTGTTAGCTGTTAATTATTATCTAGTTGATGCTGCGGCTGAGGCTGAGGCTGTCACACACACAACACTTGTGGCTAACACTTTTGCTAACCCAAGATGTGCCTCACTCAACGAACATTTACATAACACTAGTCGAACTGCTCCTCAAGCCCATTTTGAAGATTGACTGATTGAGTGATTGAGTGATTGAGCGACTGGGCTCAAATGGCACTGAGCGAGGTGACTTTATAAAGTTGTTCGGTGTCAAATGCAAACAGCGACAAACACGCTGATTACCAACTGACAACGCGACTGTGTCTACAAATAAGAAAAGCCTAGGTAAACTAACGCGCCAGCCCAGCTGCTTGTCGTTTTACAAATACCCTTTATTTGGTTTTAAATTGTATCAAATATTGTTTACTTCAGCCGTTTATATCAACGTTTCTGGGAAAAAAAACTCGTTATTGTTTATAAACTGTTTTCAATTACATTTCTAATAAAGTAAATTATGGGTTCAGCTGACTTCTGGGTTGGGATTATATGGCTTGAGTGCGTCGTTTCCCGCTTCTAAATATTAAAAAATATTGCTTGTTATATTTAATTGTTATGGCAGTTAAATATCGAATTCGAACCTAGTTTGTTGAAAATTGAAAGATTATTTTCAAGAACTAATAGGAAAGCTGTTTAGTATTTAATGTATTTTCACAACGATAATAGGGGATTCGACTAAATTAATTTGTAGTGTTTAGTTACTCAGCTCACGGAAAACTCAGATTTAAAAAATAAATTTTCAATAATAGTTTCATATATTACACAGTTTAACACTTTGTTATAAAGTATCTTTAAGTTTCATTTTGAATGAATGAAAATACTAAACTTTGCAACCATCTTCTTCCACTTTAGATACGTATGCAATTAAAAAGACTTTAATGAAAATGAATTCATTCAACTCGCTCACCTTTGCAACTACATTTCAACAGCTACAACTACTGTATATATTACCGTCGTCATCCAATCGACATAGATATTCTCTCAGTTACTGCAAGTTAATAACTATATACATGGCAGCTATATAGATTACATAGTGTGGACCGTGTATCGATGCTCAAACGCCAGTCAATCAGTCAGTCACTCATTCATTCAGTTAGTCCAATGGCTCGCTCTGCTGAAGTGTATTTCAATTGGCCGCACGTTAATTTGCCCGCAAGTAAAGACATTTGCTGTTATTTTTGCTTGCGCGAAAATTTGTTAGCCGTTGCTGCCAATTGGCATGCAATTTTCATTCGGCTGTGGGCGTTCTTCAACACACAGCACACGTGTGCTCTATGTGTGTGTGCGTGTGTGCGAGTGTTGTGTGTTGTATAGCCACCCACAGATCTATAGAGGCAACACTATGTTAAGCTCTTTTTAGGGGAGGGGCGGGCGTCTGTGCATTGGGTTGCGTTGTCGTTTAGGTTTTTGCTGGTTTTGCTGCTGCGTCTGCTGTTCACATGGCGTATGATTGATGGCCCTGCAGCCAGTTTTGTGTAGGGTGAACGCTGTAGCGGGAGGGCCAGTGCCAGACGCAAAATATGAAATTAGCCTTGTTGAAGAGTTTTTTTTTTTTGCTGTAGCTGTAGCTGTTGCTGTTGCTGTTGCTGTTGCCGTTGCTGCAAGCCAAATAAATTACGTTTATCGCTTAAATTGACAGGGAAAATATTTGCACGTTAAATAGAAATTAAGAAACTGCAAGGAATTGAGCTTTTATCAGCTCTGAACAGTTTTTCTTTAAACAGCATGACGCCCATTCAAATTTCCCTCTACAGTTTAAGCAGCACTGCACAGCGGGTCAACTTGCTTGGCAAAATGTAACATGAGGTTTTTAATAAACAGCTTTGTTGTTGTTATTTATTTATTTATTTTTGTTTGTTTGTTTGCATTTTAATGGGTTTTGATTTCATTTATTATATATTTCTCTTAATGTTTTAGCGAATGTCTGTTGTGTTGTGTGAGTTGACTGTCTGACGTTTGTTTTTAGCTGAGCTGCACTTAAACCGGTCGAAGCAGTCGTCACATTTGCATAGAGTTTTGTTCTTTTTTAATCGGCATTTTAATTTATTTCCATTGATTGCAGCAACAAGCTCACATATGAACCATACTATATTATATACGTATGTATATATATGTATATATTTCAATATCTTGTTGCTCTGTCTCTGACTTAATGGCGTATTTTGTGCGCAGTGACGTAATTCGGCGGCTGAAATTAGTAAGAAATTCATGTGTGAGTCTCCAGTCCAGGTACAGCAAGTTGGCCATAAAGCTCGCTTCAAATTGTGAAATCCAATTGGTTGTACATTTATTCCAATTGGTATTTTGTTTTGCAGTTACAAAATGTTGCTCTAAATTAGATTCTTGTTAACATCAAATTCGATTTTATAATCGAACATTTGAAATATATTTGGTTTTCTCTCAGTATGTTTCAATACATATATATATTCTATTCTATTTCTTCCAATCTATCTATATTTCAGTTTATCTCGCTCCCTCTTACGTTCCATCTATTTACTATGCAGTCTTTGCGTTTTTACTTATTTATGGAGTTGTATACGTAATTTGCTAAAAGGTCATATATATTTTTTTATCAACTAAAAGCTCGTCGAAATAATAAAATATTCGACTTTTAATTTTAAATAAAATCCCAACGTGTTATTGTGCAGTTTATTGGCTTAAATTTTGGTTGAAACATCATGCCGCATGTAGTTTATTGGTTTAAATTTTTTTGGGAAAAGCATTTCTAGCGATAAAAAGTTTGCTTCACTCTCACGTCAAAACTTTTTGAACGCTCTTTTTCGAAACAGCAGAAACAGCAATCAAACAATTTCAATCAATAGGAACCAGAGTTGTCAGTGGCAGAAGCGAGTTTTTTGTTTTAACGGCATTGGCTAGCTTTGGATGCAAACTGAAGAGGAAGTCGAGTGCGGTTTTATATCTCGAGTTTAGCTTAATTTGCTGTGGTTCCTGCCATCAACTAAACTGTAATCAATCCAAAAAGAATTCTGGCATTCCCCACAGGCAGCTAGACAAAGAATTCAGCTCGAGGGACTTTAGACTGACAGCCAGAAGGGTTAAGGGCAACTGGCGGCGGGGCCACATATGTGTGGCCGTTGGCTTGGCTAACCGCATGGGTCAGAGTTAATTTTCTTATTGTATTAGTTTCTTTCTCTCTCTCTCTCTCTCTCTCTCTCTATCTCACACACACTCTCTGAGAGCTGACTCTGTCGATCTCTCTCTCGCTCCTATTCTCTGCATTTTGTTTGGCATATAATGATGCCACTTGATTGAAAATGAACGTGACTGGAAAACAAGTTTTGGGTTCTTTTTTTTGTATTTCTTTAGATTTGTTTTGCTGGCGCTGTCGCTGCTGTTGTTATTTCCTCTTCTCCTTGGCAGCTGCCTTGAATGAAAATAGTGAAATAAATTAGCCAAGAAACTTTGACATTGCCATAAACTTGGGCGACATGTTTTTGCTGTGTTTACAACACAGAATTCAATCCCAGTTTCCAGTTGCTCTTCGGCTAAAAGGCTAAAGGCTCAAAGTGAAATTGCATTTAAAATTATTTAATTAAAGTGTGCGCATTTCACGAATTCTAGATGAGAAGCGGCGACTGTAGCCTGTGGCTCCTTAGTAGCCAGTGCCACGTTTTCTAACAGAATTATGTGCGCGTTTCCTTTTCCGGTATACACAACAGTGCAGCACAGAATGCAAGCGTAAACAAAATGGCTATTCGATTTGCAAAGCAGTAAGCAGCACAGTGGGCAATATGATAAAAAATGCAGATGTAAAATTGCAGAAATTGTGCGTTGAAGAAGTTTTTATATCTTTTCATACATGACAAGGCATAGTTAGTGTTAAAATTCAATTAGCTCAGGTTAAGATATAGATGATATATATACAGCTCATAGTTTAAATTACAATTAAGTATAGAGCAGGGCTCTCTAGCAGTTTCGGTTTGAAGATGCCAAAGCTTAGATATCGAGTGTTTATAGTAAGCTAGCCTTTCTAAGTTCAAGTTACAAATTCCATAAGAATAGAACCTAATGACGCCACTCTTTAAGAAAAAGGTTCGAATTTTGATTGCTTAAAGATCTAGGATAAGAATTTACCATTTAGGTAAAAATCAGACTTCAAATCAAGAATTTCTCTTTGCTCGATATAGAATCTTAATTTTCTCATGCTTTCCCCACTGTGCAGCTATTCTACAAAAATGGCAGTGCATTTATTAAGTCGTGGGTGGATGGGCGTGGCTGCCTTGTTGCAGTTATTTGTTGGCAATTTGGTGCCACGTTGCCAAGGCAAACAATGCGCAACATCCGAGAAGATTGGTGGCCAACCCCTGCAGCAGCAGCAGCAGCAACATCAGGCTCATTTAAAGCATCGTCATTAAAATGACAAAAGTAATTTGCTTTAAAGCTGTACGCAATTTAAAATATGCATGCGCTGCTGACTGTGCCCCGCACACACTCGTGACATTTAGTTGCACAGTGACCCAGAAATCAGGCTGAACCCCTTGGGCCGTCAGTCCATCATCTATCAGTCTATCATGCAGTCATTCATTCAGTCACTGTGTCAGGGAACTAATTTCCACAAAAATCCATTCGATGTGGCATAATTTCAGCTGAGTGTCTTTCGAGTGTGCCCTGAACTGCCGCAGCTGCATTTTGTGTGGGGGGAGCATTAGGCTAGGGCAAGGCACTCTTCAGACTTTGTTCTGCGGACTTTTTGGCAAATTTCGTTGGCTGTCAGAAAGTGTCACAAATACTTAAGCTGAACTGTGCGACAAGCGGGCGCACTTGAGCGCATTCACAGCTCAGATGCTGCTCAAGTGGGCGTTGAGGTTGTCTAATATTTAAGAGCTTAGTGTGTTTTACAGCCTGGCCGTAACTTTTACAACTAAGTTGTAAAGTCTCTTCCATGAATATGGATTGGATATGTAAGACATGCATGAGCAAAGTTAGTTGATGCTTCAAAACCTAAACTTTGTGCTCTGTACAAATCGAAGATGGTTCGATATGCTTGCAAACTTAGTTAGGACAGCTGCAAATATATTCAAAAATTTGCTTTAATTGGTTATGTCTCTGAACGGACCTTATAGCACTTTCTAAAAACCTCAAAAGTATTTAGGAAAGATCAATAGGTTAAGCACTCTTGTTGGGCATGGTATTTTCTAGTCGGGTACTTTAGGTGTCAAAACTTTGTTGGTTTGTTTTGGGTTTACAATTTCACAAAATCATGAATTGGAATTTTCCCTTTCAGGCAACACGAAAGCGACTTGTCAGGCGTGAAGAGCAAATAACTGTCAGTTTGGCTTGGGGGATGAGGGTGAGAATTGGCTGTTGCGCCACCTGGCGGTCGAAACAAATAGAACCAACTGACAGCTGTCAGGTACAAGCAAAACAATTGGGGCGAAATGACCAGCGAAATGACCAGGGGAGCGGGCGAGTTGGGCAGTGGGGTGGTAGATGAGGGCGAAGCTGAGCAAACATAAATTTTGATTTGCGCGCTTGTCAAAGCGCAAAGGTCAAACATAATTTTTCAATCAAAGTCTACGTAGGAAAGGGGATCCGAACCGAAATGGATTTGTGCAAAATTATGCGCTTTAAGTGAAAAATCGCAGCACTTAGTTGTCGTGGAAATTGCCATAATGTGCAATTGTTGCTGTATGTTGTTGCTTTAGTTGTTTTAGTAGTCTTGTTGGTGTGGCGGTTCGCACCATAATTGCGATAATTGAGCTGTTGCTGCTCTGCGCTCTTAATAAATCAGCGCAGAGCATTTTAAATTGTGATTAAAAAAATGTATTGGCTAAGTTGGACACATCGTAGATTGGTATGGTAGGTGGGAGGTGGGAGGTACCTGTGGGTGGGAAAAGCAAACGTGGGGCTAACAAGTTTTCCAATTAAAAGCGACGGGCCATAAAAAGTGCAGCAAATGTCAGTGTTAAACTTTGCGCTAAGCCTCAGGATTTTTCGCTGAAATTCAATTCAATTTCGTGTGACAGAGAAACAAAAAAGATAGAGGAATCGAGAGAGAGAAGTTTTCTTTGCCAAACTTTAAATGCGCTTGCAACTAGAATAGCTGGGAAATTTATTTATGAGATTAGCTATAGAACGGGAGTAATTTTACTGCCAAATCTAAAATAAATATACGTGATAATCCGATTTCAGCCGGAATGGAATAACGTTTAGAATATATTTATAAGCTGTGAACTTTTGGAAACAGGAAATCAATTTATGACTTGTAAGATTTTATAAAATTGTGGCAAGATTGCAACAAAGCTGTTAAATTAGTCAATCAGATTCGAACTACATAGTATATATTGAATCTAGTTGCTTCCATAGCTTCTTTTACGCGTGCACACGTTAACACAATAATAAGAGTCTCAGCTATGAGTATAATCAAATTTCAACTTCCTTCACATCTAATGCTACAGCTGATAAAGCTTGCGTCACATAAAAAGATTATTGCATAGATATCGTCTCGCTGGGCTGGCTGACTTTTTAATTAAGTTGAACGACTTTTGTGGCCACGTGGCGAATGCGTAATGCGTAATGCGTGATGTGACAAGTGCTGCTAATTAAAAGTTGTATTTACTTTGGCGCCCAAAAACTCTTATCAGTTTATCAAAGCTAGAGAGTGGGAGAGAGAGAGAGTGGGAGAGAGAGAGAGTGGGAGAGAGAGAGAGAGAGAGAGAGAGAGGTTCGTGACGGCCCCTTAATGCGAGCTCATTAGGCATATCAATTGGTCTTGGCGTTGCCTTGGCCATGTTTGATAGCCGAGTCAAAAATTTTCAAATTGTTGAGCTATTGATAATTTTCACTTGAGTTTTTGTTTTTGTTTTGTTTTCATTTGATTGACAGGTGGGTGGCCAAGGTGAGTGGCTTTTGTTTTCAGTCCACTTGTTTAAATATATTTAATTTATGTATTTCGGCAAAGTGTACGCAGTTTCTTGACCGTGACATCTTTTCAACTGTCGTGTTTTGTTTTTTTTTTTTTTTTTTCAAGAGTGCACTGAACCAGGTAAAAGCTTGTAAATGTGTGTGCTTCCTACTATTTAACAAATAACTCGGCTGACTTTCAAATTTGCTTTCTACTTGAAGGTTCTTGAGCATTACTTATTTCTGGTTTAGAAATAGGTCGAGTGAAACGTATCTGAAACATGGGCGCAATTTAGCGATTTACGAGAGAGATAATAAAATGTTCTATTTTTGAAGAGTTCTAAGACCTAATAATTTACCTCTAGAGTTTTGTAAAATAGAAGACATTTATTTTTCCTTTTATTTTATTGAATTATTATTATTATTATTCTCAGTAACTGAGACTGGAGAGCATTAATATTTGCTTTTTTTTTTAATACTGTTTATCAATCAGATAAGTTTGTAGTGATTGAAGTCTTTTGTTTCAGTCAAAGATGAGATTTGATCCAACTTATCAATCACCCGCAACTGTTCCAATAATGTATCAATCTACAAAATAATCAGCCTATTACTAATACAATGTTATAAAAGCTCCCCTCTTAGCGCATTGGCACACATTTTCAAGTCATTAAAAAATAGCCTTCCAGTTTTTCTTGCTTTTGAGGTTAGCGTGTGAATTTAATTTGTGCATAATTGCAGCAACTGCAACTGCTACAGCCATAAAATGTCAATATCAGAGAGTAATCAGCAGCAGCCGCAGCAACAACTGCGAATGTTGAATGTGCCTGCTTTTTGCCTGCCATGGCAATTTATGGGGCTTTTGGGGAAGTGTTTGTGCGACTGACACAATGACAGCGACCGATTGACAGACTGCCTGACTGGCCTAGAGCGGGGGAGAGGCCGAGAGCGAGGAAAAAAGTAAACCAATTTACAAATTAAGTTTTTTTGCGTCAAACGAATGCTATGTGACAACGCATTTGACGTCTTGTGTGGTTACTTAAGCACTTACAGCTGATACAGACAGGGCTCTGAGGCTTGTTACACGCGGAGAAAAAAGTCAAAATTAATTCATAATAAATGTTTTGAAAGTACAAATTTATTTCAATATTTGGAATAATTATCAGAAGTCAATAACTGCGAATGCAATATATCATACAGCTACACATTAATTGAAATCTAGATTTTTATTATCGAAATATCGTTTTATCAGCTTGAACAATATTCATTACAAAATTGACTATGCTTTTATCTACATTTATATTTTCTCTCTCTCTCCCTCTCTCTCTTCAGCATGATGTACATTCCAATTGTTAAGCTGTCAAGTGAATGGAAGAGTCATAAGGAAATGTCCACGCGAAACGATTTTCAGCTTATGGAAACGGGCAGCTCAATCAAATAAATGTTCAATTGATAACATTTTCAAGATACCAACGAAAACTACGAACTGCAGAATATATTTAATCTGTAAAAACTAGAAAACGGAAAACCCAAAAACTTGCCTTGAGCCAAGTAATTTTTTTTTTTCACTGTGACGCTGCGCGCGAAAAGCCGTCAAAATTACGACGTATCACCCACCCACGCCCAAAGTCAAACAGAACCCGGCCAACATGGACAGCACGTCCGGGCCGGGTGCGTTTGACGATGAGCCACCGCCGGAGCCACGAGATGGCTGGCTACTGGTGCGCATCCATGTGCCGGAGTTGAATGTCTACAAGTGTCTGCAGTTCCCATCGGAGCGACTTGTCTGGGATGTCAAGCAGCAGGTGCTGGCCTCTTTACCAAAGGTAAGTTCATAAAAAACTTCAATGCTCCCCCCTCATATTATAGACAACCAGATCAACCCGCATGCGACGCATCAAGCATGACAGCCAGAAAGTCGTGTAAATAGAAAGTTGTAAAAGAAAACCCTCCGAAAGCCCAGTCGAAGTATTTCCGAGAGATCCCAAACAATTATTGTATACATTTGCCAATAAAATCATCCAAGAACCTCGCCGTACTTGTATCTCGCTAAAAATATGGAGAACGATATACGATTCTATAGCATAACTGTGTTTTAGGTATTATGATGCGCATCATGAATCATATTACAAAAGATATATTTAATTTAATCCTAATTGTCTCTGTTTTACTCCTGATAGTTAACTGTCTGTAAATCCACACGCTTAATTTGTATCACATCGAAACCATACCAGAAAGAAACTCGCTCAAACAGAAGAATTTAGATATTTCATTTTCAGATGTATGTATGGGGTAGTTCATCGTCGTAGGCATAGCGCAGCTCCGAGAAGTACGAATATATTATAATCCACGCGTAGACTAATACAACTGCGTAAATTAGGTGGGGATCAGTACTAACTGAGTAATTTAAACGATTCGAGTACTTACATATTGTAATAATAAAGAGGGTAATTATGACCCAGACAAAGTTGTAGACAATCATGGCCAGTATGTGCACAAATATATAGATCGGAGTGAGCACCAAAAATGGCACAAAGAGCAGCTCGTTATTCTGTGAAAGTAGGATATAAGTGGTATCGAGTGTAATATAGAATATGAACACCTTATAATGTAGCTAATCGATTCTAATACTCACATTGTGCACACCCATGCAAACCATTGCGGATGCAATGATACCGAAGAACGAAAAGACCATGGTAGTCTTTGGTGCTGCCGGAGGACCCATTGTCTCACGCTGGTATTCGTTGGGGAAGATGCACTCCATCATGAAGGCGCTTCCCAGACATAGATAGATGAACCATGTCAGGAATATGCAGCCCAATAGTAGTGTACCTGTGCGCAGCGAGAAGCAGAAGCAGCATTTGTTCAGTATTTTTATGAAGTACTTGCAGTGACAAGCCATCCTGGTTAGAATATATTTGCGAACTAGTTAGTGTATTATCTCGTTTCTGGCTTTCTCGGTCGACGCTCAATTTTGAAATAAACTTGGAATATTTGGATAGAAATCCAAGTATTATCTTTTTATAAATACACACAGTTAACGGCTGTGTTTGTTTTCTCAAAATGAAAACACGTACTATACAATACTATTAAAATTTGTAAAGAGCCAACTGTATACATTACAATATCAAATTTATATGGCATGCGTTTAATGTCATCAACGACTTTACATACATATGTAGTCAAATTTGGAAAAATATGAAACATTCATTGTTCCTGCTTCAGTTCCTTGTAGTGGGCATATACACTCATAATTGAGAGACCCGTTATTACTGTTAAAGGAGCAAATGTAATAACACAATCACAATAATAGTAGAACATGTAGTAGACTTACCTATTATGGCCAGCTGAATCATTATGCCCGTCATTATGTATCTATAAACGACCAAATCGATGATGAACATTGAAATGTATAATATCAGTATGATCACAAAAATGATTATCCAGAAAACAAAGGCACATCGGTTTTGCTGACATTAGTCAGTAATTGTAAAATATATTTTACGACTATTATACATATATAGAGGCGACTTACCGTATAGATACCACAGATCAAAATAACTGAGGTGATAATGCCGATTGTTAAAATGGCCGATTGCACGTAATCCCAAACCTCGGCTTTTGAATCTAGAAAGTACAGTATATAGAATTGAGCTTTATACGTATTATTCGAAAGACCTTACAGATAAAAATGCCTTTTTGTCCAAGGAAAGCCATTTCGCAGAAGAAAAAACAAATGAAGAATATTCCGATAGTCAAACTACAAGTAGGCGAGGGCACGCAGCAACAGGTCTTGTTGGCCATTATCCAACTTAGATGAACATAGGAAAATGTTAAGATTTGTGATTTTGAACGTACCTAAAATTTTCTGACTCTGAATGCTGAGCAGAGTTGAGTTAAATATTATAACGGACTCAATTTGGAAACATCAATGGTAATACAGAGCAATAACATATGATAGAACAACAATCCAGAGATATATGTATAAAGCTGTCATGGAAAGAAGGCATTTGATCATATTCTGTTTGATTGACACAGTTTCATTACTCACCCAGTGAGCACACCAGTATAAGTATAAGAAATATAGGCCCAACATAGCATAAGAAAAATATTAATGTGATAAACTTAGCAACGATGTGAAAAGAAGCGGCCAGAAGCCAGGGTATTACGAAAACACGGAGCTTTCTGCAAATCAATATTAACATAGAAGTTAAATAAAAAAAACATATATTCGTAGAGTTACCAATCAGAAGCAGCTATGATATATATAAGGACATGGATACATAAATATAAGGATATGTTTATAGACAAAGAGATACTTATATCAATTATAATGATAGTTCAGTTAAATATACAAAAAACAATAAAAGGTATAAATCAAATTATAAATGTAGCACTAATAAAGGTAGAGGAGTACATTACAAATATTAATATATATACATCAAGAGATATATAAAGTTATAGATATTGATACATATGCGACTGCCGCTTCAATTGCAAGATACATATGTATTTACCTGTGTACAAACAGTTATAAATATTGTTAAGGCATTTGAAGACATGCCTTTTTGTATTTTTAAAAACTGTATAGATAATATTGAATTGTAACAAATAAGATTGTAATCAGTGTGCAGAGCAATTGAGATTGCTGTAAGAGCGAGCATAGGAGTTTCGCTCTCCCTCTGCTCGCACTTAGATGCGCTCTCTAATGTGCAAGCTGCGCTTGCTGTTAGACAATAAATCAGTACGAATTGAAACACTGGTGCTTAAACACGAATTATTCTGAAGAGGCCGCAAGTTGCATTTTATCCTGGACCAATCGACGGACCAGGCAGACCCCTTATCGTAGGACATTTTTGGCGCCCCCGGGTGGACTCTTCAGGATTGGAAGGCTATTTTATGGATTGTATCAATAGTCAGGGAAGTACCAGATAAACATAGTGCATGTAGATCACCGAGTAATGCAAGAGCAAATAAATAAATGCATTACTTGAGACATACAGAATATTATTGTATGTACAAACTTATCTATGCCTATGTGAATAATATTGAATTTATTTAAAACATAAAAAACAAATAAATAAAATAAGGTGCAAATTATAATTGACCTTTGCCCTGTTCAATCTGGTAATTCGCATAATCCAAATTGTCTTTGGCGCCTTTAGCGTGTTGCAATACTTGCTCATTTTCGTCTCGCATTTCGCTTTGCGCTCTCGTTTTGCGCTCTCGTTTTGCGCTCTCGCTTGCACTTATAGTAGTGTTCTAGCTTGGCGCTCATCATTTGCGCTCATCATTTGCGCTCATCATTTGCGCTCATCATTTGCGCTCATCATTTGCGCTCATCATTTGCGCTCATCACTTGCGCTCGCTTTACACTCATCATTTGTATGCTCGCTTGCAATATCGTTTGCACACTCGCTTGCACATACAGTAGTGTTCTAGCTTGGCGCTCATCATTTGCGCTCGTCACTTGCATGCATTAATTGTCGCTCAAAACTTGCACTCTCGCTCTCGTCGTATGCGATCGTTTGCACTAATATCTTGCACATATCGGCGCGCTCTCGCTTGTGCATGTGTAAGTGGGAATGCGTTGCACTCAATTGCTTCGTTGTTCGCTTAGCAATTTCGCTCGTTGATATTCACGCTCTCACTTTGCGCAGTAGCAAGTGTGCATGCGTTGCACTCAATTGCTTAACCGTTCGCTTAGCAATTTCGCTCGTTGATACTCACGCTCTCACTTGCGCAGTAGCAAGTGTGCATGCGTTGCACTCAATTGCTTAACACAGTCAGTAGAGATCACTCAAAGTAATAGTCACTCATCCACTCTGGTTGTTGTCTTCGCTATATCGCTAACAACTGTCTGTTACAGTCACTCAAGTATAGTTAAACACTGCCAGCGTAATATACTGATATTTATTACTATCGCGCGCACTTTTTAACTTCTTTGAGTTGTTCTTCGCTTGTTGTCATACATAAGTGAGCTTTTATTTTGTTTATTGAATTTCGTTTCAACTGAGCTTCACTTATAGCATCATGACTGGCAAGCGAGGAAAGAATCGGTCTATGGACGAGTCATCATCAGAGCGTGTCGATGCTCTCTTGACCGTATATAAGAACGTCACAAATGACATAACCCGCATAAACAAATCATTAAGAGATTCCACTACACCAGTAGAGCCATTCGAAATTGAATGTAGACTTGAGATACTGAACCGCTATATAGAAAAGGCCTTTAAAACACATCAAGAGCTGGACGACATTAATGCTGACTTAGTGTCTCGGTCCACGTTAGAGGACTTATGTGTGTCAACTAAGGCACTTCTAATGAAGCGAGGTAGTGATAGCCAACCTAAAATTGAGAGTCCCGCCAACTCTACAATGATTGGCTCCACGTCACACTCTAGAAATCTACCGAATATAAAATTGCCAAAGTTTAGTGGCGAATATTCGGAATATAAGAATTTCATTGGTCTGTTTGAAAGTTTAGTAGATAACGAGCCAGGGTTATCGAATATAGAGAAGTTCAATCATTTGTTGTCCTGTTTGGAAAAAGAAGCGTTAGGCACTGTCAAGGCTTATCAGGTGACAGATGCTAACTACCCAAAAGCGTTAGCTGCGTTAAAAAATGTATACGACAATCAATGTCTCATATTTTTTAACAGCATCGCTAAGTTGTTTGACCTCCCACGCATGTCTGAACCCTCAGCATCATCTTTGCGCATGCTAGTGGATTCAGTACGTGCTATATACGAATCATTGTTGTCGTTAGGATCTGACAAACAGATTTCGAATGCCATGATCATCCATTTGGTAATGATGAAAGCAGACGCTGGCACGCGTTCCAGGTGGGAAGAGAATCTTGACTACAATAAACTTCCACTGTGGCAAGACTGTGAAGCTGCCTTAAACAGACGATATCAACACTTAAGTGCTGAAGAATCATCTGGTTCAAGTCGTAAGGCATTTCAGGACAATAGGAAAAGAGTTGGGAAAACTTCGCTAGCTGTCGCTATGCCAAGTCAGCCACAAGACCCTAAATGCGTGTATTGTAAAAAGAATGACCACTTCGTCCATTCGTGTTCGTCGTTCGCAGCAATTCCATGTCAAAAACGGTTTGCATTTGCAAAGAGCTATCCGCTATGCATAAATTGTTTGCGAACAGGTCATTCAGTGGCTGCTTGTAAATCAGCCCACTGTCGAGTGTGCTCTAAGCCGCACCATACTATATTGCATAGATATACCTCTGAGGCGACTCAAGGTAGCTCAGCAGTTGTATCGGCAGTCCCTCGAATCAATCATTCACAGACTTCATCTGTAAATCACGCGCGGATAGCCTCAGATCAAGTTCTCCTAGCAACTGCAGTTGTTAAGATAAAAGATCAATCTGGATCTTACCACTTAGCTAGGGCCTTGTTAGATTCCGGCTCGCAAGTTAACTTCATGACTGAAGAACTTGCCAAACAGCTAAAGTTGAGAAGGCAAAAATTTGGGATTCAGTTGTTGGGCATTGCTAACTGTCAGTCTTCTGTTCGTCACAGCGTTCAAACCGCCATAGCATCTCGAACGGACGATACAGAGATTAGAACAGACTTTGGTGTGTTACGTTCTATATCGTCGTATCAACCAGAGAAGCATACTGAAGAGATCAAGGTACCTGAAAATGTACAATTGGCTGATCCTCATTTCCACAAGCCACAACGGATAGACTTGCTGCTCGGTGCTGATATATTCTTTGATATATTAAGAGAGGGCAAAATAAAGGGACCTGATAACAGTCCAACGTTGCAATTGACTGCCTTTGGTTGGATTGTGTCTGGTCGCTGCCGAGCAGCTAATGCAGCTAATAATTCGTCGACTTTCATTAGTGTCGTAAAGGACGACATAGATATAGATTCGATAGTTCGTAAATTCTGGGAGTTGGAAGAAAAACCAAATACAGCTGCTTCGAATTTGTATACCCCAGAACAACAACTGTGCGAGAAGTCTTTTGTAGAGACTATTTGCCAAACCACCTCAGGTCGGTTCAGAGTGTCATTGCCATTCAAATCAAGCCCACAAAGTCTTGGTATGTCATATGACACAGCCAGGCGACGTTTTCTGGCTTTGGAAAGGAGAATGAGCAAACAAGATGACATTCGGCCAATGTATATCGACTTCATGAAAGAGTACTTGGCTTTGGGTCATATGAGCCCAACCGATAATCAAATTCCGAGAGAGCCGCATTATTTCATACCTTATCAATGCGTGCTAAGACCGCACAGCGCATCCACTAAACTACGAGTAGTGTTTGATGCTTCTAGCAAGTCTTCATCTCAATTGTCGCTGAATGATCTACTCATGGTGGGTCCGACCATCCAGCCTCAGTTATGGGAGACTTTGCTAAGATTTCGACTTCGTCCTTGGGCTGCTACAGCAGATATCGCTAAAATGTACCGTCAAATTGAACTTGACGAGTCCCATCGCAACTTTCAACTTGTTGTGTGGAGGGAATCGCCCACTGATCCGTTACAAATCTTTCGTTTGAATACAGTAACGTATGGGACAGCGACTGCTCCATTCTTAGCAATTCGATGTTTAAAACATCTAAGCGACTTGCATGCTTCTACGCATCCAGCAGCTGCAAGATCGTTAGCCCAAGATTTTTATGTTGATGACTTGTTAACAGGAGCAGATAGCATTGAAGAATTATGTTTGTTGCATCGAGACTTGATAATAATTCTTCAAGCATTTGGATTTCCTCTCACAAAATGGTCATCCAACAGTAAGCAACTCTCAGCACAACCAGCAAGAAATGATATTATCATTGGTCATCAAGAGGACACAAAAACCTTAGGATTAATTTGGAATCCTATGGATGACATTTTTAGATACTCCATGAACTGCTTAACAGAGGTACAACCAACTAAACGGTCCGTTCTGTCGTTTGTGGCACGATTATACGACCCCTTAGGTTTGTTAAGTCCGATCGTAACTCGTGCGAAGGTCCTTCTACAAGAAATGTGGTTGCACAAGCTTGGGTGGGATGACCAATTACCTGTCCAAATGAGACAAGAATTTGAGGCAATAACTACCTGCTTCTCAAATTTAGACTCATTGCATATACCTCGTTACGTTGGCACACTCAAGTCGAAAGGATGCCAAATCCATGGATTTGCCGACGCCTCAACGAGAGCTTACGGTTGTTGTTTATACGTAAGAATGCAAACAGATGAGGGTATCACTACCAGGCTGTTGATCGCCAAATCAAAGGTAGCGCCTTTAAAAACAAAATCTGTTCCGCGGCTGGAGTTGTGTGCTGCAGAATTGTTAGCTACATTGTGGGATGCAGTAAAGAAACTACTTGATTGTCCTATTAATACAGTCACATTTTGGTCAGACTCGGAGGTTGTGCTTCATTGGCTGCGAATGCATTCATCTAGCTTGAATACGTTCGTTGCTAATCGCGTGGCAACCATCCAAGAATTGACTACTAATGTATCTTGGCGTCATGTACCGACGAAGGACAACCCAGCAGACATTGTGTCTCGGGGATGTTCCGTTGAGGAGCTTAAAACATCTTTGTGGTTTTGCGGACCAGGATTTTTAAAGCTTTCTGATACATTGTGGCCACCCAATTCACAACTCTCGTTATCGAAAGAATTAGAGCTGTTAGAGAAGCGTAGACCTGCAATCACTCTGATCGCGGTCGATGAGGTACCAAATTCCATCGTACAGCTTATCGAAGCAACTTCTTCATATTCTAAGTTAATTCGCATAGTTGCATATATGTTCCGTTTTATCAATGGAAAACGAGAAGGTCATACTTCACTGATACCTACAGCTTCTGAGCTAAGTTTTGCTTTTCTTGCAGTCATATCCGTTATTCAACACATTGAATTCGTCGATGAAATAAAAAAGCTAAAGAAATCAATCGTTTTGCAACCGGCATTGCAAAAACTGACACCGTTTTTGCATCCACATCAGCATGGCAGGCGTGTGTTGAGGTTGCTACGAGTAGGAGGTCGTTTGTTGAAGGCCCCACTCTCACATAATGCCAAGTTCCCCCTATTACTTCCAAAAAAATGTAGGTTCGTAACGCTTTATTTGGAGCACTTGCATCGCTCTCATTGCCACGCCAATCCACTGGTATTAATGGGTCTGCTTCGTCAGCAGATCTGGCTGGTCAATGCTCGAGAAGCTTGCAGTGCAGTAGTTCGAAAGTGCGTACATTGCTTTCGCTATAAGCCGAAACTTCTATCCCAAATAATGGGTAATCTTCCTGCTGACCGCTTACATGGAAATAGACCATTTGAGATCAGCGGAGTGGACTTTTGTGGTCCAATACTGGTTTCATTAGGAATTCGTGGCAAATCGCCAGTTAAAATGTATATTGCCGTATTTGTTTGTTTTACCTCGAAGGCTGTGCATCTCGAGTTAGTAACCGATTTAACAACCAATTCATTTTTGATGTGTTTATCCAGGTTCATTGGTCGACGTGGCCTTGTACGGAAGCTGTACTGCGACAATGCCACCAATTTCGTGGGTGCTGCACGCACTCTGGGGCTCATGGGCACGTTCCATGCCAACACAGCGGACATGGAAACGTTTGCTGCGGATCGGGGAATGGAATTTGTTTTCATTCCTCCTCGAGCGCCGCATTTCGGCGGTCTCTGGGAAGCGGCAGTGAAGTCTGCCAAGGGACTGCTACTCAAGGCAATGGGCAGCGCAGTCTTACGGCAGGACGAGTTGGCCACCGTGCTGGTCGAGGTCGAGGCCGTGCTCAATTCGCGGCCAATGGTCGCTCCCAGCAACAACCCCAACGACGGCGAAGTGCTCACGCCAGCGCACTTCCTAATAGGAACAACGCTCGCGCCGCTGCCACTCGCGTCAACAGAGCCAGTCGACGACGTCAAGCTGACGTGCTTAAAAAGATGGCAGCTGATATCAAGCATCAAGCTTCGATTTTGGACAGACTGGTCAAGGGACTACCTGCTGAGCCTCCAGCAAAAGTCGAAGTGGACCAAGGAGAGGCAAAACGTGGAGGTCGGAACAGTCGTCCTCGTGGGAGAGGACAACGCTCCTCCTCAACAATGGATGCTAGGCGTGGTGACCGAAGCCATAGCCGGCGGAGATGGTAGGGTGCGAGTGGTTATTATAAAGACCAAATCCGGCACCTACAAGAGGACAATCCACCGCATTGCCCCGCTTCCACTTAATTAATAAGTTAACTTGAAAATTGAATTGTATTGAAGCCCTACGGCCTTTCAACGCGGCCGATGTTAAGGCATTTGAAGACATGCCTTTTTGTATTTTTAAAAACTGTATAGATAATATTGAATTGTAACAAATAAGATTGTAATCAGTGTGCAGAGCAATTGAGATTGCTGTAAGAGCGAGCATAGGAGTTTCGCTCTCCCTCTGCTCGCACTTAGATGCGCTCTCTAATGTGCAAGCTGCGCTTGCTGTTAGACAATAAATCAGTACGAATTGAAACACTGGTGCTTAAACACGAATTATTCTGAAGAGGCCGCAAGTTGCATTTTATCCTGGACCAATCGACGGACCAGGCAGACCCCTTATCGTAGGACAAATATATTGATACAGATATAAAGATAAAGATAAAGATAAAGATAAAGATAAAGGAGCAGATAGAGCCTCGTATCTACAGATAAGAATTATATGTCTTACATGTATCACTCCAACAAGAAACAAGATACCGCATACCACATATACTATAGATGATATAAGCACACGCATCTGTACTTCGCTATCAAGATATGGGTTTTCTAGCGCCTCTATGAGTTCACCAGACAAAGTTGAAAATCCTGTTTACGTATTTGTATAAAGGACATGACAAACGCTTACTTGGCATCCTTCCATCCAAAATGAGCGCCATAACCATCGCAGAGGTGCCGTACATTAACGTCATAATCACAGCTATCATGATACAGCCCGGCCGCAGATCGAAACAGAAAAAACATTTAGTTAACATTTTGTTATTTATTTTATGATACAAAATCTATGATTGCTTAGTAGAAAATATATTAGATTATGTTACATGAAATGTGCCAAGTCCATGACTTTGAGTGATCTTCACTAGGCAAGCTAAAAGGAGAATTCATAGTTTGAAATTGGTATTCTAATTGAATATACACCCATCATTATTAGAATCAAATCTAAGCACCTCAGTACCTGATTTGGGCAAAAACTCGTCCAGAACTCTCACATTTTGAAAGTCTTTGCGAAATGCATTTTCCAAACAATTAATTTGAACTCATTTTCTATATAGTTGAACTTTCTTCTGAAATATGAAGCTTGCAGCTGCCACGTGCGCCAAATGCCACGCCCATGGCCGTGGCCCAGGCCCAGGCTGGCTGCGAGCTGCCAGCGCGCAAATTTCAATTGAAGTTCAATGCAAAACCAATTTCCGACTGCGCGCGAGACAGCCAAAAGGCAGCAAGTCGTGACGATCAGCGATCGAGCCGCGCAGATATTGACAATTGAATGACAGTCTGTCCCAAAACAGAAACAATAACAAAAACAAAAAAAAGAAAATCTACTCAATCAAAAAGAAACCAGTTTGGAAAAGGGTCCAGGAACAAGCACTATGTAATTTTTATGCATTTTTTTAAAGCTTTTTTTTTGGCTCCAGTTTAGTCTGTGATTTGCAATTAACTTGACACAATGGCCAATCAATTGGCGAACTTCGAATAGTTTAATAACAATTTGTTTAACAAATTGCGGCCAAAACATTGTCGACTCGCCGACTGCCTGTCGGCTGGGTTAGCTCCGCACCCAATTCAACATCAACAACGGACAACACTTTGAGCCAACATGTTGGCTGAACAAACGACCTCCAGCTAATTGCATAGACCGGGTTCACTCAATAAAGCAACGACAACAACAACAAGAATGACAACGACAGCTTTTGACAGACACAATTCGAAGCGGGCGTTGCATTTGTTTGTTTTCGACAGAGAGCGGGATGCGGGGGCTTTCGTTATTTTGTGGTGTCTGTGTCAAGTGCATTGCAGAGCTGAGCTGAGCTGAGCTGGGAACCAAGCGCTAGTTTTGCATAACGTTATGTGGGTGTCCAGCCGCATGAGTGCTAATCGCACATACGAGAAGCGTGAGTGTCGTGAGCGTAGCTCAAGTCATGACATGGCCGAAATACGAACGTGAGATTTGCTAAGTTGTCGAATTAGAACTTTTCACTTGTAGCCCCATTTAGCTATAGGCAAAGAACAGATTTGCAAAACAGGAAGGTCAATAGTCGATAAACACTCATGAATCAATGGATCGGTATTTCTCCCGAGACATTTATAAGCTCTAAAAGATAAGTCAATTTATGAATCAGATAAGATTCTTGATACTTGACATCATAGTGCAGATTAAGGTATACGCTGAGTAGCTTGTCGCTGAGCTTGAAAAGTTTAAGAATTCAATTTAGAAGTTATGTAAAATTATGATGCCAAGCAATAGTCATTATAAATATCAAGTGCGAAAAATAATGCGAAATTGAGTTCGTTTAGAAGCGTCCAAATCATTTACCTAAAAAGGCACATTAGCTTAAATAGGAAATCGTTAAATAAGCCTAGAGTCGCGTGTGCTTCAGCATTTTATGTATACTGAATGTAATCGACGCATGATGAATTTGAATCAAATACTTCCGCAAAAGCGCTCGCTCTCTCTTTATAGACATACATATATAAAGAGGTATTTATAATACTCGTTAGACATGAGTATCTTATCGCCTTTGTTGGCCGAGGCACTTACAACTGCCATAAACAACAATTCATAATGCTCACACGCAATTTGCAGAATTATTTATTGAATATGTGCTTCAATTCAGAAAGTGCGAAAGGTGCTATCAACGCACAAATATTTGCAATTCACCAGCAGGCTAGCTCTGTTGAGCCCCATTTGTTTGGTTAGCAGCTTTATGAGTGGCTATTTTCAAATCAAAGACAAATATCTGTTGAACGGGCATTATTTTCACATTTTATGCGTTCGCAGAGGTGGATGAGTGCTACACTCAGAGAAAAGGTAACACCAAATAGCATATAGAATAATTTGTTATGATGGCCTAATTTGAGGCTAGCATAACTTTGCTCAAAGTACATTTTATATTCTATTAATATACGGAATATGATGTATATCTATATTATTATATAGATAATATTTTATATTGATTGCCTATTCGAATTGTTGCTTAATTTTCGAGGGGCTTTACAACTTCTGCTTTCAGTGTAGCACTTGTGTATTATCGGTCGTCCTCTTATCGTCCACTTGACTGGAAGACAATCTTTGCTTTATCACCTGCGAGTATTTGCAACCGTCGTCGTAAAATCAATGAGTAGCACAGAAATTGACATTGACTGCGCACTTGGGGCTCACTTCATCAATCAATCAATCAGTTGGCCAATCAATGCTCCGTCTGTAAGTGCTCGACTGGATTCTTAGCCAGCTTTTGGTCTTTGCATTGGGTCTGTTGATTTCCGCCTGCTAATCAAATTAATCTCCGCATGGAGGTTTATTTTTTCTCGTTCGTCCAATTTGTTTCTGTTACTTTTTGTAGGTGGGCGGGCCACATAGAGCTTACCGGTTTGCTCTAAGTTGTTTTGCATGTAATGCGCAGCTTTAATAGATTCCAGCCATCTGTTTTGGTATGAACTTCGATTTGGCATCAAGATGAAAACATGTACACTAATGTATGCAGGTAATACTGCGAGTGCTCTAAAAGGCAAGATATATTTGATAAAGTGAGAAGGAAATCATTTCTTAAAATAATATTATGGGAAATGCTTGTAAAAGCCAGTTATATCTAAACAGATTTATGGATATTCTCATAATAAACTTTGTGTTATTCGAGTATATAATGGAGCATACAAATACTTGCAACTTCCCTTCAAGCTATCCCCAGAGAGCGAAATGAAAGTGAGAAATGCAGCGCGCGCCACTGGGAATTGATTGGCTCTTGAGCTTTTGAGCACTATTGAAAATGAGGGGCGACAGAGCGACAGGGCTGACAGAGTGAGCATGAGCGATATGAAAAGAAAGATAGAACGTGGTGAAAGAGTGCAGAGCCAGGAATACACTTACACTTAAGGCATTATAAGTTTGCAGCAAACTGTGTCAGAGGGCAGCAGAGAGTTATATTTCAGCTATATAAATTTTACTCTATTGTACTTTGCTTTGAATAGATCTTGTACACGCATGTCAATGCATTCAAACTTCCAAATCTTGAAACTTTTATTTTCCTCTTCATTTAACAATTTCCCTTAAATCAGCATTTTGGCCATTTATTTATGCTGAATCTCGTCGTTTTATGGCCAAACTTAAATCAATTTAAATGTTTGTCCTTTTCAATTGGCCCATAAATCTGTGTCTGTAATTTGGCCCGGCTATTATTATGGCATAAATAATGGCTTTCTTTGAAATAGTTGCCGAAGACTAAGCAGCCAACATACAAATATATGTAATTAAGACAAGGCTAATGCTTTGGCTAATGCCAGAGCTTAAGTGAAAGCCATGTTGGGAGCTCAACATTTTGGCTTTTCTCAATTCTCAATTCTCAATTTTCAGTTGAATATTCGCTAGAACGCAGACGTTTTGCATGTGCCCCAACACAGTTTTTCGTTCAATCCCTATGCCACGCCCACTCCCTTGAAGCTCGTTAGATTTAATGACAGCGCATAGTTTGGGCACGCACGACATCATTTTTGGCCCAGAGCTTAAGCCAGAAGCCGAAGCCAAGTGCCACAGAGACCCCGTTTGAGATACATTTAAGTGCGGCAGCTCGGATGTGTGTGTGTGTGTGTGTGTGTGTGAGTGTGTGCAGCTCTCTATTGAACCGTTAATTTGTATGTCAACTTAACTTGGCACTTGGCAGAAGCTGCCGCCCCGTCCTTAAGCTTTTTTATACCCTTGCGAACGAAGAGAGTATTACAATAATGTGACATGTCAATTGTGGCATAATACAGTTTCTTCATATTGGAAGAATATACATACATAATCGACACTAAATATACAGTAGTCGTAGTAAATGTGTAGATATTCTATATACATATCAATTGTAATATGATCACAGTTTAACTTTGGTAAATTGTTTGTTCAGCTAGTATATATTTAGTCATAGTCATTAGAGAATTGTAGTGTATTCAATATGCAAGCATTGTACATAATTTCCCTCACTTGTTCATTATTCAAAGAGAGTTCTGCGACGTGCCTGATTTGGAGTATGGCATAGTTCTGCGTCCTTTGTCGCTGCTGTTGGCTCTGCGCTTCTCGTCCGGCTTGCTCCTATTCAATTGTACAGCTTTTGTACTGAACATTCACTTACATCGCCTTGGCACAATAAAGATGGCACTGATAGCCACGCCAACGAGCGCCCTGCTGGGGTGCAGTGGAAACTCTTTAGTTTCTCATGCTGCCTCTTCTATTTTTGGAGCAGTGTTTTTTTTGTCGGCTAGATAAGAGAATATTTGTGTGTAGGGATTGTGCTTGTCAGGCAAATGAAGTGATAAAGTTTTATAGCGTAAAACATAGTTGATGATTGCCATTAGATAGAAAGAGTTCTGATTTATAAGCAGAGTGCAGTACATGCCCATAAATTGCCTCGATAATTATGTATGAACATCGGGAGCATAAAAGAAACATGCCTATGTTTGCAAAAGCCCAATAAATGTTTGTGTATGCCTTTTTAAGTTTTTCATGAGAACTGTTCCAATTTCAATTTCATTTGAACGTAAAATATTGTATTTTTGTATATGTGTAATTTAGTTGAACATATTTAAGCACATTTGCATTTTTTGCGTTATTCAGTTTACAATCTGATTAAAAAAGTTATTTATTTTATGTGCGCAAAATCCTTTTGAACTGCGACTTTTTCACAGCATGTTCTCAAAATATAATTTGCATATTCATACAAACACATACATATATAGACACACACACACACATACATTTATAAATATATGTAAATGTGTTTGTAACTCATAAAGCAGCCCCAACAAAAGCATGTTAGACATTCGCATTGTCAGGCATTGCGTATGCGTAATATTTGAAAATATACATATACATATCTTTATATATACATATATATCTTGATGTATATGTATGCTAAACATGTAAGTTGACACTGCATATGCATACGTAAATCCAGCCCGATGAACATGGCATGACAGCAACAACAATAATTAAAACAACAACAAAAACACAACGCTTTATTATTAATCATAATTAAAATGTTTTGTTTCCACGCACTTTTTCTTTTCGCTGCTGTGCTGCTGCTGGTCGCACTTCTCGTTTAATTAAATATAAAAACACAACGCAACACAAACAATGTCCTGTGCCAAACGCATTTAACGCCAACAATTAATTATAACAACTACAATGTGAACACCATCGACAACAACAACAACAACAACTGATGAACTGCTGCTGAACAAATGCTGTCACATGCGGCGTATGCGCAATGTTTTATGTTTCATTGAACGCTTGACCCGCCTGGCTGCCATTTGCAATTGAATGAAAACCGAAATCGAAATGAAAATGGATAAAAAATTGCTGGCTAAATGACGTAACATTACTTTAACAAAAACCACATACATGTACATGTGTCTTTCTCTGTGTGCGTGTGTGTGTGTGAATTATTTATTTGCAAACGATATTGATACTTTATTGTGAACATTATGCGATACTTAATGACGTTTAATGGTCGCTTGCACTTTCGTCGGGCCATTGGCTAACGCTTAATGCAAAATCGTACCAATGAAAATTAAATGCAATGCGAACGATCAACCACAATAAAACAACAACCACAACATCCACAACAACAACAACAACAACAACAACAACAACAACAATAATGGCATTTAGGTGGCTTTTTGGTTTAAGGTTGGTGTTTGGCTATTTTACTTTCATTAATACAAACATATATTTATATATACATTAACTAAATACAGCAATAGCTACAAATAATCTCTGGGTTTCAGCTCTTAGTGCAGATAAGATTTAAAGAAATAATCAACATAAATCTAAAATTGCAGATACTGTTGTGAATATATATTATATACATAGTGCATTCAAAAATTTATTTATTTGACAATTGTTCCTAGACATTTTTCTATGGAGATAAATAAACATGTATATTTATTACTCAATATTGAAATTAATTTATCTAATAATTTTTTTTATTTCATATTTTATTATTATTTTTCCGTATTTTTTAACTGTTTATATTATTTAAGATCTTTTTCTACATTTTTATACCCTGAGCCCATTGAAAATGGGAAATCAGGGTATAATGGTTTTGTTAAATGTATGTAACAGGCAGAAGGAGGCGTGGCAGACCCCATAAAGTATATATATTCTTGATCAGGGTGACGAGAAAAGTTGATATAGCCATGTCCGTCTGTCTGTCCGTCCGTCTGTCCGTCTGTCCGTCTGTCCGTCCGTCCGTCTGTCCGTATGTTTGAACGCGTCGATTTCCGAAGATACAAAAGCTAGAGAGTTCATTCTTTTTTTGTTAGGTTCGTATATTGCACGCGCAGTACGAGTTTGTTTCAGAAATTCGATAACTTGTATATTTGCAAAGTTATCGATAAACGAAATTATCGGGAACCAGTTATAAAATTCTAGCTAATTCATCTTTAGAGTTAGAGTCTCCAAGTCTTCTGCATATATATAGATACTAATTTAATACAATTTCGGTTTTTGTTAAATTTTGGATGCCGGTCCCCAATTCGCCCCCACACCCCCAAATGTGTAAAAAATGCATTTCAAATACTAGAGACATGCAGTTTGGTTTAGCATATAGATATGAATATCATAATCTTAATCTGAACATATCAATACGATTGTCCATCTAGAAACAGAATTATTAGTCTATAAAGTTTTCGCAGCAAAACCCATGTGGCGCAGCAAGCAAGGCAGCGACACAGCAAGACGCGTTGCGGGCGCACATACATATGTATGTATGTATGTATGTATGTATGTATGTATATGTGTGCAAGCGGAGATCAGCGAGTGGCTGCAATCGTACATACATACATATGTATGTACATATTTGTGCATGTAAAGCTAATTGTAAAAGAGTTATGATTTCTAAAAAAAACCTAAAATGTTAAATAGAATATGTAGATCATATGCTGAAATTCTCATTACATTCCATTATATATTTAAAAAATTTAAAAACAATTAAAATAACAATGGAAATGCAAGCAACGTTGAGCAATGCAAATCAATTTTCGTATGCGTGTGCACATATACACACAAAAAATCTTGGGCCGTTTTCTATGTTGCTATGCGTGCATATTCTAAGAATCACAATTGTTTTTGAATTGCGTTAGAATTGTCTTTGAATTGTATTTGTATTTTCAGCCACTGCTTTAGTGTTTCTTTCGTATATGGCGAATTTCATTCGTTTTCGCTACTCTGCGGTTTAAGTGAGCCGTGGTGTAGGTGGCTAGGCAGATGCGATGAATGTTGGGGTGTCGCAGGTTCTAGTCTCGCCTAAGTCCTTCATGATTTCTTATTCTTATTTTATTTTTTTTATTATTTCTTTCTTTATTATTATTTAATCTTTTGTATTAGATACCTTTGAAAGTCAGTTGGTAGTTTAACTAATTGTGAATAAGTGCGTTTTTTTTTTTTTTAATTTCAAATATTTAATAGCATAATTTCTGAAAGTGTTTTTGTTTCAATTATATTTTATTCCGTTAAGTCAACAGAAAATAATAAACAGAAAGTTTGCCCAAAAAACTAAAGCATCTGCGGTAAGAGTTTTCCTATATGTATGCACACATGTACATTCAAAACTAGCCTAGCATGGTCTAAGAATTTAAGCTTGCTAGATGGCGCTTTAGCAGTGAACTTATTTATTATGGCTATTACAGCTTCGAGTGGCATTGATATATTTCTTTTACAATTATGAAGTGTCTGTCCTATTTAAGGTGATACGTGTTAATCGAGGAACTTCTATTTGTTGGGTCAATTTTTAATGATATTTAATAATATAAAATTTTTCGAATTTCAACTAATATAAGCGCCATCTATTATTATTTTTTGGCAATGCATACACACATATGTACATATATATACATGTACATATGTACATTTTGAACGTAACATGCATACATTCTTATCTATACTTTCTGATTTATCCATAAGTTAAAGTATCATCACTATTGAGTAATGATTTTAAAAATATCTGTATTCTCAAGCTATGGTGATAAATAGGCGTATAATAATTACACACAGCGAAAATCTAAACATACAATCACTTATCAATTGTCTGATTGATTATCATTCATTTATGTGGGTGCAATAACTAAAGGAACATGTTTAACAGATTTTAGACATTATCCAACACTGAAACTTCAATTGTGTTCTATAAAACGATTAGTCTGTTACTTGCGATTGCCATCACAGTACAGATTATTATTTTATTTTATAAACATTGGGTTCAGGGTATTATCTAGTCGAGCACTCTCGACTAGAGTTTTCTTACTTGTTTTAATATTATTTCAACTTTTTTTTTATAACTAAACCAATTACCCTAGATTAGATTGCTGGTAATATATATCAATTTCCACTTGCCTACCATCGTCCCACTTGTTTAATACTTATTTTATTTTATTTATTTAGTTGTTAATTTAAGTTTAATTTTAATTTACGTCGCGACAGGCGAACAACTGAGCGAAAACACCTACGTAAATATTTATTCAAATTGTTGCGCATGTAACTGTATACACACATACATGTACATATACATATTATATGCATGTATCTTTGTGTGTTTGTGTGTGTGCACAAAGGCAGACACTGAACTGAAGCCAACTGCACTCGGCTCCAACTCCAGCGCCAAACTATGAAATGTGTCAAGTACAGCAAACAGTTACAAATTTATGGCAGGCAGCACACGCGACCAGGACCCGCCCTCGTCCTCCTAAACCCACCTCTGCTCCATCCACTGGCCCCTCTTGGCCTCCTGGTTGACAGTCTGGACTGCTTGTAATTCAATTACAATGCAAAGATTTTAGCGCTTCAGGCACAACAAATGGAGCGTGCAGACCCCATCCAAAGAGCGACAGAGAGAGATAGGGAGAGACACACACAAAGATAGAGAAAGAAATAGAGAGTAATGCAGTGTCTCTGTGTACCATGTCCACTTCTCACTGTCAGTGGGCGCCCAAGTGCTGTTCATGTTTAATATACCCTATGTATATGCATTAAGCAAGGGGATTATTAGTTTATTTTACTTCTCTATGTGTTTCACTAAACTTGTTTCTTATTAAATATAGAAATTGTATAAAATAATCAAGATATTAGCTCTTTTTCAGCCCCTCTTCTAAAGACACTTTACAGGGTATTTTCAGCAGTGTTACATTCTTATTTCTTATACTTTCCGTTTATAATTCTTGTTTTGCATTTGACAGCAAAGTTTTTACTGATAGCTGCCGTGACATCTGCTGTTATCAACAAAGCAAAATAATTTAGGCTAAAAATGTAAAACCTTTTGCGGCCATGGCTGTCAGCCCCGTGAGGCATGCAAATGTCAAAATGAAGCAACACAATTTACAGTAAGCCTGGCGAGCCAATAAAGTTATTTCGAGTTGTGCTCAGATCTTGTGCTTTGCTTGTGACACTCTGTTTATTTATGCCTCATGAATGGTTTTACGATCAATTAACAATAAATTTGGTTGGGTGTTAATTTGCAAAGAAATTTCGCTAAATTCGTAGAATTTAATAAATAAAAGCTAAGCTTTGTTCGCAATGCTTTTAACCGTTAATTGATTGCACAATAAATTTTGCAAATATTTTGATCCGGTTCATGAATATTATTCACAATCATTTTAAACGACATTAAAGGTGAGCTTTAAGCGGCTGACCTACGGGAAGCCCTACAAATGACCTTGACTCTGAACGGAATCTTTTTTTTTTTTTGTATGTGTGGCTCGAATGTGAATGCGGTTTTTGTTTGTTGCTAGCGAAAATTGCATAAAGGCAAATAATTGGCCAAAACAAAAGCGCAAAGCGGAAAAAACAAGGCAATGCTATTAAAGAGTGTGGGCTGTGGAGGAGGCGGGGCCATTTACAGTTGGCACAATGGCAAATAATTGCTGTTATTTTGGCTTAGACAACAAAGCCAATAGCTGCCACAATGACTGTCAAACTGTTGTAGCGCGTTTTTAAACGCGCCAAAGTCGTTCGAGTGTGTGAGCGAGAGTTACGAGTGTGTGTCGATGCTTAGCTGCGGGCGTAAATTGAGCATCACAAGTTCAATTACACATGCACATTTACACACACTCACACACACACACACACACATACACATGTTGTGAGCTGCCCTCCAACTAAATTTTTAATGTCACTTTTTATTTTATTTTTCTTTATTTTTTATTTTTGCACAAATTTTTCCCATTTAAATTTGATGTTGGTTTTGGGTTGCTTTTCAATTTCCGACGCCCAACGTTTGTGAAGCCCGGTTCACGGTTCTTGTTGTTGATTTTAAAACAACAATGAAGCATTTCCGGTTACCAGATGACTATGAGCGAGTGTATTCGATTGTGTGTATATAGCCGAGTGTGAGTTGGCGAGCATTTTGTGGATTATTATTCATTAGTTTGCGTCAATTTGTTTTAAAGTATATATGTATGTATATGTATCTGTATATAAATATATTTAAGACACATATACTTTTATATAGAATTGCGCCAACACCTAATGAATGCTGCAGCGGGTTCATGCTCGGCCCCGAAGCTAAGCTGAGATCTGTCTATGAACGGATATAGCAATAATAATAATACATATGTATGAATGCTTCAATGCCCGACCAGCATTAATATAAACCACCGAGGCTGCTCGACTGAAGAATTCCGCTGGAAATATAAATTTGCGTAAATTAATAAAAATATTCATGTCAAATTTAACATCAAGATAAATCAGAGGCGGGCTTGGATTTATGTAAATGCTTAGCAAAGTAGAGCAAAGAAAAAACATTCAGTTCAATTCAAATTATGAAATTAATTGGAACTCGTATCTTTTGTCAAATTCAATTCGATGATTAAGTATATTTTATGAGCCAATTAAATAACAAAATGTCAATTTATATCAATAGTCGTTAAAGCTAAATGAAATTTCATTTTAGTTTATTTTTAATTAACCTCTTAAAAAAAAGATCTCATCAGATATAAAATAAATAAATAAATTATTACTAAATGTACTAAGCATTTGCCAATGCTTAGCTGTACAGCTATAACTAGAAAAGAATGGAGAGCTTTAAGATTTATATATCAAATTAAGTTTTCCATTTGAGTGACCTAACTATTATTAAAGATTTCACCAATTTGCGCAAATGTTTACTAATCTCAATTTTCACATTCCTTCTAATTGCAGGTAAGACACGTCATCTTTAATTGAATGCTGAGTGTATTCACTAATTGATTGCGATTGTGAGTACATGGTCGAGAGAGTTCATAACGCATTCAAGTCAAACTTGTGAAGACTTTCGACCCACGCAGCGCAGAGCTGAGTGCCCGGTTTTATGGCACATTCATTGAGTGGAACGGAACATTTCAGGCCTATCGCATGTCCAGAAAGTGTCAAAAAGCGTGGGCAGCCCGAACACTTCATGGACTCGTACAGAGAATTGAGAATTGAGACAGGCAGATAGACAGACAGAGAGATGGACGTGCGGCTGTGGTGTGGATCGTTCTGTAACTGTTTACATTTGGCTGGAAGATCCCCTACTGTTGCCCACTAATGCCCACTACGGCACGCAATGTGCGCCTCGTCTCCAACCTCCTGCTCGCCCTGTGCTCCACTCTCCTTGCTACGTGTGCTCCACTTGAGCTATTTTAATACTGTGCCAAAGCAGCAAATGACACCGAGCATGTTATGCCCCCAGCATCCATCTTTCGGGTGCTTTGCTAGTGCTTGTTATTGTGGCCATTGCGAATATGCCAGTAATTTAGTGGGCGTGGCCGGGCCCTAGTAGAAAACTTTGACGCCAGCAAAGTCCGCAGGCGTTGGCAGCAGCCAGAGCAGCGCGTGAAGCGGGTTGCAGCAGGAGAATTGCTCTAGCGATATCTCTCGAGTACATTGCTTATAAAATTGACTTTAGCACAAGCGTATCCGCCAACAACAACAATAACAACAACAGAATGAAACACAACAACTTTCAGCCGACAGCTAAACCAGCCGCAGATACTTAGCCAGAGTTTAGCAGAGATGCCTTTCTTTTTAGCCTCCTTTTCTAAAGATACCCAAAGCATGTGTATAAAAGCTGGCATATTGGTGCATATTTCTGAGCTTGTAAAGGATTATGATCTATCTATGTAGCTCAGCTGAATTTTCATTAACTAATAGGTCTAGCCTATTCTTGCATACATACCAAAGCAAAATAATTAATAATATTTTGATTATTGATTTCAGCTACAGGGCATTTACTAGTTGAACAAACTCTTTCCACAGATTTCTGAATTTTTTGTGTGCTGCGCATTTGGTGCTTACCTTTTGGCTTGGCAGTCAAAGCTTGGCCGCAATTTGTGTGCTGCGTTTTTCAACTTTGTTGCGGCTGCATTTTCGCAATTTTTCTAGCTCATTTGCCCAGACGCCAAATGTCCTTCAGCATACAGACGTGGACTTACTCTTAGTAGTAGTCCCAGTTGCCGTCTCCAATGTGCGGCTTTAGTTATCTTTAGTAGTTGCTGCTGCTGCTGCGCTGCCACTTTGGCAAATTAAAGTGCGCGCAAAGCCCAAAGCGCAAAACCCGTTTGCTGGCCAGGCCGACGCAAGGCGCACGTGCAACATGGCAACATGGCAACATGGCAACGGGCAACGGGAAACGGGCAAGCAGTAAGGGGCAACTGGACGCAAGGCTGCATCTCAAGCTCAGGCCAGGCCAATTTGGCAATGCATGAAAAACAATCCAAAGATTTTTCTCATATTTTTGTTGGTTTTGGTTTTGGTTTTTGGTGCTCATTTCATTTGTTGCCGCTCGGTGGCATAATTCGCGCGGCAGCCAACGCCCCAAAAAACGCCCCAGACCAGCGCAGAGGACACATCAGAGAAGTCAAAGGCAGCTGTGGCTGTGGGGCTTAGCGGTTAGGGAGGCAGCTCAGCTGCGCTGTCGATTTACGAGCTGTGATATTTCGTGCACGGCCTGCCAAATCGCATGTGGACTTGTATTTGTATTTGTATTTGTCTTTGCTGTTGCTGTTGCTGTTGCTGTGGCTGCTGCCACACACAAAACTTGGCTTCGAGCCAGCTGTGCACCATCGATAGCCAGCTGATAGCACAAGTCACTTACCTAATCTACAGTGGTGTGACGCAAGGATTCCTTAATGTTCTATACTTCGGTAAGAGGCATTCCAAAATGTCATTTAATAATTATAATACATATTAGCAGAAGTATTATCAAAATGTATATGTATCATGTCTATATAGCATATATACAAAGATTATGCAGCTGAACTAATCTAGAACCTAGTGCAGAGAAGAATCTTTTCTTGCCTTGGATAGATAATATAATAGATAACACCTAAATATTTTCGCAGTGCTTAATAAGAATTTAAAAAAAAATTGGTTGACAATTTTTAAGAAATCCATTTTCAAATAGAGAAAAAGAGTTCTTTGTTATTGTATTTAATTACACTTACTTTTCGTATACTTTGAAAATAATTGTATGGGAATGTGTATTCACCGACTATGGTGCTTATAAATTATGAAGTAAATAATTAGCCTTATCCTTATCAACCTTGTTGCACCATATCACATTGAGCTCGTCGCCTGTGTGGTCAGTCTAAGAGCGTGTCTGTATCTATTCCTGCCTCCATCAGAGACAACTTCTAGTTCTGGCTTAATATTATGCAAGCTCTGATTGTCACTTGTTAATGGATTCGTTGCAGTTGCAAGTTGCGAGTTGCGAGTTGCAGCTATGTAAGGGACGGCGCTTGCCCCTCCAGTGCGGCTTTACTTCCGTAGCCAAAAGGGCACCGCAAATGGGCTATTTGCCATTTTCCACTCCCGTTTAGAGTGCCTCAATTGACGGTTGGCAAAAAAGAAAAAAAAAAAATGTATACTATAAAAAAGTTCTTGGAACTGTTATGCGCTGGCGATTGATTTAATGCGGAACAGGAACGGGAACGGGAATGGGAATGGGAATGGGAATAGGAATGGATATGGGACTGAGGCTGAGAACGGGATTGTAGATTGGCCACGGTCACCAATGGGGCGGACAAGCTGCTGGCTTCCTCGCTGTGAGCTGAGAGCTGAGCACGTTCCGTTGCTGTAGCCGTTGTCAAATATGGCTGCGGTCAGTTTTCTAACTGCATCGACCAGCGACAGCAGCAGCAGCAGCAACAACAACAACAACAACAACAACAACAACGACAACAAGAGCAAGAGCTGGAAAAAGCTTTGCTTTGGCAGCTGGCTCCATTGTGGAGCGGGCATAAATTTCGCATCTCAAGTTGCTTTTACCTTTTGCGGCCACCCTTTTTGCATTTACCGTTAAGTTCTGTGCTACAAATTTGCGCTACGCGAATTTGTTTGAACATTTTCTTGATTTTTTTCTTTTTCTATTTTTCGGTTATGCATTCGCCTTCTCCATTTCGCATTTCGCATTTCGCATTTCGTATTTCGTATTTCGTATTTCGTATTTCGTATTTCGTATTTCGCTGAGATTCGGCAACAGAGAAACAGGCCAAGTGGCGCACAGATTCAAATTGATGCAACTGCGTGAATTGGGACTCAACTAAGCTAAACCGAATGGAATTTTCGTAGAAAGAGGTAAAAACTTCGGTAGCAGCTGGCAATAGCAGCTACCCATTCGTTTAGGCCACGTTAGCTGACTGGCTGCCTGACTGGGTTGTTGAAGTGGCAAGCGTACAATAAAATGGCAGCCAGGTGGCTTTTATCAGCGCTGCCAACAACAGAACAGACCCCACATGCTGCATGCCGCATGCCGCATGCCACATGGTCTATCCCATACGTGTCTATCAGCAAATTGCATACCCTGCCACCCACAATAAAAATAAGAGTTTATTAAGTGTAAACTAGAAAGTGCCACTCATCATATACAACTGATCTCAGGCGAAGAGCTAGCTATATTAGTTGGTAATGTTGCTAGGGGAATACAGAAATATCAAATATAAATTAATGAAGAAAAACAATTTTATATAGATATAAATATATAGATATGTATAAGATTTTATGATTTAGTTTATTGTCATTTTAAACACTTTCAATCAATAATCAATTAACTTACAGTTAAATCAGTTATTTGCAAAAGTTCCAAGAATATAGAGGGTATTTATTAGTCTCTATTGTACAAATATTTTCTTTGCAATTTTTTGGAATTTTATTATAGTTATATACGAGTATTTTGTTTTTTTTTTTTTTTTTTTTTCACACCTGAAACTCTGCAGAATTGAATGTTCACTATTTGTGCATTGCCTCGAATCGACTTGTTATGCCCCCTCTTCGATTCCCCTCGATTGACAGCTCCTACGGGCGCTTTAACAACTTTGCGCCGACGGGTAATTGCTGTTCAATGCGACACACGCGACGTATACGCAATCTTTAAGAGATTTTTTTTTTGTTCAAAGTTACTTTTCGTTATAATAACTGTCGGCAATGCGTCGTCGTCTTTAATTTCATAATGAGCGACAGTCGATGGCCAAGTTGATGGACTGAGTGTGTGCATGTGACAGAGAGACTGGCAACAACTGTAACTGCAGTAACTGGCATTGCATCTCGCTGTCATCCGACACCTCAAGGGAGGCCGCCAATTGATAGGGGGCGGGGCTGTGAAGGGACGGCATCGGCATCGGTGGCTTAAGGGCAACTCAACTCGGTTTGATTTGCCATCGATGGCACATAATTGCTGCCTGCTGGTGACACGTTATTGCAATCGCTTTTTGTTGAATGCAACACCTCGTCCACCCCACCCCACCCCATCCCATCGCACCGCTCGCTCGTTTCCTGGGGCGCTTTTTATGAGCAGCGCGCTGCCTATTTGGGTCAGCGCCTGCAGCGTGTTGAAGTGCAACCAAACGGAAGTTTCGTTTGTTTACAAGCCCGTCTGTTTGTGGCATCCACGAGGCGATAGGCTGCCAACACCAGCGGCTAACGAACTTCTGGTGCATCGGACAAATGCTTCTGCGGTCGGCCTAATCAGAGCAAATCTCGATTTGATCACAAATGGGCTGATTAACTCAGCAGACAAACGCTCTTGGGTATGCTAGATCAGTAAATACTCTGAGCTTAAAGAGAGGTTTTATATTTATTTACTTTAATTCCACTTCGAAGGCTCTAGCAGCATTCCTTCATGATTTCATTTGCGCATTTCAAGACTCTAATCAAAATAAAAGAAATGTTTAATTTTCTGCTTGCTCGACTGCTGCGTAGGGTGGTTAGTTCTCACGTTGGGGTCGCAAATGAGTTGGGGGATAACTGAGAGGGAGTGTTGAAAAAGTGAAAAGAAGGCAGGAAGAAAAGTTGGTAAATGGTTTTTCACGGTTGACCATAATTAATTTAATGTCTAATGCTTGCCTGTGCATGGCAAGCAAATGGAAAACTTTGCTCAACAAATCAACGCCAACTGCGTTGACAGCGCAACGGTCTGGGGCGGGTCAGCCACACGTCTGACATAAATAGCAGTACGGAGAACGCAGAACGTTAGAAAGTCAAGTGGTCAGAACCAATGTGGCCAGTTGCAAGTGGCAAGTGGCAAGTGGCGAGTGCCAAGTGTATAGCTGCAACAACTGTCGATCGATATGTATTGGAGATCGTCTTTGACGCTGCAATTGCAAACGTCGCGCTGCGCACGTTTGCCATCAAATCGATTAGCGCGATTCATGAGCAATTGTGGACGAGCAATCGTGCAATAGCTTTGGACACGCTGAGCCGTGTCTTGACGCTGAGCTGCTACTCTTCTGAGTACCCTGTATTCATGAGAGCATAAGGTAGCTCAACAATATTCTCTTGAATGGAAATTTCAAGAGCTGACTATGACTTTCTCTCTTTGTAGACATGACAGTCAGTCAGTCTCAGTAAATTGATCAATATTTAGTTAAGAGATGAATCCCCTGAACTATATTTGATAGCGCAGTGTTTATATAAACACGACTTAATCATTATATACAATTCTTTTCGATATCACCTAAATCAAGCTTATGTAACTTGTGCATTCTAAAATCTAGAGATATTCAAAGCTTTCGAACACTACTAATGTAGTGTCTCTACTAAATATAAATTGCGAGCTATACTATATATCCTTGTCTATAACATTTTCCGTGGTATCTCACAGTCGATCACACGCTTTCGGTCCATTTAGTATTGCATCGTGTGTGCCGTTTCATTGTTCCACATTGACCACTGGCCAATGACTTTGACATAGAAACAGGCCACAGAGGCAACATGGAAAGTCGCAACGGCCTTTCACTGGGCAAGAGCAATAGTAGCAGCAACAGCAACAGCAGCAGCAGCAGCTGTAGTAGTTAAGGCTGAAGGTATTTCTATTCACAGCTCGAACTGAACTTCCCTCAGTCAAACGCAGCTTAGGCACATGCCATTGCACCCACGTCTGCAGCAGGGGTAAGGGGGCATGGGAGGGCAGTGTTTGTGGTTGGTTGTTCAGCCCTGGCGCAATGCCGTGACCATCCCTTGGAGCTGCTCTCGTCGTTTTGCTTCTGGTTTCTTGCTTTTCCTATATTGCTTTTACGTCTTTACGCCTTTTATTTATTTTCTGTTTGTTTGCTTGAAATGCAACCCTCCCTCTTGCCTACTGTCTCACCTCTCTGTATCTGTCTCTCTCTATCTCGCTCTCACTCTCTGTCTCTCTTGGGCGCTGCTGTTATGTTATGAATATGAAAAATGCTGAAAGCATTTCAACGGTACTTTAACCCCACGACAGCAGTGGCAACTCTACAACACGAGCATAGCGACAAGAAATTTATTCACATCCCTTTGGCCCCCGCTCTTCATTCTCGCCCTTCAGCTCTCTTCAGTTGTCTTGACTCCAGCCAAATGGGCAGCTTTTGTCGCCTGTTTATTGTCGTCTGTTTCATGTTGCTGTTGTTGTTGTTGTTGTTGTACTATTATTGCTGTTGTAGCAGACGAAGACCTAGACAAATTTGTAACGTACTTTCCGGCGCTTACTTCCCGGTTCCAGTTCCAGTTTTAGTGCAAGTTCCAATTCCAATTCCAGCTCCAGCTCCTGTTCGCCTTTCAGATTTGTCGTGCGGCGTAGTTAACAATCATAACCGTTATGTACGTGCTGTGTGTGTTTGTTGTTGTTGTAGCAGCAGCATTTTTTGTGTTGTGTAAATATTGATTTTATTTCATTTTTCTTTTATTTTTTCGGTTTTGTCTAATTTAGAAAACAGACTAGAAATTTGTTTAGGTTTTACCTTTGAAGCTAAAATACATATTGGTTTTGATTGCAGGTCTGGGCGGCATGGGAAACCATAGGGGGAGACTTTTAAAGTTGTGGGTAGCTCAAATTTAATTTGAACTAGCTGAAGAATTTGTATTTAAAGGGAATTCACGCGTTAGCTGAGATTTACTTATTATTACGTAGTATGTCAGGTAGAAAAGGTAGAATTTAAGTCCTAAAATATATGTATGTTATTGGGTGTATTAACTATTTGAAACTAAGTTCAATCTAGTTTACTTACTTTGTGAATCCTAAAATTAAAACACATTTTGTATTAACAATATATAATCATAGAAATGTATAATATTGTAGAAAGTTGATTCACAGAATATACTATATTTCTAAATTAGAGACATTTTATCATATTATATATTTCTGTGCTTAGAGTAGAGTCTTTAGTGTATTAAAAATTACATTATATATTTATATGATTAATTTCTTAGTTGTTGCTGTGCTGTCGAATGCATAGAATGAAATTATTTTCTCCTTTTCAGTAGGGTAAAAGCATATTATGAAAGTCTTATCAGTTGACTATATATACTTAAAGTGTCAACTTCTGAATATGCAAGGGTATTCAATATTCGGCACTTTGGCTATGCGTCTTGTTTATCCGCTTAAAAGCTTTTGTGTGAACAGTTGAAACGGTAGTCGATGTCATTGTCAGCCATCAACAGTTAATCTCTGAAAGGTCTGCCAATCTAGCACCCGCTCTTCTGTGCATCCTTTCTCCTTTTCTGTTCTGCCTCTTCCTTACTGTCTCTCTCTCTCTATCTCACTTTCGAGTGACATTCTCTTCTCTTCTTTATTGCAATGCTTGTCACATGGAATTGCATTCACAGCGCGTGGCCCATGGCTCGTACCTCGTAGCTCGTGGCTCGTGGCTCGTGGCTGTTGGTTAGGTGAATGCCATGTTGTCCGCATCCTTTGGTAACTACTTGCTGCACTTTTAGTTTACCTTTCGACGGCTGCTGTCAATGTCCTTTGGCCCGGGGAGCGCGAACAGACTACGCGGCAGATAGAGGAGAAACTTCTCTGCTCCGGCATCGAGACAGGCGTGATGAGGAGATGTTTGTCTGACTGCAGTCGAGTGTAAAAATATGAATGGCGAATGGGCGGTTGGCACGCCCACAGCTCTGGGCTGCAAGTAAATTGCATACATACACTGAAAGAATATAAGTACAATTTCTACTGTGATCGGCGCATAGCTCTGCTTTAGTTTTTCAAGATTCTTTAATATTTAAATCGCGCTTGTAAAATGAAGTGCTATATACTTATTTTATGCAACATTAAATTGAAATAGTATAGATACGGCTATATAAAAATGAAGCATAGAAATAAGATATTTACTTTTAAATTCATCGACAATATTCAATCGGAATAAACATTATTATATCATTAGGCAGTTGTAATGAAATGAGAAACTTATCAATTTTATGAATATATACCAACATTAGTTGGTATATTTTTCTCCAAGTGTACGTATATGCACAAATTCTAGTGGAAGGGGAGTTCAATGCACCAAAGACTCTGCTGATAAATGTTTAGTCAGCGCCTCTGCAGAGCGGCCTCCAATTTACCAGTCAAAGCGTCTTGCAACACTTTCTTCTGGCAGTCAGAAGACGACGTAGATGCTCGGCCGGGCAGCTGTAGGTGGCATGACAAGCTGCATGCCGTATGCTGCATGTTGCAGCACGAAACTAGTTTTTTATGATAAGCAAAAAAAGACAGGCATAGCTAGCCCAGCCAGGGCAGAGTACAGCCCAGAGCTGACTGCCCTGCCCCTTGAACAACAAGGAGCGACAGGGCCAGGCCCATCCTTACATCAGCAGCTAGGCGGCTGCTTTGCTTGTAAAGCTTTTCTTGTTGTTATTGTTGTTGTTGTCGCTGTTGCATTGTATTGTATGTTGTCTACTGTTCTGTTTGGCTTTAAGGCGGCAGCAGCTTGTCTCCTGCAGGCGGCAGCGCGTCATTGACCTCCAGCTTGAGCCGGATGATGCAAAAGTTACGAATGCAACATCAACTGAGAAAACCGTAGCTATAGCTGTAGCTGTTGCTATTCCTGTTGCTGCTGCTGATGCTGCGCCAAAAATGCAATCAAGCCGAAAGAAATGCCAGGAATCGCGAGGCCAATGTTCGCATAAATTAAAATCAACCAAATTCGCTCGCCCTGCACGAGCCCAACGCCGAGTGTCAACTGAGCTGCCACGCCCACACCTCACAGCCGCCACCGCAGTTCCAATTGAACTTGGCCAAAAAGCTGGTCAAGAATGCGCTCAGCTAACAGGCAACAACAAACAGCCAACCACCAGCCAAACCACCAAACAGCCAAAGAAAACAGCCAAACAAAACTCAATTAAAGTCAAAGCGCCGAAACCGAAAACGAAACCAGTTTTTATGGCGCGCCAGACACAACTGAACATGGAGGAGCAGGCCAAACCCGGCCAGGTCTCAGCACGAGAGGATGCTGTTGAGGCTGGAGCTCTAGTTGCCTAAGTGATTGAGTTAGAGATGGGCGTGTAAAGACTTTGTGAACGTGAGCAACTGGTATGCTTAGAAATCGCATTCCATTCCCTTAACGATCCCTAAGACTTTGCATTTATTTTTTTAATAAATGGGTAAAACACAATTGAACGTTTTCCTTTGACATGTTATAAATGACAAATTATATATAACCTAACTTGTATATTTATACATTAAATACCTTATTTCATGATCATATTATAATATCATCATCATCATCATCATATATTTCTTTCACTCAATTCGACAAATGCAGCTTGATCTTCGTCATCGAGTCGTGTCACGCGTGAAACAGCTCGCTCCTCTTTAGTTCAGATCGTACACTCTGTGACTGTGACTCTGGCTGGGCCTGAGCATTGTTTGCCACAGATCTTACTCTAATTCAAAGTGCCTTCAATGCACCCGGCCTCTCCTCTCGGCCACCTATTTGTGCTCTGGCTCGTTGTTCGTTGCTGTCTTTGCTTTGCGGTTAACCACAGGCATCTTTGGCAACGAGCAAAATTTATAAGATGATGTGCCTGGCATGTGCTCCCTCTGGTTTGCGTTCGGTTCTTCTGTTCGGTTCTGTGTATTGTTCAGATTACATAAATTGATGTTGATGCCGCATGGACTGCAACTTGAGACGTTGCAGCAGACGCAAAATATTGCAGAGCGAAGCGTTAAATGCGCCATCGGCTCTGCTCTGCCAATGCCAGTGCCAATGCCAATGACAGTTGGCCATCAAAAGGCTTTTTCTGCACAGAATTATGATAATCAGTGTGAAGAGAGTCTACTATATAATTAGATAATGGCTGCCTGCCATCGTAGCCATAAAAGATCGCATCATAAATAATAAATATTCAACATTTTCCACTATTCAATATTTCAACAGATCTTAATTGACCTTCGTGGCTCTATGCCAGATTTATCGACAGCCCGAACATTTCACGACTATTATTAAGAAATTTGCACAAGTGCATTGTATGGAGAAGTTCTCAGTTAAATTCTTTTGGTAGCGGAAATTGATAAACAAATATTTTGTTCGCAAGTACGAGCAAATGTAGAGAAAAGCAGAGGGAAAGGGAAAGAGAGATACATCAGATAAGAGCAGCTCTTGGAGGTTTATTTATAGAGAAGTTGTGAAAAAAGCGCGAGATATACACTTCAAATTGGTTATACGATAACGTAATTAAGTCAAGTTTATTAATGTTAATGTCAGATTGCATTAACAGGAGCTGCTCCTCCCTCACGTCAACATGCTATGCTATTGACAGTATTATGCGCTGTTAATAACATAACTCCGACTCCAGTTCTCCTACTGGTTCGCAATCGGGAATTATTCTTCCTACTTTTCTTTGCTAGACACTTAAGTACATTTAACTAGTAAGAAAAAAGACACAGCTTGTCACTCAATAAAGACGAGGAAATACAACCACGATTTTGTATTTATCATCGGGCCGCCACTACAACATTTGGTCCTTCGAGCCGGAGATCATCCACCCACAACACACACCAGCGTTCTTAGGCTTCGAGATAAGTACTCCAAACTTGCACTACCTAGTACATATATACTGGCACTTCCCATCCGCCATATTTTCATGTATATATGAACTAGTTTCGCAATCTATATATATATATCCTTATATATATAGATACGTACGTAAACTGCAAGATATTTATCACATGTACTAAACTGTGTCATTCCATTTCTTGCACAAACATATCTACATTTGTATATATGTAAATACCGCCGGCTGTGCGACATATATACATACATACACATACCCACATATCTTTTATATGTCGGCACTAGTTGCCGTTTCACCTATTCAATCAAAAAGAATAAAATAAACAATCAATATCCTTTGTTGTTTTTATATATTCTTTATTGGTTTGTTTTATTACATTTGCTTATAACTACGCGAATCACATATAACTATATATCAGCTGTTTATATTACTGCCGATCCTCAGCTGCTTTCGCTTCAGCACTTGCACCTATGTACGGACATACACAACAAATCAAATTTATTAAATAACACAATATTCTTTGTTTTTAATTTATTTATTTTTTCAATTTCTCAATTCTTCATTACATCCTTTATTTATTTATCTGCTAATTGTGTTCTCAATTGTCTACTTGTACGAACATACATACATACATACATAACATATAGAATATATGTTATTCTCCTTTAATTTTTCACTTGTGTCCGTACAAACAATTTGGCAACACAATTAACACGTCAAAAAGATCTGTTCCGAATATATTCATTAAACACATAGCACAAATTTCATAAACAAACAACAATATCTAATTGTTTGTTATCTTACGTCCAATCAGCTGTGTACTCAGAACAAATCACAAAACTATCGATAGCTCTTGCCGACCGCCACAATTTCTTTCGATAGTCGTTCCACGATCAGAATGTTCTCATTTCCCGCATTCATCGTAATTCAAACAACATTATAAATAAATTTTATAAGACAAAATATATGTTGTTCGTCTTGTTTAAATTTTTTAGTTTATTTAAAAATATAAAAGGAGATATACAATTTACAATTGAATTAAATTAAAATCAATTCATTAATTATATATTATTTAAATCATTCTTCTTTTTGTTCTTTGAGTTAATAAGACGCTTTTTATCTACTTATTTCTTCTCCGTTTTGTTGACAACTTCCTACTTTTTCGTCAACTTCCTTATTTCACGCTTTGAGCCATTTTCTGCCTCAATTGCATAAATTTCGGTCAGCTTACTCTTAATTATCATCCTTGTCCAATCGTACTAGCCGTGCACAGCTGAGTGTACCCGCTCCGCGCTTGATTAAACGCAGTTCTTCTGCATCTCCCATTCCGTCCGGGAAACCGCAAGCCACCAGCGCGTTCAAACGCAGTCCGGTCGTAACTCGATCCAGTCCAAAGCCTGCAAGTATCTCAGCAAACATGTCTCTGTCTGACTTTATATTCGTAGCTGATAGGCTCATCAAGTTCGAATCCCGCATCGAATATTCTGAGGATATTGGCTCCACTCCGGTAGCTCAACTCCAAGCCTTAGAAATCCGACGGGATCGAGTCAAGGTTCTTTGGGAGAAGTCAGAACAAGAGTATGAAGCGTGTTCCAAAGCGCTTAGCCAGGGGGCTGGTAGTGGCGACGTTGAAGCCATGGAGGCAAAATTCGACCACTGCTATACTGTCTTTGAGCGGTGTACCGCCCAATTAAGCAGGCAGATCGACGCCATTTCACCGTCGAGTGCTCCGTCTGCCCGCCTTTCCGCTCCTTTTGCCTCTCCTGGAGGCTGTCAACTTCCACCAGTTGACATAGAAATGTTCCATGGCGACTACTTGCGTTGGCCGACTTTCCGAGATCTTTTTACGGCCATCTACATAAATAATCCAAGGTTGACTCAGGTGGAAAAGTTATTCCACCTTAATTCCAAAACAGCAGGCGATGCCAACGCTCTCGTTTCAGAATTTCCTCTTACAAACGACGGGTTTGCATCGGCTTGGAATTCGTTGTGTGACCGTTTCGAGAATAAGCGGCTGTTAGTCAACAGTCAGCTTAAACTCCTCTTGAATTTATCCAAGGTCACTAAAGAATCAGGCTCGGCTCTCAGAGAGCTGCATGGCACTATCAATAGGTGTATCACTGCACTCGAGCATGCTCAAATCTCTACAGAGAATTGGGACTGTATCCTTGTGTTCCTGTGCACATCCAAATTGCCGGAACACACTCGAACTCTCTGGGAGCACTCGTTAATACGAAAAACGGAAATTCCAGCCTGGCGGGATGTTAGTCACTTCCTTAGCGAACGTGCTCGCGCACTTGAAGCTATGGAAGGGGATCTTTCTGATCCAACAGTTCCAATCTCAATTCCGAGATCCGCAAACCCTGCCCGTCCAAACCGAGTCAAATCATTCCACACGCAAGTAGACACGAAACGCATGAAGTGCGAGCTGTCCTTGCAAGAGAACCATCCTAGTCCGAGTGAGGTTATGCCGAACACCCAAACTTATTTGGCTGCTAATACGCAAAGAGTCCTCCTCGGCACGGCGGTGGTCAATATATGCCACTTCGGAGCCATCTATCCCGCCCGTGCTTTAGTCGACTCAGGGTCCGAAACGACTTTTATTTCTGAACGACTATTCCGTAAGATCAAGTTGCCTTTCACATCCGTGAAAACACAGGTCTCCAGCCTGAATCAAGCGATTACGGCCGACGCCCAAAAGCTTTGCAACTTTGATATTGGTTCTCCGTTGAAACCGACATTGCGAATTAAAGCTTCCGCTCTCGTAATTCCAAAACTTGTCGGCAACCTCCCTTCGTCTCCGATTCCGCAACACTTGTTGAACATTCTTCCGAATATTCAGCTAGCTGATCCTGAGTTTCACAAGAGTTCGGAAATTGATATCCTTATAGGAGCGGATATCCTTCCGTCTATTATGCAGGGAGGCTGCCATCCTCAAATTTGTGGACCTCTACTAGGTGTAGAGACTGTTTTCGGCTGGGTACTCTCAGGCCCACTGACGCAAGCGCCACCGGAAACTGTCTCCTCCTTCCCACCACAAGTTTTCGTCGGTTCCAACGCGCTCCGTCCATTGCTACACGATAAAAGGCTGAATGATATCCTTCATTCAGCCCCAACACCACAAACAATTTATCCTCCGACGCCTTTCACCTTTCAGGTAAAGCTCCCGTCATCGCAAGACAGCACACCATCCAGCGCCAATTCCTTCCGGTGTCGCGTGTGCAGAGGAGTCCACGCTCTTCGGAAGTGCCGACGATTCCTGGAACTTCCGACGAAGAAACGGATTCGTGCGGTACTTACCACCAAGTGCTGTACGAACTGCTTGGCTCACGAGCACTCTGGGCAATCCTGCCGTAGCAAAGGAGGGTGCAAAACATGTGGCCAGGATCATCACACTCTCCTGCACCTCCATGGATCAAAGCAGTTACGCCGCTTCAGCTCCTAGAGAGGCGGTCACCAATCCGCCCTAATTTTGCAATCCTTGCAAGGGGGGGGAGAATGTTAATGTCAGATTGCATTAACAGGAGCTGCTCCTCCCTCACGTCAACATGCTATGCTATTGACAGTATTATGCGCTGTTAATAACATAACTCCGACTCCAGTTCTCCTACTGGTTCGCAATCGGGAATTATTCTTCCTACTTTTCTTTGCTAGACACTTAAGTACATTTAACTAGTAAGAAAAAAGACACAGCTTGTCACTCAATAAAGACGAGGAAATACAACCACGATTTTGTATTTATCATCGGGCCGCCACTACAACAATTAAATTCAAAAATAAATATTTAATACAAAATTCAAAGATAAAAGACATGCAGGGTCATGCATACAAATAAAGATGAATTCATATTTTTTTAAATATTGTTCACATTGAAGTATTTTCAAGATAATGAATATATTTTTGTAAATATTTTTTAAAATATGAAAAGTTAATATTACAGAAGTATAGCTACAATCATGAACAGTTTGCTTCTCAATAGTTATCTCAGTTCATGAATTTTTAATATGCCCACTGTGCTGACAACATCTTTTTCGTTATAATTTTGGTTAATTCCGCCCGACGACGTCGACTTTGTGCGTTATGTGTAACTCGATACCCTTTCTATGCAGTGGGAGTCTGTGGAGTAGACTAAATGAAACTGAAGTTAGTTGGCTATTGCAGTGGCTGTCAAACTGTGGCGGCAACTGCCAAAAAGCCGAAATACCTAAACTAAGACAAAGCGCAAATACTGACACTAATGAGACCATAAATGTAAAGCCTGCCACAAGACACAGTCCGTGGCGCGAGACGGCAAATGCAACAGCGACTCTAATTGCTGCAATAGAATGAGATTACGAGCAACAACTGCAACTGCAGCGGCAACTGCAACAGATGGCCGCCAATTGTGGCGACCCAATTGCAAGCGACTTGGCCAACTGGCTGGCTATTTACTTTTTGCAGGCAGTGTGCTTGTGTTTCTGTTTATGTTTACCTGCTGACCGGACTATCTGTACGTACGTACGTCCGTCTGTCCGTCTGACTCTCTGCGCAGTCCGTCCGTCTTTCCATCTAACTGTCTGTCTTTGCAAACAATTGCAACAGCCTCGACAACAACTACTGTTTGACAATTTATCAATGAATGCCTTTTGTTGCTGTTGCTTGTGCTGTTGTTGTTGCTGTTGCCGTTGTCATTGTGCGTTGCCTTTTCTTATTGGAACAGGAAGTCGCTTATTTGCTGCAAGTGCGCATCACATTGACATTTACTCTTGAGCAGAAAAAATAGAATAAAAACAGCTGAGGAAAATCTAAGCGCACTTGCCCTGCTTTTTGCTTGTACCCCGACAAGGGGTATTATAAATGTGCGTAACGTAAATATGTTCCATTCTAGGGTATTAAATCTTCGTTATTTGTTTGTTCTCCTGAAGAAAAACGTTTCGTTTTTTGGTAATTTGCATTGATTTATGGTCTTCCACTAAAACACCAAATACGTCGAATGCGAAATAAAAATAAAAAGAAATGTGGCAACAACATCATGTGCCCCAATTTCGTTGCAACCAAATGGAATTTACGGGCTGCAACTGCGCTACAAAATAAGCAGAAATTCTAAATTACTTTTTAGCCCCGCTCTGGGGCCAGTGCCAGGGCCAGGGCCAGGGCCACATCCACAGCCAGATTGGATTGTAGAATCGAAATCAAAACTCATAAAAATGCAATTTACACCAACAAGTTGACTTTAAGCAGGCCCAGAAAGCGAGCCTCCCCCAGGTCGAAGCGCACATTATCCCCATCGAATAGAAAGCCGGATTCTTTAGCCCAGGGGCTGCGAGACGTGTCTGCAATTTGCATTTGTGCACGTTACGGGGTAGCCAAGAGCGAGTTGCCGGAGTTAAAAGGAGAGAAGAAGAAGCGGCCAGAGCAGGGGGCGCCATAAAAACCATTTGGCGCACGAAAGTTAACGTGTGCAGTAGCAGCAGAAGCAGCAGCAGAAGCAGCAGCAGCAGCGGCAGGGACAGGGGTAGGATTAGCAGGGTGCGTCCGTCATTTGGGGGCGTTGTAGTTTGTGTGGTGGAAATTTATGTTTATGCCGCGAGGGCGAGGGTGGCGGCAGAGCTGCATATTTGAGATTTGTAGCTCCATAACAACAGTTGAAAGCCGGAAATAACTCTTACGCCTGCCGAGTTACGTGGTGAGGCTAGTTTTACGTACAACATAGCTCAGGAGACTTATTGGCCAGGAGGCTTATTGGCCAACATTAGCTGAAAGCGGAAATAGAACAATAAATAACTGCGAGTACATAGTTTTCATTATAGTATACACATTAAAGGATATATATGAAATGCTCTTCTATATCCTTATCTATTTCTCTCTAAAAAAGATAAGCATATAAATATATGAAGAAAAATATTGTAGTTGTATTGCGTATTGAAATTAATGGAAGAGAGTTGAAATTATAATAATAATGTTCATAAAAAAAAAAAATTTAATATTGTAAATATAATAATACCAATAATAACCATGCGCTGATGAAGTAGTGGGCCACAAATAAATTGAAATTTTAATAATAACAAAGGACGAAAAAAAATTTTCAGTTCCAACCGCGTCTTTTACTGTTCTAGTCTTCAAGCATCCCTTTTAACCATACAAGTGCAGTTGCGGAACATTAAAAACTTGTCTGCTTTCATATTAATGCCACTTTTTTTGTAACTCCCTTTAGAATCATATTTATTAACCACTTTCAAATGCTGGGTGTGCCCTACTTAATGGCCACATTTGTCGCATTAGGAATTATGAGTTCTGCGCAAGGGTAACAGATCCCCAAATCCTAATCCGAACCCAATTCTGGGCGCACACATGTGTGCACATGGCACGCACTTTGCATAATTAATGCACTGGCAATGTCACCAGTTATACACTTGAGACTTTAGGGCGCGCACATACATATCTACATACATATATATACTCATATGTAGAGTGGGAAGGTGTTGGAGCTGCCGTCGACTGCATAGGAAAACGTTACGGAAGTTGGCTCTGTTGCTTGTTAGTGCCAGAGCATTTTTTTGTATAATTAAAAGAAGAAATTGCCACTTAAAGGCAACGGTAGACAAATGAGAACATTGCAGGCGGGTATAAACGACTGCGTCATTCTCTGTTTGTGATGCAAAAAGTTATGAAAGCAATAACAGACTATATATATACTATATGTATATTATGATTATAAACAAAGTTTTCTCGAATAGTAATTGATGTTTTCTAAGAACTCATATACCATTTTACTCAAAATGCTGCGTATTCTTATGAATGCATTGGCAATCGCTAGATGGCGCTGTTGTCACGCGCTCATTAGCGAGAGCATTGTGAATGCGCCCGCATCTGGCGCTGCACCCAACGCAAGCAGGAAGTCTTTTCAGAGCATGTATAGGTGGCTTTGTGACGGTGTATGTGTGAGAGGTTGTGCGTGTGAAAAATGAACAACTTGAACACGTGAATGGCACACCTGATGGACGAGGCAGAACTCAGCACTCAATGCTGTCAGAGTCACGAAGCATAACTCATCCTTTATCCCTTCCCTTCTCTTGTTGCAGGAGCTGAAGGAGAGCTTTAACTATGGCCTCTTTGCACCACCCTCGAATGGGAAAGCGGGCAAATTTCTGGACGAGGAGCGACGCTTGGGCGACTATCCGTTTAATGGACCCGTTGGCTATCTTGAGGTGAGTCGCATCTGTCATATATACAATGGACTTGACTGACCCCAACCTCATCTCTTTTCTGCTGTCCGTTGCAGCTCAAGTACAAGCGGCGCGTGTATAAAATGCTCACATTGGACGAGCGCCAGCTGAAGGCGCTGCACACACGCGCCAATCTCCGTCGCTTCTTGGACTGCATCAATGGGGGCCATGTGGAGAAGATAGCCAAGATGTGTGCCAAGGGCCTGGACCCAAATTTTCATTGCTCAGAAAGCGGCGAGACACCGCTCTCGGTGGCCACCGGTGCCAAGAAGCCCAACAAGCTGCTCATTGCTCTGGTCAATGGCGGTGCACTGCTGGACTACCGCACCAAGGATGGCACCACAGCGCTCCATCGAGCTGTCGAACACGATTCGCTGGAGGCGGTCAGGTGTGTCTCAACGAGCTCAAACTCATTTAGTACTTCGACAAGATTCCTAACACAAATGGATTTCAAATATTTTTAACCGATATATTTAACCAAATACTAATCAATATTCAACACTCGCAGCACACTTCTGGAGCTTGGCGCATCGCCCAATTATCGGGACGGGCGTGGCATAACGCCCCTTTACATTTCGATAACGCGCAAATGCGACGCAAAGATTACGGAGAGTCTGCTGCATGATCACGCCACGCTGGGCATACAGGACAGCCAGGGCTGGAACGAGGTGCATCAGGTAAGTCGGTGACGGGTCCAAATAGCTATTCTAACACCTTCTTTATATGATTGAACTTACTTTTGGTTCTTGTGAATGACCCCGCTGCCTATCCAAAATTGAGAGATACTTTGGTGCGAAGGTGCTGGGAGAGTTAAGAAACGTATTTGCTAATTGATTTTTACTTCTCTTCTATCTAACTTTAAACGCTTGCCCTAACTATTGTTAAACTGTGATTAGGCCTGTCGGCACGGCCTGGTGCAGCACTTGGAACACTTGTTGTTCTACGGTGCTGACATGGATGGGCGCAATGCGTCCGGTAACAGCCCGTTGCATGTTTGCGCTGTTAACAACCAAGAGGCTTGTGCTAGAATGCTTCTCTTTCGCGGCGCACAACGCGGTGCCCAGAACTTTGCCAACCAAACTCCCTATCAGGTATTTAAAACGAAACGAATCCAAATTCACCAACTTTAAACACTTTTAGGCTACAAACAATGTAACGTAACGTAATATACTAGTAATATAATGTACTTGTAGTCATAGCTGGTACTTCTTCACGTAGTTTTGCTTGTAGTCCATACGAATTTAATGCCAACTTTAGCTTCTGCTTTCTTCACGGTCGGCTAATAAAACTCTATCTACCTTAGGTTGCGGTCATCGCTGGCAATTTGGAACTAGCCGAAATCATTGAAAACTACAAATCGGAGGATATAGGTGAGTGCAATAAAGTCTACCACAGTCATACAAAGATTCATTCGCACTCACACAAAAATCGGGAAACGTTGATCAATCAGCCTAAGCATCTCAATTATACTTGTAATCGAAAATATTTGTATAATTTAGAGATTGATTGATTGATTGATTGACGTTGACCAATTCCATTTGACTCGTACTCGACATTGACATTACCATATCGTACCTTTTACTCATCTCTCGTCCCGTTTAACCCTCAGTTAATCCCATTTTTGTCACAAATTGGTTTCAATTCTTTTGATTTTCGCAACTTAATCCTCTACTCAATCTATAGCTAGATCGATTCCATTCAGTACTTAGTTTATTGTATACTCTGTTTTGATCACTTTTAGTCCCGCCATTCCAATATTCTGTTCTCAAAGACACCCAAACAGATCATATCAAAAATCATATCAATATATATATACATATATATAAATCAATCATTTCATCATTTAGATCTTATTAAATCTAAACTCATTTTTCATACATACATCCACATTATATTTCAATGTATCATAAAATATTGATCCCATTGATCTTATTATATAACAAACGCTATATGTACAACTTTATATAGAACAGATATATATATATGTATTTGCCTTGCATATTTTTGCATTTGCTTGACACTTTTTCTCTATGTAATACCTCTCTCTCTCTCTCTCTCTGTCTCTCTTTCTACATATATAAATATTACTTATTCGTAACTGTAATTCGTTTCAATTTTTGCTCGTACTCGTTTGACTCTCACATATCATTCTTCTCTAAGTATCTCTATATGTATATCTCTCTGTTTCTCTGTTTGTGTCTCTCTTTGCTATTTTGTTAAACGTTACTTAATTATTGTTTTCGATTTGTTACAAATATAATCGACTTATTCACATTGCATTTAAATCAGTTTTCATTTCTGCTAACATTCTTAGAGTGTTCCATTTTGCTTTATGATATGGTCAATTACTCGCATAAATATACAATTATGTCTTTATGTTTCCATACATATATGTGTATATACATCAGAGCAGTAAGTACAGTAAGTAACAGAGCGTTTGGTGTACCGATCTTAAGTGTTAGAGCCCCTAGGAAATGGTCTAGGAATTTGTCTGTATCATTTCTCATTTTGCTATATTTATTTCCGAAGTCAACCCAAATTCAAGATTGAGTAGAGCACTAGCTGGAGCTGAGCAGTAATATTCTGCTGGACTGTTAATGTTATGTTAGTTAACAGCTGTTAGTGCGTGTGGAATACTTGCTCAACTCTAGCCTGGCTTTGTCCTCATAATCTATCGGATGATCGCCAGAAATCTGACAACAAAATGTGACAAAAGATATATACTATAACCATAGCTAACAGCAATATGCTATAGACCCCACACCCCTGGCCGCGACACACACAAGCTCAGGTGACTGACAAAACTCCTCCCACAATAATAACAACAACAACAACAACAACAACAACAATAACAATAACAAACACATATACAAATACACACGTATAAATCGAAAACTATCCTTAATCCACAATCGCAGTACCCTTCCGGGGACCGCCACGCTACAATCCGAAACGCCGTTCGGGCATCGGCTGGCTGAGCGCCAATGGGGCCGCTGGCACTGCACTGCTGGCGGCGGCTGCCGGTGGGCTTGGTGGTGCAGGCGCTGTGGCGGGGCCGGGTGGCCAGCAGCCGGTGTGTGTGAATGGCGGCACGCTTACGCGACGTGAGCTGCAACAGCTGCAGCCGCCACACCACCATTTGACCCATTCGAACCACCAACAGCCCCACAGCCATCAGCACGTGCAGCAGCACTTGCACCACCAGCACCAGCAGCCGCATCTGCAGTTGCATGGCCCGCCCTCGCCCTGTCCATCGGAGCACATGCTGGGCGCCTACAGCTCGGCCAGCTCGAGTCTATCCGAGGGCTCGTCGGGACACCGCTCACACGAAGACGACATCAGCATTGTGACAGGTAATGAAATTAACTTTGATTTCGCCTTTAACCTATGTTCGCTTTAAGCTCATAAGTTTATAATTTCCATTCATTTAAAACGACGAGCAATTTGTCCTGTCAGCATACGTATATTGTTTGATTTGATTTACTTATACTATCTATATATACACTGTTTTTACTACGACTATGTCTATATGAGCTCAGCCCGAGGTTAAGTATATCAATTGCCATAAATTAAGCATGTCTTTTAGAATTTAGCCAATTACGACTTAGTTGACTTTCTATATAAACCAAGTACCACGAGTGCATGTCTGTCAATTTATCGATTATGTCTATATACTCAAACCATAAATTATTATGTTTAAAAACTATCTACTATATAAGCACTTCTTCAACACGATTGCAACGTCATGCTGGCTTAGTTATCGATAACTTGTCATCGTTCAACATCATGCGAATTAGTCATAATCCTGATCTAAACCAGATGGGTTATGATCGTTATCCTTTGATCTGTTAGATCTAATATAGGTTCTTAAATTCCCTGAACTCAATACAAATGGTAAATCACTGTATAATTGAAATAAATGCAACAGGCAGAAAGAGGCTTGGTAGACTCTATAAAGTATATTTATTCTTGATCAGAACCTATGAGACCTAGAGAGATCGATTATTGAGTTGTTAAATTATATCTTGTATACATATATCTTTGCAGATTGATTCGCGTATATTGAATATAATTTTTTTTTTAGGTTTATCAAATGCATCACATTTGATATAGCCAATATATAAACAGATTTATACTTGAACTAAATTGACAAATAGTAAGAATCGTAAATGCGATTAGAGCATTCATTCATTTGCAATTTTAATATCAATATTACTTTTTAAACAAGATGATATTTCAATTCATACTTCTTCCGAATAATCATAACTAATTCTGAAATATATATATACCTGAACATTGTTCAAAGACCAATCAGTATTTTTTTTGCTGTGATTCACTGCTTCGATGTGAATCCCAGTTCTTTGTGATTCGCAACTCTTTCCATCATCCACGCATCGCTTTTCGTGCTGCCTCTCTCTTTCTTTCTCTCCCTCTCTCTCTGTCGCTCGCTCAAAGCCAAGCCACTAGTCATAGCATACGCATGCATTTGCCATCCTCGCCTCGATGTTGTCTCTGTCTCCGCTGAGATGGTCAGCCGAAAGTCCAATGCCCAACTGAAGCATCAACTGACTTGCCTTTTCGCTTTTGCATTCCAAACAGATAAGTCGCTGGGAGACACCAGTGACATCATCAGCGACTCGTCGGGTGTGGGCACTAATTCGGACTCGGCCGCCTGCTCCATTGGACATCCTAGCACCACAGTGGTGTGCATGGAGCCCTATGCGGGCAACACAGTGGGTCACATACGGCTGCAGCCGGGCGACGTGATCGAGGTGGTGGGCAGCACCGATTGCGGCCTGCTGGAGGGTTATGTTCGCGGCACCAATCAGTCGGGCTTCTTTCCCGCCGACTGCGTGCAGGAGGTGAATCTGCGCCAGAAGCACATCACCAACGTGATGACCGCCAGCACGGGAATGGCCCCCCAGCAACAGCAACACCAACAGCAGCAGCAGCAGCAGCATCAACAGCATCAGGTGCTGCAGGCACAACAGGCGCAGCCAGCTTCCTACCAGGGCTCTCCACAGCTGAGCCTGGGCGGTCACTCGGGCAGCTCCAGCACGCTGCTCCAGCAGCCTCATCAGTCGCCTTCGCTCTCCATGACCAGCAATGGCTCGTGCCAGCAGCAGCAGCAGCCCGAGGGCATGTCCAACAATTCGGTTGGACAGTACAGCAGCGCCACAGCGCCACGCATCAAGAAGGGGTGAGTACACTCTTAATCCCTGCTTTATAGATTCCATATCAAATTTAATCTTAAATACATTTTTAGCGCTTACAACGCGCCCCGATCAGTCGTGCTGCACAGAGCTAAGCGCGGTTTCGGCTTTATTTTGCGCGGGGCTAAGGCCAGCTCTCAGCTGATGCAACTGCGACCCTCCGAGCGCTTCCCAGCGCTCCAGTACTTGGACGACGTGGATCCAGGTGGTGTTGCTGATATGGCCGGACTACGTCCGGGCGACTTTCTACTCACCATCAACGGCGAGGATGTGAGCGCCGCATCACACGAGCAGGTCGTCGAGATGATACGATCTGCAGGCGCCCTGGTCAACATGACCGTCGTCTCGCCCCAGTTTCCGCTTCAGATGCAGGCCAGCGCCCAGTACTTGCCCAGCGGGGCTCGTGCTGGCAGCCAGCATCTATCCAGTGGACCCAGCACACCGCAGAGCGCACACCGACAATGCGCTACGCTGCCTCGCAAGATGTCCATGGGTCCGGGCAACCATGCTGGTAGCAATGGATCTGCCGGTGGAGGAAGCGTTCGCATGGCGCCGATGCCTCCACGCCGTGACCCAAAAACTACCCTAAGCGTGGGACGGGCCAGAGCCAAGTCGATGGTGGCGGGCCTTGAGAATGGGGGCGAGAAGGAGCAGGAGGAGCAGGTGCCTCAGGCCAAGTCCAACTCGGTTGAATCCATTGCTACGCCCACGCCCACACATCCGGGCACACCGGTGCAGCTGCGCACGGCCAGCATCAAGGCGCGACCTACATCGAGTCGCATCACCGCCGCTGAGCTAGAGGAGCTCTTCCAGCGTCAGCAGGGCGAGGGCAGCGCATCCAGTGCCAGTCGCTATGCCACCATGATGACCAGCTCGCGCTTCCAGTCGGGCACAGACAGTGGTGCTGCCACACCTCCCGGCGCCAACGGGTCGCCAATGCGCACAGGTCCGCTAGTCTACGGCAGCGTGGCCGAGATGAAGCGCCAGAAGACGGCGAGAACCAAGCACGGCAGTGGCACGTTGCGCGGAAAGCCCGTTGCTACGCCCACCGTGGGTGGGGCTGTGGCTGGCAGTGGTCGAGATCTCAAGCGCTTTCACTCGACACCCGATCTGCACGGACCGCAGCTGCACGGCTCGGCCTCATCCATCTGGCAGGCCGCAGGCAAAGGCCATCACTCGCAGGACGATGTGGCCACGCTGCATGCTTCGCTGCAGCGGCTCAACACTACGGGTGACAAGGATAGCAAAGGTGGGGCGGTTGCTGGTGCTGGTGCTGGTGCCGTGTTGCCACCACCCAATCACCCACCGCCGCCGCCTCCCGTGGGCCAAGTGGTTAAGGTGGAGACACGCAGCAGCGTCTCGGAGTACGAGAGCACAATATCGTTGCAGCAGAAGCTGAAGAAGCGCGCGGAGAACGATGCAGTCACTTCGGCGGCCATCGATGGCGTCCAGAGCAGCTTCAATCCTTCGGCCAATGCCAAGATCTACGCTTCGCCGCAGGAGCTGCGCAATGTGATGGCCTGGAAACTGCGTCAGGCGCAGGACAAGCCACAGCAGGAAACACTTCCACAGCAGCAACAACAACAGCAGCAACAACAACAGCAGCAACAGCAACATGTCAGTCAATATGCAGCACCTACACAGCTGCGTCCACAGGCTCCAGCCCCAGTGGGCTCTCACTATGCAGCACCAGAGTTGCAGCAACAGCCAACAGCAGCAGTGGCAGCTCCACAATCGCCACCTGCACCGCCTCCGCCACCAGCAGCAACACAACAGCAACAGCAGCAGCAGCAACAGCATTCAAATGGAACTTCAAGTGCATCAGGAATTGTTGCTGGTCCGGCTCCGCCCATACCCGAGCCGGACTACAGCTGCAGCGAGTCTGACGGCGAGGATGAGAACTCTATTCTGGTGGCTCGAAACACAAAGCTCAATGAGAAAATTGCCTTGTTCGACGTGCCAGAGACCAGTGGCAACAGCCAGGGCAGGTAGGTGCACTTAATTATATTCCCATTATCCTCTCATTAACGTGTGCTCTTCTTTAGCGGCAGCAGCTCCGCCTCTGGCTCTGGTGCCTCCATTTCGCACTCGCTGTCCGTGGAGGAGATACAGCGCATACGCAGCAATCTAAAGACATCCAAGTCGTCGCCTAATGGCTTTCTTAAGAAGGAAGACGAGCAGCAGCAGCAGCAGCAGCAGCAACAAGCACAGCAGCAACAGTTGCTGCCACAGCCTGCTGCTGGCGAGGATGAGTGCGACAACAGCAGCTCTGGCGTTAGCAGCGACCAAGAGTTGCTTGCCACGTGCGCTGCCAAGCCCACGGATACCATCAAGAAGAAGCCAAGTGTGACCATTGTGGAGGAGCCGAAAACCATACCCGATCCACCCATCAAGCCCATGGCAAAGACGACCATCAACATTGGAGCAGCAACTGTAAATAGCAACAGCAATACCAGCAGCAGCAACAGCAATAGCAACAGTAACAGCAACAGCAACAGCATTAATACCGGCACAAATGTGGCGCATGCTGCAGCGGCCTACGAGGCAGCCACCAAGACCACCACAAGCACTTCCAATCTAAACAACAATGCCAGCAGCAATCACAACAACAACAGCAGCAGCATAACAGCGGCAACGACAGCGCCAGCAACAACCACGCTGACTGTTAAGCAGCTGGTGCAGCAGCAACATGCGCCAGTTATACAGCAGCAGCAGCAGCAACTGAGCGGTGCTAAGCCCACAGCAATGGCGGCCAATAAGCTGACAGGTAGCACCACTCAAATCAAATCGAATCAACCCGTACTCAGCCCTCAGGTGCTCGGTCGCATACCCAATGTACACCACCATCAACAGCAGCAGCAGCAGCAGCTGCAGCAACACCAAGCGAATCCCAACATAAAGTTGATTGCCACACAGCAGCAGATACTGCAGCAGCAGCAGCAGCAGCTGGCACACCAACAACACTTGCAGCAGATACTCAAAGCCAAAGCAGCGGCCGCTGGTGGCGCCAGCACCGCCGCCCTGGTGGCCAAGCAGCAGCAGCAGCTGCACAAGGGCCTCGACTCGGAGCTGGAGCAGCGCTCCGATCTCGATGACGACGACGGTGAATTAAGTCCCTCACCGCCAGCCAAGGCATTCCAGCGCCATAATTCGCTAACGCGCAAACAAGCAGCAGCCATTGCCATGCAACGGGGTGCCACACGCACCACAGCCGTCTCGTTGGTGCAGCTACCGCCACCACTCGAAGCGGACAGTGACGGCGAGCCGACCCAACAGCAGCATCTGCTACAGCAGCAGCAGCAACAGCAGCAGTTGGCCACGCATATTGTGGGCATGCTGCCCAGCGGCCAATTGGTGGCAGTGCCCTCTGCTGCTGTTGCTGCTGCAACTGCTGTATCGCAGTCCGGCAATAACAATCTGCAGCTGTGCACTGAGAATCTTGTGCTGGCGCCGCCTCCCCAGTTCTGTGACTGCAATGATGCCAAGCATGCGCCACAGTATCATCCTCAACAGCAGCAGCAGCAGCAGCAGCAACAACAGCTGCAACAGCAACATCAGCAACAGCTACTGCAGCAGCAGCAGCGTCACCAGCAGCAGCTGCAATTGCTGCAGCAACAACAGCAACAGCATCAGCAGCAGCAGCAGCAACAACAGCAGCAGCATCAGCGGCTGTCTGGTGGCGCTGGCGCTGGCGCAGTTGGCACTTTGGGGCGTGTGCGCATTGTGGGCTCTATGCCCAAGGCCAATCACCATAGGCTGCACTAGAGTAGCCATCGATAACTTATCGATCAATTGATTGATCGATCAACAATTTGCCAAAAACGTTTAAACGTTAATTAGAATTACAACAGCAAAACAGCAACAGTCATTGCCATTCACAACGAATAGTGCACTCATCCACTGACACACACAACCCCACGAACACCCTCACACACACACACACATAACGTATGTTGCCAGCTACATTTTACGAATCAACTTCAATTGCAACTTGTATGCAAATGCTTTCGATGAATAAATAAATTACAAAATTTGCATGTAAACGAAAAAAAAGGAGAAAAAAACGATGAAACGGAAAACATATATGATAATTAGTTAATTACGCGATATGGCACGAGCACGATTTTTAATTTGTTTAATTTCGAATTTCGAAAAGCAAAAAACAAATGTTCTATTATTTTATTATATTTATTGCGTGTGATATAAATTTATGTACGCGGCTTGGGCGCAGCAAAGAAACTCAAACGAAAGAAAAGGATTCAAACTTTCAATTGAGCATTTGAAACATGTTTGCAATATTTAAGTAAAGTTCAATATATATACCTATTTGTAAATCGTAAATATATAAGTTTGTAGTAATTGAAAACAAACTGAGCCCTCTGGTCAGTCGCCAATGGGCTCAGTTTCTTTTCGAGCTGCATATGTGAAAATGGTCGTATTTTGCTATGGAAAATAACAGAAGCAATTCTCGAATATATATCCACAGCAAATGTAATTCACTCTTAGCATAAGTATAAAGTGTTTAACTAGCAGCTAGTTCATTGTTTCAAGTGCATTTCAGTATCCATCCATTCAGCAATATGCACAAAACATTCGAAGCTCTCACATACAGTTTTAGAGAAACATTTTAGACAAATGAAAAAAAATAAATAAATAAAAATAAACAGAAATTATAACAATAACAATAATAATTAACAATACTATTGAATTTGAATTTGCGCATTTAGCCGAATTGTCAAGTCGAATCGAGTCGAGTTGGAGGAAAAATAGAGACACAGAAAACCACTTACCTAATTAACTACTTAACAATTAAAGGCATTTTTAAAAAGCATATTTATTAAAATTCTACAACTCGTGAATTTTTGCTAGTAAAATTTACAGGTTTTTACTTTAAACACCCTTTTTGTATAATTGTTTTTTAGAGAAAAACTTTAACTTGCGCAAGTATTACAAAGTAAAAAGGACAACATACATATAATAATAAGATGAATACTTAAAAAATTATACTGAAAATGATATAACATAATTCGAAGATGGAATACGGAACATGAAATTTGAAAGAGGTTCTCAAGCATTTGCAGCACTTGCCGCAAACATCGTTAACGAGCCTCGACCTAGAGACAGACATGCGTTTGAACGAGTAACAATTATTATAACTAAGGCTGATTTTATTGCATAATAGAACGTGCAACATGCGACATGTCACAGGCAACATTTGAAATTGATTACTAGCAGTAATAACATTAAAAGAAAACTCAACTAATGCAAACAGCAACAGGCAAAGGCATTTACATTATTTAAATAAATCAATCCCATTCAAAGTGTCGCAAATCATTTAGTATTAATAATACTAAAATAATTAATAATATTAATAACGATATTAGTAAGCTAAATATTTAAACATTTAGAATTGGCAGGCCGCACCTTTGCACTAGCGTCTAAGTGTTGAAAAGTTATTAAACATAGCGCCCCCCCACACACACACACACACACACACACACACACAAGAATACAAAAACAAACACACATACATATATATGAATATATATTGGCAAAGCTAGCTTCTAATTAGATATAGCACACTATTTAGTTCTCGCAATAGTTGCTAATTATTTGTAATTTGTTTTTAGTTTGAAATCTCTACCTGTCCCCTCTTCCATTCCTTTCCCTCTTCTCCGCTCTTCCTCTACATTTAATACATCTTGATTTTAGCTAAGCTTGTTCTATGTTTAAGTTAACTACATGGATAGTTTTGTTTATCCATGTTGAGTGCTCATGCAAGTCCTACCTATGTAAAACTATATACTATCCACACACGAACACACATTCATAAATATAAACATTCATACATATATCGAGTACATGCAGAGTAAGCGTGCATAATAAATATGCGTACTATTCACAAATAAAATGTTAAACAATTGAAGCACATTCACATATAAAGCCACACATACACTTACATAAGCACACATTAAATGCATGTATTTACAATTATGGAATATATTTATTATAAGTCATAAATATGCAATTATGTATTATGAACATGCGTATACAGAAATCAATAAATATGAATGAAAAACATATCGATATATTTATTTTAATTCCACAATGAAATGGCCTTTAGGGTAATATGCGAAAAATATGTTGTCTAAGGATTACTAAGAACATCATATTTTTCACATATTTTCAACAATGAAAGCGCTACATAAAGTTCGGCTAGCTCGTAAGTATCTACACGGCATACGGACATCTTACAAATTAATATGCTAGAGGCAGATAATCGAAATTTTTCTACCTGTCGCCATTTCTATAAAGCCAGCTTTTTACTAGCATATTCGTTCAAGTTCCGTGTGTCCCCAACAGCTCCTTTTCGAAGCTAACCAATGTAACTGGACGACAGAACGTGATGCATTGCTTTAGTAAGAATGAGCTCAAACTATTCAAATATTTCGAAGTCTTTAAAGATTTTTAACGTCACATATAACATTGTTTCCTTTAGAAAAAGGTCGTAATTTCCCAGAATAGCAAGACATTTTTTACACACTGATAGGCAGCACAATTGTCCAATTTTCAACAATGTCCCCTTGCAAATATTGTAACAACAAACAAACATTGTAAACAATTTATTTATGAGATGAAAGGATATGCTGCGCTTCAACGATTTGCACTCAAAGTTTATTGAGTCATGCAATCCATTGAAATTCGTGAAATCGCTCGCCATAAACTATGCAAGATATTTTTAAAATTCAAACCACCTTTGACATATGCAATACTCTCATAATATTGCATTGATATTAAACCAGTTTATCAGGAAGAGAATATACAACTGCCCCAGGAAATAAAAGAATTCTTATTTATTTATTTACAAAAGTAAGATTTTACTATTTTATTTTGTTGCTTTTGTTTGTTTATCTGGTTTCTTTAATATTAAAAGAAAATCTACAAATAGTTGTAGTTTTTGTTTTTGTTTTTTGTTTTGCCAACAATTCGCTTGTATTCCGAGTTGTTGACACAGAAGTTTTGTTGCGCATCCTGGAGGACAACAAAACGGCAAACCGAAGACTTGTGCACCAAACATAATTTGGCTAAATTAAAAACAGATAATAGGAAATAAAAATAAGGATGAAAACAAGACAAAATGCTGCAAAAGGCGCTTTTTGTTTTTGTTGTTCCTTGTCAATTAAGAGCTAAAATTAATTTGCATTTGCTTTTCAAGTTTGTTTTAGTTTCTCTCTTTATGTTTTTTTGTAAGTTATTAAAGTTTTGGTTTGCCGCTGGCAGCTGTTTGCTTTTAATTGAAATCGAGTTGTGGGTGTGTATTTTACTTGCAATTGCTTGCAACTCGCTGCACCTCGATTGAATTGCAAGTTTTCAATATATATATGTATATATATATATATAGATCTCGTATATATATGTAATAATAATATGCCATATTGTATATAGTAATAATAATAATGTATATAGATATATACTATATAATATATATAATTTGCGTGTTGTTTTTTTTTTTCTTTTTTTGTTTAAACAAGTTGGTTTCGTATCATTAATTACAAACTACAATTCGCGTATTTCTTTATTATAATAATTGTTTAATAATAATTTTTTGTTAGTTTTTCGTTTTGTTTTTGTTATTTGTTTGTTTGCGGCTTAAATACTTTGGGCTACGCGTTTGTTTTCTAGGCGTGTCAATATGTTTGTGTGTCAGTGTGAGTGTCTGTCTGTGCTTGATCAGCAATTCGATCTGGGCATTATCTATTAATTTGCTGCTCTATTTGTATATATGTTTATGTATGTATATAGTAGTTCTGGAAGTGTCTGCTGTCGAATTTCGTATGGCCTCTGAGCTGAGTGAAAATGGAACCGATCTGAACTATTTAACTTATGGACTTATGGAATCGCGCTAATTAAATGTTGTATAATAATTTCATAGCTGGAATCTCTTATCATTTTTATTAAGTGGGCTGCTGAGGCACGGCGTCACTTGGTAACGTGGCCAAAAACGCATCTAGCTAAAAATGTATTCGGCTGTTTCCTTAGATATCTAGTTCAATAATTGTTAGCGCTCTTAATCGAATATATATATATATATACACCTATAGAGATGCATATATAGTATATGTGTCTGTTTGTTTGTTTGTGTGTGTCTGTGTCTGTTGTCAATATATATGTATATAAATTTATTTAACAAACTACTAATGTTAAGGGCTTTATGCACGCTTTTCACTACCAAAAAACTACGCGTAGTATATTTAATTATAAGTGTTAATATATATACTAAATTTATATATATTTGTAATGTATATATAACTCTATGTATATATAATTTTTTCTTTAAATATGTTTTTGTTGTATTTGCGCTTAATTCGCATTGTTGCTCCGCGTTGCTTTTGCTTCTCTTTCGAAATTTCATATAAACTTAATTGTTACTCAAAAATAATGTACAATAATAATAATTAATAATAACTGTTTCTCCGCTCTAACTGTAAAATTTATAATTTTTCTGTATATATATATATGTCTGTATATATATATATATATATATGTGTGTGTGTCTGTAAGCAATTAAAATATCACCAATATTTTTGCTTTTTGCTTTTACTCTTTTTTTTGTGTTTTCTTTTTTTCTGTTTTCTACGTTCGCAATTTTTTGTTTTCATGTAAAAAAATTAAATTAAATTAAATACAATATAAAAAATGTACAATTATTTTTTTGTATTCTTTTTTTTAGTTTTTCTTTCTTTTTGACGCGTTTGTTAAAAAGTTTTCTTTTGTTTTGTTGTTGGTTCCATTTACGTTTTTTAACTTTCTTTTTTTTTGTTTTTTTTTTTCTTTTTTTTTTAGTTTTGCTTAAGTAAAATGAAATGTGGGCGGGCGAACTGTGCGCTGGGCGTGGCCAAATTGCATTAAGTACAAGTGCTTAAGTTCTGCGAGCGTGTGGGTGAGGGTATAAGTTTGTCTGTGCTTTACTATTTTTCTTCTTTCTCTTTTTTTTGTAAATATATTTTTTGGGGCTGCTTTTGAATACTTTTTCTTGAATTAGTATGCAAATATATTACATTGAAGTATATATTTGTAGCTTATGGAATGTTTGCGTACTGGCCGCTGCCGCTGCCACGCCCCCAGCGCTCGCCCGCCTTGGACCGTTGCTGCCCTCTGCCCCAATGAATGGAATGAGGCGGTCAGCTCTAGCGGCTAATAATACAGTAAAGTCCCAAATTAAAGTACATCGAAACGAACTTAGCTCCTAAAATTCACACGTTTAACAAACAGGGGATGAGGTTCGAGGGGGATTCTTGGGGGAGGCAATAACAACAACAGGCAACAAAAAAATTAAACAAAAACAGGCAACAATTGGTTGGTTGGTTGGTTGGTTGATTGATTGGTTGGTGGCTAGCTTGGTGCTGGTGTTCGTTAGGCAGGTGCTGGCATCCTTTTGATTTCACATTCTTCCACTCTCTCTATCTCTCTCTGTCTCTCTCTCGATCTACTGCAATATGTCCTGTATGTTAAAGTTGTCGTTGTCCAGCGAGTTGATCAGATCCTGCGTGGAAAAATTGCTGTCCACTGGCAAGCTGTCGAGGAATTCGAGACACAAGTCGTTCGAGTTGGCCACCACCGAGTTGATCGTCTGGCTAATTGAGCTAGCACTCGCAATCGTTGACACGCCCACACCAACACCAACACCAACGCCGCCAACCGCCTGCGCTGCAGCATTGTTGTTACTCGGTCCCGGCCCGCTCTGGCTCATCTGCAGCAACTGTTGCTGCTGCTGGTGTGTGGTTGTCGTGGTGCTGCTCTGGACGAATTGCTGCTGCTGCATCGTGATCTGCTGCTGGGTCTGGCTCATGTGCATGCTGTTGATTTGCATCTGGGCGGCCATCATGCCACCTCCGCCGCCACCGCCGTTGCCACTAGCAGCCGCGCTCTGCTGCTGCTGCAGCAGCTGTTGCATTTGCATGTTGCCGCCACCGCCTCCGCCACCGGGTCCCATGTGCTGTTGTTGTTGTCGCATCAGCTGCTGCTGCATTTGCGCGGTCGTCAGCTGCATCTGCGGCCCATTTGGTCCGGACATCATGCTGTTGTTCGGCCCGTTGCCTGGCGCATTCGGCGCTCCATTGGGCATAAAGTTTCCTGCCATCGAAAAAAAACATGGGTTGAGCTAAACTAAACTGAGAAACTGCAACTTGAAGATGCTTACCGCTGTTGAAGCCGCCGGGTCCTTGTCGCATGGGTCCGCCTGGACCGAAGCCCATCTGCTGCTGCTGCTGCGTCATCATCATGTGGCGCCACTCCTGCTGCGAGCCCATGGGCATGCCATCGGGCGTTACCTGCACGTTGGGCGGTCGCTGCTGCTGCTGGGGCTGCTGCTGCTGCTGCCCGCCGCCGTACGGTCCGCCCATACCACCGCGTGGCCCGCCGCCTGCACCGCCGTGCTGCTGCATGTACATGGCTGCATGCTGGGGTCGCATCATCGGCCCGGATGGTGGGATGGGCTGCTGGGTCATGCGCCGCATGGCCGCTGCCTGGGCTGCGCTGTTGGGGAAGCGTCCGCCGCCTGCGTTGCCGCCGACACCGCCACCAACGCCGACACCGCCACCGACGCCGCCGCCGCCCACCGTCTGCTGCATCATTTGCGCCTGCATCAGCTGCGCCTTGGTCGCATTGTACTCTGGGGGCGGGGGACGGGCGCCGGACATGTGCTGCTGCACCTGCTGCTGGTGCTGCATGGCCTGAGCGCGCATCATCTGCTGCTGCTGCAGGAACTTGGCCTGGCTGCCGGCTGGGACCGGCACCGGGCCACCATTGCCGCCGCCCATCATCATCTGGGCGTTGGGCCCGCCGCCATTCGGATTCATTTGCATGGGATTCATGGGCACGCCGGGTCCGCCCATCTGCATGCCCGGCATGCCGCCCATGGGTCCGCCCAGCTGATTCATTGCACCGTTATTGGGTCCGCCTGCGCTGCCGGCGTTGCCGCTGCCTGCCCCGACGGGCACGCCGCCCGGCTGTTGCTGCTGCTGCATCAGCGGCACATTGCTGCCGGGCCCGCCATTGGCATTGGCCGCTGCCTGCGCCTGGGCAGCCGCTGCGGCGGCCGCTGCTGCAGCTGCCTGCGCCTGCGTTTGACGCTGGCGCATGTTTGGCGGCACCTGCTGCTGCTGTTGCTGCTGGGTGGCCGCCTGTTGCTGTTGTGCAGCTGCAGCAGCTGCTGCTGCTGCCGCTTGTTGCTGCGTGAAGTTCATGCTTTGGCTTTGGGAGAGCGAGAAGCCGTCGGAGGGTACTGCAATTGGTAATTGTTCGATTAGTTCGACTTATCGATTACTTCTAGACTAATCGGTATGCTCACCATTATTTGCATTGTTCATATTTTGATTTGGTTGCTGCTGCTGTTGCTGCTGCTGTTGTGGGCCATTCGGATTGCCTCCATTGGGGCCCGAGTTGCCGCCGTGCGGCTGCTGCTGCTGCTGCTGCGGATTGGGTCCGGAGTTGCCCGGCTGCTGCTGCTGCTGCTGTTGCTGTTGCTGCTGACTGAAGAAGACGCCCTGCTGCGCGGCAACAGAGACGTTGCTCTTCATGTCGCTGCTCAGGTGCAAATGCTGCCCAGCTGAGACCTGCGGAGAGAAGAAGAGTCAAAAGTAAATTAAAATTCCATAGCTTTTGCTTCCAGCTATAAGTGAGGGTTGCCTTGATAATGGCACAGATTACGTATGCGACCTGTGACAGAGAGAGGAATGAAAAGTATTCAATTCATATTATATATGAATGCGCTTGAGGACAGACATTCACTTCAAGCCATTATAAGTTCAAGTTCAGAAATGTCACTGAGCGAAATGAATCGAATCGAAATTCTGAAGAGAACACAGACTACAAAACATTATGTTCTTGATTAAGGAATCCTCAATATATACTTTGTATAAAACAGCTAAATTAAAATCTATCTGAAGTTTACAAAAAGATAATCAGTCTAAGGCATTAATCCCAAGTAGAATACTGCGAGAGTAAAAGTTCTCAGAATTTATTTATTTATTTATGTATAAAACTGATTGAAATATTAGCTCTTTGAAGGGTGCAGCTCATCTCGAAGTTCAACAGCTGAGATTGAGTATTCATACTTGTTAATTTTCATCGCTTTACTATAACTTTAAGTTCCATGACGTCTAATCGCCAATACCAGTGGTTGAGCTCAACTAATTGCATCCCGGCTGTCTGGCTATGAACTACTCTATCCCATTCTGCTCTTCCTGTTGATGTTCAGCATTCTCACACCCTTTCCAATTTGCATCAGTTTTGGGCATCCAGTGGAATTTGACTGCCTGAGCCAGAGTCAAAGATTTTGAGGCTAATTCCCGGACATGTCCTGGGCCGAGGTAGCACATTAAGGACCTGCCCGCCACCTACACCACCTACTCCACTTACAGCTGTCAGCCCTTGTGCAACGACTGTCAACAGCAGCCAGCGGGACTGTGGCTGGGGGGGAGGTTGGGGATTGGGCTAGAGATTGGATGGAAGTCGGTTATTGCTGTGGGTGTTGCAGACATTGAGTTGGCTGCTGAAGCTTATTATCAAGCACAGCTGCATTCGCATCCGCATCCGCATCCACATCCGTGTCCCATTTGATGGCTTAGCTGGCAAACTCACACACAGCCAAACTGAGTGACAGCCACACAACAACATTGAGGCATAAATCTTTTGGCACTTTTTCAGTGTCTACTTTAGCGGGTGTCGCCGGATCTTTAGCTTTAACTTCAGCTCGTTCCTAGTTCATATTCATATTTGCACTTTATTTGTTACTCTTGTGGAAGGACCTCGCCCACCCCCAGGAAAAGGGAAATAAAGTGGGCTCAACTGCGTCGCGCATTTCAATGCCAAGTGCCAAAGCTCGTGTTGTTGCCAACTCAACTGTAAACTAGAGATGAATGCGTGACAAGGCACGCGCTATCGCTCAAATCAATCACGACATACAGAGCCCTACAACTGAATATGTTTATGAAACAATATATTTTTAAGAGCTTAAGAAGTAATAGCAGTCTGCAAAATTAGCTAATGTGAACTGTAAATGTAAACTTGAATTTAATATGATTTGATATAATAAATATTTTCTTTTGTTGTTGTATATATTTATTAGTTAATATGAATTTATATAGTACAAAAATACTGTATAGCATTATTGTATCGTCGCTCGTCCGTATCTAGCTTGGGATATCGTTTAGCCCTGGCCAAACACCTTGTCTCGTGCTCGTCGTAGTCGTCCTCGTCCTTGTCCTCAGCCTCGTCTGTGTCCACGTTCTCGTCCACATCATTGTCAACTCTATATTCGAGCCGACGCGACGCATAGGCCAGCCAATAAATCTTGGCGACACGACTTCAACGTCGCTGTCGCAGTCGCAGTCGCAGTCAGCGTCGCCGTCGCAGTCACAGTTAGCGCTGCTCTCGGTGACCTCGCCTGGCTGTTGGTTTTTGGCGCACTAAGCAACTTTGTGGCCTCTTTGGCCATTGTTGTTGTAATTGCTTGTTGGTTTAATTTATTGCGTTTTTGTGGCACACGCATATGCACGGAGTGTGCGTGTGTGTGCGTGTGTGTGTATGTGTGTGTATATGTGTGTGTGGCATAAAGTACACTGATTAAAAGTCATGGACTCGCTGAGCTAATTGAAGTTTAGTGCCAACAGCAACAACAGCAGCAAACGCCAACTGTTGCCACAGCGGCCTAACTCCCAGCAGCCCACTATAGACACGTCGCCGTTCCTCTCCAGCTAGCCTCCCCCTTTCATAAATCATTTGCATGCCACTGGCAAAAGGTGTGAAATGCGTTTGCAGCGCCGCATCTGAATGCGTCTGCGGCAGCCTTTTTGATGAACAGCTGAAGCTCGCCTGCAAACTGCACATTGCGTATACGCACTGTAGACTATGATATTTTGTATGTTTAAAATTGAGTTATACTAGCTATACTGCGTATGTAAGTCTATCATTCTATACATTCTGCTATGTCTATGCCTAAGTATGTATATGAATGTAAATAGCTGTATCTATTGAAATTAAACACTGTTTATGTGTAATATATACTTGTGTATATGTTTGATAAAAAAATTAACGAATTTCTGAAATTGGAAATTCAATTTTCGTAGGAATTTTTTTTTAAATCTCAAAAATTAGGAAATTCGAAAAATGGAAAATATACGGCTGATAGCTGAACTAGGCCCATTAGAAAATTCTCTATCCTTTACACTTTAATAGTTTGAGCAGCAAAATTTAATATTATGATTACGAATGGCTTCTTCTACTGATTTGCAAAATCAAGGCGTGGCACGTCTGAAAAATCTATATGTTGAAATACTTTTTGACAGGGTATTGTGCAGTCGGTAGCTCCAGCTTACACTAGATTGAAATATGATATATATGATTGATTTATATCTTTGAACATTACATTTGCAGAGTTTCTTGTGAATTCTTATATAGCAAATTCTTAAATCATTATAAATTTATTACATAGGAGCGAAATTTTAGTTTCAAATTTCAACTCATAATACACTTTCTTTATATATTATATACTTTCTTTATACATATAGCTATATATATGAATATTCATGCATATCACAGAGCAGAATAATGCCAAATATGCATATTAAGGCCTCTATATCAAAGGGAATGTTTGATCGATTTAATCAGCGCGACGGCAGGTGAATGAGCAGCAGTGCATTCGCTTTGCTTCACTTCAAGTAATTTACTTTAAAGAATCCTTTGTAAGGACTCAATAACTAAGTCATTGGGCAAACAAAGTGGGCGAACATACTTTTACTAGCATACTTCGAGGCGCAGCAGGAGGGGGGGGGGGGGGAGGGGAGAGCAAGAGGTGTGGGTGTGCAAGTAGATGTGGGTGGCAACACGAAGAACGACTTCATAAAACAAATCATTACAGCAGCTTTCATAAAAGGACAAACATGGGCACAGTCGAAAGACCAGGCTTAAGTCAGGGGAGAGCAGAGGTTAGGCGGCTCTGTGTGTGTGTGTGTGTGTGTGTGTGTGTGTGTGTGTTAGCTGACGGGCAAAGGGACTACATACATAAAATATCAATAAAAAAGTTTAAAGGTAACTGCGACGACTTGGCGCGAGCGTTTGGCGACGTAACCACGAACAGGAGCAGCGCCAGGAGCTGGAGCAGTAGATGAAGCAGCAGGAGTCTCTCTCTCTCTCTCTATCTCTCTCTATCTCTCTCTCACTCACTCTATGCAAGCCGTGCGCGTAAATCCTAAGCTATTACCCCAGCGCCGCCATATTGATTGCGCTGGAGACAAACCGGGCATCCCACACACAAGCCGCACACACATATGTACATACACCCACACACACACACACACAGACACAGAGAGTAAGGACTCGTAAGCAGGAAATGCGCATTTGACAAGCCAAAAAGATTGCCGCATGTAGAGCTCGCGACCCTGCCCCTACCCCCAGCAAAGGGACTGATATTTGAGCAGAGGGCAACTTGAATGCTGCTTGGATAGCCAGCCTGAAAGAGCAGGAGCAGGAGCAGGAGCTGGGGCGCTGTATGCCTTGCATATAGACTTGACAATGATATATGTGACTATGCCACAATGTGTGCTGCTGCTGCTGCTGTTGTTGTTGGTGCTGCGAGTGTGTGACATGTGTGAGTGTGTGCGTTGGGGTCGCTCTACAAAAAGAAATGAAACTTCAACTCAGCCTCGGGGGCTGTTCCGTCTTATTGGCCCCCATATACACACATACACACACACACACCAGAACGAGCAGTTGAAAACTGAGAACGCAACTGTACCAAGCACAAATCAACACAATAACAAACTTGTTGCCCAGGCACTTAAAATAATTGAAAATGAATATGAGAAAAGGCAACATAATATAATGATACATCTAAGTATATATCAAGTGCATTTCAAAGCAGGACAACTGTTAATGCTGAGATTACAGGGTGATAATAGCACAATGCGGCTTAACATATGTTAGCTTTACTGGTAACAGCAGCCATGTTAGCAACAGGGCCGAGCTTACACTCAATATCTACGTTGCCGTAACATATGTTCGGAAAGTTAACTGAAACTGAAAAAAACGAATCAGATAAAGTCAAAAGTATTACGATATTTATTTACAGATTATCCCCTATGTTCTCAATAATTTTGCATTAGAGTTTTGAAACAGTTTCATATTATATCAACTCTACATATATATATTTTATTTTGCAGATTATATAAACTAAATGGAAAAGGTTTGGCTTATTGATCAAGCGAGTTACATTGAAGCTGGCAGCGATTCGCTTATACTTCATGCCTCTGCTCATGAAGGATAATTGAAGTTGGTCTAAGTGCGCGTATAGAAAGCAATTGAAACAAGCGAAGCAACAGCCGCCCACTCATCGAACGATGCACTTGGCAGCGGCCCAGCGCCAGAGTCAATGAAATTAGCAAAACAACACCAGCCTCTGCAGCCCCTGCAGACCGCCTCCTCGGAGGGCAGAGACAACAGCCACCCCGATGCGAATTGCCTCTGCGTCGTTTTTCTTCATGTTTTCCCTTATTTTTGTTTTTCTTTTTGTTTTTGTTTTTGGCACTGAAGCCAAAAAATCCAAATGAAGCCAAGAGAATGTGTCGTCCTGGCCAGGACTCTAATATTCGACAGAAGGGGCGTCAAAGCGAGCTGGGGAAAGAGACTCTGTCATTGGATATTTGTGTGACATAAACTAGCTGCTCCTGCTCCCAGCGCGTGCCGCCAACTCTGCCTCCCTCTCTGCAGGAGGTGCACGCGATATTTAACGAAATTTTTGACAGCGTCTAGTGAAGAGAGAGGGAAATTGAGAGAGCGGGAGAAATCTCATTTAGCGAGGCGTTAAAGCGAATCGAATTTGATTTTTAATTGGCAATGACAGCCAAATAAGGAGCTCTGCACTAAAATGTTATTAAGCATAAGCTTTAATGCCATTTAGCGCTTGAGTCTTTGGCAAATAGAATTGATGTGATTGGATGAATGACAAAATAAAGTTTATAAATACATTCAGATATTGAAACTCTAAAAGAAAACAGAAAAAGCTTTCATTTATTGATTGAATTACTATTAGTTCCAATAGAGTTTCGATTGAAGTCGATTGAGCGGGTCATACTATCATACTATTATACAATTATCATGCTATGATACTATCATACTATCATACTATCATACTATAATACTATCATAATATATCCAAATCTGTAAAATCGTTTCCTTTTACTCCATACAGCTTCATAACTAACTTTGATCAATCAATCAATCAATATTATAGCATAGCATAAAATCTTCATCATCATAGTTTGAGTAGAGTTGTAAGCATATTGAACTCATTGGCTTTGAAACTAATAAAAATTATCTGTACTGTACTCTTTCTTTTTCTCTCTTTCTCTCTCTCTCTTTCTCCGTCTATTTCACTCTCTCTCTCTCTCTCTCTCTCTCTCTCTCTCTCTCTCCCTATACTGCTATTTTTTGAGTTTCTCAAGTCCAATCTTTTGTGCCCTTCAATCAGACAGTTAGCCAGGCTCTATAGATATTCTCTAGACTACACAACCTATTCTCAATTCGAATCTCTCGGGTAATTGCCAACTTTCATCAGGTCCAACAACAACAACAACAATAGTAACAAAAAGGGAAAAGCTGGCAAGTTTGAAGGGGCGGTGAGTGGCCCAAAGGATTCGAGTAACAGGCTCGAGGGTAAATGTCAATATATGTATGAACACAAGAGAGAGGCAGCACACATAGTTAAGGAACAAAAAAGAGAGAGAGAGAGAGAGAGTGCGATTCTCTATGTGTATATGTGGGAAACTTTTAATACAGTTGCAGTTAGCACACACAATGCAAGCGAACCCTTTGGCCACACAGTACAGACACAAAGCGCTCCCAATCTCAGCCCCCTATCCCTATGAAACTGTGTGTGTGTGTGTGCTGCAGCATGTCAATGATCATAAATTAAACTTGCAATAATTATAAATTAAATTTTGGCATAAATGGGCATGAGAGCGCCATATGCAAAAAGCGAGCCAGAGGAACGAGGCATAGAATGGGTCCCCGCTTACAGCAAAGGACCCCCAATCCCAAACGTAACTGAGCCATTGAAGGCTACAGCGAGAGCGAGACAGAGCAACAAAACATGCAACGTCTGCCCCGCCTCTAGCCACAAGTGAACTACACTACATCAACGAGTGTAGTTGTACATGTAAGTGTGTGTACATGGATACGTTTGTGTGTGTGTATGTAAGTGTGTGTGTGTGTGTGTGTGTGTGGGTGGCTAGGGAATTGTCCGCTTAAATCATTTGGGCAGCTTTGTGGGCCGCAGTGCATTCGATTTGTTACTTTGTTGGTTTAATTTAAAGTCCAGCTCATTGGCAACATGATACTGAACTCACACACACACGCACATGCACGTACACGAACACGCATACAGATACACACCTGTAAAATTTATGAATGCATTTTAATGGATCCCTTGTCAAAGTTAATGGCCCCGTAACAAACAATCTGCAAATGACCTGACAAAAGCTAAAAAAAAAACACACACACAAAAAGCTTTAAAAAGCTCAGCAACCGAATTGAGCTAAAGCGAATATACCCTTCCTTAATAGATAAAATAAGTAATCGGGAAAAACTATTATCTATTATATTTTAAATAACATCTATGAAAGCTGTATTAATTGCAATTACATTAGATAAAACAATTCTTCTATTCTTCTAAAAAGAAGAAGAACTATTTCTTCCAAGAAAGAAAGAAAATTAAAATTTTAATTATTTTCAAAATGTATAACCAAAATATTATTTTATATCATTTCCAAGAACTTTATTGAAATAATTTGCAATAGGATGTTAAACATTTCTAGAATTACAAAAAATATAAATTCAAAATTCTTCGAATTCGATTCTCCAAAAGATTTTCGTTTATGTCTGATTATTCCGAATTGCTTCCTAACTAAATAATTTGTTTGCCTTAAATGACTTATGAATTAAATTTAATTGAAAAAAAATTCCTCCCTTTAATTGGCTGAGAAATGTCTGAAAGTCATTTCCACATATATATTTATATATTGCCATTGCGTGCAGTTGCTAATGAGAATGATAATGAGCATAATAATGAGCTGAATGCAATTTCAATTTGTAATTGGCTTATGACCGATCGCAGCATAATATCTTATAGATACCAATATGATGACTGTAAAAAATCGTATATACCTGTAAGCTGATATATATAGAGAGAAATATTCGTTTATCGCGGGCTCCAGCGATAACGTTTTGATAATGGCTAATAAAGCGCGTTGAGGTGAGTCAGAGCTAAAGCATCTCATAGATAAAGCAGCTGCATGGCAACAACAAAGCGAATTGAAATCAAAATAGCATTGAGAAGAATTCTTTGGTGAGTGACTCGTGTGGCACAGCTGTGTGGCGACTGCAGCAGAGACAGAGACAGAGACGGAGACAGAAACAGAAACAGAGGCAGAGAAGAAGCAGCTAAACAAACATCTGCGAGCATATTTGCTAGCAAGAAAAACGCTCAAGAAACGCGCGCGACTCGCGGCTGACTCAGAGCGCGTTTTCTGGCTGTGCTATGCGATATTAAAATGCCAAACGAAACGTGCCAAGTGCCTAGCGAAGAAGAAGAAGCAACTAAATGCAATCCATAGCGAATGCAAAGCGGAACAGAGGGAGCAACTGATACAGAGAGAGAAACAGATGCATTTATAGAGTTTGCTGACGATTGAAATATTTGTCATCCAAAAGAACTTGACGAAAAATACGATGAATGTGTATAAGTTGGAAATATAACTATGTGAAAAGTAATATAAGTTGGCAATATACATAAGTATCATATGAAGCTTCAATTTGAATTGAATCAATTCCAGAAATGTAAATGTAAATTGAACACAGTAAGACATGAGATACCATCAATCACAAAAGAGCCAAAGATCAAATCAAATCAAGATTTATATAAATAAAAATAATGATTTGATAAGTTTAAAATCGTTCCATGAATATAAAAGAGCAGCAATTAAGCAGAGATGATAAATCAACGATTCATAATAAAATACGAATAAATATGATTTAAATAGAAGTGTATATAATTGTGTAAGAGTTAAAGAATTCAAATGAGTCTATGATGTACATATGTAAGTAGACGTATAAGTACGATTTGTGCATTTTTAATGAAAATACAATATCAAGCACAGTTCAATGTGAGTTCTCAATGTTATATCATAAATGGAAGGAAATACAGCGTAGGCTTACAACTGTCAACTGAAGCCTATTGAATATATGATATATGAATGTATATGAAATGATTTTTAAAAGTCCGTTTTCTAACGTATATTTCAAAACATATCATTCACTTGGCACTCAATCAAATAAAACAAACAATATGTTTAATTAAATTTATCCATCACACTAAGCTCCAGTTGAATATGACAAATTTTCATTGGCAGATTGAGAGCGTCCATTTGCCCGTTGTCAATTCGAATTTACGTTTCTGTTTTCATCAATTTGGCAATGGCGAATGAGTTCAACATTCGTTAATTTTATTTACACGCACTTTCCAAATAGTCGCTGCAAAAAGTGTGCAAATAGCAGCAGAAATCCGAAATGGAAACGCACACAGCAAACTCGAATAGCAGATACACGCAGTCCCAACATTTACGGAAAATTCACAAATAAGAGAGAGAGAGAGAGAGAGAGGGAATCGGTGGGAGGGGGAGAGATAACCAAATGGCGAACAAATCGAATCGAATAGCATCAAATTTTCTACCTTTGGCTTTTGCTGTTGATGCATTTAAAAATTGGTTGGTAAAACTCTCGACTTGATTTGCACTAAATGCAAATGACTTCAAAAGGGGGCGTGACACCAAAAATCAATGAAAATTTTAGCAAAGCAGGCGCATCAAAATCCATTTAGCCAAATCCCAACCGAACGCCAATCGTTAAAGTTAATTACTTAATTTATTTGCCCAACCGCAGCAACAGCTGACAAAGGGTTTCCAATTGCTGTAGCTACTGCTGCTGCTGCTGCTGCATTAAAATAATAAACAATTAATAATAATAAAAGCAAACAAAACATTTGGCAAGCCACAAATGCGGCAGGCTAAACAAAAACATGGCCCGTCGTCAAATAAAAAATAAAGAGACTACCACGAATTAGGCCCCACCTCCCAACTAAGCCTCGGCCCATGTGCTTATTACGCTGCCCAACTATCTGGCCATAAACATAAAGATACCCTGTGAATACCCTCAAGTTTATGTTACTAGCAGAAAAAGCCATTAGAGAGTCGTATAATTCAAAGAATATCTTGCATTCCATAGCTCTTTCGGCTACCCTCTCAAGTTTTCCTTCCTTTTTTTTCGTACCTTGGTAATTCTTATAAATTCAGCTTTTACTTTGGGTCTTTAGTAAATTTAAAGGGTCTTCTCTTTTGTTCTTTTCATATATTTGCCAACGCTCTACTGACTTCCTTTAAATGTGCATTTGATAAGAAATTAAGGTTATCAATTGGCATAATTTTCCTATAGCAAGATGATTATTTCGATGATTATCTCGTTTCGAGGAAGTGTATATACTTAAAATATTATATTGTATATCTATAGGATCAACTACTTGGTCCATTAAGTCATGCATGTGCTATTTTGTAATAATTTTTCCGCTGCTAAATCCATTAGATAATACGCATCAGAAGGTCAGTGTAGCTAACATGCCTTACTTATCGTAATGCTCTATATCCTATTATATAATCTTTACATCCTTTTTTTACCCTCCTTGCTTTGCACTGCATTCGTAAATGTTTCACATTAGACACTGCCTAAGTTGATCTCTGATATCTAAGAGTAGATAACTCCAGCACTTTCTATCTGCATACTCTTCCCTTTGGCATTGACACACTCTCACCTTGCATTTGGCTTAGGGTATTCATCAACACTTTCTAGTCGTGTCCAACTCGTGTCGACCATTTACATTTTCAATTACTTTGCGCTACGACTTTGAAGTGACGAGCGTCAGACACGCACCTGTCCACCTGTTTTCACTTCCTTTCCTCCTTTCCCCCTTTTCCCCCTTTCCCCTGCTCCTTCCACCAACATTTAGACAGCTTTCTATAGTGTAGCCACGCCTTGTATTGTGGGCCATCTCGTTAGCTAGTTTAGTTGCTCGGTCACAGTTTTTGGGTCGTATTGTTGCCTGGCAAAAGATCAAAAGTGCGCCTAGACGAAGACAGACAATATAAAATTACACATACGCCGCGTTGACCAGGTGGGTTAACTGGTTAGTTGAATCAACTAACCAGAGCCACCCTCTCGCCCTCTGTCCTCTGGCCATTTGTTTGTTGTGGTTATATTAGAGCTCTTTGTGTGTGTCCTTTTATATTTTTAATTACAGACTTTGACGTAGTCCTTGTCATGTGTGCGAAAGGGAGTCTTTCCGCTTATGTTTCTGTGTCTAGTGGAGTCCACCCTCCTTTTCGCATCTTTCATTGTATTGCAATGGAAATTTGTCAGCAGTTCCTTAAATATTTTTGCCATATGACTTAATTACTTTATTATTAGGGCCACATATGCCAGGTTGGGCGCAGGAAGAGTGAGAAAGGCTGTATAGCTCGAGTTCTCTCCTCTTCTCTCTGCTTGTTATATTTATTGATTTTCCTTGGTGACATTTTTTGCAGTCGCTGTCGTCGTTTATTGTGCCGCACTCCTTGAACTATTTTTAAACGCCAGTTAATTGCGTTTAATGATGTCACAACTTCACATGACTTCCAAAGCCCATTTAACTCAACAAAAAATATCGCTCTATTTAAGTACACAACTCCATATTAATAATAATAACGATTATGGCCATTGTTGAACTAGAAAGGCTTCCAATTCACAGTATAACTTGCTTGCATTTCAAAAGAAAGTTCTTTCTCCCTCTCTCTCTCTTTCATGTATATAAATTGAGTATATAAGGAAAACTGAAGCATCGCCACATAAAATTAGTATTTAAATTTGTATAGCATTATATTACTATTATTAATAATAACTTGTATAAATTTAAATACATATATATATATTGATTATCTTCATTAAAAAAGTATTACTATTATTAATATATATTATAAATAGTTGCGATGCTTCGTCAATCACTTAACATCTCAAGCTTCGTTTGAACAAATAATTATTTGATATTTCGGTAAGTTATGATTCATATATATAGCTTATTAAAATTTAAAAAATGTTGAACATTCACTCAAATAAATTTGCATGCTTTCTGCACTTTGGGATAAATTAATTATAGTAAACGAAAATGTTTCCCAACAATGAAGATATATAGATTCTGTTTAATCTAATTTGTGATTTACACACAAGTAATTATGAGATATGAAATAAAGAGAAACGAGAGTGTAGGAGAGCAATAGAGAACATGTTCAGCATGCCTTTTTTTTCACTCTTTTGAGATAATTTCTTTAACATAATCTCTATAGTAAAGCTAAAGTTTTGTGCGTGATTATAATGCGGGAAGTATGAATGTCGAGGGAGGTAATAAAACAGGGCAACTGTTTGACCACTGCTCAGCGAGAAAACGAGAGAGAGGGCAGAGAATAAGAGACTGAGACTCACACCTACACACACACACACACACATGACCCGATTGTTGTTGAAAAAGTAATTAATTTGATTAAGTGACTCTTAGGCGAAACGGGGGGGCGGGGGAGCATGGCTTGGAGTGTGGCCAGGTCAGACATATTTATGAGCAAATACACAGAGCAACAGATTGTGAGTCTAGCTCACGAAATGAGTTTTGCCGTTTTGCTGCTTTGACACGTTGCGTATACGCAATATGGCCATTAAATTGCCCTCTTTAATGTTTCGTTTATTTTATTTGGTTTGTAAGTGTAAAATTCTGTTACAACAGCCAACAAATTTTAATGGAATTTCAAATGTTCTGTGTGTATGCTGTTTGTTTTACTGACTCTCTCTCTCTCTCTCTTTCTTTCTCTTTCTCTCTCTTTCTCTAAGTCGCTCATTCTCTATCCGTTCCCGTTCCTTTCTCTCTGACTCACTCTCTCTATCTATGTGTTAAAATGTGCACTTGACCATGGCTCAACCCGCTCGTTTGTCTGGCGAGTGCCTGCCTTTGACAGTTGCATAAAATGAAACGATTTTTATTATTTGCATGATTTACACACACACACACACACACACACAGACTCGTTTACCTAGACATTTTATATGAATTTCCGTCTGGAGTGGCATGAAATTTAAACAAATTGTGCAAACACTTTTTGCTACGCCTCTCAATCCCTGTCTCTCTCTTTCTCTCCCTCTCTCTTTTGCTATTTCTCCATGTCTCTTTATCTATTTGGCTCTTTGCTCTTTTGGTTTGGGGCCAAAAATAAATAAAAACTAATTTGAATATTCAACTGCAACCGTTGATAAGAAACTTTGAGCCTAAACAAATGCGACTGTAGCTTACAACTAAGTCCGAACTGGATATAGACAGCAAACCATCAAGTCACTCGGTTGTTATAGACTGCTAAATACTCTGATCGTGAGCATTTAATACATATAATTATGATATTTGCATTATTGTATGCACTGTCTAAAGTCTCTTTGGTTAAGTTACGAAATTATCTCAAGATATACTTTACTATATAATGATACATCTATATAGCAAGTATATTTGATAACGTCTTAGCTCTAACTATTCCAAAAGTAATTCAAGACTTTTTAAATGAATTAAAATAAAACAGTTTTTCATGCGCTGGGCTTTTGATCTTTATTCGACTAAAACATAAACTGATAAAGAATAAATAAAACTCTCTCTGCATAAAAAGTCTTTCTCATACACTAATAAAGAGAAAGAGAGTTAGAGGGAGAGGGAAAGAGAGAAAAAAAACTGAAGCTGGCAAAACATTTTGTAAATCTTTTGGCAAACGGCACGAAAGCTTGAGCTGAAATCGCTTTTTATGCCTGGCAGCCTATAAATATGCGACGTGAGCTGTTTGCAGAGCGAATACGCATACACACACACACATACACAAGCATAACAACTACACACACATACACACACTCGTTCAGACAGAGGAAGTTGAGCTCGAGGAGCTGCAAAAAGTGTTGCATACTTTTGCGCGTCCGTCGCGACGATTTGTCTGCTCGCAGCGAGATTAGAAAAATTAAGCCAGGCAGAGAAGCAAATAAAAAGAGAGAGAAGACGAGCGCAAGGGAAAGAGAGCGAAATGGCGACAAGCAAATTATAGAAAGTTAAACGTAAAACCTGAGCAGCTCGCTCGCCAAGAAGTTGCTGCATTTCAAATAATATCCATTAAAATAGATTAAAAACTGAAATATTTATATATGGATATAAATGTATGTATATGCAAGTATATATATATATATGAGTTTGTGTTTGTGTGTTAGTGTGACGCGATGAATATGTATGGATAATGCCCCAAGGGGCACGCAGCGCCTGCCACCTGGCGAAGGTGAAAGTATTAAAAGTACTTGCCACTTGCCACTTGCCACTTGCCATGCTTTACGCTCAACATCCTCGTTGTCGCTGCGTTGTTATATGAAGCAGATTACATGGTATAATAATCACAACACACACACACACACACACACACACGCACGCACACTCGGCCGATAGATAAATGCGGCAAAACAGGGGCCAACTAGGGGTTAAGCACACGCGCAAATATTAAATTTTATGCCACGCAGCAACGAATGAAGCAAACACAACCAGTTGCCACTTGCTGTATTGTATATATCTATATACTTATATACATTTATATACATATATATATACTCGTATATAAAAGAGAAGTTAGAAAGGCGAATTGGCTGCCCATTGCCCACACTCCAGGTGAAGGCTGCCCCAACAGTGCGTTAGTGCCATTTAAGCTGCCACAGCATTTGGGAGAATAGCTAAAGAGAACTTTTGACAAGGTGCAAATCCGTTTTCAAACGGGATAAAGCGATTGCAAGAATTGCAGAAATAATAAACATATTTTTTTAAATTTTATAAATAATATAATATAATGTAATAATAATATCAGATACGTCTTGAAAAAGTTAGTAAATCTAAGACGTTAGATAAATTTTAATACTATATATCTATAGATAAATCTCTTGGCTTTTGCCAAGCCAAATAATTTTTGCGCATCATATTTCAAGCTTCATTACTTAATCTGGCTACTCCATTCTCGCCTCATCCGTATCCGTTCCTACTTTGCCACTCTGTGGCCCCTCGGGCAGCGATTGCAACGCATCAACGCGATGGCAACACCTGCTAAATTGATTGAAACGCAGCGCGAGCTGATGAAAATATTACGAAACTTCTAGCCAAAAGTAAGAGAAATAAGCTAAGATGTTGCAGCTGAGTGCGACCGACGGCACAATACTTGTTCAATGTCGAAATGTAGATCGAGCTGCTCAGCTGCACATGTGAGGGGTATATAACATATTGACATATATATATATACATATATATACATATATTCATAATTTTAATTGATGACATAAATGATATCAATTTCATAACCAATATACTCTTTTCTTGCATAACAGATGCTAAACGATATCAATTTCGTAACCAATATACTCTTTTCGCAATGTGAAAAGTAGAAGAGAAAGCAGCAGCAGTAGCAACAGCAGCCAAAGTAACCAAACAAAAAGAGAACAAATTTTTAGCAAATATTTCGTTGCGCAAAAAAAAAAAAAAAAAAAAAAAAAAAAACAACAAAAAAATATAAATAAATAAATAAACGTAAAACAAAATAAGAGAAAACCCCAACATGTAACTTAGCGTTCCCTCTCCTAAATCAGCTACTGCTACATATACCGTTACCGTTGCCGTTGCCGTTGCCGTTACAGTTACCGTTAACGTTACTGTTACAGTTGCGGCCCCTACCATGCGAATGGGAATATAAAAGGTAAATAATGTGACCTTTGAGAGCATCAAATGCGTTGTGTAATGTTGGCCTAAAACAAAATGCGAAGCTGGCAGAGGTCCTTGCGGCTCATCGTTTGATAGGATGTGCCGAACTGCGGGTCCCCTACCCGAGCCCCTATACACACAAAGGCAACTAGCGCGTGCCCCATGCCGTTTGGCCTGGCAGCCGCTTTGAATTATGAATGCAATATGGCGATGGCAACCCTGGCATAGATTTTATGGCAAGCCGGAGCAACTGCTGCTGCCGCTGCTGTTGCTGCTCCAGTTCGTAATTTGTTGTTAAACTTTCGGCTATAAATATTTCAGGTGATGCTCTAACAACAAATTAGTGCCAAAGTTTCGGATTATCCACCACCCCAATCAATTGTGAGGCATTGAGCTCCATTAGGACTAAAGACAGATACCTTTGCATAACTTTACAATAATCCGCGAGTCAAATCGCTTCGCTGGACAAACGGCAAGTGGGCAAATATGAGCAGGGGCAGCTGGGTTGAGGGCGGCAAGGCCTGTTGCCACACTCAACGACATAACAAACGAATTATGTCACGAGTTTGTTAAACAATTTGAATGTTTTCCTGTAAAGCTTCGGCAACCCGACAGCCCACGACAAGCTCCCAGTCAGCCCACCCAGTCAGAAAGCCAACCGAAAGGCACTCAAGGCATTCCGATACCCCGCATACCAATTGTCTCGAATTGGGTATATCAATAGAATACGTATTCACTTATATCTCTATCAATTCTGCTAAATTCAATCAGTAAACTTTTAGATATCTCTTTCATACAATTTATTCATCACTCAAAAACTTGTTTCCTATTTAATCTCCTTCAATTTCTAGGATATGTGCCTAGTCATACCACTTGTGTCGGCATTGTACCCACTTCGTCTTCCTGCCTTGGCGCCGGCGCAAACGAATCTCGATTCGACTTTCGCGTCGCCTCTCGTTCGTCTCGTCTCAGCTTGGACTCAATTCATTTTGACTCGTTTTGCGGGCTTTTGTACTCAATTCTTGAGTTGGACATTTGGTTGTTGTTTTTGTTGGTTTTCTTTTTGGGTCTTTAGATCTGTTACGTTATATGGTTATAAATTATTTATTGCCCCCGATGATACAGCGCAGCAAAGCATTATAAAGGCCATTTTCCTTTTGCCATTTTGTCGTTTTCCCATTTGCCATTTGCCATTTTGTTGTCTTCTGCTGAGGAAACTCTTGAATCTTTTGCAGCTCGCAACTTCATTAAGTTGACGGCGGCGAGTGTCATAAAAATCAGGCACTCTTTTAAACACCCGCCAACAGCGAGTAAGCCTCATTCCCATTCGCACGCCTTACCCTCACCTCTCCCGCACAGCTGCACCCCTTCAAAAATATAATTTCCGCACATTTTCACGTTTCGCACATTTCCGTTGCATACTTTTGTGCGCCCGAACATTTTCATGTTGTTCTTATGCCCGAATAGTCTATATATGTATATCAAGTCCTGCATTATTTGTATTTTATACAAATTCTTTCTGCTAGTTGTTGTTGTTTTTGGTGCTTTGTTGGGGTTCCGTTTGTAGCTGGCATTTTAACGAGTTAATGCAGGACATGCAAATGTGAACATTCTGAATTCATTGAACTTTTACACGACGACCCAACGCCAAAGACAACAACACCAACACCAACACCAACACCAACACCAACACCAAGACCAACGCCAACAGCGAAGCCGACACCGACGCCAACATCGCTGTCGCAGTCGTTGCCATCGTGTGGCTTCGTTAACATCACCGTCGACAGCGCAGTCGAGCTCTTGGCAGAGCGGATGGGCGAGGGAGAAAAAGAATCAGGCGCTTAGCCAGTCAAAGCATATTGGATGAGCAGAGTCGAAACTGTTATGCTCTATAGAAAGCCCCATTTCATTTATGATTAGTTGATGGTTTTATATATGAATTATGTGCATAGATATACATAAAAAAAGTAGGATTAGTGAATTCGCAACTGTACATTGACTAAATATCCACAAAAGAAAATATTAAATAATTTTATGTATGTTGCTTAATTATCTGTGGTTAATATGAACTTATTCTTATTTATTATTTAGCTCTCTAAATTATCTCAAATATATTTTTTATCGTAAGCGGAGTTAAGAAACTTGGAAGACCAAGATTTCTTAACTGTCTAAAGTATATTTGTCATACTCTTTAATATTCTATAAAACGCCTGAATGAATTCAATCATCTAAGCAACATAAAAACTATTTGATTGCATTAGAAAATCGTTAGCCTGACCAAACGTCTACTGCAAAGTTTTCTCAGTCCTCAAGACCTGCTGCATCGTGCCTTGACCCAAACATCTTCATTCATAATGACTCCATAAGCCTTCAATAGCTTTTAGTAGATATATATGTTAAGTAATTTCAGTTTAGATTTAATTGCCTAAAAGTTAGTTGTATGAGAGAGAGAGAACGAGCATTTTACATTTCTAGTAGGGAGTTATTCATTTATTTCTATATACAAATAATGAAACTCATATTTCATATTCATAACTCGTTTCTAATTTGACATTTCCATTTCAAATTTTAAGTACGAAAATATGAAAAGAAGTTAAGGCTTAGCTCAGGCAAAGGGCTAAATATTTGTAACTTATACCAAAAGTTTGACAAGTCTTAGACTCGTCAGACGCTGTCATAAATAATTGAAAAGTCGGCATATCAATGGAGAGACATCAAATATTCTGTTTTAAGCCAGTTATTTAAATGACATTTATTCATTCTACTTTCATTGCATATGATTTAAGATTTCTTTAGACATTATTATGCACTTGCACCCTTTTCTCACTCTGACTCTCTCTCTCTCTCTCTCTCTCTCTCACTCACTCACTCGGTCTATGCTTATTTCTTTCTCTCTGCTGTTCGCTTGGACCTCTGAAAAGCTCGTTAGGCAAATATTTACCAGCAAGATTTATTTTCATTTCATTTGTATGTTATTTTTTATTGTCTCTATTCCTCTATCTCTGTCTCTCTGTTTCTCTCTTTCTCTTTCTAGCACTCTTCTTTACTGTGGTTGGCGTTGCCATTCTTTGTTGTAATATTTATTGTACATTTTACATTTTACACGCTGCGTGTTCATTTCTTGCACTCGAGTGTATGTGTTTTTTTTTTCCTTATTCATTCTGGCTTCTTCTTATTGTGAATCCTGCTACCCCTGTCGAAGTGCTGTATTTTTCGGGGGTTGCCCGGGGCTATTCGTGGGCTCTTAATGAGTCCTATGCAAATATATCGTTAGACCCAAGTGTGTATACGTGTTGACTTGAGCGCTTCGTTCGACCAGAAGATAAGACGCAGCCTTTCGCTCAAGTCAATGGGAGGGGCCTAGCAACGCCCCTTCCCCTCCCTCAGCTGAACGTTAATGTTCGCAAGCTCTAAAATTTGGCTTGGGGTTGTCCAGAGGGTCCATCCAGGTCTTCAACTAAACCAAATTTCAATCTCAATCGTCAACAAGTTTTTGCCAATCTGCTTCGCTTGGCTCTCCACTTGCACAACTATTTCTATATGCATGCAGGGGATGCTGACCGATAAGGGAGCGTGAGATGCTTGCGGGGGGACTAGTTCACTGAGCTTCGTAATGCATGAACAAAATTCATGGGAAAACTTGAGCTTGAGCTTGGACCAGAGACTCGAATCCTGTGCCCTGGCTGACTGGCCAAAACGCAGAACGGAAATTTCAACGGTGTCCTTTCGCAATGGCATAGCCAAAAACAACAACAAACCCAACAACAATAACATCAGCAACAACAATTCGAGCACCCAACGAGTTGTTCACTACTCGTTTTTTTGGGGCTCTTTTCTGATGAAAACTACTCAGCGACATGAACCTTAACTTAAAAAGTTTTGCACTTTCATTTTGTAAATGAAATGTTGTTGTTGTTGCTGTTGTTGTTGTAGCTGTGCTATGAAATAACAGGAAAACAATTTGGAACGGATAATGAATATGGGTTAGGTAGGGCATGTGCCATGGCTGAATATAAGAATATCATTTGAGTGAAGAGCTGCTGTAATGAGACCCTCGAAAGAGAGAGGGAGAGAAAGAGAGAGCGAGAGGAGAAGGGAGCGAGAGAGTGGCACAGTCAGTCCGAAAAATGAGGTCCTGCATAAAGTGCAGACAAAAGATGTTTGCACTGTTGGAAATATGCATTAAGATACTTGTGAATAAAGCCGTGTGAATAACATTAGACGATTTGAATACGGCTTGCGGTTGCGGCTGCATATCTTTGAAAAGTTAAACTTAAGTGGATTGAATCACTAGCGAAAGGCAAACTGTGAATACCAAGAGAATGCATATAAATAATAGTAACTAACAGTGAATAGCTAACTGAATAGAAATTGCAATCTATGAAGATGAATCTTATAGCCACTTCAAGTGAAATTTGGAGGAATAAGTAAATACACTCATGAGTCTATTCTAGAAACACAATAAATAACAGTATATTAATATATGAGACTGAATACATAAGTGAAACATTCATATATGCAAAGTATGAATACACAATGAATGAGTAAACAAAATTATAAAGAAATTGAAAAATAGCTAACATGAATCACTAACTAAATCGAATACATTCATGAATTTCTCTTTAAATAATACAAATATATAACTATACTAAATGCCAATTATAAAGTTAGTAAAATCTGTGAAAGTGAATTTTTCAATAGAATTTAGTTTATATATTATCTGAATAAATATTCATTCATGGCATAATTGAGCGGAGTCCATGCAGATCAGAATATATATTCTAATATGGAATCTTGGTACACACCAATCAATATGAATATATGTTACGCTTCAAGTGAATATCTGAATACACCCATTAAATGAATCGCTAAAGTACCTATGCTTCGCTGTGAGTACGCAATCCGAAAGCATGTGTATTAGTAATTACATATTTTATTCATAAACGAGAGTACGGCACAGGTATTCAAAGCAATTAACTACAATTTGGCACGCCTGCAGGGCCAATTGCCAACGGAAATGAGAAGCAGCGGCGGAGCTGGCTGAGCGACCGAAGTCAACGAAAGGACAGACTGACCAACAACTATTCCATCATCTTTTCGCTGGCCAAGAGCAAAAATGGAGCAACAGCAGGAACTATTAATGTTTTATTTCTACTGTTAGCACGTAATGGAAATGGCGCACATGGCTACAGCACTTGCTCAAGCGCTGGCGCAGATCCGGCTGCCGCTGCCGCCGCTGCTGCTGCTGCTGCTGCTGCTGCTGCTGCCCGACGGGATACGAGCAACAAACTGAAGCCGAACGCCAGCTCGACTGACAATTTTATGAACAGATGTGTGGTAAAATTAATGGACAGAGATAAACTTAAACAGCTTAAGGGAGGGTTATACACCAGCGTGGCCCACACGCTGAGAGCGCGAGAGTGAGTGTAAGAGCGAGCGAGTGAGTGTGTGAGTGGAATTTGAGTGCAGTACACATAGTCAAAGCAACCCCCGAAAAGCTGAGTGGCTGGCAAATGTCTAGCGTGTCGTCAGCTCCTATGACTTTTTTGTATGTCAATTGAGTGAGTGCTTATGCTCGAAACTTTACACTTCGCACGAGAGCAGCGCAGTTGACGTTGGCGTCGCAGCGCTGCCACTGCTGGGATTTTGTGTGTGTGTGTGTTTTTTTTTTTCGTTTGCTCGTCAAAGCAGTTGGCTTCGTTACGCTGTTAACTTATATATGCATGGGAAATTTACATGCGTGTCAAAGGTATTAAGTAGCTATATATTGCTGGCTAAGCAGGTGGGGAGTTTATAAATATATATTTGATTTCGACTCACCTGGATGCCGTGCGATCCGCCGCCCTGTTGGCTGATGTGCAATTGCTGCGTTTGCTTCATTTGCAGCGTAGTTGTTGTGGCCTGCTGCTGCTGCTGTTGTTGTTGTTGTTGTTGCTGCTGCTGCTGCTGCGTGGCATTGCCTGCATTACCTGCATTGGCATTGGACTGCGGACCGCGTGGCGGCTGCTGCTGTTGTTGTTGCTGCTGCTGCTGCGGCGGCGCCTGATTGCCTTGAGGGCCGCCGCGAGGCGGGCAGTTGAGGAAGTTGGCGTTGGCGTTTTGATTGCTAAATGGCGAGTATTGTTGCTGTTGCTGCTGCAACTGTTGCTGCTGCTGCGGCGTCGGCACCTGTTGCTGCTGCTGCTTGGAAAAGTTGCCCGCTCCCCCCATGGGTACACCCATCTTGGGACCATTGGGATGTTGTTGCTGTTGCTGCTGTGCGTGGTGCTGTTGCTGCTGCTGTTGTTGCATTGCCTGCTGCTGCTGCAGCCGCTTGAGATCGAAATCGTTTTGTGAGGAATAGAAGAGCTCCTGTTTGATATCCAAAAAGTTCTGCTGCACATTAACACCGCCGCCCGGCGCCTTTTGATGGAACTGCGGCGGCAAGTGCTGCTGCTGCTGTTGTGGCTGCTGTTGCTGCGGCTGCTGCTGTTGCTGCTGGCCAGGATTGGGACCCATTGAAAAGTCATTGGTAAAGCCGCCGCCATAGTCGTTGTAGCGCATTTGGCCATGTTGCTGCTGCTGCGGCTGCTGCTGTTGCTGCTGCTGCTGTTGTTGCTGCTGCATGTTGTGGGGTGGCCGTGGAAAGCCGGCCATGCCGCCCATTGCGCTCTTGTGCTGATGCTGCTCGGCCATCTGCTTCAGCGTCTGCGCAGCCAGCGAGTGCTCGGACATAAGTCCGCCCGGCCCATTGTTGCCGCCAGCTGCGGGGTTGTTGTTCCCGGCATTGTTATTGCCATTGGGAAAACCAACGCCTGGTCGCATCTTCATCGACTGCGGATCGAGACCTAGTCCAACGCCAAAACCCCCAAAGCCATGACCCAAGCCCGACTCACTCTTCACATTTAAGCTGTTGATCAGATCCTGCGCATTGGGCGGCTCCACTTTGATGCCATCTTCCGTCTTGATGTCGAGCAGCTGCTTCTCTTCAAAGCCGTCGAGGAAACTGGGATTGAAGTCCTGCAGATTGTTGATGAGATCCTTGAAGGTATCATTGTTCTCAGAGTTGTCATCGCCCAGCAGTTCCGGGAAGCCAGGAAATTGTCCATTCGCACCATCCTTATCCAACGAGCCCAAATCGGGAAAATCGTGATCTGGCTCTCGCTTGCACTCGACCAAATTGGCCAAGTTGCCCAGGGCGGATTTTTGCTGGGCGGACATCATGTTGGGCACCATACCGACGCCGCCGGGTCCTGTGGGCATGCCAGCGCCGCCGCCGCCAGGACCCCCGCCGCCACGCCCATTATTGCCAAGGCCACCCAGTCCGCCGCCTTGTTGCTGCTGCTGCTGCTGATGATGTTGCTGCTGCTGCTGTTGATGTTGCTGATGCTGCTGATGTTGTTGTTGATGTTGCTGATGTTGCTGTTGCTGCTGCTGCTGCTGCTGGTCGACTCCTGGCTCGCTCTTAACAGAGGTATTGGTCAGTGCCTTCACTGTGACATTCGTGCTAATCTGTTGCGGCTGCGAATTGGCTGCCGAGGTCGTGAACTCCAGCTGCTGGACGATTTCCACAGAGAATTTTGTTAGATTCTCTGAGCCGCCGCCGCCGACGCCGCTAGAGCTGCTGCTGTTGTTGTTGTTGTTATTGTTGTTGTTGCTGCTGCTATTATTGTTGTTATTATTGCTATTGTTGTTATTGTTGTTGTTGTTATTGGGAAACTTGTGCGGCGGTTCAAAGTTGTCGGGGCCATTGTCAACATCGTCCGCTGAACGTTTTAGGATTTTTTGTTGCTGCATGAAACGAGGACAGACACAGAGGAGAAAAAGAACAAGAATATTAAAAATAAAAAATAAAATATATGCTATAAAAAATATAATCAATATATATAAGAGATTTGTTGCATGATATTACTTTACGAGATTAAATCCTTTTCCTATTTTGAGAAACTCTTTATATAATATTCAGTTTTTTAATTTTTATTTTCAGTTTTTAATTTAAATTATAAAGATAATATAATATATTTAAAAAATAGTGATAAAACGATATTATTTCTAATGCCAGATGTATTTAATTATTATTATTACTAATCCTCACTTTCGTTAATTGAAACTGTAAATGCTTTTGAAATGATAAAAATTATCTCTATTATAAACAAGAGAAATTGTAACATATTTTATACTCTTTCATGACGTGAAACGAGGATATTGGTTTTGCTTTGAACTATAATTACTATTTCATATTTCTTAGATTAATAAAAATTTCTTTTTGAAAATACGCAAATTTTCAAGGTAATTATGTCTGTTACTATTAAATAGATAAAATCTCTAACTAAGAATTCACAGGATGTTTAAGCGTACATTTTATTTCAAAGAAACGATAAACGAATATTTAATCTTCTAATTTTATTTGACTGAATTAGAGAATACAGCTCTCCGTTTCTAGATTCGATTTGTTCTCTTCTTTTCTCATCGGTATTTCTCTTATCCCTGCATTCCTTTTCTATTCTTCACTTTTCATCTATTTTCTTCTTTAGTATGCTCTCTTCTCATCTTTTCATTCATATCCTTTTCTTTTCATTTCTGATCTATGCATCTCCTTTCAATTAATTTTCCTTTTTTTTTTTTTCTTTAAAGCTCTTTCCTTCTATTTCTCTTATCATATATGTATCTATTTTCTTCACACTTTTCTCCTTTTTTTCTACTTCCATCTCTTTTTAGTTCCTTCATACTATTTTATATCTCCTTAATTTCCGTAATTTCTTTTCTTCCCCTTTCACGTCAATTCAATCAGCTAGGTCTAACTTTAAGTATGTTGAATTTACAAATGAATTAGCCAAATTGATTAAGAATCCCAAATCATACTGCTTTCCTCTCAGTCAGTCAATTAGCCTAATCAATCAATCAGTAAGGAAAACAAAGAATATACTTATTATTTAAGGTCATTGAAAAACACTATAATTAGCTAATTTAATTTACTACTAACGTAAATATAATTAAATTAGATGCTTACCCAAATATTCATAGATATAGTTTTTAGTTTGAATGCGCGATTAGGCAAAGATTATTTGTATTTAGATATAGTTATACAGCAAGAATTGAGGTTGGGTTGAGTTTTAGTTTGGAAGTCTTTGTATTGAGAGATAACTGTTGTTCACTTATAGGAGGCGTTTAGCATACAGTTAAGACTTGTTGAAATTGACGCTGTCGTCCAGTAGTGTTGTAAAATGTCGACAGTGTTGCCAAGCGTCGACAATTGTGCATTTTGTTGCGTTTGCTGCGTGGGCGCATTTGGCTTTTGATTTTGTTTTGTTTTTTTTTTTTTTAATTTATTTTTTTTTTTCTGTTTTTGAGTTTGTTTTATTTTGATTTCAATTTGATCAAATTGTTTTTACTTAGATTTCTTTTGATTTCAATTCGATTAGGCAGCTGCAGCAGAAAAGCAACAATTCGATTAAAACACTTTGCAAAAGTTCAACAAGAATAGCAACAAAAGGCGAGCGCAAAATGCGCTGACTTGACAAAAATAATCAAAAGAAATTCGCTGAAAGACGTGCACAAAAATTTATTGAAAAACATACAAAAGACAAAAGCGAACAGAATGAACACAAAATCGCAAGTGCGCAAAGACAACAGCAACAACAAATACATAAATCGGTAGAGCAAAAGCAACAACAAAGAAATATACAAAATACTAAAGACACTTCTAATCAGCAGCGACGTCGCCGACGGCAGAGCCGCGCACAACTGCAGCCAGAGTGTGAGAGCGGCAGAGCAAGCAACAACGAATGCGCTAGCGAGAGCGGGTGGTAAACGTCGCGTCGTCGTCGCTGCTTTTGTTTTGTTTTGCTGCTGCTCTTTCCCTGTGCTTAAGAATTAAAGCCAACAAAACAAAAACAAATGAGAGAAGAAAAAACAATCCCATTTAAATCAAAATGTGTTTGCTTTTCTGTTTTTCTCGTGTCGCTTCGTGTTGGACACTCAACACGCATCCGATCGGCTCGGCTCGACTCGGCTGCACCTCGGCTCGGCTCAGCTTGGATCGAATCGGCAGACCGCGCGCGCGACTTTTGCTATTTATTTTGTTTTTAATTAATGCAAAATGTATACAAAATAGCAGCGCATAGGCGCAGCAGAGACCAAGGGTCGCCCAAGATGTGTGCGCGGCGAGTTGCGGCTGGACAAAGCCAAAGCTAGTCGGTTTCTTTTTCTTCTTGTTCTGCTTGTTGTTGTGTCTTTATGTGCACACATACGTACATACATACATACATATACATACGTGTACGAGCATACGCTTTGTCAAAAGGCAGCGCAGTAGCAGAAGAAGAGCACACACAAACACACGTACATATGTATATACAAGTGTATATGCATTTGTACGTAATGGGGGAAGTTGCGAAATGGATTGAACGGTAAACTGACACGGGATTACGTAGCAAACTTTGGGAGCAGTTATTTGGAGAATATGTCTGTGTGTGTGAGTGTGTGTATGGGTATGTGTGTAAGTGTGATTACACCTTAAATTGGGCTCAGATTCGAGTGGGTGATTTTAAATACGTAAGAGTATTGAGTAATCGGATACACAAATAACTGAATGAGTATATTCATATTTACACAAATGAATAACTACACTCATGAGTATTTTATATTTATATGTACAGTCATTTTAATAAAGTATAAACAATTTGGTAACATTTAAATATTCAATCACTAATCATAAATGTATTCACATACATACTCGCGAGTGTTTAATCAATGTTATCGCTAATACGAAACAACTTGCCTTAAATTGCGACAGACAAAAGCAATTGAATACTCCACACTCGATGCTCTTCATATTCATATTCATATTCATATTCTTAATAAAATGATTCACATAAACTTTATGAGTATTTCTCTCTCCCTTGACATACTCAAGCACTTTCCCTAATCCAAACAGTCACAGCACTAGTTAATAACTTTACGACTCACAAACACTCTCGCACACTCACACAAACACACATTCACATTCACAGTCACTCACACTCAATATGGCCGCCGGCTGGGCACTCGCAATCTTCTCGGTGTCCGTCGTGGCCATAAAAACCGAGTGAATCGAGTGAACCGATCCACGCGCCAAACACTTTTCCCCATTCGCTCGGCTCATTATGAATAAATGCCGTTTCATAAATTGGTTTTTCTTACTGGGGGGAAAACAGCTCCCACTCCCCCCTCCCCACACTCGCTTTCCCTCTCTATGCAGCTCTCCACAGTAACTACTATACATCTACATACCCATTACAAGATGTGTAACTCAGGTATATTGATTGGTCCCTATACTATTTGTTTTTAAGTGTTTTGCTAATGCTTAATTAGTTAATTGATTGTTTTAAATAAATTTTATTTTTATAGGGTATCTGGGCAACGAGCACCAGCCACCTGTTCGCTATGGGGCTCAGCTTTCTCATCTCCTGTGCAGTTAGCTTTGCGGGCATCTCTCAATGGAAACGTGACACAAAGAATGCAAAACTCTTCAGAGGGAAGATGACGGAGGTGGAGAGGGAGAGGCAGCGTAGCTTGCCATAATATTAAACTTGTGTTACACACACACATACACACGCACATAGAGTGAGCGACAGGTCCAATGTGAAGGCCCGTTTAGAGCGTTAAAGCCACTCGCACAATTTACAAACTTAAAAGTAATTTAGTTTTTTACGACTCCGTTGCGGTAATAAAAATGTTTTGCTCACTCGCTCACTCATTGGTTTACCTTCTCCCTGCCGCTCGTTCGCCCTCGCCTTCAGCTTTCAGCCTCTCCTTCTCTCTCACTCACTCTGTCGCTATCTCTTACACACTTTCACAGCTCACCTACAATCCCATTCGTTTCACACTGCTGCCGTCTTCCATTTTATGCCACTTCCCTCAACCTCTTCAGCCTGTCTTCTATACAGCGCTGCATTTACATTTATCGATACGTCTTTGTCAATTTCTTCTTCTTCTACTACTTCATGTTGACCCCCTGAAAACCCCTTTTCAATACTCGCAGAGCCAAAAGTTAAAAAGCTGTAACTTAGGTAATATTCAAGAAAGTAATTTATATGCGAATAGCTAACCTCATATATATCTTAAAGATAAGATAATAAAGATGAAAACGATTTTTTGCTAAGATTGATAAATGCACAGATTTACGGCCAATTTGATATAATTTCTATATCTAGCAATATACTGAGTCTAAGAATATATGTATATAAATTTATTAATTGATTTATTTATACTAATTACTGACTGACTAAAGCTTTGTTCAATTTCTCTCAGTGTAAATTATCAAGATTTCTTTGATGAGAAGAAAGTCTACAGCTTGTAATATGTAAGGAAGCTATCTGTTACTCTCCCTCTCTCTCTCTCTCTGTATCTATCTATCCTTCTCATATTCTCTCCATTTCCATCTTCCTATCAGGGGAGACTAAAATAATGTTGTACACGCTTGAAGCGCATTGAAATAAAGCGCAAAATATGATGCCGCGAACCTTGACACATTAAAATAAGCAACAGCAACAGCAGCAGAAGCAGCGCAACGGCGACAGCAACTCAGGCAGCGACGTTGACTGCGACGTCGAGAGCGCTGACAGCGACTGTGAGTAAAACGGCAAAACTTGACGTCGACAGTCAGTAAATTTGCGTGTAAAAATAAAAATGTGAAAAAGCTTTGCGGCCGCTGTTGCTGTTGTTGCTGTGGCTGTTGCTGTTGTTTTGTCTGAATTTCATTTTCATGTTTCAATGCGGAGCGCTGCAAAAATAAAATAAATAAAATGCTGTGCACAACGCGGCGTATGATTAATGCGAATTAGCAGCAAGCGAGCGAACGAGCGAGCGAGAAAGAGGAAAAGCTGTAAGCGTACTGTTAACCAGCAACTGGGTGGCCAACGGAAGTGGTCGAAAATTCGTGGAAAGCCATTCCCAGATAGCCACTAGGCTCTCTCATCCCCAATGCCTTTACGCCCCTGCCCTCAACCTCCCCCGCCACACACCTCAACGATTCGAATAACTTTTGTGTGCGTGAATCGAATTGAAGTGCGTTGCCTTTTTCTCGGTCTGTCTGTGTGTGCTCAGAGCCTACTCTATAAAGAATAGGTACGCAGGTGCGAGAGGCATGCTAATAAGTGCGAATGTGAGCTGTTAAAACGAGCGCGTGAGCCGCCAGGTGATGCGGCTACAGACGGAGTGGAGAGCACATAAAATTGATATATGAACAAATATAATTCGAACAATTGAATAAACATCTACGGAGCTTTTTAAATGGCGTTAAGAAAAGCCAAAGAATATTCAAAAAAATGTTTAAAAAATCGATTGATCAATTCCAATACTCAATCAATTTTAAATTCAATCTTCAAACTTTTTTTTTTATTCTACTATTCAATCATACAATCAAGGGGCTATTCTCTAAAAAAAAAACAAATCAAAGTAAACTATCAATCAATCAATCATTTAATAACTCAAATTATCAAATAATCAATCTGTCGTTCAATCAATAGTTAGACAACCATTTAACTTCTCAGTGAATTAATCAATCAGTCAGTTAACCAGTTCATCATCGTATCAATCAAATGTACAGTCTATCAATTAATTTATCAGCCAATGAAGTAGTTTGTCTTTCAACCAATCAATCATACTTTCAACCAGTCAAACATTCATTCAATCAGATAATCATCCAATGTCTTAAATAATATTTCAGTCCATCAATCAGTCAATCAATTCTTTGATATAAATGTCATTCAGTAAAATAATAATTCAGTCAATCAGGCAGTCAATCATTCAATTATTTATATTTATATTAAGAGTAACATTATAGCGAAAAGTAAAGATAAATATTGAAAATTTTCATGAAAATGTTCAAGACTTGCATATATTATGCAATTTGCTTTTCCGACTCGCCAGCCGTCAAGCTTTTTTTCATTTTTATTAAAATATGAATAAATATTTCAATCGCTGTCTTTCATTAATAATATCAACTCGATATTGAGTGTAGAGCTACAATATTTATAAAATTAATCTTTTTATTTTATTTACAGTCATATTTAATGGGAGGCTCATTAATAATGCAGCTCTGCCTCTCCCTGTTCGATAGTTTAATTAATTATTTATTAAAAAACTGCATTAATAAGTGTATATAAATTCGTTGTTAACTCCTCTATTTCGCTCTTGGTTTATTCTCCAATTAATTTTTAAGCAATTTGAACCTGAAACGCAACCATGGCGTATGCGTAATAATTTAGCCTTGCTGTTGCAAGCGCCCCTCGACCCATTTGTATGCACAGCGAGTGAGGGAGTCCGATTGGAAGGTGGAACGGGGAGGCGGATGGAGAGGGGGAATGCGAAACTGCGGAAGGCGGGGTGCTTGGGGCATGCCACGCCCACTTGGTATTCGCTCTTATTACACTTTTCCATACAATTAATTTTTTTGCACATTAAAAGAATACAAAATAAAATTAAGAAAACAACGAAAAAGCAAGGAAAACTATGAGATACCCTGTAATTTTCAATATAAGTCGCATTGTTGCAACTGCATTATAAGCTGCAATATGCCCGCCTACTGCTGTTTACAGGGTATTTAAGCGACGCATACATATTATAAATCATTTTTCAACTCATTTAACTGCTTGCGAAAAACTAATGGGAAATTATGATGGCTAAAATTAATTAAGAGACGCCGCAGCGAAATCTCAGCGATGAAGGAGAACTGACAGAAGAAGCATAAGAACAATCGTAACAGCTGTAATAATAATAATAATGATAATAATAATAATAATAATACCACCATTATTATTATGGCTCTAATGTGTGTATGTATGCATGTGTGTGTGTGTGTGTGTGTGTGTGCATTCGAATGATCGGCAGCGACCGCATTTTTCTTTGGCCATTTTCCTTTTGGCCATTTGCATTTGTTGCGGCAGCTTTTTTATGGCAGTTGTTGCATGCACAATTCGTGCCTCCGTTTTGTCTATTTGCTGTTTTATCTATGTCTACACTGAGAGAAAAACTCAAGCTATTCTGCAAGAAATATCAAACAACTAACAAATTATTGATTCGTTGAAATTTCTCTATATTTCAAATTGATGAACACGACATATTTCAATTTTAACATATCTGTACAGTAAGATTGAGCGAGTGAGAGAGATAGAGAGAGAGAGAGAGAGAGAGAGAGAGAGAGAGAGATAGAGAGCAACAAACTAAGAGATATAGATGAGTTTCTATTAATATTATATAACAATTTGAAGAAATTAATATTTATATTTATTCACAACTTAAGAATAAACTTTTTTTTACAGTGTACTATTTATGACTCTTTCTTGCTCGCTCATATTAACTAATTCTAAATACCCTAGAAATAAAAACTATTAACATTAAAAATTAAATCATTTGTGGGATTCAGTGTTAAATTTTCTTCTTTTTTTTATTATCACACACACACATGCATACATACACAATGAGATACCACGCAATTTCAAAGAACATTATCATTGCTTCAAGTTTTTTTTTTTTTATGTGCACTAAAGTCATTTCCCTCATGAATTCAAATAATTTTTTATGCCAATTTCTGGCCGTGCTTCCTATTTGAAATTCATGAATATAAAATTTTGCATAGCTTTTCTTGCTTCTCTTTTTAATATTCCAAAAATCTGTCTAATTAATTGACTTATTTATTTGTTCTTTTTTTCTTTCATTTGGCTGCACTTCACTTGATTAAGTGGCAGCGAGCAAGTGGGTGGCTGGCAGAAAAGGGGATGGTTAGAGTAGGGGTATTCCCTGATAGATTGTCCGCACTTTTTGCGCAATTTTCGTTGATTTATTTAGCATATTTTGATTTATGTTTTTTAATTTCGCTGTCTTTTAGGTGGAGACGGACCGTGTAGAGAGGAAAACACAAGGGCAGGGAAGGGGGGGGGGGGGGGGTACAGGGGCCAGAGGGAGTCAATCAAATGAGTCTGCAGCTAATAAATTTGCATTCGCCATGCATAATTTCTCAGAGCTAACACAAATGTCAAATAAATAAAAACATGTAGAGAAAAACATTTCTAGAGCGGCTCAATGAAATTTCTTGCGAAATAAGCGAGAAAATGAAACAATGATAAAATAAAATATTATTTTGCACATATTTTGTGTAAAGACCGCTGGGAAATTCCCAAGCAAACATTTAAAAAACAAAAAGCATTTCTGAATAAATTTCATTGAATTTTTTCTAAAGAAATTTTGTGGCATAACTTTTTATTCAACTATTAAATCATTTTGTGTTGAAATTTTTAAAACTTGTCAGATTTTTTTTTTTATAATTTCATTAAATTTTAAATTTTGTCTTTAAACACAGTTAAATATATATTTTTAAACTTCAAAATTTGATTATGTAAAATTTTATTTTTATTTTTAACTTTTTATTTTTATTCATAATAAAAAATAATTAATATTGTACTTTTTTTTATCATATTTAGATCACATGTTTATTGTTTTTCAAAGTATTTTTAATTTAATTTTCCTTTTAATTTAATTGTATGAAATATTTAATTTTGTTTTCTAAATAAATTACTGTATTAATTTCATTTTTTTTACCGTTACTCTATTTAGTTTTAACACACTTTTTTTTACATTTTCTCAAGTTATTCTTCTTCTTCATAAAAATTCATTGAATTGAAAATAAATATAATTTTTTATTCCCAAATTAAAAAGAATGTATCTAAATAAAATGCACATGGATTAAAAAAGCTAAGAAGTTGCACTTTTATACGACTCGATTTTCTATGATAAATGTTTGCCTTTTGTTGCTGTTGTTGCTTTGTTATTGTATTGTTTGTTGCCTTTGCTGTGTAAACACTTTTGAGCCGCTTGCACAGTTTGCCACACTTTATGTTTATTTCTTGCTTTTTTAGTAAATTTTTTTTTATTATTATTATTATTATTTTTGAACGCACATCGAGCGTCACTTTTCTTTTGCTTTTCGGCTTCTGATTTGCTGGTGCTGCTGCTGCTACTATCTATGTTGTTGTTTTATTTAGTACTGCTGTTGCTTTAGCTGCGACTGCTGCTCTTGCTGCGGCTGTTGCTGCTGCTGTCGTGAGTCGATTGGCAGTCGGTTTATAACTGGCACGAGCCGCTGCCAGCGAAGCAGCACGAACCGAATGCGGACAGACTGCTGGCGCTGGCAGTGACGCCGGCAGCGAGAAAGTTTGCGTTTGCATTGTTGCAGCGCCGCAGCGTCAGCAGAAGCAGCCAAGCGAATTTTTCAGTGCTGTAAAATAAGTGCGCGCGTATGTGTGCTAGGGAGTGTGAGTGCGTGTGCGTGCATGTGTGTGTGTGGTACTGTGGGGGTGGCTGCAAGCTGTCAAGCTGTTATGTTAAGTCCGTCTGTTAGCTTTAACAGAGCGTCGCCTTGGCTTGGCTTATCAGTTGTCGCTGTTGCATGTCAGCGCAAGCGTCTCTGCCAACGTCGCTGGCAGCTGCTTTCATGTTAAAACCAATTCGTTTGTCATTTGTTTAATGACACAAATATTTGTGCACACTGTGAGTATCTATGTGTGAGTGTGTGTGTGTGTGTGTGTGTGTATGGAGCAAAACTCATTTTCAATTTCCATTTTCTTTTTGCCCATTTATTGTAATAATTCTGTCTGCTGTTGTGTTTTATTTTTGGCGTCATAAAAGTTTTCCGACTTGTTTTCCACGTTGCCTGGCGGCTACCTCTTTACCTTCCCCTTCCCATTCCACCAACCCCTTCGTCAACTTTGAGTGTTACAAAGTGTGCTATAAATTTGATTACAACATAATAGCCCCCAATAATAATGCGACTAATGACAATACTCAGCCAGGTGCTGAGAGTGGGTGGGGCTAAGCCTTTCGTTATTTGTGTTTTAGTTTTTGTTATTGTTTTCGTTTTCTGTTCTGCTCTGTTCCCCCTTCACTATCTCACTCTCCTTCAATACTTGTGAGCGCCTTTCAGGCAAATTGAATTCCATTTGATGACTGTTAAATTAAGTTGAAATGTCTCACCGCCTCACGTCCCCAGCTCTAGCCGCCGCTGCTGCTGCTGCTGCTTCTGCTACTTCGATAACTGTAACAAGGACGTAGAGACTAGTGAGAGGAGGTAACAGCGCTCAAATTTCGCAACCCTCGCAAAAACAACAGCAACAAATGAAGCAGCAGCAACAACAATGTAAACAACTAAATAAGGAAGTGACACCGGAAGACGCTGCTGCTGGCTGCGCTGCCAGCAGCGTCGCGTGCCTGACAACGAGCGAGCGGAATGCGCAAAGGAATGCTACATACATTAAGCTAGCAGCTCCTGCGAGCGCTAACAGCAGCCCAGAGCAAGAATCACTCAAAGCCGTGCAGCACCGAAAGCGACAGCGAGAGTAAAGAGCGCGCGACCGAGAGCTAACGTAAAGTAAGCTAGTTGAGTGCAAAATATGCGCTCTCACGTTCGCTCTCTCGCTCTCTGTGTCTTACGCTCTTTGCTGCCGGTCCTCTCGCTAGCAAAATGCCAACGACACCGGCCGGCTGAAACTAGTAAGAGCCACAGTCAAGCCTCAGCCCGACTGCCTGACACCCACCCTCTCTCTCTCCCTCTCTTCCTGTGCCCCCTTGGCCCACTCTTCCACGCACTTTGCAGTTTAACCTATAAAAATACCGCACAAACATCGGCAACAGCAGCAGGTTTGCGACTGCTGCAGCCGTCGTAACAGCACAAGCAGCAGCAGCAACAGCGGCAACATTTTACATGCTGCTGCTGTTGCGGTTGCTTCTCTCTGTCTCTTTGCGCCTGTTACGCACGCAACGCAGTTGCCAACACACACACAGACGCGCGCGCAAATACGCGAAGCGAGCGTCGCGTCGTTGCTCTGCTTTTGCGACTATAGCTGTTCTTCTTGTTGTTGGTGTTGCTGTTATTGCTGTTGTTGTTTTCAGTGGCGTTCAGTTATTTGATTTTGTTGTGATTATGCGCAGTGCATGGGCGTCAGCGTCAGCGCCAACGTCGACGTAGCGCTGTACCCAGCGACCCATGGAGGGCATTGAGTACTTAAAAACAATAACAACAACATGAGCAACACATAAAATATGCAATCTGAGTGGAAGGATACGACGTACAGATACCCTAGCAAAAATAACTATCGAAAATATTTGAATGTGAAAATAATAAATATATGAAATTAATTAATTTTCAAATATATATAACACACGTAAAATGTGAAATCTGAGCGAGATGAAATAACTGATTGACAGTCTAGCAAATATTTTAAGAAATATATTTAAATGCGACCATGTTTAATAGAATAAATTTATTAATTTTTAAATGCATTTTAGCAGCAGGAAGATACGACATGCACATACCCTACCTAGCAACGAATTTTAAATATGTATATATACATTAGCAACACAAAATATGCAATCTCAGCGAATGGATACGAATTGCAAATACCCTAGAAAATATTTTCACAACAAATATTCAAGTTTTAAAAATTTGAATATGTTTAAATTGATTAATTTTAAAATATATACAAATTTATTTATTTACTTTTTAAATATAAGAGTGTACGATTACAAAACTACAAAAATTATCTACGGAATAGATATAAAATATTTGTTCGACTCTTGGCCTATTGACCTGTTTGACCTCGTAAGCTGACATGTAGATATCTGATATAGTAATGAAACGATTAGCTATATTAACTATACTATACTATATACATACTATATATGTATGTTACATAATAATTAATATACTATAAATAGAGCTGATATAGAAATATATGTCATGCAGCTACCCTATCTTTAGAAGCACCTTTTGTATACGCACTACCCATACCCTGTACTAAGGCTTGCGTTTCTCTGCGATTTCCGTCACGTAGTGCCAGAAAGAGTGAAAGAGATATAGAGGCAAGTAGAGCGATGAAGATGTGGGCGGAGGCAACGACACTGGCAGCCATTTCTATGGCTCTGTTTACTGTGGCTGCTCTGCGACTGTTGCTGTTGCTGTTGCTTCGATGCTGGCTCGTAAAAACTCATTGCCAGGCGCTCAACTGGAAATGCGGCACAGCCAGAGGCTGCAGGTGTCTGTCCAGCTTCATATACACACACGCACACAGAAACATAGATGATTGTAGCTAGATACTTAATTAGCGGCTGGCAGTCTAATAAATGATGTGAGGAGGAGGAGTAGGAGGAGGAGGAAGAGGACGTTATCTAAACTACTTGGGATCCAAAGCCGCTTTTAATTGTCAGCCCAATACACACACAAACAATGAAACGCTCAAAAATTAATTTGAATTTTGTCAACTCCAAAAAACTTTATATCAAGATACACCTAGCCGATCTCTCTAGATCACAGACTGCCTCCGATCCGCATGATAGCGTATGGTGAAGTTGTCAAAGCTGTGCACCGGAATCTCCCGGGTGGGCGTAAAGTCCGTGTGCTCAATGAACGCCTTCTCGCTGCCGTAGCAGAGCAGCCAGAACTTGACCGTATTCAGCTTTGGCAGCGTGCCCTCCAGTTCGCCAATCACAGTGCCACGATCCGTGTTCATAACCCAGCCACGCACACCGTTCAGCTGGGCCAGCGAGCGGGTCGCCTTGCGCATGCGAACGCCTTGCACCTCGCCAAAGACCTCGAAGCCGCACGTAAACAATTGCTCCTCAGGAGATAGCATATTAATGAGAACTTTGCGTAATATGATGAGGGAATTTGTATATATAGAAAATTTACTACTTCCTAAGGTTCTGCAATCGCCTGAAGCTATGAAAATACAATTGAATTGAAATGAGTTAGATCGTAAGTCAAATATCAGCGCCTGTTACGATGTCTAAATTCCAACTGTATTTGGAATTTCCTTTCATTAGTTTAGGAATAAAGTTGTATTTGCTGTAGAGTCTTAAACAATTAACTTCTTTATATAAAAAACAATAGTTTTTTTCTACTCTTAATTTTCATTCCTTCAGAAAATTTTAACATTCTCTTGGAGGAAAAAATGAGCTTTGAAGATAAGAAGTGAAAGTTTTATTTGTCTTTTCAACTCTCTGATATCTTCTTTGACATCTCGAGAGTTATCCTTGACTTTCTTCTCTTCCTCAGCGTTAACTTCTATATTGATCGTCAGCCCGTCCAAAAAGTTACACATATGAAAACATTAAGGGAAAGTAACTACCCTTAATCGCAGTCATGTATATCCGTGTGAACTACGAAATTCACATCGAGTCTCGATGCTGGCAATGTGAAGAACTGAAAGTTGGTTTCTATTGGCAGCACCCTCCTGGCTAATCACATTGTATCTATTGTATCGCCTTATATATGTGTATGTTTATATACGATATCAGCATTGGGGACTCATAAATCACATGCCTCAAACAGAAGGAGACACACACACACACACACGCACACACACAGGTTCATCTCATGGCAATCCAATCAACTGGCAATGCCACAAAAAGTTAACAACAACCACCGTCTTGCAAGCCCGCCAGCCTCCCCTTGTCCCTGTCCCCCTCTCTCTCTATCTCTCTCTGTGCCCTTCGCTATTGCAAAACAATAACTAGGCGAGATAAACAGACAACATTTGGCGGTAATGCAAACGTCACTGCTGACTACGATTCTATGGCAAATATTTAATATCGTATTTACGCGAGAGCGGGCGGGTGGGTGGACGGATGAACGGTCGAGCCAAGACTGGGCAAAAAGAGGCCGGTGATAAATGACTACAGCGACGATGACGGCAGCGGCGACGGCGACAACAACACTGCTGGCCACCATCTTCCCCTGCGCAAGGCAGCGCAGCAGCAGCGACGTGCTCATTCAAATGTAACAGCACGAGGCGCTGCCGCGTCGCTGTCGCTGTTGCTGTTGCTGTCGCTGTTGCTGTTGCTGTCGTTGTCGCTGCCTTTCGTTGAGCCGAAGGTGAGCAAGCCAAATCAAACAAGCCGAAGCGAAAAAAATAAAACAAAATAAATAAATAAATAAACAATGCTAAAAAACGCAACGCTTCAAGGGATTTCGCTGCTTTTGCTGTCGCTGTTGCTGTTGTTGAGCAAACTTGAGTTTCAATTGCGACGCATAAAACTAGACTTGAACTGAACGAAAAGTAGCGAAGAGCGAGGTCAGCGCAGCAGAGCAACAGAGCGGCGAATTCTAGAAAGATAGAGAGCTGAGCTTAGAGCTGTCTGCTAATAACAGTGATCGTCAGTTAACAGTTGCAATTTAAAGCTAATTTCTGTTAAATTATGAGCGAGGTCAACGCTGTGCTGCTGTTGACAGCAAGAGAGACCAGCTTACGACAGCTAACAGCTCTTGCAACTGTTAAGTCAGCCGCTGTGCTACGTAGCTAAATAGCCCCTGTTGTTTGTGATATGATTCCGGAATGCCTTTAAAAATGAATTTCAACAAGATCTCACGTACGCACAAATAACAACAATATAGACGAAAAGTACAGTCCACAACACAGTCTACATAAATGTATGTATATTTTCAAATTGAAATGCAAATGAAAAGCTAAATACTAAAATTAGCTTAAATATAAAACTGAAGAGGCAGCACAAAACAACAACAACAGCAACAGCAACAAATCGACAACAAAATACAAAAATCAAAGAGGAAAATAAAAACCAGCTGAACGATAATTCAAACGCAATATGTAAACACTTCAAATCTGGGAACTGAAAAAACAACAACAACAACAACAGCAAGAACTATAAATGCAAATGGTGTCTAAGAAAAATGTAAAGAAAGAATATAAAGACGAAGCAGTAGCAGTAGAACCAGCAGCAGCGCCACCGTCAGCGACGCAGCTGCAACAGCGCAGCTGGCCCAGGCGCTTGCAGTGGAGTGTGCGGGCGTTGAGTTTGGGGTGGGAGCGAGCTATGCGTCGCCTGCTTCGCTACTGCGTTTGGTATTTCGCCGTTGAACGTCTCTCTTCGTCTCGTCTAGACTCGGCTTGGCTTTTAATGCATATGCACACACACACACACACACACACACACACACACACACACACAAGTGAAAACTGACTTTGTTTGTTTACGCGATGACACAATTCTAAATCTTTGTTGGTTTCTCACTCACACTCACACCATGCCTTCGTTTATATGTGTGCGTGGCTATATTGTTGTTAAATTGAGCTTTGTTTGCGAAGGTTTGAGGCTTACGATTTGATTTTATATTAGGATTTAATTAAGTTGCAGGATAGTGAGAGACTATAACTTAATAATTAACATTAAATGGCAATTAAATGACTCTCTAGGTCTTTTAGATCTCATTTGTTCTCTAAATTAATTAGCTATTTAACAATTACTGTGAACACATTTAGATTGAGTGACTTTTCAGTCAAACTCTCATATGCGCACACATCTTATATTTACTCTGATTATTGCTTACGCTACTTACGTACTTGTCAGCTTAAAAATTGAGCGCTGTCAACGCTAAAGCGAAACTCACCTGCAATGAGAGAGAGAGAGAGAGAAGGTTGATTAACAAATGCAGCGTGAACGCAACTTGAATGATAAATCAACTGGCTAAAAATACAACAAAAACAATGACAAGAACAGCAGCAGCAGCAGCAGCAAAATCAACGCCAACGCCGACGCCAGCGCCGACGTCGACGCCAGCGGCCAAAAAAGGCAAACAATTGCAAAAATCTGCATGTGGCTGCCGTGCGCGACGGCCAAAGCGAAGCTAAAAATATTTCTGTTCGCTTAGATATCCAAAATTAGCAGCGACGTAGCGACGTCAGCAGCGTAAAAGACAGACAGCCAGAGAGAGAGAGAGAGAGAGAGAAAAGCGAACGACGGCAATGGCGACAACGTCGACGTCACTGTTGAGCCGTTGCGTTGACGCGCGTCGCTGACGGTTTGCGGCTGCGGCAGCTGGCAGCAGGTTGGCAGAAAGTCTGCCACTGATAACGGGAAATGGCATGCCAACACCAGCACTGCTCACCGCCACCTCTCTCACTCACACACTCGCACTCACATTTCTCACTCTCTTCAGTTCAGTTTGCTCTCGCCTACATAAGCTCGTTCTCTCTATTCATGCAGTTCTGGGCAACGCTCACGCCAAAATAAACAAAACAAATGTAAAGTGCGCCCCTTTGCGACGTTATGCTACGTCCCAGTCTCCCCTACGGCCCAGTCTCCCAGCCCCCATCCCCCATCCCCCATCCCCCATCCCCATCCCTCATTGCTATACACGCTGCCCGTTGCCGAACCAGCCATGAAAATAAATATGTGGGCATAACAAAAATGAAAATTGTACGCGAAATGTGCCGCAAATGGCAGCAGATTTGCCATTAAAATATACACAGAGGCCTTATGTTATACACTCAGCACACGCCAGTGGGTGAGAGCGAGCGAGTGGCAGAATAGAACGTCAGCGAGCGTGAGTGAGTGAGCGCTAGAAAACATAGACAAACAGTCGTAACATAATAAAAGAAAGACATTGACAAAGCACTAAAGCTATGGGGCGCTGTTAACAATCTGTTAGCTAACAGTCACGTCTTTTAAGTAGTCTGTTAAGCTTGGCAAAGGCAATTTGTGCTTCAATAAATTAATTAGAGGTTTTTAGTTTAGAATTTTTGAAAAACAACATCGCTAGTTGCAAGATATATTAGATTATTCTATGCTAAAAATATCATGGATATTTTGATGTGTGTTATTGCCAGCGTACCAGCATTTCTCTCTGATTCATGAAACATTTCAGAATTCACTTTGAAAAAACACGTTTACGCACTGTATTTCGATTGATTAAAAATTTAAAAGCTTGTGCTAAAGCTGCTGTTGCTGTGGCTGTCAAAACGTCACAAGTGCTGCATCTGTTTTGTAAATTAATTAATATATTTACACGTAAATACAAAAATAAATCATCAACAATCGCCAACAAAAAACAGATAAAAACTGAATTTTTAAACAACAAAAATCTTGTAAAACTGAATTATGAAAAAAATTGTAGCAGTTGTATAGAAACAAAGAAAAAATTGTTATTTCCATATACACTTATATACTTAATTAGCAATTTATTTAACTGAACATATTCAAGTGAACTGCGCTGTGAGCGGCAGATATACTCATGCTTGTATAAATATATTAGTTATATTGAAAATGCGGCAAAAAATAATTATATAGAGCATATAAGAGCGTGTGTAGAGCGTAAAAAGCAATATAAAAATGCAAGTGATGGCCAACATCAGGGACGTGCTGACAAACTCAATTAGCCTGACAACAAGAGTTGGCCAATAGATGACAACAACAGAAACAACAACAGCTAGAGTGAGCCACAAAGGCATTAAATGTGCAAAATGAAAATTCCGTCATGGAAAGAACAAAATATTTGAACAAATGACTTAGTATTTTTTTCCAGCCATAATATTTGCAGTTATTTGTGAAAGCCAGAAATAGGTGCATAAAGAATGGCATCTGAATGCAAAGAAAACTACAAGTTTGCCTTAAATTAACAAAAGGTTAAACAAAACAAAGTAACTTAGTCAGCAATTAGCTCAAGTATTTCATATTACGTATACGTAGCTCGAGCCAATTTGTTATATATTCCTAAAGTTATATATATATATATATATATATATATATATATATATATATATATATATATATATATATATATATATATATATATATATTTCCTTCGAATTCTTTGCATTAGAAGCTATAAGAAGAAAATAAAATAAATGTTATTTACATTTTGTTTATTTTTTATTCTGTGCTCTTTTTTTCTGCATATTACGCATACGTCATGTGTCACAGAATAATAAAATTATAATAATATAATAATTATAATAAACATATTTTTATGCTAGTTCCATCTGCCTCATTAAAATTTCTTTTCCATACACATGACACGATTTGCAATCAACTTAATTGAATTTTGCTTTGATGCACGGCAAGCGCTGAAGCCGCTTTAAACAAGCTGCAGCTGAAGGAGAGCGAGCGAGAGAGAGAGAGAGAGAGAGAGAGAGAGCAAAAGACTGTGATAGAGAGTAAGAAAGAGACTTCAGGAATGCAGCAATTGTTATACCCTGTGAGACAATTAAGTAGCGGGGCATGCACAGTTAGAACAATTTAAATTGGGAAACGAAAAAGCTTAATTCAAATAATTTCCGCTGCAAAAGTTTGGGCTTTATATTGATTATCAGTCAATCTAGCAGCATAAACTCATTTCATTATAAAATCAAATAATATGATTTATATGTATTATAATGGCACTCTATTCCACATAAGATATACATATATATTTTAGCTTTAGAAAAATATATTTTACAGGGTATTTTCAAATCTTGCTTTGCATTCAGTTTACCATCGCAGCTGCTTGTTGTCAAGTGAATTTTATAGCCACGACGATGATGACGCTGACGCCGACGCCGACGCCGACGCTGACGCTGACAGCGTGAGCGATATTCAATTAGATGTCGTCGTTGGCAGCCGTTTAATGAAATTAAATTTAACTCCATTTGTTTATTTATTTTCGAGCGCGCTTTCATTTGTTTATACGATGAAAATCAGTTAATTCGATAAAGCGAGCAAGAAGCAGAAGCAACTGAAACGGAAGCAAGCGGAGACTTGGTTGCTGGTCAAAAAGCCAAGCATCAAAAACGTTAAGTGTGAGAAAAGCTACACTGAGAGAAATTATTGGCACTTAATTTAAGCACAATTCTGAATGAGCTCATGTAATTCCCAAAATACTTTTAGCTTAAGAAATAATATTAAATCATTCAGAAATCTCTCAAAGCACTTGATTGCTCAAGTTAAATTAAGTTAACACATTTTTAGATTCGACTACCCGGTTTCGCTCAGTGCAGTAGAAGGCACAACCAATTAATAGAGACAGACCCCGAAAAACTTTAAGCATTTTCAATAAGTGGGAGATTGCCCCAAAGACAAATGTCGCAAGGGGCTTGCTGGAGCTGCCTTTGATAGCAGGACATGCGCACAGCCAAAAGGCTTAAAGCCAGGCCACAAATTCTACAAACACACTCACATACACCCCACACACACACACACACACACACATACACATTCGCTTTAAAAAAGGGACCTCTAGCTGGGTTGAGGATTGGGTTTGCGAAAGGATTGGGTAGAGGTGCCTAGAGTAAACACCGTAAACACCGTTAGACATTGCTGTGGTTCAAAAACTTGCAAGATATCAGTTGCCAAGATAGTTAGGGGTTGCTATCGCAGGCCAGGGGTAGCCTAGCCATAGATAGGGAATGCGGTCTACAATGGGGTCCGGATGGGGTGGGCTAAAGCATATGCGCGTTAGAACCTGTGACGGCTGCTCAACTGCTTTCCACTGTGTTTTGCGGCGTAATGTAGACAAATTTTTATCGCTTGCTGAAGTTTTTGCCTGTTTTTCGAGGTTGGGGTTTGTGGGGGTCGGGGGTTGGCGTGGGTGTGCGTGGAGAATGGGGTTGAGTGTCTGAGCTTGAAAGTGTGATTTCGGCCTTACACTAAATAGGCTGTTTCTGTCGTTAATAATAATAGTTATGATTATGATTATGTTGATGGTGAATGGTGATGAGACAAGCATCCACAAAACACCCCACATACATACATACATACATACATACATCTAGCATGTTCAATAGGGTAGTCTCCCCCGGTCATGTAGATAGCAATGTGCTGACAGCTGAGTGTGGGACAGCAAGCAAGCTGGCAAAAGTTCAATGCAAGTTATTAATTTAGTGGCAATGCGTAAAACTCATTTCAAAGAAGACCAAACTAATTTGATGGGATTCTAAGAAGCTACTAAAGAGATACTCAAGTAATAATCGATAGGTCGATCAAATGATTAATATTAAAGGCTATATCATAGAAGAAGTATAAACAAATTTCAAACATTAAAAGGACTAGTTCCAAGATGACTAATCGATAAACCAATAAATACATTTTGGCAAAATGTTGGGAAATAATGTATATAGTATAGTTCTGGATAGTGAAAACGATAAAAGATAAATAAAAGAGATATCGATTGTTTATAAATATTTGATATAGATAAGCTATATCATTTAATTAATGTATTATATATTATGTTACATATATTAATTAATCATTGACCATTATCATCATTCACTATATAAACAACATTAAATTCCCGATAAAATATTAGTTACAAGAAATAATAATGTGAATTAAATTTGATCAAATTAATATTGAAAATCCGTTTTTGTCTTCGACTCAATATGCCTGAGAGCTTAACTGGGTTAACACTTGAGTTGCTATAGGCCATCCCTTCGCTCCTCCTCACCACCTGCATTATGTGAGTCTCCTAGCGATCCCATAACACATGACTGCAAATCAATTAAAAATCTTCAGATACACTCAAGCATAACAACAAAAACACTAAAGAGAGAGAGAGAGAGAGAGAGAGAGAGAGAGAGAGAGAGAGAGAGAGAGAGAGAGAGAGAGAGAGAGAGAAAATAGGCGGCCCAAATTTGTTAAAAACAAATGGCGCACACACGCTGTGCTTGCCCAGCTGGTAAAGGCTGCTGCCTCTGCCGCCGCCGCTGCTGCTCGGGTGGCAGCAGCAACACACCCCCACCCCTTTTCCGCTGCCCAACCGCCCAGCTGGCTGGCCCTAATCACCAGCAAACAAAAGTCAAATCAAAAGAGAAGCCAGGCAAAAGATTTTTAACCACAACGTGAGGCGCAGCAGGGCCAAATGAGGGGCAGAGCTAAAGAGGGCTAGCAGAAAGGCAAGGGGGTGCTAACAACAACAACAACAACAACAACAACAACAACAACAGCAGCAGCAGCTAACAAGCAAAACGTCAACGTCGTCGACTACGACGACGACGACGACGACGACATCGTTGCAAGCGACTTCCAATTATTTTTTATATTTTTGCAGCAACAAAAGCAACTGCGAGGTGGAGTCTAGGGGGCGGCTGCTGGGGTGGTGCATGGAGTGGAGCGCTGAGAGGGGGATTGTTGCAAAAGTGGATTTTGTGGCTGCCTCGTCTGTATTTTTTCCTGTGCTCTGTTAAAAGGCGTGCGTGAATTGTGGGCGCGGCCAAGTCGTGAGGCAAGCTACGTATTTTTTCACTTCAGCTCTCCCCTCTGGCCATCCTTCTGCCTGCTGCACTTTTGATTGTTGCCTCAACAGCAGCAACAACAGCAACAACAACAACCACAACAACTGCAGCAGTGAGGAAAGTTTTCTTATCAACGTGCCCCAATTGAGCTACGTCTTACAGCACAAAACTCAGCAGGAAAATGAAAATATATAAGTGAAAATAAAAATGTATATATGTTTATGTACAAGAGTATTTCTCTGAATTTTCTTTTCGTTTAATTAAAAAGATGCAAATTAATTGCTTGGCCATTGCTAATTAGGTAATAATTAAATAAAATTCAGTTCAGATTTACTTTTTTACTTCCCATTCGCGCTGCACAGTGGGCAAAAATCAACGCAGTCCAGCAGGAGCAAACACTGAGCTGTGCCTGATGCAAACAAAGCTTTTAAGCTTCGTTGAGTTTAACGCAAATACACACACACACACACACACACACACACACACATAAATATAGACACACAATGATAGGCACGAAGAGCTGCCCCATTACAGGTCCAAAGCGCATGTGGATAGAGGATAGACGATAGAAAGAGACAGAGACAGCGGCAAAGGCAAAGGAAATGAGGAGCTGCACCACACGAGTCTGCGGGGCAATGGTGTCAGCTAGTCCACCTAGGCCACCATGGAAGCCAGTGGGGGACTGGGCGCAGTAACACAGCTAGGCACACGTTGCTCGCCATATGCGCCACATATCCAAGGGGAAAGAATACAGCACACACAATTGCCTATAAAAACAGTGGGTAACAAAAGTAAGCGAGCGCGAAAGAAAGTGCTTCATTTATCTATCTGTATATAACAAACAATATAGTATATATGTTGCTCAGTTTATCTGTTTATCTATACATGGTTCGACGCTGGAATCCTTAGAACCATCAATATGCGATAGTATTGATGGCCATTGATATTGATTTTCATCGATGTTGATATATCATTTCGATTACTAAAAGGTAACAACGTTTCTCGTTTATTTGCAATGGAACGTTTGGCAATCCAGAGGAGACTGGAGGGGAGCTTACAAATTCGTTAAGGCTTTGGAAAATCTTTTCGATTTCAGAATATAACTGAAAAAATCAAAAGTTCCTTCTATCTGCAACTTTATACGTATCACGTAAGGTATTTATGTATCAATCAAACTATCTATACAAATCTATCTGTATCTGTCTCCATATATATATTTTAAAATGTTTGTTTTTCAATAATATATTTTATATTTAGTAGTTATGTTTATATAACTTCTATACATATTTAATTGATATACTATTATATAAAAACAGGAAATCACAAAATAAATAAATATTGACTTGATTTAGTTTATATTAATACAGTTAAATACATGACTAGATTGACAAATATAAATAGAATTTTTGGCTCTTGCAGCTCTTAGCTTTTGTCCTATAATTTTTATTTCCATTTCGCTTTGCTGCTGTTTATTCGTTTTCTTTTTGCAGCCACTGTGGCTGGTCGCACGCGGCGTATACTTGACATTACATGAGCCCAATACACACACACACACACACTTTCACTTATGTATGTATATATATGTTATATAGAGCTACTCGTATCTGTGCATCCTGTTCGCTCGCACGCTTGGGCATAAACAATTGGCGTTGCTATCTCGCTCACACGCATTGCTGCTGCTGCGTTTGCAGACAAATTTCTATAAATTATGCATTGTGTGTGTAAACACGACAAGTTGAATTGAAATTACGGATTTAAATGCGAACCAAAGAAATTTTATAGTCACTCACAAGCTGTGCGTGTGTGTGTGTGTTTATTTATATACGATATATAAATATATATATATTCATGCATGTATGTACATAGGTTTGTATCCAAGAGTACACTCAAAAGAAAAGAATTCTGTGAGTTGTCAGTCAGAATACGTTAAGGCTAAACAAAAACATATTATTCCAAGAACTATATATAGGAATAATAATATATACTCAATTGCATATAAATATTATTTTGCTCGAGTATTTGACTTTATATAAATATTAACTAAATGAAATCAATTTCATTTCATTCAAATTAAAATAGTTGCTCTAAAAATAATTTAAAGTTATTGAGAATATTTTGAAAATGTTTTTCTGCCCGGTTTGCGTTTTTTATTCAAATAATAAATTAATTTTAAGGAAGATAGTCTAACATATATTTAAAAAAAAATTAGTTGAAAAAATAATTTAAATAGTAGTATTTTAAATGTTTTTTTACATGATTTGTAGTTTTCTTTTTATTAAATGAAGTATTAAGTATATTTAATAAGTGAATTTTGAGGAACAGGCTCAAATGTTTTTCGACGTCCAAGTTCTTTCACATGTCGCCTTCGCTCATTGATAAGGTCTGATTGCTTGATTGCTGCACCCGCTCCCCGCTTACCCGCTCTTTGGTTGCGGCCTAGTTCTAACCTTTCAGCATTCCTTCCTGTACAGCTGCTTCAACTTCTCTCTGCTGCTCTTCCTCTTTCATGGCTCTCTCTTTCATCTGCCGCAACAACAATCTCATAAATTTAATTGTTTAAAGTGAATTTCGCCGCCGACCATTGCAAAAAAAAAATGCCCAGTTGTCAGTCAGCCGCAGCCTTTGCCTTTCATCCCACCCCCTTTCCCAATCTGTTACTCCCTTACCACACTACATTTTCCGTTCGCCCCCCCCCCCCCTACCTCTTTCCCTTCTCGTACTGTATGTAGACATCGCCCCGTTGTCTTTGTCATTGTCACCTTTTGAACTTCCGTTTTTTTTTTGCTGTCGTCGGCGTCTGTTGATATGTTTGGCTGTCCACTCAGTAGCGCAATCTCCCTGCCTTCCCCCACTTGCCGCCCTCGTCCTATCCCCTCTAGCTGTCTGTCTGTCTGTGCAGCTGGCAAAAGTTCACTCAGACGTAAATTGTTTCTACATATCGCTGAGCGGGCGCATTGTTTAACTCTTGCTCCATACCCGCCCAGCTACCTTTGCCTCAATTGCCCGCCTAGGCGCGATTCATTAAACATTTCTATTTGTTGCTGTTGTTGCTCTCGCATTTTGTTTATTTACAAACATTTCGTCATCGCTGACATTGATGACGAGTTCGCCAGTTCCAATCGCTGCCTTCACTCAACTCATCTCCACTCATCTCAACTCATCTCATCATCATCATCATCATCATCACATCTTCTTCCTGCTGCTCAGTCTCCTTTTGTTTTGTTGTTAACTGCATATTTATTTATAAGGTAGACAACAACAATGAAACGAAAACAAAAGCCTGCAAAGATTTAACCGATTAAATGCCTCGAAAGCTCCAGAAAAAGCTGCTTAAAGGGGCTAACTCGAATTTTCAATGCTCTTGTCTGAACTCTTTGCTTATTCTATAATTCTCAATTCCAATCCTAACTAAAATCGCAACATCAATTATTATAATAATCAAATTTACAACTCAATATATTGCTATGAGCTACATATTTAATGAGCTTCGTTTGTTCTTCATCGTCACATTTACCAATGAAGTAGAATGTTCAGCTATTTTTTTTTTATAACATGAGATTAGCTGAATTATTCATTCAACATGTTGCTATACCCCTTTTGAAAATATTCATTCTCTCTGGCTCTTTAATCACAAACATATTACTAAGTTTTCAACGAACTAACATGTAAATTAATAAATATGTTAATCTTAATCTTGATTTGAAATGGTTTTTAGATATTGTTCTCCAAGTTATGTTATCCAGAATTTATTGTTTGTTCGCTCTTCTATAATTTAATAAACATTGCTTAATTTTTTATATATTGTAATAATTTGTAGATTTATTACTTAAAACCTGTTGATCCTGAATACGCTATATTTACTATTTTTTAAATATGCAACAAAAAATAAATAATATTAAATTTAAAGTGTAAAGTAGTAATAACACAAATGTCTTGATAAATAGACACAAAGTAAGCCAAAATAATACAAAAATAATAATAATATTGTGAAAATATATAATTTATGATATTGTATACTATATTCCTTCTTGCTAAGAATTGTAATTACAATTATCAAAACTTTTTTGTGTGTGTTTTAGGGATGCCTCACAATATTTATAATTTTCATTTACATTCGAAAGTCCAATTATAATTCGTGTCAACTCTCTCTACTGTAGGGTATCAGCAGCCCGCTCTGAAACCCAAATCGACTTTTGTCGCTCTGTCAATGAGTCGAGGCGCTCGCTTATACAAAAACAGAAAAAAAGGCGGTATGCCAAGCGACCCTGCACTATGTAATGAATAAATGAGCATACAATCAAAGACATACACACGCACACACACTTAAATACATACACACATGTGTGTCTGTCTGTCTGTCTGCTTGGCCTGTGCTCGTGTATTTGTGCAGTTAATTTGCCATTTCCGCTTGAGTAAAGTAATGAAAAATGTTTTGCTGCTGGAATGAAAAGCGCCACGAAAATTCTTTGCCCTTCCCCCCCCTACCCCCAGCCGGCAACCCTTGCAAGTGATGGTCAGCAGTGGTCTTCATTGTTCGCAGTTAGCCAGCGCTAATCAGCAGCTTAAGGGTGCATTCGCAGATTGCGCATACGCCACATAAGCCCACATGATGATAAATCCCTGCTGCTGCTGCCACAGGACACAGGACACAGGACTCTCTCGGAGCTCTGCTGCGCATTAAACGACAATCAGTCGACGCTCAATCATCAAATACTGTCGTAAAGCTCATTAGAGTCCAGTCCACTACGCCCACTACTCACTCGTTGCCCATGTCATATGCAAATTGCGAAGCATCAAATCAAATGCCATGGAATTAAGACAGCATGCAGTCCGCATAAAACGAGCTAATTTCACTGCAGGTGAGACAAAAGTCGCAACAAATCCAGTTTCCATTGTCGCAGCGGTCTATCTGAAGGCAAAAGAAGTTTGTTTGCGTTGGGTTGCATTGGACTGGGTTGGGCTGGGTTGGGTCAGGCTGCTTGTCGTCGTCTAGGCAGGACAGGACAGGACATCAGAGACGACGTCCGTTTCGTTATTATGTTGTTGATGTCACATGTTGCTTGGACATAATCGTTATGGTTATTATGCCAGGCAGACAGTGAGACTGTCAGACGGCCAGCGTTGCCAGATGTTTGAAATATTAAAAGGAAATTGCAACACCAAAATGAACAAATGTTGAAGATGGCGCTGATTCTTGTGAAAGGTATGAAATATAGAATGTAAAAAAAGGACTATACAAAATAGTTAATAAACAACAAAGAATGCTATAATTTAACAAGACTATCAAATAGCATAAAGCTAATGGACTTCGTGATATAAAATTCTATAAACAAATTTTCAAAAAATTTATGCAATTGACTAAGCTATCTCACACGATGGTTTGTTTTGTCTTTTTAATAATTCAAAATGAAAATTTATCAAGAGAGCTCTAGTCGAGACTGCTCGACTACGAGATACCCTGAACCGATTTTGTTTCAGAATTCGAATTCGATAACTTTTATATTTCCAGAGTTATCGATACAACAATTTATCGCGAATCAGTTATAAAATTATATCTCGTTCATCTTTAGAGTTAGAGTCTCCAAGTCTTCGGCATATATATAGATACTAATTTTATATAATTTCGGTTTTTGGCAGATTTTGGATTCCGTTCCCCAATTCACCCCCACACCCCGGAAATGTAGTCAAATACTAGAGACATACAGTTTGGTTTGGTATATAGATATTAATGTCATGATCATAATCAGAAAGTTTGATTGCGATTGTCTGTCTAGAATCAGAATTATTAAATAAGTTCTCGCAGCGAAACCCAGCGAGAAGACACCCGCAATGCGTGCACACATACATGCAGAAACGAATCGAGTAATTCTTAGAATATTATTCGTTCGAAAAAGGGTTCAGGGGATCTCGTAGTCGAGCAGTCTCAACCAGTCGCTTTCTTACTTGTTCTATATTTTACAGTTAAACGCAGTTTCTCAAATGTGCTATAAAGTCACCAAGTGGATTGTTATTTATGTTATTATAAACGCTTTGCAGTCGCTTAAGCTGCGTTCAGTATCTCCTTCTGAGCAGGGCATGAACAACCTTTATGATATCATATATATTTATATATACTTATATAACTTAAGCTGCAATAGTTACTTTCTTCATTTGAATGTCATCATGCTCTCTTTGCTGACCTTTTAAAAAGTTTTCAATGATGCTTTCTATAAATCCTTTCCCTCTCTATATCGCGCCGCCTCTTCCCCCTGCAACCCCATAAAAGTGCCAACATATTAATATTAAAAACCGCATAAAATTGAGGGTAGAAATCACTTGCAGAGTTTTACGTTTCAGCAAACGCGAGCGTTTGTTTGGGTTAATTTTACATATGAGTGAGTATCAGCCCTCAAGTTGCGACCCTACAATAATCTCCGTGAGGCAGCCAAGAGCTCAACGCAAGTAATCGACACTTGCAACGCGCCATCATATGAAAAGCCAGGATGAGTAGTGAAGTGCAATGCGTGAAGTAATGCAGATGCAGATAAAGAAGAGCCAGAACGAGGCTAGGAGTGGAGCAGCGAGGAGAGGAGTAAAGGCGATAATGACGGCAAATGCCGACGCACAGTGCTAACTGTCGTCTGGCAATTGGCGTCTGGCGCCATTATCCTTGCACTTGTGCTCCTCTCTTGCTCTTGTTTATCCTGGAGCCAGCCAAGATGGCATTGCGAATGGCAAATGCTGTCTGTCCATTGTTCGACACAGTCGACAAATCGAAGCCGCACCAAATGCCGAGGCGTGAGGATTTCGAGCTGCTTGTGTGGTGCATTGTGGTGCAGGTGATACAGGCATGCAGGCAGCGGCCACAATTCTCTGCCTCTACAGACAGACAAGATTGTCAGCATTTATGATTGGGCAAATGCGATTCGGTTTATCATTCGACCAATGGTCAGCATTGTCGGAACGTTAAAACAGCAGCTCAGCAATTAATGGCAAACAGTTAAATGCTCCGTTCTAAATTAAAAATCGACTTTGCTTAAATAGAAAGTCTAAAATACAAAGTTATAAAGTGCAACGAAATTATACTATTTTATATTTGGCATGCAGTTTCAAAGCTCTTGTTGTAAAGTGAAATCGAAATTGGGAAACATTTACCAAATTGATTTTTCCTTTTCCAATCCAATCCAATTTTGTTTCTTGTTAAAATAAAATGCTTAAGCTACCTTTTGCTCGTTTGAAATTGTAACTCAACTGCGTATTACTCCCATCATTCTCATTTGCAGGACATAAGCTTGATAGATCCATCAAATTCACTGTTCCCAAAAATAAAATACAAAAAAAAAAAAGGCGACAATTCCCAATTTAAACTGTCTGCTGGCTACCGAGCATTACGAGATACATGTTTGTATGTACGTATGTGTGTATATAGCAGCAAAAACACAGAGACAAATAGAAGCCCTCACTTTGAGGCATACAAATTTAATTAAATTAATTAGCTAAAATGTTGAGCGTAAGGCAAATTTATTGCTGGCTGCAAAAGCAACAGCCGCAATTTCAGATGAGCAGAGCTTTAAATACTGAAGCTCCGCAGGGGCATACCATAAAGAGGGCGGCCCAATGCAGAGCGGGGGTAAATAGGCGCATAGAAAATAAAAGTAAGTAGACACACACACACACACACACACCTATAGACACACACACATACCCATATAAACGGACAAATGCCCGGTTACATAGATGCGAGCGAGCGAGTGCGAACGAGAACTTCAAAATGAGTTTATCGATTTTAAGGCTAAAGTCGAGGCAAGGGTAGTATGTTAGGGCGATTGTCAAAAGGAGGCGTGGTAGCTTTGGGGGCTGGTAGAGGCGAGGCAACTGCCTGCTAACATGTCTTGCTTCTGCACTCGCTCGTTGGCCCATGTGTGAAAGGGCTTCACAACTGTAGGTGAGGTGCACATAGCAAAAACTGAAGAGCAAAAGATTTCAATATGTGACTAGAGGATACTTTGTAAACAATTAGTTCAATTAAAAAAAAAAAAAATTGTAAAAATAATTATAATATATAATATGCACATGAATAATTAAAAATTCAACATTGTTAAATATTATTCTAGTATGAAGAAAATTCGAAACTAAATCTCATAATATACTTTAAAAAGCTGGCATTAGTTGACATTAAATGTATTGTCTCAATCTCAAAAAAAGTAATTGGATAATGATCGATAAATATCGATAAAACTAAATGATCTGTATATATTAAAGTACTATCTCCGATATAGTAAATATATAGTCATAGGTTATACCTATAAATAATATTTATATATTAAAAAAATTATTTCAGATAAACAATATTTATAAATTTGAAATTATATATTTAAAAATCATATAGTGATAAGCTGTTGTTGCCTTTCAAATGGATTACAGGGTATTAAAGGTAACAGTCTCATTCACTCCGATGCGTTCACATGCTCCTCTGTCCTCCGCCCTCTTCGTGCTCCACACTTAATTTCCATGTGCAATTTTTCAATAAATTGAACGTGCAAAATGCATCAAATAAAAGTGAAAAATCTGCATTAATATTTAAGGGTTAAAATATTTAAGGGGATAGCGCTTCAAAGCCCCCCCACTCCTAACCCTCTAACTGAGGCTGCTGCTGCTATTGTTACGCCTTTGTCTTGTTTATTATTTGTGGCTTGGCAACGAACGTGGCGCAATTAAAATCTACAAGACAATCGCCCAAATGGCTATAAAGTAAACGAACCGGGAATTGGGAAGGTGGGCTGTGGGCTGTGGGCGTGGCTGATTGCAGGTATTATCTGCTTTGGCTGTCAGTTAGAACGAAGCTTTGACTGGCTTGGGCAAGGCGAGAGAGTGGGGATGTAAAGCGCTTTGAGCACTCGGTCTCAATTTCACAGCTCAAAGTGCAGCCAGCTAAATTGCATTATTAATATGCAATGAAATTTGCCAAACATAATAAATAAAAGATGTAAATTTTCAAATATGCATTTTGCAGTGCTCTCAGCGCTCAGCAAACCCAGCAAACCTCATGCTCAGCACGGCGCCTTTTACCCCTTTTTTACGGGGCTCGAGCTACTAACGCATAAAAGCCTTTGAAGTGCGCCAAATACACAGCGTCAGATTGTCTGTGAGTGTGTGTAGGTATATATATATATATATGTATATATGTGTGTGTGTTATATGAGCCGTGCACACATGGAACCCACAAAGAAGCTACGGCCGCCCTCCAAAAGTGTAGCAAAACAGGTTCATGATACGAAATGTCAGAATAAGGTTCATATTGACACCACTGTGCACAGTGGAGCGCATAGGCAATGAATAAATGACTAAATGATTGCTTGACTGATGAAGTGATGATCATCGTCAAATACTGAGAGCAAGTCAGCTAAAGCATTCTACTTTACGAAAAAAAGATAAGGAGATCTTAAGTGGGGTTTACGAGTTTTCACGCACAGAGTTGGAAAATGTGTGGAAAACCCTTTGAGGCTAATATTTATGAATTTTAATTAATATTCAGCTTTAAAGTCCGGAATCTTGGAAGATTGTTATAGATATATATACTATTTATACTATGAATACGTTTCGAATGAGTAATATTTATGATTATTATATATATTATATACAAGTAATCCCCACAGCAATTATATGTACATATAATAAACACCCTTAAAATGTTGGACCACAACAAACGATTGTCAGAAATTGTGAACAATCGCTCAAGTTCTACCCTTTATTGAGTATTATTTTTGTGCACTCTTTGCACCTTCGAATTGTGAATCGATTTTGTGAAACGAGCGTCGCCATCGCCATCGCCATCGCCAGCTCCAGCTTCGGTTCCAGTTCCAGATCCACTCAATTTCTCGACAGTTCCCTTTGCTGCTCTCATTTCTCCAAAAATAACAAAAAGAAAGAAAGAATTCAAAGACACTGCACGCAAAGGGTGCGCTGGCAAGGGCTAGGTGCGTTGAGGGCAGGCTGAATGGGGGGCTGCAGGGCGGGCTAAATTGGAGGGTGTAAGTTGCCTGGGGGCGGTTTTTGGTCTGCGCTGCTTCAATTGCAGAGTCGGCTCCGTCGTCGACTTTGGCCCGAAGATAAACGATACATTTTACAAATTTGTATAGCGCAAAAAACATAAATTATGCACATGGCTAGATACAATATTTAAAGAAAAGCCACGCCTACTCTCAACCACCCACACACACACATACACACACACACACACTTACACGGCAATGCAATTGACACAAGTGCCTCGAGGTAAGCATTGACAAACAAGCCACATGCATAGATTGCATGTTTATCCTCGGGGGCGTAATATGAAATCAAATCAATTTTATGTATCTATTATTGGGTGGAAATTTAACAGCTTTAAGATTATTTACTCGTACAAATAGTGAATGTTAGCCACTGCTCATTGCTGATTATTTATTGATTTTAAAGATTATGTAATTTATCCGCATTTATCCGCACTTATCCATATCAAAGAAAAGCTTGCTTATCCGACTTATATTACATAAATGAAGTATTTAGGAGTTATCCGAGTTTATCCAATGCTTATCCGAATTGATTATATGTATTTATTGTATACAAAACTGTATATAGCTCATGTATCGTTCGATTCCAATATGCAACCAATAGTCTGAGGCTATTGCATATGTATCTAGCCCAGCCTAAAGGTCACACAAAGTTATCCGTTTCACTGTACAACATGTCAGCTAGACTATCAAGATAAACAAACCGCTTCATTTGCAACACTCGTAAATGTGAAGTAATTTGTATAGATAATATCCGAGTAATATAAAAGTTTAAGAAACACCTCAAGTTGCAAGTAGGTAAACACATTGCCTCAGCAGCTGCAACAACAACGCCGGAGAACAACAACTAACTAACTTAACAACAACTTGGCTGAGCTTCGAAACGATACGCCAATAATATGTTGTCACTTGTCAATCAAGACAACAACAAACAACAAACGATAAACAATAAACAGCAAACAGCAAGGCAATCTCGCACTTGAAACAACGGCACGAAAACTGGATAGGAACTGGCACTAGGGGTTGTCGGAATGGGGGATTGGGGGTTGGGGTTGGGGCTAAGGTGTCGATAGGGCACAGAGGAGGGGGCGGCAGGCACGAGGCAGCCGCTGAAGCAGGTAACATGCAACGCTTTGACTCTTTGACTGACGTCTGTCAGAAAATGCCACCAAGTGAAGTGAAAATTGGCAACAACAAAAGCAACAGCAGCAAACGTTGCAACAACAACAACAATTGCAAACAATGAAAAACAACACAAGGCGAAGCCAATAAAAATAAGAAAAAAGAGCGGAAAAAACAACGACAAGAAGCAAAGAAAAAATATATTAAAAGAAACGAAAAAAAAAAGTGCAACACGCGACTTTCTCAAAAAAAAACGCATTATAAACAATATGTTTTACTTTTATTATTGTTGTTGTTGTTGTTGTTGTTGTTGCTTTCTTGTTTTGCATGTTGCAGCGCGGCTGCCAATCGTTGGCCGTAATTTGCTATGATTTTCACTGCCAACCGCAGCAGAAGCAGAAGCGCCAGTAAAAGTTTTCCAATACCAAAACAGAAACAGCAACAGCAACAGCTACAGAAAAGAAAAAGAAAAGTGAAAAGCTTGGAGAGTTAGATTGGGACCCCCTCCTGGCTACGATGCCGGACGCGCTCGATGGACAACAGTCGATCATTAATTCATTTTCGCATTGTTAATGCCACCTGTCGCAGCGTCGCTTCAGTGAATAACTAGGGAGACTGCGGATAATACAAAGTTATACCATATCGATATCGAAAGACACGAAGAAAGTAACTTTAGAGATATTGAAAGAAAATCTAAATGAAATTCTAATTTAGAATTTTACAAAGAATTAACCTGAAGAGTATCTCAAAGTATTAAAGTCATCAGCAACATTTTTATCAAAGAATAAAAACTACACAATTCGGATTTGTCAAGATTTGTTAGATTTGTGAATCCATAAAAGAAAGATCGTTAAGTAACTTTTATGAAAATGAAAAATCTCACCTCATTCTAATTTGTAATGAAATTAATCCATTACGAAATACTCAAAGAATATCTAAGCTCAAGAGCTCTATGCATAACTTTAGAATTTATTTTTAGAGCAACTATTTGGCCTAAATATTCATGCGTTGCCCCTAAATAGATAAGAAATCGCTCTATAATTGTTGAGCAAACATTTATGTTTAAAAATCTTCTTACTCTCCTTTGGATAATAATAATAAATGAAATAGTTCATTACTAGCAAAAATAATCAAGAACTATATGTATGTCTAAGAGCTGTTAATAATATTCTAAGGAAATGAGAATATAATTAGAATATTCTAATAAAACTTTTAAGTATATTATTTTTTTGTCATTCTCATTTTATTCTTTATATAACTCAATTATATGAAAATATAAATCTAAATCGATCTTCATTAAAATATCTATATTTATTTTAAAAATTTGATAATGTTGAAACTAAATTATAGATCAATCTGAAATATTTTACTCAATAATTATATATGTAGATCTTTAGTTACTCGTACATCTTTATCTTCATCTATACTAAATCCCATGCTTGTATTTATCTATATATTATGCTTCAACCTTTAATTTAACTTTACTAAAATACATCGGAGATCCACACCAACTTCTGTGGAGGGAGATTTTCTATTTCATTTCTCTAATTATAGTTTTGTGGTTAAACGCCAGCTGCAGCCCCTCGCAGCGATTAATGTAGAAGGCATGCGATATAATCACAGCATTTATCGTTTATCGTAAAGGCTTTTGATCAAATTCGCGCATGTGGCTCTGACGTGTTTTGCGGATAAGAGCAAAAATCTTTCAAAGTGATTCAGCTACAAATTTAAGTACTACGCAGAACAGAGAAAACGCAAAAGAGACAGAGACAGAGGAAGAGAGAGAGAGAGAGAGAGAGAATATAGCAGAAATAACGACAAAAGACTTTCAAGCCAATTAAAATTAAACAAAAACTGTAAATCGTTCGTAGCGTATGACAAAGTTGGGGTAAACGGCAAGTGTAAGACAGAAGGGGGTGGGTGATAGAGAGAGAGAGGGGGGGGGTGATACCTGACTATACGTATATACGAGTGAATGATTACCGGTCGCACATGACACAAATGACATTGCAAACGGATGTGGAAAATGTGGAAATAAACGAACTGTAACTGCACGAGTCGAAGATGCCCTGTAAAATGCATGACATTTGACATTTAATCTCTCAGCTTTAGACAGCGGATGTCAGATACTTTAATTACTTTAAGAATTCACTTACATTGAGTGAAAAAGAAAACCACATATCAAATATTACAATTGCTGTTTCTATAGTTCCCCAAGTTCTATACATGTAAGAGATATATCTTGCAACAGCATTATACACTTTTAATCCATTTTCAACACGTACAGGGTATTGAAATTGCAACAAAATCCGAACTGAAGTCAGCTCCAATTCGCTTAGTTCGACTCGGCTCTAAGATGGGGCATTCGTCGTGAGGCATTCGTCGTCATAGCTGACCAGTTAGCTATGACGACGAATGCCTCACGTGCAAACAAAATAGAAACTCGGAAGATTTGCGAGTCGCGTAATGGAGACGATGTTAAAGTAGTCTCAACCAACTAGAAGAAGAAGAAGAAGCTGAACCGTTGACTGTGTGTAAATTTGTGGCAATTACACGGGTTCGAATCGGTCTCTAGAATTGCAACAGTCAACGAAAAAAAAAAAAAAAAAACTAGCGAATTGGCAGAACCAACAATTATATAAACTAGAGTTGCAATCAGTCAGTCAGTCAGTCAGTCAGCCAGTTCGTCAGTCAGTTAGTTCGTCAGTCAGTCAATCAGACTGACGTGATGCAAGCATCCAACTGAAGCTAAATTGTGATAGAGTCACGGCAGACATAGGCGGAGGCAGAGAGACGAAGGCGTAGACGAGGCTTTCAGAGTTCGCTGGGCTCTGTTTGAAGTATTCGACGAGAAAAATCTTTGGCTTACAAAATAATTTCAAGGTATTTAAAATGCACACAAGCTAAAGCAGTACCTACAACAACAATAACAACAATAACAAAGCAACAAAAATGTATCTTGTAGCTACAACTTGGCAGCGAATGCGAATGCGAGTGAAACTGAACTGAAACTGAAAAAAGCAAAAATAAATAAATAAATAAAAAATAAAACAAGACCAAAAAAAAAAACGCTGACCTCATTATTATTTTGTATAAATGTGCAGCTGTGTGTGCGAGTGTGTGTGTGTGTATGTGTGAGCTGGCTTCGTTTCGTGCACCAGCTCTAATATTGCGCCCAAAACATAATAATAATAAGCACACAATGAGCCTTTGGCAACCGAGCGGGTAGCCACGAGAGACGTATCTGACAGATACATATGTATCTGTATCTATAGCTATATCTAAGCATGAATGCACACGTCTCGACTCTGAAGTGCTGCACGGCCAACGAGAGTCAACCAAATTTGCGAACCCGGAATTGCAAATGCTACGTCGTACATACATATGTACATATGTACACATGTATTCAACTTTTCAAATTCTCATTATCAGTCTCATTGTTATTCGAAAAGATTCGAATTCTTATAAGGGATTTAAAAGTGCTTCTATTTTATCCTTGATTTATAATTTTGATATATATATTTGATACAATGTTAAACATTGAATATCCAACAAAAATTCGATTAATTATGTGTTGAAATTACTATATATATATATATGTATATCTTCTTATATCATTTTTGAAATTATCATTATAAATCTCATTTCAATATAATTGAGATAAATTTAAAAAAAAGAAAAATCTTTTTTTTTTATCACAGTTATCAATTATCAATTCAATAACATTTCAGTTCTTATAAGACCTTTGGGAATTGCCAATACTTTATCCTTCATATATACATATAAAAAGGACAATGTGCCAACAAATCTTTTATAATATTTAATATCCCATGAGTATAAAAACTCAAATTAAAGTGTAGTCGCTGCCATTTGCATTAAAAATTTAAAGTTTTCTTAAATTGAGCATTAAAAGTGGGTTCAAGCTAATAAAATTATATTTTCAATTATCCGAAGTATGCAGATTTATCCGCATTTTATGAAGTGCTCAAAACCAGTAAATTGTACATTCTTTTACTCACATTGGAGAATTCTACTTATTTATCCGAGGTAAATATGCTCTATGAATATGATTGATATATCTGCTCAAATCTTTTGGCAATTGAAAGACTTGAGCAAAAACATTATCCAAATATTTGAACTATTCAAAATTGGATTAATCCATATATATGCATGGATAATTATAGTATATATAGTATGTATTGAGAGCACTTACCACATGCACGCTGCTCTGCAGCTGTCCGGCTAACATCTGTGTCTGTGTCTGCTGTTGGTTGTCCGGCAGTTTCTTCTCAGTCTTTTTGGCCGCCCGCTTGTTCTTGCTCTCGAGGAAGCGCTTCTGCAGGGCGCTTGTCTCCTGATTCTGCTGCTCGCAAACGGTGCTGAATGTCTGCTCGTAACGTGGCACGCAGTCCTTCTGTCTGCTTCGATAGCCTTCCATCCGTCTGCGCAGGCGTTCAAATCGTTTCGCTGGCATTCCATCCCCTGTCGCAATGTTGCCGTTGTTGATGATGATGTTGTTGCTGTTGCCGTTGTTATTGATGTTGTTGTTGCCATTGGGTCCGCCGACAGCTGCTGCAGACGCAACGCCGCCAGTTCCGTTGCCGCCAGGGACAAGGCCGCCGACAATGCCGCCTGCTGCTGCCAAGTTGGCATTGTAGGGCGAGTGTTGCTGCTGCTGTTGCTGTCGCTGCTGCTGCTGTTGCTGTTGCACCTGCAACTGTTGCTGTTGCTGCGCCTGTGCATTGTGTTGCTGCTGTTGCAGTTGCAGTTGCTGCTGTTGCTGCAGGTGTATGCCCAGATTCTGCTGCTGCTGATGCTGTTGCTGTTGCTGATGCTGTTGCTGTTGCAAGTGCTGCTGATGCAATTGGAGATTCAAGTGCTGCTGCTGTTGCTGTTGCTGCTGCTGCTGCTGCTGGGCGACGGCGGCTGCTGCTGCTTGGCTGGCGCTCTGGAACACTGGCAGGCCGCCCGCATCCATAAATGCGTCCGTGTTGAGGCTTTGGCTACGGCTCGTTTCTTCGCGTCAATCGTCCTCCTCCGTCGGCGGCAAACGCTGACGACGGCGACGAGATCACGAAGCAACAAGACCACAAAACGGCACCAAACACGCTCCAAACGGCGTTTCTCTCAGTGTAGCTCGAATTGCTTTACAATCTGCAATTCACTTCTTGCTAGACTTTCTTGTTGTTGTAGTTCGCTATAGCTTGTGCTATGGCTATTGTTGCTCTTGTTGTTGTTGTTGATGATGTTGTGGTGAATTTTGTTGTTGCTGCTGCAATTTCGTTGGAAGCATATGAGACAAAACAGAAGAAACTCTACGTTGCTCGATGTGGCGGGACGTGAGGCACGAGGCAACGATATAAAGATTGGGTAGACATGCTGATTTATCTGCAAAAAAAAAAAAAAAAAAAAATACCAGAGAAAGAAAGAGAGGGAGAGAAAATGATTAATAATAATATTATATAATCATTATCCGGAACTTATCCGATAAAAACTTGTTGATATCTTTTCACAGTAAACTTATAGTAGACAAGCGTAATGCCAGTACCTAATCTATTGCTATAAAAATTAAACTAGATAATTTGTTGATACTATTCTCATTGCATTTCATTTAGTTTGCATTAACGAGTTTGCACTGTAGTAGTGTAAATCAAAAATTCGAAGCATGCCGTTATTTATCAACTGCTTGATAACATATCATCAATCTTGAAATACTAAAATAAAACGGAACAATCCAAAAGCCCATTAGGCGCTATGTAGACATAAATTATGGTAGTCATATGATCCAATGATCTCAATGTGCGAAACATTCAAACCCGATTTGAAGATCTACATCGTAATTTGTAAACATAGATAAAACGAAGCTAAAAACGATCTTAAATTCAAGTTCAGTTAGTTACTTGAGCAAAACCATTTATATAACTTAAAACACATTAGACACACATCTCAAACAGATTTAACTTTTTTATAGCTTAACTCTAATTGGAAACTCTTTTTTTTTTTAGCTTCAACTTTTCACACGGAGCTTTTGTTTTCTTTTATTTTTGTTTTTGGCAACTTTTCTCATTTTGTTTCTGTTGGATTCCCCAACAGCGGGTCGCAAAAAAATAACTGCTGATAAGACACGAATGGACTAGCATATGAGTCAAAAAATCATATAAATAAAAGGTGCTACGTGCTTGCAGCCAGAGTCGAGAAAACTCTAACAACACAAAAGTTATAAACAAAATGCAAAAAAGGGCAACTAGACAACTATAATTCAATGGAACTGATGATAAGCAACAACGACAACAACAAATAACAAATGCATCCGCAACGTAGCGTAAGTGCAGCAACAATAATTACGCACAACTGAGATTAAAGGCTTTAATCGCTAGCGAGTCGCGCGCGACTTTGCTCGCGTGTTTGCCCTGTAGCAAAAAAAACAACGAACGGACACCGTACTGCGAGCTGTGAACTGGCCTGCACGCGCGCTGCCAAATGAATGAATGACAAACTGACTGAGTGACTGACTGACAGACACTGCTGTGGTTGGTTCGCTGCACGTTGTGTGTGGGGGGCTCTGTATGGGCACGACTGCAACGAACCCAACGAATATGTTGGAGTTGTGAGAGACGTTAATGTGAATCTGTATGAGTGTGAGTGTGTAGTCACAAATGAGCAAACCTTTTGCAACTTATGCCTAATGTGGCACGTGAAGCACGCCGGCTGAAAAGGCACAGGGCATACACGGGTGGGGGACAGGGCACCCAGTCAAATTAAGCTGTAAACAAAACAGGTTTGCAAGGCTAGAGGAACGCACGCCACAAGCAGCAAGAAATGGAAGTGGAAATGAAGAGAGAGAAAAACAATAACAAAAACAACAAAAGTGTGGAGAAAAAAATAAACTCGCGACGCGCTGCGACGCAACGACGACGCGTTCGATGATCGAACGAGCGACTCGCATACAAACGAACGGCAGTTTGGCCGAACACTTGAATAGGCGCACAGCAAACAACGGCAGCGAACGCCGACTGACAACGACTCGCAGAAGCAGCCGCAACCAACATCAAGTGCTGCTAGACAGAGAAGGAGAGACATAAAGAGCGAACAGCGAAAACGTAACGAACGAGCGAACGTACGGCGAGTGCGAATATAAACGAGACAAGGCGAAGCGAGTTGGCGTGAGCATTTGTTTACATTTGACATTGTTTTTGTTACATACCTTGCTCGTGCTCTTGCTCGCTCTCTCACTCTATCTCTCTCTTGTGAGCGAGCCAGCCACCCACTGTTTGGACTAGGGAGCGAAAGGCGAGCATAACTGAGCCAGAGCAGAGCATAGAGAGAAAAAGGTCAAATTTTTGAAGGCAAACGATTTGTGTGCTGTTGTTTCTGTTCGACTTTAATTAGGAAACTAAGCCACGCGTTGTTTTATTTTTAACATAATCTGTTGATAGCAAGCATATGAATATGATTTAAATATTTGTACATATGTATATAATACACTTACATATACATAGTATTAATATTTACGACAAATAACTTAGTGACGTAGTTAATTAGGTTCCAGCTGATAAGCAGCTATTCCCCAATTGACGTGACGTCACATGACGTCAAGTGTTGCACAGTGAACTGATAAACAAAAGTACAGTTGTAAAGCTAAGAGAGTCTTTGCGTCCAAAGCGCCTAAACATCGATAAGAGTTTTATGAGCTCTCAGCATTTAATTAAAACACAAATCCAGAATAAAGAAAAGCTCGACGACCTTTACAATCGCATTAAATTACAGCGCGTCGAGTTAATCCCATTCCGAAATTTACATTGTTTTTAGCATGGTGGGAAATCGATAAAAGTCATAAAATTTCGTGCAGTAAAATTTCGGGCAGTAACTTGGGCTTTGCCTAGCGGAACGATTTTTACAGTAACTGTAAAAGCGGACATGAAGATGAGATTTACTACATACACACACACATACATATACACGAATACCCAAGCAAAATTATGATCAACTGCAAATTAGTTATCATTATTGCAACTTCATCATTTTCATCATAATCAAGCAACAAAAAAGCAACAGACAAGACGAAGCGAAGGAAGCGGCAAGCAACAGCAAGCAATAACAGAGTCACAAAAAAGAGAGTAAGAAGACACAGACAGCTCAAGAAAGAGCGCAGGCATACAGAGGGGAGCTAATTCTTAGACGAAATAGTATACTATGTATGACTGCACATTCATTCACTACAAAAATCAGATATATACACATATATGTACAGAGTACAAAATGTAGTATTCATAATAGTAATAGCACTAATAATAATGCACGCAATGTCTGCTTCTATTCCAATTTATTTCGGTATAAACTCTTCAAGCAGCTCTCGCCCACAACACCAATGTCTGAGACTCATGGCAGCAGCGGAGCAAGAGAGCACTCTCACAGCGTCTACTGTAAGCGGAGCCACACTCTTAACATTCAAGCAATGTTAAGTAACAGTCGCCGCCGGCACTGAAATTGCAAAATCGGCGCAAATCAAAAATCGCCGGCGACGACAAAAACGCGTTCAAGCAACGTCAACGACAATGTATGCACAGTGGACGAATCTAACAAAACAGCTGCTTACATTCTGAACGACATGCTAAATACCATAATCAATTAACATACAATATGCGAGCTAAATAAATAATGGAAAATTTTTAGAATTTAAAAGCAGCTGCATGGGCCTACGTCGCAGCTAGCATAAATTCCAAAATAATCTTCATTTTTATAGCTTAAATCGTTAAATGCGTCCCACCGTTCATTTTGCCCACTGTGCAACGGCGACTTTTTCAGGAAAACGACGGCGACTTACGTCGCGCGTCTATCGCAAAAACGAACAGGCGCCCAGCAAATGATAACAGCGCGATGCGATGTTCTCTGCGGCGTAGGCAAGAGAAAACTATGTGCGAGGTAGAATATGTGTGCGTGCCAGCCAATATGTGTGTGTGTGAGTGTGTAGGAATGAGTGTGAGTGCTCGCTCGCTCACTCGTTTGCTCGTTCGTCCGTCGCTGCTGAGTGAACTCTTTTTCTATCCTTGTCTGGTTGCCTCGGCTGCTTATGTCTGCTCTGCGATTGTGTGCGTCGCTGTCTGTCTGCATTTCTTGTTGCTTTTGTTTTGTGTAAGTGGCAACAGCAACAACAGCGACAACAACACGAATTTCAATTGTTTTTATTTCTCTTCCCTGAGCAGCAGCAGCATGGCGCATAACATTTTCTTGTATTTTTTTATGTTATGTTAACGCCTTGTAGCTGCGTATGTTAAGAGCTCCAACAAGAGACTGTTTAAATATTTGTTAACAGCGATTTGTATGCATAAGAGAAGTAGATGTTTGCCGACATTTTGCTTAAAGCATCAGTTTACTATATTTAATATATATGTATGTATATGTAGCATATGTATGTACTCATATTTGATTCCACTTATAGATTATCTATTGCCATAAAAGTCATCCGATTTCATTTGAATTTATAGCGATTTGTTTATGGCACATTTGGGATCGGGGACATTGAGCGAATCGCGCGCGTTTTTTAACGCATATAAATCGCGAAGACAATTCGTATTTGTAAAACGGTGGCAAACGCTTTCCCGGCTGCGCAGCTATGTGCTGCACTGGCTGTTGGCCCGTTAGAAAACGACGCCAAACAAAATGGCTCCGCCACCGACGAAGAAGCCGGCAAACGGGCAACGGCAACGACAATGAACAACAACGACGGCGAAGACTTCGGCGACGCCGACGCTAACGACGACCGACAAAAAGTCAATTTTATCGGAATATAACAGGCAATAAGCAAACGGCAAGCGGCAATGGCGAATGACAAATAGTGCAGGAAAAGCGTGCGGAAAAGCGCGTGTGGAGACTAGCAGCGACCGCACACCCGCCTGGAAAAGCGACTGCCCGCCAGCATATGTACCTCAATGGCAGCTTTTTGGATAGCTGCGCGCCTAATCCAAATTGCGAGAAAGATCCGCTTTTAGAGCTAGTTCAAGATTCACGCAGATGCATGGCAGGCGCAATTGCAGCGAACCGACTCACAAATACAAAAGCAAACATTGCCAAAGGCCCAAAGAGAGAGCGGGAGAGCGGCAGAGCGTTTGAGTGTCGCACAGTTACAGTTACAGGCGAGAGCAAAGCTCTGCGAATTGCATTGCCTATGGTGGGTGGTGTCTGTTGGGTTAGCAGGCAAACCGAGAGGAAAACAGGGAGAGAGTGAGAGTGGCAGAGTAAGCGAGTTAGGTGTAGTTAGAATCTCACCGCAGCCTCTTCTACTCTTATGCTATCTGGCACACAGCAATTAGCTTAATTGTCTCTGTTGATGTTACTATTGCTGTAGTGCAGCGAGGGTGGTATGTTAATTTACATAAATAAAGGCTTAACATACATATGAACATATACGAAGTCCGTTCATTTATACACATATGTATATATTTAATTATGTTTAACATTTTAATTTATCAGAGGTGAAACATAATATTCTCGATAGAGTCTAAATAAATAAGAATATGTTTACATTACTAAATCAAATATCTTATTATCTAATATAATATCTTAGTGTTATTTTCCTTGTTGTTATTATTATTATCTCATTTCAGTTTAATCACTATCATTTGTATTATTTAACGAATTACTTATTTTACAAGCACACCTCGCTTGGAGTTACATTTCCTAAGCCCTGCACATGCGCCATGTGTCGCTTTTTAGGGTATATCGAGCAGCATATTCCACATGCTGCATGCCGCACGCTTTGGCGAAACTTACCCCTTGTTTGGTGGCTGGCCAGGAGGAGGTTGGCTCGGCTTAGATGGGAGTGGTTGGTCCTTCACGCTGTACTCTGACTTCTTCTTATCAGCACAAACAGTTTTTGTGCAATTGTTACAATTAAATTGTTAGCTAGGGGCAGTTCTTCTTGATATTGCTCCAACTGGATGGCAGAAACGTGGCCATAAGTGCGGCAGTGTTGCCTGGAAAGAAGAAGACGAGCACGTTAATTAGGTGGAAATGTTAAGATAGATAATATCGGAATGATGGCGATAATTTGGCAGCAATTGAAGCTGCAGTACCACTGTTATTAACTACTTAAGATATTCGAGTGTGAGAGCTAAATAATGAATGGAAATAATTATGAAATGAATTAAAGCTAAACAAATTCTTGCGAGAGTATAGATAATAGGAAAAGTAACTCTCGAAAGAAAACAATATTGAATTTAGCTAAAGTGAGATTCTGTAGATTCTACAAAATTCAATTTTCATTTCTATTTCATATGTTATTATTATTATAATTACTAATAAAGTTTAAATTAAAAACGAGAATTGAAGCTGAGTTTGTTTTGAAAATAGATATTCATAAATCTCATATCAAATACGTTTGCTTATTGTCTAGCTTCATTCTGTGAGAATTGCATAGAGAGGCGCTTTTTGTTTTGGTTCACACGCGTCGATTTTCAAACGCAAAAGAAAAAGCCGCACTAGTAAATAAATGCAAATTGTCAGCGACATGATGGCTCCAACTGTTGGCCAGCTGCAACAGTAGCAGCAGCAACAGCAGCAACAACGAAATCAACATCAGCAACATCGACAACAACAATAATAATAACAACAACAACAACAACAACAGGTTCATGCAGGAAAAGTGAGGCGACGTCTCTTGCAAAACAGATGTCGTCTGGAAGCTGCTGCTGCCGTAGCTGCTGCTGCTGCTGCTGCTGCTACCGATGCTGTGGATCTCACATGTGGCATGTGCAAACAGCTGCAACATGCAGCCGCAACATTTTTTGGGTTGCAACAACTTCTTTTGCTGCTGCAACATTGCAGAGGGCGCCACTGTTGTTGTTTCGTGCCACTAGCGATGCGGCGCACAGCAAATGCCGAAGGCCTCAAACCATCCGAGAGGCAAATGTCCGGGATACGACAGCCTGGAAAATTCGCAACTGGCAAAGAAGAAACAGCAACAAAAGCAACAGCGACAGCAACAGCGATAGCAACAGCGACAGCAACAACAATGAAACCGGTTCAAACAGCAGCTAAACTAGCGCAAAAAGTAGACAAAGAGTGGGGCACACCACCACCAACATCACCACCAGTACCAGCAGCAGCACCACTTGAGCCAGCACTTGGTGGGGATTGTTGTCTTTTTTCTCCTCTTGTCTTCTCCTTCTGCTGGGTTTGTATTTTGTTTAGTTTTCATCTGCTCGGGAACAGCGACAGCGTCTGCCATTTGCTGTGCTCCCTGCTTCGCTCAGGCGCCCAGCAAGCGGCGAAATGCGACTCGAGTTATCCCCTGCTCTGATTTGATTTAGTTAAGAGAGATGAGCTTTAAATATTATAACATAATATATATACAAAAGATTAACAGGGTTAACTTTTATTTAGATTGCTTTCGGAGCTTTAATTAAAACTTTCTTCAGCATGCCTCAGTTGAAGTTGAGTAAGTTAACAGGGATAGAGTTAACTTTACCTTTCAGGTAACTAGATTGACTTTTACGTATTCAGTTCATGAATATTATAATTTTATAAACTCATCATTTATTGTTTACTGAGATTCCATAATTTAGTAATAAAGAAAATATTTTGAAAACAATTCGATGCGAATATTAACATATTTTTGATTAGGCTAAATGCTTTTATTCGTTACAAAATCAGGAAAACATATTTACATGAATCTACAAATTTATTTTTAAGTACCTATTGAGCTGACAATTTGATTTGAACATTAAAATATTAATTTATCAATTTGTTAATCAAAACATTTTTGGAGTTAAGCTTGTTTTATCCAAGGTAAACAAACTTAATCAAATATTTGTAAACTAAACATCAGCTCATAATTCTCAAAATGTTATAGACATGAAAAAATCTATAAAAAATTCAAACTTGGAAATGTAGGAATACGAAACAAATCATTACGGAAAGTAAAAACACTTAACTTTCCCTTTGAGTCTTTAAATATTTTTTAAAAATCATTATTTATCAGCTTGGTATTATCATTTACTGAGCAGCTGCCCTACATTTCTTCCCAACTCTTTTTTTCAACCCTCATCTGTATCTCTCTCTCTTTTTCTCTTTTCTAAAAATTTTAATCTGATCATCTTGATTACTAATTGCATCAATTTTTATTGGCCTGTGTTAAAATATTTGTATACAAAATTCAATTTAATCATTTAATTATATGAATTTTATTCCTGCTTATGTTTGAGGAACTTACTTATTATGTTTATGTAATTAAACTTCATTATTTAAACATTTTTTTACTCCTATTCTCTCAATCTTTTCAAATTGTTTTTGGGTTGAGCTTTTAATTTCAAAGTCCTATTAATCAATCAAATGAACATTACATGTCGAAAGTAAATTAATTAACAATCCTCTACACTCTCCAATGCCTATCTAGGGTTATCAGTACGCTGAGAAATCGCAATGAGATTATGCGCAATATTAAACAATTGCACAATTTGGAATGTTGTGGAACGTTCAGCAGGGCCATGATGAAACTTAGTTGACAATGCTTCAAAGTGAACAACTTCAAGAATAGCATAAAGAAATACTTTAATAGATGGATAAACAATATATTTAAGCAGTGTGGACAACAACTAGAAATAAATAATAAATTTTAAGATAAACTATGATTTCAGTGTTGTAAATGATATTTTAAATAACATTAATAAACAGTGTTGAGAATGAATCAGCTCGAAATTCAACAGTGCAGCCAAGCACCGTATATATGCATTTATAGTAATATTAAATGTCATTAAAATACGCTCTATAAACACGCTCCATATCCATTTATATATATCCATTTAAAGCAATTATGGGAACCAGTCCAAAAATAGTTTCACTGTGAAGCAATTGTCATACATAAATCGACCGAAATAGAAAATTAATTAAAGTTAAGTCGAGTCCTTTCGAGCGCTTTGCTAGTTTTACAGGCAACATTCACTTATTATTATCCCTTTATTTTATTTTATTTCATTTATTTTTTTTTTTTTTTTCGGGGAAAAGTCACCCCTGACTGGTGTCTGTGTGTGTGTGAGTGTGTTGAGTGTTGTTTGAGTGCGAGTGTGTGTATCTGTAGCTATGGCTGTGCGCGCCTTTCGGGTAGATACAAAACACTGCACATCGAGTGGTTGGCCGTTAAAATGTTGTACAACATGCGTTAAACGGCGCAGCTGCGCCTATCCGGGCTGCAGGCAGAGCACGGCCAGAGGGAGGGGGAGGGGTGGTTATGGCAGAGGGTACGAAGCGATTGATGAGCCATACACTGGGCCCTGGCTTCTGCTTCAGCTTCAGCTTCAGCGTCGGCTTCGGCCCTTTGGGTGGCAGAAGAAGCCAAAAGAAGTTGCAGCCAAACAGCTCGAAACGTTCACAGTTTGCGCTTCGCTAACTGCACAGGGATGGAGGGCTGATAAGAGTGGGTAGCGGGGCAGGGCTTGGATATCGGGGGAGACTGCTAGCCGGCTGACAGTGTGTTTGTCATTTGACAAACCAGCAAATGACCAATTGAAGTGCCTGCGAAATGGCAAGCAATTGTCCAAAAATTACTTTAAGAACGTTTCGAAATCTGTGAATGGTTTAAACTGTTTGATGGGCAAACATCTGTTCAAATCTTATTGAAATATATATAACAAATGCAGATAAAAGTGTGAATTGAATATTCAATTGCATTGCCAAGTTATATTGTTAGAGGAAGTACTTCTCCTTTTAGCTACAAAGAGAATGCAAATTTTAATCTACTTTAAATTTATTGTTGAATCATTTGCAAATTTGTGCTACTTGAGTGAACTTCTAAAGAAGTTCATTTAAAGACTGTTAGCTTCGATGCAAACTGTGGTATGAAGTTATCAGTAAGAATAGTAAGAATGGGCAGTATCTGACTGGGAGTTAGCCTTAACATAGAGTTAAGCTAAGCAGAGCTGCTGTCAAACATTTTAGCTTAAATTTACATTACTTGTTCGATCATTAGATATATGATATATTATCTATAAAGATATCCGACTAGGAGATACCCTGAACATAGAGTTAAGGTAAGAGCTGTTGTCAAACATTTTATAAATAAATTTACACTACTTGTTCGGTCATTAGATATCTATAAAGATATTTTCAGCTAATATATATGGAACTAGATTAACTTAATATATAGTAAATTTGATTCTTTTAATATGAAATTCATGAAATATCTGCATGAACATAGACAAATTTACCTATTTGTTAAATTAATAATATAATATATAAAGATTATATTATATAAAAAATATATATTATATTAAAATACATTTTATTTTTATCTAAAATAAAAGTAAATTTTATGTTAATAGAATAATAAAGCTCATATATACACTATAATTTACATGCATTTTATTATTTTATTAAAATAATTTCTTGTCCTGTTTTTTTTTTCTTCTATTGAACAAGTTTCTATTTTGAGGCACTGAAATTTCCAACTGGTTTTTGTGTAAAGACCCTTCAAAACATATTCTGCGGTTTCGTCTATAATCAGCATATATCTTATGCAATAATTTCCTAAGCAACAATTAACATACCTCAATAATCACAGAGTATCAGCCAGTCGCTCAATGACCTCTAACGCATTTACATAAGTTCAAAGCTGTAAGTTTAACCCGCCCACAAAATTTCCATTTGTAGCTTGGGATTCGGTGCTCAGCTGGTTTAGTTGGCTCTTTTGTTTATAACTAAGTTTATTTATATAATGCATAATAATTTTAGAAGAAGACATCAAGTGAAAGTGCAAACGCTAATACTTAGAGATTTCTTTGTTTTCTATTCTAGCTGGTTTTTAATTTTTATTTGCATTAAAACTTTATGCTTGTGATTTACACAATTAAAAATAGCAGCAAGAACAACAATATTAATAGTATTAAGTGCCATAAGCTGGTTAGTTGAGGCGACGTTTGTTTTCAAGTTGTTGCCATGTTCACAGTTGAAGTTGTTGTTGCACCCTGCATTAATTGATAATGGGGTATGACAGTTCACGGCCATTTTTCGGTAAACTTCAAGAAATTTAATATTGGATTGTGTTTATTTATATATCTAAGTTCAAATATATATTATATCAATATCGAAAGATCTCATAAACTAAAGCTTGGGAATAATAGAGCTATTATACTAGATATGCCATATATAATCTTATAATTTTATAAGAAACTTTTTTGGGATTGTATTTTAGGATTTTGGTTAGATTATGCTTATGGAAAGCGATTGAGAGTAGCTCAAATGATGCTAAAATTGATAATTATGAAATACCATCAATAGTCTATTCATATTAAATTAAAGTTAGCTTATCGAAAAATATGTATAACACTTAAAAAATCAATAGATTCGTATCTGCCTAATACCAGTTATTTTAATAAATTTATACAAATGTATAGGGTATCAGTGAGTTGAGCACGTCAATTTATAGCGCTTTGCTTTCATGGCTCCATCTACGTCACGTGTAGCTCATAAATATTTAACTGAACGGCGACGCCTGAGGCCACACCGCGGACAGAGTCTGTTTGGGCCGGGCAAAGGGGTATTTCTTTTTTTTTATAGTTTTTCGCATTCTGTGTTAATTTAGCAAAAAGCATTGCGAAATGACTCGCAATTTTAGACTTCATTACATGCGCTTTGGGCTGGATCCAGAGAGCGAACCAGCACTGAAACGGGAACTGGAACTGGAACTGCAAATGCAAATACAAATGGAAATGTGAAACTGTGGCTAGCCTGAATGCTGTGATGAGTTCATCAGACACAAAAAGTTTAAATTGTACAGAGGATATAGCAGAAACCGATGATATGGAGAGGAGAGGAGAGGAGCGAGAGATAGAGAGAGACCGTTGCACACCTGCCCCTGTTCTGCAAAGGTAGGCACATTTACATACCTATACACACACACACACACACACACACACTGACTGTCTGTCTAAGGACTGTCTGAAAGGTATCGCAGGTTCCGTCCTGAAACCGGATTTGCGCTTATATATACATACAGGAAAATCTGTGCCTGGTGCTCAAAATTTGACAACAATTACTTTGTGATTGACAGAAAACAAGTTATATTATTGAATATTTCAAGTGAATGCTCTTGTATTTTCTAGAAGATTTCCAATTGTTTGATTGAAACTGATAGATAACAAATATATATTTGACTGTAAATAACATTTCATGAAGGATTTTAATTTTGTTTCAAATTAAAAGAGATGTAAACATACTGAAGTAAAATTAAGTTTTTATTTCTGAGATTTCCTTTTATAAATATAAGGGTACCTTTCTAAACATCTTTTTATATTCTATCTAATACAGCTGTAAATTATTGCAATATAAACTCTATTTCATATTTCTTGATTGGGCTTTTCTTTTATAAATCAAATTCTGTTTAATTCAATCAGATAATATTTTCATGTATTTTCTTAAAATAAATTTATAGCAGTTTTTAGTATTTTCAACAAGGTTATTTCATTCTTGAAGTCATTTGCATTTTTTTTATGTAAACTTGATCACATTAATTGCTGATAAGGTTTTTATTTTATGAATTAAACTCTTTTTGAATTAAACATTTTTAATCGCATTGTAATTTGTGTAAATAAATTTATTTTTATTTCTTCTGAACAAGTTTGTAAGTTTTTATTACTTCATATTTCATATTTAAATTGCTATCTTGAATTATATATATATATATATATATATATATTTAGCTCTTTTACTCGCTATTTAATATTAAATATAAAAATAAATATATTTTCTGAATGAGAATTCAACTGAACTATCTTGAGCTGCTGCTACTTGGCTTAGCCTCCTGATAATTTATATTGTTATCAATTAACTTTGTTTACCTTAAATATTTAAGTAAATTTACTCATTTTTTATACACAAATAAAATCAAATTGCTGGCATTCTAGCTTTGCTCTGATACTCTCTCGCATTATCTCCATATACGAGTATGTACATATCAACAAAGTTGGCATGCTAATAGTATAAAAATTCTATAGATTAGAAACGAATTTGTTTATAATTTCTTTGATGTTTTGAGAATCTAAATGAGTGCTCTGAATTTGTTTTTGTAGTTTTACTTGCAGTTTATTATTATTATTTTTGTTTTGTAGCTTGTTGGCAACGCAATTATGAATATTATAATTATATAGTTGCTAATCAGCACTAATTATATAAACACTTATCTTTATACGCTTGCATTTCTCTATCAAGTGTCTCGTGCCAAGCGATTCCACTTAATTTGGCTGTTGTTATTGCTGTTGATACAGTTGTTGTTGTTGGTTTTATGGATCGAAAAGTTGATTAACATTAATTAATCCATGCTACGCGTCGCGTTTATTTGTACAAATGACTAAACGAGCCCCAATGACAGCTCCAGCCACAGAGCTGTCCGATTCGTCTAACCAGCTAGCCGGAAATACGCACACACAGATACAGATACAGCTACAGATACGAATGCAGCTAAAGATACAGCCATGGATACCCACACCCATGACAATGTTTGACCCAGTAATTTACGCATGTTTAGAGCCAGCGCATTTAATAAAGCTAATTAATGGACTTGCAGCCCAGCAACAGCAGCAGCAGCAGCAGCGGCGGCGTCGACTGCAGTTTCAAATGTATCTGAGAGATACATATAGCTAGACTCTGCTGAAGATACTTGTTGTTTTGCCGCTTAGGTGAGCAGCGCTCAGCGCCAACCTGTTTCGTTGCTGTTTGTGTACACAACAAAGCAATTTCATGGAAAATATTTTTACTAGAAAAGAAAATTAAACGCTGCCGCAAATGAAGCGAGCAAACGACCAAATGACCAAACTTAAAAAAAAAAAAGAAAAAGAGGAAGAAAAAACAGTAACAACAACAACAACAGCAGCAAGAAATGAAGAAGTTGAAGAAGCAGCGCAGCAGCAGAAGCCGCACAAAACGCACGTCAAACGACAACAGCAAAGCATTCGGCACAGAGCGTGGGAGTTTGTTAACAGCTGTACAACAGCCAAAGCAGCGCTCTCTCGCTGCCACGCTCTCCCATACTCGTTTTCGCGCGCTCTCGTTCTCTCTCTCGCTCTTTGACTGTTGCGCTGGCACGTAACAACATCCCTGCGGATGCGTCACACGTTGTCAGCGTCGGCGGCGACGGCAACGGCTGCTGTTGCTGCTGCCTTTTTGTCACAGGTCGTTGCACTGCCGACACACACACACATATGCACACACTCGCATACATAACGCAGCGCAGCGCAGCTCGTGTGTGCAGTGACACATACAGGCCACAGCGCGGCGTCGACGTCGGCTGCACACATGGACAACGGACTACAGACAATGAGCAATGGACGATGGACGATAGACGCTCAACGGTCATCAAGAACATTGTTGCTGTTGTCTTTCGCCTCACCTCTTCATACACACACACATGCACCTAAACACTTGTGTGAGTGTGGCTGCCGGCTGACCGGCTTCGCCTTCGGCTTTCCTATGTAGATATATATATGTATATATATGGATTAGTTTTGCTCTCTGTTAGGCCTGCTCTCTCGCTTGCGCTCGTCCAAGGAAGTAAGCATAACATGTTTCTGTTATGCTAAAGGCTGGAGAGTAATTCTCATTAGCAAATACTTGTGTTATGTCTATGCAACAACACTTACAGTTATAGCCATAAAAGTCATTGTCTTACAGCACGAATTACTGGGCAGTCAGAAGTGTTATGGAGCTCGATAATGTGGCATGTTATATAGAATTCATATACGACAGCCATGGCGGCGAACACAGAAATGAAAACAAACAAAGATTTACTTGTTTGGCGCATTGTTGTGATTCTTTTTAACAGAGGTCCTTAAAGGTTGTTAAAGTAACGTTCCAATACACTATATACATATATTATATATTAATATTAAATATATTTTTATTTATTATTAGCTATTTTAAATGTATGATCAAAGTATTACATATAAAAAGTTTTTGTTGTGAATGGAAATGAGGTTGACTCAACTTAATATTTATCATTAAAATAACATTTTACAATTTTTATAAAGAAGCTAAAAACTTACAATCTTACTATCAATGAGCAAAATAAAATGTAATACCAAGCTTAATTTTAATACTTACTGATTTACTGATAATATATATTTTTCGTTTCTTCCCTTAAAATACTTCAATTTAGACAACTTTTAAATAATAATAAATATTTTGCAAATTATGCTCAACTGACACAGCAAAATCTAATCGAAACCCAAATAGATTAGCAAGCATTTTGAGATAGCTCAAATCTATGTATTGCCACGATTAAAATCATATCATGTTTTTTAACGTTTGCTTTTCAGATTAAAGCTTCACTAGTGAGGATGAGAGCTGACTGACAGGCCTCATTCCATAGATTTGTATATTTGCCTCAAGTAGCGACAGCCATCCTTGTGTTCTCCTGGGCTACTCGATTTGCTTTTGCATTTAATAAATACATAAAAATGCCCAATTAAAACAAACGATGAGTGCAATCATATTTTTTTTTTTCATTTTCAGAGGTCTATGGCGCTGGTATTTTTGGAGCGCGCCAAACCGAATTCAAGTGGTAAAAAAAAAAAAAAAAAAAAAAAAAACAATAACAACAGCAACTGGAGGAAGAGCTGAAGAAGAACACGAAAATATGCTCAAGTGGCTCGGCGAGCATCAAAATTTGTGTATCTGTATTTGTATCTGTATCTGTATCTGTATCTGCATCTGTACCTGTGTGCCACAGCATAAAAGAAAAGCGTTCGAATGAACTTTTCGCATACCCTGGCACAGTTTTGCGTTTGCCAATGGGTTATTTTGACTCAGTTTTTATAAAGTCTGTTGAACTTCTGGAAACTTCTTTCTTCACGGTCTTTAAAATTTCTTCAAAAGCTCTCACTCTGGCTTTCTTTAACTACAATATCTGTTGCTTTCGCTATTTTGCTATTTCGTGGTCGTTCTCTTTACGTATGTATCTGCACAATTTTCATTCAGTTCCGCTTTGTTTGTTAATATTAATTTTTCAACTGGTTAATTTCTGGGCTTACCTAGATTGAGCTTTTTCCGTCTCTTGTCCTCTTACCTCTCCTGTTACCACTAACATTTTGTATATTCTGTAATCGTAGTCAATGTTCCCTGCCGACTTCTCAGATCACTATTATTCTCTCCCACTTGATTTTCTTCTTTCTACATGTTATCCTCCTAATGTCTCTCGCTCTCGCTTTCGCTCTCTCTCTCTTGTTTCTCGATTTCTCTCTCCCTCTCACTCAATTTCTGTCTCTTAAAAGTTGTTAGGTTGTATGTTTCCCTCTCTCTTTCTATCTCTATCTCTTTGTCAGTCACTCTTACTTACGGGTTCTCTCTCTCTCTTTCTCTCTATCAATTCTGTTGTCTGTCGGTATGTTTGTATCTCTTTCTGTCCATTAACTTTTTCATCGTCCTATATCCTTTCTCAATATCTTCTATCTCTTTAATTTCTTGATATTACTCACGAGTTATGTTTATATTTATTTTATTTAAATATTCATATGTGTCCCTATATAAAGTGATCCAACATTTCTTTATTTTCTTTAAATCGTCCAATGTCTCTATATCTATCTCTCTTTCTTTATAATTACCTATTTTCCTACAGTGCTGTTTCTTCTATTTCTAATTTTCTCGCTTTCTATTTATTTGACAGGGTATTTCGATAGACCAAAGCTTTCTTCTACTTGTTTTGTTTTGTATTTTTCGTTGTACGTGGCACAAGTGCGGTCGCATGCTTAAGCGCGCACACACACACACACACACACACTCGCATAACAACAGTGAGAAACGTGTTGAGTGGCCCCACCAAACAAGTCGCTTTGTCTCCCTCCGTCTACCTTCGCCACCATCTCACTTGCTCGTTCTGTCGCTCTCTTTCTCTGTCTCTCTTGCTCCTTCTCTGTCTTTCTCGAATCTTTGTTGGGCTTTGGCAACTCTGTAGAATAAAAAACTCCGCTTGGGTCAGCGCACGTTCAATGCTGAGGGCCAATACAACGCCCCCTCGCGGCCCCTCCTCACTGGTCACTTTGTTTTCCATGCAATTTGATTTACAAATGCCCAGCAACAACAACAGCAGCAGTAAAGACGGCGACGACTATGCAAAGTGCCGCATTATACAGAAAAATGAAGAAGAACAAGAGCAACCAGCGTTATGAAAAGGATATCATTCTAAAACACCAAAAAATATATATGTATATCTTTAGAAAGAAAAACTAACTTTACTTCATAGAAGCTTAGATACCCATCAAAATTCACCTAGCACAAGCGAGATATAATTTTATTATCTCTATGATCTATCATAAGCAATTTATCTCAAATTGATCTACATATCAGCTGAGACAAACTTATTTTGATTCTGTATGCTGTAGATAAATCAACTGAACTAATGAAGCTGTTCAAGATACAGTTGATACTGTTCAAGAAAACATATATGTATGTCGGAGAATTATGTAAATAAAGGTATCGATTGGCAATATCGATAGTTACATGCTGTGGTTGGCAGTTAGGGTTACCCTAATTGCCGAGTGTGGTCCGTGTTCGTAGTGTTGGAAAATGGCAATGAGTGAGGTTGCCAGAACTAAAGAAAGTTCGAGAAAGGAACAATTAGAAAAATAGCGACAATGAACACACGTGCACGGAATGCACTGACCTCCAGCGAAATGCGGAATCAGAAAGTAAAAGTGGTTGTTGAACCACCCCCGATTACTTCAGACGACGAAGACCCGACATGTACATAATAATAAATCGTAGCTTTAGCTATGAATAAATTTCAATTCTATATTTATCTGTAAATACTCGACACTATACACTATATATAGAGATATATACATATCAGGCATTCAATCATTCAGCATTGGAATCTACAATTTCGTGGGCATATATTTATTACATTTTATATAGTCTTCAATCTTTTATTGGGTATATATACATATATTGGATACATGTATATCCCATAGAAGATCGAAGATTCACACCCAACATTATTTTATGTATTATAAAAGGCCTTCTCACTGACATCTAAATACGTGAAGCAATGATTGAATGTTTGACTGATTTATTTCATCATCATTAAATAATGAATGAGCATGAGCTGAATTGATGAAGATTAAAGAGACATCCTTCGGAGCCTTACAATACTTATGATGCCCAGCGCAAGGCTATATAAATTTTATAAAACTGATTGAATAATTGAATGCCTAAATGATAATGCTTTAGTCAACTCTTCTCCTCGAGCTAAAATTGAATTTTAAGTTTTAGAGCAACACGGGGAAAATGATTAATGGGCCGCCAACGTGCGTACAATGATTGATTAATTAACGTTGACAACCAGAAAGGAGTAAAAAGCACCGACACACAGACACACAAACAGAAATACAAATATAAATACATACACACACACACACATACACAGGGTTGTTGTTGTTGTTGTTGTTGTGCTTATTTGTTGTCCAGTTTGGGGCGACTTTTATAAATTGACTTCATATTCGATACGGTCTGTTTTTCCACATCTTTGAGCTGCTGCAGCCGTTGTTGTTTTTGTTGTTTTCCCTGCAATCATTTTCCAATGAAATGTGTCATGATGTGTGCATGTGTGCGAGCGTGTGTGAGTGCGTGTGTGTGTTTTGTGTGTGGCCTTGATTGATTTCGACAGAGAGCTGGAGGTAAAAATTAATTCTCTTTTTTTTTTTTTTTTTTTATTTGCGCTCGAATCGAATCTGTGTGACATGTGAATGTGCATAGAAGGTGTGTGTGCAATTCATTTCGTTTGACATTTGACAGCTATCGAATAGTTATCGGACATATTTATCGAATAGATAATAAATAACAAACAAAATATATGCAACTAATTGTTATATATTAAGTTCGCTGGTCAATCAATAGATTGAGAGAGAGAGAGAGAGAGAGAGAGAGAGAGAGAGAGAGAGAGAGAGAGAGGGGGGGAGCGAGAGGGAGCGAGGAGAGTAAGCATGAAAGGGCAGCATAAGGAAAAGAAAGAGAGGAAAGCAGAGAGTAAGAGTTAACAGAAAGAGACAGAAAGAAAGGCGAAAGCTAGTTAAAAGAAAGATTTTGCATATTTTGACTGTTACTCTCTAGATTAAGATGCAATGTAGATACAATGCATCAATCCTATTGGAAATTAGGACTATATGAAAATATGATCTTTTACATTATAGAACAGAGCATGCAACTTTGAATAGTAAAGGCGGATATACATAAGTGTAAGCTTTATAGAATTGATAGAAAAATGTTTGTTAATGAGTTTTTACAGCGTGATGAATGGGCAATGTGAGAGGGTAAGCTTTTAGAAATATTCAGAACTATATTCTCGGGCATAAGGCATAAGTGTGGCTGGTAGTTTAACCTGAAGAAACTTTTGCGAACCAGATTCAAACAAAACTTTCAAGGAACTGCGAAGAGGGAATAAATTAATTTAAAGACAAATACTGTAAGTTGAATATTGAATATTGAGAATATAGATATAATATATGAATCTTGTACATCTTCTCATCAGTCGCTCGTTTCACATGATTCCTTGGCACATATTCAAGCAGAGCTACATATAACTAGGCTAATCCAAAAGATTGCGAGTCGAGTCGTTGCGATCAACGACCTGGGGCGACACCCCCGCTTCAAATTCCAGTGCCCGACCCAAGCAGACAATGGGCGGGCATTCATCTTTACGTAATTTTCAAGCAAAACAAACAGACCAAAAACAATTAAGAAGTCTCTAGTCGAGACGGCTCGACTACAAGATACCCTGAACCCTGAAAAAAAAATCTAATAGTTCGCTCTGCTAATCGCGCTTTTGCTGCCGTATTCTACGTATCCATAATATCTATTTAAATATACAAATATACAAAAAAGTCCCTAGCTAAAACGGTGTAGAAGTTATGCTCAAAAAAAGGAAATGGGATGAGTTATTGAAAAACAAAATAAACTTGTACAGCATAACTAACATACGAATATTCATGTGAAATTTCAGCTCTCTAGCTTTTGTAGTTACAGACGTTCTCGACGTCCATACGAACGGACGGACGGATAGGGCTATATCAACTTAATTTTTGTGCTGATCAAGGATATATATACTGTGCGACGTCTCCCTCCGCCTGTTACATATATTTTCACAAAACCATTATACCCAGAATTCCCATTTTCAATGGGTTTAGGGTATAAAAATCAGCAACAATCGAAAAATGTTTGCTCGAAACAAAGCAGAAAAGTGAAAGTCTTAGAGAGCAATACGTAGAGTCCCTCACAAAAAACGAGAGAAAAAATCAAATATAATTACTATGCATCAGAAAAGCGAACCAGGCAAAGCGTCGCGTCTCCGACATGCCATCAAATTAATGAATGCATATAAAAATGTCAAACTCCCCTCGCAGCACCCCCTCCACATTAAAAAAAAAAAAGGTTATATGAACTGAGCTACAATTGATGCCAGATGTCTAAACCAGAACCAGTTTCTTAGTTTGTATTTCGGATTTCAAATTTGGATATCGATTTGTTGAGTCAATCCGAAATCAATAAAAATTGTTGCAGGAAATTCGCTTGTCTCAATAAAGTAAAACTAAAACATTGAAGCGCAAAATTTAAATTTAAGAAATTTAAATAACTTTTAAATAAAACAAGTAAGAAGGCTGTAGTCGAGACGGCTCGACTACGAGATCCCCTGAACCCTGCAAAAAAGTGATACTCTTCTTCTTTACGCACTTATGAGCGCACGCTCTGCTAACCGCGCAGTTGCTGCCGTGGCTTGGGGGTGGGCTGGGCTGAGCTTTGGACGCTTATAACTCCATTTCTAGAAGGACGATCTTCAGGAAACTTTCGGAATATATTAAGAGCATCTAAATGTACCTATTTGCCAAATTGCAAGTCTCTAGTATTTGAAATGCGTTTTTTTCAAATTGAGGGCGAAGGGGGCGTGGCATCCAAAATCTGAAAAATACATAATCTGCGTATTCATAATATCTATCTAAAAATATTAATTTATAGTCTCTAACTAAAACGGTGTAGAAGTTACGCCCAAAAAACCAAAAAAATGTAAACGAATTTTCGATTTTTTATCGATAATTTGGAAATGTGATGAGTTATCGAAAAAACAAAACAAACTCGTACTGCGTAGCTAACATACGAGTATTCATGTAAAATTTCAGCTCTCTAGCTTTTGTAGTTTCCGAAATCTCGACGTTCATACAGACGGACAGACGGACAGACGGACGGACGGACGGACGGACGGACGGACGGACGGACGGACGGACGGACGGACGGACGGACAGACGGACAGGGCTAGATCAACTTATTTTTCGATGCTGATCAAGAATATATATACTTTATGGGGTCTGCGACTTCTCCTTCTGCCTGTTACATACATTTTCACAAAACTATTATACCCTGAATTCCCATTTTCAATGGGTTCAGGGTATAATCAGGCATTGAACGCATACAGAGAACACAAAGTCTAAAGAATTTCAAATGCGCTTTTCTTTTTCATTAACATCATTATATTTCTATATCAATATATTTTTGTAATTTCTCAATGATTTAATAATATTATATAATTAAACTTAAATCTTTGGATTATCAGAAAATAGGGGATTTGAACAAGTTTTCATAGCACTTTTTAATGTGGGGAATATCTCACACTCTTACAACTTTATACATTTTAAAGAATAATGATTATCATTATATATGTTATATAAGTTTTATGTTCAAGGTTTTGTTTTCAATTTTTATCTTTACCCTCGGAAATTGAACCTTTAATATTTGCTTATCGACTAAGTGAGTGCCCAAATATTTATCTACATAACATGCCAATTACATTAAACTACTTATCTAAACATTATTCATAGCATAGTTATCTAAGTAGGTCTTCTAAACAACTGAACATAAAAGATCCGGGATCGAACCACAACCCAAGGCTCTGAGTGGCGTATCTAACTGACTTGTGGTTTGTCTAGTTAGTTGGCGATACTCTACACATTAACCATAATAATACAAATAAGAAAGCTAATTGTAGAGCTTGCTGGACTCAGAGATGCCCTACATAACAACTATTAATTAGTTTTGTTAAGTGCACGCGCACTGAGGAATTACTCAACGAATTCTCATTTAGAGCTTTTCCATAGTATCATTAATTTACTCCAAACATTAAACATCATTACCAACTTTAAATGGTTTCTTAATCTAGGGTATATTTAGTTTCAAGCGCTAAGCATGTGGACTAGAAAAGTTCCCACGCTAACAAAAAATATCAGCTCACTTGTTGTTGCTGCTATTGCCAATGATTGTGATATATTGTGATATATATACAATATATATATATGTTAAATACACTGCGCAAAAAAAAAAAACACAATTTAAATATGAATAAGCGAAAATTGGTAGCTAAATGTGAGACATTTATTAATGCATTGAAAATGCTTAAGACAATCAACTGAAACCTTGAATAATAAAGAAAAAACTTTCTTGTTTTCAAGCTAGTTTGTTGTTTCTTTGAGTGTACATATATACATATATAGTATTTATACTATAGCTAAGTATCAACTGCATAATATTGCTCTAGACCAGCTCTACGTAGGGTCTTTGCCAGCTATGGCTCATTTGGATCAAAACCTTGGGCCATTGCATAGTTAACGGGCCATGTGAAAATTATATACATATATTATATATCTATATATATATGTACATAGATGATAAATATATCTACTTCAGCAGCTAGCCGCAAATGTATCTGACAGATACGCGTGCCTTTCTCGTCTATCCGTCGTGCCTTCCGTCGTGTGTTTCTAAATCGTTTCTAAAATCTTCTGAGATATATAAGACACACAGCACACGCGACAGCAAGCGAGTTTCTTTATGCTGTATGCTCTATCTATACCTCGAATTGTAGGTAGTACATACAGATACATGTGTATATACGATATATATTTATATAAATGTGTGTGTGTGTGTGTGTGTGTGTGTGCCCAACTGATTTATATTAACCGAAAAAATGTACAGAGCAAATGCTGCTGCTGCTGTTGCTGTTGCTGTTGTTGCTGTTGTTGCTGTTGTTGCTGTTGCTGCTCTGCTTCTCTGCTGCTGCTGGCGTCGGCGCAACGCACGTTTGATGTTGTAGATACTTTTGTTGTTATTGCTGTTGCTGCTGCTGCTGCTGTTGCTGTTGCTGTTGCTGTTGCTGCGGCTGTTACTGTTGTTGCTGGCCAGCCAAGTGCGAGTGTATCTCGGGCCTCGACAACAACAATGACAACGTCGACGACGACGACGAAGCACTCAGCACGTTCATTATGGCATTTTGTCAGATACAAAATTCAGATTCTCGGTCGCTCGCTGTATAACTCGTGTGTGTGTTTGTGTGTGTGTGTGTGTGTGTGTGTGTGTGTGCTGCTGCTGTGGTTTGTTGCGCGATAAGCATACGGATATGTCAGTTAATTATTTGTTTATATTTTTCCCTTTTTTTATATACATATATATTTATTTTTTATACTTCCACACATACAAGTACATCTGTTTATTCTTGCAGTGTATGTAAGCGTTAGCATATGTATATTTATACATATTGTCGCCATTGATATGTGTTGTTTATATAAATATGTGTTGTTTATATATGTATGTATACAACTATATGCCATGCCTGTTCTGTTTAAGATTTTATGCTGATTAAAGCATTTCGCACAATTCTTTTTAGAATTTTTTTTGCATTTGAATTTGTTGCAAATGTTTAGAAATTTGTATTTTTAAGTGTGTGAAAGTGTTAAACAAAATTGGTTTTAATTGACTATTAAGTGCTTTGCTTTATAAATACAATTAAAAATAGATATAGTATATATAAGAAATATAATTTAGTTTGAAATGTAATTATATTGTTTAATTATTTTATGGGTTTTTTTTAAGTAATATATAATGAAATATATATTACTTATTGGCAGATTTAATACATGAATCTATCAACTTTTGTTCGTGCTTTATAAAGTTCCAAAATCTATAATATATATAAATCACTTTGTATATTATCGTAGATCGTTGTTATAGACATAATATATAAAGTTTTGTTTATCATATGTATACAATTCGACTTTGATTGAAATTAGATATGATAAATAAATAAATGAGGCTTTGCAGTTCCAATCTTTTGTCAAACTCTACAGAAAATGATTGCTGTCTCCCCTAATTAATTATTTTGTATGGGTATTTTAAACCATTATAAAATGAAATTGAATTCTTTTCATGCCTTCCAAACCCTCTATTATTATAATCACATATTTTCTTTTTTTAACAAGTAAATTTTAAGTTCAAAGCTCGCACGTTTTGGAAAATCTTTCATAAGCCGCCCCCAAATGTGCTCCACCCTTTGTCTTGGTGAGTGTGTGTGTGTGTGATTTGCGTGCAGATGTTTTGCAGCAAGTGGCAGTAAGTGCAGCTGCAACTGTTGTCGCTGTGCCAGGCAGCAGCAGCAGCAGCAACGAAACAGGCGACTAGAAAGAAAGCGCAAGCAAAAAAGCTCCACAATACATAATACACACACACACACGCATAGCCATGCACACTTACACCCATACACACACACACAAACAATGCAAGGGGGGAAATTGGACGAAGAAAGCCATAAACCGGTGCACGTTGCAAATCGATGCTGTTGTTGTTGCTCTTGTTGTTGTTATTGTCGTTGTCGTTGTTGTGTCTGTTGCTGTTGCTGTTGCTGTGACTGGTCTGCCACTATGCCTGCCCCTGCCCCTGCCCCTGTCGCATGGCTCCACTTGGCAATTTCAATGTGCAACACATGCAGCGCACAGCAGCAACTAATCGCAACAGCTGAGCGCCTGTTACGCAGCGTCTGCCAAACACCTGGAATGGGGCTCACAAATTCGGGATAGCCGAAGCGGGAAAAGCAGCAACAGATCCAACATGTCCAAGCAACTGCACTGAACGAAATTTTATTTAAGTCTTGGCCATTGAAATAACACGTCTATAGGATGTTTCGGCTAATCCATTTGCAAAGCTGAGCTTCACGATGCAAACCCTACTCCAAGTATATAATTTTATTGAAGAATTGAATAATATTGAATAATTGCTCAAAACAAGTTCTCTTTTAAGCCTTTAAATAAATAACAGGAATCAAAATGAACAAATATGAGTAATAATTTCTTTTAATTTAGCTTGAGAAATGCAGCTAATAAAATAGATACAAAATTTATTAAAAAAAAAATTGGTTTTCAAATAAAAAAAATGTATAATATACAAAGTGGAATAATAATCATAATATTATCATTATAACAATATTTATAAAAATTATAATTTTAATATGAATAATATCTTATTTAGTATAATATTACATATTTATATTAATAATAATTACGAATTGGTGTTATATAGAAATTAAAATTATTATATTGAAATTTCTCTTTAACAAAGTGAAAAGGAAAAGATGTCAGGAAAACTAATATACTCTATTAAAACGTTCGTGGGTGAGCATAAAAATGCAAACTTTTATCTTTAGCTTCCTTTCTATTGACCCTGTCTCTTCAGAGCAACGAATACTAAGCCGATCTAACGGGTTAAGGAGCTATACTCCTTAGGTATTGCTAGTCGACAATAAAAGTGAATAATTAGAAATGATCAGCATTAAAAATTTAGAATTTAAAAAAAAATATTAAATTAAACATAGAAATTTTTGAATTATATATATTTTTATTATTTATATATATTGATGTATTATTATGAATTATAAAGAATTCGAACATATATATTTTTATGTTTTACTATATCACATTATTTAGTTTATTATTATTAATTTAAAAATTTCCATTATACATTTTTAAACTGCTATTATATTAATAATGAGTTCAGTTTTATGTAAATAATTTTATTTGCAATGTTTCTTACATATTTATTTTTGTACATTTAGTTCAATGTTTTTAAGATTATAATTGAACTTTTGTTGTTAATTGCATGCAAAGCTTAATGCGCAATTTTAGCTGTAGCTGCAGCCTTGTTTAAGGGCTGTCTTCGACTTGTTGTGGCTGTTGTCATTAGGGGGATGATTCGCAGCGGCTGGACTTGCATTGAGCGTGGAGCGAGGGTTCAATGCGCGCACTGTCCCAAACTGTGGGAGAGCCAGCGACAGCGACGACAACAACAACAACAACAGCGGCAGCAGCAGCTACAACAAAAACTACAGCAAGCAGCAAAGCTTTAACAAAAAACCTGTTTGCTCACCCAACAGCAGAGCATCAGACCAGCAGAGCAGAGTGTGGCAGAGAAGGAGATGGGAAGCAGAAGGTGAGATGCAAGAGGAAGGCTGGCAGCATTGACCTCAACTGAGTCAACGACAAAATATGCCAAGTCGCAGGCAAAAGGCAGCAGCCGCAGCAGCAGCAGGCAATCGAAATAATGCAGAACATGGTGCGAAATATTTAATACAGAAATGCCACAGCCAAATGGCTAAAAGGAGCTGTTGCCAATTGTTGCTGTTATTGTTGTGTTGCGTTGTGTTGTGTTGTGGTTGCAGTTGCAAGCGAAACCCGTTTCGGAGTCAACACCATCGCAATGCAACAAACACACATCACTCGCTGAGGGGCCACCTACATTTGGAGGCCTTAGACAACGGCTTAGCCTAAGCAGAGGCTAAAACGTTGCTCGCTCAGCTTAATTGGGTCATTCACTTGCTCGACAAAGCACACACACATACACATACGCACACGTACACACACACACACAAGCATACACACACACAAGCCTACACACACGCAACATTTGAGCCAAAGCAACTTCCGGTACAAGAAGACGCAGATACGCGAACGCACGAGACGAAGACAACTGACAGACAACGAGAGACAGAGAGCGGGAGAGGGTGAAGAGCGGAAGAGCGCACTAGAGTCAGGTAGAAATTTGACTACATGCGAGGTGAAGCGAATGAGCGCTCAGCCATGGAAGCGACTCGAAACACGAGCTAAATCTTTAATCTATAAATGTTAGTACAATGCGAATCAGGCTAATTATGTACTCTTCACAATATATCAGTGACAGAATCTTGAACAAGTCAATTATCTACAGAATTAAATTCCTTAGCTGCAACAAACCTAGATAGATTTCAATGGGATCCATTATTGTAATATCTTATACTACTCCACTATTTCAGATTTTAAGAAATATATTATATACTTTAATAGGTATTTTTTAAATTAATATTTTTCTAATTGAGATAAATATATAAAAATTTTATAATTAATTGGTACTATTTATATAATTATAATAATTAAAAAAAAAAGAAATTCTTTATATTTTTTCAGTTTGTACTATTGAAGCATTTCTGGGAACACAGGAAGTTGAAACATAAATATAATTATTATGGTAATAAATGTTATCTTCAACCTCTAAAGAATTTATTTTATTGATCAAAATTTGACAAAAAAAAAAAAGTATTTTAGATAATACTCAACACAAATTTTAAGCTACAAAGTAAATAAACAACTCTTATTATGATAGCTCTAACTTTATGTTTTCTATCTCCCTCTCTCTCTCTCTCTCTCTCTCTCTCTCTCTCTCTCTCTCTCTCTCTCTCGCTGTTTTCCTTCTCGTTTACTCTCTTCATCTTTTCAAGTATGTGTGAGTATCTCAGTTCCTTAAATATTTGATTGATTTGATTGGCATTCACATCGAATGTGAGCTGGGTGCTTGGAGAGAAAGAGAGTAAGATCACTTTCTGCTCTAACCCTCTCTCTGCTCCTTGTGCGAACATCGAAATAAGGATCAAGCAAGGATAGCAACGTACTGCGGCAGCGGCAGCAGCAGCCGCCGCCGAGACAAGCACCGAAAAAGAGGGCTAGAGCGAAGCAGAGTCAACAAGAAAAGGCAAATAAAATGTTAACCTAACCAAAGCCGTAAAAACTCAACCGACAACTTTTCGACTCAGCAAACGCTGCCAGCGCCGCCGTCGACGTCGACGCCGACGCAGAGAGCAGCAACGGCAGCACATCCATCATTCGTCGTACTGTGCAATGCGAGCTAAACTCCAAAGAAAATCCAGGCAATTGTTTCCAGAGAGCAACAAGAACGACAGCAACTACAAAGTGCAATCGCTGTTTCGCAAGCGCTCTTCGAATTCGCTTTGTTACGAGGGTTGCAAGATACGTTTTCGGTTTAGCTTTGGATTTGCAAATAGAATGCTTTTAAAATTCTCCTTTCCATAAGCCTAGCTAGAAAGACTGATCCACAAACAGCTTCCAAACAGTTTCTCAACGTTGAAAGTGTGTTTGGCTGCCCTCGCACCAATTAAATAATCGCATTAAGCAACACTGATGCCGATGTATTGTCGTTGTTGCTGTTGCTGTTGTTGTTGTTGGTATTGTTGGAGTTAGAGTAGCAGCACTTAAACTGGTCCGCAGCTTGATCTATTTTTAGTTAAACCCAAAGCTTTTGCAAAGCTCTTGCGAAAGTTCACAAAACTGAACTGCAATCAATGTGAAGTATTTAATGGCCAAGGTCTTTATTGGCCCACCCACACGCATACACGCATACAGGCATCCACGCACGCACCCACACTAGCGCAATATAAGTAATAACGAGCAGAAAGCATAGAGAATTACAAATAAGAAGCAGCGGCAGCGTAGCTTTTGTCACTTACCCAACATTAGCACGGGGCTTGGCGATAATCCAATTTGATTTTGTTCATTAGTTTGTTATTTCAATGAGAGCGACGCGTACATAAACAACTACAACGATAAATTTATTAGATTGCACACGACAAAAACAACAAGAACAGCAAGAGCAGCGCGGAAATCAGTTCAAAATTGCGGCTGCTACCGCTCTCTCTCTCTCTCTCTCTCTCTCTCACAAGCGCTTTGTATGTGTGTGTGTAAAAATCAAAACAAAACACGATAAAAACACACACACACACACTTGCATACGTTGAGCAAGAGCGAGAGAGCGGCTACTGAGAGAGCACGAGCATAGAAAAAGAACAGGAACAACAATAACAACAAATTAAGCTGTGATCGCTGCTGTACAATATTGTTGTTGTTATTATTATTGCTGGAGCTGCTGCTGCTGATACTTATGTTGTTGTTGATTTTTATGGCTGCCTTTTGTTTTGACTGCAACATGTTGAACGTTGCAGCCACGGCACACAAACACACACTCTCACAATAAAACACACACACAAACGCGCTCACAGCGTCCAGCGAATGGCCCTAACGGTAAATGTTAAAACCCATGCAACACATAACTGAAACTCGTAATAAATACATATATGAATTTATTTAATAATTAGAATTTGATTTAATTAACACATTTAGCAAATGCAATTGAAGCGGGTTGTTTTTTTTTTTTAATGAAAGGACGCGGGCTTAAGATCTCACAAATTCATTGGAAGCCATACAAATTAAAATATATTCTACATTCAATCGGTTGCTTACTTTATTAAACACACACACTGAACATTGAACGTACACAAGTTTGTTTATTTGTTAGATGTTCGTTTCGTTAAACGTAAATATCCGCGAGAAAAGTACGAAACACCAAAAATGGTATAAAAAAACACCGCGTTCGTGCTCTGCATACAACAGAAAAAAAAGCGGCACTGACACTGTGTGACCGTATCCCGTTCGGCGTAAATTACCGCAGTGCGACCAGAAGACAGAAGAAATGCCGGACTGCATGACAGTGCTGTAAAATGGAAGCAGAAAATTAAAATGATAATTAATTTGCTAAAACAGAAATATTTATAGAGAACACAACTTTGTATAAGATTGTGTATCTTATTTTTCACTAAATTTTCAGGTTCTTTGCGTGCTGCTTTTTATTATTTGTTTTTACTTAGTTTCATTGCTGAAAAATATCAAAAATTGCATTTATCTGGCAGCCCTGTCTCAACAGCTGTTTCAGTTTGCCAAATTTTCATGTCATATTTGTTTTGGTTTCGCAATTTACTTAGTTTGTTTTGTTTCGTTTCGTTTTCTTTAAGTTTGATCACTAAATGTAAAAATGAGTAACGACTGGCCTGCTGATGATGCTGAAATCGACCTAGCATTAAATGATGAAGCCTTGGGCAAGCTACTGAATACACCAACGAAATCAGAACCAAGAATCATCTCCGAATGCGCTGGCTTTGATGAGAGCGCGGGTAACAATTGGCTTTATCCGAACAATTTGCCGCTGCGCTCGTATCAGCACAGCATTGTGCAAGCAGCACTCTATCGCAACACACTCGTGGTGCTGCCCACTGGCCTGGGCAAGACCTTCATTGCAGCTGTTGTGATGTACAATTTGCATCGATGGTATCCCGGGAGCAAATTGATTTTCATGGCACCAACGCGTCCACTGGTGGCCCAACAAATTGCAGCCTGCCAAAAAATAATGCCCTTTAGCCCGGAGGACACAGTGGAGCTAACTGGACGTCTGCCGCGAGCAAAGCGCGCGGAATTGTGGGCGAGCAAGCGCGTCTTCTTTGCCACTCCCCAAGTGGTGCAATCGGATATGCTAGACACGGGCGGTGGCTTTCAATTCCCCTACATGTCCATCAAATTGCTGGTAGTGGACGAGGCGCATAGGGCCAAGGGACGATATGCATATACGCAGGTTCAACAATGAAGCTTTACAGTTTAGCTATATTACTTGATATAAATATTTATTAAATGTAACTTTATTCGTCCAGGTAACAGAGTCGATTATGGCTCGCAATCCTCACTTCCGCATGCTCGCGCTCTCTGCTACGCCCGGACGAACTATGGAAGACGTGGCTGCTGTCTGCCGGAATCTGTATATCTCTCACCTCGAGGTGCGCTGGGATGATTCCATCGATGTGCGGCAGTATGTACACAAGCGCAGTATGCGCACCATTGTGGTGCCACTGAACGATGGAATCAAAGAGGCGCGTGCACAGCTGCTACAGATCATTGACCCTTATCTGCGCCAGCTAATCACAGCAAATGTCCTAAAAGGAGCACGTGGCAATATTTCACGCAATAATCTACTCTTCGATCAGAGCCGTTATCAGGAGCACGTGTCCAGGGGTGAACGTCATCCAGAGCACGGCCTGATTGTTAGTAACTTTGCTATGTGTATTAGCTTGTATCATGCTCTGGAGCTGCTCGAACGCCATGGCCTACGGGTCTTTGTAAACAATTTTGATGCGGATGAGCACGGAAGGGATAAGTTTGTACTTAAAGATGCAGCGCTTAGGGAATTGGTGGAGAAGGTTCGTCAAGAGCTAGGTGATAATCCTCTAGAGCACTCTACGCATGCCATGACCAATGGGCAGGTGGCGCCGCTGCCTGCACGCCTGGACTTTGGCCACCCTAAGTACGAGCAGGCCAGACAAGTGCTGTTAACGCATTTCGAGGTGCGGTTGATTCCATATTTATCAAATCGATTCACTAATAATATTTCATTTCAGTCCCATCCGGATTCGCGTGCCATCATCTTCTGCGAGTATCGTGAGTCCGTGATGCTGATTCAACGTTTACTGCTGCAGCATAGGCCGGTGCTGCGTCCGCGTTGCTTTGTGGGCCAGAGCTCAGGGGCCAATGGAATTTATGCATTGACTCAAAAGGAGCAGCTGCAAATTATGTCGGACTTTCGCCAAGGCGTATGCAACGTGTTGGTGGCCACTTCCATCGGCGAGGAGGGCCTGGATGTGGGCGAGGTGGAACTGATTGTATGCTTCGACATTTGCACCTCGAATCCGACACGCTTCGTGCAGCGCATCGGCCGCACAGGCAGGCAGAAGAAAGGGGATGTGGTGATGCTGGTCACGGATGGACGCGAGCAGCAGCTGCTCAAGGAGATGCTGGCCAACAAGGATCAAATGAATCGTAAGCTGCTGCAATCGACGTTGGTCAAGAGCGCTCTGTACCAGTGCTCACCACGCCTCGTGCCGCCCCATTTTCATCCACGTTGTGAACAGCGCCTGATGGAACCCATTCAATCCAAGCCGCAGACACCATCGCCCAAAGGCAAGGGACGCAAGCAGCCCATCCAGCCGACTGTTAAATGCCATGATCTGCGCAAGTATTTCACGCAGAGCCCGGAAAAATTCCTAAAGGGCGAGCCGACATACAAAGTGAGCGAGGCTTCACAGCAGCTGCTGCAGGAGCAGGCAGCACGGCAGAGCGTGCCGATCAAGAGCTTTCTGCTGGACACACAGGAAAACAATGAACCGATCGAAGCAACTGTGTTAGCAGCTAGCAGCAGCAGCCAGGAGCAATTGCAGCGGCTGCGCAAGATGACGCGTCTCCTGCAGGCCACAAAGCCTTTAGTCAGCGACTCGCAACGCAACCAGGATCTTGTGGCCCAGTTGCAGGATAAACAGCTGCCCACTGCACTTAAATTCTACCTGATAGAATGCAATGCGCAGTTTGTGCGTGATATCCATGCCAAGATGATAGAGCAACTGCAGCGGCAGCTGCCGACAGCGCGTCTCAATTCCAGACAACAGCGCACGCGAAAGATCTACGAGCTGCTTCAGTCGGTGTGCGGCGAGCACTTGGAGCGCTTCTTGGAGCAAGCCGAGACGAGCTGTGCTGAGCTTACACTCAAAGATTTGCTGCACCCCATAGATGAGCAGCCTGCCTTCGAAAAAGTCTGCGCGGACATATTTGATGGCCTGCAGGAGACGGGCATCTGTGCGGATAACCATGAGATGCTGCAGCAACAGTGGGAGCAGTTGGAGCTGCGCCGCCTAGAGCAGACCATGAAAGAGCAGCTGGATAATGAGGCGACAAGTCTGTACGAGGATTGGCAGGAAGAGGAGACAACGGAAGACGATTGCGTGCTGATCACTGAAGTCTCCACCTCTGTCTATCAAAGCCAATGGGCCGAGACAGCGCGGCGCAGCTCGACACCGTTGCATGTGCGGCAGCTGCCACTTGAAAAAGATTCCGTCATAGAGTGCAGTCAGCTGAGCACCAATCTGAGTCGGCTCAATTGCCTGATGAGCGCAGCAAGCACGCCTCTACAGAACAATAAACAAAAGAAGAAGTCGTTGCTAGACGAACTGGATGAAGATCTGTCGGCCTTCGATCAGCTGGCGGGGCAGGAGGAACAGCCTCCTCCTGCAATCGAAGCAACGCCGGAAGCACTTGACCTAGATCTCAATGATTTCCTAGAGCCGCTACCCGAGGAGCAGCTCCTGCAGCAGAAGGAGAATAAGCCATTAACATTCCACGAACAACTGACGGAGCAAAAACTTGACTTTAAGGAGAATCAACCCGGCGAGCAGCCGCCGAGCTCAGTTAAGAGCAGTCAGCCAGAAGCCACAACACCGCCGCGCAATCTCTCGCCTGACATCTTTGCAGAGGATTCCATGTCACCTTGGAAGCCCACAACAACTGCTCCAGTTATTAGCCTAGCCGCGAAATTAGCAGCCAAATCCACAGCTAAAGCCTTACCCGATGCATCCGCCTATCATTCGCCGGAACGTGCGCCCGCTCCATCCTCTGCCCAGCTCAAATCACCAAGTATTTTCGAAAACTATCTGCGTCGCATGCGTGGACGTGGACAGCTATCCAAAGAGGCGCAGCGCATACACAGTATGACCAGCACGACAGCTCCTAAGCCAACTGAGCTGGAAGAGGATTCACCCATTGTGCGGCGTAGGCCAGGCAAGCGCAAGATCTATGACATATCCGATGAGGATAAGGCGGAAGTAACGCAGCTCCTAGAGGAGAACAGCTTCGAGGAGGTGCCTGCTACACAAATGGTAAGTGGAAAAATGTTTTAGATTATTCTTTGACTCATTCCGAAATTACTTTTCAGCCAGAGTTTCGAACACCGCCGCGTCGCAAACGCGCCAAGTTCAACGAATTCGTTCTGCAGGAGGCAGACCAAAGCGGATCCGATCACGATGAGGATGAGGATGCGGAACGCACTTTTGGTGCCTATCTAAAAGACTCTGTCATAGTCTCCAGTGACGATGAGGGACACAATGACACTACCACGCATGCCATGTACCTACAGGGCATTAGGTACCTTTGCCACTCTTCCACTGAATGAGCTGTAACTAAATTCGTTTTATCTCCCCCTCTCTGATAGGAGTCCTGTACATTGTCCTGGAGCTTTTAAGATACCTGCGCCACGTCGGTTTGATGATGAATTCATCTACTCGCAGGCTGTGGAGCCAGAACCATCGCAATACTTTCCCAGCTCGTTTGTAGTGAATGATGACAGCGCCGTCAAGGAGGAGGCGCACAACGTATCCGAGTGTCCGTTGGAGCGTGCTGAGCGCATACTTAAGGAGCAGCGCCGCCAGCGACGGCGGCAGCGCGAAGGAGGAGGAGGAGGAGGAGTCATCGAGCCAACAACAGTAGCCGTGAGAAACAAGAGACGACGCATTCAAACCTTTAGCGATTCCAGTGACGAGGATGATGTGATCTTCATTAAGTGATTGACCTACTGATGGAGCTGTGCTTTATTTTCAGTGCCATACCCAGTTCTTTTCTCTCTTAAAAATTAGTTTTCGTTTGTGATTTAACGCATAAGTTGAAGTACTTTATTTTATATGTTTTATAATACTTTGGTTTATAGTTTACGTTTCTTGTGCCAGTCCTCAGTTAGCCTGAAAGAGAGTAAATATAAGTTTCATTCGTTTAGTTTTTAAGTTTTGTGCAAAAGTACCTCAAATGTTCAAATGTTCCATGTATAGATATAATATATTAAATATTGTATATTAAATGAATGTTTTATATATTTTTTCTATACACCACGAGTTTTTAATTGGTATTATCTACTCCCACATGTATTACTGAAAGTTTGGGAAATTTTGAAAAAAAAAAAAACAACAAATTTTTTGAATAAGTTGTTTACATTATTCATTAAGTTGAAGTCGAAGTAAATGGATGTTCTCGAGCAGAAGAACTTTTGCTAATATTATTTAGAATATAAATTTTTTTTCATTTCATAGGAATAATCCTAAAAACCGATTCTTAAATATTTTATGGGATTGTATGGATTGTATGGGATTTGTATGGCGTAATTACATAAAACTATTTTACTCATGCAGCTTTCATGCACCAACAAAATCTTAAAGTTATTTAATTAATATCTCATATTTATCAAACTATATCTGTTTTTCGTCTGTGTAGTCTAAGCTCACCTGTTTCTAAACCAAGTAACTTCTCGTTGGCGTCTGATAGTCGCTGGCGATGGGCTTGAAGGTCGTGTTATGGCGCTGCTTGTACAGATCTCTGGGCTGGACGTACAGTTCCTTGAAGTCCTCGCTACTCACGTGCCGGCTTGAGGACTGGCCCAGGCAGGTGCCAGTGCCTGGACCTCGCAGCTGCACCTCCGACTCGTAGATGTTGTCAACTAAGGCTTGACGTGATTTGGCCGTAGGGCGTCTTCTGCCCTTCTGGCTGAAGGCTTGCGTGGATAGAGAGCTGTCTAGTCTGGCCTTCCGCGAGGCGATTCCTGTGCAGGTGAGGATGATGCCAAGCAGAACACTGAACTCGACCAAAGCCAGCACCAAGCTGGCAGCTAGAAATATGCCATATTGTTCCCGATACCAACTGTCCAGATGCACCAGACAGGACTCGGTGTAGCGCTCCCGCTCGTATACAGAGCGTTCCAGTGCCTGGCACTGCGTCTCGTTCGCGGGCTTGGGATCGAGAAAGGCCAATGGCTGTGGCGCATTGGCCAGCACACAGCAGCTCAGAGGCACTGGCCAATTGCGTTGGCCATAGCTCTGGAGGCGCCATAGCGAGGTGTCGTAGTCGAGGGAGCTGCGCATGCCGCAGCAGCCGAAGCGGGTCTGGGCCAGATCCATGGCATTGGTGAACTGCTCCTGGCCGGGCACGCCATAATTACGCTGCAAAGCCTTCACCATCTGCGTCTCATCAAGGCTAATGCCCAGGCAGTGCGGCCAGAGCGTGATGGCCAAACAGATGATGGACTCGGCCAACAGCAGCACCACCACGCTCAAAAAGTAGATACTGAGGAAGCAGTAGGTGTGCAGGCAGCTGGCCCAGAAGCCCAGCACAGAGGCCAACACAGCCACAAAGCCAGCTACGGCTAGACCCAACGCAATGTAGTAGAGCAGTGGCTGGGGCAGCGAGTTTAGATGCTCGCTGGGCGCGGCCAGAAGGCGCGAAAGGAGAATGCGTTTGTTGTCCGTATAAAGATAACAACCGGCCACAATCAGCAGCATGCCACAGAGCTGCAACGAGAGAAGAGAGAAAGATAGAGAGAGGGGGAGAGCGAGAGAGAGAGAGTGGGAGAGGGAGCGTATGTTAACAAAAGACAACTCATATATTGTTATTATTTCTGGTTGTGTGAAAAGCTTGAGGTCTGCGCACACGCAACGGAAGTTGGAGCTCGTTGGCTCCATTACAACCTCCTTCTCCGCCCCCAAATTAGTTATTACCTGTTTTGAAATACCCTGTAATTAGTACGAATCAGTAGAAAGGCATATCATTGTAAGATATCAAGAGCTTAGCTGATAGGGAATTTAGGAATGGAATTCGTAATATATATATTTCTACATGAAAATGTGAGAGTAGAGCTATTATTGTAATTATTAATCACACGTTCTATGAGGTATGCTGTGGTATCTTTAAACTAAGAAATATTATATTTTTGACAACTTTTTTTTGAACAAAAGTTTAAAGAATTTATTTTCAAATTAAGAACAAACACAATTAAAAAAAAAAAAAAAATTAAAATAAATACAAAGGGTATCTCCCTGAGTAGACGGTGTTTACGCTAATTTTCCGGTGCCAAGCTGCGCCTGCGCCATGTCCGCCTCTTTCACAGCCAAAAAGCAAAAAAACTTTTGGACTGTTCCTCTTCTCCTACACCTACTCCACCTCCGCTCACCTGTCCAATTCAAATGGCTTTCAATCAGCCAAGCATAACCAAAATAAAACAAAGTCGAGCAAATGGAAAATAAACAAATAGAGTAAAATGAAAGAGAGACGATATGTGTATGCTCTAACAATAATCAAAAGAAGATAGGAGAGAAGTGAAGCTCAGATAAGATAAGTGTAAAAACTGATCTTGTGTCAACTATTTAATAGTTTACGTTGTTTGGAAAATCTTGAGGTACTGAAAGGTCGACTAAGTCTCTCGTAGATATATGGGTATTTCTCCAGAAAAGTCAAAGGCATCAATTTTAGTGCTGCAAAGAGCAAAATACTTCTTTGTTTTTATAAATAGTTAATCTTAAAGTTCTTGATTAGAACTAAAATTGATGATTTTTCAAGATAATTACAAAAAACCAAAGGGTGGAACTCTACAAAAAGTTGACTTTTCTAGAGAAATGCCCATACATATGTATATAAAGGTCTAAACTTTAGGAAATCCGTAATTGAGAACCAATAAAATTCTTTGCTTTTTTGAAGTTTTAGGCTACCTAAATGAAAACTCTAGAAAAACTTTTTTCAGCTTTTAAAAATTGATGTGAACATTTTTTAAGTTTAAAAATAAAAAATCTATAAAATTTAAAAGTTTCATATAGATAGATATAGATACATAGATTTCAAAGTTGCATAAAGATAAAACTTCAGATATTCAATATAAAAGTAAGAATAAAAATATGTCTTCAACATTAATTTAAATTAATATTTTCTTTAATATGATTCTTTTTACGGTTTGAATCGTGACGCAGACCTCTCTTCTAGATATCTAATAAATATTTTCGGAAAATTAATATTTCTTAAAATTTGTGTTTACTTTCAGCACTTAACCAAGATACCTTTAGTTTATACCGGGCTTAACATCAACAAATGAAGTTTTACGAGTATAGGGCCTAGATTTCACCCATCATATAGAGATATGTATATAATTGAATATTTATATATATCTACATATATACGTATCCATCAAAGACTCACCAAAAACAAAAAATTGCAAAAGTTGAGCACAAATTTGTAATTAAAACAGCGCCCCATCTTGCGTATCTTGTGGGTGTTTCTTAATTAATTAAGTGGATTTGTACACAATTGAGCGGTCAGCGCTGGGGGCATGTGGCAAGTTAAGCTGGCGGTTGCACATAGAATGCCTTTATCATGTTTCAGCTGTTTAGTTGTAAAAGCACAAAGTTTTCGAATTCTGAACGGTTTTTCTTGCTAACAAACAAACGACGCGCTTGACGGCAAAACAATGACTGAAGAGCTCAAAGTAGATGCGGCAGCAGAAATGTTGCTGCCCCAACTTGTGGCAAGCCGCTCACGCCTGAATTTCAAGCAGAGCCCAGCCAAGCTTTGACGCTCACGTTTCTGTTTTATGATCACGTTCTTTCTCTCCCTCTCTCTCTCTCTCTCTCTCTCTCTCTCTCTCTCTCTCTCCCTCTCTCTCTTTCTTTCACTCTCTTATGCACTCGCTCACTGGCAGTTGTGTACATTTTCCGTCTCCCGCTCTTTTGGTCTATCGTGTCTGCAGCTGCAGCCAAATGGAACCGCTTGTAAACAATAGAGCAACAACAACAACAACTACAGTCATGGGAGCTGGTCAGAACTCTGCATGGAGGAGAACTTGTTGGACGGGCTTATCTTTCTATGAGCGAGGGCTGCTTTTAAAGTTATTTCTATTGATAACATGAAAATAAAAACATTTACAAAATCTATATTAATAAATAAATATTATTAAACAAATATAAATTTTTTAATATTAATAGTTTTATATAAATTATAAATGCACAATTACTATTTTCAATTTTCGAATTTAAACTAAATACAAATTTACATACATACGTATGCAATTCAGAGGCTGTCAATGCTCAGTGCAAAAAAATCGTTTTCGATAAAGTACCGTTACGTGAGCAAAAATAAACGTTGAGTAAAGTGAGACGAGAGTGGTAATTGGTGTTGTTAGCTATTCTGAGCTGAGCTTGCCCGCGACATAGTTATTATGCAAACATATGAATCAGCTCTCGCTTATGCTCAATTCTGAGCGCGTTCTTTGCTTTTTGGAGACATTTTAATTGTAATTTCTTGCTGACCTGAGCTACGCTTGCTCTGGCTTTTACTCGCTCCCTCACTTTTTCTTTTCTCTCTTTAGCGCACACTCGCTGTCCCACTCCCTCTGCAATTTCCACGCTCTCGCACTCTTTCACACTAGTTTGCTGTCCACTTTACCGTTGTGATCCACATGGCGCTGGCGCACTTCCGCTGCTGCTGCGCAATACGCATAGCTAAATCATGCAACCACGCCCCCTCCCCTCTTGCACTCGTGGCCCATTAAATCATTCATTACTTCACTCTATTGGGTTGGGATTGGGGTCAAAGCTGTGCGCGCTATGCGCTGCCGTCGCGACGGCTGTGTGGGTGCAAGCACTTGCCAAGGGTTGGCTGGGCACAATGCAATGAGTGCATAGAACTAATCCAAATTGGGAGCTGGGGTTAAGAGGTGAAGCGTTCAATGAACTTGAACAGCGTTCAAGATATGTGGGCGAAAAGTGGGCGTACAAATTGGTAGATCAAAAGGAAAACCAGAAAGTGATTTGATTGAAATGAAGAGTAATCGAAAATGTTATTGATTATATTATATATTAAATATTATTTGTATGAATCGTTGTGATTCTTTTACAATTCTGTCTAAACTTAACTGTTTGATTTTTGTGTCACCTTTATATAAATTTGAAAAACTATTTAAAAATTGTATAAATTAAGAAAGTTTTCAGATTTCAGATAATATACTTTAGATGGTTTTACGCATCCAAATTCAATTAATCTTTTGGCAAATTTTGTTTTTTAATTTTTTGGATAAACATTTTAGCGAAATTAATTTTTAACGTTTTATTGATCTTGTGCAGGAAATCGAATTTTTATTTGAGGCTGGTGAAACTATTCCAAATATGATCTATTTTTGGTGAGGGTGCAATATGATCGAATTGCTTTTCCCCTTCCATAGATTATCCAATTTTACTTAAAATATTCATTAGAATTTTCCAATTCGTTCATAGAAACACATTTCCCATTGATATTTGGGTCAACTATCAAAATATCGTCACGACAATTTAATACATATCTTCATATTTTCGTATAGGAGTAGCACATTAGTAAACATAGTTAAAAAAAAAACAATGCAAATTGCGCAGACTGTGGAAAGCGGTCATTTGGAAAATGGCGAAAATGTAGAAATGGACAATATGCTGTGTGATCTGATCGACATTCACAAGGTGAAGGGCAACGAGGACGCGCTGCGTCGAGTGCTGCAGAGCATCTACAGTCAGCTGAACAGCAACAACGACGTCAAGTTTGGCACCAAGCTCTACGACAAGCTCATCTCGGTGGTGATTGCGGATAGGGGCAACGTCCAGGTTAACCGAGAGCAGATCTCCAAGGTCCTGGACGCTGTACAGGCGCATGCCAAACAATTTCCCTGGTCAGGAATGTGTTTGTTGCGCAAATTGTCATCGATATCCCTGTGTGATTCTGCGAATGTGGAGGATGAGAAGGTGCAGCTGCATCCGCATGCTGGGCAAATACTCGAGCACCTGCTGGATGACTTTGTGCGTGAGCTCGGGCTGGAGTACACCTGTTCGCCGCAGCTGTTTACCGTGATACAAAAGCTGTTGCAGTCGGAGGACAGTGAGAGTCGCAAATTGGCCTATTCCATAATGCGAAAGTTGCAGCAGAGCATTAACAAGATCGAGGATAGCAAGGACTTCGACAAGGACTGCCCGCAGCTGCAGCAGACACTCAAGTGTGTGGCACCCCATTGGCCAGCCTATGTCGTCATGATGGAGCAGCTGGAGCGCGAGGAATCACATTTGGTGCTGCCCATGCTGAGTGGCCAGCTGCCACGCTTTGTGGCCTGCAGTCAGGACAACGATTGGCTCAGCTGGCTGCGAATCCTTTATCTGCGGCTGCTTGAGAGCCGCAACAAACTCGTCGTACGCTGGACCTTGGAGTACTTTCTCTTGCACTCGACTGTCTCGGAGCTACGCCGAGCTAATCTGTTGAACGAGTTCCTGGTGGCCGCCAACAAAACGGATCTGTACGACGCTGAGGATTACTTGCTGCCCGAACAGAATATCAAGACGTTTATCCTGAATAGTGGAACACTGCAATTCCTGGAGGCTCTGGTCCTGCTGCCTTGGCAGAGCCTGCCCCTGCTCCATTGGCTGCGCAGCATGCAGCCCCGCCAGCCTCATGTGGCAATGACTTTAATCTTGAAGATTTGTGGCCATGTCAAATCGATGCAGCACGAAACTTTACGTTACGAGGCACAGAATCGAATGTTCGATATATTTGAGGTAAGTTCCACAATATTTATACTCATTTGCAAAATAAAACATATTGGCATATTGGTTTTATGCTATTTGCCATTTCGAAGCTATTGAATCTCGAAAGTTTAGTATATAAGATCTTTTAATTAGGTAATTGAATTACTTACTGGAGACCTCTGCTAAGATGTAAAATATATTTATAATCGTGATTATATTATATAGGTATTTAATTAGACTTTATCTATATTCACACACTCTCTTTCAGCCAACAATTGAGAGTTTCTCACTGGGCGATTATATACAGTTTATGAGGGCCCTTTGCAGCAACAGTGATAATTTCTGCAGAGATCACAAACGTTTTACAACGAAGATTGTGACGTGCAACAATATAAGTGAGGAGCTGGTTCATTTTGACAAGAATCTGTTCGTGATTATCTATCGCACAGGTAAAGCATCCAATATTTATCAATCAATATTTATATCTCTATTCTTTTGCTCAGATGTCAAAATAGGTATTGAGCTGCACAAGAAGCTGAGCCAATTGCCAAAGGAGCAGCATGGCTGGTGGCGTCTATTCTCTTTCTTTTTCAGTCTCAAGCTCGAGTGTGCGAGCGAGAGAATGCAAATTCTCGACTTCTACCACGAGCAATACGATTTGAATATCGATGAGCTAGAGCGCTTCACCGATCTCGACGAACTGCAGCAGTATTTGGTGAGTAAGCTCGAGTGTGACACGGATGAGGAAATATCCTTTGTCTTGCATCGAGCTGTCGATTGGTTTACCTGCGAGAGACTCATCAGTTGGAACCAATTGGACGAGCTCAATCTAAAGCCTGCGGAACTGCTTAGTCAAGGCACAATTCTAACGGCTCAGCGTATAGCGACTTTATTGAATGGCATCGAGGCTCGATTAGAGGATGAGACAATACTTAAATCCTTGATATCATATCTCAAGCAATATCCAGATAGTGTACTGGTGTAAGTATATATATATTTTGCTATATTAAGAATTGATATTTTGAAAAGAGACTAGAAAGAGAAATTATCCAATTATGCATAGAACCTTAACCAACCACAGAGATCTTACATATATCTTCCATGGAGACTTTGATAATTGATTTGGTTGATATTTGACTAAGAGAGAAGTCATTGCTGACATAATATGGTACGCACATAAATTCTTACACATTGATGTCCGATGATGAATATAGTTTGAATATATACTATTCAAGCGGTATATTCTGAGCGCAATCGATCTTTAGGTAAAAATTGTTTTCAGTGAGGATTTGCGAGAATATTAAAATATACATGGTATTCTTTGGGATGAGCAATATATTTTGTATCAAACCAGACTTTCGAAAATTGATCGAATTATCGTATCGAACACACATTTATATTTTCCTTTATATATATGCCCACTTACAGCGCCACAGCCATTGTCAAGTACGCCTCCGCGTATTGGTCCATTGAGGAAAGCGATCAGATCCTTAATGATGTCCTGGAAGCGAGCCAGTTCCTCAATATAAATATTCTGTGCTGCACGAAGAGTGTGCCCACGACGGTGTTGATACGTGGCATACTCTCGGGAAATCCGTTGTCTGGCGAAAAATGGTAAAAGGGCTTAGTTAACATTAGTTCAATTTCATCAATTCCCATTATCCTTTTTACAGCATCGAGTATGGATATTTGATCAATCAGTACAACTATTTCTTTACGAGCTGCAGGAAACGGGATAGTTATATTAATTTTGTTATTGAAGGCAAAACGGATACACACCCGCTGCTCGACGAACTGCTGCGAATCAACAACGAGATGCTCGACACGAGACAGAGTTACGTTGAGAACTGCAAGGATCATCGCCTTAAGATGCGAATTGCTCGTGCCTTGCTCAGAATAACCTTCAAGGGCCCCACCTACTGGTCGGAGCACCTCTGGCAGGCTCTGCTTGCAGTCAACGAGCACGACAATATCCGATATATGTACGAGTGCCTGGTGGCACGCTGTTTGCCCAGCGTCGACCACTTGTTAAAGCGCTTGCAGCTGCTCAATGAACTCAAGTCCTGCCAGCAGCTGTCCCTGATCTCTGTGCTGCACATCTACTGCCTAAGCAAGTACAACGCCATCAAACTGGAGCAACTGCAGCGCATTATCGACATACTGCTGCCGCTGACCATGGCCGCCGATCTCGAAATTCGACTGTTCACCCAACTGGTGCTGTATAGGCTGCTGCAACAGCTGGAAGATAACAAGTAAATGGGTTGAAAACTTGGGCAAATCATCGATTTATATATCCGTAGAGATCTTCAGAGATCTATATGTTATAAGAAGTTGGCTTGTTAACCAATTGGCTCTCAGTTAGGCAGAGATATTGATAGTCACTGTAGATTCCATTAGGGCAGATATACAAGAACTCCGATGCAGGAGCTTGCAATGTCACTATTCGCATGATTCCTGCGTGCTCCGATTTTGTATAGCTATTTCGTAGAGGACATTTCGATTATAAGGTTATATTGCTTTAACTGCTCCAACTGTAAGAGGGAATTTATACTATAAGGTTTATTTACATGGAATCTCCATATATATCAAGTATCTATAAATACCATGTCTTTCGACTGCTCTCTGGCTCTTAATTGTGTGGTTACATTAATATAGTAAGGACGTAAAGTTTGCAGAAGACTGTTCATTCTGATTATGTATACATATATACTCATATACCACATGAGATCCATTCCAAATATCCCTCAGATAAATTAACTATAAACAACAAATAGTTTAAATATTTTGTTCACAATAGTTTGTTCACAATAGTTGCAGATCAGATCAGTTTATAATTACAGATCACATATATGGTATATTTATATAATACCACAGATTTTATTAATTTTATTTACAGCATCAAGATTCCTGGCGTCACCAACATGAAACTAGCCATTGAGAATGGTTTGGGTCCCAGGCTCGCCGAATGCCAGTACGAGGGCCGATTGTTGCTGCCCAAGATCTGCTATCAGACACCCGATGGACTGCAGGCCGCCGACTTTATACTATATATGACATATGCACCGTGCGATGAATACTTTGCCGATGCGCTGCGACCGAACATGAAGCTGAAATCAGAGCTCGGCAAGTATCGCAGCAGTCTGAAATACAAGTGTCTAACAGCATAGACGAACTGCGAAATGTTTTTAAAAACTTAGATATGTTGAAGGTTAAGGATCGAACGATGCAAATATACATACTCAAATAGTTTTCCTTTTTTACTTGTACATCTTAGATTTTGCAGCGTTTAAATTGCTAGTTTTTTAATTAAGCGTTAACAGATTCTGGAAGACTAAAGCGAAACCCTTTCAAAGATTTTAAAATAAAATTTATAAAAATATAGCTTTTTGTACTTAAGAATTTGTATAATTGTAAATAAAAAAAATCGAATTGTATACTAATTTAAAAAAAAAAAATTTCAATGGCTTTTGTTGTTGTTTTAATACGTATATATATAACTACATAAAATCTTACAAATTGTTTGCTCGTATCTCATTTTTTTTTTTTAGTTTTCTTTTTAGAAAATTGTTTATACAATGTATATATGGAAATTGTTTTTGTGGGCGCACTCTGTATACAATATTTTTATAAACTAATTTTAAATAAGGAATAAAATTTGTAAAAATCGGTTGTACTAACGGCAAGAGCGTTCAATAAACGCCGATGCCCCATATTATTGTATATAATTGGTATTTTTGTTGTTAATGTTCATTTTCTTCCTTTTCTCAGCATTGGCTGTGGGTTCCATATTTGATTTGTATTCGCACAGCTTGGCTTCCTTATTGTGCGCAGAGACAGAGTATGTAAAAAAGTTTAGGTTAAATGAAACAACCAACAGAACGTGGCCATAATATCGGCGCCCATAAACAGGCACTAGAAATCCATGGAAACTTTTGAATTGACGCCGCAATTGGGTAGCGGCAGCACGTCCGCACCTTTGCCTGCTTGCTCCGATACTTCCTGCAGATCTGTTAGAAAGGACATGGGAAATATTTAACAAATTCTTTGAATATATTTAGATATACAGCAAAAGTTCTTACCTGGCGGCAAATGCAGCTTTTCGATGACAAACTTCTTGCGGCGCAACTTAAAGGCCAAGTCGGTGGTCTCTGGCATGTGCACGGCCAGCGTATTGATGGCGCTCATCTTGTGCAGATGCAACAGGCCGCTATACTCCTTGAAGGCCGGATGCGTTTCACGCTCCGAGCCGGCAAACGATTCCAGCTCAATGGCATAGTCGACCAATTGACGTATCTTGGGCACCAAGCTGCTATCCTGTAGATGAACAAATCAACAAAAATAAATATATGATAGATTAGCAGACTTCGTCACTCTGGACTCACATATTTGGCTATCAGGTGCATGGGCATTGTGATGAAACAGACGGCATTGCAGCTGCGCACGCTGCCGCGCAATATGGTTAGAAACTTGAGCAAATCTTCGCCGAAGTGATCATCGTACCACATCGGAGAGCCTAGAGAAGTTAGGCAGACCCGACACAGATTTTTCTCCTGCATATTGGTGACCGGCTCGAAGATGGAATCGTTGAGCAACAATTGAATGTAGTTAAGCAGGCGATCGTAGCGTGCATTGTAGAAAATCTGTGGCTTGCCAGCTGGGGGCGATGCAGTTGGCGTGGTTGTGGTTGTTGTTCCAGTGGTGCTTGTCGTATTGTTGGCAGTGCTGTTGTCCATATTGTTATTGTTATTATTGTTATTGTTGATGTTGTTGGCAGTTCTTTGGCCATCGGACTGCTCGTTGGAAGCAGCTTCATCAGTTTCAGCAGAAGCAGCAGTTGTATTAGAAGCAGCAGCATCAGTTGGAGACTGCTCCTGCTCTTGGTCCGGGTCTGCCTTAGATCCCAAAGCCTGGGCATAGGAGTAGGGCATTGAGTCGATGTTGTCAAGCAAAGAATCAGCGCCCCCGGCGCTTGGCTGTTCCGAATCGTTAGCAACATCGAAATCTTCATAATCATCCTGATTCGTTTTCTTATCGTTCCAAATGGTGGCATGCGCATAGGAGAGCATCATGGCGTCCATGTGCTCCATCAGATTGAAATGATGCCCAATTTTCGCAGTGGCCTGCTCCGAATTGACCAGCGGTAAATCGTTGTACCGAAAGGCAATTCGCAAGCCATTTTTATCTGCCTGCTGCTCCTGCTCCTGGCGCAGCTCCTGTTCGACCTCCTCATCGGTGAGCGGTTTGGGCAGGCGACGCAACATCTCTGCTGGCAAATCATCCAAGCTGCCAAGGAACAGCTCCTGCTTAGACAGCAGACCTTCAGCCAGGAAGTACTTGACCAGCACCTTGGCATGCGTCATGAAGCGATCCTCCTCTAAAAAACACGCAGATATCAATAGTTAACAGTTAATAGTCGAGTTTTCATTACGTTGCTTACCAATCAGGCATATCGAGCCAATGGGCAGACCACCGCCTAAAATCAGATCAAGGGATGGATTACCGCTGGAGGTGATCACCTGGCCAGTGTGGGGGCTGGTGCGTGTGCCACGGATTGGCTTCTGCACGGTCCGTTTGCGAAAACTCGTCATGTCTCAACAATTTTCCACTATTGCGTTACGTTTTATCAGTTCTCCCTTTTTTTTTGTTTGCCGGGAAAAAGAAGACAGAATGTAAATGTGTGCAAGGGAAAATAGACTAAAAATGGGCGAAAAATACATTTCAGTATTTATGTTGCGTATCAAGTATTACATTCTCTACTTTAAAACCATTACAATTATTAAATGGAATATATATATATATATATAATGGAATATATATATAAATATATATCTACCTAAATAAACAATTTATATTAAATTAAATGTTCATTGAAGGTTAGCAACTAAAGTTTGAAGTATGTTTAAGAGGAGATTTAGTGTAATGATAGTCTCATGCATTTTTATGTTGGCGGGCAAGTGAAGGAATGTGTTTGGATGTGTAAATGTACTAAAAATGGACACAAACGGTATTTTGGTATTCACTTGGGTCATGCTTTTGCTTTAAATTTTTCAGTTATTTTTAGTTATTAGTAAATGATATTCGCTATCAGAAATGTATAGGTCAAAATTTGTAATATACCAAATATAAGTTAAAAATAAAACCGAAAACTCCAGTAAATCGACTTACCTCCACACAATGGGACCAAATTTCTTTTAAATCTTTTCAGTCTTCACTATCACACAATGTTTTCCACAATGGCTGTAAAACTGTATCGCTTAGCAATGCACAACGAATCTTAAACTGTTCAGGTTTAGAATCTTGACAAACACAATATCCTGCTTGATATTTGTTATAGAGTTAGGTTCACATACTGCAAATTAACTGTGCCTAGATGAATCTTCTGACCTCACAAGGCAACAATTTAGCAAATCAAACATCCTGTGCGTTATCCTTAAGCGTCTGTGGCAGCTGTCACGCCCACCATACTTTTGTTAACGAAAGGATAATTATGCCCAATTTGCTCAAAAAGGATGCAGCGGCTGTCTTTTTAATTACAGGATAGGCAATAGCAGCTAACAAGGATATTGCTAAAAAGGCTACAGAAAAGTCAAAAGGATCTCATCAAAGGGTTCAGGCAACGGCTCCAAGAGCTAACACGAGAGCTCGAGCTCACAGTGGACACTTTCCAGGAAGGACTCACGCAAAAAAAGAGACAACATAAAAGTCAAAATCACAGCAAAAAGTGAAAAAGGACGCAGTACATACAGTTAGGCAGTCGAATCGCGAGCGAATGGCGTCAACCTTCTGCGTGGGAAAGGTAAATAGTCAAAGGACAATAAATTACGGCTGTGCACGGCACACACAACGAGCACAATGCTGGACAATCATTATTGATTGCAAGTCCATAAGACAGAGAGAGAGAAAGAGACAGAGGGAGAGTGAGAGGGAAAGAGTCCTGCTGAATTGCAAATGTCTGTATGTGTGTGTTGGCAAAAGGATTGCGTATCCTTGTATAATTTATGGCCAGACTGACCAGCAGCTGGCCCGCAGCCAAGCCATGCCAACCACCCGCCGCTGCTTGCTGTGAAAAAGGACCTCACCGATCTCGAATCCTTTGACTCGTTTTAATTACGAATTTATGTGGCATGGTAAAATGCCTTTCGACATGGCCAACGGCCAACGGCCAACGGGCAACGGCCAGTGACCAGCAGCGCAGGCGCAGCAAATTCATATTTGGACTGGCAATAATCATGCGGCAGGACGAAAAGGATATTATATTCATATGTATAGAGTGAAAGTGTGTGCGGCATAAAAAGAAAACATATGGCTACAGCTCGAAATCTAAATATAAACGAGGCGTGTCTAAAGAAAGAAGAGCAAGTGTCGAGCTAGTAACTCTCAAACTGTTGCAGTTGTGGCTCTTCAACTGCAGCAGTGCTGGATAATTGATTGACTGATTGATCGAGACGTAAGCTTAGCTATTTGATTACATAATTGATGAGAGCTTGCAGTAAAGATTAATTGACTCATTGCTTAGTTGCCTTCAGAGCGTAATCCATAAATATTGGATTGATTCATGGATTTATTGACTGATAGTTTAGAGAATTATAAATAATTTATTCATAGAATAACAATATTTTCAATAAAATTCATATCAATCTTATTATAACTTTTAGGCATTCGTATTTATATATATGTATATAGATTACTAGCTTTTGGATCATTCATCTATGTTATGTAGTTGGTTTAGATCAATCATTTTGAATCCTACATCAAAACAGTTTTAATGAATAAGTTAATGATTGACCGATTGATTGACTGAATCAAGTTGCAGCAGTAGACTCTATAACATTATTTTTTATTTATGGTACTTTACCATCATACATTGACTTTATAAAGCGAATGATCTGATTGATTGAATGATAATGACTGAATGATGAATGACTGAAACTTAATGGCAAAGATAAACATTTTCCGATTGAGAAAAAAGTAGAATTTTTTAATATAATTATTATATAATTTACTTTTAGATCTACTTGAACAAGTGGGAAGAGGAAGAGCCTTTTCAATTTTAAAACAGTTTAAATATATTGAATTCTATATACATTTTTATTGAATTTTTATAAATTGTTAATGAAAAAATTTTGATAATTGATTATTATAAGTAAAGCTCGGATTCATAATTTCAATGTTTTCGAGATATAAATAGTAATTTGATAAATTAATATTAGAGAAAAAGTATTACAATTTTGGGGTTTCATTATAACTATTTGAATAGGAAAATTGCAATATTTTCCTTGAGCATAGGCTGATAGTATAGAACACCCTTAGTGGCAGCAAGAGCTATATATATATCTCTCTCTCTTTCTATCCTTTTATCTCTGTCTCCACCTCTCGTTTAGCCTCTCTCTGCATATGTGATAAATAGTTGGGTGCTTCGGCAGCTGACAGGATGTTAAACGACAAATTAACTCGACTAAAATCCAGTTTTATTTTTATAGTCGATGACATTTTTTTGTAATGAATTTTTTCTGACTAACCCCAAAGGACATTTTCGATGCACGCGCTTAGGAAATGATATCTGTATCGAGCGAAGGAGACAGTAGTCCGAGTGGAGCATGAAGCAAAGAGAGAGGGAGAGAGTGAGGGGAATATAGAAAAGGAGAGAGCAAGTTTAAGAGGCAGTTCAAGTGTTTTTGCTGGCGTTCATTTAGACAGTTTCGAGTGTGTGTGGATGTTCTTTTTTTTTTAAGGATATCCTTTTTAGCAGGGTATTTCATCAGAATCACACGTTTAGTCTAACACATGAAACAAGAATCTTTTGAATACCTTTGTTTTTCTTAGTTAAGTGAGATTTGAGACTCGATTCGGAAACATCATACCTATGCAATTTTTTTTCTTAGAATTCATCTAGTTTGAATGGATTATACAATTATAATATGAGTTATTAACATTTTTTTTCCAGTTTCCTTTTATTTCACGAATTATTCATTCCATCATATAAACTTTTGGTTATCTCTGTTATGAAGCTGGGTTTTTAGCCTTGATCAGAAGAAATTTATTCATTTGCTTACAGGGTGTTTCATAGTCGTCAAACTGAAAGTTTCAATTGATTATCCTGGCTGTTTTGTAGTGCTGTTGAGTTTTGATTGAGACGAAGTTGCCCTGTTTTTTGTTGCTTGACATCGCTTCTAGTCGTGGCTGTAGGCGTTACATGACGCACGCAGGACATGTGACACACACACACAGACTCTCACATATGCTGCGTATTCCGTTCTCGCAGGTAAGTTTCAACTGCTAAGCTGGCCCCGCCCACACGCAATGCCGCCCCGCCTCGCTTCATTTCATTTTAAGCTACGTTTTTTGGCTGTTTTTTTTTTTTTTTTCGTTTTTCTTCTGTTTTGTGTGATGGACATTCGTTGGCTCATGTCCTGATGCTCTTGTTTGGTCGCTAGGATACCCTTTTTTCCTTTTAAGGCAGCCGCCTGTTATTTGATGCCTTGTTAACTTTCATCTGCGAGTGGCCGGGGCAGGAATTCGGCTTGTTTTAGCTTGTTTTTTTATGCTTCTTGGGGCAGCTTCTTGTTTTTCATTGAATGTCCTTTCTGGCTAGGACAATGCGTGTTCCTGGCGCTGCCGTTGCTGCTCGCTTTCGTGTTTCTTCTAATGAAAAGAAAAGTGGGCTTTCATTTTGCCAACATTTTTTGTATACTATTTTCATTTTTTATTTTATTCTCTCTAAGCTGGGATGAGTCCGCTGCGTGGTATTCGCTTTCATGTAACTTGGAGTTTATTAGCTTTAAGCTGGGGGGCAATGTGACTCTGTGACCGTGTCTGTGATGTATGTGTGTGTGTGTGCGGACAGCTTTTTGGGTTACCTGGGCAGCCGGGTCCTTTTGAAAATTAAAGCAATTATCGCTAGAGGTTACGAAGCAAACAGTTTAAAGATCTACTCACAAATTTAGCAAGATTTTATAGTACAATGTCATGAAAATCTTCATTTTAGAGCTTGGTCTAGAAACATTATAGAGTGAAAGATTTTCATGTTGCGAGTTTTGAAACATTTGGAAAGGTTTACAAATTTTTCCAAATTAAAATATTCTTAGATCCTAACTGTTTTGTAGCTATGAAATCTTGAAGGTTTATTTGGAAATTTATATATAATATAAATTCTATATATTAAGCATAAAATTGTGTTTTATTTCGAATATTATTTAAAGCCTTGAGCTTATATATAGAGGAACACAAGTTAGTAGATATAAATATTTTTATTGGGAGATTGTTTTTTTTTTTTTTTAATTTGTCCTATTCGAACTATATTCTACTATATTTATTATAGTTGTTTTCACTACTTAACATTTTTAAAATTATAAACATATATCTGTAGTTTACCAGCTACAAGTCCTAAAACTATTGCTTCCGATATTTCAATATATTACAGTTTCATTTCCATATTTCACACGCTACTCACATGACGCGCATCTCCATTAATAACCCAACATATCCTGTCACACTCGAGTAAGGTGTCCAAGTGCTTGTGCAGCTGCTGTGTCCGCTGATCCTTTGACACATTGAGACAGGATGTCAGTCTCGCCGAGCCCCCACCAAAAAAGAAAAAAAAAGGATCTCTCCTAATCAGTGCTCGTAAATATTTTGAGTAGTTCGCATCGTTAACAATTCTTGAGTTACCTTCGAGCGAGTCATTTATCAACTCGAATGGCAGCTCTTAGCCTCAGTTCATTTTGATTGGCTGTGTGAAAGGGTTAAACAGCAGCGCAACCCTTGCGTGCAACCCCTGCACAAAGCTCGACCGCAGCTTTTCAATGGCTGCTCGTCAGCTGTGACATGTTGATTTGCTGCCCTTTGTTCGGCCGCACAGCGGGCAATGGAAGCTTTTAAATTTAAAGCAGTCCAATGAGTCTGGCTCTAAGGATTCCGCTAGACTGCATCGCATTAGGCTCCAGCTGCTTTGTGGTTTTAATTGCGTAAATATTTTGCCTGCCTGTGGCCAAGTGCCGATTCAACCATTCAGTCCGTACTACCTTGCCGTGCCGCTCTAAGCCGCTCGCTTGGGCACCTTGCTACACAACACCCTTTCGTCCATACGAGACTCACAGTTTCCACAGCTCTTTTGTCGGCGGATTTTCATCTAATCGCTTTGTTTTGTAGGTGGTGGCTTAGGATTTAGAGCGCTGCTTTGCTTTGATGTCGCAAAGGATTAGGGCGCAGTGAGAGAAAAGAGATGTATGTGCGTCTCTAAAGCCTGTGCTTGAATCACCCTGTGAATGGAACTGTTCAGATGTGATGCTACATGATGTGAGGTGTCTCCATCATGTTCTAGTGTGGTCAAAACGTTAGTTTAGTGAATGAAACTTGATTGATAGCGCTATTAGCTTACCAATTCTTAAAGTTTCTTCTTGAAAAAATATTTTAATTTATTTCAAAATATAAAATTTATGAAAATAGTTAACAATTTCTAATCGATTCATTCGGTTCATTTCTTTCATCCATTTCTTTGATTATCCCACTCACAGATATTAGCTTTCTTGACCTTGGTTGGAAACTTCGGTCTTTGAAATAGTCCACAGAGAATTAGCTAAGAAAAGCTTATAAATACAAAGAGTTTTTTAGAAACTGTTGAACTGTTAAAAAAAAAATTCTTAAAAAAGACATTACCATACTAATTTCTTTTTATATAATATATGCATAAGCTTAGGAAGCTAGAGACTCTACAAGATAGTCAGTAGGAGTGAGCCACAAATTTTCGGGGAGATCCCTGCTTGAATAAGAAAAAAACATTTTTTTAAATGGGGCTTTTCTGTAATCGGGACAACCCGTTAAGCAAAGACTTCATAAATAAAGACTTTCTCAAAGCTGTAGAGTCTTTAAGTACATATATTCCTTAGGAAAGATATATCGCAGTACTCGAAAACAAATTGAGTTTAAAATCCAATCCTCATCCCTGCAAAGTCACGAATTCTATAGGCGAAGCGCCCAAAACTAAAATAAAACTATTGAAAAACCAACCCTCCGCAGGAAAGCCTCCCTTCGACATTATCTAATTAAAGTAAATATAATTAAAAGAGAAAATGAGTACTACTCTCAGTTGCACGTGTCGGCAGGAAGTCCCCAATGCAAAGACATTCTCGGAACTGTCTGTCAAAGGATGCTAACTTATAATGGTGTCCCATAGATTTGTGTATTGGGTCGACTGCCTCGACTTGCCTGGGGGCGTGCAATTGTCGCAGCTCATAAAAAACAATAACTAGGTAGCTGGATAAAAAATTTATGAGCTGGCTGGCAGAGGCGAGGACGGGGCAGGGCAACGCAGGAGACAGGCGCAGGACATCGACATGTGTCTCAATATGTCCCTAACGCCGACTGACAGCAGCAAATGTGACTGTTAGTTGCTTTTCTTGTTCTTGCTTGTTCTTTTCTTTTTTTTTTTTTTCGTGGAGGGGGGCAGCTCTTGGATTGGGGCTGTTGCATTTTATGCGTCGGCTTAAGTTGAGCAACAAATTTTCATATGCTAAGCTCGGCACTTGGACCAGGCGCCAAGGACATTCAAAATAATATTTTTTTTTTGCCGTCGGCGCCCAGAGTTTTAACATGAATTAAGCAGTTTTTATGTGTGGGGGATGGGGGCCAGGTAAGCTGGAAGCTTGTGCCAAAGCCGACTAATGGCCACTTAAATGAATTTACTTTATGGCAGCACATGGCCATAGTCCTGGCCAGGGATCAACTGTTATATAGCAATGGCCATAAGGCCAGCCATGTTTTGCGGCCCGCAAGAGAAATCTGTGCCAATTTCATTTGTTAGCAAAACTTCGGCACTCGGCCTTAGGCAATCCGCTCAACCCTTAGTCCTGGTGTCAGTTATGCCTAATCTGGTTTCCTAGAATCGCCGTGCCTCGCTTGTCTAGCATTTCAAAACGTGCCGCAACATATTTGCATATCTCTGCAATGGAATCTGTAGGTGTAGACGTCGGCTGTAAATTAGACCAACTGTTTGCAAACTCGACGGCTCTTTGCTCTGATCTGCTCATCGGGATTTGCGTGCAGCAAGGCGTGTGCTATTAGCCGTCTTATGCCAGTGTTTACTTTACTAATCAATGCCTACAAAGCCAGGCTTCAGCATCGGCATCGGCATCGGCTTCGTCTTCGGCTTTCACATCTTCTGCACGCAGCTTTGTTCTCTTGCTCATTAGCTGCCCAAAGTGTGTCCCGGATCCGGTTCATCGTCTGGTAATTAGGCTGTGGGTAGTGCTAAGGCTAACACCGGTTTAAGTCCAAGCGCATAATGCTAACGTAACAGGGTTTACTTCAAAGAGTACATGATTTTTTAGTTTTCCACAAGTTTAAGTGTAGAGACTTCGGGGTAAAGCATTCTTTTCTAGTTTAAGAAATAGCTCTCAGTTCTTACAAGGATTTCTAAATGGAACTACCTTCTGTTTGTTCAGGTATATTTCTTGAATTTCAAGTATCCATTAATTTTTAATAACTAGATGGGATATCTAGAAACAATTTCCTACAACATCCAAATAATTCAAAGTTCTCTGTACTAATTTAATGTAGAGAAATTATAACAAAGAAATCGTTGTTTAAGGATTTTATAAAGTTTTTAGTAGAACATATACCATATTATAAATTTATAATTCGTAAATTATAAATTTGGCCTATCAGTCACAGAAATTATTCAATATCCACTCTTTCTCAAAGAGACGATACTATACATTCACTTAAAATGTTATGCCTAAAATATGTATCTTTTATTTAATTTTTTAATAACAAAAAAACATTTTAATATTTTACTTAAAATTCTCAACGTCGAGTCTTTTCCGTAGTATATGTTATTTTCACCTCACATTCCGTTGTACATCATTTGTCGCATTTATTTTAACACCTACGATTTATACGTGTTGTCTAGAGCTATTATCCTCTCTCCAATAAGCAATAAGCTAATTCCCCCATACGCACGCTGTACCCTTTGAATTCGACGGGTCGACTTTTATTGCGCACCTATTTGTAACCTTAGGGTTAAGGAACCCTTTAGCCTTGCGTAAGATCCTTGCGGTAAGTTAAGACCACATTGTTCAATCAGCTACCCTTCGCTGCATTTGATAGACCCCCTGCTCCTGCCACTGCGTCTGTCCCTGCCTCTGCTGATGGCTGTCTGCTTCGCACCTAATGTAACCCTATAAATGCGAGCGGAGTTTCCATTCTTTAACCATTTTTTAATGGTGCTTCATGTCCTTTGAGTCCACTGTCTTGGAGTTTGTTTGCCAGAATTTATCGTTGTTCGATTTTGTATGCTCAATCTGGAAAGACTTTACCCCTATTTGTGAGCTGCTTAACCTTTTAACCAATGCGAGAGAATTCCCATTCTTGTAGGTGTTTTGATTTATTGGCACTTTTTTCAGTTTATTCAGTTTATTGTTTGCGATTTGATAAGTTGCCAAAGGACCTAAAGGATGTGCCCAGACAGGGTGTGTCCCAACTGTTTGTGCTTCTCTTTTTGTTAGATGAAAAACTATTGTGGATTGTTTGCAGACTGGTTTTCTTCATTTTTAGCTGGCTGGCTGCTCGGGCAGGTTGAGCAACTATATTCCAGGAAATTTGAAAGGCATTTGGGGAGTCATATTTCAGGGGATATTGCAGCTATTACGCCAGAAATTGATGAGGAGTTTGCAATATATAACAAATATATAATAAATATCTGAAATTCTGAGAATGTAAGTTTAAGCTGTAGAAAGGCATGAAAAGTTTTAGAAACAATGTGAAGATCTTACACTAATGGTTCTGAAGTTCCTATAACTCGAAGCATTGCAGCATTTTTTATAAATATTAAAATATTTAAGCAGCAAACATTTGTTTATAATTTAAAACTTTTAGCTAATGAACGAAATATTGTTAAGATCGAATATAGTTTTATTTTGATTTGACTAACTTACGTATTTTATCTAAATATTCTAGCTGTAAATCTATAAAGTTAATGTGATTGAAATCGAATAAATTGATTTTAAAATAAATTTTAATAATGTATATGTTAATTTATTGAAACTTTATTTAATTTTATCTTTCTGAATAAAATATTCAGATATACAAATGTTTATTATTTAAATAAAGATCTATCGATAAGTGCGCATAATTCTTATAAAAAGATATTAAGATCTTAAAATCGGTATGTTCGTTTGATAACGAATTTAATAACTATCATGGATAGAGTCTGTCTCTCTCGAATGTATATTCATATATTATTTCTATTCTCCATTTAAAGGCTCGTAAGACATTGTTCAAATTCAACTCACTTTTATTTTCGCTGAGCTCCTTCTGTTTTGCTTAACCAATTACTTTCACTCGGCAATGCAAATACCCGTAGACAAATAAACAATTCTCGCGTTACCTGATACCCACTGCATACTGCATACGCCACACACAGCAAAAGACGGGCAGCTGTTGCTACTGCATTTCTAAAGCGAGGGAGAGAGAGAGAGAGAGAGAGAGAGTGAAAGAAATTGCTTTGCAATTTCGATGCAATCATTGCGTTTCCTTAGCCTTTATCAAATACTGTCCCCTGCCTCTCAAGGTGTGCCCAGGAGATTATGCATGCTGGCGCGCGCGCGCGCTCATTCGTCTGAGTTTCTTTATGTCGCTAGCTCCTAGATCCTAGATCCTAGATCCTGCAGATACACACACAATGATTATGCAAGAAAGTGTCCTGGCCATATGCTCGCATGGCATGCAATTGTCTGGTCAAGTGCTGACCACAACCTTTGCCACGAGTGCCTCAGCTGAGATCCTATCTGATCTGATGAGATCTCTAGCACATCTATCTATATACATATATGCGTAGCAAACCAGCCGCCATTTTGTGGCACCAACAACTCGCAACTCGCAACTCGCAGCACGCTACACGCTCCTCGCATATGCTAATCAGCCTGTGCCCCCATTGGCAGCCAGCACGTATGATAAAAAAAGGGGTGGCAGGGCATGGCACGCAGACGACGCCATCTTTGACTTTCGCATGCTGCGTGCCACATGTAGCTGCCACAGCTTGTCTGCGTGTGTATGTGTGTGTGTGTGTGTGTGTATGTGGATGCTGTATCTTTGGCCTGTATATCTTGTATCTCGTTTTGTGTCTTTCGCTCTTTCGCTGCCCTTTTTTCTGTGTTCTTTTTTAACCGAGTTGAGGCATTTTTTTTGACATTTTCATTTTTTATGCGAGTGGCTCTGTGTGTAAGGGGCGCGCACGTATGTGTAAAGCTGTCGGCCTGTCTTCTGGGAGTCCCAGCCCCCTCCCTCCCTCTTTCCTCTTGCCTCTTCCAGTTTCCCAGTTTCTGTTGGGGTTGCTGGCCATATGTGTGTGTGGCTGCTTTTTAATATCGAGATGACTTGACTGAGTTATTTTTGGGGCCTCAGCAGAGACAGAGGGTGTCCCTGAGGTTGTTTACACACGTATAAAAATACGAAGCTTATTCTATGGAAATCATTTCTAAGAGAGTTCAACATATTGTAAAAATGTAGTCAAGATACATGACATTGTCGACACTATATATGTATATATGTAAATATTTATACATTCTGATGAAAACGGACGAATTCTGATTCAAATAAGTATTTTGTGCTTAGTATTTAGTTAGGGTTATTCTATATATATATTATTTATATATATAAATATATTTGATTTAATGTATTAAATTATTAAATGTTATTATATTTTAATATATGTATACCTTGAAGATTATGAAAAACTTACGATATACATATAATCAATAGATGTATATTCTGTTTCATCTCTAGTTAAAGGACTTAGGCTTTAGAAATTTTCATTGAAAAGCTAAAAAGTTTAAACTTTTACAAAATTTAATTTTTTTTTTAGAGTTTATGTATTTATAATATTACATAGTTTTTCAATTATTTCCTATTGCTCCTTAATATATTATATTATTATTTAACAAAATCTTTTTCAGTGCGTGCCTGATTTCGCTCAGTGTACATCAACTCTCAACCAGCCTCACATTATGACAGCCATTTTCTCTACAAGCACGCCCACATAAAAGAGGCAGTTGCCTAATACTTTTTATAGGCCACGCATTACCGATAAGAAACTCTTTCGCATAGAGATTCGTATGATATGAAAATGGGTGGTAAAGCAGCCAATGGGAGAACCAAGGCGAAGCAAAGGCGGAAGCTGTCGAACTTTGCTAGTGGAACACGGGCAGTGAAAGCGGACAAGGAGGCGGAGGCAGCTGTCGGCCGTATTTTGGGTTAAAATTTATGCGCAACGCATGCAGATGAGGGTCGCATCATATGGAATGGGATATATAGACATAGTTGCTGCGTGTGTCGGAAGTTTGAGATATTTCCGTTTGAACTTAAAGTTGATTTTGGCTTTACGACTCGAGCATCAGCAGATGGATGTAAAAAAGAAATATATCAATAGATACATACAATATATAATAGAAAGGTGGGTGGGTTACCACACCATCTACATCACCATCGCCATCTAATCTAGTATCCAGCTGTTGTAGCTTACCCTTGGCTTCAATTACAGCGCGTCAACAAAGCCATTAGAAGAGGGTTATGGACGGTTATATACTAAAATTGAAGCCCACACCCGATTAGACAAATTTCTACACCTTAATTGCTCGGAAAACAATCAAAAATATGTCCATCATATGCTGGTCTCTCACGGCTCCGTCTGCTCGATTCCGGGGTAGGGTTAAGCGCAGTTCAAGTGGTCAACGCTCGATCTAACCCTTAAGCGTGTGTCTATGTGAAGGGGGCGCCAACTGTTCGTGCCTATAATTTGAATTTAATAGGAATATTATTTGTTTGTTTGCCTTGTCCAGCCACGAACCCACAACGGAAGTCCACAATTTGCCCAGACTCAAGGGTTAAATTTCCAAATAAAACAAAAAATGAACAGCTAACTGGTTTGCCTCGCTGTCTTGCTTATTTTTTCATATCATGTTATCTATTGTCAGTTGTGTTTGGATAGAGCATATGAGTAGGGTTGATGGATTCTGGTAGGGTTTCACATTTGCTCAGCTAGGCAATTAAAGGGTTAGGTTTATATGTGTGCGTGTGTGTGTGTGGGTGTATAATGGCCTTGCTGAATGATGGGTTCGAACTAGGCATAGGGGCTGAATAGATGCTCAAAAATGCAGTCATAATGTGAAATTTATAAGGTTGTTATCACATTATTAATAATTGGTAGGGACTTCGAAAGCAAGAAGATATAGGTATGGAATGGAATATATTTGAGAGGGAATGAAACTTACATAAAGAGAAAATATTCTTATTTGTAATAAGATGAGTAAGAACTGAAGTAGAAAACTCATAGACTTTAGAATATATTTTACAAAGTGACTTCTATTCTGATTTCCAAACGTAATCATCTAAGTCGAATTTCCATAAATTCCCTTGTCGTTCTCTATATGCTGTTCAATCATTTAACTTTCATCCACTTTTATTATATTTACAGCCTTGATCTAAATAACTAACAAATTAAGCTGGTTCCTTGAAAAGCTACCTAGTATAACACCTTGAAAGCACCTTTGGTTTGCATGTTGTGCCACAATTTTTGGGCTTGATGTCTGCTTCCCTTTAGCGGCCAGCCTTCAGCGAGCTCTTGGGGCACAATTTGAAGAGTCATGAGTCAATAGCGAACCCTTTCCGCCTGTCAAATGGTTGGGAGATAGACAGCTGGACAGACAGCCTGAATGGCAATCAAAAACATGGCGCTGCCAGCAATTTAAATAAAATGCCGCAACAAACACGCCACCTGGCGACCGTTGTACAAATTTTGATTAATAAAACGACGCCGACAACGATTCGAGACGACCCGTTAAATGCCTTCGCGTGACAAACGCAAACTGTCAGCTCCCCCCACCGAACACCCCCGCCCCTATGCTCCCCCGGCTCCACCCATTTGGCTAGTTGAATGTAAACGGAACCAATACATTTGTGAGCGTAACATGCCATAAATCAAGCGATACGTTAACTTGATGATTTCGCGTTATAAACAGGCAACTTTTTATGCCACGGCCCAACAAAGGTCTGAAGAAAAAACTAAAACAAATGAAGCGACTACTTGTAGTCGCACCTGTAATACTCTGTTAGCGAACTATAGCTAGACTTTTCAATTCATATGAAAATCAGGAATCAATCAAGTCTCCATAAATATCATATTTACATTGTTTAATAGTGTGTCAATATGAGAAACGTAGTTCGACCTATCTAATCTAAGAGATAGGTTCATCTGAGCTCTTAGCATATATCTTATTCGTAAGCTTAATTTTAGTCTTATTTTAAGTCTATAAATAACTTTAAAAATTTTAATTTAAATATAATATAATATACGTAGTGGTTTTAAGCTGAGAAAAATTTAGAGAAAAATAAGAAATATCTCTCTCTATATATAACATGATGACGAACTCACATTTCCGATTCCTGAAACTCGAATACCCAAAGCAAGAGCAATGAGAACACAAGCCCAAGTTTTCTTGTTTATATTTTGGGGTGTACACTTAATAGTGTCCACAAATACATCACCCATAGCCACCCACACATATTCACTCACAGAACAGTGAGAAGTCGAGTCACATGTGTATTAACGGTTTTTCTAACTGCTTTCGGGCTCCTAATGCGGGGCACATTACAAAATACAAACCAAAAAAAAAAAGAACTCAAATGCTGGGCACTTTTTGGCCATTAATCAAACTATCTCACGGGAGCATCACACACACACACACACACACACACATCAATAACGAGTGTGTGTGTGTGCTTGTGGAGCCAATCTGTATCTTTGTATCTGTTAGCTGCAGATATTTACTTGACTTTTGATAAGCAAACGAAGAAAAAAAGGCAAAAAGAAGAAAAGTCATGGCCATTCGTTTTTTAGCATATGCTCCCAGTAGTAAATTAAGATGCCCGAGCAAAGCAAGAAGAAGCAGCTGTAAAAAACAATCCTAAATAGAGAGATGCTATTCGTACTCACACATATTTCGGCAACTAACGAGAGCCGGGCCTTAAGGTTGCGACTTTTGCCGTCAGTTGACAGTTTGATTAGAATTTTACTGGAGGGCGTCACAGTGGGGGTACAGTTGTGTTTGCTTCAACTACTAAAAAGCTAAAAATTTAGGAAGTGGCTCTGGACTCGAGGGAAAGCTGATTAGAAGAGCTGTGAGCAATAAAAAATTCAAAAGTATGAATAGAGAATAAAAAAAAGAATTTTGATAAATAAATATCTTTAGGTGGTTTTACGGATAAACAAAACAGAAAAAAGACAATGATTGATATTCCAACTTTATATTTTTATTTTTATTTAATATTTAGTGTTTGATTTTACACCTGAGAATTATGCAATTCTCACAATATAAATTCCAACCTCAAAGTGCAACCTAACCCCACTTTTTGCAAAAGTTTTCTTTAAACTTTACTGCAGTAAAATTCACATATCAAATAAGATTTCTATTTGATAAGCATCTCGCTCCTTCACCTTTCTCTGGAAGTCAAATACGTCGAAAATTGAGCAATCGCCAGTAGTGGACCCCATGCTGATGAAACTGTTTAGATAAAACAAAAACGAACGTTTAAAAAAACATGCTGCAGATGCAGAGGGTAAAAAAGGACACACATTATGTGCGACTTGTCCGGCGTGCGGGCAAATAAAAAATCACATTAGAAACACACGTTGCCATCAACACTTCAAGCGAAACTCGTCGTGTAATAAATGATCTATGTAATAGACCCATATCTGTGTGAGTATGTGTGTGTGGCCGAAGAGCAAAAGTTTGTCCATAATGCTTTTATCTACGACAGGCCAAGTGACCAACTGCCCCGCCCCCCACGCCTTCCCCACCGGTAGACAGACAGCCGAGAATCGACAGCGAGGTGTGGCATGGTCTTTCATTTTTTTAGGCAAATTTCGATTGTGTGCATTAGATTAGCAGGCGTTAGGCTTAGGTGTGTGGGTCTTGTGTGCTGGCCACATTATAAGGGTGTAAATAAAAATATTAACACTAAACCCACATACGCATACACACACACACACACACACACACACACGCTGGCACACACGCACACCCCAATCAGAACAAGTTACCCCCAGCCAAGCGACACTCGAGATTTGCCTCTCCGCCATTTGGGAGCACATGCATTAGCATCTTATTGTTGCGGATTCGATTTGCGCTTTGTTTTTTGTTTTCGGGAAGCTCTTTGCCATTTAAATTGAATAATCACTGGGGGGCAAAAGTTTTGCTCGTGCAGCACCCGCTCACCCTCCTCTCCCCTGACTTTCGTTTTTGCTGAGTAGGCGCTGTGGCACATGTGATGCAAATGAATGATTGGACTTGATGAGAGATGGGACTGGACGAGAGCAGCAACAACTGAGTATTAGCTCAATTGGCAGCAGCTTTGACAGAGTCAAAGATGAAGTGAGCCGAGTTTTACCGACTGCGAAGTGTGTTGAAGAAGTCTAGCCAAAGGTATTCCTACATGTTTGGTTGTATTCTAATTTAGTGTGTCCAAGAATTCATAATTATTAATTCATCTATTTCTATATATGTACATGCTTTACTTATAAGAGATTTATAAATTACATTTAACTGACACTTGCACTAGATAAGCTAAACTATAGACAGATTGACCTGACTGACTCGCAGCGACTTGCCAAACCAAACAGTCTATATATTCTTAACACAAAATCAATTGAATCTACATGGAATAGTTTTTCAAACTTCAAGACACTGCAGACTTAGATCGACTTCTTTTATATAGATCTATTTGTTCTCTGCATCCCTTCACACACTTTATATCCATTTGCGTATTTAGAATTGAGTCTAAAAAGAAATTTATTTGAATATACAAAGACAGCGTATTTTACGATTTTATTGCATTTGACTTGCGGATTATAGAAGCCCATGCTGTTTGCATATGAATGCCATGAGAGCCATGTCTCGCAGCTCCAGGGTGACCCGCTGGCGATGCATGGTCATCATATATGAGTCCTGGAAGCGTTGCGTCATGAACATCTCTGTTGCCGTTTGCAGTGCCTCCAAGGCGCCAATGGTGATGCGAAAATGCGGTTCACATTGTGAATTATCCATCATAATCTCACGAACCACACGACCAAAGGGGAGGCGTGGAATCATAAAGTTAGGCGTACGCTGCAGTCGACGAACTTCGCGTTTGAATCTCTGCGCTCGCCTGAAAGGATTTGTTTGCTTGCGTCGTCTTGGACACGCTGGTTCTGTCGGACATACTAGTTCTGGTGAATACACTGGCTCACGTGGACACGCTTGTTCAGGTGGACACATTACATCAGGTGGACACACTCCTGTTGAACATGGCAACATCAGAGGATTTGGTGGATAATCATCAATAATATCATCCTCTGCAATCTCAATAATTGCATCTGGGTCCTGTTGTTGCTTCAAGCGCTCCTTTTGCTTGCGAGTCGTAGAGCAGCAGGGAACACCGTCAACTCCAAAGGCAATAGACAAATCCGAATCTGAATCATCCGACTTTTGTAACGCAGATCGACGCATATTGTTAGATTTTGTTATCGCTTCTTAAAGACAATATTAAATCAGTTTTGTTCTACAAAATGCAAACAACTTTCAGTGCTGTAAATTTTGTTTGGAAAATATGATGAAGTGAACGCGTTCACTCGTTCATTAAACATTTTCAAACACAGCTTACACATTGGCGACTAAACACAGCACGCTAAAAGACAAAATTTAATTTTTGATTGATAATATGCTTCAAAGCATTATCATTAAAAAATTACTTAAATTTGTCATTTAAATGAAAAGACGAATTTTTGTATAATTAATTTTTGCGATATGTAAACAAAGTATTTTTTACAGTGTTGTAAATGCTTGAAAGTCTATTAAATGAGGGGGTTCATCCGATTGGCAATCAAAGTGACTTTTCGAACGAGTTCATTTTGCGGCTGTTAGTTAATTGAAAATAAGTGTAAATATTTTGTTGTGTGAATTTAAAATAATATAAAGTGTGTCTACAGTTTATTTAACATTTTGGCTGATACTATCTTGTTGCAGTTTTCATGAAATTCTATATACATATGAACATCTCTGGATTACAATCGTAAGATTTACATACGTATGGTAAATATGTGTACGTGATAGAATTTCGTTCATGTGCAGTAAAATGTCCCACGTGTTATTGGGTATTTATTTATATGAATCATTGGGGGAATTTTAGCACGCAATATGCTATATGTATATATATGTGTGTGTGTGTGTCCCACGATGTTGGCGTGATTTTAAATCTTGCCACCCGCTCTAGCGCATGTGAGGGCATTTACAGCAATAAATAAAAATTCCCAATTGGAATGTTGGCACACATTCGACAGTTCAAGCCAAAGTGAGTAAAATGAAAGTTTTAGTACTTTTCAAATATGAAAGAGCGATATTATATTCTAATGCAATCAGTCATATCTACTACAAAATAGCTTTTACTGTTTTACTTACTGTCCAGTCAGCCTACTCATTTACTGTACCTATGCTGCGGATAATTCACCTGAGACCAATATAGTATTAGAGATAGCCGCCTAATCCCCTAGTGTAGATCACCTGGACGCTCACAAATCAAGTGCATTACTTGTCGAAATTGAATCCTTCAGTTCTTCCCTAGTCTCTTGCCAATCCCCTATAGCAATCACACAATTACGAGCCATGAGCTGGTGAAATTTGGAACGCACGAATGACTTTACCAAAAAGGATTAAAGCCGGCCAAATTAACCGAGAGCCGAGCTCACAATAATTGCTGCTTCGTCTGAGTGTTTTTTTAAGCCACCCACACAGACAGGACCCTCCGGACTCTTTGGTTAAGTAAACAGTTTAACTGAGAGAGAGAGGTTACTTGCAAAATTAAAAAGAGAATGAGAATAGAAGAAGGGAAGAGGGTAAGAACGTTGAGTCTGCGTCTTGGGACAGCCTTTGTTTGTTCTAATTAAAACGGCGCAGGCGTGGAAAATGCAACGTCATGCAAAATGCAACATGGACGATGTCTACATGGAGAGCCCTACGTACTTAGTGCCAGCCAGCTAGGTAGCAGAAACTGTATCTGATTTACATTTTTCTTGTTTGCATAATGCAAAATATTTGCTCATTGTTCGCATGTCAGCAAGCAGCAGGCAGCAGGCAGCGGGCAATGCAGCTTAGAAGAAGATTCGCAATGCCAGGTTCGAACCCCGTGACCACCAAGAATATGGCCTGGTCCATTGCTTTGCATACGATCTGCTACTATTTACTATTCAATGCCCTGTCCAAGGTCCTGCGGCGTGTGAACGTCTCCCTACTGCTTTGCTGCCCGGGCAGTCATCTACTTTTTCCGCACTATTTGAAATGATAATTTTTAGAGAAATGTTTTTTAAATCGGACGGGTCGTGGACCAAGGTCAAGTGCTTGAGATGTGCCAAAAAATTGATTTCTTTTTCTTTTCTTTTTTAACGTATTGTTTTGCATAGGTAGGCATAATATTTTGATATTTTGCATATGTTGTCCAAGACCTTGGGGTCAAGTTTTTAAGTGGTGAAAAACTGTGAGAAATGCAATTTATATATATATGTGATGAATGTGAGGAAGTTCTTAGAAGTTCTAGATCAAGAGATTAATTGATTTTACTTGAGCTGGGTTTGATTTATTTAAACTTCTATTCTGAAATCCACGTCAGCTAATTAAAAAGTGAAAAAGCGTAAAGAACAAGGAAATGTTTTCAATCTGATAAATATTTATTTTAATCTGATAAATCTATTGAAAATTATTTTTCTTATGTGCTGTGATGGCTTTAAGTTTTTGTCTGTCTGTCTCTTCTCTTGGAACTGAAGAAAAACTTGATGTACGTTTAGTTCGGCCTACAAAAAACATTGTGCACAGTTTTTTTTTTTTTTTTTTTTTTTTTTTGCTTCTATTATACTCTGTGGTTTGAATGCACTCACTGTGTAGTTGCTTGCATTTGAGTGGAATATTTTAGATATTTTTATTTTAGAAATATTTTTGCAAGTATTTCTCATATGCATTTCCATAATGTTGCATTTGCTGACGAGGTTTGTCCCCTTCATTTTTATATATATATTTTTTTGCATAAAACCGTTTATTCAACCCCCTTGGCAGCATGCCACATTTGCCATATAAATAACAGACAGGCGAGTCGAGTTGAGGATCGGGCATCGGGGCTGGCCCTTTACTTTGCATTTCGCTGAATATTTTTGGCATGGAAATTATGAAAATGGGAAATGGGAAGTGGAATAACATGCAAATGGCGCGCTAAACGAAAATGCTAGATGAAAACATTATTTGGCCAAAGCGCCAGGCGCAACACACTGATGTACGCGCGCGCGCACACACACAGACACGTATATACACAAAAGGGATATGTAAGGATATGCAAGGATATGCATGCATGCAATCAGTCACAAAAATGCCGGCTTTTGTTTGCAGCCTGTGAATAAAGTCCAAGGGATAGAAAATCATCATGAACAGGAAAATGGGAAATGGGAAACAGAAACAGGGGCAGCTCGGGCTTGGGGTCATCGAGAGGTCAGCAACGGGATTTTCATGCTATTGTTGACAAGGGATGCAACACACACACACACACACATCCACACTCACAGTAGCTAACATGCAATTTTTGCCTGCTTTTTGGGCAATTTTCACAATATTTTTTGTTGGCTATTGAAATTTCGAAATTTTGTTGCATTTAAATCGATTTTTTAATTTTTTATCTGTCTCCATGCAAAGAAGCTGCAACAAGGATGAGGTTAAGGAAGCTGCCTGCCAGGCACGCGACGTGTTGCATAAAAAAAAAAAAAACATGGCACGCGTTGCAACCATTTTTTAGTGGCAGGAACCGCCCTCAAATGTTGTTTTTTTCTTATTTAATGCTATACTCTTGCAAAGAGTCACTTGATTTGAATATGATGTAAGTAATATGAAGTATTTGAATATAAGCTAAGCTATAGCTACGACTTGATATCCTAAAATGTATATGTTTGATAATAGAGAGTGTAATAGAAAGATACAATTAAAATTAAAAAATTGTATTATCTGAATTATTTTAGTGTTTACAGTAATAAAATGAATCTTTTCAGAGCTTTCAAGCAAAAATACACAGATTATAGAGTATACTATTTCTTACGAGTTTTACATTTGCATAATAACATAACGTTAACCGAGAATTTAACATTGGCAGAGAATTTCTGTTTCAGTAAATTATGAACTATATATAATTAATATCACTTAGAGTTTGGATATTAAATTACTTCGCAAATTCATTCTGCATATCAGTAAGAGTATGCAATCTTCGACTTCGCTCAATATAAAACGTATTATTTTCTTGTTATTTTTTCCTGCTCTTTCTCTCTTTTTTCTTATTTTTTTAATCGGATCTGCATATGTTGTGTAAATTGATATAGCACGTCCCGCTCTACAGGATCATGCCGCCGGTTCGCATATGTGCGTTTTATTCGTTTGCTGGCGAAACACGCGCCATTTTGACTTTAACCCCAAACGTGTGTCTGCGTGTGTGCGAGGGCTGCATGAGCAGGGGGTGGGTGTATGCCCAAAAAGGGGTGGCGCATTATGCATAAGCGTAAGGGTTGCTGTATCTCTCAATATATTACTATATTTGTTTGTGTGTGTGTACTGCATATGGCAAGGCCTTGTCATGCATATCGAATTGTGAGGGCTCTGTCCATTTGATCCAGCTCCTGGCAGCCATTGGCAATTGTCAGCGCTCACTCATCCTGGCCATTATTGGCCCCGGCTCAGGTCATGGCACATTAATTGCACTTTTATGCCATAATTTTTTATTTATTTCTGCCGTGTCAATTGCATTTATTGCTTTCACTTTGCATAATATGTGTATGTAGACAAATGTTAATAAAAAATTTCCAGGTGTCCTCGTTTTTTAATATTTTTGCTAATATATTAATGCAATTAATATGAAGGAAATACTTTCAATTATTACAAAGCTAATATATAGTTAAATTTAGAAATAACCTCTATATATTGTTTTATTTATTACAACTTACATATATAAATAAATTTATAAATATAAATTTTGATATAGTACGATATCTTTTAACTTGTTTATAGTTTATAAAATTTAACAATTTGCAAAGTATGAAAATAACTGAATATGATAATTTTTCATTTATTTAGTTTTATGAGAACCATTCTTCAAAATACGTTTCCACCCCAATTCCTAATTCAAAAATCTGTCATATCAAACAAAACTCATACTTTAATTCACAGCTCGAACCCCTACAAATGTTGCGTGTTTCCTTGACCGGCTTTGCATGATGCGATGCAATTCCTATAACAATTGCTATTATACCTTGATCCCTATTCCCCAACCTCCTTTGATTGTCCTTCTAGAACTTTGTCAATGTCTTTTGACAATAGACGATTTCGGGGTATTTCTTTTATGGCGTTTCGAAAGATTTCTAACGGTCATTTTCTAGCTGAATTCTATGCAAACTAAATTCAACTGTCACTCAACCAAGGGGTTGCTTGTTGCTTGGATTTTGGGAGACAATCGATGCCAGCATTTTAAAAGTTAATATCTTTTGTACCGTAAATTTGAAATATACCAATGGGAGGTTTGTTATCAAGCATTTGAGTTATTCCATTTAGTTTTCAATAGATGGAAAGAAAATGAATAAATTTGAATAGAAAATAAATATAAGTGGAATATATACGTAGTGTATATATTATTTATTAATCAATTACATGTAAAATAATTTAACGATTATTACTTTCTATTTTACCATTTGAACGACTTAACAAATTCTTCTCTTGCCAGAACTGTAAATATTTTTATATCTTTATACATTATAACAGTATTTCACCAATTACATATACTTAGAGCTCATTCTTAACAAACAATCTCATATGTACATGTTAAGTTTATCCGCCGTGTAAGTGGTTTACAAGCAACTGCAATCCAAATATTTTTTAATGCCCATCAATTAGCCGAAACGCAAGCGATCGCACTTATAAAAATGCTATACCCATCCCAGAAACCATCAATATTTCATACATCATAAAAAAGAGAGAGAAGACAAGATAATAAAATTGCTAAAAATATCAAAACAAAATAAAAGCGAAAGCACGCGACATAAGCGAGCGAAGAGGATGCCAAAAGGAAGACAGGAGCCCCTACTCAAAGAAAAAAAAAAAAGATGCTGCAAGCGAGAGACACGCAGCCAAAGCCTATAAAAAATCCTATTAAAAAGACGCACACACAAATACGAAAATACAAACAACCAACAGGCGGATCGATGGCGCATTAAAAAGGAGATTTACCTATAAAAAAAAAGGTAGACAGCAGATGAGAGGAGACTGAGGCCAACAAAATTGATAGGGAAAGCAACGGCAAGGGCGACAAACAGGATGACAGCAGAAGCAAAACGCTCAGAACGTCTGCCTGGCACGAGAGAAGTTAAAGAAGCTGCAAGCATCGCTTCTCTCTTTTTAGGGAGCATAAAAAAAACTGAGGGTCGGGTGCAGCACGCGACTCGAAGAGATTCAGACTCCTTGAGAGATCCTCATTTGCTTGCATACCTGGAGGACTGCACTTTGAGCGCGCGTCGGATTCGATTTTTTTAAAATTTTGTTTCCAATTTTTTGTGAGGCGCAGCTGCTACTGGAAGATGCTCAGAGATAGAAAAAGAAAGAGAGAGAGATTTTGATGCTGCGGAGGGGCAATAGTTAGGCGACATTTTGAAGTGTTCATTAGTCGCACATTTACATATCCAAATTGTCAGCTAGGGTAGGGCCGGAGGGGGCAGACACGAAGAGGCATGCGGCGCGTGTCTTGTGGCTTTTAATTGCTGTCAACTTTGTGGGGACAACTGCATAGGGTGTGAGGTAGAGAGAGAGTGAGAGAGGGAGGGGAATTAATGTGTTGCACACTTCGTTTGACATTCGAGCGGCTGCAACAGAGCCTGCAACAGTTCCCCCACTAACCGCACTTGCAGCTCCCTTCGGTCTGAGTTTTTTGTGCGCTCCTTTTGTTTGATTTGTCATTTGATCGCCAACACAGTTGGCGCGATTAAAAAATTAAGTTTCCCCCCATTGAAAATAAGAAAAGTGTCTGCATTGTTTTTCATAGAGTTCGCTGACTTCTTCGCTGGCAGACTATAGCTCTGTGGCTTGATGAGTGCAACCACGTGGCACGGGCACGGGCACGGGCGGAGGAAGGGGCCGGAGTTCGGGTCTTTGGATAGGGAGCTCTTTGGTGTTGATGTTGAGTAATGTTGGCATTTTGACTGAGGCCAATACAGCTAACTTGGTTGTTCGTCATTTCCAATAGTCTTGACGTAAAGTTCATAGTTAGGCTATATCAAACCAGCTAGTTATCTAAATGCAGTGCAGCTCAACTAAATAGGTTCATCTATTCAATGATCACTCTAATTTGAATATACAAAATTATAAATATGAATCACATTTAACGAGGAAAAGTAATATGGATGATCGTTTATATCAAGTAAGTCACGATTTGAAATAGTCTTTGGCTATATTTTATATCTACAGTTAAAATCATATTTAAAATTCGTTCATGATCAAACCGAATTTAGCTAAATGAAATTTGTTTCCTCTCAACTATTTTTAATCGTTACTTTCACTTTTGTTTTTTTTCCCTTTTTGCGTTCGTTGTTAAAAATCAACTCGTAAGAACTTTTCAGTCGACTTCGATGACGAATTGTGCCAACACACGCCAGGACAGCCCTCATATGGTGTTTCGAAATCGTCCTGGCATTCTTATGGATTTCTATGACAGGATCTGAGGGAATCTAGCAGTCGGGGTAGGAGCTACTGGGCCCGTGGGGTGCTCGACGATTTTTTTCTATAGTTCTACACACAAAAACACATTTTTAAAAATTGTTGTTGCTATTGTTGCGTCAGCGAGAGGTCCTTTGTGTATTATCCTTTGTGCCAGTCGGTTTCTCTCTCTTGCTCTGTGTGTGAGTGTGTGCGGACGGGGCCAAAGGTTATCTAGGCGACATATAACGGCAAGAGGCAGTCAGCGCACAGCTGCCGTTTCGTCATGTCCTGCGTGTCAGGACTGCTGTTTTATATTCCTCGGCAATGCTCCAAATGGAGGCTCCACATCACAATGTTAGAAATATGGAAAACCTGCCGCGTAATCCGTTGTCCGATAGAAAAAGCGAAAAATCATGCAATATTTGTTTGTTCTATATTGGGAAATTTAGCCTGCCCTTCGGCTCATTAAAACTGTCAGTTCAGGGTGCGTCCATCAAATGGACAAGCGATACAACTCTGTAGCATCCTTTTTGGCCAGTGAGTTCTTTGGGCTGTTCATTTTTGGCGGCATTTGTAGGTCACTCGCTGACCTACACTGGCCAGCTGTCGTGTCCAGAGTGCTGTGCCATTTTGTCGGGGGTTGCTCTAAAAGGATACGCTGGTCATGCGAATTGAAGGTAGCCGCCGACTGACCATGTTGTGCGTGTCCTTGCAGCAGGCATTGGGCAACTATACGAGTCATCTAATTGCGACTGCTGGTCGAAGGGGTTGCTACCCATATGAATGGCTACAATATATACACAGTATAGTATATACTGAAAGTGAAATGGGCTTATGTAACAACCCACCCGCTCATCGAAATCATTATTGTTCTGACTGTTATCCTGTCTGCCTCCCCAGGCAGCACCCGCTAGTGCTGCAGCTCAAAAATTAACGCATTTTCATTTGGTAAATCAATGAAATTTTCATTTTTTGTTGCGCTATATGCTATTGTTTTTTTTTTTGGCAAATCCTTTCGTTGCGCACGTGCCCAGTTATCCTGGCAGAGCTCAACCCTACAATCAACTACGCACGAGCTGACAGGCCCCTTTTGTGCGCCTGTCGTCGTTTCCCTCAGCTCCTCTCTTTTCTGTATCAATTTGCAATTTTTTCACCCATTTTCAAGTTGGTTTCCGCAACTCGTCCTTGATTAAGCCCCTCACTTTAATGAAGGGGTGCGGCTATGATTTTGAGCTAGTTTGCGAAGCGTGACATGAAATTCGTTTTTTTTTCTCTTTTTTTGTAGCGAATTTCAGTTATTTTCGTGTATTTTTTAACGATTTTGTTTGGTGTTTTGGTTTCATCTGCCAAAAGGATAAGCGAAAGGGTGCGCGTGTCCTTTATGTGTCACACTTGATTATTGGGCCACCCCTAACACTGCAAAATTTAAAGTGTGAAAGGTGTTCGAAACAGTTTTTAAGTTTCTCAAAATGGGGTTGTTTTTATCAAAAAATAGTTTCGGAATATTACAGCTGTTATTTTATGGATAAAAACTATTTTTCAAAAAATTTTATTTTCGAAAAAAAGTATTACTAGACTGTAAATCTAGTCTATTTAAGAAAGAGAAAAATGTATTTAGCTATTGTATTTTCGACCTATTTGAAATGAAGATTTGAAAGTCTTGAAATTATAATAAATGAGAAATATAAAATTTATTTCATTTATATTTACAAAAGTATATATTTGAGTATACAATTCTTTATTTCTACTTTTTTTCGGCTGGAATATGTGCAACCTGAAAAATTTTTATTTTTTAATCGACTGCGGATATTAGTTAAGCCGCGTAAAAGCCCAGCGGGCCATTTGTCGGGCGCTCTTTCTTTTTTTCTTGTGGCAGCGTCTCGACCATTAGGCTTAAGAAAAATTGTCAACGGCTCCGAAGGACAACAATGCGATACGAGAGCCGAAGGATGCTCAGCGAGGCGAAATAAAATTAATTTTCGTAGAGCGAGAGAAGTGGAGAAAATAAAAATTAACAAAAAATAAGCAGTAGAAAGCAAAACAGTTTTTCATTTACCCCAGCCGAGGCAGAGTGATGTCCACCTTCGCCTTTCTATTGCCCCTTGCTTGGCCTACTTGAGCACTTGCTGGACTTGGCATGACGCCGTCTTCCAAACCCTCTGGTTCTACAAATCTGCTTGGTAGCCCGTTGCCCCCTTTGTAAAAAATTAGATTCATTTGCGCGCGCTTGCTTTATTATTTAAATTCTTGCGTTATTTTTCTAAATTTTCGTCCTGCTGCTCGTTGTCCGGCAACGCTTTGCTGCTTGTTTCTGTTATTGTTGTTCTACGAGTGGTGCACAGCCAAATCAAGAAGAAGAAGAAAAAAAAAAAACAGCAGTGCTGGAATTTTAATGGAAAATGCCGCCAAAGTAGAAAAAAATGTTTAAGCAAACAAAGACTTGAAAACTGGGAGGCTGTTTAAGCTGCTTTCAACTCGAAGGACACACGCTCTAAAAAGGATGTGCCGGACGCAGCCGCGTAAATTGAAAGCCGCGTCGCTCGCTATCTGCCCGCCCGGTGTCGTTGACGCGGGCTGCCGTGTGGGCGTGGCACATGACATGAATGCCCGGCGGCTCATTTCAAGTGAAAAATGAGCAAAAAATGAAATGAAACAATGGATGAGCGAGTGGGCGCACAGGCCATAGATAGAGCTGGCCAGGACGAACACGTAGATGAAGAAGATTCCAGCGAGAATGAAAATCGTGGCCAATTTTAATTTTTCTTTCTCGCTGCTTACATTTCTAATGGGCATTTTTCGGTGGGTTAATGTGCTGTTAGGGTGAAAGCCAACGCAAGACGAAGACGTAGAAGAAGAGAAGCCGTGCCAGCATTTGCACGGCAGCTAAAAGTTTAGCCTACCCACTCTCCTCCCGGACTGATGAATAATGACAACGCAAAAAAAGTGAACTTTCATGCTGGCCCCACCATTCGAGTGGGTGTGGCTGTTGGACGTTGGTTGTTGGATCTTTGTCCGGCGTACTTAAAAATGCGCAAATACGATGCCTTTGCTTACACTGTGCTCAAGATTTACATAGCAGATTAATGTTTCGTAGCCAGGCTGTACATTGTGAGAAGCTAAGAGCGCGGAGCAACGCCAGAGGTGCCACTGAACTGATATGATGCTTAAATGGAAAGGCCCATAACTTAGCTAGAAATGTAAGCTTTCCGATTTGTCTATAAAATAAATAAATAATAATATAAAACGTGGTAGCTATTGATTAACTTGAAAATTGTATTACAAAGTTATCGATAAATAATATTAATGTGATATTACAGTTAAAGCCTACAAAATATGATAACTGTATAAAATTTAATGTTTTTTTTAACAGTTATCGATAAACAATAACAAGAAAATTTAAGTGAAATATGGAATGGATACGTATGTAGTTGCTTTATTGAACTCGGCTAAGTCTAGATTTGTCGATTAAGAAGTTGGCAATTCCATCTATATGAGTGTTGATAGAATTATAACTGATTAATCGATAAATACTGTTTGCAAGTCGTATCTTCATCAATCAATTTTTATTAAACTCGACAGTGGATTCATCGAAGCCTTTAAAAATTAGTTTTTACCATCGGAATTTTCTTAGTCTGCATTGGTGTTTTAAATTCTAAGCACACGCGTCATATATTTGTCATCCACTGCCATTTCTGCAGCTCCTCTTGCGTCGCCCTTCTCTCTTTCTCTCTCTATCTCTCTCTCTCGCTCTCTGTCTCTCTCTCTCTCTCGCATTCAATTGCTAATGAAAAAGCTTTGAGGGCAGACGCACTCAAAAATTAAATTAAATAAAGGCTTTTGTGCGCAGGCAGCGAGGCGCACTTGAGGCTCAGCCACGCCTCCCTCAGTCCCGCGTCTTAGCCTACGAGTTGTGCACGAGTTTTCGTGCAAAAGTTTGTTTTGCATTTGCCTTAGAAACAAAACGAAGCAAGAGCCTTATCGCGCTGGCAGCTACAACAAAGCCAGTTGCCAAGGACAATAGAAAAGCGCGACAAGCAGGACAAAACTGGTCGCAAGCCGCGGCTGCCCAGCGCTCAATGGCTGCTGGCAAATATTTCCTTTCTTATTATTATTTTTTTTTTCTTTTTGTGAATATTTCGCTTTTAATTTCCAAAGCGCAAATTACGCTCGTGTGCCTAAAATATTAAAAGAAGCTGTGGGGCTGTTGTTTGCTTTTCAGTTTTTTTTTTTTTTTTTTTTTTTTTTGGTTATCCTTTTGGCCATTTCGCATGGCCAATGATGTGCCAGGACATTATCTGGCGCGTTGTGTCCTTTCATTTTAACGCGGCCATTATCGCGATGCCTTCTGCTGCTCTGTTGCTGTCGCTGGCTACTTCTATTTCGTCTTCTTCTTGTTTATACAGCGGCATTCGCTTGGCTACGCTTTTAATTAGCCGCCATTTTGAATACTCTTGCAAAGGTATTACGGCTGTGGGACTCAAGTGGAAAGAGAGAGAACAAATATGAATGACATTAAGCTCCATTCTCAAATTCTTCAAGTTCCAACTGGTATAGATAGACAGTTTCGCTGAGGCTAACGTTTATATATTATATATATATTTCATTATATACCTCTTTTCCTTTCTGACGTGTATATGTTAACTGTATTTAATAATATATTCTAAAATCATTAAATATATTTGTATTATTTTATTTTAAAGTGTATTCAATCTTCGTTTCTGTACATATATTTTGATCCAAGTCTATTTAGTCATTCCGTATTTCTATATACTTTCTTTGTATTGTTTGACGCTGAACGAGAATGATGATGGGCAATTCCATTGTCCTGTCATTTGCATAGCAAATGTCCTGCCCCGCACTGTCGACTGTCATCGTTTGTCTTAGTTTTTAATTATCACAAGGCACAGGAAATTCCCAGCGCCGAAATGTTTTCACATGAGTTCACTTGAGCGCAGCGCCTTGTAACAGGTGTGGGCATTCCAACTGACCACTTAGTGTATTTATATATTTCTTTTTCCCAAGCTATAATACAACACTGTTTTGTTTGCAACACTTGACAACACTTTGTAAACCTCTTTATTTCCACTTTTATTAAGCCCATTATGGGTGCGTGCTTAACAAATTAGCCAGCAATTAGCGGTGTCATCAGCGGCAACCCTTTCGTACCCATCCCCTTGCTGTGTAACCCTTCATGCGTTCACCCCTTTTGCCATGATGCGTTTAATAAGCCATTAAGGGTTTTCGCTTTGGGGTAAACCCTTTGGCAGGGGGTTGACTCTGTTCACTGACGACTTCATCAACACCAAAACAACAACTTGGGAAGTTAAGTGGCATGTCCCACAAAAAGGGTTTAGTTACACATTTCAAGGGATATTCAAGGACATTTCAGAATATTTTTCAGCGTTTGTTGTGACATTTTTTCGGGCAAGATCCCAATGACAACGCCCACTTATGATTCCAGCAAATTGCGCAACATTTTACTTTGAAAAAAAAAGAAGCAAAATATAAAGAATACAAAAAAGGAGCACATAAAGAACAACAATTTCCCAGAATCCTTTTGGACAGCAAACACTTAAAAGAGAGAGAAAAAGGAAAACTGCAACTGAACAATAGAGAAAACATTCGGACAAAAGAGGAACAATAGAGCAAATCCTTTAATTTGTTGTTATCCTTTTGAAGAAATGTGAGTCGTTAATGTGCTGTCCTATCTCCTTGCCGGGTATCCTAGCTACAGTCGCAGTACAGTCGCTGCTCAGCCAAAGAAAATTTATGTAACTCTCACACCAAACTGACATTATCTTGCGCTTCTTGAGCTACTGCCTTCTCTTTCAGATAAATATTTATATCTATGTTCATATATGTATATGAGTAGGCGCTATTGTCATCGTAAATTTCAATTTTGAAGCAGGCTTGAGTGTACGCAGGTGTGTGTGTGTGGCCTTATCGGACGAACCAGATCAAAGTAATGAAGGAACTAACAAAACGTTGCTTAACCCTTGGGGTTAGCCTCTTGCTTGGTCAACTTTTCACATTTTAATTGGTTAATTGCCTGTTTCGAACGCCTTTGCGTCTTTTGTTAACTAGAAATGTAAATGAAGCAACGCCAGCAAAGGGTAGATCGTAGATAAATTGTAGAGTTATGCGAGTGGCCTTAAAGTAGATCAGTTTTTAGAGGGGACCGTCCCTTCAGCTAACAAGTTGGGCTACGACATAAGACATAGATATTAAGTAAAAGGCGGTCTCTGAACTGAGTGTATTTCTTGACATAGGTCGTCAGGGCTTGTAGTTGAGGTATTAAATGAACTTTCAGATCAAGCTTAGCTAGGACCGATATCATAACGCTTACATAATCTTTGCAACTGAACATAATTCTTAAATTACGATTCTAGATTCTTTTTCTTCTTCTCCTGGTTAAGCAAGGAGCAATATCTACGACTCACTTAATTTGCAAGCAACTCTTAAATCTATTATAGTTCAAGTATTGCTTGAACTGATTGCAGAAGCTAGCTCTGAAATGTGGCGTTGTCATCGTCCTACTGTTCGCTGTGGGTGCGCAAATTGAAAAACGTTGACTTGCCCTCGTGTTCGTGGGTTCCTGCCCCGCCCCGTTCGCTGTCCTATTTTGAAATGAGAACAACAAAGCCAATGGTAAAATGGTAAGAAAGAAGCGCAAAAAGCAAAAAGTTTTCGTTTTATTCCTTCTCTTTCGTTTAGAAATCTATTTGGTCCGGGCTTATCCCACGAACCGAAAATGGGCCTATACCAGGACATCCTGTGGGCTGTTGTGTCCTTTAACTGTAAACAAACACAGCAAAGCTGCAAATATTAAAAAAAAAAAGAAAACGAAGAGAAAATGCCACTCAAAAGGTTCATCAATGTGCACAAAGATTGGAGGAGTCGAGGAATTGCTGGGGCCTCAAAATGAAAAATAAATAAACCAACTTGAAAGTTGACAGGCAACCAAGGATTCGAACCCGAGCCCAAAAGACACCCACAAAGAGTCCATTTGCTGTTGTTGTTGTTGTTGTTGTTGCTGGTGTTGTCTGTTTTTGACAAACAAATCCTTGGGCTGCGAATCCTTCGTTGTGCGTGGTTACGCTTGCCAGGACAACGGACCCCGATGGGCCCGACAACTCGCGCCGTAGTTTCCGCCTAGTTCTCTCACCCGCCTGCCCACTGGTCTAGAAAATTGAAATGTTTTGCTTAGATGGTCGTTGGGCAAGAAGATGCAAAAGCAATAGGAGAACCAAAAGCAGCAGCAGATTTCATCAACACCACACACACATATATATACACAGACACACATGTTTAGGCACACACGTGCGTCCTGTAGGTGTTGCCCCCGCATGTCAAACGCGAGTAGATGGAGATTCGGCGTGCATCAGCGTCAGGCAGGGGATGGGGCAGAAGGCAAGGCAGCTGCCTCCGATTTTCTTCAGTCTAAACCAATTTTCGTATCAATAAAAGCGAACGTTTTTATTGTGCATCGGTTCTCTCAATTCAATTCAATTCAGCTCAGTTTAGTTCTCCGTTTTCCCTTTTTCCTTACCAAGGACGCGTCAAGACGAGCGAGCGAGCGCGCAAGCAAGCGGGGGCGTGTCAAGGGCCACTAATTGTGCCCCGCTGCAGACGAAAGCGAAAGCCGCTTGGCCTGAGCCGGAAGAATGTAATTAGAGGCCGGGCACGGGCCGTCGCGTTGAGGGGGCGTTAGCTAAAGACATGGGGCGTGGTATGTGAGCTGCAGCCAAAGATCAAGAGCATGCACAAATGAATGAGTCCCAAAAGTGTTTTTGAAATGCATTTGTTTATACTGAGAGCAAAAGCAAAAGAAAGTGAATGAAAGAGAATGAGAGCAAGAAAGTGGAAGAAGAAAAACAGACGCACAAAAAGATATATCGAAAGAGGAAAGAATATATCGATATATTATATATTCTTAATTCTGATCTCTTTTCTCTCTCTCTCTCTCTCTCTCTCTCTCTCTCTCTCTCTCTCTATATATATATATATATATATATATATATCAATCTCTATTCCTCTCTTTTTCGTTAAATCGCTCTCTTCCTATTATTTCCAACTCTTTTTTGCGTTTCGCAATTTGTCCGATTCTATTTCTTTCTATATCAAGTATATCAAGTATCGTTTTCTCTTTCTCTCTAGGTTTCTTCTCTCTTTTAGTATTGGTATCTTGTATATATTCTGATAGTCGTCTAATAAATGCAATTTAAAATATTTTCGTTTTCTCTCATTTTAATCTTCGCTTTTCTGATCTTTCGCTTTACTGGGAATCTTTATATTCTTCAGTCTTGCCCTACCTATTTTGACGAATATAAGGATTCCATAACCCCTCACTGATCATTTCAATTCCTTTTATTCAAACATATATCTTCTATGGATACGCAAGTATGAACAATCCACTGAAATCGCTTTGCATCACTGAACCGGTTCCTTTCAGTGCTCTGCATTAATCATTTCGCTTTGTATTTCAATTAGATGGGCTCAAAACAAAGCCCACGACTGTGCCACGCCCACGGGACAGAGCACCCTGCTGGTGTTGCAACTGCAACTACACGAAAGATCGAAACTCTTTCGCTAGCAATTAATCAAACGCACATCAAATGGTCAGTTTGGCAAAGAATTACAATTGTAACAAATTGTGTGATCGCTTCGATAAGACACGTAAAAATGGCCCGAGTTGCAGTTCGAGTTTCGGGTTCACTTTAAGGTTGTTTGTCGCAGCGGGTGCCGCTCGACGGGCACTGAGCTCTAACATGGCCGAGGAGATGGACATCAGTCGAGCAGACGGCATGTGGATGAACCGTTTTGCTATTTATCTAATCAACGACCGAGTTGCCAAAAGTCGAGTTCCAGGAAAACAATTTTACATTCTTTATTTAAGAGCGCGCGCTCTCCGCAAAATGTTTTCGGGTAATTGTAACAAATGGAAGGCAATACTGTTGGTGCTCTTATGGTTGTTTTCTTGTAGTTGGTTGTGTTATTTGCTCTACACCTGCCGTCGACATCGTCGGCATTTGGTAAAGGCTCCACTGCCCGAGAGACACAGAGAGGGAACGTTGCAAATGACTGACTGGTGGCCTTTTGATAAGATTAGTTCGGCTTAGCTCTCAGCAGCTGCAGTTGGCACGAGCAGGTAGCAAGCTGCGTTGTTTTCTAAAATCATAATCGATCATAAGTTCTTAATTACCATTAATATGACAGGGGCTGTGGCTCCAGAGGGAGTTGGCCTATGGTATTGTAAAGCAAGACGTATTTGAATAAAGTGATAATAGGAAAAAATGAAAATCTTGTATCGGTATATCTTTTAATCAATTTTAAATAAATACTAAGCAACTAAGAAATAAGCAAAAAATAGTTAATATAATTAAATAAAGATGAAAGTTGCCTAGGAAAATTCTAGATTCTCGTAGAGATTAACTTCCTTCCGTTTCTTCCTTGATAAATTGATATTCAACTCAAAGAAGTTAATTATTAAGAACTCTTCAGCTACTGTTTGCTCTTTGTTTGTTGTTTTTTTCATGTCAAATCTTTCTGTCATAATTTAACCTTTTAGTTAACAGGAAATTTTTCGTTCAGTTTCGTCTAGTCTAGACCTCTCGCATAACTCATCCGTCAGTTAGGAAGATCGTATCAGTCTCATTGATCTGTCAACAACTTGACTCTCTCTCTCTCTTTTTCTCTCTTTCTGCTTAAATATCTTGCCTAAACCCCTTAATAAATACAGTTATGTGCCTCGAATGCTATTATCAAATGTCTGTTGACCAAAAATTGTGATGTCTTCTTATCGGGCAATCAATAAGAGAAGCCATTCGACTGAAAGAAAAGGGTATATGAAAAAGAAATGTCAACAATGGCGCCTAAAATGTTTGACAGCCAACAGAAACCGTTAGCTGCTCGTCCTTATGCTATGTACACACACACACACATATATATACATACACATATACATATATAGCCTTGGCAATTTTACGTTTCAATGGAATTTCGATTATGGGCCTGAGCCAATTTACAAAAGCCACGATTGAGACATTTTGTGACAGGACGCAGGACAAAACGGTTATTACCAATCCCAAACGCAATCCTTCGCATTCCATTTAAACCCCCCCGCACACAAACACACACATACACACACACACATCTCAAGATGCACTGTCAGCGATAAGGTAAAGGGCAACGAGAGGAGAAATACATATATTTTTATATATATGTATATATAACAAGACCTTCTAACGAGTTGAGCTAACCACAAATAGTGGCGCACGGTGGCACATATAAAAATCATTGTTAACAAAGCGCTTTGGTGGCCATAAAAATAACTCGGCCGAACTCGAAACTGAGCCGCAAGTCCAGCTCGTAGTCTTCTCTCTCTCTGACAGTTTACTCGAACATCCTTTTGTCGCAGCTACTTTCACCTGTTCGCACACACACGCTGAACCTGTTCGATTTTTATCTTTGAACCTGCTCCCGATTATAGCACATAAATTTGATAGGAAATTGTTCCAATTATTTTGAGCTGGTCGCTCTTTCGGTCTCTCGTTCTTTTATGGGTTTTGTGTGGTCGATGTCCCGCGTCTCATTTTGAAAGCAGATTAAAGAACCTAGCCGATCGACTCGCTTCTAACCTTGTTATTAAAAAAAAAAAGAAACGAACTGAAATTATGGCGGTCTTTTGTGTCTTATTTATGAAACAGGTTGCAGCTGAAACTAGGACTATGTAAAATTTTGAAATTATGACCACTTGAGTTAACGTATTAAAATTGCGTGAGTGTTTGGTTGAGTTCTATTCGACAATTCTAATTGAGGTTACGTTTACCGCAAGAGTTCTTAGCCGTGAGGACATACTCCATTTTGTGGTTACATTGTTAGCCGAATCCAAAGAAGTTGGCTGTGGAGAATTTAATACATTTCTACTTTCCCTTTACAAAAATTAATATACTTAAGCTTTTAGTTTCTAAGTCTATAAATTTGTGAACCCTTAATTTAAATTGTTAGAACAGAAAGGGAATCAATGATTCGATATTTTCAAGTGTCCCTTGTGTGATGAATTTTATTAGATATTAATTATTGGAGTTGTTTTTATTATTTATATTATTATGTATGATGTATTATGTATCATTTATTTATTTATAGTTAGTAGGGTTATTTGAGGGATTAGGGTGATGTTGAGTATTATTGATTAGGGAGCGATGTATTTAGTAGAGGTATTATGTAGTATGTATATATGAGTATTATGATTTTTATTATGGATGAGGGAGTTATTGTATGATTGATATTAGTATGTATGATTTATGATTTTTATTTATTATTTATATGTATTATGTATATTTATTATTTATTATGATTATGTAGTATTTATTATTAGTATTATTATGATTATTTCTGATTTATGATATTATTGATTATTGATTATATTATTTATATTATTATTATGAATTTATTTATGATTATTAGTATATTTATTATTTATTATTTATTATTTATTATTTATTATTTATTATTTATTATTTATTATTTATTATTTATTATTTATTATTTATTATTTATTATTTATTATTTATTATTTATTATTTATTATTTTATATTTATTATTTATTATTTATTATTTATTATTTATTATTTATTATTTATTATTTATTATTTATTATTTATTATTTATTATTTATTATTTATTATTTGCCATGTTTTGTTTTTTAATACAACTTTATGTATTTTTATTTCATGCAAGCAGCTCAAAGTTTCTTGAAGTTTAGTTCCTGCCACGCCCACAAATGTGTCGCCCATTACGTAGCCATTTTAAAGCCATTAAAGGCTTAACATGCGTTTGCAATGTGTCGCCACATTAAGGCGTATTTCTTTCTATAGATTTTTACAACCATAGAAGGCAACACACACATGTACATATATTGTGTACACATATACATATGTATGTATATAGTATATGCTCGTGTTCCTTTTTATTTGGCACACATATGTCGCCAACAGCTAAAATGCCAAAAATATTGAGGGAAAATTAAAATTTTTACAACTTTTGTTGTTCGTGTGGGTCGCAAAAAGTATTACGTGAAAATGACGTGTGGACTAAGTAAGGGGAGGGGCAACGGGCTATGCACACACCGAATGCAGACAAAAGTATTAATTTTTGATAGTCGCTGCAGCCTGTTCGCATTCATTCAAAGGACACGCAGCCACCCACGCAACCAAAGGCATAAAATGCGGGTCAGAGGAGGCAGCAAGGGTTTGTGGCAGCAACAGCAGAGAAAGAACAAGAAAATAACTATAAAGTCATTTATTAAATTCGCTTTGCTGTGTACTGTGTGCTGTGTGCGGCACGTCATGTGGCACGCACGAGGCGCCAGAAAGAGGGATAAGGCGAGAGGCTGAGACGAGGAGCAGTTGACGCGCGTCTGGCGGCTGGTCAAAGCAAACAATTCGAGTAAAACTTTCGCCATGTGAAAACTCAATTTACCCCCTTATGTGGCTGTCAAACACATACATCAGAGCCCCCCTCTATGCACAAACGAAAATCCCCATCATCACGCCCCGCCTCTGCAGCATCTACAGCATCCACAGTGCCTGCCATCAAACATCAACATTCAGCAAAGAAGCAAACGTGGTTCGTCTCGTGCGCCATTTATAAAAGCCTTGATGTCTCATATTTCCGGTTATACAACAACGCACACACACACACACACATACACATATATATATATACGCACACATACAAACGCACACACTTTGGATTGTTTATATAGCCATATGATGCGCCTATGGGGCTGGCAGTACATAAGCCACATAAAACTTCAAGACGCAATAAAAAGGGTGAAAAGCAACGCGTGTGCATGTGTATGTGTGTGTGACAGCTTTTTATGTATATGTAGACACACATACACATGCACATACACATGTGACAAAGCAACCAGAAAGAACCCTTCGAAAAACTCGTTTTATGTACATGCATTATATAGCATATATAATATATATATACATATATATATATATCGAGCATGAGGTCCGTTTACCCTTCGCATGTCTTATAAAAAGTTTTTATTTTTATATGTGCAAACCCACCCCTCGCAGGACATGTGTAGCGTGTGTCCTTGCTGCTGCTGTTTGCTTGAACTTGAACGGACACGAAGCAAAACCGGTCTCGATTTTGGTCCGGGATCGAGTCCTGCCTCGAGTCCTCTGCTCCCTTAGCCACATGTCGTCTTTAGTCGCAGCAAAAAAAGGGAAAAAGCAACGAAAAAAGAGAAAAATCAAATGGGTTGGCAGCATAGGGTTGTTGGTTTTACTTCGAGTCCATCATAAGGGTTACTCGCGGGCAAGGACGTGGACGGCGGCGAAGACGAGGGGGAGGCTGTGCTGTGCGAAAGAAGGAGGCATGTCATCAAGCAAATTCAGTCGCCAGCCGCCGGCTGTGGTGGCCAAAAACAAAACGACCTATCGATTTCTATTGCCAATGCGAAGACCCTTTCACATCTGTGTGTGAGCATGGGTGTGTGTGTGTGTGTGTGTTAAGAGTACTGGCCACGATTTGCAGCTCTGGTTTGATAAATTGGCGTCATGGATTTCTTGTGACTGGCGCTAGGTTTAATATGGAGTGAATGCGAAAGAATTTAAGCTCAAGGTAGAATATAGAAGCCAAATTCGTAATATATTAATATTATTCAAAGTTATTAAATGCCATAGATTATTTGTAAGTAAAACATCATTGATAATATTTTTGTATTAAGGACATCTATCTAGGTATTATTTAAATAGGGAAAATCTCTCGCTTAAACCTTTTATTGCTCTTGATCTTAAATGAAATTCAACTGGATTGCTAACCATCAGAATTGAATGATAAAGCTAAAGATTATAACTTTTCACAAATTTTAAGTACATTTTTAAATTGTAAAATTAAGACGTTAGCGAGTGCCATTTGCCATTAGCTGTGTGGGCAGGCAATAAAATTAATTAAAATTCTCTTTGTGTAAATCAGCTGAAGCAAACATCCTTTACAAAGAGACAGAGTCGCGGCAAGGAGGCGAGTCCTTGGAGCAACTTGTGGACGTAATCTTAATGCTAAAGCAATGAAAACGAAACGTCATAAGGTACCAGGACTCAGCATTCAGGACTCGCTACTCACAACTCAAAGCTCACAATTCAAGGCTCAAGGCGTTGGGTGTCGACTGAATGGGGGGTTGCGGAGCTGAGGGGTTTGAGTTTGGAATTGGGGATGGGCTGATGGTTACGCATTGCGTGGCCGGCCGTTCGTTGTCCGTCTTTAATTGCAAATTACGTTTTGAAAAATTACGCGGCAAAGGCAGTGGAAAGATTAGCCTGGCGGATAGGCGCGGCAACTGCGGGCTGTCTTTGGCAAATGGAGTGGGAGAGTTTCCCCAATGCGCTCGGCTACGTTTAAGTAGAAAACAATTAGTGCGCTTTTGATCCTTTGTTTACCCCAACAACAAGAACAGTGAAGAACAGCAACAACAGCTGAAGCAGCAACAAGGACAACTTCTGCAGGGATAAGGGGCCGCGTAGTTAGCACCCAGCCAACCGCGTTCCAAAGAATTTTTTAATTTTCACAAACGCCGAATTCTGAGTCATGAGTCCACGCTCAATCTCTCCCACTCCCCCATTATGCCACTCTCTTTCTCTCTGTCTTCCTCCCACTTACACGCTTTAAGCTTGCGTTTCGTCCTGTTGTCCTTGCATTTGCTTGTTTCTCATATCCGTTTCATAAAATGCCCGCAAGTGCCGACTCCCCAACTCGTTGTTGTTGTTGTCGCGTAAATATTTCACAGGCGTAGTGATGGTTGGCTGGGTGGAGCGTGGCTTTCCAGGAAAACCATGTCAAAGTTCGCATTTGAAATAAAATTTCAATTAATTTTGCGCTCATTGCTTTATCGCTCTCGCTCTTGCATTAGCTTATCTTATTAGCTTTTTCTCCGTCTCATGGTTTTCCGCATTACCAGTTGAGCAACAATTAACATGCGCTTGCGGATCTGGAACTCATTTTTTCAAAACTTTAGAACTGTGGAATACAATTTTTTAATATTCCGTAGAACTCCAATACATCAACATTCAAAGTTTTGTTTCCAAGAATCAAATGATTTAGGGAACAACAATAAATAAGATATTAAACAGGAACAAAACCAAATTTTTTAAATTGAAGTCGAATTTGAAACAACAAAAAATTTTATATTTTTAAGCAGGATGCTTTTGTTTGATATTTCTCAAAAGCAGATTTTATTTTGATGTCGATTCCATCATATTTCTGAATATATTTGCCAATTTCAACAAATATTTATCCGTGCGAAATCCCGTTCTTATTCACGCAACAATCGGAATCAGTTGATGGATTAATAATTTGAGCTAAAGCCAAACACGTGCCGTTGCATCAACAATCTCAGAAGTAAGAGTTAGGCCCATGAGCACATTTTTCGGGGTAGTTTCGGCTTTTTTAACGCAAAAAAAAGAGAGAATGACAATAATTGTAAACAAAAGATAAACCAGAACTTTATCATCGAATCAGCAACATCATCAATGAGGCTGAAGATGGGCACAAGGACGCGTGACAAAGGGAATAAAGGATAGAGCACTCAATCAGCAAGCGACAAAAAATTAAATAAAAATCTATGTGGCGGAAAAATATTTGCGGCAACAAGGAGTTAAAGGGACAGAGGCCCTACATTTATATAGGGGTTGTGCCGAGGCTCTGGCGGCTTTTTATGTGTGCGTAGTACATATAATAATTATTACCTTGTGGCCACACTAAAAATATCAACAGGATGTCCTACTACTCAAAAAGGATAAAAGGCGGCGGGCAATAATAACAGCAAATTAATTTGCGCCTTCTCATGTGTTGAGTGATTTTTTTATTGCGAATTTAGCAGCGGGCGACAAATTGTTTATGCTGCTTGATTTAGTTAGAGCGCAGGAGATGGGGACTCGGGGACCTGGAGTACACGCTGTGACATATCCTTAATGGCTTTTTGATTAAAAAACTATAGAGTTTCTGTTTGCCCAAGCTTTTTAGTGGCCATAATTGCGGCACATTAATTAAGTTAATGGAAATTTATATTTTACTAGCCCGTCAAACTGAAGCTCAATGAGAAAGCGCGCACTTTTAGTGCTCCATTTCTCATGTGCGATATTTTGTGCAAGTGCTTATGAAATTTAATAGTCAATGCAGGCATAAACAACTGGGACAGTTATGCAATTAGAGAGTATGAGGGCTGGAGCAGTGGGGAAGAGAAAGAAAGTGAAGTAGATGCTTAAAATAAATTGAGGTTAACTGAGATGATTTAAGGAAAGTTTGATTTAAGAAAAGCTAATTAAAAATAAATAAATTTAAATATAATTAAATAAATAAATTATTGAAAAATATGCTTATTCTTTACTCGAAGTAAGAGGAATACTAATTAATAAAAACAGTTTGGTTTGACCTGGGAAAAATATTCTAATTGAATTATTTTCAATTCATAAGTGTGCTAGATATATAAGCTGGTATATAGTTATGAGCCAACCCTTTTTTAGCCGTTATTCTATATATATGCTATTTCTTATTATGTTTTATTTTGTATGCGTTGTCATTGGTTACTATTCCATTGGCTATATAAGCAAGGAATAAAAGCTGCCCCTAATTGTACGCAGTTAACCCGTTGCAACCCTTTTTAACCCAACCAAATATCGCACAACCCTTGCAACCAGTTTATGCAGGGTTGCCCCTAACTACAAAATGGCCGAGTCACCAAAAAGAAAGAAGGCACATAAAATGAAATAGAAAATACCTAAAGCCTGTAATAAGCATAATTATATGCATGGCGAGGGAATAACTGGAGCAGAAGCGTTTAACCCGGCATGTCAAGCTTTTGGCTTTTAATTAAACGCTGCTGTCGGCTGAGAGGGTTGCCACCCCGCTCAGTAACACGCACTCGGCGTGCCTGGGCTATGAATAATGATTGCGCGTTTAATGGGCTGACATGACAGGCCTAAACAGGGTTGTCGCTAACACAAAAAATCCATAGTTGAGTGCTTGTATTTGCCAGCTTTGACTAGCTCGAAAACCCTACGCCCCAAAAGGGGTTAATTGCCGCACAACAAGGCAACAAAAGCAGCGGCAATAAAACTCAAACTTTGGGAACTTTGGACTCCGACACGCCTTTCAATTTAAATGTGACGATAAGCACACGCGCGTGTCCTTAGTGTGTACATGTGTGTATGTCCTGGCAGTGTAATTAACGCAAAACGCGAAAGGCCATTTAAGTAAATACAATGGCACACGCGAGGTCGTCTTAGGGCGACTTCATCAGCGCTGGAATCGGAGTCAGAGAACGAGGTGAATTCGAGATACCCCACATAGAATAATGGTGGATGAGCCGGTGCTCAGTGGGCGGATGGTTGGGTGGTTACTTAAAGAATCGGGTGGGTGACAAATGAAACAGCTAAACATTTGCGACACCAGAAACCCAACAACCAACCCTCGCAGCTCAAATTGGAAATTGGTTGAAAAAATAATATATATATATAAGATATGTCTGTGTAGAGAAATATACGAATTTTTGTATCCAATTTCGAAATGCGCAGACACGCTCGACTAAATTTACGCTCATACAAAACCAAGAGAATCTTGAAATTGATGGAAAAGACTACGAAGAGCTAATGCTCTGATGCATTGATTGGCCAGCATTTAGAATATATACGTACTATACTAACTGATTGATCTGTTGGCTAACTGATGATCTATGCACAGGATCAAGTTAGCATAGCTAAGGACCGGAAGTTTTGGCTGATACTTTAATACATTATAATCTACATAAGTAAAATATTTTATTTATGATGTATATATATATAGAATATCTATTAGAATTATACTATATATCATATTATATATTTTACTTTAGAAAACTGTTTTCGAAAGTTGTTGGTGATCATACTCACAGAGTTGAAATTTTTTACTTTTTGTGTGATATTAGTGTCTGAAAGTTTCTAGAAAATAATAAAACTATCTATATCTAAATTAGATACGATCAGTTTTTTATAGCTGATATTTACTCAGCAAAGTGTTGGTGCATCTAAGAGAGAGTATTTCAAGTGTAATAAAAGCCGGTGGGTTGAGCTCTACGTACAACTGGTAAATGTTGAACAAGCTTGAATTACATAAGACCAAGTAAGACAGTTAGTGAACAGGAGAAGTCGAGAGGGTGATGGCGAGGGTGATGGTGAGGGAGACAGGCTGTGACGGGCCCTGCATTTAGGGTTAAGGTCCAAGCAACAACATTGTTGATGGCGACGCGTCGTTGACGAAGCGAACGACTTGGGCGAATGGCGCAACCCTCGTTTAAACTAAATTCCTAATGTCATTTGGCTGGTTGTTCTTGTTGTTGCTGTTGTGGCTGTTGTTGTTGTTACTGTTATTACTCTTAACGGTTTCGGATCAGGGTGGAGGGACAGTGGCCAGTGAGACATATGCGAGTTCCCTGGGGTTCAACGTAAAAATATATTTATAAATTTTTAAAACAAATTTTGTGGCCATCTAACTTATTTAGTGCTGCCCGCTAGCTCAAAAGAAGAGGAAGAAGAAGAAAAAGAAGAAATAAGAACAACCTAACGAAAATGTTTGCCGGGCAGCTGTAAATCATTTGCATGCAGATGCGCAGCTGGCCGAATTTCAATTATCCTTTTTGGCCAAGGGTCGGCCTCAATTTTGAGCTGTAAAGGTTTAAGCCATAAGGAAATTGGGCTTAGAAGCAGAGCACGAGCAATGCATATGAATGCCCAGGCGTACATACGCACATATATTTACTTACATATATGTATATACGGCACACATATCCTGCCGCATATTTGCACAACAGAGTCTTGGCTAAGGCAAAGGTCATTTGGCTCGATGTCGACTTTTGTGCATAAAAAGCAGAGCACAATAAACATTTCTTATAGTCGAAAATCCTTTACGCAGCCTTTTTTCAAAAGGGGGATTTAAGTCGAGCCAAGGGCAGCCGTAGGGACGTGGACAAGGACACGCTGCGTGCACGAACCGCACATTCTTGCATAAAATAACAATTTGCATTAAAATTTTAATACTTCTAATATTTTCTTACAATTTTTACATATTTTCCCTTTTTACTTTTGCTTTTCCTCTTTTCAGTTTTGTTGCTTCTGCACGCTTAAACATGAAAAGAATTTTAAATGGCCACGAACGGAAGAAAAGGTCCAGCCAAAGGAGTTGCTGGCTGCCAGTTCGTATATCCCTCAGCTGAAATGTTGCGAGCATTTGCCGCATATTCTTCTTTTTCTTTTTCTTTTGCTCTGGCTTTGTTTTGTCAAAAGTTTGGACAACATTTTCTTGTCTTGCTTTTGCTTCCTTTTTACCAACTTTTCGTGCATTTCAAATGAGCCTGCTGATGCCCTGCTGACTAAAAGGGAAACTGCGTATTGGCCACCTTGAAAATCCTTTGGCAGACATTTTTCGCATCAGGTGTTTTTTGGGCCTAAGTGCGTTCTCTCATTATGCCCTTGAGGATGCGGTAATTCGAGACTCGTATCAAATGTTTCTTGAATGAGGAAGATGATTTTTGAGAAAGTATCCTAACAAATAAATAGCTGTCTAATATGAATTTTTTCAAGATTTCTTTTAAAGCTTAGTAATGAATCGTTTGAAGTAAGAGTTCCTTGACATAATCATACATATTATTCAAACTATAATATTGTTTCCTTCTTCAACTGGCAACTAAAAACCAAATTTTGGACTTTAATTGAAATGTAGAAAGCGCGCTATCAGAGCTAAGACGTTTTCATCTCTTTAATGAGTCAGCTTTTTGGGCTAAGTAATATAAAGAGAAAGCAAAGAGTCGCCGACAATCAGTGGGGCTGGGCGTAAGCAATATCAGCTGCCATTGCTACTTATAGCCGAGTCCTGTAACCTGCTGCTCATCGGCCATTATCCTTTCGCCTTAACCAAGCAATAAACATGAAAGCAACTGCGGCAGCCGTGGCAAATAGACAGGCGAAAGTGAAGGGAGACATCGGCGGGAGCAGCAGGAGTAAATGCCAAGTAGGAGCAGCGATAATCATCAAAAGGATATTGTTATGGCGTTTCGATATTGTCTTGAGGATTATTAACGAAATTGCGTACACTTTGATTTAAGGGTTGGACAATGGCCGCTCGGCACGCCAACAATGGGCGACTGCTGCTGCTGCTGCTGCTGCTGCCTTTGGGTCCTGTTTGGGGACATGCACAGCGAAATGAAATCATCTCATAAACACACGCCACACACACACACACACACAGATACGCACGTACATACACACTGGGAAGTTTTTACTACTTGTTGTAGTTGCTGCGTGAGGTTTTTTCTGTGTGATTTGATGACGTGGCGACTCTTATTGGAATTCGAGCTAAAGCACAATTCTCCTTTCCTCTCTCGCTCTCTATCTCTCGCTGTGTTTGATGATGATGATGTGTTGCCATTTGCTTTGGTTAGCCTTAAGTCCAATCGCAAATCCTTTGCAGCGCGTATATATTGAGGCTTTTGTCTTTGAGCTTCCTATTATCAGCTGGTATAGACACTTGATTGCTTTTCGTTCTGGTCACACTTTCGCCAACTGTCGTTTTTCGTTGTTTCATACATTTTATGACGCATTTATAGAATGTGGCAACCCCTTAAGATCATCAATGCATCCCTTCGAGGCATTGCCCACATGCCAGCAATTAGTTGCGCTGCAGCAAGCATTCTCTTGGCCGCAAGGAAAAACGAAAGTAAACATCACACTCATGACCTCCTCGGCACGGGTTCGCTTCGCATCATAATCGTTTCATCATCGATCGTCAAATTTGAACCGATGCAGCCTCAACTCTTATACCCCGTCTCACGTCACCTTTCACCTTCACTCAAACACATGTTACTTTTCTTTAATAATTTCTCTTTGCCTGTGGTCCTGCCGTCTTGCCGTGTGCCGCCTGTTAGTGCGCGATACGCCCCGCACTTGCCAGCCAGCAGCAGAAAAAACCCTTCGCCACTTTCTTTGGCAACAGCTGTGGATGACGCCCCATTTTCACTCTTACTTTTAATTAGTGAATTTCGCTGGAAATTAATCGAAAGTGCGTTTATGACTTACTAAATAGCCAGGGGAAGAGACAAACGACTGTAGAAAGGATTTTGAGTCAACAAATTCTCGTTAGTGTAAATAACATAGAAATTGAATTTCTTTGGCTCTAGTCGATACTGCCCGACTACGAGATACCCTGAACCCTGAAAAAAAAAAACTAATTTATTCTTTATTGTCTATTGCCAATTTGCAAGCCTCTAGTATTTGAAATGCGTTTTCAATTAGGGGAGAAGGTGTCGTGGCATTCAAAATCCAACAATTAGAATCTTCGTATCCATAATATCTCTCTAAAAATACAAATTTGAAGTCTCTTCAAACGGTGTAGAAGGTACGCTCAAAAAACATAAAAAATTTAAACGCATTTTCGAGTATTCATGTGAAATTTCAGCTCACTATTTTTTGTAGTGTCCGAAATCTCGACGTTCATATGGACAGATGGACAGACGGACAGGGCTATATCAACTTATTTTTTATGCAGATCAAGAATATAAATATATTTTGCGACGTCTCTGCCTGGTACATACATTTTCACATAACCATTATACTCTGAATTCCCATTTTCAATGGGTTCGGGATTTAAAAAAAGAACAAAAAACTCAAACTATTTATGTCTGTATTATTAGTAATAAATATTAGTAAATTATCTTCATAATAAAATTCCAATACTGTTCTACATCAAAAAACTAATGGGTTTTATATAAGACTATGAAGAAATGAAGAACTAAATAACACTAAATTTTGATGAGTGAATGTATTTAAATAAATTGAATGCAGATAAATCTGAATATATGGTCCATTCATACACATTTAATAAGAAAATGTGATTTGTAGGCATTTCAATTTTGAAGTAAAGTGAATAACTTCGACAATCTTTGCATTTGGTTCACTTGTCAAAGGAAGTGATTGCCTCCTTGACTAAATCCATTTAAGATAAGACTTGTTCGCGATCATGTGATCGCTTAGAATTTTCCCAGAAACAATAGGACGCAAACATGAACTTAACACTGCTTCCCGGAAAACGCCTCGAAAATAATTTGCGCAAGCCCCCCACCTCCGTCTCCGTTCCCGCCTTTGCCCCTGGCCAGTTGCTTATCAGAGCAAGCGTCACCTGTGGTGGGCACACATAGACATCCTGTGATCCTAGAGCGAACAAAAGGGCCTTTAACAACTTCGGCTCCACTGATTGAAGCTTATCTCTGATTGAACTGCGCTGTGCTTATCACAAATTACACAAGAGCGGAGCAAAGTTGCGCTACATCCTAAACAAATCATATTTTGGTTTTCGTTTTGGTTTTTATCAATTAGTGCAAACATCCTTTTTGTGTGCGCGCGCGCGTCTCTCGTTATCCTTGTGCTAATATTGACGCCTGCGCGTGTGCGCACTTGAGTTTCGAAACTGGGAATCCTTTCGACGTCGCCGTCGTCTTTCATCTTGTGTTTGCATGCGATTTGGGTTAGTCAATAGCCATAATGCCATAATAATGGTGAGGCTGCTCCGTTTTTCACGATCGGCCAGCCGCAGTAAATATTGACGCACTCGTAATTAGCGGTCGCGGCGATCTTTCAGCTATGTTGTTTCTACCCCTTCCCCTCGACTCTCCGGCTCCTCTCAGTCGATCGCTTGCTGATCGCCTTTTGGTCAGCTCTTGTGTCCCGTCTCCGCTAACCGCAGCCCGCATGTGAAAATTGCGGTGCTTTTTGTTTACGTGTGAGAGTTTTGAGTGGTGCGATGAAAGAGAGAGAAGGAGAAAGAGACAGAGAGAGAGAGAGAGAAGAGTATGTGAGTTATACGCGATCTGAGACGATGCTGTGCGCAAAAGTTCTGTGAGAACTAAACGAGCACAATTAATTGACCTGCATCTTAAATACTGCTCAAGCATTATAAATAAAGATATCATAGCTAAGGGCTGGCGTTCGCTTCTCGCTCAGCTAAGCAGCTTTTCAATTTGATTACTTTATTTATATATTGCCATCAAATGGAATTGTCATAAAATAAACATTAAACTTACTTTTATAGTTTTTCAGTCATGCCATATTGGGCATCTATAAATCTGCTGTTCTTTAATTTTTAATTACATTTTCCATGACATTCCTCATCCATAATAGTATTTCTCAATGTGTAGTTGGCATCCAATAGTCTTCATCAGTTTGATCAGTTCTCAGTAGATTTCCATTGCTATTCTTGCCAAGTTTCAGGTTTTCTTTTTTGCCTTCCTCGTTTACCTTTTTCCTTTAATATTCCGACCTACCTCAGTGATTTCTCCGTTTTAGTTTCGGTGTATCCCATAACTCATGCATAATAGCATAATATTAAATTTTAATGCATAGTAGCTGAAATGAATTCCATCTGCAAACAGTTTTACTCGCAGGTTCAAGTCAAATCTCAGCATTGTATCAATGACTTCCTCTATTGCACCTCTGTGACCTAATCAATTCCTCATGCGCAACACATTTCTAACCTCAAGCCCGATCGCATTGCACGATCATTGATCTTAACTCAGCCACTAAATCAGCTGGCTGTCACAACCAGTTGGTAGAAACTCGCTCCCTAAATGATTAATTTGACACGTGAGCGACATGGCCAAACGCCAAGAAAAACACTTGAGTTGCCACAGGGGCGGAGGACTCTGCTCTGGGCGGTCCCCCACATCAACTCTTTCCACTTAGAGGGGGGCGACACATTAGACACATTAAAATGCCACAAGGCAGCCACAAGATAATTTAATTCCAACTCCATACGCAGTGGGGTCTGGAAAAGGGAAATATGAGCTCATTAACAAGCTGCTTAGAGATCGCGACCCTGATCCTGATCAAGATCAAAGGGTCGCACGAGCACCCTTTGCTACTTGCCTTCGTTTCCCTTTCCTTTTTCCTCGTTTGTTTCTTTTTTTTTTTTAAGATGCCTTTTTTTATTTTTTGATAATCGTCTTTGAGCTCTAACCCTTAATTTAGTGATCATCTCTTCGGCTGGCGCTCCCTCTTGCTAAAGATCTTGTTTGTCTTTCTGTCTGCTTTATGACTCTTGCATCACATTCTCTCAGCTCGATGTCTTCATTCTCGGTGCCCCACAGAAAGAGGTTGGAGTTCACTTGAGGCACGCGTTGAAACTCAAGAAGAAATCAGAGCATATGCAGCATATACATCAGACTTGTGTTTATTTGTTTTCATAGAGTTTTACTTGTTGTTGTCGTTTTTGCGTGTATGCCCTGTGCTGATTGAAAGTGAGTTTATTAGGTTGTGAAATCCGTTTTAGACTCTATACAGTATAGAGATTCTTTAGGTATAAAAGAGATTAGTAACTTGATTTTTATTTGTTTTATTAATATTTTGTATAGTCTGAGGGGAATATCAATAACTGTCCAATTTAGAGGATCTTTCCTTGGGCCGTTTACTTTCTTGAAGAGCATTACAAACTGAAATAGTTGGATTTTTTATACTCTGTACTTCTTCGAAATGGGTGTCGGTGGATGATGAAGGAGAGTTGGTCTTGTAAGACTACGTATTGTATAAATAGATAAATATATATAGCAATAGCTTCTGTTTATTAGATGTCAGCATGCGGAGCATCATCTAGCCGGTCAAGCTCGTATGATACATTCTCACTTATTTTATTTATTTATTTTATTTTTTTTTGCTTGCTTGGTCCCACTTAGACGTTTGGCCATATGGCGCTCATCGGTTTTGGGAACCTGACGTGTGTCAGTGAAAAGTTTTCGTGTTGATTTTGTTTTGGGGTTAATTTGTTTTGCGACTCTATTAATTGGCTTTGGCTATGGACTGCTTGATCGCTTGGCTGCCTCTCGTGGGCGTTCAAAATTCTATTTAAAGGTCTGGCATTTCAACGGAAAAAAATAAAACTAAAAACCAATTTGTTTGGCTACCTCTTGTTGCGGCCTCTCACTCTTAATAAATGAGTCTTTGGACTTCCTGTTCTTGAGTCGCTGGCCGGCCAATCAACGGGTGCCATGTTTGATCGCACATTAATATCAATAGCTACACCCCTCCGATCGAGACCCTGGTCACTCGCCTAGTGTTAACTAGTTGCATGTGTCGCTCGTTAGTCTCAATGGGCCGTGGCATGTCTTGGCTTGAGGGTTATATAACTACATAGTATATATAACTGCCAAGCATATTACTATGCCTGGGAACTTCGTTTACTTTGCTCTGTATGAGTATTTGATATATTATAATGGATACATTAAAAGAGTGGTGCGTAGAGAGCCTTTCCTCGCGGGATTCATTTGTATAATAGAAAATAAAGCGAATTGAGCTGTGTACGGAATTAGAGAGGAGAAGAAGCTAAAATAACAAATAAATCGGCAGAGTATTAATTTTAATTTTGGTATATTAAAAAAAAAAAAAAAAATAGAAACTAGCAAAAATATTAAACATATCCTAATTTTTTCAAACTCTAATTAAGTACGCCAATAATTTGTATAGGAAAATATTTGGAGATTTGGAGACTCTACCTCTATAGATGAACGAGATATAATTTTATAACTGATTCTCGATAAATGTTAAACGGAAATAGTTATCGATTTTCTGAAACAAACTCGCATACCGCGTACAATAGACGTTGCTAACAAAAAAATAATTATTAAGAAAAGTTCCTAGGTCTTATAGTTTCCGAGATCGTTCATATAATTGGACGGACGGACGGACATGAATATATACTTTACGGGGTTTGCCACGCCTCCTTCTGCCTTCTTCTGATTTCCCATTTTCAATGGGCTCAGGATATACAAAATACAAAAAGAAAATACTCATATGTTTTTTAGATTATATGTCTAAATTTATATAAGTCGTGCAGTTTCTCAATTAACATCAATAGTTGAAGCTGTTATTAAGTTAATCATCTAACACGAACCGTCTATTAACTCGCCCCACTTGAGATAGTCATGAACGATCTGTGAGTGGAATCTTATCCACATATTCCCCCCACATGTTGCCTATTCATCAGCAATAAGCAACAATAGAAAAAGTTCTTCATTTTGTGGATAATCATAGCCCACATATATCCATATCAAACCAATCTGTGGGAAGACTATATGCAATACCTTCTGCTGTGGCCACTTAAGAACCCCAAAAACCACACAAAAGGCGCCAAATGACGAAACGGTTGCAGATGCCCAAAAAAATACGACGTACACTTGCCAACATAAATAGGTCTTTTGTGTGCGAATTGAAAAGTGTTTTTTCATTCATTTTTTGAATATGTGACAATATAAACGACTGATACATGGCAACGGATTATGCTTGAGATTTCGCTTGACATTTCCTGCCCAATTTGAATGAGAAAGTGTTTCAATTCAAGCCGCCCGCTCGTTCGTTCGTTTGGTCTTTCGGTTGGTCGGCATTGTTGTGTTCACTTGAATAGGATGGAGATGGAAGAAATAAACTTGGACACGCAATCGCGCCCCCTTTTTGATGATGCCTCTGCTTCAATTAACGCCCACGATTTGTTAGGGTTGCCAAAGCAGCGTTTAATTATTCGATTGTTGAGAATTTAAATAAATCGAGTATATATTGAGTTATGTGTGGGAAAAGAGCTTTACAACTTAATTATTACGTTAATTGGAATATATGCTGGGAACTCGCTAAATACACTGTAACAAATTGCAAATGATTAAACAAACAGAAAAACAACTTGGCAATAGAGATCTGAACGAATTAAGTTAAAAACATATTTCTGTTAATAATCCAATAAATGAAAATCTTATTAAATTACTTATTAATATTAGAACGAATTTATGATAAATATGTGATTCGAATATATAAATAAAATACAAAATTTAATTTATTAACGCTTAGGTGCCAGAATTTCTTTAAGTCTATTTCATATTAAGAAATATTCCTAAAATTTATTTATATACTTTTATATATTTATTTATATACTTTGATATATGTCTGTATATCTCTATTTGCGTCGTTTTCGGCTAAAATCATTTGCTTGTAAGGCTGCCAGGAAGCAAGACTTTAGCAGCTGGCAGCTTGAGCGATTGTCCAAAAAGTTGCCCAATCATAGGCAAAGTTTGCCACGGATATTTGTGCACTCATTAATTACGCAGGACTCAAGGCTCACCATTATTTGGGTGTTAATTTCAAACTTTCATCGATTGCCACACACAAACACACAAACACACAGACACACACACACACACATACACATACATATGTATATAACATTATTTGTGCCACAACTCCTTGTGTAATTGAAAACCAAAGGCAAAAAACAACAATGGCCGACTACATGGCAGCCCCATATATATCTATGTATGTATGCATGTATGTAAGAGTGTTGTCCTGCCAGCTAATGCTATTTGCGACCGCAGGATATTAGTTATTAATGAAGACAGGATTGGGATTGAGTAAGTGAGTGTATGTGTGTGTGAATGTGTGGGTGTATCTGCCCAGTTGGTCTCATCAATTTTTGCGCTATTTAGGGTTGCCAGCTCCTTCATCATATCATCTTTTGCATTTATTTTGGAACAGCTCTTTAAATTTCCTTAGTGCTGCGTCTCAGCTTTGAGGATGATGTATCTGTTTTTCGTTTCGGAAATGCATTTTGCTTACATATGTTTGTCTGTTATATAATTTGGCTTAGACATTTAGCCAAGATTTGAATGGCGGCCATCTATCAAAATGCTGTCCAAATTGAGCTGCAAAGCAAAGCAAGGAGAGAGAATGAAAAGGAATATATATGTATATGAAACTATGTATGTCATATATGCCGATATACATACATATGTATATATGTATCCATAACTGAGTGTTGATTAGATTTCGTTGTGATTATTAATAGTATATTATATGACAACTTTTTATTAGAGATATATTTATTAAACTACAAAAATCAGATTTTATAGAAACTTGAAATTATTTCTATCATTAGGCTGTTGGAACTTGAACAAATAAATTCTTTATTTTCAATATTTCTTTTTTATAGTTTTTGTAATATCCTGTTTCCATCGTTTCAATATATACCCACCAACATTATAAATCTGGTGAATGTTGGGTCTTAAAGAGTTGCGACGCCATTTCATGAATAATATATCGATCAAACTCCGCCTACCACACCACACACTCACTCATACACTCACTCGCTCATTCATTCATTCATGTTCACACACACATAAACACACAAGCGCCACACACAGATACACACTCACCCAAACGACAAACACCAAATGACGCGCGCTGTCAAAATAATATTAATGCGCGACCACCACTGAAAAGAGTTAAGGCGAACACGACGAATCGAAACGAATGAGTTTTTTCACTCAGTTATTCGCCGCACGCAGTCTCACACGCACTCAGATCGATAAGGTGCACTCTCACCCTTTTTACTCAGACACACACACACACACAAACCCGTTTTTGAAATCCTTTCACTTTCGAATGGGCGCATAAAAAACGAGTGAGCATAGAAAAAACTCACTCAGTTTCGTGTACATGTGTGTGAAGGGGTAGCAGAACAAAAGGCTTGCTTTCCCCTTTCAGTACGCGCACGCAAAGAGCGCGGCGAAGAGCGAAACAGTGTCAAAGCGAATTGAGTAGCCAGTTAAGAGAGCGGCCCCATTGGAGGCAGTGTAGTGTGAGTGAGTGTGCGGCGGCAAGTCAATGGCCGGCTATATGTGAGCGCATATGTATGTGTGTATGTGTGTGCGCAGACGACAACGCAGACGGAGACGGCATTAAAAGGGTTAAAATTGCCATGTGCGTTCGAAAGAGAGCGAAAGTGTTAAAGTGGAGCACATGCGTTCTCGTCATTGTTATGACTGTGCATGTGTGTATGTGTGCATGTGTGTGTGTCTGTTTGTGTGCGTGTGTGTGTCTGTGTGTGTGCTTGCGAGTGAGTGGGCGGCCATATTTGTTGTAGTCAAACTTAACGGTTTGTTGTGGTCGGCAAAGCTTTCAGCAAAATTGTGTTGTGTCTGAAAGGGTGTAATAAATGGGTGAGTGGGTGGCAGCTATGCTTAAGCTTTGTTTATGTGTGTAAGTATACTTCCCTTTAGTTTACTTACTGTTTTATTTACGTGCTCTGTTTGCTAGTGGCCATTTGGCCAGACTGTTCAGTGTTCTGTTGCCCTTTGCTGTGTCTCATTAAATTGATGAGCATACATTAGGGGATTCCCTTCTCTTTCCACTTTCCAGTTTTCCTTGTTTTCTGTGTAGAATAGGAGCATAGAACGGGTTGTGATCAAATGACTCATAATGTCAGCACATCGCTTACGAAGCAGGTCTTGTGCAAAGGATTAAATTGCAATCAGTTCTCACGGCATGCAACGTTACGGGGGCAGAGACACGCACAGACACACATTTCCAAGGAATGACAAAGAATGAGGATAAGCTGAAACGTTGACAATGCCAAAAGGAAGTAAAAGGTTAAAAAGACGATACAAATGAAAGGCGAAGGTGTTGCCCATGGGGTTGACTGAGCCTGTCACGATGATTAGTTGAGAAACAAGAAAAATGAAGAAGAATGGAAAAGGAAAAGAAAAAGAAAAATAAAAAGGATAAAAAGTCGCTGCACTTGCTAGCGAAAGGGTAGCTAAGGGTTACCCTTTGGAACTGGTTCTAGGGGCAATGATTGAAATCGTAAGCGCAACGAATTGAGCTATGCGAGGGAGACAGAATCCCGGACAATCTTGATGCCAGCTCGACGATATGAATTGTGTTAGGGCGTGTTCGAGTTAAGAGTTAAATGAGAGTGCAAAGCAGCAGACGAGGCAGTAAACCAGGCTACTTGTTTGGAGAAATAACAAATGACTTTGAAGATTCTATACTTTTCTAGCGAATTTGTCTTTTATTTATTTTTTTATTTTTATTATTTTTGCAAGATATTTCCGCAGTATTTTTTATTTTTGGTATAAATGCGTGATATTGATTTCTTGAATAAAAAATAAATATATCTTTAAGGATGCAATCTGCACTGTGTGGCAATACGATCGCAGTGTCCGGTTTATTGTTTGCTGCAGCAAAACTAGGACACTGGGACACGTTGTTGTTTTTGTTGATGATGATGCTGATGCTGATGATTACACAGGCGTATCCTGCATGTGTGTACGTTCTGCGGTTTCGATTTTCATTGTGAAAGTGAAAATGCAAACGGATGCACTTCACTTTGCTTTGAATTCGATTCGTGGCTCTCGTTTTTATCATCAATGAAAAGCAACCTCGGCCACGTCTTCCTCTATTTGCGGTCTGAGCGTGTCTTTGTTTTGGTTCAAGTGGTTTCGTATTCCCTTTCTCTCTCTCTCGCACTTTATCTCTTTCGCTCTGTATTTACTCTTGGCATTTTGGTTCATGCAATTTTTGCGCATCTTTTGCGCTTTGTTGAACATTCTCACAGGTGTTTCAGTAGCTTGGGCACAGGTTCTATTTGCTGTCCAGTCGCACAGATTTCCTTTCACTAAATGCGGCAATTCCTATGGGGCAGTTGATCCTTGTGTCCAGCAGAGCTAATTTTCCCAGGCCTTTTGCTACGGAAGGTTTTCCTGACGTCATGTTCATGTTCTGTTTTCAAATTCTAGCAATATCTTCGTTACATTGAGATCCCAAGTACTAGGAAAATTTATATTTTTTAATTTATATACTTTACGGTCCAACTCAATTAAATTTCTGTCTTTAAGCGTAATGCGTTGATTAGTATAGATGGCTGTTCTTTGAAATGGGCAAACATATGAAGAGCATTCCTTCTCGTCGGGCATTTAGATATTATAAATGAACTAAGTGAAAAGTTGTCGGCCTAATGCGAGTTGGCATGACTGCATTTTGTATCCCCCAGTTTAGGTCGTATTCCAGCCATTTCCAGCTGCCAGGCACGCACTCAAGGTCAAGCAAAGGTGAAAAATGTGCAGCGCAGATGAGAACGAAGACGTTGCTAAGGCATTGCTCTCCCCTCGACTAGCTCAACCGGGAAGGAAAAAATATCATTTATTTAAAATACTCCAAGTGGTGCGCATATGCGTCCGCCTCCAGCCCCTTGCCACTGCCACTTGCCGTTGCCCAGACAATTGCTGCAGTTGTGTTGCCGTCGCGTTGCAAAGGAAATGAGACATTTGCTTGGGGTTTTGTTGTAAAAAATATTTGAACTTTTTAACATTTGAAATGCAGCAGACGGCGAGCGAGTGAGGCACGCTTCCCCGATCCGGAAAGAGTGGGGCGATGGAGTGATCGCGATAGGGAAAGTCAACCAATTGCAACGCCTAAGCGAACAAAATGAATGAATTGCTGACAAAAATAGCGCCCTGCGTGTAGCCCAAGACATTTGTATTATTTACTTAGTTTTTCATCTTAAGTAGAGGGGGCTAAACTATGGAGTTGGAGGGTTGCCAGGTTGAGGCTGCTCGAAACATCCAATCAATGGATCTAACTAAAAACTGTATCGAAAAAGAACTCTGTGCTGTGATGCTGGAAAAGGCTGGCGAATTGTAATGAAAGAGAGAGAGAGAAAGACCTTATCTTGACTTTATATACCCTGAACTCATTCTGTAAAATATCCATTAACATCTGTCCTTCCATGCCTATGTATGAATGTGAAAATATCGAAATTTATTCTCATTTTAATGTTAGCGTTTAGAAGTCTTTTTTCAGTTATAAAATTATTATTTCACACATCTTTAGCGTTAGAATATCTACGCTATTTGTATTTGGTTTCAATTTATTTTATAAATTTTCTTTTTTGTTGACTTTGTCTTTAAGTTGAACGTCAGCTCCAAATATTGCCAATGGCAATATACAATACAATTTGTATTTGTTGAAAATGCCAGTAAAATCTAATTACTCTTAAATTAAACAAAAGTGGTCGCATTTTGGTTTTAGCTGAAATCTGCTTTATTTTGTTAAGCAATCTACGAATGAAATTCAACTCACTTTAATTATATTATCCTTTTTAGTTATGTGTCGCGTAAACGCGACTAGGCGTCAGCCAATCTATAAACCTAAAACAAAACAAAATTCCAAATACGCCAAATTTCGTATGTCCTGTGGGTCACTTAATGTCGCGTTTAACGTTCGCAAGAATGCGTAAAGCGTTCAGCATAAAAAAGTAGTTCAGCTAGGTAGTTGCAGACGAAGGCGAAGTGGAATCAGCAACAGCAGCAGCAGGAGCAGCAGCAGGAGCAGCAGCCAATAGCTGGCGACTAATTTGCGGCAAAGTGTCGAATGTGTGTGTGGTCATAAAAGCGCCATGCCTAGCCAAGGCGCTCTGAATATGTCCGAGCAGGATAACAAGGACAACACTTACGAGTATTGCGCGTGTAAGCGAAAAATGCCTGGGAATGTCTGCAGTTGATTGCATTTGTGGCCTTTTTACGATTCGATGACACTTAGCGCCTAATATCCTTTTTAGGGCCCAAACGCCTAGTGGCCAATTTTTATTTCCTCAACTATTTGGACTCTGTGCATAATTTAAGCCTCGATCTGTCTTGCCCCCATCTCTTTTGGTTTGTTTGTTGTGCCCAACGATTTATCACCAAAATACACAAAAAGAAAAAAGAAAAAAAAAAAACGCGTCGCAGTTGACACTTGTCAGCTGCACGTCAATCCTTTGCAGGTTGCGCACAGGATGCGTGTTGTAATGTGAGGAGACTGTGAGTGCGCGCAAGTGAAAGTGTTTGCTTTCCCACACCCAAACACAGAAACGCGCACACACACATCCCACACACACACACACATAAGCAAAAGGATGCAACACTTGCCAGAGTTGCGGGAATGCGTCATGGGAAAGTGAATGCGCATCCTTGCTGTGTGAGGGTTGACTGTGTGGCTGCCACATAAAGGATTCTCATTACGCTGCAAAAAAAAAAAAGGAAAAGAAGTGTAATGTAGGAGTCGCAATAGTTTATAGCATATTGTATAAGGCTAGACTGAAAAGCAGTCAGTAAAACTGAGAGATTCTTATGGAAAATAATCCCACAGTTATTCAAGAATTTTATCTCTGCCTAATGAAACGCAGTTGCACGCTTGATCTACTGAACGCATTACGCGCTATGGGCGTGGCATGTTGAGCTGGTCAAGCACTGAGATTATGCAAGTCGAGTGTACAACATGTGGGAGCCTAGAGATGCTTAAAGAATCGCCCGCTGCGCCTTGCGCGCTGCCTTCCATAGAAAACTCATGAGATGCTCGTTAAGAGCGAGGCCCAACACAATGGTCAGCCAGAGAGAACAAAAGGGATCTTGCAGCTGAGCTGAGTAAGGGCTCATCATCATTAATAATGTGAAACATGTTGCGAAATTTTAGAGCACTTCTTAAACCTTTTTTCGTTCAGACTGCAGACAGCAGACAATATGGTCAGCAGACAAAAGCAATCGAACATAGCCCAAAGACAAAGGATTCCTATTTTCTTGCTGTTTGAAATTTTTGGCCAGTCTCTTTCTTGTTTTTTGTCTAGTGTCCGGCACAAAATGGCTTCGTATTACTTGCATTTGCGGTTGCATCTAGGCAAGGCAGCAAGAGGGATGCTGCAAGATTGCAGCTGCAGCCGATTGAGTTGCCACACATAGCAAATGTCAACTGGACTGCGCTTCCTTCTGAACGGCAGCAGCACCAGCATAGAGCAAACAATGGATCCACTGTCAACCACAAAACTGGCAGGTTGACGGCAGCTTATCTGCATCTCATGAGTATTTTTCCGGCTGTATGTGTGTGTGGGAATCCTTGAAGTTGTCTGCCATCTGATACTTTCCTGATATACGCTAGATTGAACAGGTCTGCGCTGTGCATTTGTTGTCCTTTGTGGGGCGCTAAAATGTCAAATGATTCTTGTCTTGATTGAGCTGCTTGCCGCTGCTTATCGCTGAGATCACGATCAGGGATCCAGGATCAGGTGTGTCGATCCACAGTAGCCCAAGCCTCTCTTGCCATCTAGTGTTACAGTTCGCCAATTATCTGCATCTGAATTGTTATAATTGCTAGCTAAATTCCTAGTAATCCAGTTGTTCACTTCAATTTCGCATCGCTTCTCACGTGGCTCAAGTCATTTGCGCTTAATCAATCTGCACTAAAAAGAGGTCAAATGAAAGAATGAAAAAGTGGAAATTGAGCTGGACAGTGGGGAGAGAACAATATGGGCATTGATTGAGTACATATAAATGTAATGGAGATATATTGAAAATATGATATGGGAAGTACGAATAAAGCGAACTCTAAGAAATATCTCTGCTCAAGAAGAGGAAATGTGCGGACTTTAATTATTGAAATCAGTTCACTTTATATAAATCTCAATTACTTCATAAAGCACTCACCCTTTTGCAATACGTAAACAGATAATGCGAAAGTATTGAGAGAATTGATAAATTGAATTCGAACCCGAACCACGTCAACAACAATACACAGAAGTCGCATTACACACACTCCTAAGTGTATTACAATCGTGCAAATAAATTTCGCTCGAGTCTCACTGACGGGTCATGATTGCTGACGGGCAATCAGAGAGCGGGAGACAAACCTGTGATAACACCATGGGGCACGTCTTTAGAGGCGGCCAGCGGAGAAAGCAAATGCATTTCCGGCTCTGTTTACTCAATTGCAATTCGTCGTGAGTACTATGCCTGATACTGATAAGTTTTCAGAAGCAAAAAAGAAAAGAAAAGAAAAAGAAATGCATTTGTAGATAATGCAGCAAAATATTAGAATAGAAATTAAAATGTTGCTGAACTTGGCCTCTTTGTTGTGTGGGTGCTGCTGCTGATGATGATGACGTTGAGCTCTGAGGTTGATTATTACGTTGGGTCTTATCATGCAAAGTGACTTTGGTGATTTGGTTAGGTCAAATATTTTCGTATTAGCTGTCTAAATTTACTTTGTGGCGCCAAGTGGAAGTCTTTGAACCCGCCTGGGAAGGTGAACAGCTTGCCCCCCTTGGTGTGAGAGAGGCAGAGCGTACTTCAAGTGTTCGTTCGGTTTGAGCTCATTAAAGCCAGCTCATTGTCGAGTGTCCGGCGGTAATCCCTTTTCTTCCTAGGATTTTTTTTTCTATATTTTCTATATTTTTTTTTTGTTGCTGCCCGGAACAAATCTCTACAGACATAGTCGACCCAAATCATGAGGCGTATAATGCGCTCTCACAGTATCCAAAAACCCACGCATCGGATGTGCAATCTTGCGCAAAAGGATAACAGAAATAAATAACCATATGAACCAAGTGAAGAATTCAGGACTCGAGCACTGACACTGACCTGCTGACCAGCTTGGGCATGAGAAGTGAGAAATTAGGAAACCCTCAGTGGACTCAAGCATGCAAAATGTGTCTGCCTGCCTCTTAACAACAAGTTCAAGCGTCAGAATAAAGCAACCAAGTCACTATGATGCAGGACAATGATTGACTAGAAGATGTCCTGTAACCGATTGACCAATATAAAAAATTATGAATCTCGTCGATAACCAATTTCGAAAACTTTATTATGGTTAGTCGAAGATAAAAGTAAATATTTTTAACAATTTTTTTTATATAAAAAGACTATTTAGTAATATAGCTATATTATAGCTTCTGCTCTTCTTGCTTTTCTGATTGAAATACATATTTATATCTATTAAATACTACTGGAAGTTGTATGCAATTCCTATTTATCAATTCTGTAAATACTTTTTCCTCAATATTTTTCTATTTCTGTGATATGCTCTTCGAAATAGTTTTCAATTTCGTTTTGACATAAGTAGTGCATACCTTTGGAGCAATTTGCCAGGCGTACAGGGTATACAAAACTCATATGCCTCGCTGAATTTTAGTTGAACACATATTTTTAAAGCAATTAACTGTTGTTGAGTGTGTCTCTATCCGCGTGTGTTTGTGTTTGTGTGTGTGTGGTTGGGTGCTCTGGCATCCTTAATGCGTAACCTGACACTTGGGTAACTAGGCACACATAAATCAGCGTGCAGCGTGCAACGCGGAGCACCTCAACTGCTCGATAAAAGTGAAACCATTTCCGGTATATATCAGCGTGTAGTCCTGCGACTTTCGCTTTTTAAATCGCTACGTTTTTCTACAATTTCCACATCAGAATGCGGAACAAAAGCGAATCGGACGACGCCCCTCGTCGATCACATTCAAATTTCACTTCCGTGTTGCAGGTCGCCGCGATACTGAATGCGCCAGGTAACGATAACGATCAGTTATCGTATTGCACATCGATATGACGAGGCGTGGCCAAGGGGCGAGCATTGCGGCTTGATTTTGTTGGTTACTGTGTCCGCGAGTTAAGCGAAAGTATTTGATGGGGCAGAAGAAGAGGCCCGCATAAGTCAGCCACCTCAGCAGCGAGAACTACTGCAATAACTAACTGCCACATCCGGCGTGACATTTTGGTTTAACTACCCCTCCAGCTGTCGCTGCCTCTGCCGCTGGCTCTGCTTTGACCACTTAAACTTCTCCTGCTCCTCCTCTTCAACCGCTGTGAGCGATGATGCCGCACTTTCAGCTGAGCCGCTCTAATCAAACATAACTAAATATTTCCGCATATTGTTAATCAATTTTTATGCAACAAGCAACGAGTCGCTGCTCTAGCTGCCCCTAGCTGCCCATCTAAGTGGCCTCTAATTTATGCCACATGGAGGCGTAACAATTGCGAGCCCAAACAAATGTTCCAATGGCAGCAGAGTTTGGTATTCAAATGAATTATTTGTCCATTGTTTAGCCAAATATCCATTGGTGTTGTTTGCTAATTGTTTTTTTTTTCCCGATTCGTTGGAATTTTATATTCTTTTTATTTTTGGGTATTATTGTGGGGTTGTCATGGCCATGGGACGCGGGCGTGTGCAGCAAAGGGAGGCCGAGAGGTGGCCGTTGTTGTGGATGCGGGCGACAAACATTGAAAAAACCTTTCCAAATACTTATAATGAGCCATAAGCATTAGGCAGACCTGTGATGCTCTGATGTGATGATCGAAATGTGAATTTAATAAGGCATTCAAGGTATTTTAACGTATTAAGCGGGAATCTTTATGTACTTTGAGATTACAACTCTGTACTTGGAATAGAAACAGAAATTCAAACGATATTTTGTATCGAGAGTTCTCAAATGATGATGTTGTATCATTTCTTGACGAACAGTATAATAATTAATAATAATGTATATATGTACATAAGCATCAGTTCTAGCTATACACAAGTAGTTTACTAACCTTTATGGCACTAGTGTTCGTATTCATAATATCTATCTAAATTTAGCTCAAACGGTGTAAAAGTTATGCTAAAAAACGCAAAAAAAGTCAACAATCTTTCGATTTTTATCGATAATTTGGAAATGGGATGATTTATCGAAAGAAAAAAAAAAAGAAACTCGTATTGCGCAACTAACATTCGAGTACTCATATAACATTTTAATGGGTTCAGTGTATAAAGAACTCCGAGAATAGATTATACAACTTCAATATTTATATTTGACATCAAATAAGATATAAAATATTTTCCTAAAAGCAAATATGAAAATTTAATTTAAAATGTAAACTTTTAATACTCGTTCGTGAAGACAGTATTTTACTACGTGCAATGTCTGTGTTGCTGTCATTATCACTGCTATTTAATCTAGAGAATCGACTTGTGAAGCTTGAGAATTGGAATTAAAGAATCGACGTAAAACGTCCCAGAATTAGTATGTGATACGTGGACAACAATAGTTGTGTTGATCACACTCTTCTGCAAAATTCTTTGGTTTTTATTAGAAGTGTTCTCTTGTTTAATGAAAATACATTTTTGGTGCAATTTAATATAGAATTAAATATCACATTGATGATAATTAATCAATTGGTAATTAATAATATTTGATATCAATTAAATTATTTTTTTTTATATTATAAAGCTATGTATAGAAAATAATTAACTATAATCGTCTAGCTTTCAATGCTAGTATTATCCAAAAACTTCGATTCGAGTTCTTTCATAGTTCAATTCACATATATGATTCGAGTCTTCCCATTTAAGTGTCCTAACAACTTCTACTACTGCACGCTTACTCCATTCATTTCTTAAATACTCCTTTTTATTATGTTAAGCATCCCAAGTGATCACATAGCAAAGCAAGTCAAGCGGCTGTTTAGTTAAAGGAAGGTTCTGCTCCTCAAGAAGGACATTGCACAATGGGTAAGACAAAGGGATGCCGATGTCGCCTACTTTTTTTTAGAGCAACTGTCTGGCCAACTGTGTAAACAACAAGTGCAGCGAAAACAAAGTGCAGCAGACGAGGACATCAGCAACAGGACGACAAGTGGCGTCGCAGGAAGAGGAAGAGGAAACTGAAAACCCAATTCGAGAGCGTGTTTGTGTGTAACCTAAGTAAATGTGTATGCTATTTCTGGAGCACTAGCAGCAGCAGCAGCGTCAAAGTTGCGAATGGCAGGATAACCACTTCCTGTCCAAAGCTGGCGTCAAGACAACGCGCAGCAGCATCCGAATTTGTGCCAAATTTTAAACTTGCACAAAAGAATCTAACAACGGATTTCGTGGTGTTTAGCAGCAGGTCACGTCGCCAACATTTGGCCAATAGTTCGAACCCGGTTACTAAGCCACTCTGCCCACTGTGCACACACGTACACCAAGCCAACCAAGCTGTTGATGTTGATGTTGCTGTTGCTATTGCTGTTGCCCAGCGACAAATTGAGTTGTCACCTTGCGGCATTAACATAAAAAATCGATTCGATGACAATTCTTACGTGATATTATAACAAATTAACAGACACGCATGCGAGCATGATTATCCTTTCTATCCAGGAGCAGTTGCTGCCTTTGCCTTTGATGCTTGGCCGCCTGCGGCATCTTTTTAGACCTTCGCGTTTGCATAATTTGAGTGACAAGTTGCCCGATTCGGTCATCAATATCTTGAATAGAGAGCAGTTGGCTTTAGATGTGCCGTAATCCTGCCGCCAGCTATAACTGCACGCAGTTTCAGACAATGTCCGCACTGGGAACAATTTGCAAAAGAGTATTCAGAGATATGTGAAAGTGAATACGGAATATAAGGGATATCTACTGTATAGAACATTTTTTAAAGGCTTTATATCTACTCTTAGTTTATAGACTATAAGACCACAAACTACTTTCAAGATAAGGTTAGATTTGACATCTGCCGATGAGCTAGGGTAGAAAAAGAAGAAGCAGTCAACGACTGTTGCTCCTCTGAATGCGCCTTTCATTAGGCCAAGTTGAATAACTAGAACGCCATAGCATGACGAGAATATTTGACAAAAAAATAAATAATAAAAAAAAAAAAAAAAAAACGAAGTAAAATGAGAAATTTGTGTGGAAAACTGTGTACAAAAGTTTTCGAGGCATTGAAAATTCTTCAACTGCAGTTTTGTGTCTTTTACACAAGAACAAGAAATAATCTGCAGCTACAGCAACTGAAGTGGAGGTTCAGAATTATGATTAATGAATGCTCGCAGTCACATCAACAGCAACAGCAGCAGCAGCATCGGCATCGACATCAGTAAACTTGGCCAACTGGCTGAGTGTCCTGGCCAAGTGGCAGGCCGAATTTTTAATGGTCTCGATGCTCCAAACAAAGCCAAAGGCCATTGACAAAAAAAAAAAAAAAAAAAAAAAAAATAAATGCAAAAGAAAAAGAAAAATAACTACAACTGACTTTTTATATACAATTTTTTGTTGTTTTTTTTTTCTTGTTTGTTGAAGACCATAAATCATGCGCTTTGATTAAAGGACACACACGCAGGACATTCGAGTTGACTGCGTAGGTGCTGCTGCTTGGCTTTGATTAATTGTTGGCCCAAAGGATTGCCCGTTAAAAATTGCAATTCGGCGCGCCTGTTGACAAGTTATCCTTGCCAATTGCTAGCTGTGGCCCGTGTGACCAGCCCCTCCCCATTGAACTCGGTCGCCCTCGTTATCCTGCTGTCAATTGTCGCCCAGCTGTCAACGACCAATCAATGCAATTTACAGCTTCATTTTTGCAAATTTACAACGACGAAGCGGCCTTGTTGACAGGCCGACAACAACAGCAACTGCTGCTAAACTGGATATGCTGCGAATGGCCTGGATGTCCTTCAAGTTTGACTTGAAAAGCTGCTCATGCGTGTGCAATGCGATACTTTTTGAGCATTTTAAATGCGGCTTTGGGTCTGTTTTTTGTTGGCTTACTTTTCTAGGACTTCGCCGCGTCCAAACTAATTGCCAAACAATTGCGCCTGATTATCCTGTCAGGCGTCAAGTATTTGTGCGGTTTCCACGCTTTGTTTAATTGGATTTGCCTGCGCTGCGGACATGTGAGTGACATCACGTCGTCGCCAAAGTCATCAAAACGCACCTTTTCACAATCGTCGAGTCAATTTTTTGGCGCCGCAAAAAGTCACAGAAGCCAAAGTGCTGTAGTTGGGTGGGCTAGACTGCGAGATACCCAAGCTGGAATGAATTGCAATATGCGAAACATCTTGACTTGGTGTTTATGCAGATGAAGAAATTCAATTGTGGGGGCTACAGCAATTTAGATTAGTTTATAGATTAGTCGATTGATGAACAGATGACATATAATTAGATATATAGAACTAGGTAGATCGACTCAGTTCCATCGAACTTGCTAGACTTGGATATACCCGTACTTCTGTACTGAACAGCATTAAAATATGTAAAATCTTTGTGTTTACTTCATTAGAATGCTTACGCGACGTTTCTACAGATGCATTGCTCGTTGTTTCTGCAGATGCATAATATATTGAAGTAGTTCAGACCGACAGTTGGACATGTTCAAGTCGACTCATCTTAGCTAATCCAGAATATAGAAATATAATGAGATTATACACTGCTTTTACAGGAATCTTTTAGAGCAATCAATATACCCTGTATACCCATTCTCAATGGGTTCAGGGTATAAAAACGCACGCAAAACACGCCTGGCCATGAACGGCCATGACTGCGATCTTATCAGCGGGCTCCTCGACTACAGATCTAATACACGCAAAAATGATGTGAGGCGCTATGCTCAAGGTACAATCATATAAATAATGAAATTTGGCATTCAGTTGCCTGCAGTCGATCTGATTAACCCATTTGATGTTCTATTTATGCAAAAATAGAAAAGATGCCAACCCAATCACATAATTGACTTAATCTGTTCTATACTTTTTTGTTGATGCCAAAAGCTAATGAATATTTCGGAATTTTTATGGACTTGTTGTGCAGCTCGAAAGATAATGAATCTATTCTAAATATATACTATATAATATAATTTCATATAGACTTCATATGTTATGCTGTGCTTGTGCTTGTTTGTGTTGCTGTCGCGTGTTGTTTTTTGTTTATAGTTCAAAGTTTAGGAATCGAATTAAACACTTAATAAAAGATGATGCTACCTGCATAGATAAGAGATAGATCGCTGACAGATATGATTTGATATATGATATGAACATGAGAGGTATTCCTCAATATTAGTAAATGAATACACTAGAAGGCTAAGAGAGCTTTAGTATAAAGTTACAAAGGAGTTAGGCATTATACAATTCATTCATTCATTCCTGAGGTAATGAAATGTATTTTGACAAATATTTACTGTATATTGATCTATGGTTCAAAGAAAAACAAATCTCTGATAAGACGAGTACTAAAGTTGAGAGATTTTAATTTATTGCAGATCTCGTTTCATATTTCACATTTTTGGTTAAAATAATAGAAATATTGAATCAGAATATCAATTTAATTATAAGACTGACAGAATTATATTACAAATAATATATCTGCTCCATAGGTTAGCTTATATTGATCTAAATTCCTCTATAAATATATATAATAAATAAATTACTTTCGAAATTCCATATAATTATAATGACAAAAAGAATTGGGTTAATTAAGATCTCAGTCTCATCTCTGCTCAGTGTTTCCAAGCCTTGGTCTATTGATAAGCTCTGCCTCTATGCTCAAGAGCTTTCTCTTTATCTCCCTGATGTTCGCCCTTCGCCCATTGCCATTTCCGCAGCATGCAGCATTCAGATCTCTCGCCATTCGTCGTACTCTTTGACACTGAAAAGGAGGTTTTTTGCGCCTCGCATTAAATTTGCAAATGTTGCCGAATAAGCATAGGAGAATTGTTGATAAGGAACTGGTTGACTAAATGCGGCCCGGGTGCATTGCTCGACCCGATGATAAGCAGCATCAAGTCCTTGATCTTGAGTTGCGTTTCTAGCCGCTTAAAAATGAGAAATAGCAGAAGCAGCGGCTAGGGTGGGGGGAGAGACACAGACAGAGGTTTGAGCATCGCATTCCACTGTTTATGTCAGATGCAAGAAATAGCAACAAGGCAGCTGATAAGGGACCCACCTCTAAAAAAATGGAAAACGTTAAGCACAACACGTTGCCGCCGGCTACTGAATTGATAAGAACGGTAGTCAGCCTGCCTAATTACACAAGGGGGACACATTTGCATCTGTTGGGCAGATAAACGCACGCAAGAGGCAGCATGATGTGGGTGTGGCACGCGTTGGAGTTGGCTCGAAAGCCGCTTAAGCAGAGACAGTAACAGCAACAGCAACAGAAACAGCAACAGGAATAGTAGCGGCAGCAACAGCTGCTCGAGTTGACAGACAGGCAGCCACCAAGTGGCAAACAAATCCTACAAATTACGTAGGCCGCTTAGACTTGACTGCAATGGCCATTCACCTACACAAATATAGAGAAATCTGGGCACGGGATCAATCCTGATTTCCAAAAAAGAATCGTTAGATCTTTACAATAAACCAGCTCGGCCCTAAGCCGCTCGTTATATAAGCGTACAGGAAGTTGAACAAATTGCATAAAAAACCTACAAAAATTACAAAAGAAGGCCAAGGGCCGAAGCACCATGGCCAACTTCTTTGTTGTTGCCAAAAAAAAAAAAAAAAAGAGGGAAAATATATAGAGATATTGATTGAAAAAATAATAAACAGTTAAGGAAGCAGATGAATTGGCCAGAACGGAAGCACCAACAGAAGCAGGACTTGATGCACTCAGATGGTTGCCTCATCTATAAGGTGTAATCAAGGAAGCATCTTTTGTAGCTCGACTAAAAGTAGAACAAACCGAGTGTCTAATGTGCAGAGCAGCGCAACTGATATGCTATTTTGGAAACTCAAAAATACAATAGTAAAAAGTCATGAAATACTAACAAAAACTATAACAAAGTGAGGAGCGTACATACATATGTGGGTGATTTATTCCCAATTTAATTTTAGAATAGACATATGTGTATGTCATATAGAAATAATATTTATTATACACATACTTCGAGTTGCACAATTTATTATTGTTTGTTTGTTTATGCAATTGTACACTGCGTGATATTATTAATCTAATTTTATATGCATATATTATGTTGACATCGAATTGAATTAGAAAACGTTAGTGCTTGAAAAGATTCTAGAATAATTTAAAATTTAAAAAATGTTGTTTTTTCTAATGTAAATTTGACTGATGCGAATTTCTCTATAATTTATCCATAATAATTTTTAAAATTATCATATTTTAAAAAATAATATAAAAAATAATAATGTTGACAATAAATAGAATATAATTGTATAGCCTGGAATAATTGGAATAATAATTAGAATAATGGAATTGATAATATATCAATAATATATCAACAATCCGATGGAATTATTTTATTTGCCAGATCGGCTTGTGATATTATTGCAATCCAAAAAGGTGAGTAATTATAATCTATAAAAAAAAAATATGCCTATATTAATTAATATTCAAGAAGACATAAGGTCAAGAAATTAACCTTTAATATTATTAAGACGGAAATAAATTAAATTATATAAATATATATTATACTGGAAGGTATTTATAATGCTTACTTATGTATATAGACAACAAATGGTTTTATTTCACTAAACTAGCTTGCTCAAAATAGGTCATCAATAACCAGCAAAAATTCATGCTATAAATACCAAATAATTATCAGATTCTCTATAAAAGTGAAATTTCATTTATAATTAAAATTCCTCTTGTTTCAAAATGTGTTATTCTATTCAATGTTATATATTTTAGTATATATAATTATATGCCATTCGATTTGTATATTGCATAAATCGAAAAAATTCCTTATCTAACAAAAAATGTGTGAGCAGTGTAAAGGAATATTTTCTGCTCTCTTTATTCTGAATCCATATTGTAAAAATAAATATATATACAAATAGAAACCCAGAAACCCATTCTGAGCGCAATCGAGTGACACGCGCAGTACTTCCTAGTGGGACTAAGCTTTAATCCAGAGAAATCCGCGGAACTAGCGCTTGATCTGTGGCTGCTTATTGCGCCACAAATCTGTAGATCCTGCCAGATCCTGGCGCTAATCGCAGCGCTCGCTAATCGCACGCCTTAAGTTAACTATAATCCAACATGATCTACTTCACGATCGGACGTTCGCCGCGGATACCTCCGATACCTGGCCGTGTGTTTTTGGCCAACTGTTTTTGCTTAATCCCCGGGCTTTAACTTTTTGCGCTTGCCCGGATTATAATAAAAATTTGAATATTGCGACAATTATTTTTTGTGAGCTCGGCAGACGCTTTTACCTCTTTACTATGCAGCTGACTCTCCGGATTAGTCGAGCAGACTGCAAACGAAAAAAAAGAGAAGAAAACACGTTGCGCCTACCTCGGGGCGGATTAAATTTTTTTGCTCGCAACAAAACTAAGTCCAGTGTTAAGCACGGCGATTAGAGCTTGATCCTCAAGGGACGTGGGCGTAATATTGATGGATTTTCCTCTAAATCCGTCGGCTAATCTCCGGCTTAGCGCGCATCGCGATTTTTTTCGCGACTGCAACTATTTTGTGTTTTGTCTCGTTTTTTTTTTCACTAGAAGGGAACTCGGTCTGTTGACTGACTGTGCGAGGATCATAATTATGGAATTCCTAAACAAGAGTGTCGAGCCGAGAGAGTGCGCTGAGTGTGCGCTACCTGTAAGCGTGGATGTGGGCGTGGGTTACCTCTTTGCCAGGTCGTTGCGGCCAGGTAGCCTAGCCTGGCTGCGTGCTAGGGCTGGAGGTCAGCGTTTGGCAATTAAGAAGTCAATTTTCAACCAAAAAATAAAATAAAATAAAATACAAAAAGATTGTGAGACAATGCAAAAAATGTGCTAAAGCTGAACTAAATCCGGCTTAAGAATGGGCCAAGTTTTGCGTCATAAAATGAAAAATTGTCCTAGGCTGCGTTCACTACCTTTTCTCTCACTCCCTCTCTCTCTCTATAATAAATAGAGAGGTATTTGCTCGATCATAGAATCCTTGCCTCGGAATTCGCCGCAATCGAGAATACGCAATGCGCTCTTGAGTTCTGTGCTCTTTCGCTCTCTTTTTAGTCATTGCCCGCTCCGAATGTCCTTGACTGCATTTAATGTGCTCGCGGTTTGACTTTTTTGCCTCGTTTTTTACGGTACTCATTTGTATTTGTTCCTTCCGTTTTTTAGCTGCTCGTTTTTTATGAGCCTACCTGAGTTGTTTATGAGCGTGCTTTTGCGTTCTTTGATTGTTTATTTTTTTTTAGCTGAAACACTTTTTTAATGAGCTAAGAGAGGTTAGTGAACCATTTGGAAAACTGAATGACTAAGCGAAGAGTTAGGCCGAGACACTTCGCGACGAGTGTGTGTACAGCTGCTTAGCTGATATGGCTGAGAGAACAGTTAGCACAAAAGTATTTCTGTTGAATTTCTTAAGTTGCGAGCACTTGGCGCGTATGTTTGTAATTAGAATTAGCCCAGGACCAACCCACCAAAACCTCTATGCAGAATATAGATGCGAAGGACGCTGGCCATTTGCCGGATTAGCCGCTTAATCCTTGGTCCGAGCGTGCGAGTCTGTGTGCCTGTGTGCCTGTGTGTGTTCGCTGTTCTATTTACGTTGCTTGGCCAAACAATTAGCGCAAAATTCTTTTGGCCAATTTTAATGAGTTATGAAATCTGTTTACCAGGAAACATGACAGACACCAAAATATCGCTGTCTGACGAATCGATCGTTCGATCGTAAAAAGCAAGAAAGCAAGCAGCGCTGCATTTTACTCCGGTTGCTGCAGCGATAGTTAGAGAGTGGATGCAGTTACGTAGTCCTATCTAGATGTAGGCTCTACATGCATCCTATCGCTAATCCCACCTGCTTAGCGGTTGCCTAATCTTAATCCCAATAGGAACAGGCTCAAGCTAATCCTGATGCGCTGCTTCCGAGCAAGCGTCGCGCGCTGACGTCACTCGCTGGCTTAATTAAATCACAGGGATTAGCTTGAGCTGGCGACCGAGTTCGAATCGCGTGCCAAAGATTCATTCAAGGCTCTAACCCCTTGCCAAGGCGCTGGCTGTCGTGTGGCTGGCTTGTGCCTTGGCTGCACCCAAGACTCGATCTTCATCCTTCTCGCTCTCTTTCTCTTTCTATTTCTCTGTCGACAATCAATTTGATATCAAACAGGCAGCCTGTTGAGCGCCCTGAGCGTTTTTTAAATGGTCTTTTTTAGGGGATGCTGCCGGCAACTCAAAAGGATCTCTGAGCTTGTTTACACATATGGCAAGAGGCATAGGCGACTGCCACGCCTTCAGCGGAGGTTTGTTTGAAAGTGAAAGTAGCAGGAGTTTAAATTCTGGGAAATACTTAGCCAAGCTCAGCTTTGCACTCAGCTTAGTCCAAGTCCTTTGCTGCAACTCTTTAACACGCGCTCACACATGCTGAGTCCTTTTTAAGCCGCGCCTCATTAGACGAAAGGGTAGCCTGGTTTTCCGGCGCATTAAAAAGCGGATTTGATTAATGCCAAGTTCCGCACTAAAATAATATTCAACTCAAGATTGCGTGGCTTAGCCTTAGCCGCTTGCCTATTCATTCAGTCGCATCCTGAGCCAAGCTCAAGGATTAGCGAATTCTTAATCATCCTACTTTGCATGCCAGTTCATTAAGCGCCGTCTCCAAGAGCGAGATAGTGTTCGAGAGACAGGGTGAGAGAGAGAGAGAGAGGGAAACTCCTTGCCTGCTTCATCAATAACAATTCGATTTGTCATGTTTATTATCATGAAGAACATTATCAGCACATTATCGATTGCTCGATTGACTATAAATCAGAGGAACCCTTCGCTCGATCGAGTGTTACAAATAGCTAAAAAATTTGTGGGCAACACGCAGAGAGAGGAGAGATCACATAACATCCAGTACTACCCCTAACCCTACGGCTAACCCTAACCCAGTGTTTGGCTCAACTTTCACTTTCACTCTTTCATTTTTTATGCGCTCTTCCATTTATGTTGACAGCTCACCCCCTTGTGAAGCACGCCTCATGCGAAATATTTGCTAAAAATTTGTAGTTTTTTGGGCAAGTTTTTGTTTGAATTTTGGCTTTGGCAGCGGTTAGGGTTATGCTTGGCTACATAAGTACATGCTGGCAAGCAGCTGTAATACGAGACTGGACAGCCATGCCCGCAATAAAGCCAGTGCAGCTGCATTCAAAGAGTTTAGCCAAAATGCTGGCTGAAAGGGTAGCACAATAGCAACTATCTGAAGTTATTCAATAAAAAAATGTTTAAGTCTGTAGACGTTTGTCAAATAATCAAATATTTTATTATTAATTTATTTATTTAAGAACAACATTTTTCTCCTGACTAAAGACAATATCTTTGGAAATGCATTGTTTAAAAAGAAACTATTTTTCTGCTTGCATTTTTTTGTATTCCTCAAAATTCTGGAATCGAAAAATGTAGATTTAAAAGTTTTCATTAAACTTATTCGATAATTTTATGATTGGTCACTACAAAATTTAAACATTTAAGAAGCAAATGAAAACAAAATACATACATTTTATTTACAAATATCATATTAATTAATTCAGTTTCAGGTAAAAATCCAAATTATATCATTTGCATTTACAATGAATATTTTCTATTTGTACACTAAATATATTACATTAAATGAAGATATTGTATGTATTTTAATATCACTTAATTCTGCTAACTTTTATAGCCCAAAGGACTTTGTACACATTGCTCAATTAGATCTAATTATCATTTAAATTTTTAGCACAAAGAGTTCAAAGTACAAATTCGAGTTTGCTTATAAATAGTATTTATTTGAATTTCAATGTCGTGCGCTACGCACTAATTACAGCTCATTTATGTTGGGATAGGTTAGTAGCCGACTAATTTATTAATACATTAGCGATACGCACTATCTAACGCACTAGTGGCCCATATATAAAACGCACATTCTAAGGCGTTTGGCACGTGCACATAGAGCTCTCTAAGTACTTTCTCTTGACAACGAAAACTGAGCTGATAATGGGTTGGCTCGCTCTGACATTTTATTATCAGCGAAGACCGGATCTCAGCGATGAAGAAGAAGCAGCCGCAGCAGCAGCAGCAGCAGCAGCAGCAGTATTAAGTAGCTGTGACAATAAATGTTTGTTAAATCGTTCGCTTATCAAACAGGAGATTGTTATTCTGACTAATCCAGCTTTGGGAGATTTCTTTATCGATCTTTCGCTCTCTCTTTCTTTCAATCTCTCTCTTTCTCTCTCTCTCTCTCTCTCTCTCTCTTTCTCTCTCTGTCTCCACTCTGGACGCTTCGGCGTTGTTTTTAATGTTTTCTACGTATTTTATTTTCCTAGCAAAAATAATATTTTGATTGTTTGACTAATCCATCGGGGAATTGTTTTAGTTTTTGCCAGTTTTACGTAACATTATGCAGAGCAAAATATCCTAGACGACAAACTCTATGTGAAACAAAGGTTGTTTTTGGGTCATTGTAGTTTTCACTTTCGAATATTTGCAAAATTTCCACGGTAGTTCGAGTGCTGACCGAAATTAACATCCCGCCGCGCTCTACGGTCGCGTCCTTGGCCTACCTAACGGCATCTCAATATGCATACATTTACATACATACATACATACATATATATGACTGTCGCATATTTATGCATGTTTTCAGCTGAAGTTGTGCATGTCCTTGCCATAAAAATCTACATAAAACCATTTAAAAGTCAATCCGCAAAAGTCAGCAGTCAAAAAAGTGATTTCGAAACTGTTTTTTAGCAACGGGTTTTCGTGCAAGTTTTTTGTGACTGGCCCTTACCTGAATTTAGTATTCTCTATGATTTTTTTTTTTTATATATTTCTCTTTTTTATGATATTGGCTTTTTAGACGTGTGCCAGCAATTAGTTGACCATTAAAAACGGAGCTCATTGAGCAACTCAAGTTAGCTGAACTCAACAGGCTGCTCGGCATACGAAGAAAAAACTCACTCAGATTTGCCCCTTCGCTTTACTTTCACTTGGGCTTCGCCCCTTTTTGAGCGGAAATTCGCTTTGTTTACTTCCTGTTTACTCGTACAGCGCACGCTCCCAGCCAACCCCAGCTACCGGTTGTAACCCCACACTCCTCGCTCCTTGCTGACTTTTGGCGTTCGCTGTGGCTGGCTCGCTCGCACACTCAGGCGCTCTTTTCGCCTTTATCATCCCCCTTTGCGCAGTTGAGCGCCTTTTTCGTTGCTTTATGTACAAAGGGGAAGTCTTCTATATGAGTTAATTGCTGCTGTTTGAGTGGAACTGAACTATTTTTTTTTTTTTAATTTTAACTATCTGTCAAGTGTTTCCTATTTTTTTATGAAGGTTCTAAGAGACGGAAGTGCTCGCAAGTTTTTTAAGGACAATATAGGTAGTTTTTTATGTTTTTATTTTTGGGAGTTGTAAAAAACTCGTGGGTCATAAAACCATAAAACTTTTTACGCCCATTGTAGAATCATTTTTGTTATTTTTTAAGGGTTTGGCTAAAAGTCAACTCATTGTGTATTGCCTTAAACTGGCGTTAGTAGAAAGTAGATTAGTTTAGATCTAACACTACGATTTATTCCGTTGAACAGCTGAAGCATTCGCCCTCTCACTCTTTCTTACTAATTTGCATATGTGCAGCATCAAACATTGCCTAGGTAAAACAAAAACAACAACAAAGAGCGTAAAGCAAAAGCAACAAAAAAGTGCTGAGGTATTTTTGAGCTACGCTCACTTTTTTTTTACAACCTCGCGTACACATACACACACGCACAAACATTGAGAATCATAAAGGAGAGCACGTTACCTGCTTTGATCGGCAGCGCATTTCGGGTTTCGTTTTTCGTTTCGTTTCGTTTTTGTGTCGTGCTTCCTCCCTTTGGCTGGCTGGCAATGTGCGTGTGCGAGCGAGCGAGTGAGTTGCTGAGTGAGTGTACGATTGAGTGCGTGCCTGCGTTTGTGTGTGTGTGTGTGTCGTGCAGAGAGGGTGAGCGTGTGAGCGTACTTATAGTTAGCGCACGCGGCGAATTCGTATCATTCGTGATTTGGCTCTGGCAGTGAGAGGAGCACAGTTTCTGATGCCAAACAAATACACATACACACACTGACACAGTCGTTAAACATACTCACGAAGCAAATTTGTTGCTTCTAAAGGATTTCCACAGCGCAAAGGATACACTCTCTCAATATAAAAACGTGTTGCAGTCGTTCGCTTCATATCATTTCTCAGCGACAACTCGTCACAGTCACAACTCAAGAAACTTAGTTAAAAAATAACAAAATATAAAAATTCAATTTGTTGTGTCTTAACGATAATCTAAAAGAAAAGGAAACGCGAGAACCAACAACCAACAACAACAAACCAAATACCTCAACAATATAGCTAAAAAGAAAAAAACGTAAAAGTTTATAATTAACATACGAAAATTTATAATTGCAACTACCTCATTTTTGTATAACGTGAACTTTTGTAAACTGTGCAACAACTACCTCAAAGTACAAACACACACATCACATCCATACCCTCACCCACACAAACAAAGTGCGCGAAATTATTAAAAAAGTTTTTGAAAAATTTAAAACTAAAAACAGCTCAAATGAAATTTAGTGTTCAGAACTGAATAAAAAAAAAACACACTCTGTAGTGAAATTGTTAGCAAATTAATTTGCAAGGACTCCAAAAAACACACAAACAACACACAGTTATGGCCATATCAATGCTGCAGGACGCGCAAACACGAAGTAAGTAAAATTACAATATTTTAATAAAATATTTAAATATATTTTTGAAGGAAGAGTTTGAGCAAAAATTTGAAATTCAGTTAAGGGGAATAGTTCAGACATGAAGCAAAATAATTTGTATAATTAATTAATATATTTAATATTGTTGAATATTGACAAATATTCAAATTATAGGAATGCAAATTATTTTAAATATTTTCTAACAAATATTAAAACTATAGAAATTCAAATCATTTAAAATTTTGCAATTTGTCCACGATTGAATGACAAAATCACTTCGAAGTCGTAAGCTCTCTCTGATTATTTTTTATGCTTCAATTCCTCAAACGTATTAAAGTTCGCATTAAAGCGCAGCGATTCACATGCAAACCAACACATGCCTAAGCACGCACAGCAATAACGACGTCTCAATGTGCTTGAGTTAACATTAGGCGCCATTTTGGCAAATGCTCAACGCACGCACTCACACACACACACACACACAAGTTGGCCATTGCACGCACACATGCACAGCAATTAAGTTTTGTTTACAAGTTTTTTTTTTTTTTTCGCCGGCATTTAACTCGTTTCTTCACGCCCACCAAAACAAATGTCAAAGAGAGAGAGAGAGAGCGAGGCAAAAATATAAAGAGAGAGCGCGCGTATGTGGGCTTAAGAGCGTGTACACAGACAAAAGCTCACACATATGTTACACATGTGAAGCTACTTAAGAGAGCACGCTCTTCAGCCACCTACACTACGCGCCACATTCACACGTGCTGCTTTGAACCCCAAAATAAAGAATAGAAAAAAGCAAGTTAAAAAGTTGTTTTTGCCGCCGCGGGCAGCGCTGACCAAACTGTTTCTGACAGCTCAGCAGGCGAAAAATAGAAAAAAAAAAATAGAAACTTTAATAGAATATTGGAAAAATCAAGGAAATCTTTGCTCCAGTTTAAGTTACTATTTATACAAAGAAAATTTAAGTAGAATATAGATATTTTGATTATATTAAATTGCTATTTCATTTTTACTATGCGCCTTGCTAATTTTTGCATTATTTTGTTAATTTCTTTTAGGCTTAGCCGCTGCCTTGGCTGGCATCAAACGCGAAGACATGGTTGTAGATCGCTCCATGTCGCTGTCACCGCCCATGTCTGCCAACACCTCGGCCAGCAGCCCAGTGGCCTCCACCAACTCGCACTCCCTATACCCTGCGATGGGCCTACAACAGGCGGCAGCAGCTTCCGCCTTTGGCATGCTCTCGCCCACACAGCTGCTGGCTGCCAACAGGCAGGCGGCCGCCTTTATGGCACAGCTGCCCATGAGCACGTTGGCCAACACACTCTTCCCACACAATCCCGCAGCGCTCTTCGGCGCTTGGGCAGCCCAGCATCAGCAGCAGCAACAGCAGCATCAGCAGCACCAACAGCAGCAGCAACAGTTGCAGCTGCCTATAGCTGGCACTCATCTGCATTCGCCACCTGCTAGCCCACATTCACCAATTGCCGGCAGTGGTAAGCATCCGCTGAGTTCGCCCAACAGCACGCCGCAGCATCATTTGGGTTTGGGCTTGGGTGAGCCGGTGAAGAAGGTGCGCAAGCTGTCGGTCAAGAAGGAGTTCCAAACGGAGATCAGCATGAGCGTAAGTGATTTGTACCACACACCTGGTGGACCCATCTCGCCGCCTTCCAGCGGCAGCTCGCCCAACTCTTCGGCACATGAGGCAACTGCAGCAGCAGCAGCCGCAACAGGAGCAGCGGCTCCTGCCAAGGACCCTTCTCGTGATAAGAGCTTCACGTGCAAGATTTGCTCGCGCAGCTTTGGCTACAAGCATGTCCTGCAGAACCACGAGCGCACGCACACAGGCGAGAAGCCGTTCGAGTGCCCCGAGTGCCACAAGCGTTTCACCCGTGACCATCATCTGAAGACCCATATGCGCCTGCACACAGGGGAGAAGCCCTATCACTGCTCCCACTGCGATCGCCAGTTCGTGCAAGTGGCCAATCTGCGGCGACATCTGCGCGTTCACACAGGTGAGCGGCCCTACACCTGCGAGATCTGCGAGGGCAAATTCAGCGATTCGAATCAGCTGAAGTCGCATATGCTGGTCCACAATGGCGAGAAGCCTTTCGAGTGCGAGCGCTGCCACATGAAGTTCCGCCGGCGCCATCACCTGATGAATCACAAGTGTGGCATCCAATCGCCACCCACGCCCGCTCTCTCGCCGGCCATGAGCGGCGACTATCCAATGGCTACGGCCGCAGCAGCTGTTGCTGCAGCAGCAGCCTTGGAATGCTCCACCAACAAGTTCGCCGCCATGTGCGCCAGCTATGGCGGTTCGGAGGAGTCCGTCGACTTGGCCAAGAGCAGCCTGGATGAGGAGGCACCGCTCGATCTGAGCGAGGATGGCGCCAGCTCTGTCGATGGTCATTGCAGCGGCAGCAATGCCCGCCGCAAGGCCCAAGATATACGCCGCGTCTTTCGGCTTCCACCGCCACAGATCGTGCACGTTGCCAGCGATATGCCTGAGCAGACGGAGCCCGAGGATCTGAGCATGCACTCGCCACGATCCGCCGAATCGCACGAACAGCACAGCGAGGACATCGACCTCGATGAGCTGGACGATGCGGCTGCGCTCTATCTGCGACAGCAGCAGCTGCAGCTGCATCAGCACTAAGCGAAAAGTGCAAATGGGGAAAACTTTGTATATAAACAGTTCATGGGGTCAGCGGGTTCATCAGATGAGGCTGGCTGATGAGTTAATGGAACAGGAATTTATGTCAAGTACAACTAGCTTGCAAAACTAAAAACTAAAAACTAAAAAACACAAAACGAAAAACATAACCAAAACCTTAAAAAAAAAATACAAACAAAGATTTAAATAATTTTTAGTCATTTAGCAAAGAAAACAAAAATCGATTGCACATAAATCAAAAAGCTCCAAAAAATTGTACAAAACAAACTTAGATTAAGTCTAATTTAGGCAGTAAGGAAAACGCTCTCCCAAAAACTATGAAGAAACGTAACCCAGCTAATGTTGTGCCATTCTCAAAGTCTAGTTTCTAGCTCTCTCTTAGTTGATATTTGATATTTAGCCTATAGACCTTTGTTGTCCAGTAATTGTATATAGTCTGCCAATTGTAAATTATACAGCGCTCTATCCCAAAAAGAAAGAAAAAGCAAAAACAAAAAACAAAAAACAAAACTAAACCCTCAAACAAAAACACACAGACAAAATCAAAAATTAATTTGAATATATTTTAGTTATTGTTTAGTCTAATTTGTACGCATCTTTTGCTTATTCTCAAAGAAAACGCCAATCAAAATTAACTTTAAGTTATTAAAACGCAAAATTAAATCATACAAATAATTATTAATAAATTCTCTTATGCTTAATGCCAATTGTTTTGTTTGCCATAAATTGTAAATTGAATTATTTTATTTTGTAATGCATGAATCTCGTTTTATTATCACATATATATATATATGTTATATAAACATTACCGATTCAGATTAATTTTAGTCACCTTTTTTTAGTTTTTTTCTATTTAAATTGTATTTAATGAGCCCCACCTATTGTTTGCCGCATGCTGTGAGGGGCGAAAAGCTATGAAAATAAAATTGATTAAAACAAAATCAAAAATGAAATTTTATGTTTGTTCTTATTTTCTTAAAAATTTTTTAATCATTTTTTAACAGTATTGGTATTGTTTCAGATATGATTTGATCAAGTTTTTCTCTTTTAAATTAGTTTTAAAACTAATTGCTTGTCCTAAAATGCTTGTCCTTAATTTCAATTAAAATTGTCTAATTTTTTTCCAAGATAAACTTATTATTTTTTTCTTTGATTTCAAATTTGTTTTAAGTTAAACTTGACTCAAATCAATTTTAAAATTAAATATTGTTAATCAACACTGTTTTTTTTCGAATTTATTTTCCTTCCTTTTTTTCTCGAAGTATTCAATTTGTTTATGAGCATTTATGCTTCATCCACTTACTTCCACTGAAATTTTGTATAGAAACAAAGCTCAAAAAATATTAAAAGTATATATAGTCTAAAGCTAGATCGTTAAGTCGTGAACCAAGTAAACAGGAAGAACTACTATAACCGAATACCTCCAATACCTCTATGTAAAGAACGATTTGTTGTGATTGTCATTAAGCAACACACACAAACGCACACACATAATTAACACGTAAATATATATATAACAATATATATCTATATATATATTAATTACAATAACAACAATTTGGGCAATCGTACAATTCAACTGAATTTATATACAGCAACAAATAAAATAACGAAGCTAGATCAGCCGATACAAAAGTTATATACATATATATATATTATATATATGACAATTTTGATGCATATTTTATATGAGCTAAGCATAACGAACGATTTTCCAAGCATTTATAACACATATTAACCTAGACCTAAGTGTGTATATATCTATTTATATAGCTGTAAATATATACTATATCTATATGTATGTACTCGAAACAACTTACACTACAGAATAATTTTAGTGCAATCTTTCGTTTCGATTTAATTTTAATATTTAACGAAAACAAAAATCAATGCAACAAAATATTGTGTAATTTTCTTTGTTCATTCAAGTGTATGGTATACAAGTTCCTCAAGATTAATAAAAAAAAAAAAAAACAAAAATGAAATAAAATAGTAAACGCATCTCAAGGTCTACAGAACTTTGTACTTGAGAAACTGCGCATTGTACACACACACCTCACATGTTTCATATGAATTATGTATATTTAAAATATGGCAAATTATATAAATATATATATATATGTATCCTAGTTGTATAATATATCTATATATATATGCATATGTATTCTATGTAGTACACGTAAAGTCAATTTAAATTGTAAATAATATTTATATTCGATATTATGCTCAATATATGTGCAATATATTTAGTCCAATATTCAGCACTTAAAAATAATCTTTAAACAAAATTATACATATAAAAGAAAAACCCAAAAGGAAACTAGAAAAATTCATAATTAAATTATTACATAATATTACTTATATAAACATTCTATATATGATTACAAACTATCTAAGGCATGCGCTGCTTGGCACATTTGATTTTCTAGTTTATTGTTGTTGTCTTTTCAAGCATTTTAAATATTATAATAAAAACAAAACAAAAACGAAATCGAGAAAAAAAAACGATTACCTAAAAACAAATATTCATTAATTTTTTAAGAAAACCTCAATGTACGAGTATTTATTATGTTTATGGCGAATTGTGTGAATACAAAAGCGAAATATATATATATTACAATATTGTGTTAAAGCCGCAACGATTTTTAATCAATAAATGTAGGCACCAACCAAGCAATCCCAGGCCAAACACCCCCAACAAAATTAGCCCCAACCCCAATTGCTGCCCATCCCCTCTGTTGGCGACATTATATAAATTTTTAATTTATGCAAACGAAGCCCTTTCGCATTATTTTACATTTGCCACGAGACGCCCCACTAATGCTGTCGCCGCAATGCTGCCACATGCCACCCAAACAATCCCCAACCCCCTTTCGGTTCAACCCCAACTTCACATTTTGAATTTTTGCGCCTGAAAAAAAAAAAAGAATCTCTCTCTATATATAAATATATATGTATATAAATGTACATATATAAAATGAAAACCGCGCCGCTCGCGCAGCCAGAAAATGTCACAGTGTTTTCCCATTTAATCTTCACAACAACAACAGCAACAACAGCAGCAGCGGCATCGGCTGTGGCAGCTACCCCCAGCGACCCCCAACCACGCCTACCCACCCACGCGCCGCCCCCTTTCATTGTGCCCCTTTTTAACGGCAGCAGCCGAAAAAGGCTTCGTTCTATATACAAAATGGCAGCATGTATTACATAAAACTCGTCTTATGTGCTTACACACAGCACAAGGCGTCGACGACGTCGTCGTCGTCGTCGTCGTCGTCATCATTCTGCGCCAGTTCCTTCCACTCCTTTTGATTCGATAGGTTTGTAGATGCGGGGCGTGAGGGGCAGGTCCTATGCTGCTTATTAGCATTTCAGCCTTTCTTTGCTGCCTTGCGAGTAAATGATTTAGACTTGGGTACGCAAGAATTTTTGCCAAATGAGTTTACGAGTGTTTGGCTGTAAGCATTTCAATACCCTGTAAATGCAATCTTAGTAGGGAATATTAAATGGAATTAAAAAATTTAATTATTATATTTGCAATTATTTTAAAATGTTGAGTGGAATGCACTGTATAGATGGTTTTTCATTAATTCATTAATTTCATATTTTGTATAAATTCGGAGGTTCACAGGCTTAATGAAATTATAACAAATAATATAATTCCTATATATTAAAAAAAAAAAATATTTAATTAAATTTAATTGAGCAGGGTATATTTTATTCGTATACTCAAACACATAGAACACAATGTTTTTCGAAATGAAACCATATTAATGACATTTTTGAGATTTGTCATGTCTAAAGGAATGTTAAAAAGTATTTTATGCTTGGGAATATATTGGATATTTGAGTTGATGATTGCCATATCTTATAAGTAAAGATTTTTGTTTATTTGTTAAAAAGTACAATTCATTATAATATACAGTATTCTTTTAAATTGTATATATATTTGTATGTTTTATATGTTTTTAGGATATATTGAATTTGTATATTTATTCAATTACTCTTTTATCCATTTATGAGAACAGCTTGCCAAAACACAGTAAAAATCTGTCTAGGGTATTTGCTAGTCTAGTCTGCCGACTTGTTAAAGCTACGACCCCACAAGTACGAAAAAGCAGTTGAAATAAATTTTAAAGGCTTCTTCTTTTTTACGGCCAACCGCCGAGCAGCGGCTCATTATTCAAATTGAAAAATTATGATTTGCGCCCAGGCAGGACTCGAAGTCCGAAGTTGGCGTCCAGCAAAGCAAGCGATTCTAATAAGCCGCCTCAAGTGCAATAGACTAAAGACGGTGAGTGGGGTGCCACGCGATGCCACGGATGGGGCTGGTGAGAGCGGCAGTGGGACAGCTGATGCCGCATTGGCTGCCGCTTTCATTATCCTGCGGCCATTCGCCTCAATTAAATGGGTGAAATTATGAGCCTTATTAATATGGCAGGCCTGCGTGCCGCGGTTCGGTTGAGTTTGGTTGAGCTTGGCTGGTAGATATACATTTCTGGACAGCTTTACTGAGCTTAGTTGACTTTGAATAATTGCCTACGTTTATAAAAACATTTGAAGTGGGGAAAATATTAAAATATATAGGCATATATATTTAAAAAGTTGCCTTGAGTTGAAAACTAGCTGAGATGTATTAGATAAGAATTGTATAAAACAGAAAATTATCAGAGGCATTGTAGTACTTCTATTCTTGTATTATATACCTTCTATCTAGGGATAAATATAAATATATAAGAATATACAAGGTTTCAATATCACTCCTTAACCTTCTAATAGAGCTCAACCATTATGAACGATGTAGCTACAAATTGTGCAAGCACAAAGGGTTCACACACACAATGAAAAATTGCAACAGGATCAATGCAGAGCGAAACAAAGAGTTAACAAAGAAAGGGAAAATGAGGAGAAGAAGAATAAGAAGAGTTGTCAATTGTCGCATGAATGAACACAAACTGAAGCCAATTGCTGTGGCTCTGCCTGTTTGATCCTTAGCCAGGTCCTGCGGCGTGCTAAGCTCCCCTCGTGCGCAAAGACATGCAAATTTTTGGCAAATACACGGACGTAAATACACACACAGACACGCATACACATGCACACATACAATTAGCAGTGGGTAGTTGTTGAGCTGTAAGCGATGCCTGGCTCTCAATTACCAAAGAATGGCATTGCGAATTTCTTGGCCACACAGCAGGACAGACGCGTAGAGAAAGTGCGAGGACTGTCAAGGACATTTGCACACAGCATGCGGAAAATATATGGAAATATATTTATATATATATACATACATATGTATTTACTTGTGAACATTTAAGAATTGAAAATTCTGCTAAATTTGAGGAAAAAGTACAACCGCAAACCGTGATGGGTAATATTATTCACTAGCGTCTAGTATATTATTTAGTGGGTCATGAATGAATGATTTTATATGAAAGTGTAGGTCAACATTTAGTTAATAGTATAGTTAGTAATATTAATCAATTGAACGCTACGCTTGCGTGATCATTTCACAAAATCCAATAGTTCGTTTCAATGAACTTTCTAAATGAAATTCAGTACAATGTCAATATGATAGAGCTCTAGAGTGTATATATTTCAATTTTCCTTGAGGCAATGATGAAAAAAAAGTAAATAAAAGGAAATTGCAATTCGTCTTAACAAATGCTCATTACAATTTCACATTTAACATCCAGTAAGCATTTTCACTCCTTTCCAAGCGACGCGCTTATCAACGCTCAACCCCAAGTCAAGCAGAGCAGAGCGTAAGAGAGGCAACAAAAACAACCCTCTCACAGACGTCGACAGCGACGCCGGCAGCGACGCGAGCAGCGATAACGACAAACTCATTTGCATACGAAGTGCTTTCGCTTTCCTCTGCTGCCAACCTGCAACCATTCATTTTTTTTTTCTTCTTTCTTCTGTTCTTTTCTTTTTGTCGAATGGCGTCCGCACCTGCGTCTGTGTGCGAGCGAGCTGGCTGACGACAGTGCTTGCTGTCTCGCTTTGGCCTTAGCCTTAGTCAAAGAGTTTAATGCTGGCTGAGCACAGCGCCCTGGCTCAGTGTTCTTGCTTTTTTCTGCTGCCTCATTATCAAGCAGGGAGCGTAAAAAACTCATTGAGACGTTCGCAGCAGCCAGTGGAGCCCTCCCCATCTTGCCCTGCCTCCCCCCCTCGCTTCTTACGGCTTTGGCTTTGACTCATTTTGTCGTCTTCTCTCTTTTTTATTTGTTTTTCTCAAGTTGCACGAAAATCAACGTAAAAGCGAAATGAAGAAAATTTTGTTTTTAAAAAAATTACAAACAACCCCTTTGGCTTTTCAAAAGGCGAAAAAGAAGAAGAGGAAGAAGTAGAAGCAGCCGAAGCAGCGAAAAAGGCGAGAGGAGCAGGGGCAGGGGACAACGCCAAGGCAAAAGCAAAAGAAATGAGCGTGTATTATTCATGGTATTAATGTCGCAAGCGCAGGGGCGCCTGCTAGCTGGCAGGGAAGAGGGACTAAACGAGGGAACCTGGGGCGGGGTTGAAGAAGTTGGAGCAACACAGCATTTGGGGAGGGGTAAGGCGGGCGACTAAGCACGTTTCACTGTTCCGAGCACTCAATGGCACAGGACTTTAAGTTTTCAACAATGTTTTTAAGTGCAAGTGTTGCAGGTTGATGAACCAGTTGACGGAGGGAGTGAGGTAGAGAGAGGTGAGGAGGCAGGAAGGCAGGTGGGAGTAGGGACTGAGTGGGTTGTGTAGCCTTCCATATCAAATGTCGTTGCGTACGTGTCCTTAACTGATTATATTTATTTAAAACGGCTTCTTCAGCTTATTTTTAATGCGACTTTTGTGTTTTTGCTCTTGGTTAAATGTGATTAATATAAGATTGGTGGATTTCGTGTTGCTATATTTTGTGGGTGAATAGAAACTCATCAGCAATTATAAATCAACAGAGATTTTATAGAAAACTAGAATGGAAAAATATATTTAAAAATATATTTATATATATTTTATTTATATATTCAATAATGATTGAGAAACTATGTCCTATAGATATATATAACGAATAATGACAATAATTATATATCTAGAATATATGTTGTTATTTTAATCAATATTTTATTTTATTATTGAGTGTCCCCTTTAACTTAATAACAGAATATTCCAATAGATGAATGCAATACATTATAAGAATAAGTAAGATAGGTGATTCAGGTTATACTTATAATCTATATAAAACTCTTTATTTATATATGAATGTATATATTTCTAACCTGTATATGCTAAGAAGTCAAGAAACAGTTGAGGAATGCAAAAGCTGTTTCATATAGAAAGCTTTCCTATACTATAAATATTTGCTGCTGACCTATACCAACAAAGCACACCTTCAGCCATTTTCCCACGCTCGACTCGCACCACCCCTTCAACTGTAACCCACATAAACTACACACATCACATATCAATTTCCATAATAGCCAAAGGGGCATAACTCTTACCCAGCCACTGTACCACCTACCACAAGAGAAACAACAATAAAGGCAATTCTATGTTGAAAACGTTGATGATTACGCTTACATTAGACAAGTGCCACACACTCGCATACACACCCACACACACACACACACACACACACACTTGCTCACACGCACGCACACCCTCTTAAACTCTTGCCCCCTTTTTTATTTGCCACAAAATTTCGACAATTTTGTACAAATTTACATGCATAAACCGCGACATGGGCGGCGGAAACGGCAATTGCCCGACAATAAATGGCGAATACAATAGCATGTAGTAGGAGCTATGCAATTGCAAGTAGTTGCCTACAAAATACCCTGTATTCAAAAATAATAAGTAGTACCTTAGTAGAAATAATAGTGCGTTGTGTAAGAAGTTTTAATAATTTATAAGAAAAATATATTAATAAATAAATAGAAATAAAAAAAATTTTTTTTAAAATAATAAACATATTAATATTATATAAATTAATTAATGTACACTTAATAAAGAAAACATGTAATACATGCATAGAGTATTATTGACTTGACATATATTTTGCACTATTATAAAAATTGAAATCCAGAAGAATGAAAAAAAGAAACCTAAAAAATGTTATTAAGTTTAAGTTGTTCAGTTTACTTATTTTCATTCTATCGAAGCAACTCACATAAAAGTAAGTAAAGTAAAGCAATGAATCAAACCAACCTTCACTCAACCTAAGCAATTTCCAGGGTATACATAAGCTAAAACTACGCACGCCATTTGCGTGGATATTGCGTGCGGTCCCGTGGGTCCTTCTTGTCGTAACACAGGACATATGAGGCTCTGAAACAGCGACCCTTTTCTTTTCCCTTTTTGCCAACAAAAAATTGTTTAGCGAAAATCAAGTGAAAAGCTAGAGAATAAAAAAAAAAAAAAACGAAAAACATTTGAAAATCATATGCATAAGGGGTGTGTGTGAGCCTGTGTATGTGTGTTTGTGTGTGCTTGTTGACATTTGGAGCGAAAAGGAAAAGTGAGCTATCAACAAGCTATCATTCACTACACATATGCAAAGTATGTGCGTGTGTGTGTGTGGGTGTGGGTGTGTGTGCATGTGTGTTTGGCAAACTGTTGATGCGATTTAAGCGATTTGTTGTGGGTTTTCCTTGACGCAGCTTTTCCGTTTTTGCTTATTTATATTTGGTTTAGCGGGTTTTTATGCACGAAAGGAAGTGTTGCATACTTTCGGGCATATGTTGCCAAGCATGTGTGTATGTGTGTGAGTGTGTGAGTGTCTGACAAAGAGTGGGTATTGACAGTTGGCAGAGGTCAGTATTAGTCAGCGGCTAGAGAGGGGCGTGTCCAGCAGCCTCTTTGCTCTTGCTACTTTGGGCTGTTGATTCAATTATAACCCATATATATATATGTGTGATATATGAAGTCTAAAAGGATTTGTCAGAAATAAAAGCCGAGGCCAGGCACATTATTATTAAATAATGCAGGAGCTGTTTTCCTTTGGAGCTGTAACAACTCTAATGTATTCTATAATTCGCTTAAGTAGGAGCGGAGAGTGCGTGTGCGACTGAGCCTTTTGCTTGATAACCTTTGAACTAATTTGCGGCTGTGTGTGTGTGTGTGTGAGGGGCTGTGTGAAAAGCCTAATGCAATTTAGGAAGTACATCAAAGTGTCCTGGACAAGACATCAGAAAGGCAAAGGCATATCGAGCGGCGTGGGCAGCGCCCACAAAATATGCAAAGCGCAATTTAACAGGGCAATGAAAATTTCTTAATTACCTCTCATATCCGGCAGGCCAAAGACGACGGCAGGCAAAGGACCCAGTCATATCCTTTTAATCAGCAGCTCCTTCTTTTGCATGGCAATAAAACAACATGGAAAACATTAATTAAAATGCAGACAAAACGCAAGGACCTGCAGCAGGGATCTGAAGCGACGCGTCGGCAGGAGGCCAAGCGACGAATAAGCGAATTAACAGCGGCCAGGACTTTGCATAAATGAAAGGATAATCAGCGCAGCACAACAATAACAACAAAATGGCGCGCAATTAACATGGAAATGATGCTGTTTGACACCAAAGCCCAAAGGAGGGTTAAATTAGCTGGCATAAAGGAGTCGAGGAGCGAGTGCGACGAGGGGTCAGCAAGAAAAGTTTGTTTTAAGGACAGCAAAGAGGACAATGCAGCGCATAATGTAATATTGCCCATTAAGCGCGGCCATTAATGAACGAAACGCGCAGAGTCCTGCGCCTGCGCTCGAGTGTCCTGCGCGTGGAGGCAGGGGAGCCCGGCGAGTAATTAAGTTTATGCGAAGTACAAAATTTAATTTCGTTTTGCCACCCTTTCTGCTGAAACAGCTCGGCAGGTCAGTTGGCTTTCATTTTCTCGGGCTCGGTCTCTCTCTCTCCCTCTGCTTTTCTCTTACTTTTGTTTTTAATGCCTTTTGAAGTATTCATCCTTATAGAGGGAGAACATCGCGCTGTAAGCATCTTAACAGCATCATTTGGCGCCGGTTCGCCCAGGTGGCCACGCACTTCTTTTTTTCTTAATGTACAATATACTTTTTCTTATTTTGTTGTTTTTCGTTGGGATTTTTCATAAAGATGGTATTACATAGAAAGAAAAAAGAATGAGGAAATGTGTGTGAGAGAGAGAGAGCATGGTGGAGTCTGTTTATAATTTTTAATTGGTGTTTGAAGTGCGCTTTGCGGGGCGGTGAAAATGTTGCTTAAGTGCCGCTCGAAGTGGGTCGAAAGCGTATTGAAGAGCCAAGGCCAGTATTCGTAAATAGGCGTGGTGCTCTCCAAAATACATAACAGTATTCGAAACTTGTTTTCTTGGCTATTGTAAACATGATTTTAATGTAAAAAATTGACAAGAAAGTCTTACGGCGATTCGAAAATGTCCTTCATTACGCGCGCTGGTTAAAATGTCTTCGAATTGGTCTTCAAGTAGTTGTTTCAAATTTCGAAATTTGGAACTCCCTAGATATGCAAGCCAAACTGCTGAATCTGTGAGAAGATCGTGTTTTATTGAGTTACAACTGACAATTATTCAATATAGATTATTCAAGATCCTATACAGAGGACCATACATCATAATTATTAAAAAGATACTTAAGTAATGTATTTCATAAGTATTTGGAATCTTTACTAATAATTTAAAAACAGAACATAACCTATAATTTTATTTCTTCTTTTCTTTTTTATTAATTATTATTTTATATAGATATATGCATTTTATCGGCTGTAATTGAACTGAATTACATCGATACTTAATCATATCTATATATATCAACATAATACTTCTTAATTTTTCCAATAGTCCATTTACCCAAAAATAATTCACGAATCAAAATACTGAAATATGACTTTACAAATACTTATATTTCGCTATTTATCTAGACTTCTTTATGACATATATAGAGTTTTTCCAGGATATCATTAGGAGAAGTTAATATTAATAATAATTATCTAAAATTCGTAAAACTGCATCTTCAATGGCTGCGAAAATATCTCAATATGTTTCACCTGAACATTGCTGCTTAGTCTATCATGGCCATTTGCTATCATATAATTTTCTATTTATCTCTCCTTTACACAGTTGCGAGCAATGTGTAGCATATTGCAAATCATAAATCAATAATTTCCAATAATGCCAAAGGATTTCCATCCACATCATCAACAACCAACAACAACAACGACGTAGCAAGCGTCGCATATTTTTCAAATTAAAAACCGAGCGGTACAAAAAAAATAAAATAAAAAGAGAAAGAGAAAAGAAAAACATTTCCACTGCGCCCGCGCTGCATAATCAGCTTCAGCTTCAGACTCTACTGCTGTTGCTGCCTCAGTCGACGTCGCAGTCGTTGCCGCTGCCACGCTTTCAGCCTCTCGATGCGCATAAATTAAGTTAACCCCTCGCAGGAAAAAAATCAGAAAAGAAAAAAAAAACGCGCGTCTGCCTCATTTTTTTTGTGTTCATCTATTTTATTCTTTTTTTTTACCGTTATGTATTTTGTGATTAACTTTCGTTTTGCATGCAATGCTGCGCGCTTCTTCTTCATCATAATACCTACAATTTTTTCATGCCAACCCATCTCAACCCTTTGGCTGGCTGGTTGCCTGCCCGCTTCTGTCTGAGCAGAAGGACTCTCTTGTTTTTTTTTTCATGCTGAACTTTTGCGTTGTGCAGCGATTTTTTTCTATATTTTTTTTGGTTGCCAAGTTTTACGAATTTTGAGTTTTTTAAGCGGATATTATGGGAAACACATACAGGGTGCTAGAGAAAAAGAGTTGGTAATGCAATTAAAAAAGCCTTAAAGCTTAAAAATATTAGCTTCTATTTCGAAAAAAAAAAAAAAAACTTTTGTTTCATTTGAAAATATATTTTTCGTTGATTTTATTTGAGCATCTTTAATTTAAATAATATTTTTTCAAATAAATAAATAACAAAATGAATTATAGTTAAATATTATATTATTATAAAATATTATAAATAAAATAAATTATGTCTAAGAGACCACAATATATTCTAAATTTCTTATTATATAATACTTAAAATAATTTTTATTATTAATTTGACGTGAATACGTGAAATCATATATACAACTTTAAAATGTTTTTATTTTTTTTTATATATATGTATATATTTTAACTTTTAGTTTATTCAAAACAGCTCTCAGCTGATCAGCGTTGCAACACCCTATATAGCGCCTGCATCAGCTTTTCAACTCTTTTTTTTTCCCTGGCTGGCTCAACCAAATCAACCCAAATTATTCTGCACGAGCACATGCTAAAGTACCCACGTTTTTTTTACTCTCTGCATGCTTTTTTTTATGCCTCGGTCCTGAAAAGTTTTTAACCCTTGCATAGCTGAAAAAAAAAATTACATGAATATTCACTTGTCAAATACAAAAGTAAAAAAAAAAAAAAAAAAATATAAAAAACTGTACCCACAAAACGGGCTCTGGACGGAAGCTGGGTACTGGGAAGCTGTTCGTCTGGGGTTAGTTTCGAACTTGATTTTCGAAATCCCAACAAAATGCAAATTAAAAAAATAGAACTTGTGAAAACCCTTTCAGCTAAAAGGGTTGCCCACAGCCGCAGGACACAAACCGTTGTCTGGGTAACACGCGAAGCAAAAAAAAAAAAAAAAACTACTGAGGGGTGTGCAGTTGTCGTCGTGTGTCCTGGCCAGGCACAGAGCTTCACTTTTTTGAATATATAATTTTTTTCTGTCATATGCAAATGCAAAATTTAAAATAAAAAAAATAGAAGGAAAGAAATAACACCCCATAGACTGATCTTTGTTTAGCTAGGTATGTTTTGAAAAGGGTTTTTGGTTTCGTTGTTGACTCGCAATGCAGTTTTTCCAGTTTTTCAATTTTCATTTGCATACTGCATAATCCTTGGCATGCGATCGGCAGCCTTGTAATTTGCGCTGAGGATGCGTCTGGCACACGTCCTGGATTGCGGCCAAAGACAAGCGAGAGGCGTCTTTGTTGTTCGCCTAGCGGAAATTAGTTTTCCCTACCTTTCTTTCACTTACTCGCCCTCTCTCCCTCGCTCTTGCTCACCTCATTGGGCGTCTCATTTACGCCCATTAACATTTTTGACAGCTGCTGCGCCAAAGGTGAGTCGCTCGGCTCAAAGGCTTGTTCCAGTTTGAGCTGCCGTTTCTGCGGCTGACAGCTGCCCAATGGGCCTCTCTGGCATGTCCTGCGGCGTCTTTACTTCTTTTCCGTTTTATTTTGCAAAAAGCTAAATGCCTTGGGCAAATATTGGATTCTGGTCAAGCCAGCCGGCGCAGACACATGTCCAAACACAGGAGCAGCCAGCAGGACGCACACACAGGACATTGCAGTTTACACAGCTCCACGGGCTGGCCCCCTTCCCCACCAATGGCAACAGGCACCGTCCTTTTGCATTTGTTTTTGCACAAAAAATCAGGTTACTTCCGCAACAAGCACATATGTGTGTGCCACAAATATTGACAGAGCCACACACGTGCACAGCAGGTAGACAAAGCCAAAAACACAACAGAAATGAACAAACAGCAAAGTATCGCATAAGAACTACAAAATACCCTCTCATACTCGCCAACTTAAATATATTTCCTTTTTTCTTTTTTTTAAATCTAAAATGTCTCAATAATATTTCTTTACCTATGCGCTTGACATACTTAAACATGTATGCAACCGCAAAGAGCAAACGCAGTTTGGAATAGAGTTAATTCCTAATGCCACCTTGATGAAAGCAATCATCTTAAGGGAAATAATCTCTACATACGTTTTTACTACTCTAATAATTGATATATATCAAAATTTTGCCGATAATCATAAAAGGATTAGTAAAATGAATTTGAACTCAGAAATTGAATCGAATACCAATATAATTTTCAAATGTAGCTTTTTTAAAGTTTAAGAATGTTCAGATGAGTATTCAATATGTGAGCCAAATAACTTATCAAATATCTAATCATTCTATTACTAAAATTTAACGTAAACATTTAATAAATATATAAATGTAAATATATACGCGTCCTTCAACTATTTACTACTCTTTAATATGTAAGATACCTCATTTGCGTACCTGTCGAAAGGGTATCGAAGAAAGCATTGCCTACTTGTATGGGCAGCTTAGAGCTGGCAATCAGTGAAGCCAGACGTGGCTTATCTGCAATTACACGCACAGATCTCATCACAAAGAAAGAGTTGTCTGCTACAAATGGGGTTTATCAATGCTGCAGGATCAAACAAAACAATGGGCATTCGAGTAAATAAAATATGCTGCGAAAATATCAGAAAATGCGCAGACACGTCTTTCGCTTATTTCCAGGCTCATCTTGCTGCATACTGAAGTGTCTGTCTGCCAATATAAATTGTGTGTTCTTTCTACATTACTCCTGCTGTGGCCCTGGCTCATTTGGTTGCTCAGAATTTCTGACGAAAGGTCCTCCGTGTTTGCTGACTTTTGGTCACATTTTTTGCAGTTTTTATTTTTATTTTTTACATTTTTTGTTGTCTTTTTTCTTCTAATTTGATTTGCGTTTTTTTGGACGCGTGGCGACCCTCTAATTGACGGTGACTTTTCATTAGGCTACACACCGGGCAAGGATGCAAAA